>CM057338.1:947972383-949222383 GCA_030015575.1 Agapanthus africanus | reverse complement strand
CACCTAAGACTTTTCAATTTTATGAGCCGTAAGGGGCTCGTAAAAGTATTTTCTCCTTACGAGTCGAGAGGATCTCGCAGGTGTATTTTCTCTCTAGGAATCTCATCGTGGAGATTCCTAAGTGTGTTGCTCTTTTGTGAGTCGTAAGGATCTCACGCAGGGATTCTCCCCTCACAAGATCGAGAGTACTTTGCGAGTGTATTTTATCTCTTTTCATGAATTTGCGCCTTTTCGGGTTTTCACAAACCCGCCGGCAGTCCTGCTGTACTCACGGAGCCCTTTCAGGTTATCATTTGTGTCCGTTTTGCTTGTGGACATACCGTTTTTTGAGCTTCATCGCAGGTGGACTTTAAATGTAGCCTTGTCGGTAGGACTTTGGGAGAGATAAGGATCGTTCACGCCCGTGGATTGTATACGGTTTTACAGGATGTATGATTCGGACCGTAGAGCTGGTGTGCTCAATTGTCTGCGACTTGGAGCATTCACGCATAGTATTTCTTGAGATATCGGCCATTGATGGGTGGCATGGGTCTTTCTCCCTCAGCGCTTATTAGTTGGTAGGATCCTCCGTCGAACACTTTCTCGATGACGTATGACCCTTCCCAATTTGGCTCAAATTTTCTCTTGGCATGTCGATTGGGGATGATCGGTCTTTTGATGACCAACACCAATTCGCCTTTCTTAAAAGCACGGAGACGGGCCATCTTGTCATAGGCCCGTGACATTTGGGCTCGGTACCGCTCCAGATTTTGCTGTACTGCGAGCCTCTTTTCTTCGAGGGCGTTGAGCTCTTCGAGCCGAAGGAGAGCGTTTTCCTCCTCCGTCAACTCGTGTTGGACGTCCATTCTTAGGCTTGGAACTTCGATTTCGAGCGGGAGGGTTGCCTCCACTCCGAAGAGTAATGAGTATGGAGTGGACTAAGTTGGAGTGCGGTGTGTGGTACAATATGCCCACAACGTCTTGTGGAGCTTGAGATTCCAGTCTCTCTTGTTGGTTGAAGTATTTTTCCTCAGGAGCTTGCATAGAGTTTTATTGAAGGATTCGGCCCATTGGCTCATGGATTATAGATAGAGGAATATCTCCAGTCTATCTTGTGTTGAGTAGGCGAACCTTGAGACTTTGAAGCTCTTGAAAGAAGGCCCGTTGTCGGAAATGGTTCTTCTTGGTGTACCGAAGCGGTATAGAATTTTATACCGGAAGAACGTCAGAATATTTTCTATCTTGACTTCTTTTAGCCGGACAGCTTCAGCCCATCTGAAAAAGTAGTCAGTTGCGGCCAATATGAATCGGTGATCTTTGGATGACGGAGGATCAATTGGACCAACTATGTTGGTGCCCCAAACTTCGAAGGGTCACGACGCCACCGTAGGATGCAACGGATTGGGATGCTTATGAATGAAATCACCGTGAATTTGGCAGATATGCCATTTCTTGCATGCTCTTCGCAATCCCTTATCATGGTGGGCCAGTAATATTCAAGCCGTTTGATCTGAAGCCGCATTTTGGGGCCGGACTGGTGAGCTCCGCAGACACCTGAGTGGACTTCTTTCATGACTTTTTGTGCTTCGGCCTATGACAGATGCCTGAGCAAGAGTTGGTCATATGATATGCGGTATAGCGTATTATTTACAAACACGTATCGGAGAGCTCTCTTCTTCAGCTGAACCCTTGCAGATTTTTCTTCCGGCAGCTTGTCGTATCGGAGGTACTCTATGAAGGGCTCTCTCCAATCGAGCTCCTCTTGAATGCTCAGAACTTCTTTGGCAGGATTGCACTTTTGTTCTGCGCTTTCCTCTTCTCGTAAAGAGACCGGGGGCAGAATTTGCCGGCTTCTGACCGTGATCAGAATTTCATCCATGTCGGGATCAGCCAGCTCTTTGGCTAGACGAGCGAGTACGTCGGATTTTCTGTTCAACACTCTAGGGAACATTTTCATAAGTTCCACCATCCGGCTTCTATATCGAGCTAATTTGGGCCTATATATCTTGTAGTCGCCGCTCACTTGGTTGACGATAAGCCGAGAGTCACCGTAAACCCGTACCTGAAGGATTCCCATTTCTATGGCGAGCTCCAGACCAGCATCAGAGCTTCGTACTCAGCCTCATTGTTTGTGTAAGGCTCAGTGAGAGCGAAAGAACGTCGTAGGGTTTCTCCCGACGGCGTGACGAACACCAATCCTATCCCCGCTTTTATCTCCGGGATGCTTGATTGACTGGAGGTCCTTATTGAGGAGGCTCCATCGAAGTACAGCTCCCAACATGGCTCGCTATTCTCGAGGTGCAGCACTTGTTCATCGGGTAATTCACAATTTAGTGGCTATCCTTCTGGTATAGGATGAGCAGCGAGGAAATCGGCGAGGGCTTGCCTTTTATTGCTTTCTGAGGAGTATAAACTATGTCAAACTCAAGCAGCATGATAACCCTTCTTGCCATTCTGCTGGCTAGGCTTATTTTGGTCATTAAGTGTTTGAGCGGGTCGATCTTAGAGATCAGCATAACCCGATAAGTGAGCAGGTAGTGCCTCAGCTTCTTCACGGCAAATTTCAGGGCCATGCATTGCTTGTCGATCGGAGAATAGTTATGTTCCACCCTGACTAAAGCTTGACTGAGGCAGTAGAGGGTATTTTCTTTTCCCTCGTTATTCTGGGTAAGGAGCGTGCCGAGTGATTCATCTAGCGCGGCAGTATAGAGAATCAGCGATTTATTTGGAATGGGAGCAGCCAGCACTGGAGGGCGCAACATGTACTGTTTAATGCTTTCAAACGCATCTTGACATTCAGTATCCCAGACAAAAGGAGCTCCTTTCTTCATGAGCTTTGAGAAGGGTCTACATTTCCCTGATAAATTTGAGATAAACCTTTGTATATAAATAAGCTTGTTTTGAAAAGATCTCAGCTGCGTCAGATTCTTCGGAGGGGGCATCTCCATGATGGCCTTTATTTTTGATGGGTCAATTTCGATCCCTCGATGTCGGACTATGAAGCTCAGGAATTTTTCTGATGACACGCCAAAAACGCACTTTAGAAGATTCATCTTCAGATCGTATTCTTTCAATCTGATGAAAACGGTCCTGAGATCTTAGATGTGATCGGCCTTGGCTTTAGTCTTGACGACCAAATCGTCAACATAACATTCGACGACTTTATGGATTAGGTTATCAAAGATATTGTTCATTGCCTTTTGATATGTAGCGCCTGTGTTCTTCAGTCCGAACAACATCACTTTGCAACAGTATATGTCCATCGGGGTTCGAAATGTTGTATGCTTCTCATCCTCAGGCGACATTTTTATCTGATTGTACCCAGACGAACCATCTATGAAAGTGAACAGCTCGTAATTTGAGGTATCGTCGACCATCATTTCCATTACTGGAAGCGGGAAATCATCTTTAGGGCATGCCTTGTTGAGGGTCTTGAAATCAACGCAAACTCGTATCTGTCCATTCTTTTTTTTTTTCCATTGGGATGATACATGCGATCCAGCCCGCATATTTCTCTTCTTTGATAAAACCGGCATTGATGAGTTTCTTGGTTTCCTCGATGACCTTTTATTCCAGCTCCTTTCTCATTCTTCGAGGAGCTTGTTTGATTGACTTAGCATCAGGAGAAATAGCCACCTTATGCACGACCACTTTAGGGGAAAGGCCATGCATTTCTTTGTATGTCCACGCGAAGCAGTCGGCGAACTTATGCAGCAGAGCGATTATCTGCTCTTTCATTTTCTCTGACAAGAGCGAGCTGATGTAGGTCGGCCTTAGATTATCGGACGTTCCCAAATTAATCTCGGTTAGCTCGTCAAAGGTTGCTTGTTCTCCATTTTCGAGCTCTCGAGGGGCTTTTTCTGGCTCGGCTAGCTCGTCGTCATCATTTGATCTCGCTGGCTTCACCAACATGAATCATGTAGCATGTTTTGGCATCAGGTTGAAAGAAACCTATGCTCCGTCTATCTGGGATTCGTCCATCGATGAGTGCTCGGACCTGAGGCGGATGCCATAACCCTTCGTAAAATTTCGTTTCGAAGTCTGTTTGATATAGCCGACACTCACACTTTATAAAATATTCCCGCATCTCGGGCGCATAATATCTGGGATTGAGGACGACCCTTATGCCTCTCTCGTATGGAAGGCATGTGCGACAGGATTTGACCCATAAAACAGAATACCCTTCTGTCCATTTTTCCTTCCGGGAACGTAGAAAGTTTTCAGCTGGTCCACGGTGGGGACTGACAATGCATCGAGCTCTTTGCACATCTGCTCCGACACCCTTGTGACTGCTAGGGACCCTTCTGCAACTTCGAAGGTCTTTCGTAGCTTTGCTTGTTGCGTGGCCCCCAATCTATATAGATGTTGCAAGGCATGTTCTCTTCCTCCGACTCTTCAGTGTCACTGCCGAAATGCGGACGCACTTGGGGTTTTTTGCTTTTGAAAGTGACAGCCGGCTCAGATTTGCTTTTGAGCTTCGGGGCCGTTCTGTCTTTGGTCAGCTGCTAAGCACTTTGGAGGTTCACAAAGTACCGAGAATCTTCGTGTCGGACTTCATGCACACCGAACGGTTGGATATCCCTGTCAATGCGTCTTTCTTCTCCATTTTTGGTATACTTCATGCACTGATGGAGAGTTGACGGAACGATGCCGTAATCGTGAAGCCACGGTCTTCCCAGGAGAATCTTATAGGACGTGTCGGCGTCGATCACGTATATCTTGGCTTCAGTTTGTAGGTCTTCGAACCTGATCGGCAGAGCTATGGATCCCAGAACTTGCTGGCAATTTTGATTGAAACTTTGAATGACGATCCTTTTCCTTGACAGGTGTCGGACGTCCATTGACAAACTCTTCAGAGTCCGCAAGTTCATGATGTTCACTGAGGACCCTGAATCAATCAATATGCGATTAATCCGATCTCCATATCTGTACCCTGTCACGTATAGCGGTCGGTTGTGCTCAGCTGTTCCTAGTAACATGTCTTCATCTTTAAATGTGATCGCGGCTGTATGCAGAGTGTACTGGGCTTCTTTCATATCAATTTTCGCAAAGCGAGCTTGGTACCGCTCGGGGTTTTGTAGAGCGTGAATGAGAACATCTCTAAGCTCCTTAGATAGTACTAAGGCTTCATAGATGCTTAGGAGAGACCGAAGCTTTTCGGAGATGAGCCAAGACATTATAGTCCACCGAGGAAGGACTCGAATTTTCATGAGCCGGATTTCCGCCATCTTCTTCATTAGCGACTTGTTTTTCCTTCCCTTTTGGGGTGTTGCCTTGGTTTGGGGTAGAGCCTTGCCGTTTCTGAGCTGGATTTGGTTGGCCTTCGTGGCGAGCTTCTCGTCCTCCTCGGGAAAATAGAGTTCTTCCTTAGAGTCACTACCAAGATGGGTGATGTAGCAGGTCACTATAGGGATCTCGTTATCGGAGTCTTCTTCTAGCTCCTCTAGAATCTCAGCCGCTTTTACGGGGAAAAACTCCTTCAATTGAATTAGAGTTCTTTCCTTTTGTTCATAATTTTCGAGAGAATCGATATACTTTTGAATGGTCGATCTCCCTGCAGACTCTTTTTCGCGTCGAGCCGCACTTTTCTTCTTCTTGAGCTTTTTAGATTTTGAGCCTGATTGAGCTAAATTGGTAGCTGGAACGGTGGGCTCCTTCCCATTCCGTTATGGGCTCTTTCTGAAATAGCTTTAGTATCTTCTTTATCTTTTTAGACATGTGCATGCTTCATGGAGACTGCGGCGAGTCAGTTTCATTCCTCAGGGTAGCGGGCTCAGCTGTCTGCTCTTAGAAGGCTTCAGCTTGTGTCTGTATGAAGTCGGTGGTTGCATCTTGGTTGTTCACCAACACATTCTTGGATAGCTCGATTTCTCCAGTCTTGTACTGTTTCTCGACCCAGTCTTTGAAGATATAGCAATTCTCAATCGCATGGCTCACTGCTCGGTGGTACGAGCAATATAAAGGATTATCAGTCATTTCTGCTTCGTGGGGTCTCTTCGACTCCGGCAATTGCAGACCGTTGTTCAAGGTATCTTTGAATATCTTTCGGACCTTGTCCCTCCTGAAAGAGTAAACCTTGTTCTTTTTTTCCTCAAGGGAAGGCCTTTCTCTTCCCTGCACTGGCTTTCGAGACTGGTTGGTTTTGGATTCGCCTGCCTTTCGCTTGTCTTCATTTTCAGACGCATTGAAGACATTGGTATTGCTGGAATTCCCGCTTCTACGGTTGTCGTCCCGCTTGCTTTTCCAAGTCTTGTCTCTCTGAGAGTCCGGGATAGACTTTTGCTTCAAGCGTTCCAGCATTTGGACTTTCTTGGTTAGCTCCTGAAACGTCTTGAAGCCTGCTGTACATAAGAATGTGACCATCCAATTGCTGAGGTTCCCAATAAGGAGGCTGACAGACTGGTCATGCTCTAGTGGCGGTTCGCACTTGATAGTGAGGTTGCGCCATCGGGCAATAAAATCCGTGTTGCTTTCGTTTTCCCCCGGCTTGGTTATCACAAGGTCAATGATGGAGATTTTGTCACTAGCACTCATGAATCTTTGTTGAAACAGAGACTCCATTTGGGTAAAAGTAGAGACGGACCCGTCTGGTATACTTGCGTACCGGTCGAAAGCGATACCGGTCAGGCTGTTGACAAACTGATGAAGAAGAAGTGCATCATTGTCCTCTGTATTTCCGCATGACGCTTTAAAGTGGGCGACGTGTTGATTTGCGTTTCTCGTCCCATCAAATCTTCCGAACTTAGGAATGACGTAGCCGTTCGGGAACTCGATCAGATCGTACTGTGCGGGATATAGCCGTCCATTACTGCCGATTTCTTTCTGAGCTTCGGCTTCGGCTACCAATGTTCTAACATTGCTAGTGACTAAATCCATTATCCGATCTTGTGTTAGCGGGATGGTGCTATCTGGAGCCAAGGCGTCCCCAGAAACGGAATGTGACCGGCTTTCGTGCGGCTCGTCCAATCTTGGACCCAAAGGGACAGGCATCGGTTGCTTCGGGTTGTCATCACTCGGCTCATGAGTAGAGACTTGTGTTTGATTGGGAGGCGCCGAGCAATTTGAGCCGTAAACTGCATCACAACGTTCATTAGGTCGTCAATTTTTGAATAGAGCTTGGCCATCTCTTTTTTTTTGCTGATGAGCTGTTTTCGAAGCTTTGAAGCAGCTCTTGCTCTGCGGTCATGAGGCGGAAAGTCGGCTCTTCCTTGCTGTCTGAGTTTGACTCCACATGGACCGAGGGGTCTTTCTGCCTATCGGCCTCATTGAGAGGGTTTTCATCATCCAGCGGAGGCAGCTGATCTTGGGAAGCGGCAACCACATTCAAGTCAGATTGGGCTTGGGATGTGGTAGCCCCATTCTTTCTTTTGCTGCGGAGGTTGTCGCTGGGACGCGTGCTCGCCATATAGACAGTGTGGATAATATATCTGGCCGTCTTTTCATTATTGGTAGCTGATTTCGTGGACCGCTGTCGGGGCCCCTCTTCTTCGGTAACGGGCAATTGACTGAAGGCGGCTGGCCTGACCGGGTTCTTGAATAGTACTGGCGCTTCCTTTTTGGTTTTGCCTCGCTGTTTTTGTGCGGCACAGAGTGCCTGATAGACTCTTGAACAGACGGTGTCATGCTTTCTCTGTTGGGGCTGGGACACGTTTCTTTGTAGCATCATTCGGACTGCTATCTTCTTGATTCTGACGGTCATGCCATTTTTCTGAACCCGCTTCAGAGGTTTGATGGAATTGCTGACTTTTACGGCCGACTCAGCCGTCGTCACGGGGTAACCCTGCTCTTGGAACTTCACAATATTCCACTTGGCCAGAGTCCTGGCCCCTTTGTTGGTTCGATACCTGAGCCGCTTCTGCCTTAACTTTTCTGATTTGAGCACTTAGCAGGTTTCGGCTTTACGGGGAGCCGCCGTAGACCGAGCGATGGAGAGCTTTGGAGATACGCTTGATTGTGCAATTGTCAGAGGCGTCGCCTGTGCTTGTCCGCGACGTTCGATGATGCCCTTTGTTTCTGTAGTCTTGCCCCCAGCTGGAGCACCAGAAAGTCGTTCGGACACCGTTTTACGTTTGGGTCGTGGTGCCTTGGCGATCACAACGTTCGGTCTCTTGCCCCTTGAAACCGGTTTGGCCACCTGGTTTGCCGTGGCCTCCGCCAGATGAGCGTTTCCGGCAGGGTAGATGATGACGGAACCAAATTGACGGGGTGTCTCCTCCCATTGCCGGCTGAGACTTGCAGGGAGAACCACGCGGGCATTGATCTTGACCACGTACTGGATCGGAGTCGCTTCAGAAACGAAGCTCGTCTTAGGAGACATGATTGCTGAGTTCGAGATTGTAACAGAAAACTTGTTAACCTGTACACAAAAAATGACTCCAGTACAGACAATCGATATATATGTTTATTGAGTTCGCATGAACGTTTAACCCGAAATATGGGAGGAGAGATAAGCTCCCACCGGACGTGTCAGAATCTGTAGGGCGTTTTTCGTCACCCTATTGAGATGAGAATACGCGTCACTTGTCAGGCGCATTACATATTCCCCCTGTCGGGTAGGTTGGGGTTTATTGATTGTGGGGATTTGAATCACCGGCAACCGCGGACTAAGCTGCCGTTAATTACCCCTTGCTTTTGGAGCGAAGGAATCTCCGATTGATGGGACAAACTGATCATGCGAACTCAATGTGCAGTATGCGTGTGTTGTGTTTTGGGGGGTCTTGGGTATATCGGGCTTCACAGAGTTTACGGGGGTCCCGCTACCCGGATAGCGGGCTGGGGATCAGCAGCCCCCTTGCGGGGCGCGGGGCAGCGCCCCGTTAGAATTTTTTTAACGTGGGAAAGTGTTGTGGAGTGTGTATATATATAAAAAAAGGAAATAGCGTTTAAAGGACGTGTGGGCGCAAGCGCCTCACGTGCCTGGCGCGTGGGTGCTGGACGCCAGCGCCTCACGTGCTTAGCGCGGGCGCTGGGCGTCAGCGGGAAAAAGGGATTTAGCCCCTATATTGAGAGTTGTACTTCCAACTGACTTTTGGAGTTAAACTCCTAAAAAAGAACAAAGGGGCTTAGTCCCTGCACTGTGAGTTGTACTCCTAATTGACTTTTGGAGTTAAACTCCTAAAAAGAAAGACTTTTTTTTTCCGGAGTTAAACTCCCAAGAGATTTTCGGAGATGATGAAAGGGGACCCCTTTCTTCTCCTTTGAGTTTTAGATCTTCTCTTGAGCCTTCGATCTTTCCAAATTGGGGTTTTTGGAGATGGATCTCTTTCTTCCTCATCTCTGTTGGCTGGATCTTGAAGAAAAAGGGGGCAAGACTTAAAAATCACCCCTTTTGGGGATTTGATGGAAGATCCGAGCTCTCCTTCAAGGGTTTTATGGTGAAAAACTGTTTATTTTTGGAAAAAGAAGAGTTAAACTTTTAATTTAATTCAAAAAAAGAAAGAAGGATTAGAACCCTGAGGAAGTAGGAGGCACAGAAACCTTAATTTTTTTTTTGAGAGAAAAAAGTCCTTGATTTTTCATCATGTTTGCCTTCATAGGCTATACACTTTACATATAGCCCCTTGAGCTTTGCTAAATGGCACTTGTGTCACCCCATGCCTTATGTGCTTATCTTTTTTTGCATATAAGCCATGGGGTTTATAAAATTTTGGCTTTTTGTCTATTTTACATACATTTATTCCTAAAAAAAAGAATTACATTAAACTAATTTATAGCTTCATTATTTTTGTCATGGGGCCGGTCCCTTCCATGCTCGTTTTTGACCTGGGCTTAGGCCCACTTAACTTGGGGTTGAATTTGATTTTGACTTGGTCAACCGGGATGCGATTTTTGACCCCAACAACTTTATATTTTGGGTTGCTCTCGGGTTTTAGCTGAAAAGAGAAGATGTTATAACTCTAGAAGAAGAGGAGGATCTGAGAAGAAGATGGAGAGATCCTAGCCGCCGTCAAAGAACTCAAGGAGTCGCCGGCGAGCCGACGATGAACTCAAAAAACCCTAGCAGATAACGAACTTGCAAACGAGAGAAACCCTAGCTCTTTGGGCGCTACTAGTTGGTCTGTGGTTACTGTTGCCTAATAACCGCTTAATTTTATGTTTTGGTTTTGGCTTTGTTAAAAGAATCATAATAGCCAAAACTATTTGACCCGTTTACCTAAATCTAGACACTTAGTACAAGAAGCATGCCCCACGTGAGGCGCAAGGCGCATGTGAAGTGCACACCTTGAGCGCCTAAACGCGCGCCTCGCTGCTGGACAACGCCTCGAAGCTTCGAGAGGCGCACTTCAGTTTCCGGTTGCGCTTTTTGCCTGTGACGCAGCGCCTTTCGTGTCTTTGACAGCTTTGATGACGCATGTGCGCGCACACACATATATAAGTATGAGAAGTCATTCCCTAACTTGAGTTTGACCATATTTAGTAAAGGATAAGTATAGATGTTCTATTACCAAGAAAAAGCAAGACCAAGCTCATTGTATATTATTATCGCGATTTCTATACTATCATCCTATATCGAGTTGTATCACTTATGTTATCACCAACTAAATCCCAAGGTTCTTACATACTCTGACCAAGCTCCCATTAATTGTTGCTGAAGTCTATATTCCTTGCTCATTCATCTTGATTAGGCGATTGAAAAAGCTGAATGACAACCAACACTTGGTGGGTTGATAAAGGCTCTAAGATACTTGGAAAAGTTCGATGGGCTACCATAAAATATTATGAGACACTATACTCATACCATCAATATAACCCTTTAAGTAGCTTTACGGCCTCTACTCCTGTTGTGCTTAAAATCTCATTGTTTCCCAGATTGTCCCAAGTGAAGATGAAGCAGAAGGTTTAAGTTAGGTTGCTGGCAATCAACATAGATCTCTATGACGCTAGATCAAGGAGATTGTTAAGTGAACCAAAGCAAGATTATAAAAATGGTATACTTGTTCTAGAGTACTATGTAACTTTAGTGGTTGTAGAATACCATTTGAATTGAAGTGTAGATATTATGAGATGACTATACAACAACACTTTATAGGCTGAAATGTTGGACAATGAATCATGTTGAGGAAACAATAGTAACCTTCTAAACTATTAAGGTAGTTAGACCAATGACAGAACGGGAAAGATATTTTGATATAGCACGGACATGTGCATACTGCCATGGTAACCAATGAGTGCACATACTTGGTTTGGAGTTGAACTAATAAAACAAGGTTAAAAGGCCGATTAATTATTTCTTGAAAGTCTTGGCTAGAAATCATGTCAGATAGCATTAAATGGGCGAATGCTTTCATAAGTAGACCTATGTGAAATATAGGAGCAGTCACTTAATTGGGCATGCATACACTTTGCATACCTTTCGGTATCCAAAACCCAACACTCAAACTCAATATCTACTAACTAAAGGTCTTCTTGTATTTCCGTAGACCGACATAAAACTATAATATTTTCTTTGAGCTCGCCCCCGCACGCGCACACGTCAACGTTTATCCATATAATTTCATCATGCGGCATATAATTCGTTTATGCGATACGCTTTGGCCAATCGAACATAAAAGCACGACGTGTTTTACAATATTGAAAGTTTGAAACTACCATAGCTGAAGCATCTATTATCAAACATGAAGTTAGGATGTTAAACGGATTTAGGATAAAGGCTGCTGCTACTGTTGTTATAATCATTAATTTTGCTGTTTCTCCATGCCACAGTTCCATATTATGATGGATCTGGATACGTGCATCCATCGACTATTTTGATTGATAATCCAAAGTTCAAAATGTACAAATATTACAACCATAGATGCCATCCGTTGATAAGTCTAATATCTGGATAGTATTGGACAGGTGAAGTAAGTTAGATTTGGCAAGCTAACTGGAATTCTATGCGACTCTTTGACAAGCATGAAACAAAAATGTTTGGGAGCATACTTATATCCAATACCAATTTTATTACTTAATACTAAATTCTCTCTTGCATTATTTTCATAGTTGTGCTTGAGAGCTGTCTGAGTAGGATTTATTCTAGCATGGACTTGGAACATGTAGTAGAAAGGACATGTGGTTTAATTAGATGCTAGAAATATTTGTAATATGAGGCCAATTGATTTTGGAAACTTAGAAAAATAAATCGGGAGGATGCCAAAAGTCAAACTGGATGCATTCATGCATAAGGCAATCGTGAAAACTATCATCTATGGCGATAATTAAAACCTATAGAAAGTAAATGTTTGTGTAGATCCACGCTATATGCTTGGAATCTGGAGTCATTGAAAGTAGAAACACACACACACACACACACACTCAAAAGGGGATTCATACATGGAGGACTTTCTCTCTCAGCTTTGATTATAGGAAATATCAAACAGTAATAGCAAAATAGCAGCGGTGACATCTTCAATCTGAGCCTACTTGTTCATTATCGGCATCCATCATCTTTGGGAGTCTGTTCTCAGTTATCATGTATTGAATCCCACTAAATTATGCGGGGGACTGTGTATAACCTAACCATCACGAGCCAATGCGGCTTGACTACTAAAAATAGTGCGTCTAATTTTAGTCTCTAATTCTCAATTATTTAAAAAAAATGATGACCTGTATATAAAGTTTAACAGAGCTTGAGCAGCTATGACTCAAAAATGACCCAAGCATGCCGGTTCAGTTATGGATCGGGCCAATCGGACCTGAATTATACTGACTGCTGCCAAGCCTACAGTCGGTGTCAAGGAAAGAAAGATAATTCCATTCCCCCACTTAAAGTTGGCTAATCCTTGGTGTCTATTTCTTAAATCCAGTACCAGTAGCAAAGTTGCTGACTCTTTGCAGTCTCCATCTATTGATCTTCCATTCAATTCTATTTTCATTGGTGTCTATATATTTGTCTTATATTCGCTTCTATTGGTTTCCATTTTGTTTATGTTCAATTTTATAAACCTGAATCTAATTTTTTGTTGTTATGATGGCCCTTAGACAACCTACTGGTCTATAATATTGCCTCTTTGGCTCTGGCCTTTTATGTTTTTCCTTTACCTGTGTCTTTTAATTCAACTAGTTATATCAATTACTAAAATCTAATATTTCATGCTTGTAGATTGCATGGGAATGTTGAATCCATGACGGTATTGTCCCTTGGAGGAGATGAACGCAGTAAGAGAAGAGATTCAATAGTTTTGACATTTCAAGATGCAAAAATAACTGTTCTGGAATATGATGATTCTATCCATGGATTGCACACTAGGTAAAAAATGATATATTGTTGCCAACCATTTCTGTATATTTGTGATATATGGAATTATGTTACCCTTTTTCTTCTTAAGGTTTGAAACATAAAAATAAATGGTCATGTCTATGCATCATTAATCTGGTAATCTAGGTAAAAGTTAGTTTAAAACATAGTTTCAAATGTTAATAGCCTTACCATTTCTTCTTGCTTATGTTCTTGCAAATTTGTCTTATAACGTCTCTCAAGTTCACTCAGCTATAGAGTAGGCAATTGCTTTCTTTACGCCATTCCATCACCAATGATGACTAGGTTCTCTGTAGAGGCTAGACTCTCTCTTAAGATCACTCAGCTATAGAGTAGGCAATTGCTCTCTTTATTCTATTGCATCACCAGTGATGCCTAGGTCCTCTGTGGAAGCTAGACTCATTTATTGAGGATATCTGCAAGGTCACCTTATTTCTGTCACAGAAAATATAAGATCTAAAGGGCGAAAATATTGTGGGAGAGAAATAACTAAAGCATTTCACTCTCTGCTCGTCAGATTATTTGCATATGGCAATATTGTTTATCAGTTTTTTTAGAGGGTCTGCAATGATCTCTGCCTGAGGCATTACCTTCTAAACTGGCACACAACCAACTACATGAGTTTGATTTTCGATTTTGTGTGTATATGTTTTCCCCCTATTTTTGGATATGCATTGAAGTTCTATCATATGTGAGCTCCTGAACATGCTGTCATTCTAGAACTCTTAATTGCTTGACTTGGCAGAAAATTTGATGCCAAAGTAGGTTTTTGATTGGCATATTTGAAGTTTATATTCTGTCAAGCATGCATTTATGCTTACAAACTTTTTCTCCCCCAGTTCTATGCACTGCTTTGAAGGACCAGATTGGCTTCACCTGAAAAGAGGCAGAGAATCATTTGCTAGGGGTCCTATGGTAAGGGCTGACCCTTTGGGTCGATGTGGTGGAGCACTTGTGTATGATCTTCAAATGATTGTTCTTAAGGCTGCTCAGGTTTCATACTCTTTGCAACACTTGCAGTTTCCATGTGTCATGTTAAATATATGTTAGTATATTGTCTATCAGCATGCTCCATAGGACTAGAATTTACTAAGACACAGATAGCCCATAAATATACTTGAGAAGATGCATAAATTGAAGCTTCCATGTTCCATGTTAAATATCAGCTTAGATAGGTAACAGTATCTGCTAGTATATTGTCTATCAGTATGCTCCATAGGACTTGAATTTACCAAGACACGCAGATAGCTCATAAATATACCTGAGAAGATACATAAATTGAAATCAATAATTTAATAACTATTATTTTTGGACTACAATTTGATGAAGACTTTTAGCTTTACTATTATGCAAGCTTTGGTTCTAGATTTAACTTTAGCATGTAAGAAATTAATCCATTCCACTGATGTTGTAAGTCCCAATGCCTGTGTTGCCCCTTTAAGTTTTACAATTGCACTTGTTGCTCTTTTCATATAATTATCGTCTATACAATTCGGAGTTTATGAATGCTATATTGCTATAAATTGATTGCTGGTTTTCCAGAAACCTTTTGGATAAAAATTTGCTGGTGGTTTGATGTTCAAATAGGTTTATGACCCTTCTTTTCTTGTTTTCAGTTTGCTTGATTCCAGTATTTTACAGACTGTCCTGTTTGGATATCCTTCTTGAAAAGCAGTCCTTAGAATGCATTCGTATGGAGAACTTTGTACATTGTATAACTATTTCCTCATATCAGGATTGGGTAAAAGCCTAAGCGTTCATTTTATTAAAGGAGTCAAGGAAGTGTTTATTGGAGAGGAATATGTGCAGTTATCTCAAGTTGAACTTTTTAACGGAAAATTTGTCATTATACTGATAGAAGGTTAACACATTAATCCAGTAACATTTTGAATTGGTTCGGATCGAGACACACGGCCTATAAAAAAGTATTCTCTTCTGCTACAGCAGCCCGTGAACAGCGACTGCTACAATAGCCATCACCATATAGACCTCTTCTACATCTTCTTCCACCTCCTTTTCTCCTTAATCAGTTCAAATCTCGGGTAACCTATTTATGTGACAAATTGGGCATGTGTGATGTGTATGCTCCAAGTTGAGGGGGAGTGTTAGTTTATGTATACGGGTTATACCCGTATTGGGCTTAAATGAATATGAGGGTATTGATGTAAATATCCATGTATTGAGTTTTGATATAAACAGAAGGAAAGAGAGGAAATCTCTCTTATCCAATTTCATTCCCCAAATTACTTTCTCTCTCTTAATGCTCTCTTTCTCTCACTAATAGAACAACATAATGCAAGACCAGCTAGCTAATATTTTTATTTGGTTTTAATGAGTCTGGGGTCGCCCGCAACCTTGTGGCTGTGGACGTGTGACCCAGACCCGGGGGGTGGGGCCCACCCACTTAAACTAAGGGGACCCACACCCTCTTAAACTAAGGGGACCCACCCCCTGTTATTCCTCCTATCCGGGGCTGGGAGACTGCAGCAAACTCGCTGCGGGTGACCGCAGCCCCAGCTAGCTCTTTACTTTCCTTTCTTGATTGTTGTTCTTGATGGTGCTTGTTTTCTGAAAGCATTTTTCTATTGCTCGTTTTGTGCTTTAGAATTGCATTATTGTTCTTTTTAAAAAATTCTATATAAACATTCCTTTGATGTACATAGGTTTTCACTTCATTAAATTAACCAGTCAACACCTTATTAGCTGAAGTTATTACAGTTATATTCACTTTCGTATTTGAAGGATTTGGGGGCAATGAACATATGATATTTAAGTTAAGGTAGTTAAGACATCAGCTGTTTATATGATTTTTTCCGTGTGTTTGTTTTGGTTTGGGATTGATTTGAAGGTATCTCCGCATATAGTTTCGGATGATGAACTGTTCTATTCCACAACCTGTTCACCTCTTTATAAGCTTGATAAGAACATAGGTAATGAATCAGTTATTTCTTGAGTTTTAAAATAGACATATTTCTCGGTTAATCTTGAGAAAGAAAGAGATAAATATTCTGCTTTGTGCATTAGTAGGGGGGAAAAAGATATGATTGCTTATAGAAAAAGAAGGTATTGAATTTCACACACTTTACATACAGAGATGGTTTTGCTGGACAGCTGGAGACCGTCTTGCTGTTGCTCCATTCAATTCTTTCAATAGGGAAAAAGGTTTTAAGCAAAATTTTCACCTTTAATTGTAAAACGGTGGAGTTCACATATACAATTATATTCCATAGGAGCGAATAATTATCTTTTTTCCCCAAGTACCACTAGCTTAGAAAGCTAGATATTGGAAATAAGAAGGATATAAGAGGGGCACATGCTAAAAGGCATTCTATTTATAGCTCCAGGGAAATCGTAGAATTTTTTTCCATAATGCTTTCTTCGCACCTTTTGTTGGTTAACCACATGTCCAATATTTTGGAGAGGCAGAAGTTATATGTGGTTTTGACTTATGAGAGTTGGTTCTAAAAGATCCTTGATCAATAATTCAATATACTCAAAAAGTCTAAGTGTTCGTCATATATTTCCTGAAGTTATTCAATTGTTACTTTAAAGATGTCATGTCATTTTAAAGTTTTGTATTTATTTTAATTCATGATTTCACTAATTTTTCTTTTTCTAGGCTGGCCATGGACTAGTTTCTGATGATGAACCTAGTAGCATGGGAGGCCCTGGCTCTACTTCAGTCCGTATTGAGTCATCTTATGTAATTAACTTGCATGATTTAGACATGAAGCATATTAAAGATTACACATTTGTACATGGTAAGACAGCTTGTCTGTTATTTCGTAGAAGTTGGCATATATGCTATAAATGTGCTGTTTCTTATATAATATAGTCCAGTTTAGAGAGATGGAAATTTGAAATAGGATGTATATTAAAGAGAAGTTTTCTGAGTTATTGCCTATTTTCTGCTTTCCTTCAGTCATTCTGGTAGAGTTGCGTTGCTCTTGACAATGCAATATTTGGTATTTTGAGCACATATGTTAGTTTGTACCTGAGATACCATTTTATCTTACGGTATATTGATATCCCACCTATATTTAATTGAATAGTCTGTAACTATGTCCAATTATTCTACCGGCTGAGGTGTTGTGAGTTCATTGCTGTTTGTTCATCTGTAGACCAACATTATTTAGAAATCTAGCTTGTTAAGATCCAAACTTATATCTATGCATGTTGTTCTTTTGCCTTTCTGATCACTTTCTTGGAGGGTCACAAAAGGTATCGACCTAGTAATTTTCCCCACTTATACTAGGCCAAGGGGTAAATCCTGATATAGTGAATTTAAGCGTGAGGGCTGTTTCATCCTATTTGCCCCTCAATTTGTAATGCTGATTTTCACTTTCTTTCCCACATACGGCTGCAATTTTGAGACATTTTTGCCCGTTGAACAGGTTATATTGAACCTGTTATGGTCATCCTTCATGAAAGAGAGCCAACATGGGCTGGGCGTATCTCATTCAAGCACAACACATGCATGATATCTGCCCTAAGTATCAGCACCACTCTAAAACAGCATCCTCTCATTTGGTCTGCTGCTGTAAGTTGCTTAGACCTAAAAGGTTTAGTGGCATTTATCATCTTTTCTATATCTTTGTGCCTACCTTGAGAATGCAATTTGAAACCTTCAACATTTCAAATTCATGTGAATCTTTGACCATGATATATCGGATTTAATCTATTCCTAAGTGCTCCACCATTAACCAATTCACTTTCTGTATACTTGTTCTAAGATGGCACCGAACTGCATAAAAATTAGGGTGCTAATAGCCTATCATTCTACAAGGTTGGTCATTCAGGTATTATCTCTACTCTTATAATGCGAACTCTTTGGAGGTCCAATTTGATTGTCTTTTTGAGTATATGTAGATGGTCTCGCCTTTTGTGATAAAATTTTATAAAAGGGAGAAAAATCCTCTCTAAATTCTCCCTATCATAGAGTATCCGTGTCATAATTTCCCATTTAAGTTTTCGAATGGTCATCCAAGCAATCTCTCTCTCTCTCTCTCTCTCTCTCTCTGCCCCTCTCTACCTCTCTCACCTCAAATAAAATATCTCTCAGCTCTCTTCCTCTATCAAAAAGAACAAAATTTATCTTTCTCTCCCCCCAGATAAAATCTCTCTAAATAAAACCATTGAACTGCCTCCCTCTTTCAAAAAGAACAAATATCTGTCAAAAGGTCCATAAAAAGCATTAATGTTCTACAACTAAAAATTAATTCATACATATCATATTTATATTGCTTTTGCTATTATAGTATTATAATAGACCTAATAAAATAAGAATTTTAATATACCTATATCATGATAAATAAAAAAACCAAATTTCACATTACACCTAAATTGTTATCATTCATTATTATATCTTTATAATGAATGACATCAATATATGACTTTTGTATACATGCTCTGTAAAATAGATTCAATTTTTTATTTATATATATGCAATGCAAAAATTAATAATTAGTTATGTAAATACAAAATTAATAATAATTAGTTATGCAAAAATTATTATGTAAATCATAAGTGTTTTAAAATGCAGTAGTTATTCAGTTATATGTAGTAACTTACCGGGTATATATTGTACTTACCAAATATATGTAGTAACCTCCACTTCTCTTGATATAATAGTTTAGAAGGGTAGTATAGAGATATTGGAAAATATAAGTACATGAGGGACTTAAACATGTTGCACTTTTTGGGATAGGGAGTTTTTCACAAGTTTTTTTTGGGTAGGAACTCAAACATGCTGCTTTTTGAGCCTAGGGAGTTACACCCATTTCCCCCTTTTTTAAAAGACGCGCTTTTATGATGTGCACATTTAACCAACCCTCGCTATCTTGTCATGATGCTGGTCATCTTTCTCCAATATACAATCTCCCTGTATTACCTTAGTTCATCGTTCTTTCCTAATTTTATGGATGACCCTTGGCCCCTTCTGGAGATTGGAAAAGCATTGGTGGATTTATATACTGAAACAAGTTGCATCTCTATGTATTTTCATCCCCCTTTTTTTCATAGTTTAATTACCAGAAAGTGCTAGTTATGGCATACACAATAATGTTGATGTATTATACTAACCTCTACTGTAATTTGAATATCACCTGATTATTTCCTATACTCGTAACTTTTCTCATGTATTATTGCCTCCCTTTAATTTTCGGCCTAGACACAAAACCTTTGTTTAATATTTGACTCTTTGAAACAACTCTTGGTATCTTTTAATGATGTTGGATTAAAGAAAATGTCTTGTACCTGGTGATCTTCTGAATGAGTGCAAGCCTGGCACAATGTTAAGGTTATTTTCTTGTCATTTGGAAATCACCGGAATAGTGAATAGAGGATTACAATGGGTTAATGTTGTTGACATTGGACCTTCCGGTGTCCTGCAACCGCAGGAGCTTTGTGAAGTGGGCTGTCCTTGTATTCTTATAATTTTTTAGTGAGTCTCTCGCCTCTTGCTTGAGCATTAAAGGACAGCCGAGCGCATGAGGCTTCCACCATTGTGATGGTTTGGTGCAAACTTAATCCCTTATCACGGAAAGGCTTCTTTCTTGACTTGTACCTGTGACCTCCAGGAGCAACCTTATTATTGCCGTGAAGACTGATAAGTGTGCTGGACTCTAGTTAGGGTGGGAATAGATTGGCAACTGCCGATAGATAAACAAGGAGTAGAGCAAAATTCATGGAGTGAGGCAGCAAAAAGGATATGCAACAAATGGGGTTAAATGGATCAATCACATTCATGCAGCTGAACCTCAAAGATTCGAGATAAATACTGTGTTGTTTTTATTGCTGCTGCTGCTGCTGCTGCTTGCTTGAATATACATATATCTACAAGGTTTGAAAATGTTGTTGCAGTTGCGGAACTGATTAATTGTTTATATTCCAAGCGAGCTGATCTATCTTGTGCTCTTACTAGTATCTGTACAGCCACCTGTTTTTTTACACTGGTTAAACCATATTTTTGATGCGGTTCAATCAAATTTGAAGAGGTCTGATGTCTGGTTTTTGTTCTCCAAGGCAGCTTTAGCTTCAATATAATTTAACTTTGTGCTCCCCTTTAAAGATGCTTCTACCCTTATGATTTAACATATGCGTCCTCAGGTTATTATATAAAATCCTATGTTTTAATCTATAAACAGAATCTTCCACATGATGCATACAAGCTTCTTGCTGTGCCTTCTCCTATTGGTGGTATTCTTGTGATCTGTGCAAATAGTATCCATTATCATAGTCAGGTATTCAATATCTTGTATTTGTTCCTCCAGTATGTTAAATACACCACTGAATATTTTTTTTCCTTAATATTGTTCAGATCTCTCACTTCCTGGCCTCATAATTTATCACTGTATATTGTTGCAGTCCGTGTCTTGTTCGCTTGGGCTCAACAGTTTCTCTGTCCAAATGGAAAGCAGGTCAATTACTAAGCAACTCTTTATTACCTTGTTGTAATATACCTAGAATTATATAGTAGGATTTTTAGCAACCTAGTTTGTGCTATTGGCTTATTACTGGTTTGGGCGCCTCATATAATAGTGTTTTACTATCTAATTTATGTAGTTGTTGGGTATTAATCAATATTTAGAGTCTATCTCCCAAATGTTGTAATTGGACACATGACGCTACTTATTGATTGCCCAAGGAAAACACAAACACATTAAAGCGAGTCTGGTTCATGTCAGACTCAAATTTTGGACACAAACACTTGCATAACGTGGTTGGACCTTGTCAGAGTTAAGGACCGAAAAATTGTATTTCAATGCTACAATAGCTCATTTTTTTTGAAGCAAAGCTACAATAGCGCAGTTAAAGATTGCATTCAGACACCTTAGAGCCATGTGTTGGTTAAATAAACACAAATGGGTATTTTATTATTAAGGGGAAACTATTCTAGCAGAACCTAAAACACCTCTCAAGCATGTGAAGCGCATCATAGTTTTGTACTCTCCATTATAGTTTTGGATTTATTGCTTTATTACCTTACCTCGTTAGAAGCTATTGATTTAAATGATTAGGATTTCCCCTACTTCTGTTAAAACATGACCTAATCACTAGAGTTTGATGCAAGTTCTAAAATCTGGGTATTGTATTCGTATCGGGCATCACTTTTGGGGTTAGAATCGGTCATCTCGGCCGTATGTGATGATTCGGATCCGAAACATTATTGGAGATATTGGATTTTATATCGTATGGCATTTTTTAAAATATGAAATTCTTTAAATAAGTAGCAGTAGAAACCATAAAAAATTTGACAACTCACTAACAATCGAGATGTGTAAAATGGTTTTAATGCTCGGTAGTATAACTATAATATTTTTTATTTATCTTTCATTAATTAATGATGTCGTATTGACCGTAAACTAGTAACCTATTAAAAAAACCAACTAACCCATTAATACACTTAATACTAATCAAAATGGTAAAGCTAATATAACTCCATGGATTAGAATCGGTCATCTCCGATCGGGATGTGTATTACACACACACAAACAGACATGCACACACGTAGAGTCAGTCTTGTTGCCAACTCCCAGTGTCCTATTTTTGAGGTTTTCCTTGCCACCATGTCGTATTGGTGGCCTATGCCCAAGCATCCTAGTAAGTGTCCGCAAGATTTGGGAACTTGGATTTAGTCTTGTGTTTGATATACTTGACGGGGACCCTCTTGCATATGATATTTATTGATTTAGAGAAAGCGTACGACAAAATACCTAGAGAGGCATTATGGGGGACAATGATGAAGAAGGGGGTCCCCGTCAAGTATATTGACATAATCAAGGATATGCACGATGGAGTAGTGGCAAGTGTCAGAACTTGCGTCGGTCTAACGAGTGATTTTCCGATTACAATTGGTTTACATCAAGGATTTGCATTAAGTCCATTCCTGTTTACCATCATGATGGATGAGCTTACTAGAACTATCCAAGATGAGATACCTTGGTGTATGCTATTCGCTGATGATATTGTTCTAGTAAATGAGACGAAAGCAGGGGTTAATGCCAAATTGGAATTATGGAGGCAAACATTGAAATCTCGGGGGTTCAGATTAAGCAGGTCCAAGACATCATATATGCATTGCAAATTTAGTAAACAGAGAAATCAAAACCATATTGGTATAACATTGGAAGGGCAAGAAATATCACCGAGCGATCAATTTAGAAACCTTGTTATCATCATCCAAAAGGATGGGGAGATCGATAGTGATGTTAATCAAAGTATCCAAGCTGGTTGGTTGAAATGGAGGAGTGCAACAGGGATTTTGTGTGATCGTAACTTTCCGTTAAAATTGAAAGGAAAGTTTTATCGGAGCGTATTCGGCCTGTCTTATTATATGGTACAGAATGCTAGGCTCCTAAGAAGCATCATACACAGAAGATGCACGTAGCAGAGATGCGCATGTTTCGTTGGATGTGCGGTAACATTAGACAAGATAAGGTGCGAAATGAGAATATTCGTCCAAAAGTTGGTGTAGCACCTATGGAGGAGAAGATGCGGGAAAACCGGCTAAGATGATTTGGTCATGTGCGACGCAGACCTATGGCAGCATCGGTTCGACGAATAGATACTCTCGATATGAGCAATGGTAAAAGGGCAAAAGGGAGACCGAAGAAAACATGGATGGAGGTGATACGAAACGATATGGTTGCCAAAGGCCTCAATGAAAGTATATTGTTCGATAGGAGTCAGTGGAGGCGGAGGATTCATGTGCTGGACCCGGCGTGATTCTCATGTTGGTTCATGTAGCCTACCCCATATGCTTGGGATAAAAGGATCAGTTGTTGTTGTGATTTAGTCTTGTGTTTAATGAGGAAGTTGTGTTTTGGTTCATTTTTGATTTTCGTCTCACTGTTGAAAATATTTTAAAAACGGGTTATTTACAAAAAAAAATCCCTTTAGTTTATCTCTTAGCACTTGTTCCCTCTCAAGAGACTTATTAGGAAAAGATGCTTCCTCTGCTTTTCGATTACAACAAAATAACACTCAAACATAATATTATGCTTCCTCTGCTTTTCGATTTTTTAATTTCTTGAATGGATTGCTTGAAGAGAAATTATCAAAGGATCTTAAGGCTTTGAAAGTCTGAAGGGATGTTTCTGCTAATAAGGGGTCCAAGTGCTATATGAATCAACTACAGACGGTTTTGTGCTATGCAATTAGGGCTTTTAAAAACTATAAATATATCAATTAAGATGAAATATGAAATTAAAGGCATAGTAAATTGTTGCCTGATACCGTTGACCCCCCCCTTTCATCCTCGATCTATCGGTGGAAGCAAACGTAGCGAGGGAAGCCAACAGTTAAGTAATGAAAACTGAAATAACATCACTTAAACTCTAATCTATACTAATCTATGCTAGCTTGGAATTTCGGTATTTTGCATGTAGAGGACCTATGAAGTTGCATTTTCTGAACAGGTATTGATGATCTTTCACACATTTGCATCTCTTCTTGACATAGTTCAAATTTTTATAATATTTGCTCTTTTGCCCTATCCGTAGCTTTCAATAATAATCCATAGCGGTTTTACATCCCTAAAATCCTTGATTGAATAATTCTTTTATCAAAGGAATTACTCTTGAGAGTTGATTGGTTTCTAAAATTTCTCATCAATAAGAATTATATCTGCCATTTCTGTGGCATCGCTTCTTATGGAATAAACACTCTTACTCACTCTTTAGATGTACACACAGCCCAAAGTGCATTTCCCCCCTCAAAAATAGTGCTTAAACTATGGTAGTTACTAGTTAGTGACAAACCTCATAATTGTAAGGTGTTTAGAAATTATGGATAATCTGGATCACTTTAATGGTTCATCTGTTTAGAAATTATAACTGCAGAATCCTTTTTCCTTTCCTTTCCTTTTGTTATTAGGATGCCCTGTATTTGTATCGTTATGGTATAATCTATATTATGTTTGAAAATACTTTTTCATATAGCCGACCCCAAAAATTTGGGATGAAGGCTTGTTGTTGTGTGTTTAAAAATACTTTCTAGACTATATTATGTGCCAAAGTGTTTGGTTGTCATCTTGTATTTATCATTTCACTGAATGAAGCCAATTGTGACTTTTTTTGTTGTTGGGTATAACGTATCAGCTCAGATATGCCAAAAACCAACTTCAGTGCGGAGCTTGATGCGGCAAAAGCAACATGGCTATCCCATGATGTTGCCTTGTTTTCAACAAAAACTGGAGAGCTACTCTTACTTGCGTTGGTGTATGATGGGAGGTTGGTCTGCTTGTAGCATAGTTGAAACTTGTATCAAATGCCATGGTTTCTTCACATGTAGGCATGGAAAATTTCAATTTTCTTTCATATAGTTGCATGAAGTGCTGTTACTTACAATAGGAAGTCCAGGTTTTTGCTTCTTGAAGTGACAGTTTTCATTGCCCTGCTTCATTGGTATAAATTAGTGCCTGTGGTATGTCATATTGGAATTTATTTTCAAATTTTCTTTTTTCTGTTTCTCTTGCAGGGTCGTGCAGAAACTTGACCTTATGAAATCTAAAACTTCCGTTTTGAGCTCGGTCAGCTTAGCTTGCTTAAAATCTTATAAATGACAAAGTTTTCTTTCTGACTTGGTTAATGTGAAAGTTTTGTTGTCTTCTTGCTCATTGACTGGTCTTGATTTAAATAGGGAATTACAACAATTGGGAGTTCGTTCTTTTTCTTGGGCAGTCGGTTGGCAGACAGCCTTCTTGTGCAGTACAGTTGCGGAGCATCATCACCAACTTCTGCACATGAAAAAGATGAGGTGCTAACTCGGAATGCTTCTCTTTTTATCTTATACACTGGTTCTTGACATGCTTTTGTTGAAGTTGAAAATGCTTTCATTGCTGCTCTCTACAGCTCAGGAAACTAGCAAACCCTTTAATTTAGCTATTGTACAGTATGGATTTGGCACGGTGTTGTACATAATTTAGTTCTTTTTTACTGCGATTGTCTTTCAATGGTATTATGATTTAGCACTAAAATACTATAAATCTCCGCAACTGTCCTATTAGTTTTGTGATGTAGATATATTACCTTCACATCCACCATTCATGCTCTTTGCAGCAGTGACAACAGCAGCCAAGACTTTATGCACGAATCCTTCATCTCCAGTCAACTATGTTAAGGCCAATATTCTCTGTTAAGTTTACAGCTTTCATACTTTTTACTGCCTTAAATCCAAACCCCTTTAGTTTTCTCCTTGTCCTTGTTTCCATGCTGATTTAGTATATTGCTCTTCCTAACTGATACACTTGTCTTCCATTGCATGTTCAAATTATTGCAACTGCTTCTTCATATTTCCCTCCATTGAAGCTATCCCACCGTTTCCGGATATGTCGCTTTTTGTTCTCTCATTTAGAATATTGCCACTCCAGATTTTTAACTGAGCTACGCTGAATTTCAGGAGATGTTCCTATCCCTACATGCTCGTGCACAATCTCAGAAATACTCTATTTTTTTATTGGCTGATGCATTTTTTCCATCACTCTTTTTAAGTCCATAGTATCCGAGCATAAAATTCCCATATGCAGTTAACATCAAGGGCATTTTTTGTCCGATCCTTTCAGCCATAGATGATATTATCGCATGATAGAATCAGCAGTACCTTTGCTTTTACTCATACATTCGTCAAATCTTGCTGGTAGATTTCATTACATTTTTTAGGCTGCCTGTGGAAAAAGTCAGTTATTTCTGGAAGGATCCCCATCGGTATCCTTTAGGTAAGTAACTGACTCACTGTTCGTTCTTGTGTTGCAATGATTTCAGCATTTTGACATAATTAATGGCTACTGTCTCCATAGCTTCCTCAGGGTAAGGGCATTGTTTAGTCAAGCTATTTAACCACAATGTGATACTCCTGGAAATTTGCAGTTTGGTCAAGCCAGTATAAATTTTCTAATCCCAGCTATATCTAAATTTACAGTTTCTATGATCAAGTAGAGCCTTAATATTAATTTTGAAAGTCAATCTATAATTTCAATATAGAAAGTCAATCTATCCTGGTGATACTTCCCCCTCCTCTGTGCTACTTTTATTTATATAGAAGGGCAAACATTGCTTTGTTTTATTATTTTGGTGGCCTCCTTCTCTTGGTTGCATCTATCTTTATTCTAGACAATTTATGGATTGTAGTTAATTTACTGCTACTCGTTGTAACAGAATGTTGATATTGAAGGTGATATTCCCATGGCAAAGCGAATAAGGAGGATGTCATCTGATTCCCTTCAGGATGTTGCTAGTGGTGAGGAGCTTTCTCTGTATTCTACCACTCCAAATAGTTCAGAATCAGCCCAGGTGAATTTGTGCCCGGCCTAAACTGTTTCTTTTATTTTTTCATTGTTTTTCTGCCTGCTTCTGTTTTCTTGTTTACTTAATGTCAATCATTTTGCTGCATCTTCTTTTGTGAACGAATTTGGTTGCTATCAAGCCCTATCATGTATCATGATGTTTTACTTTCCATATTTAAATCATGGATTTCATGTAGACCCACAATTTCTTTTATGTTTGGCCAACAGTGCCAATACAATGTCTGATATATGAGCCTTAAAGATCTTGTTTTGCTTGTATGCCCTCCCCCCTACTGTTAGTCCTCTTATTAAATTTTCATTCACTAATCGATTTCAGTATATCCTTTTTTCTTTCTATGATTTTATATAATTCAACCATCTTTATTCAATATTTGGAGATTGAAAATCTTCTGTAACTATTTATAGCTTAATTCATTATGTACATCATAATACTGGCCTTTATCTGCAAAAATGTAATCTTTTACTTGTCCATGTATAGGCATGCGTCGTTATCTTATGCTACTCAGGCCATTGCTGTGGTTTAGTGGTACAAATCCTTTGTGCATAATTAGTTGGAAGTAATCAAACTGCTTTTACTCCAAAGGGGGAAAAAATTAGTTACTAGGAAGAAAATGTGAATTGTGCCCATGCGTCATAATTTTCCATTGAATTTCTCTATTCTGGTTTCCATCACCACTTACTATTTTCATATTTTCTTGTTTTAAATTTCAGAAGGTCTTTTCATTTACTGTTCGTGATTCATTGATTAATGTTGGCCCAATAAAGGACTTCTCTCACGGTTTGAGGATAAATGCGGATATAAATGCAACAGGAATAGCCAAGCAGAGCAACTATGAATTAGTAAGTGGTACTAGTATATCTTTCTTTGCTTCTATTTGTTATTTTTGACCATTGATTATGCTAGCCTTTTGATTACTAGGGATGTATTTTCGTTAGTTCTGGTTTAGAAAGAAAGTCCTACTTATTGTATGTTTTGGTCCTATCTCATGATTACGGTATACCCCTGCACTTTCGCTTGTATCAATAATTAACTTTACCTAGATCCTGTGGCAGACCCAGGAATATTGGTCTGAGGGGCACACCATGTAGCAAGGTTTGAAAATTCCAAGTATATAATATTGTGTTTGTGAACAAGTTAGTGGTAGCTCTCATAGAGGATAAGATGAGAGATAACCAATTGTTGGTTTGGGCATGTGCAACGGAGACTAATTAATCACACGGTTATAAGAAGTGACAAAATTGTAGTTAATGGTGCAACGAAATTGTAGTTAATGGTGCAACGAGGGGTTGTGGTAGACCTAAACAAACATGGATATAGGCAATCAAGAACGATATGTTAATTGTTAATTTAACCGAGGAGACGATACCTAACAGAGCATAATGGAAGAGAAGGATTTATATAGCCGACCCCAAAATTTTGGGATGTAGGCTTGTTGTTTTATATTATATAAAAGTGATTGTAGTTGAAATATATATAAATTTAAACTGATTTTATCATAAATATTGGTTACAAAAATTTTTGCGAGCCTTTCTATCTTGGACTATACCATACAAATCACACCTTTGGTGAACTAAGACAAGCTGATTTTAATGCACATTTGGTGCACGTGCGTGCGCACATGCGCGCATGTGTGTGTGAAGCACTTGAGGCTGTAAATTTATGTCACTTTCTTCTTGAAAAAAGAGAAGATGATACATTAATTCTTGGGGTTTGGTTATAAGAGTAGTGATGAGCTATGAAACAAGAGTTTATTTAAAATATTTTATTACCTGTTCATTTCAAATTGAGACCAAACTTTTTTTTGTTACACAATAGGATTTATACTCAATTTAACGAAAATCATAATTATAATTTAAGTGGTGGGAATGCAACCACAACCTTGTACAAGAAATATGCCATCAATCGACCGGAGCAATAGCATTTTCATGTTATATTTGTGAACATAACATATATAATATACTCTCATAACATGTCATTGCATTAATAGATCGAAGTAGGGATATCCCCTCCCCGTGCAAAATATCAGTGGGGCTCCCGCTGAGTTCTATATGGGTCGGCCCCTGCTTAGATCATGTAAGCTGACATTTTGGGTACAAATCAAATTATTTTCAGAATAGTGACATGTCACTTCCGAACAGCACCTTTTACATGATTGTTCTTTCCTCGTGAAAGTTTTACGGTTCAGTAGCCACATTGTGAAATGCGAGGCGATTCTCCCTCTCAACATTTATTACTTAAAAATGATATTTACATAAATAACTTCTCATCATAACATCACGTGATCCTAAACTTTTACAAATGTATCCCGCTGTACCGATCCATATGCAAATCTGTCCATGATTCACTTGATATTATGTGGGGCTGTGATGGAGGGTGTGATCTTCTTCGGATGTTGTCCTCCGTCGATCCTGTGATGGCGATCTTTAACAGCTGAGATTTGGTTTGGGAGTTGTTGAGCGTGTGGATCTCAATGGGTTGGTATTGACGTCGAGCTATCTGCAAAGGAAGTCCCGGGGACGGTCAAGTTAGTACCGAGGAATAGAGGCAGAGTAATGGTGTATTGGAATGCATTCGAATTACCTGAGTCGTTTGAAAGAGGGGTTTCTATAGTGGAGCTAGCCGACGCGTGATCCTCGCCGTCAGTTATGCCCCTGCGTTATTCCCGCATTAATGACGGGATACGCCCATTAATGGGAGGACGCGCCAGCGTGGGACGCGGGACATGGGGCGGCGGATATCTCGCTTTGGCGAGATACGCGGAACCGTTGCGGAGTCGTTTGGGCTCCGTGCTCTCAGATCATCGGGGAACCGAGGAAGCTCGATTCGATGGAGGGCTCGGAGACGAGCCGGGAGGCTGAGGAAGCTCGGTATGTCTCGGAGACGAGCCGGAAGGCTGAGGAAGCTCGGACTGTCAGACAGCTCAGAAACGAGCAAGAAGGCTAAGGAAGCTTGCTGGACTGCTCGGAGGTGAGCCATTGGCTGCTTGCTAGGTGAGTATGGAAGGTACTCAGGGAGGTCTCTGATAGGTCGGGTGTGTCCTCAGAGACAAGGTCCCGAGGTACGTCCCCAAAGCATCATACTTACTCCAGCTCCATAGCCCTAGGGACACGTCATCTGCTACGTGTCAAGATCTGGGGAATTCCCACTTCTGTGCATCATCATTAGCCCCCCACTCTCATTCCGACCTATTTATCGGTCTGGTCGAGAGTGGCCTGTTCGGTTTTCTTCTGCTCAGTTTGGTGCCGAGAATCATAGTATGGATTGTCTGGGAACGACATGGCTTTTGGCGGTTGCGTCGTTTCGATCCTCGCTTCCACGTGTCGTCTCATCATGCGTCTAAGTTTTCGCGCGTATCCCCGATGGCGTCAGCGGATCAGTGAAATGATTGCGCTTTAGAGAGGGGGCGCTGTTTCACTAGATCGTCGGTTGGGCTGCTGTCTACGTGTCCGACGTCGGTTGGCGGGCGCGACAGGACGTCTCTTACTCCTGCAGCGAAGAGACGCCCCCAATGGTCTACCGTTACGTGGAGTCTCGACGGCCGCTAGGCGCGACGTTTCGTTTTGGTGGGAATCAATCTAGGCCGTAGGATGTTTTCTTTGGGGGTGTATAAATACGAGGGGACCATCCTAGGGCCAACACTTTGCTTTTAATTTTCTTTTGTTGCTTGAAGATTGCTTGGAGCTCCTCAGCATAGATCGGATCTTCTGTTGATTTTTTCTCGGTGAGTCCCTTTCTTTGAATCAAGTGAGATGTCTTCCTCCGAGGTGTCTATAGATGTAGTAGGGGTAGAGTCGGACGATGAGGCTCCAGTTGTTGGGGCCGAGTCCAATGAGTCTTCTTCCTTTTCGGTTTCAGATAGTCGAGAGGGTTCTTCCACTGCGTCTTCTGTGTTGGGCCCGACCCTTAGTCAGGGCTGCCCGAGTCACTTGACGTCGGGCGGCGACAAGGGCTCCCAAGGTGCGAATCGGGAATACCCACGATGCGCCCTTTGTCTTGAATCGCATGGTCGAGCTTACTGACATCCGGACTCATTCTATATTCCTTTTAATTATTCACTTCGTCTGGCAACGGAGGGTGAGCGGGCAGACCAGGTGCAGGGTAAGGAGATTGTCCTGTATCTGGAAGCATTCCGGGCAGGAATGTGTCTGCCCTCACCAGAGGTTTGTGTGGTGCTTCATTGCTTCCAACTCGTCCCGGGCCAGCTAGCGCCGAACTCATAGAGGATCTTCAGGTTTCTGGTTTGGTTAAAGCCCGATCAGATCCCTTTCAGTTTGACCTTCCTCGTGTGTTTTTTTTGTTATAAAAATCACCCTGGTACTAGTAAGGAAGAGCCGAGTTGGGTGTACTTTTCGTTTAAAAAACGTAAGGGTAGGATGGCCGGGTCGGGGTAGTGGTTGTCCCTTCTTCCATCTATGAATGGAAGGAGAAGTACGTCTTCGTCGAGCCACCGGAGGGCGAGGATTGGCCTATGCCCATACAGTGGCACAGAGCCGACTGCCTGAGGGCGAAACAGTCGACCTCCCCCAAGATGAGGGTGGTGTCCCAGTGGGAACCGATCCAGCGGGCTGATGTCCTGCTTTCCGAGCAGGTGCTGAGCTGAGCTGGGCTCAGTCCTGCTCGTTTTTTTGGGTAAGTTAGGGTTTTGACGGTCTGCTTAGATTTTGCTAAATTATCTTTTTCAACTTCGCTAATCTTTTCTCTTGTGTGTTCTTTTTTTTTGCAGAGCCTATGGACCGATCAAAAATCATGGCTGCCATGGCCGCTAAGGCCGAAGGAAGAAAGACCGGCGGCGCAAGTTCATCCCGAGCCGGTCCAAGCGCAGCCCCGAGGAAAACTCTCCCGGCCAAACCATCCGCAACACCCCAGTCCCGGAGGAGCGCCCCGGGGAAGGTCAGAAGCAAGTGTGAGACCCGGCGCCCCGAGCGAGGGAGGAGTCTCCCCCTGACGAGGAAGTCCCTCTCAAGAGACAGAAGCGGGTGGTCTCTCGGCCAGCCCCTGCCGGGATCCAAGTGCAGGAGGGCGACTTCTGCATTGACGTGCTCTCGGGGCTATCCGTGGCCGACACCTGGCTAGCGGACATGGAGAAGGCGACGGAGACCAAGATTCCCCGGGCACCATGAAGGCTCAAGTGGCCGCAATTGCCCAGGAGGCGGTTCAGGTCGTCTTTCTTAAGGAAATTCTTGAGTTTTATTTCCTCAGTTTCAGTTTTCTAACATGTTTGCTGTTTTCCTCAGGTCTTTCAGCACTGTGCGCTCCTCATCCACGTGGAGGAGGATGAGATAGCCTGGCGATGAAGAAGGTGGACGAATCCTCCTTGCGGGAGGAAGAGCTTCGCCTTCAATTGCAGCAGACGGAGGAGAAGGCGGCCATTCTTGACTCGAGATTGGTCGCCGAGAGGCTGACGACCTCCAAGCTGAAAGAGTCCCATCGTCTTCTCACCGAATCCAACCGGGTTATTCAAGCCAAGATGGAGGATACGAATGGCCTTTACAACTCCATGAAAAGGTCGAGGGACGCCTTCAAGAAGGATGCTCGGGCGGTTTTGGACGCGGCGAAGCTTGCCGAAAGCCGGACGGCGAAGGCCGTGGAGGATTATAAGGCGTCCGATCGATTTTATCTTGATCTCGCCGAATCCGCGGCCATTGGGTGGCACAAGGCCCTTGATGCCATCAATGAATCTATGCTGGAGTTTGTCGACGGCGAGCTTCGTGCTAAGTTCCCTCTTGCCGAGGAGCCACAGGGAGGAGGCGTCGAGCTGGCCGTAGGAGGCGCGGTTGCCGGTGGGAGCGCCGACCCTGAGGTCGTCGTCTTGGTCCCTGATGGCGGCGTCGAGCAGGGAGAGATTCTGGCCGAGAGGGCGGTCTGAGCTATTCCCCGTCTTCTTTTTCTCTTTTTTAGAATTTTTGTAATTCTCCGGGCATTTTGTAAGGCTGAGGAGCCCACAACACCTTGTATTTAATATTGATTATCAATAAAGTATACCCTTTTTTTCTTGCTCAAATATCTAATCATTCTGCAAGTACTTTAGCTTGTATACTTTTTGTCTAGTTAGTGTAAGGCCGGTGTCCACCCTTTTTAGGTGACGATCGTTTATTGAGTATGAGTCGGTCGATAGCCAATGTGTAGGAAGGTCGTCATGACTCGATACTACTCGGTTGTCTCGCAATGAGGGCGTAGGATCGGCAGCGTTTGTTGGGCAGGAAGTTACCCGCTGCGGATGGGAAGAGCAGGAATCTGCTTGGCGGTCTTGTTAGGAAGGTTTTAGATCTACTTGTGGATGGACCGAGTACGAAGCTACTCGGTGGGCTTGTCATGAGGGCTTTGGATTCACAGCGTTGTTGGGCTGGAATCTACCGTTTGTGGATGAGCCGAGCATGAAGCTATTCGGCCGCCTCGTGATGAGGGCTATAAATCTACAGCGTTGTTGGGCAGGAATCTACCCGTTGTGGATGGACCGAGCAGGAAGCTACTCGGCCGTCTCGTGATGAGGGCTTGACCGGGCAGGAAGCTATTCGGCCGCCTCGTGATGAGGGCTTTAGATCCACAACATTGTTGGGCAGGAATCTCCCCGCTGCGTATGGACCGAGCAAGAAGCTACTCGGCTGCCTCATGATGAGGGCTTTAGGTCACGTGATGAGGGTTTTGGATTCACAACGTTGTTGGGCAGGAAGCTACCCACTGCGGATGGATCAAGCAGGAAGCTATTCAGTGGTCTCGTGATGAGGGTTTTGGATCCACAGCGTCGTTGAGCAAGAATCTACCATTTGTGGATGAGACGAGCAAGAAGCTTTTCGTCCTTCTCGTGATGAGGGTTTTAGATCCACAGCGTTGTTGGGCAGGAATCTACCCGTTGCGGATGGACCGAGCAGAAAACTGCGCGGCCGTCTCGTGATGAGGGCTTTGACCGAGCAAGAAGCCACTCGGCGGCCCCGTAATGAAGGCTTTGGATCCACAGCGTTGATGATGGCTTTGAATTCACAGCATGTGCGGAGCAGGAAGCTACCCGTCACCCCTACAGGGAATTTTAGCATGGAAACAAAGAGAAGCAGTTCAGATTGCAGGGAAGCAAGAATTTTTATGATTAAAGAAAATACATATTCAATGATTCAGTTTAAACTCTCCTGTATTAGATTGCAGGGAAGCCTGTTGCTCGGACTTGGGTCAGTCGGTGACGACCATGATCTGCCCGATTGTCAGCTCTCCGGTTATAACTTGATCGGCTTGCCCCATATCTGCTTGACGTTTTTCTCGCAGGTATTTTGCCAAGTGACCGGAGCGGATCGGCTCTTCGATGTAATCGCGTAGCTGTTTATAATTCTCGGTCGGATGTCCTTGCGTCCGATGATAGGCACAATACGGGCCCCAGAGCCGTTTGCCCATCCTGGCGGGAGCTTGAAGAACTCCTCATCCTTAGCTTCTTCTAGCAGCTCGGTCTGGGAAATGTTCAGAATGGTGTACTCCTGGAACCTCGGGATATAAGGTCTCGGACGATCGTCTTTCCTTTTCTCTTCCCTATCCCTCTTTTTCCGGTCTGCTCGGTCGCCTCCGGGCATGTTGGAGTTCATCTCGGATTCGAGTTGGATTTCTCTCTCAGTCCACGCTTTCACTTCGGTCATGGTCTTAGGTTGCGCTAATGCAAAAGAGCAGAGCCGCTCTTTGTGCCTAAGACCCGACCTCAGCATGGTGATGAACGTTTCGTTGCGGTGCTCGAGTACCTCCAGGAGGGCATTGTAGAAGCGGGTGACATACCCTTTGAAGGATTCCTTGTCTCCACTCTTGACAGCGAATAAGCAGTCGACTGTCTTCTGTCGTCGGTTATCGACGAAATGACAGAGGAATTCGGTAGCCAGCTCTTCAAAGGTCGAGATAGAGCGTGGTGCAAGCCCCTGGAACCAGTCCCGGCCAAATCGGATGAAGGTGGCGGGAAAAGCTCGGCATTAGACTGCGTACGAGTTATCTTGAAAGCTCATGCCCGCTATAAATGCGTCCAAGTGGTCCTTCGGGTCGGTCTTCCCGTCGAAGAGAGCCACTTTGGGCGGCTTGTTCCTGAACGAGACGTGCTCAGCCAGCAGTTCTTCTGTAAAGGGCTTTGTGAGTGAATCGGCGGAATATCGGGCCTCTTCGCTGGACATGTGGCCATCTTGTCGTATGCCTTTGATTTTCTTTTCGAGGGCTTCAAGCCGGTGGTGGTACGCCGAGGATTCTGCACAGTCGGAATGGTGGCTACCTCCGCTCTGCGCGATAGTGTGGCTATGATTCCGCTCTATTAAATTTCTTAAATCCTCGGGTGAGGCCTTTCTTAGGTAGTCCCGCCGTTCACCGTTCGCGTGGCCTGGACGGGAGTGGAGGCGTCGGTTATGCCTGTAAGCAGGTGAGCTGACCGACACCTCTTCAGGGGGAGTGAGCGCGCGGCGGGCACCGGGGCGACGGCCTAGTCTTCCCTGAGATCGGGTGTGGGTCATGGAATCATTCGCCGCATGCGGGTCACGGTAGCCGGAGTCGGCACGCCGGCGCTCGGTGACGCTGAGATGAGCGTGAGCGAGATCGAGAGCTTGAGCGAGCCCATCCGTCCTTCTACGGACGTCGTTATCCCGGGGAGAGGGAACTGCGGTCTGGTGGATAGGGCCCGCCGCTTGAACGCGGACGAGGGCATCCACTGGCGATGTGAGCCTGTCTATCCGAGCGGATAAGGGGTTGACGTTAGGGGGGAGGCGAGCCGCTCCTGCCTCCGTTGTATGGGGTGTGGCGGCTCGTATTCGGATCGTCGCGGTTGTCGCTCGTCATCGGTTCGAGGGCGGAAGATCAACTTTATGGGTGGAGAAGCTTACACGGCGTTCCTATAGACGGTGCTAACTGATGGAGGGTGTGATCTCCTTCAGATGTTGTCCTCCGTCGATCCTGCGAAGGCGGTCTTTAACGGTTGAGATTTGGTTTGGGAGTTATTGAGCGTGTGGATCTTAATGGGTTGGTCTTGACGCCGAGTTATCTGCAAAAGAAGTCCCGGGGTGTATGACCACCATAGGACCCCCCGACGGTCAAGTTAGTACCGAGGATAGATGCCGAGTAACGGCGTATTGGAATGAATTCGAGTTATCAGAGTCGTCTGAAAGAGAGGTTTATATAGTGGTCGCATGGAGCGAGCTGGTGCGTGATCCTTGCTGTCAGTTACGCCCCTACGTTATTCTCGCATTAATGGCGGGATACGCCCATTAATGGAGGACGCGCCAGCGTGGGACGCGGGACGCGGGACGGCGGATATCTCGTTTTGGCGATATACATGGAACCATTGCGGAGTCGCTTGGGCTTCGTGCTCTCGGATCATCGGGGAACCGAGGAAGCTCGGTTAGATGGAGGGCTCGAAGACGGAGCCGGAAGGCCGAGGAAGCTCGGTATGTCGGAAGGCTCGGAGACGAGCGGGGAGACCGAGGAAGCTCAGACTGTCAGACTGCTTGGAGACGAGCAAGGAAGGCTAAGGAAGCTTGCTGGACTGCTCGGAGGTGAGCCGTTGGCTGCTTGCTAGGTGAGTATGGAAGGTACTTAGGGAGGTCTCTGACAGGTCAGGTGTGTCCTCGGAGACGAGGTCCCGAGGTACGTCCCAGAGTATCATACTTGCTCCAGCTCCGTAGCCCTAGGGACATGTCATCTGCTACGTGTCAAGATCCGGGGAATTCCCACTTCTGAGCATCATCAGGCTGTATGAATGACTACTACCTAGACATTGTCCTGCACGAATTGGCTGTCAGTCTCAATTTTCTTTGTTTTCTCATGAAAGATTGGATGCAGGACAATATACATGCAAAATTAATTATCACATCTCAGTATCAAGGTTAAGCATTCAAAATCTAGAGGCATTCAACGAGTCTGCGTGCATGTATAGCGGTGTGTAGATATTGACTATTGCATCTATTTGTTGTGCTCAGTCATTTCGGATACTCTATACTTATGGATTTGTACACCAAGTTTATGCGGATTCAAGTCGAAAACCGCTTCTTTAGTCTAATGATATGCCTGAAACTAATTATATTATAGATCTAAACTAGTAAGTTTGTTACTTTTTCGCACAAATTCTGTGTACTGTAAACTCTGACCATGATGCACACCAACAGACTCTTATCTGATTATATAGTATTGGCTTGGTTTTAACACATTTTTTGGTCCAGTTTCTCTAATGTCAATAAGCTATTGCAACATGGAGACTGGTCACTGTAATCTTATCTAAAGCAGGACTTGTTTCTTTTCCTCCCATTTTCTCTTTTTTCCTTCTTCTAAACAAGTATACTCTTTCGTCCCAACTGTGGAGAAAACTCACATAGAAGTTAGAACCATCTTTATACCTTCTGTTTGTCTTTCCGTTTGGGTATGCTTTTCATTTTCTTCGGTGCATATTCCATAAGCATCTTCTGCTGATGGTCTGTTTTATCCTTTCATGTTTCCATATTTCACCAGGTCTTATCTATACATCTAGCATCGAGGCCCTCCCTTGAAGTTATATTCTGGGATTTCCTTGAACTTTTTAGTTGGTTTAGATTTTATGGCAGTTTTTAATGTTATATAAATGTAGATCTGTCTGAATTACTGTGGTCCTGTTTCAGGTCTCCTGCTCAGGACATGGAAAGAATGGCGCTCTTTGTGTGCTCCAGCAGTCAATACGGCCTGAATTGATCACGGAGGTGCAATCTTTATTATTTATTTATTTACTGTTACACAAATGTTCTATTTCTGTCTCTCCTTGAAATAGTAGCCAATTACTACCGCTTGTTAAGTCATAATTTATATTGTTGATAATTAGTTTTTAACATCCAACTATATGCATGCATCATGCATATGATTGGGCAGCACATAATGCACAATCAAATTTTGAGTATAATCATGCCATTACGCAAATGTGTGTACGATGAAAATCTAGAGCATCACACAAGTCCAAGATTTTATTTCTTTGACAAGCAACTAAAGCATTTTCATGAAAATTGCATCAGATTAAATTAGAGCAACCGTGATAATTGTATACATATGACTTTCTTATTCTAATTATGAAAATGTGTCTCACATATTAAACGAGGATAAATTGCCGAAACCCCCTCCGTTTTACTTATATAAAATGATGCCACATTGCCACCCTCTGTATTAAAATGCCAATTTCCCCTTATTTTACCGACTATTGACTTTTCCTGATTTGTCAACCTTTCTTCCTAAAATACCCCTCGTTAAAACTATTGATAAGAACCATTAATGAAATTTCGCAGAAATTTTTAAAAAAAATTCTGGGTATTTTTGGATTTGTTTTAATGGAAATGAATAATTAAGTGCAATTAAAATAAGTTAGGGGGTGGGGGTGCATGTTTTAAAACAGAGAATGGTATTCTGCTGAACATGCAAAAGCAAGGGGGTTTCCCTGCAATTTAGGAAATAAACAATGACAAATCAGTCTAACAAGCTGAACAAAAACAAATAAAACCAAATAAATAGTGATCAATCAAAAATCAAATAGGACTAAAAAGTTAAGTACAATCTAATTACGACCATCATAGGAAATGATCTTTATACCAATCAGAGTTGAAATCGTGTTGATTAGAATCGTTAGAATCTCTTTGATTTTTATCTTCCGGTTTCATAGATATCAAGACCGTAATTTAGTGGAGTTTATTCAAATAACTTGTGTAGTTCGATGCATCTCTTATATGTGTTTCGCTGTTTCCTTTGAATAAATTGACTATGGAATTTGGCTGCAGGTTGAGTTACCAGGCTGCAAAGGAATTTGGGCTGTGTACCATAAGAGTTCACGTAGCCATTCAGTTGATTCTTCAAAGTCAATGACAGAAGATGATGAATATCATGCATATTTGATTATAAGTTTAGAGACTCGGACAATGGTACTAAGTGATTCATTTCTTAGTCATATAACTGAACTCGGCTATACTTTCAACTATATTGTCATAAGCTACCTTTCTTTTTGCAAGAAATCTTGGTATGTAACACTGACGTTCATGCTGCTGTGTCTTTGTTGTTACGTCTTCTTGCTAAGATCTAAGCACCCTGCTGCTTATTGCATTACGTGTTTAACTTTTGGCAAGAAACTACTCTAGAATTTCTGTGTATGAATCATTTTCTTTAGATTTAAGATCTCTGAAATTCTGTAGTACGTTGAGAATTGAGGGAATATCTGTCTCAAACATGTTAATGTTTCAATTAGATTCACTTCTCCTTCTACAGTCTCATTAAGAGACTTCCATTGCCACCGGTCTCAAGAATTGCATTGCAGATCATTTTTTCTCCTCCCTGTTCAGTTGACACTCAACTGAAGTGACCATATGGGCATACATCTCATGCCTCACCAAGGTATTATTTTACGTCCACCCTGGCCTCGTCTTGTTGTCTGTCACAACACTTGAGCTAGGTTTTAATCTAATTGCAACTTGGTTATATTAGCATTGTTCTCATGCTCCTGTAAGAAGAAAAACTAATTTTTTGCTTCACTCTATAAGCCTTCAGGACAAGTTCCTATCATTACCGAATATTTTGAAATTGCAGTGAAAAATATGGATGAGGTAATACTATTAGATCTGGACCTTGGGTTTAGGGTTAAGTTTTTCCTTGTGTTTCAAGATTTTCCATACTTGAACGACCACTTTCACGTGTTCCATCCATACCTTCACTGATTTCCACTAGCTGTTTACTATTGATTGCCTATCATTTATTGTCCATCATGAAGTTGTAAGGTCTGTTTAATGTTTAATATCTATTTGTACTTTGCCAATGCTTCTTTTCATGTGGCCTGTGCCTGCTTCTTTTCCAGAAGTTAATTTGCTTTGCTATTTGCATCATGAAGATTGAAGACTTTACTTTGACACCAGTGCTTGTAGACTGCCTAGCTGTATTTCCTGGCATCTGCTTGCAATTTCCTTTTAGTTCATAGTTCAGCTTCCATACTGGCAGGAAATTTTCCATTCCAATCTAATCCGTGTTGCGATTTCGACTTCTGTACAAAATGTGATGGCGCTTGTTGTAAATGGCTTCACTTAATCCCATTTCTCCAATAACAGGTCTTTGAAATGAGCTATACCTACTTTGTGATGGGCCTGGAACAATATGACAATGTATCCATGCATTGGGCTTGAGAAGCTGCATGTATTGGTACCCAGTGTGGATAAATTATCTACCTTGTCATCAATATGGCAGTAGTCATGAACCTCCTCACCTCTTTCGAATGCAACTTCCTCCGCACATTTATGCCTTTTCATGTTCCATAACTGAAACAACTGATTCAAACTGTTGGGTTTAGTTTGCTCAGTTGGGTTTCTTATTGCTAACATGTGCAGTTTGCTGCATTCATTAGAGCACCACAGTTGTATTATTGAAGTTATAGGGGCTGTGTTTTATTCAACGAGGAGCATTCTATATTTGCACAAGTATTCACTACCCCTAACCCTAACCCAAATCATGTTGTATGATTTCTATGGAGAGTTACCTTGTGAGGTTTGTCGTAGCTACAGGTGCTTGCTATCATGCCTTTAGCATGAACTTTGCTGGGCATGTAAACAAAAGCCTTGTCAATTGATGTTGTAATGTTGGCGACATGTCGCAAATGTCGGCTGGCATATCTGGTCTGGAAAGTAAATGATACGGCATTCAAAAATTTTTATTGGTATGCCATTTTAGGAAGATGTCGGCTGACATGTTGGCTTGTCGGCGACATATTGGGCTCTATATGCCGGCTTGAAAAGCAAGGTTCCAGATTTCGGCCGAAACCACCGATACATGGTGGTTTCGTATCGGTTTCAGTGGAGACCGATACGAAACCAACCGAGACCGATACGAAACCAATCATACAATATCGTTTCGGTTAAAACCTTTAAAAAATTATTTCTTTATACCATTTACCGCCATTGTGATCATTGTAGGCCTTCGTTGTTAGAAAACCGTAAAAAAGTGAACCCAAACCATATATTAATACTTATCTAAGTACATTTTTCAATATATTCTGCATTATGACTGGATTTTTAAATACTAGGATCATTGTCTTATAATATAGAAGCATGAATTTAAGTATTTAATATCTACACTTATGTATGCTGTATTACCGTCAAAACCCAAACCCAAACCAAGATTAGGGGAACTAGCCGAAACCAGCTAAACTAATAAAATTATGAGACCGAAACCGAAACCGAGTTCTCGAACCTTGTTGAAAAGTCAGGACATCTCATATATTTTTATTTTGGTATAAATTTAGACCTGCATCCAAAGCCATACCGAACCCATGTAACTGTAATTAAACCCTCTAGACCTTGTACTCCTAAAGAAGAATTTTTTTTACCCAAATAAAACCTAGCTCTCTCACCTCTCATCTTCGTTCGAAGAAGTTTCGGTTGACAATTGGAGAGGATGCACAAAGAAGAGGCCGATTAGACCTTGTAGAGAGCTGATCGAAGTCTAAGTAGTTTGTTTTCTTCTATTTGTCATTTTCAAGTAGTTTTTATCAGTTTTCTGATAATTTTTTGTAGTTTGTTCATCTATTATTATTTTGAAGATTAATTATGAGAAAAAGCTTCAAAGTACTATATTAAAGCTTAACAACCGACCACCCGACCACTAAGCTATTTGAGGGAAAACTCCTTAAAAGAAGCCAATGTCTTATATTGGGGGTTTATATTTATGATATTTAATTAATTCAAACTTGCTCCTATCTAATTTAAAATACAGAAGTTTCCAGTTTGATGTTAAGGAAACGTCTCAGATGTATCCCAACACCCACCATCCGACATGAAATTTTATATGCCAGGATATTTGAAATTTTAGAACATTAAAATGAATTCTACGACCTTAATGGAGAATTTTATAGTTGAAGACTACTAGAAAGTTTGATGGTAGCTTATGTAAATTGCTTTCTATTTGTTATCAATTCAGCAAATATTAGACCCATGGGTTCCGTGTAAAATGGTCATGCAGGCACACATAATTTATAGCCACTGAAAGGTTGATCAACACACCTGCTTCTTTGCCTAATGTCCATAAGTATTGGAACCAATGTTGTGGAAAGGGGAAATCTTAGTGAAGCAGGAGGACAAGGATTAGGCTTCAGCGACAAAGAGCACCAAGTTTTTTTTAAAAAACTAATTAATATACGGCAGTGATAAAAAAAATAGACCAATAGAAACTAAAGAGAAAAAAGAAGATTTAAAAAATAAGAGATGCTTTTTTGAATTGTTTTTAGTAAGGTTTCCAATGCAATAGTTAGATTTACATGGAAGCAAATTAGTAGCTTGGTGAAGTAACGTTATGCTGTTTCTTGGTTTGTCTTTTATGAAATGTAGGTTCTTGAGACTGCTGATGATTTGGGAGAGGTTACAGAAAGTGTTGACTATTATATCCAGGGCAGTACAATTGCTGCAGGAAACTTATTTGGAAGGTAACTGATGTTTGTAATAATTGATATCTTTGAGTTCTTAACTTATTTTATCATATCTACTTTTAAGTAGATCATATGCTTCTTCCATATTTTTCGTTGTTCATAGCATTTTCTACATATGTAGCAAGTTTGTGGGTCGTGCATTTTTCAAAAAATCAATCCCCTTTGGGGATCGAACCTGCGACCTTTAACATTGGAGAGGAAATTGGTACCAACTAAGCTAAGCCCAGTTGGTAAAATGAAATACATTTACAATACAATGGTAAGTGCGACTAGAACCACTCGGATTTTAACCCATCATCTTATAATCCAGTCTTGTGACCCACCTATATTTTACAGCAGTGTTCAAGTTTAGTCATTTCAACAAAAAAATTATTTGCCGATAATGGACCTCACATAACCCCTTGCATGGTTTGTAAAAAGAGGCAGCTTATGTAAATTGGGGGAATTTAGGGGCCCCCTGGCCACTATCATCCATTTGGGATTAAGCCTTTTTTTTCCTGAATTGGTAATAAATAGTACCAATCTATTTCCTTGTGAACGGGGGAATGTTTTTCAGTGAATGTATTTTGGTTTCCCATCAATATAAAGGTACACAAGCGTCACCCACATAAACCCCACCATTATATTGCAACATTTGCATGTCTTTATATTCATTGAAGAACTGATAAGAATGGGATGAGACATCGGCAGCCGGAAGCAAAGTGCTGACATACACTGTGGATGTGTTTTGCTTTTCTGTTGTCTTTAAGGGAGCGCCATTTTGATGCAGTTAGGATAACACTCTTAAAGAATCTTTATTTTGTCTTATTGCCATGTAATTCAATTGCTCCGTCTCTCATTCCTGTTAAAATCATTAGGCACCTTATATGATTGATCTCCCTTCGTAGATGGATACAAGAATTGATCACGGATATATTCAATCTCCAAAATTTTCGTTTGCTATAAACCAGCAGATGAATTAGTTCTCATGACACATTATTTTGCGACTTCATGTCTGCTAAGTGAATTTATATCTTCTTTAGAAAAGCGTCTTTTTGGAGGAGCTTTGGCAGGAAATTGTAGCAAATTTATGTATCGCAGTGATGGAAAATGGTTGTTTTTATTGAACTTTTTGTGGGTTTGCATCTAGATCTAGAAAATCTTGATAGATAATAAATCAATGTAAGTTTTGAATCCTTTTACAAAAGTTGGTGATGAAGATCAAATGTAGAAAGAACTGGACTAGATATAAGAAGTTGGAAAAGTATGAACTTGTTGAGAACCATATTGACCTCAACACCTTAACAGTTTGACTTCAACACCTTATCATTCTGGAGCAGACACCTGATCACACAGCAGACATCAGTTTGTACATCTGTCATGAATATTGAGAATTGACTCAATCTGTGAAATGCTGAAGTCTGGTGTAAGCCTTAAAAACACTTTCCTTTGAAACAAAGTCAAAGTAGAAATCTACCATTTTTTTAAAATCAGGACTGGACTAGCCTATAAGCGGCAGCTTTCTTCCCAGATTTGACGGACTTGATGAGATTCGTTTTCTGCGGAATAAGAACCTTTTTTCTTGCTACAGCTTCAATAATATTTATCAGTTGGATGGATGAGTTAAATAATATTTCCTTTTGGTTAAAGTTTAACATTTAATTCTTCATTAAACCATTTTTCGATATTTATACTTACAAAGGTTAGCATTTTAAATTGTATGCATGTTTTCCCCTGAAACATACACAAATTCCCCTATACTCATATAGTCTCCTGTATGTAACATTGGTATGAATTTAACAGATATTTTTTATAAACTGTAATATTCAATATTGTTAAAGGAGTTTGCAACTAGTTTGGTTCTTAGTTATGATGCTGTATAAACCTCCTGTTATGTTTTGCTATTCTCTAGAAGAGTGTTCTCTGATGGCTGGATGCCGAATATTTGCGACTATTTTTTTCTTTTTTTTGTGTGTCGGTTTATTATTACGTTTCCTCTCTTTTCTTCAGGTTATATTATTACATCCATTGCTTGGTGTAAGTTAGTGACACACACAGACATACATATACATACACATATACACACACATGCGCGCGCGCACACATATATAAATATGCATTTATATACACATATACTTGTGCATGCGCGTGCACGCGCTCATTTTCTTCTTTATTTGCAATAAGTGACCTTATGTTGATGTATAGTATATTCTTTTATGGAGACTTTATTACGCTTCCGAGTATTTGAGTTAGAATTAGTTGCATGATTGATTGCAGAATTGGTTGCATTAATATTCCTTCTACTGATTGAGTGTTTCCCAGGCGCCGAGTTGTCCAGATTTTTGCTCGTGGTGCTCGTATTCTTGATGGTTCTTACATGACACAGGAGTTGAGTTTTGCTGTGCATAATTCCGAGACAACTTCATATTCAGAACCTTCTACAGTATCATCTGTTTCTATAGCTGATCCCTACGTTTTACTAAAGATGACCGACAGGAGTATTCAGTTGCTAGTTGGAGGTACTATCAACCTTTATTTCACATGTTGATCTCATACTTTCTTAGAGGAGATATTATTGTCATTTATAGTATTTTGTTACAGTTTGTCCATGTTGCATATAGTTTAGATTAAACACAAACCATACGTATTGAGTTCCTATTCAACTAAACAAGCCAAAGTATGATGAAGGCTTTCTGAGCTTGGGGTCAATTGAAATTGGTTTAGCTTCCTTAGCTTAGGCATGCAAAGGTGTTTACGGATCTAGAGCTGTCATTGCATCCATTTTATAGAATTTTTGACCAGTAACTGTTTTATCTCGACTTAAATAATACAAAGTGATACATGCCGCATTTTATTGAAACTTTCTATAATTCTACTTTATTTATAATTAATTTTTATCTTTTATGTTTCTGCTTTGTTGCTGATCAAAATATATGGGATAAAGGCTTCTTTCTTTCTGCTCCCTACTGATGTAATAATATATTGCTACATTTCCTTTAGATAACATAGCAAATAGATCGTGTTGAAATGTTCTTCTTTCTAATAGAAGCTATGGTTGTGTTACGTTTTTGTGGAAGAACCAATGACAAATAGATTTACATATAGTTTTAATTGAGAAAAATGGTATCTAAGTTACTAAATGGAATAAGCAATCTGACAATGTGCTTCCTACTTTTATTCTTGAATTCAACTCAGGGTTTCTTGATAATCATAATTACTGGGCATCAGAATATCTTAAAAGATAATCACTATATTCATGGTTTCATTTATCATGCATATATGCTATATGCTACACTGCACATGTAGTTATGTGTGTTTGCATGCTGTGGACCTGTGGTTTTCTCTTCAGCGTTTTGGTTTAAAGTTGTTAAGTGCAAGGCTCATGCAACCTACTCTTATATTCTAAATAAGTATTATTTTTAGCTTTAACTTAAGAATTATAATCGATCTCTAAATTCGTTTATTTCTGAATTAATCATGATCATTATTTATCCCATTATTTAGTGATACAGACAGAAATTATAACTGCAACAGAACCACCCTCCCCCTCTTAAATACCATATAATTCCAAACATTTGGTGTCGACAGAACAAAGGCTTTACTTATACATGCTTATGTTAATTGAGTCTTGAGCGATAGGTGATTTCATTTCTTCTCATATGTATCTGTGCGATGAATGGTGTGTAAGTTCTTCGTCAGTTGTATCCCTGTTGAACAATGAACTTGTCGTATGTTTTTCTCATTTGTGGTATTCTCGACTGAGATACTACTGTTAGCTGTCCTCTAAAGTCTTAACTCATGCTATCATTGGTAAAAGACTGTTGGGCATGTTTAAATCTAATTATATGCATGCATGTGTTCTTTTATTTGTTCTCCAATTATGAGCATTTCAGGTTTTTGCAGACAATTTACTTTTTTGACTTGTATCTTCAGACGCATCCACCTGTACAGTCTCGGTTAATGTCCCAGCTAGATTTGCAAGCTTAACAGACCCGATAACTGCCTGTACCCTGTATCATGACAAAGGACCGGAGCCATGGCTTCGCAAAGCAAGTAGCGATGCATGGCTTTCTACTGGAATTACCGAGGCACTTGATGGAAGTGATGGATTATATCCTGATCAGGGCGACATGTATTGTCTGGTCTGTTATGAAAGTGGTACTCTTGAAATATTCGATGTACCAAATTTTAGATCAGTTTTTTCTGTGGACAAATTCATATCTGGGATGACTCATCTTGTTGATAAATATATCATTCCTCAAAAGGCAAAAGGCAAGAGCTTTGATGAGGCGGTAAAGAAAGACACAAACCTTAAGATAGTGGAATTGGTTATGCAAAGATGGTCTGGTCAATATAGTACACCATTCCTTTTTGGAATATTAAATGACGGGACAATGCTCACCTATCATGCTTACCTATATGAGGGCCTCGAAAATGCGCCAAAAACCGAGGATGCAGTTTCCCCGCATAATTCAGGCAACACAGGTAGTATAGGCACGTCAAGATTGAGAAATCTGAGATTTCAGCGTGTGTCTTTAGATGTGAATACTCAAGAAGAATCATCAAATCTTACAATGCGACCAAGAATTACAGTATTCAGGAATGTAGGTGGTTATCAAGGTTTATTTCTTACTGGGTCAAGACCAACATGGTTTATGCTCTGCAGAGAACGACTTCGAGTCCATCCACAGGTATGCATAATTATTACTATTTTGCCCTTTTCCTTTCTCTCTTTTTAAATAGAATTAAAATGGTACTGTAGCCGTTATTCATTTGATTTATGATTTTGTTGTGCTGAATGCTGGTTGATAACATGCATGCCTCAAGTGACATATTGAAGCCTCCTTTACTAGTTTATTTTTTAATGCTAAACATGCGATTTTGGGTATTTGCTGTAAAATAGATGTGCTTAAGCATTTGAATAGTGAACCATCTCTATATGCTATAGACTGAACAAAGAGATATAAGATTACTGATATAAAAGGTGCTTCTACTCATGGGTTTGGCGTTGGCTACAAACCATAGGGTAGGCACTATAAATTGAGATGCCTAGAAAAAGATTAGTTGTGCTTAGGTACATACATGTAAATTCGAATTGAACACACCATACATATTGAGAGTCAACTTGGCAGTGTAAACAAATCTTTATTGGTATTTTTTATATGGCATTGACTGCATCCAAAGTTCCACGGATGCAGACATGAGGAATTAGACACAGCACGGCATGGTGTCATGGCAAAGCCCCGGATATAGGATACGAGGCACGACAATACACACACATGATGACGAAAAAAACATGTGTGTGTGTGTGTGCGCGTGTGTGCGTGTGAAAGAAAACAAATTAACAAGTAACATCCAAATAGACAAATCATAACGATATCATCCAACCATGATTCATTCTTCAAATTAATACTAGAAAATATCCTAAATATAAAATGATAATATATGTGATTAACATGTCTTCTTAAATAAAACAAAATAAGAAAACAACAACCCAAACCACAAAATGATAACGAACTGCAATTATGATGTTTCCATCTATTCTCCATGATCAACAAACAACACCGTTTCCTACTTTGGTTCATCAGATGAAATATTAACAATTTCTAAAGCACCACCGCTATCGAAAGAAGCAAAGGTATCTTCTCCAAGGTCATATAACTTAGATTTTCTTTCTTTATAATGCATGGAAATTGAGATAGAAGGAAAGTTAAACTTCAATATGACACAATGTATATCTTCTAGAACATGAAAAAGTAAAGTCTTAACATCCAAATAAGCGCATAACTTACTAATGACATATATAAGATATAAGACATAAGACATACATACAACGCACATGCGACACATATACACATGTCCATCACGTGTTGTGCAACTTTCGGTTGCCCGATACATCTCATAAGGGTATGACAACCTGTTGGAAGTATCCTCGCAACTTAGACCGCATCCTCATTTCTCGTCCAAATTGTCTCTTGCGGTTTGATATTTTGCATACATTTTATTTAGTTACAAATGTAAAAAAGTTTGGATGTATATATTCAATCATGAACAAGTTCATTTTCAGCCGACAGAATTAGTCCATGAAAAGCGCTTGCTATGATCAAGAGGTTACTCGTAATGCAAATAAAAGGCCCTAATTGTTGACAAATTCAAATTTTGCATGTCATTAAGTGTTCTTAAATGATGTGCTAGGTTGAGGTACACCATCTTTTACCTAAAGAACAATTGAGCTTGTGTGATGACTATCCATAGGTTATATGATTTCATAGATTTAGTTTATCTAGGAAATAACCCATTATCAAAGATATTGTCGGACAATGAATTCTTCCATTCCAACAATGGCATTATTGTTTGTGCACATTTCAATGTGGATCTAATGGCTAAAAAGTTGACGGGATTTATTTTTAAAATGCTTGAATAGGAGCCTAATGCTAGGGCAAAAGTATCCAAATTATATTAAATTTGATGCACACGTAGAACAATACGAATATCAATAGGGTCAGTGCTAATCATCTTAAAAGAAGATAGATGGCCAATTTGTTGACACTTTGAGAAACTACTAGCACTCTACATTCTATTCTCACATATATGTATGTACAGGAAAGTGTTTCTAAGGTTACTCCTTAGAGTGCAACCTACAGACAGTCACCGATGTGGCACTTCATTAAAGTCTCGAGCTATTAAATGCAATACCCTTCATTAATTTTATTACCTACAATATTATGCTACCAGTTAGGTAACTCCTTAAATTGCAGCTTTTATCTAAGGAGTCATTTTTGGGCCACTTAGCCTTAGAAGCAGCTAATTTACTCTCTAGCTGTATATTACTTAGTTATGCTCTATGCAATATAACTAATTAGGCAAACATTTTTTAGATGATAGGGACCATCCACCTTGATCGCCATGGCCTAATATATGTACATACCAAGTTTTATATGGTTTGGTCATTTTGCCATGCATCAAATGGTTGCAAAATGAACAATATTTACCACCCTGGATCAATCGGCAAAAAGTTCCTAAATCATATGAAAGTAATGTACCCATATTTTGGAGCATGAAGATCAAGATGAGCATTGCTAATCATCAGGGAATTTCTTATATCGTGTTATTTTAATATAGAAATAACTAAGGTATACGTAGGAAGTAGAATAGCTTTTCTGATACATGCATACTCTTGTTTTTTGCACGTACCACACATGAAAAATTGATTGATTCTTATTTGGTAATTTTAGATGCATCATAAATTTTTTTATACATGATCAAGAGTTTATATACAACAATTGAGCCTTTTATCCTAGGCATATGGGGTAGGCTACATGAACCAACATGAGAATCACACCGAGTCCAGCGCATGAATCCTCTGCCTCCACTCCTATTGAATAATTTACTTTCATTGAGGCCTTGGCAACATTATCTTTTCGTCTCACCTCCATCCATGTTTTCTTCGGTCTCTCTTTCGCCCTTTTGACATTACCTATATCGAGGGTATCCATTTGTCGAACTGGTGCTTTCATAGGTCTGCGTCGCACATGACTAAACCATCTTAGCCGATTTTCCCGCATCTTCTTCTCCACGGATGCTACACCAACTTTTGCACGAATATCCTCATTTTACACCTTATCTTTTCTAGTGTTACCATACATCCAATGAAACTTGCGCATCTCCGCTACATGCATTTTCTGTGTATGATGCTTTTTAGGAGCCTAGCATTCTGTACCATATAATAAGGTAGGCCGAATAACATTTCGATAAAACTTTTTTTTCAACCTTAACAGAAAGTTACGATCGCATAAAATCTCTGTTGCACTCCTCCATTTCAACCAATCAGCTTGGATCCTTTGATTGACATTACTATCGATCTTGCTATCCTTTTGAATGATGAAGCATAGATATTTAAACCGATCGCTCGGTGATATCTCTTGCCCATCCAGTATTATACCATAGTGGTCTCGACTTCTCTGTTTGCTAAATTTGCAATGCATATATGCTGTCTTGGACTTGCTCAATCTGAACCTTGAGATTCCAACGTTTTCCTCCATAACTCCAATTTGATATTAACCCCTTCTTTCGTCTCATTTACTAGAACAATATTATCAGCGAATAACATACACCAAGATACCTCATCTTGGATAGATACCTCATCTTGGATAGTTTTAGTAAACTCATACATCACGATGGTAAGCAGGAATGAACTTAATGTAGATCCTTGATATAAGCTAATTGTAATTGGAAAATCACTCTGTAAGCCGCCGTAAGTTCTGATATTTGCCACTACTCCATCATATATGTCCTTGATTATGTCAATGTACTTGACTGAGACCCTTTCTTCATCATTGTCCTCCGTAATGCCTCTCTAGGTACCTTGTCGTAAGTCAATAAATATCATATGCAAATCTCTTCATCTCTCTCGAAAACGGTCGATAAGTTGAAGCAAATGAATAGCCTCTATTGTCGATCGTCCAGGCATGAACCCAAACTGGTTCTCTGTTATCTTAACATCCTTCTTAGCCCGTGTTAAATAACTTTCTTCCAAATCTTCATGGTGTGACATAAGTTTTATTTTACGGTAGTTTAAGCAATTTTGAATGTCATCCTTGTTCTTGTAGATAGGTACAGGGGTGCTTTTCCTCCCCTAATTTGGTATCTTTTTGGTCTGTCAAATCTTATTCAACAGATCTGTCAGTCATTTAACGCTTCTCTCCTAAATATCTCCAAAGCTCGATAGGAATCCCATCTGGGCCAACCGTTTTTCTTGATTTCATTATCTATAAAGCCTCTTTAACCTTAAATACTCTTATTTTACGCATGAAATCACAGTTTATGTCTTGAGATCGAATGACAAGTTCATCCAAATTCTTAGTAAATATATCATTGAACAAACAACAACCGAGCCTTTTATCCCAAGCATATGGGGTAGGCTACATGAACCAATATGAGAATCACGCCGGGTCCAGCACATGAATCCTCTGCCTTCACTCACTCCTATCGAACAATATACTTTCATTGAGACCTTTGGCAACCATATCTTTTCGTATCACCTCCATCCATGTTTTCTTCGGTCTTCCATTCTCCCTTTTGACATTGCCTATATCTATAGTATCCATTCGTCAAACCGGTGCTTCCATTGGACTGCGTCGCACATGATCAAACCATCTTTAGCCAGTTTTCCGGTATCTTTTCCTCCACAGGTGTTACACCAACTTTTGCATGAATATCCTCATTTCGCATCTTATCTTTTCTAGTGTTACCACACATCCAATGGAGCATTCGTATCTCCGCTACGTGCATCTTCTGTGTATGATGCTTCTTAGAAGCCCATCATTCTGTACCATATAATAAGGTATGCCGAATGGCTTTCCGATAAAACTTTCCATTCAATCTTAACGGAAAGTTACGTTCGCATAAAATTTCTGTTGCACTCCTCCATTTCAACCAACCAGCTTGGATGTTTTGATTAACATCGCTATCGATCTCCCCATCCTTTTAGATGATGGAACGTAGATATCTAAACTGATCGCTCAGTGATATTTCTTGTCCTTTCAGTGTTATACCAATATGGTTTTGACTTCTCTGTTTGCTAAATTTGCAATGCATATATGTTGTATTGGATCTGCTCAATCTAAACCCCTGAGATTCCAACGTTTGCCTCCATAACTCCAATTTGGCATTAACCCCTGCTTTCGTCTCATTTACTAGAACAATATCATCAGCGGATAGCATACACCAAAGTATCTCATCTTGGATAGTTCTAGTAAGCTCATCCATCATGATGGTAAACAGGAATGGACTTAATGCAGATTCTTGATGTAAGCAAATTGTAATCGGAAAATCATTCGTTAGGCCGCCGCAAGTTCTGACATTTAACACATAATACTAACTCTCCTAATTGTCACCTCCACTAATTCTGTTAGTCTATTCGTAAGGGAACCTATGTTCTAAGAAGTTAGACGGATCTCATAAAACCCTTGCTTATTTGTCACTACATTCGGGGTCCGATGTAACGTACTGCTTCCGGACGATGACTTAGAAGCTCCTGCATACTTAACACTACATCTGGGATCCGATGTAGCGCGTCGCTGAATAGGTGACGACCTAACGATATTCTTATTATGGTTCATGTTATAGAATGCGACAGTTTGACGTTGGCTGTCACAAGCCTACTACAACTCTCACCCTTTCTCATCCGGACTTGAGACCATCAACAGTGGGTTTATAAGAGTTTATATCTCTTTAGGAAATAACTTAATTAATATGAGAGCTCGTTTCGATTTTTGTTAGCATTAGCTTAAATTTTTTTAAGGTAAATTAAATTAAAAATCATATTAGCTTAATAAATACCTTTTAATGTTTTAATATATATGTTTAGTTGTCATTTTTGTAATTTATTAAAAAACAGATTAAAACATAAGAGAAAATTTATATAATAAGAGGTACAATCATTTCAAGATTAATTTTAAGATTTGATTATAATTAAATTCATTAAACTTGAAGAATTAGAGATTGATCTACTGCATGCCTTATAAAAATAAATGTCAATAGATTTAGTTATACTTATCAAAATGGAATAAATTATTATCTTATTTATTATGATTATTAGCTTAATAAATACCTGTCATGAAAGATTATTATAACTTGAAGAAAGAAAAAATTATAAAAAAGGAATATATTAATATAATTTTTATAATGTGCATACCTCTTAATTTTTCAATTCACTAAAACATGAGAGAAATGAATAAATTGAAATTAGATAATAAATTAGAAAATCTTCATAATAAAATTAGAGGAAAAGTAAAAATATGTTTTGAAGCAAAATAAATGATTAAAATCAACTAAGATCAATTATTTTAACTTGATTCGATTTTAATTATGAAAATTTTACATATGATATAAACAACATAACAATATATTTTGAAAGATTAAAACAAACCAAGAATTTAATTGCGAAGGTGTATTGATTGAATTTTTCACCATAAGAGGAAAGAAGACGAGTAAGAATTAAATAATAAAATTTAAATTCTGCATATACTAAATTAAATACCCATTAAACAAAATAAAAATATTTAAACGAAGCAAAAATTTATTAGTGAAAGCAAATCTCGATTTGATCGACACTTTCAATTCCTAGAGCTAAAATAGATATGAAAGGATAAAAATTAGGTAACGAAGAAAAACTATTATATTAATTATTCCAGGATAAGAAGAAAATTGATTTAAATCTGTAAATGATGAAAAATACTATCTTTTGTAAGATTAATGTATGATCGATTTATTTTTTAAAAAAGAAAACGTTTCTTTATACATAAATAAAGTGGAAAGAAATAAAATTTATTGATAGGAAAATATTATAAATGTCTAATTGTATGAGGATAAAATAAAATTTTAGGTTCAATGGATATTTCTAGATTTAGAACATTTATTTATTTAGATAATAAATCAGATGTAATATCACATGCTTTTTTTATACTCAATTTCTCATAAGAAGTTGAAATATTGTGTTTAAATCCTATAGCATCATTATTATACTTTTAAATAGTAAAATATTATACATGAAATATGGTACTTATAATTGATATCTTTTTTAAAACGATTTTTTATAGTAATTTTTCTTGTTGTTTTACGGTAATTTATAAAAAAATACTATTAACAAATGAATCAATCTCTACTAATTTTATCCCCAAAAATAAATATATAACATAAATTAAAATTTTCAGACTTCAGAATCAATTAATTTTTAGTATCCAAATTAATTGAAAATTAGTTAACAAATTGTAATGGAAAAATTCTTATAATTGGAGTAATTATAGAAATAGTGTCTTTATATTTAATTTCTCATAGTTAGTTGAAATATTACATAAATGTCATCATGTTACCTAATTTTTATTAAAATTAGTTATGATTTTTTATAGTTATATTTTTCAAGTTTTGTATCCAAAAAACGAATACATGGCATAAATTAAAATTTGAATTAATTGATTTGAATTTAATTTAAATCTTTTATTTGAATTTGATTTTCAGTTATCAAAATTATTTCTGATGAGACGAGAATTATTTTTTACAGACGAAATACAATTATCTTGTTTTTTCTATTTTCTTCACACTATATTGTTACAATTTGCTGAAGAAAGTGATAAATAGTCAACAAGTTTTAAGTCCTAGGTTTTTTGGGTTTGTCTCTATGAATCCTTTGCTTTCATTTTGCGTTGTTTAAGATCATCTCCTTAGTTGAAGTAAAAAATAATATATCGTTTTTATTTGTTTCTATGCATATTCGATTACGTCTACCTCTACCTTTAGTTTCATAATTAACTACAATCTCCTCACTTCTTTAACCGGGATATATGATGATGCTCCAGTGAGACCATAATTAGAAGTAAAATGCAAAAAGATTTTGGTCTGTTCACTTAAGCGAGTGTACGGTCAAGATTGACATAATTAGTTTAATAATAACTTATCTATTACTAGACGCCTTACAAATTAATCTTGATCAAGAGCTGCATCGTCTACTGCACATCATGTTCTTCAGAACTATAACACCGTTTAAGAATCTTTTATCGATCTTTTCAAGCTGAAAATTTCAAGTTATTTTTAACTAGGGGAAATATTGAGTTTGCTTCAAATTCAGTGTTAAGCTTCACAATTTTCTTAAAATTTTACTGCTAATTAAAATTTGGGTTTGCTTGCAAATCGGGCATGGATTTTATACTGGTACTCTCGAATTTTGTTGCAAAGTGGGTTTGGATGAAGGAAAAATCGAAATTGTTCTTCGGAATTTTTCATTTTTTATTCGAGTAGAAAAATGTTGAAAAGAATTCGTTAAATACATCTTGAAGAAGAATAGGCCATACAGAAGAGGAAAAGGAGAAATAGAGGTATATGCACTTCGAAAGATTGAGATATGGAATCTTTAAGAATCCTTAGTAACTTTGATTAAATATCAATTGTTGAATCCTCAACATCCATTCTATTTTTAATCCATCTGGTCGAATATATGTATGTATGCATGCATGTACACATACATACATATGTATCTATGTAGAGGTTAATGGGGTTGTGAACATTCACAACTAACTACTTTAGTTATGTGCTTTACTTGACAAATAAATAAGGGATAGGGACATGGGTTTAATTTGGATGGGACCAACATTCATGGTTGTCTTGCATTCATAGCTAAGTTAGTCATGGCGTTCACAACCCCATTTTTCCTATATATGCATGTATGTATATGTATGTGTATGTATGTTAGAGAGGCTAGGATCCTAATTTGAGAACAAATCCTATCTACTTTTTAATTGATAGATCCACATTGGGTATGTGCAAACAATTATGTCGATGTTTGCACTAATGACTACTTTCTTCATAATTGTTTGCACAAATATCTATGCAAATCCAAAGATTAATATTTAAAAGGTTTATTTACCGAAAACTCCCCATAGGTTTGGGCCATAGTAAACTATCCATTAAATGGTTGTTTTGCCATTTTCATAATTAATTAATTATAAATTATTTTATTAACAATTTCAAATTATTAATAAATGTTAATTAGAAAATTATTGACGGTGGCCGGCCCGCTGTGGAGGACGGCGGGTGGAGGAAGTCGCTGGTAGGGAAAGGACACTAGAAAAAGAAGGATGATAAAAGATGGCGGTGATGAAGATAATGATGATTATGGTGGGGAGGAGAGGACAACGGCAGGGGCGAAGGAGGGGTGAGGCGGATGAGGGAGGGGTGGAGGCGATGGGGGTGGTGGTGAAGTGAGGATCAAGGGCGGGAGTTGGGGTGCGGGTATCTGGGTCGACGTTGGAGTGGGTGGGGGGGGGGCGAGAACGAGGCAGGGTAGTTTGGTGATGATGTGACACCGTTAAGTAGGGTAGTTTCTTGTAATTTTTAAATGAAAGAGTAGTTTAGTGTGGCTGGCTCAAAACTATGGGTAGTTTTTCTAATAAAGCCTATTTAAAAATAAAAAGTAGGCTCAAATCCTGCCTATAAGATCGGAGTCTAACTCCGTGTCTTTGTTGGGGGTGGGTGGGGAGGCTTGGATTAACCTAGTAGGATTTGAAAAGAAAACCTATCAAGTTTTTAGCCATTAGATCTGTTTTAAGATTTGTGCAAAACAATGGTATTATGATTGTAATGAATGATAACTTTTCCTTATAGTTGATTGCACGATATCCCAAGTTGGATCCAATGGATACAAACTTGATATGATTTGTTTTCCAGTCTTATTAAGTGGATTCTTGCCTTTTGTGTGTGTGTGTGTGTGCGCGTGCGCACGCGTGCCTGTGTGTAATCACCATCTGACACTGGGAAATTATACACTTTATGTTACAATGATGCTATAACAGGCTTAATAGGACAGCACATACTTAATGGTGTATCTAAGGAACATGTATGCTGCATTTGCAGTATACATCGTTTGAGTTCAGATGAGCAATTATCTGTCTTCCACTTGAATCTGTACCGAGTGCTTCCACTTTTCCTTTAACTTTCTGCACTTCTCTCATCTAATTTCACCAGACACATTTGATAGATGTATGATTTTGTGAATTACTTGCAGTAGTAGTATTTCTTGCCCAGATTATATACTTGAGTGCTTAGTTAATCCTGTGAGTTTCCCCCGGGGTAGGGAAGTAACTAAAATGGAACTATAGAACTGATTTCCGTTGAAACTAGTGCAGTATATAGGGTATTATCTGGGTCCTACATGTACATGAGGCATACTAAGATATTTGTAGTTTAATGCATAAAATGAAGGAGGTTCAATGAGATTGTTGAATTATTAAGAGTGCTATGTGGTTACACAGTAAACTGGCTAAAATATTGTTAAGGTACAAGTAGATGAGACTCATGAGAGACCAAGTGTTAGGTTGCAACAGGCGAAATTATTGTTAAATTTTCTGATTACACCAAAATGTTCAGCAAGGCTTGCATAAGCCTCTATATGAAAGGGACATAGGTTTGAGGAGTCGTCTCATGTTTGCATGGATGCAGATAGTTATAGCAGATTTAAATTCTTGTGAACTTCAGTTTAATGGATCATTCTGAATTATAATTAACGGTATTAACCGGTTTATATAAAAAGAACACTCTATTAAAGTCTTAAAATGAAATCATACGAGTTTTGATTTCAACCTTATACTCCTGGCGACGAAATCATAATTCTTTGTCAAACATTTATCAGACGCTGACTTGCTGATTTACGAATTCTGATTGTTCTGCAAGTGTATGGGGTCACCTTTAAAATCATGAAAGTTCAAATTGATGCTAGATTGTACAGTGACTATTTGATTCCCATTATAGGTTTCCAGCCTTCATATGTATTCCGAAGGTATCTCTACCTTCGATTTCATGGATCTTGAGGTTCATGCATAACTGTATGCATTCTTCAATTTTGGCTCTGTGTTATTGTAGATTTTGAGTCAATTGCTAGTGTCTTTTACCTTTAGCACATCGTTTAAATATTGACCTTATCTTTCTACCTTCTAAAGCCTGTGTTTTATATCTTGACCAGCTTTGTGATGGCTCCATTGTTGCGTTTACTGTTCTTCACAATGTAAATTGCAATCACGGACTGATATATGTTACATCACAGGTATTGGTTTGCTTTAACAGAGCTGTTATTTCATTTTGTGACTTAATCCTATGTAACCGTTTTTACATAAACTGACACGAACTGCTGTAGGGTTACCTGAAAATTTGCCAATTGCCATCTACTTGCAACTATGATAACTATTGGCCAGTTCAGAAGGTGGATTCTGCTGTTTTCTGCTCAATTTATTATTACCTTACCGTATGATTGTTTAGGTATAGGAAAAACATATTAACTTTCAATTTATTACAGATCCCTTTGAGTGGCACCCCACATCAGATCACCTACTTCTCAGAAAAGAACTTGTATCCACTCATAGTATCTGTTCCTGTAAGTACTTCTCTATTTGATAGCTGCTAAGCTTCTGTAGATTATGAACAATATTTTCTTCACAAAGTTCATCCAAGTATTCAAGAAGAAAATAAAAAGAGCTACTGACATAATATGCTGTTCACATAACGTATGTCTTGACTCAAAAGGCATAAGTTCTTTTTATTTTGTATTTGTGCATGGATATTTCCATTTTATGGGGATATCACATAAATCATAGAGTGCACATTTTGTTTTCTTTCACGTTTTAATGCTTTATATCTCCCAACAACCAAATAGGAGATGTCCAAACAGTTCTCATTCATTTTTTAATGTGGCTTTCAGGGTCATTGTTTTTGCTTCTTAATTCTGGCCCTGATTTGTTCCCTTCCTCTGTAGGTTGTCAAGCCACTTAGTCAAGTGATCTCTTCTCTAATTGATCAAGATACCGGCAATCAGATGGACCAGGACAGTGTGAATTCTGATGGTCTACAGAAAAGTTACAGTATTGATGAATTTGAGGTGCGCATTTTGGAGCCGGAGAAATCTGGGGGACATTGGGAAACAAGAGCTACTATCCCAATGCAAACAGCCGAAAATGCTCTCACTGTGCGAGTGGTTACATTACTTGTAAGTTCATCTATACCGTTAATGCAGTTCCTGCAAGCATTATTGTATTTTAGGTTTCCATCTCAAGCGTCTCATTAATCACATCCCCTTCAAATCCTCAGAATTCAATGACAAAGGAAAATGAAGTTCTTTTGGCTATCGGGACAGCTTATGTGCAAGGAGAGGATGTTGCTGCTAGAGGACGGGTTCTTCTGTTTTCTATTGGCAAAAATAATGAGAATCCCCAAAATCTGGTACTGGCTTGAACAGATTTCACGCACCCAATTTACATTTTGTATAATATCCTTCCTGCTATAAATTGAGTCATCCAGATTGCTTATGTATTTTCATCAATCAAATTCTTATTTTTCTTTTGCAGGTATCAGAAGTTTACTCGAAGGAACTAAAGGGCGCTATTTCGGCTTTAGCATCTCTTCAAGGTCACTTACTGATTGCATCTGGACCCAAAATAACCTTGCACAAGTGGACAGGTTCTGAGTTAGTTGGTGTCGCTTTTTATGATGCTCCTCTACATGTCGTGAGCTTGAACATAGTGAGTGCAGTTCTATGAACCAATACCCCTTAGATGTTGTTTCTTTCAGTTATTTGCATGCATTATTACATAGTATATTATGATATATGTCCTTTTATTCATTGTCTGTTATTGCCAACTACTCCAAACAGGAGACGACTACTTCTTTCTATGTTTTAACCTTTATTTTCTACTCCTTTTTGTTTCTGAATAATGGCGCTATAATTTCTAGTAACATAAGATTTAAGTGTAGCCAGTTGACACACACACACACACACACAGTATAGTATAACTGGGTTTTTGAAGAAAGTACCCATTATGTATTCCATTTGTTTATTATTGATGGCACCATATGATTCTTTTCCTCTGTTTTCCCGATGGTTCATTCTCAGTATGCTTGTTTGAATGTTTAAGATTTTGATTGCATAGAAGCCATTTGACTCAAACAATATTGGAGTCATTAGAATCTTAATGTTGAAAAATCAGTAGAAAAGATGCATAACTTTTCAGGTTTAGTCATTATTGCCGCTAGAAACAGTGGCTTATTGAGATTACACTGTGATATTACATGCTAAGTTGATTTATTCTTGTTGTGACCAATATTTGCAATACAGTTGCAAAAAACAGTAACTATACGGTCCTATAAGACATAAACTTTACTGCATTTGTTAAAGACACATGTGAGGACATGTACCGTTCTTGCAGGATGTAGGGAACACATCTTTCAGCATGACTGGGCCTATACTGAGGTTTTTTTTTGTGGAAATTTACAATGAAAACCCTTCTTTAGATGGAGTTATTATCCTGGAGCTCAGCCAACCCTTTGATCTTCGTTGTTGTATAAAAATTGATACGTACAACAGGACTACTAATTTATTACTACTTTAAAACAAAGAGAATAGTTATTTCGTTTTACATCTAGGCAATTCAGAAAAAAATTATAAATTAGACTGGTCAGGATCTCAGGAATATTTTCATCAATATATACGCAGAGGACTTGAACATTATTCACCATATAAAAAACCAATCAGATATGGAGTTTTTTCTCTGTGTATGTGTGCTTAGCCTTCCTCTTAAGTTGAATTTACGGGTATAAAAACCTGAGCCTGTGTTCACTGCCGGACGATACAGCAGCAAGTATTGTTGTAAGCTCTTGAGATAACGTCACAGAAGAGAATTTAGCGACGTTATGTTGTGGTGCTTGAAGTAATCCCCCACTAGCCAGATCTTAGTTCCTTTGGCTGCATCATTTTACATTAAGTTTGAAGTAGCCAGGCCTTGGTTTTTCACATCCTGTCAAAATGCTTCCTTGAGTGCGGCATTTTAATAGCAATACGAAACAATTGTCAAAGTGCTCTTTTATTCATTGGATGTGTAGCCTTGATATTCTAATCAAACTTCTTGGCGAAACTTCTAATGATGTAGGGCTTAAGAAGGAACAATTTATACTATGGATTTTACTGGCACACCTCTGTCTTCAGATACACCAGATAATTATTAGGGATACACACAGGGTGGGTTGGGGGGGGGGGCACACACAAACACAAATTTACAACCCTGGGGTTCTACCAAAATAAAAGGTGTCACCATAAATGCTGCTTGTTACCTGAAGAGCGCATACAGCTATATCTTACTCTCTTAGTTGTCCATAGTCAGAACGTCTTACATAATATTGATATTTGTAATGACTTGGTGACTGATACCCTTGTATTGTTTCAGGTCAAGAATTTTGTCCTCTTGGGTGACATTCACAAGAGTATACACTTCCTCAGCTGGAAAGAACAAGGTGCTCAGTTAAGTTTGTTGGCGAAAGATTTTGGGTCGCTTGACTGCTATGCAACAGAATTTTTGATTGACGGTAGTACCCTAAGCCTTGTAGTTTCAGATGATCAAAAGAATATTCAGGTAGTATTCCTATACAATTTCATGTTCTGGAATTTGTAGTGCTGATCGGGACATCTTTAAGAAAATTTTCTAATCTATTAGGGACCCATCTTAGTAATTGGTTTACTTCTATATATCGCCTCCAAAAGTTGCATATTTCTATATTTCACCCTCAAACTTTTAAATTATTCTCAAACTTTGAACTCTACATAGCTCAGTTGGTATGGGAACCTCCCCTCTTGGGGAGAGTGTAGGGTTCGAACTCTAGGAACCTCAGGAAGGGAAGTGGCCACAAATTAACGCTTTCGGGGCAAATTCGTGGGTCCCCTGGAGATGTGTGTTGTATGCTTGTGTGTGATGTGTGCATGAGTGTGTTTGTATGTTGTGTGCATAGGTTACGGCATACGGGCCAGCGCCAAAAAAAACTTTTAAATTATCCGAATCTCTTCCTATAATTGCTCTCATAACGAACTACTTTTCTAGCTTCCAGTAAAGTTATTTTTAGTGATCAGATTTCCCTCAAACGAACATTTTTAATCTCTAATAAGGGCTACATATGGGCAGAGAGTTTTAATCTCTCTATTAAGGTGTTTTCAACCATAGAAATTCTATTAAAAAAACGTGCAAATATATAGAAGATGAAGTGTTGATCGAAGGAAGAAAAAGCCCCAAATTTTAAATACTGGGGGTAAATATTATAACTGTTTTTCTTCTTTAATGTGATTGCCAAAAATAGGGAAAATTAGCCCACGTTGTTAAAAAATAGCAAAAGCGTGAAATGTTTTGTAGCTTGATGAGAGATGCACCACAAGATTGAAGTTCATTCTCTTCTATACACCACAAGATTGAAGTTCATTCTCTTGTATATGCCATTACAAAGAGCTTCATCCAGAATTCCTAATGAAGGGTGGGCAAGCGAACTAGGGTTCCTGTTGCCCAAAAATCTCAAACTGGGGCCATTTTTTATGTTTGCGAAGTCAAAAGAGGGGAGAGAGAACAAAATGAGAAGCGGGTGTTAAAGTGGTTTATCCCAATTATTTCACCCAACTATAGTTAGAAGCGGACAATCCATCCATTTATCTATCTATAATCTATTTATACAACAACTGAGCCTTTTATCCTAAGCATATGGGGTAGGCTACATGAACCAACATGAGAATCACGTCGGGTCCAGCACATGAATTCTTCGCCTCCACTCACTTCTATCGAACAATATACTTTCATTGAGGCTTTTGGCAACCATATCTTTTCGTATCACCTTCATCCATGTTTTCTTCGGTCTTCCTTTCGTCCTTTTGACATTGCCAATATCGATAGTATCCATTCGTCGAACCGGTGCTTCCATTGGTCTGCGTCACACATTACCAAACCATCTTAGCCGGTTTTCCCGCATCTTCTCATCCACTGGTGCTACACTAACTTTTGCATGAATATCCTCATTTCGCACCTTATCTTTTCTAGTGTTACCACACATCCAACGAAGCATTCGCATCTCCGTTATGTGCATTTTCTGTGTATGATACTTAGGAGCCCAACATTCTGTACCATATAATAAGACGGGCCGAATAGCGCTCCGATAAAACTTCCCTTTCAACCTTAACGGAAAGTTACGATCGCACAAAATCCCGATTGCACTCCTTCATTTCAACCAACCCGTTTGGATCCTTTAATTAATATCGCTATCGATCTCTCCATCCTTTTGGATGATGGAACCTAGATATCTAAATTGATCGCTCGGTGATATCTCTTGTCCTTCCAGTGTTATACCAATGTGGTCTCGACTTCTCTGTTTGCTAAATTTGCAATGCATATATGTTGTCTTGGACCTGCTCAATCTGAACCCCTGAGATTCTAACGTTTGTCTCCATAACTCCAATTTGGTATTAACCCTTACTTTCGTCTTAAGCTAATTATAATCGGAAAATCACTTGTTAGGCCGCCGCAAGTTATGACATTTGTCACTACTCCATTGTACATACCCTTGATTATGTCAATGTACTTGACATGGACCCCTTTCTTCATCATTGTCCTCCATAATACCTCTCTAGGTATTTTATCATACGTTTTCTCTAAATCAATAAATGTCATATGTAAATCTCTTCTCTTTCGAAAACGCTCGACAAGTTGACGAAGCAAATGAATAGTCTCTGTCGTCGATCGTTCAGGCATGAACCTAAACTGGTTCTCTGTTATCTTAACATCCTTTCTTAGTCAGTGTTCAATCATTCTCTCCCAAATCTTCATAGTGTGACACATAAGTTTTATTCCACAATAGTTTGAGCAACTTTGAATATCATCCTTATTCTTGTAGATAGGTACAAGAGTAATTTTCCTCCACTCATTTGGTATCTTTTTGGTCTGCCAAATCTTACTAAACAGATATGTCAGCTATTTAACGTCTATATTCTCCTAAGTATCTTCAAATCTCGATAGGAATCCTGTCTAGACCAATCGTTTTTCTTGATCTCATTCTCTTCAAACCCTCTTCAACCTCTATTTTATGCATGAAATCATGGTTTATATCTTGAGATTGATCCAAATTCTTAGTAAAGTTCCCATTGAACAACTTGTCAAAATAATCTTTCCACCTTTTCTTGATATTCTCATCTTGAACTAATACGTTCTGATATTCATATTTGACACACCTCACTGCACATAAGTCTCTACTTTTTTCTCACATCTGAGCAATCCAGTATATATCATTTTCAGCCTCCTTAGTGTCCAACTTCTCGTACATCTCCTTGTAGACATTAGGTTTAGCTTCCCGAACCGCTTTCTTAACTTCCTTTTTAGCCGTTTTATACTTCTCAAATCTTTCCTCATCTCTGCTTTTTTTTCAAATCTTTATAAGAATCTCGCTTGATTTTAATTGCAATATTTACTTCTTCGTTCCACCATGATATGTCCTTAGATGATGGAGTACCACCTCTCGACTCGCCAAGTAGATTTCTAGCTACCCTCTTGATATAACTAGCCATCTTGTTCCATGGTCTGTCTGAATCATTTTCAGACTGCTAATCCGCCTCTTGAACTATACGATCTATAAAAGTCTTTTGGTTTTCTTCTTTCAGTCGCCACTACTTAATTTTAGGTTCTACCTTACGTCTAATTTTCTTAGATTCTCTTCTAAATCGAAAATTTAGAACTAAAAGTCTATATTGAGTGGTTACACTTTCACTTGTCACTACCTTACAGCCGATGCAACAACCTCTATCTAACCTTCTCGTCAGAAAAAAGTCTATTTGACTTGCACTTGATCTGCTTCTAAAGGTGATAAGATGAGACTCTCATTTTCTAAATCAAGTGTTTGTTAAGATCAAAGTCATAAGACAAGGCAAAATCTAGTATAAAGTTAGGAGCACAAAAAGACAAAAAGCATCAATTTTGATTATTCCAAATACGCCTTTGAGAATTTCATCAATTCCTCATGTGCAAGTAAATATAGCCAACACTTCAACTAAGGGCGTTTTGGGATTTTTCTCATGAATAGCTTTCTCTGGCACATGGGTAGAGAGCTCACGAAATCATTTGTAGATTAAGAAAATTTTGATGTATATTCCTACAAAGATTCTCAACTATAAGAACTTACAACTTCCTTCTCCAACCTAAAATCTCTTACAAAGAATATAGTCTCGAAACATTGCAATCTATTCAAACTAAAGCATAAAAAATATTAAAACTTAATTTCAGTTATGACCATATATATATTTGTTTTGCAAATAATTGTCATATAAAAAATCGAACAATATAGATTTAATACTTACATGTCTCGTTTGATTTGCATACTTATTAAATTATATTACATGCTTAACCTTTAAATTGACATCCTCCTTTATGAAAAGCTTATAAATTAATAGCTATTTTGTCAAATCAGTTGTTAGGATTAATCATATTCAATTTATGAAAACTTAACACCATTCAAAAAAATAGAAGTGAGTGGAGACAGAGGATTCATGTGCTGGACCCGGCGTGATTCTCATGTTGGTTCATGTAGCCTACCCCATATGCTTGGGATAAAAGGCTCAGTTGTTGTTTGTGTAACACCATTCAAAAAAATGTATCAACAATATAAAGTTGTTCCCACTAATACATCACAAAGTTTCGATACATTGATTCTTAAATAATCTCGATCCATCAAAATTTTCTATTTTATACGAAAACGGTTTTTAAAATTTTCAAAATTCGAAGATTTCATGTTTGCATTTTATAAATACTAAATTCATTAGTACATTTTTTTGAATCGGTTATAACTTGTCACGCCCAAGGTTCAAGAACTCGGTTTCGGTTTCTCATAATTTTATTAGTTTCGCTGGATTTCGGTTAGTTTTGCTAATCACGGTTCGGGTTTCGGTTCGATGGTAACACAACATACATAAGTGTAGATATATTAAATATTTAAATTTTTGGTTATATATTACACGACAATGATCGTAGTGTATAAAAATCCAGCCATGATGCAAAATATATTGAAAAGTATACTTAGATAAGTATTAATATAGGGTTTTGGTTCACTTTTTTACCGTTTTCTAACAACGGTCTACAATGATCACAATGACAGTAAAAATGGTAATTTTTTTTTAGTTTTTAAAGGTTTCAGCCGAAACGATATTGTATGGTTGGTTTCGTATCGGTTTTGGGTTTTGTATAGGTCTCCACCGAAACCGATACGAAACCACCCCATATCGGTAGTTTCGGACGAAGTCTCGAACCTTAGTCATGCCTTCTTCCATTTCATCTTTCCAAAAAACAATCAAAAGAACCCATCCCATTTTGTATCTCATTCTTCTCCAAATATCAATCTCTCTAAGGAGGTGAACTTTTTTTATTCCTTTCTTAAAAATGATGAGGTTCATCAATGAGAAACGTTAGACAAATTTGAATATTTCTTTATAAATCAACCAATTTTATCTAAAATGAAAGCCACTGTGATAGAAACCGACTAAATAAATTAGATGATACCCAAATGAAATTTTGCATGAATCTATTTGATATAAACAATCATTTATGTATACACTTTTACTTTTATTATGGTACAAAACATGTATTTTATCATGGCTTTTCATAATCGAACAATTGTTTATTTATACAATTTCGCTTTAATGGCCTTCAATTTTCATATGCATTCATATTAGGCTTTTCGGTTATAATTATGAATATTCACAAATATTCCTATGTATCACATGCAAGGAGAGCGCTAGTGTATATGTACATGTGACATACATAGTAGTAGTTACTATCTTACGACTTACGATTTGAATGCTACGAATCAATACGATATGAAGGGATTTTGATATTGAATTATGAGTGTATCCTACTATTTATTCTTTGAAACCTACAATTCGATACGATACGAAAAATAGGATGTGCGATACAAAATTGGGTCGGGTTTTAAATGCTAATAGCCTATAATATATAAACATACATGAGATTTCCTTCCGATTTCTTTCTGAAAGCCTTTCTATGGCTCCCTTGCGAGATTGCCCCTTCGACGCCTCCCTCGTGTGGGTCGATGCCTCACCTTGCCTTTAAACGAGAGCTCCTCCATGAGATCTATTGCCCTCCACGAGAGCTCCTTCATAAGATCCGCTCCCCTTCATGAGAAATCTTCCACGATAGCTTTCCAATTTCCTTCTGATGTCTTTGGCTTGTTTACAAAAAATATATTGTCAAGCAAATACTATCACTTTATATTTACAATTAATTACACACATTCATCTCAAAATCTTTATGGTATCGCCCTTGACTTGTTGTGGTTCATTTTAAATACTTGAATGCTCTTTAGGCGGTTATCATGATTGTTTACAACTTTACATGAATTTTGTCGATTCAAATATCTTGTGTTTGCATGTGTAAATTTCTATCAGATGTGTGACAGATTCTTTACTAAACATTATATTTTTCTTATGTATAGTTTTATATCGCTAATTTAATTATATTTTTTTATGTAATATATGCTTTGTATGCTTAATCGCTTAGTTATTACTAAAGCGAACAACATATGTTACGATATATGATACGATGTATAAGAAAAACGATATTCGATACATTACGATTTGACAACTTCATACATATGTACATATCTATCTATACACCCACACCGACATGGAGAGAGAGGGAGAGGGAGAGGGAGAGAGAGAGGTGATCTGTTGCAACCCGGGTTGCACAATAAGAAAAACATGAACTTCTAAACGACGGAAGATTTTTATCGTCTAATCCATACTTTTAAGTGTTTATCAATGAAAAATCAGAATATTTGGAGCCTTCTATCCCATGCATCTAATGAATTTTATGTGCTATTATCGAAAAGACATTCATTTTTGCACTCATTTGATGCATGGGTTAGGAGTTTACATTTTTCTTATTGTGCAGCCGGGGTTGCAATGGATCACTCCTATATAGAGTGATCCGTTGCAAACCGGTTTGCGTTTTTCAAAAACGGGAACTCTCGGTCTATGACATATTTTAGCGATCCGATCCATTCGAGTTGATTATCCTATCCTCAAATGTATGTGTGTGAAAAATCAAAATGTTTGTAGACCTCTAGCCTATGCATCGATGGCTGTAAAAATGAACGTCTTTCGATGATGCAATATAAACTTCATCCTATGCATAGGTCAGAGGTCTTCAAATCTTATGATTTTTCGTACACATACATTTGAGGGTAGGGTGATCAACTTGAACGGATCGGATCGTTAAAATGTTGTAGACCGGGAGTTCCCGTTTTTAAAAACGCGGACCGGTTTGCAATGGATCACTCCCATATATCACTCTGGGAAAGCTTTGCTTTATTCATGCACTTCCAATTTTCTCTTAACTATGCAGATCTTCTACTATGCACCAAAAATGTTAGAGAGCTGGAAAGGACAGAAGCTTCTATCTAGGGCGGAATTTCATGCGGGAGCACATATTGCGAAGTTTTTGAGATTGCAAATGCCAACAAGCACGACGCAAGGTTCTGACAAAACCAACCGTTTTGCCCTTTTGTTTGGAACCCTGGATGGGAGCATAGGCTGTGTTGCGCCCCTTGAGGAGCTCACATTCCGTAGGCTTCAGACCTTACAGAGGAGATTGGTTGATGCTGTTCCTCATGTGTGTGGATTGAACCCTAGAGCATTTCGACAATTTAGGCAAAATGGAAAGGCACATCGCCCAGGCCCGGATAATATGGTTGATTGTGAGCTTCTGTCCCAGTAAGTGAATCTCTCCATCTATTAATTTATGGTCTATGCCTGATACAAGCATATAGACCTTTGCTGCATATCTTTTAATTTATGTTTGTATTTCTATCTAGTGTTGACTAAAATGGAAATTGTGAGTGATTGTTCAGTTATCATAATTTGTATGTCTTGCCATTTTTTTGTTAAAAGCCACAGTAGGTTTTTTGTACAGTTAAATCAACTCTAAGTCTAAGAATCGGTATAATGATGTGCTTTAACAAATTGAACTAAGGTTCATTTAGATTCTGCAATTCATGTACGGAAACTACTGTCCATTTATCCATCTCTAGTGCCATTGTTTTACCTTTTGAGGTCTAGGTACGATCCACGTGAGACTAAGCCTGTTGTTTAAATAAATAAGGTCGGTCTTCTCTTTCTTTTCTTGATCGCATGGCTTGAAAATTTGGTATCCTTGACGCATTTCTTATATTAGGATATAATATAGTTTCTGCTCGTAACCTTTTGGTTTTTGTGATGATTACAAAGAAAGAAAAAAAAAGACAACGGTGAATAAAGAACATCTTAGCCTCGTTTGGGTGTGTGAGGTAAGAGGATGTCAACGGTACCCCATATTTATTGTGTCCGTATCTTTGTAGAAGTACCAAGTTAACCAAAATTATTGTGGATTCCTCTTTGATGAGGAGTTCGCTTATCGGTAGCAAACTCTTTACAAAGCCCCCTTGGTAATTGTAAGTTTAGTCTCCATATTTTGTCCGAGAAGAACATCGGAAATAGTTGAACTTTTAAGTTGATTTCTGATTTAATTGCAGATTTTTGACACCCTGGACATTTGGTATCATAATCTGACTGTCTGTATTTTTTTTTGTGCATTTTCAGTTATGAAATGTTACCGTTGGACGAACAACTGGAGATAGCTCACCAAATTGGAACTACCCGTGCTCAGATTCTTTCCAACTTAACTGATCTTTCCCTTGGAACAAGCTTTCTTTGAGGAAATACTTTTAACAAAGTTACATGATTGTAGGCTAACTTCGAATTCTTTGAGCTACAGAAGCAAAAGAGTTATAGACGCCCAACCCAAGCTCGAAGCTCATGTTGTACTAATGCGCAAGGCATCATCAAGTAGTGACAGTGATGTATCCAAGGGTTCATGCAGGGTATATTATTGATACCCCCAAAATGATTTTCATGTATAAGCCATGATGATTATTATTAGATAGCAGTAATTCATGTTGATTAAGTTACATCCGGAAAATTTAATGGGAATCAGGACGACAAGTTTATATTATACTAAACATCCTTAACTATCAAGATTTATCACTAAAATAACTTAAGTTTATTTATTACAAAAATATCTTAAACCATGGTTTTCAGGAGAATTTTTTCACTGAATTATTATCTTGAAAGTACCACTTGAGGTATTTAACTGTAATTAGGTACACTTCAAGACAGTTTAGTGAACAATGATGATGGTTAAAGGTATTTTCACTGCTACAGAAGTGGGTAAAAGTAAAGGGGAAATGGGAGTGATTTAAACCGTTGTCAATTCCAATATAAGTAGGGCCTACACTACTCGGTAGAGAAAAAACTCTTCTCCCTCCCAATTTCTCTTCGACCAAAACTTTTCCATTTCCCTTAAAAAGAATCACCGCCCCTCCCCTCTCCTCTTTGTCTCCTTCATTCTTTTAGATTGATCCATGGCGGTTTCAGGACCTTAGTTTAGATATGAGGGATCTTCCCGATGAGAACCCTATCCTCAAGGTCAGCCAGGAGAAGGAGATCGGCAAGCAACAAGAAGAGGCTCCTTGAGGCGTAAGCTGGGGACAATTTTTTTTTTATAGTAAACCAAATTTAAATAATAATTTAAAAAAGCCATTTTAAAAAATAATTATAAAAAGATATCACTTTTTGTCTCGTGGACGCCAGCGCTGGCGTGAAATAATTTTTTTTATGGACGCAGTTTGAAACCGTGCTCATAGCATTTGTATGGGGCGCAGTTTCATGCATTTTGAAACTGCGCCACATACATTTGTTATGGACGCAGAAACAGCGTCCTTTACATTTATATGAGACATGGTTTCGAACTGCGTCCTATACAAATGTATTGGGCGCAGTTTCAAACTGCGCCCATTAAAACGCAGTTTGAAACTGCGCCCCATACAATTAATAAAAGCAAAATAATATGAATCATTGTCATCATAAGAACTTTTTTTTTGACGCAGACGCAAACTGCGTCCCAAAAAGAAATATACTCATTCACGGGTGCGTTTTTCCATGGCGCGGTTTGAAGGTGTGTTCCAAAAGGGAACACAATTATTTACTGGTATGATTTTTCTGAGCTGCGTCCAAAAAAAGAAACATACTCATCCACGGATCCGTGTTTTTTCTATGGATCAGTTTGAATGTGCGTCCCAAAAGAATACACAATCATTCACGGTTATGTGTTTTTCTGGGGTGCAGTTGTAAGCTGCGCCCCAAAAAAACACATACCCGTGAATGATTGTGTTCATTATATTAAGAGTTCAATCTCTTTCTCTCTATCTCGAATCTCACTATCTGTGCTGAGCTCTCTTACACTCTCTCAGATCTTATCGTCATCACATTCTCTCTCTTTTTCCCTCTCAGTTCTTAGCCCCGCTCTCTCTCAATGTCGGGATTTTCATCTGCGGGATTGCTATCAATCGATGAAATTAAGAGGTGCATCCCTTACACTGTGGTGAAATTTGTATATACGATAATAGACTACTCTTATTACGAAACCATTCTCTATCGATTATGAGGGGGTATGAATTGGCCGATGAAGATCGATCGTGAAATCCTACGGCTCTTGCATTTAGCCGTATTGGATGCACTCTCGTCTCCCTCTGAAGAGGTAACCCATGACGCAAATCGCCGTCTCCACTTCTTTCATTCTATGGGTCTTCTTTCAGGACGCAATATCGAGTACTCGGCAAGCTCTCTTTACCGTATCTTTATGCATCGTTAGACTTTGAACCACCTCAAACTCACTTGAGATTCCGCGTATTTGTGTGAGAGAGAATCAACGTTTGAACACGTGTATGAACACGTGTTTGTGTGAGAGAGAATCAACATTTGAATTATAATGAATTAAAGTGTTGTTTTGTAAAGAAATAATCGGGAAAAATCGGACATCACCTCCTTTGTAAATTTTGAATAAAATCCATGTACAAACATAGTAAAATAATAGTATCCACAGACGGAGCTAACTCAACACCCAAACGGCGGAGACTCAACGCCCAAACGGCGGATACACAATCCACGCACAATATACGACGCTCAAACGATGAAGAACAATAAGCTGAAAACAATAAACAATGAAAAATAAATAACGAATTTATCGTAACACAATACAACACGAACACTCATGACAATCTAACGAAGTCGTCGCACCATCCCAGGTGTCCTCTTCGCTACAGGATGTCGAGGCTGTGACGGTCCGGCTTTGGCGGCGGTAGGCGGCTGAGACGACTCTGGCTGTGATGATCCATGCTCGTACTCATCGGGATGCTGAGACGGCGCCGGTTGTCTCCGTCTACGTCGTGCATACGTGATAGGAATGGCTGGTGCGAACACAACTAGTGGAGGCACGTGTGGTGCAGGGATGGGTGATGGGGGCACGGGTGGTGCAGGCACGGCCGGTGGAGGTGTGAATCTGTGTCTCGTCATCACACTCCTGATCAGGTACTTGATGTTCATAAAGCATCTTGCTGAGTCCCTGGTGCCACTAATACCCTCATCAGCTATATCCTCCGATGTGTAAATGGTATGGACCTATATTGATGGTAAATAAAATAATGAATTTCATAAAAATAAGATTTTAGTTTTAAAAGGTTTGATATAAATTTACCAAATCTCTCTCTATCGGTCCTCGAGGCATATATGAGTTGGGCGGAGGGGCAGTTGTGATGACGAATCTGCGGGTAATCATCCAATACCAGGAAAGGTACTGATCTATCGGTATACCTGACTATATCTCATCGGCTATGTGGTGAACCCGATTGTACCATCGACCCATCCAAATATGATATTCCATGAGCCAAGCATTCCCAACTAGCGCTCCACCCTGTCACGGTGTCTGCTCCACCGCGCCTGATATGTGCTGCCTTAAATCGAACTGGTGAAGCACACGGTCTGACACGTGCATCTGAATAGCATTGTTGCAGACGATCGGCGTCCGTGCACGCCAGAAGCCAGCGCCTGCCAAGCATAATGGATGTAGAGTGCCTATCAGGTCATGTGTGTATGGTGTCCACGTAACTGATGCCTCCACCATGACATCGAACCCATCGCGGCAGAAGCGGAGGCTGCGATCCGGTGTTACATCCCATGACCTGGGTACATTCCACCCGCATAGAGATTACAGACAAGTTAATATTCCAAAAATAACTTGAAATTTAAAATATGTGTATAGTTTCAATTACTTACTGGCATCTATATGGCCTTTGGCTATCTAAAGTGAACCGTGTCGTAATAGTCGGACGACCAATAAAGAAATATGTCTATGACCATGTCTGAAATACAATATGATAGAATTACGTTTTACATTGAATATCAATTTAATTATGCAAAATTAGTAGAATGTGGTTTTAAATATTGTATACTTGAAGAAGCGTCAAACAGCCCTCAAAACTCTTCTGCTCCATCAATGCAGCCATTCTCAGCTCGATGTAAAGGAGTGATAGAACTGCACTCCTCCACGATAAAATGGCACACTGGTCGAGATCAGGTAAAAGAGGCAGCCAGACAAGACTAACTCTGCTCTTGCTCCTATCCGGGAACAAGCAAACCCCAATCTGATGTAAAATGTAGGCTCGTGCATGCTGCTTGATCGCTGTGGGGGTAGCATCCATAGCAGGCTCAGTACTAAACGCCTCCTGTAGCCAACTTAAGTGGATGCTACTGCCTCAATTCTGCCCAGCAGGCGGAATCCTACCCAACAAACTGGGACACAAGTCTGACCAATCGTAGCCGTACTCCACAGCAACCACCTCTCCGTCTATAGGCAGACCAAGCAGCAAAGCGACGTCCTGAAGGGTGATAGTCATCTCACCAACTCTAAAATGAAATGTGCAGATCTCTGGTCTCCATCTATCTACCAAATCCGTAATCAAGACTCTATCCAGACGTATATACTCTAATCTGGATAGAAGATGAAAGCATGCCCGTTGTTGCTCAGCCTGCACACGGGCATCTCCAGCTGGGATCCGGCTGCTCTGAACTGAGTGGTCAACTTATCTAATCACCTTATTACTCTACCAATTATATAAAGAGAACTTGTATCAGTAACGTATAAATAACATATGTAATTAAAGAAAATAAAATTACAAAGTTTTAGCTGTACTACTGCGGCGTTGGCCGACCTATGGTCAGCCTGCAAATACAGAACACTCGTATGTATTGATCCATGATCCATAGGTATATCTGCACAATGAAAAAGTCGAGTTATATTATCTTTGAAAAAATGAGCATGCATAACAAAGAACATATGTGTGCATGTATGTGTGTAGATGTATGTTTTTTGTGTTTGGACGTGTGTGTATGTGTGTGTGTATACATGTGTGTGTATTTCAAAATATAGACAGAGATTACCAATGGCGACGTGGGGCTGAAGAATTTTTGCATCGTGCCTTATTATGACCATACTCATTACAGATACTGCATCTATTTTGCATACATCATTCTCGTGAATCATCCATAACACTTTTGATACGAGTAGAATGTGATCGTCCTGCTTGTCTCCTACCGATATACGGTAATATCATTGGACCGTTGTACATCTCCAAATATCTGTTATCGGGTACAAGATGGAACAACGGGGCATAAGCAGCTTTGTATTTGGGGATATAATACCACTTCGAAATAAGATCGTGATGTGCAATGTTCCCCCACCCTTTACTCGTGTGCATGTTGAAATTACATATGAACAAAGCAATTTTTGCAACTTAGAAATATTGCACGTACAACTGCAGTTTCTACCATCGATGACTAAGCCGTAATTTTTTTCCATCTTTTTTAGTCATCTGCATTCAGACTGGCTGAATCTCACGATCCAAGTATGCCTACCATCAGTAGCCCTTTTTGTTATTAATTGTTCGAATTCAGGACATAATTTTGTCGTCCACTCTTGTCCCTCTTGACGTCATGCAAAGAAGTATTTGTTCGTTCTGTAAAAAGTCCGTCTACTAAGGCTTGAATAGGCAAAAATCAAGATTCTTTTAAGACCCCATTAAAGCTTTTTAAAGCATTCGTAGTCATCATAAAAAATCGCCTACTACCATCTTTCGAAAGAGCCAATTTTTTCTTCTTCATTTTTTAGACTACTTTCAATCCAAGTATCTGCTCTTGAACATATATGTTTAAGTTTCTCTCTCAACTCTTTATAGGCCAGCTCATCTGGTGCATATGCAATTTGAGAGAACAAACTCTGCAAGGTTTTGCCACTAAATCCAGCATATGAGAAGTTGGCTCTGATATGTCGTATATAATAACGATGACTATGAGGTTCTGGCCATGACATTCGTAGTGCAGTCGGAATCTCTTTCATCCGGTCAGATATGAAGGTAATGTGCCTTCTCCACACGGATGGAATGTAAAAATGAATGGAAGCAATGAACCAATCCCAATTTTTAGTGGTTTCACCTCCAAGTACAGCATATGCCAAAGGATAAAGACCATCATTTGCATTGGCACCGGTAGTAATGAGTAAAATTCCTTTGTATCTACCGTATAAGTGGGTCCCATCAATACTGAGAACGGGACGACAATAAGCGAAACCATCAATGGCCGGTCCGAATACCCAAAATGCACCGGTAAAAATCCCATTCTTTCTGACATTGAAGCATCGGTTGTTATCTTGAAAACAGTCCCGGGATTAGTAGGTTTGATAGCGGCAAGATATCGTTGCAAATGTTCATACGAATCTTCCCAATCTCCATATATTTTAGACAATGCCTTATTCAACGCATTCCATACCTTCTTATAATTTATTTCAATGAATAATGTATCTTTTATAAACACTTGAATTTTTTTGGGGGTCAAATCGACACCCGTTTTCACAAAAAGCAATATCTTGTTACCTATGAATGTAGAAGTGACTTGTTTATGATTTGAATTCACTATAGAATTCACCCAAGTAAGATTACCCGCATTGTCATGACCCATAATTTAGCACTTGACCGTCACTTAAATCACGTAACATCTAAAGGCGTAACGTAATTCAAGTAAGCCGAAGCCCAGTAATCTAAACCATTTTGCGGAAAATAGTGGGGGTGCAGTTTTGAAACATTGTCAATAGAAATTCAAGCCTTCATTTTTAAAAGTATAAGTCATATAATATAAAACGACAATGAATGTATACTATATTTGAAAACATTTTCGTCGTTGAAATTTTGGGCAGCACCTCCCTTGTATATTTTGATCCAAAACCATATACATAACAATATATAGGCATCCCCAACAGGGAGCTAGCTCTACACCAATTGGAGGAATCATAACCATGAAATAAACATACATATGACGCCCTACGACGAAGATCAAACACAGAAAGAATAAATAAAGCAAGATATCATCATCTCAAAGAAGCGAACATACACCCATCGCTCTAAGTCTCGCAAATACACAAGTCTGACTAGGTCTACCAATATACAAATTATAGTTTCTGATTGATGGAGTTTAATTAGATACAATAGGAATAAAAGGCACTAGAGTGGTCACTATCCAGCGTGTGTTCCACCTACTAAAGCAAAATACCCTGAAGGAACTGTGTACCAGCAATACCGCTACTGATCCAAGCGGTCAAACCTGCAAGAAAATTGTGGCACGACGGGGGTGAGTTGCCAACTCGTGAGTAGAAAATATCAGCAGGTAGAAATCAAATAAACAGCGATTCCTTAGTCATACTGTATCATGAAGGTAATATTATGGTATCTAAGGTGACCATGTATGCATATATGTCAACAATAGAGTCAATGCAAATGACATGTACAAATAAACATCTGAAATCATATGCCTGTATGCATGTGAATATCATCAACGTGTGTCCATTAACGATACAATCAATATCATAGAACCTGAGTGTCTAACATGGACACTCGAATCATCATGAAAATATATAACTATATATTTGAGGATATCAACCAATGTGTGTCCATCAACGACACATCAATATCATGGAATCTGAGTATCCAACATCGACAATTGAAACATCATGGAAAACCCGTGTCAAGTATCGACACGTAAATCCTCATATCTCAGGCGCCGTATGCTCAGATCGGCCCTCATATCAATCTCATGACTCCGGCCGGTATCCTCCGGATAACCGTCGTGTCCAACCTATCACCGGTAGGTAGTGCTCCCTCCTGCCAGGCTCATCGCCTAACTCTACGATCTTCTTGTCCCGGGATACCTTACCGGGTCCACCATATACCCGCATACGGTTCCTCCTCACTCCTCGATTCGGGTCTCAAAAACAAGCTCAGAACCGAGAAAACTCATAGTGGACGCCTCGAAATCACATCACGAGAAACTGCGTTTTAAAAAAATTTATAATTCCTTTGAAATATATCCGTGGTTCTCAAATCCAGAAATCTAATGAAAACAGTATCTCAATGCGTGCAACCATAAAGTACGATGTATGCAATATAGAACAGTAATATGAGCATATCAAGTATATCATGCAAACATGTCATATGATAATACTGAACAATGAATGTACTTTACAAATAAGAATGATATCATGATATAGCAATTTTACCGTGTAAGTGGTATAGCAATTACCAATGATGAATGTGTGAGCTGGCAAATCTGTGTAAGTGTAACATGCGCATCATCGGTAATAGTGTAGGTGTACTAGCAGACGAAATCATGTAAACAAAAGGATATGAAACGTCGTATATATATCGAAATGAAAGAAATGCGAGCGTATAAAGATATAAGAAATCGTAACGTGAGCGTAAAAAAAATAAAGGAATTGTACGCGCGAACAGTATAAAAATACGCAACTACGTATGAGTTATATCTTATAGTTTAAAATAGTACGAATCGTTGTTTTAGAAAATAGGGGATTATGATATTTTTGGAAAAGATACCATTTGAAAAATTTGTAGCGTCTCCTTGAAATTATCATTTAAAAGTGCGTAACGATTCGTTAGTTTTGAAATAGGTACGACTTCAAACATATCACAATATCCATTTCATGATATACAATAAAGTGTTCTCGAGTCGAAATAAATATCGGCGATTCATTTTTATATATCACGTATGGAATATCCATTGTATGATATCATCAAATCAATAGTACAGATCTATAGTCACGTACATCACCTCATCTCATATCATCATAAATCATCTCATGTCATCTCGTATTCATATCATATCACATCGCCTTATATCATTATATCGTATCATAACGCTCGTATCATCATATCATAATTTTCCTTTTTCCAATATGTGTATATATAGCTCAGAGGTTAAGAAAATGGAACTAGAGATATGTCTTTCTACCAAGTCTTCTAGTATCACATATAGTATTCTAATAATCCTATATATATATATATATATATATATATATATATATATATATATATATATATATAACCTTAGCATTACGGTTGCGGGGGTGCTATACGCCATCCACCTGACTTCCGCCGTAGATACAAATCTACTCACCTGCTAAACTCCTTGCTTATCTGAAGTCGATGTGCTTCATTGTCTCGGAAGTCCACATAAAGGTACCTACAATCAAAACACATCGAAATGCAATTAAAACCAAGTCCGGAAAACCGATACGACACACAACGTGCTCATAGGTTAGAACCTATAGCCTACGCATACAAAAACAACCAAATAACCCTCGTCGTCGACGTACAAACGTTCAACGACGGAATACAATATCAAATACCAAAACCCAAGTTTCAAAAATAGGAAAACAAAATTCAGCAATAGAGGAAATCACTCCCAGATTCTACCCTCAGTTAAACTAGGAGATTTTGCATATAGGGTTGCTCTAGATATCACATAAGCAAGCTATAGTCCAAAAATCACACGATTCCACCCCGACTTGGCCGCAATTTGCGGACACCATGAATTAATCTACGGCCTGGACTTAGGGAAATGGGCTATGATTTTAGGGGGTGCTTCTAGGTTGTCTGCTCGTCTCACTTTCATGGGAACTTATTTTATGGGTCTCTCGGGTCATCCCAGATTTCAAAATACCATCAAAATTTGTCGAATAATCGATGTCGGGAAATTCTAAGTTCGTGGTTTTGTTTCTAGTCTCTGGTCTTGGCCAGTAAAATCATCATTAAGGTCTTACAAACACTCACTACAGCTCAATTTACCACTTATAAGTCAAGTCTCCCACTAAATATCAACTTGGATATTTGTAAGATCACAAAACCACAATAGCTTAACTCTAAACTACAATAGGATATATTAAACACAATAACTTAACTAAAAGTGTAGGGATTACCTCATTTGGCAACTCAAGAAAATTCTTAGGTTGCCCAAAGTGCTCAAAATCTCCAATTGATTGGACCATAGGGTTTAAGATGAGGTTTTGGTCATTTTAGTGAAGGAAGTTTGAGGTTTTGGCTAAGTTTTTGAGGTGATTCATGAAGGTAGAGGAGGGTAAAGGAGGAGGAGAAGACGATGAAGGAAGAGTTGAAGAATGGTGAAGTGAAGAAAAGAAATGAAGAAGAAGTCAAGTGTGGAAGCCTTACTCCCCCTCTCTCTCATACTCTCACATGCCCATGCCTCATCATGTTACCCCCTTTCTCTCTCTCTCAATCATTTGTTCTCTTTTCTTTTCTTTTCTCTTTTTCCTCTCTCATCTAATAAAACCAACTAACAATACACACAAATGAAACAGCATGCAATAAAATACAACATGTCATGGTACACTAACCATGGCTAATTAAAAATACGGATTTGGTTTAATCGTGATTAGTAGTGCACTAATCAAGTTTGATTTAAACTTGCATATAATTAATTATAAAATGCCCAATTCCAATAAATTCCGCTTTTAAATAATTAAACCATATTAATCTCCAATTATTTTCCAAATATTGGTATATAATTATACCATTTTACGAAAACCCCAATTCGCAAATCGAATAGTTTTCGCGAAATATATTATTTTAATATTTAAATTCCAAAAATAATATTTTATTTTTCTGAAATATTACACGCATACTTCTTTATCTACCAGAATCTTGTCAGTGATTTCTTTGAGATATATGTATGAAGCCTCCACGGGCAGTTCGCGTCTGTTTTACAAACGACGGTGTACTTGTGTTAGTGTTATATGCCCCAGAGGCCATTATTGTATCATACTGGTTTGCATATTACTTAATAGAAATTTAGGATATACACGGATATAGTAACAGTCTTGCTCAAAATGGTAGTATACTACTTGGTTTGTTTCTACCTTAGTATGTGCATGTGTTTTCTTAGCATATCGCTTATACATATTGGTATAGCCCTTAGGATCTTTTGCTTGATTACCGGCGTTGTGATGGCAGTCACACTAGTGGGGGCTGGGTAGTCTATAAGCACATCCTATACAGGTCCCTAGTCATAGGATTATCGAGACAGGGTATCGATACTCCAGAGTAGACTAGTGTATATGCTTCTCATCCCAGCAGGGGAGATGGTCTGTCCCACAACCATTAGTACGTCGTATTGAAAATAGTATGCATGTGCTCATTAGGTTATGAGTACACTGGACAGGACTCGTCGGGAACTGTGGTGGGTATTATACCTATCGTCGGGTAGCAGTTCCCAGGTGACATGAGTACAACTTAGTCTGTCGACTTGACACTGCTATTTCGTCTCGACTGTGTTCCCACTGTACTTTGATTACTACCCTACCAAGGCTCAAAAGAGTCATGCAAACATGTAGTAGTTGGGTGCAGTCCCGAAACACTTGGAGGCAGTGGCGGTTAGATAGGATTCGACTCTCCCGGTATTCGAGGTTGATATTGCGCTGTGTTTGGAAAGCAATTACACAAAGTCCCTGGCCAGGGCAAGAGAGATTTACTGGTAGGTATTCCAGTAGTTTCTCAGGGTGTTTGGGCTACATTCTGACATGACTTATTATGCTATTAGGGGTCTGACGATTAACGCCCCTAGGCCCGATATGCGATACTCTTAGACGAACAGACCGGACTGTACGGAGATTGTCATATATAGGCTCAGTAGGAGTTCGGATGAGTTTGTTCATCGGCTTTCTCATCGACAGATACCTGGGTAGCCGTTACGTGCAGCTAGTACCGCTTGCGGCTTGTGGTTAAACCCACTGCCAGCGTACTGTCGAGTCTTTAGAGTCCCACATAGAGGGTTTCCTTGCATCGGGCAAAAGATGTAGAGGCCGTATGGTTTTACGGTAGGGCTTCGATCACGTACGTGCACTTGTGCGTGTATGATGTTCGGGCGGATAATACTGGTGGGTTTTGGTTTAAGCCGGATCCTAGTATTATATTGATGGATTGTTTTCGTCTCATTGTATTCGTATTCTTCGGAATACGAATGCGGGTATGTATATACGGATGAGAGGAATTCTCGTAATTTGTTGGGAAAGCTTCTAGAAGTGGACACCTATTACGGTTTGATTTCTTTATTGGATTAAACTTTATTAGGTGAGGAAATGAGGTGGATTATTATATTGATTCTAGCATGGCTATTTGGTGACTTATGGTCATGACTCACCACAAGATATTTTGTGAAGCTAATTAGATATTTGTGTGAGATATTTCTCCTAAATTATGGATATGTTTCACATTCGTCTAAAGAGGCAGCCATTTCTTTTCATTGTTCATAACTCCACTCTCACTTTTCTTCAAGTTTTCTTCTAATTCCTCACAATCCTAAAAGTCTCATGAGTTGAGAAACCTAGGGTTCCAAGAGACAAACTAATTCATCTTCACTCTCTACATCACCTTGGCCTTCTAGTCTAGCAAGCTAGTTGCCCTCGTTACCTTGGATTTGAGATTGGAGCTCGGACTATAGACTCTCGGGTGGATCGTCTTTGACTTGAGGAAGCCGACGAGAAAGCTACGATCCGATACGATCCTCAGAGCCTACGATGACGAGGAGGACAGCGACTAGAAGACCGAAAGACTTGGTTTCGTAAGGTATAATTTTTATCCGAGTAGTTAAACCTCACACAGTATTTTGTTATCTAGTTAGGGTTTAGTATCGATCTTGGATTTCAAGTTGGTGTTGCGAGCTTTGAAAAATCGTTTTTTGCATATTCCGCCTTCCCGCGGACACGCGGGGTGCGCGACATCGACTTATAGTGGTATCAGAGCCTAACTAAACCCTAGCTTATAGTTTAGACGAAGTGTAAAACTACAAAACCAAAATAACCTCAAAATATCGAGACAAAGATCCAAGTTTCTGTCAATTTTTTTCGAGGCTCTAAATTTTTTTAAAGAATTGCAGAGTGTTCTATTTCTTGTGAGATGAACATACACCAAAAATGAGTCATTCTCACCTGTTTTTGACCGGCCAAACCTTCAAAAAAACCGGCACCACCTTTTTTATTTTGGTGGAATTTTTTGAATTTTGGTCTGTGTTCAAGTTGCTTGGATTTAAGGTCTCAGGTGTTGTTTGTTTTTACCAATTTTGGATATACTGTTATTTTTTACTGAGGCAATACGGAGTGTTTTGAAGTCACAGTTTTAACGTCGTTTAAAGTTTCAAGTTGTGATATATGTGTTTGGAAACATCGACTAATTGCTATACGCCGATTAGTCGGGGTTGCACATATCTGTGTTGTTGTTCTTATGGTTTGTGTATATGAACTTAATGGATTGTCGTGGATGAATAGCCGGGGATGTGAGATGAGGGTTTTCATTCTTTCATTCGACGTAAATTGTAAAGTGATATAATATTATTTTGCGGGGCACCTCCGGGTTGAGGTTGTAGCCACCGTTGTATATTATTTCTTTAACCGTTTTCTGCTCCTAGGATAGACCCAAGGTGAGGTGCACAAACTACTGGCTACTTTGAAGTGCCGAGTGGCCTACTCATTTTGATGAGAGAGGTTGCTTCACTTCGGGTGCTTGGCGGATAGTTTGCCACATCCATAGGGGTCTGGGGTGGGGTTTGCTATTCATCACGACCGTGGAATCCGACTTTCGTTACAGGCTTAAAAAAACGCGGAATTCTTAGTATATCCAATATGTTCATCTGTGATCTGGAATGCATATTATTGCGTGAGACGAATGCATATATTTATATATGATATCTAGTAGGCGTTGCTTATGTTTTGCATCCGCGCTAGTTTAGCCCCTGCTCTGTCGTTAGTTAAGTAAGCTAACGGGTGGTGATGGAGCCCAATGGTGAATGCGGATGGCATAAGCGGACTTATAGTTTCGTTTCTCTCTATAATGATAGATGTAAATGATGGGACCGTATTACATTAATGCAAAGCAAATAAACCAATGTTGAATCGTTGGAACAAATTTTAAAACCACTCGATTTTTTTAAAACACGAGACTTTTAAATGCGGAGCTTAAACCACTCCTTTTTAAAGCTATCAGGTTCCTTCGATTATATCAAGTTCATTACGTTCACGGTTTCGCCAAAACCACCCGTAGCCCTCCGTCATTTCATATGAATATTCGGTTGTATTCAAGCTATGTTTGTTGGCCTTCGTCAAGAAATAGTGATTGGTAGCTGTTGGGTGTTCATATGTAGCATAGATAGATGCGTTGGTTTAGGACAGTCGTATTACTTTGTTGGCCTTCGTCAAAGGTATATACGGGCGGGTTCAAATTAACCTGGACAATGATGGGTAGAACTTGACATGTGACCTATGATTTGTTGGCCTTCGTTAAGGTCATAAGAGCATGGGGCAAAAATCCACATCGGGGGTTTCTAAAGAAACTGAAACCTGCTAGTGCTGCATACCATTTAGAGTGTGATAGTGTTGGTAGGATTCCTTCAGTATTATCACACAATGATATTTGGATCCCGATCCTACTGTGAGTATGTGCTACTCCTCGGAAGTTTTTCACTTAACGATTAATGCTATAAACCAAATAGGTGTCTAGAACGGTGTTAGCGAAGCTACGCCTCCAGGAAAAAGAGGTTATTTAATTAAGGAACTTCGTGAAAGTGTCGTAAAACCTCTCTCGAAAGACCGACACTATCCTGACTGAAAGGTTAAGCAAGTATTGTATGGTGAGATTAATCCTGACTAATTCTTTTTTTATAGTTTGAGGAAGGATTCGAGAAACAATGGGAGCCATCCTGTTTAGATAAATTAAAAACCAATCTAAACTTGCAAGAGCATCATGCTGGGTATTTTCTTCTCTTTATCCTAATTGCAGCGACCAGGTCACCAGATTAGATTACAGTTACATAATAAAATGACGGAGTTATACTATATTGACTGGCAAAAGTTTGTCCAGATGTCCATTACCTATGACAAGCTGGACCACCTCATTACTACTCAAGCTCCTGCCGTCCTAGGTCTAGTTTCCACCATCACGGATGTTGATATCCGTAAGACAAAGGAAAAACACTGTGTGAATGCCAAGTGTATCGTGTTGGCCTCAGTTGATGGTATATACCAGAGGCAGCATGAGAAGATGGACTTAATTTCCATCTTCCTCTATAACAAAAATTTATATGGAGAGTAATCTCGTATCGCAAGATATGAGATCTCGAAAGAATTGCTTCAAGCGAGATTGGCTATCGGGTCATTTGTAGGGGATCACGTCCCTACAATGATCAGCTATATTAAATAACTCATGGACCTGGAGAACACGTTGGAGAACGAGTCATATGCTGATTTAATTCTACAGTCCCTACCTTTTACTTACACCCAGGGGAAGAAATTTATACTTCCAGTTGAGGGCACCCTAAAGGAAACCAGGGTGACACCCGCTCTGCTTATTGGGAAATCTTCCTCTTCTGGATCCAAGACGAAAGCCAAGGGTGAGAAGAAGAAGACCTCCACAAAGCCGATAGACGGTATCAGTAAGGTAGAAGGAAAGGGCTGGGCAAAAGTTTCGGGGTTAACAGTAAGGAAGGAGGGATGTTCCTATTGTCATGAGAAAGGGCATTGGCAGAAGGGATGCAGGGCTTGAAAAACCAGAATTCAGGATCCGAAGCATGTTGTGATTTCGATTTCTGGTGTGTTTGTGATTGAAAACAGCCTGTCAATTAACTCTACTTCCTGGGTACTAGATACCGGATCAAGATCTCATATATGTAATTTATTACAGGCTTTGAGAAACCGTAGAGTTATCACGGCAGGTGATATGACTCTCAGGGTTGCTAACGGAATGAGCGTGGACGCTGTATCCGTAGGGTATATCACCTAGGATTGACAAGTGGGCATATATTGATTCTATGTAACTGTTTGTGTGTACCTAGTTTAGTATGTAAGCGATGTGGTCCACATCCACCTAAATCAAAGTTTGATTGGGCCAGGTACACTAGAGAACATTATATACGTGTTAAATCAAGCTCAGGTTTTCAACGTCCAGAACACACTTAAAAGGAAAGTCTCCAGAATTAATTAAGGCTTTCTTATGGCATTGTAGACATGGTCACATCAATGAAACATGGTTGTCGAAATTACATAGAGAGGGATATTTGGACCCGTTCGAATATTAGTCTTATGCAACCTGTCAATCTTGTCTCATAGGAAAGATGACAAAGACTCCGTTCACTGGACACGGAGCAAGAGCGAGCGAGCTCTTAGGACTCATACACATCGACGTGTGTGGTCCAATATCTGCAGATGAACAAAGTGGTTATTCCTATTTCATTACTTTTACGGACGATTTCTCTAGGTAAGGACATGCATTCTTAATGAAGCATAAATCCGAGGCCTTTTGAGGTATTATGAGAATATATGAATGAAGTGGAAAAACAAACAGACAAAAGTATCAAGACACCGAGATCCGATCGATGAGATGAATACTTAATTGCCGAGTTCCTGGATTACTAAAAAAAGAATGGAATTCTCTCTCAGCCTACTCCTCCATACACACCACAATACAATGGTGTATCGGAAAGGCGGAACAGAACCCTATTGGATATGGTTTGTTCCATAATGAGTAATGCTGAGTTACCACAATCTTTCTGAAGTTATGCACTAGAATCAGCTGCATATCTTTTGAATAAGGTTCCTACCAAGACTGTGCCTACCACACCATATCAGATGTGGAGTGGGAAGAAACCCTATTTTCAGTATCTGAAGATATAGGGATGTCCAGCTTTTTTTGAAAAACAGTATGCGGACAAGTTCGAGGCACGCTCAGTACTGTGTAGGTTTGTGGGATACCGAAAGAACTCCAAGGCATATCTTTTCTATCACGTAGAGGAACAAAAGTTTTTTGTTTCTTGTCATGCCCACCTTTTAGAAAATCAATTTTTGAAAAAGAAACTAGTGGGAGTGCAATAGAACTAAAAAAAATTCCAGAACCACAAACTATTACTGAAATTATGGTAGAACCAGAGATTTCAAAAGAACCAGACATCCCTGTGTCTATCCGCAGGACTAGTAGGAAGTCTCATCTGCCCAAGAGATACTACGGTTTTCTCATAGACGGGGATAGAGAGGATTGAATCATTGACAATGATGAGCCAACTAGCTTCCAGCAAACCATTCAGAATGGTGACTTGGTAAAATGGATGAATGCAATGAGGACCGAGATGGAGTCCATGTACACCAACAAAGTATGCACTTTGAATATTGCTCCAGAAGGGGTAAAACCCGTAGGCTACAAATGGATCTTCAGAAAGAAAATTGGTGTAGATGGACAGGTTGAAACCTATAAGGCTAGACTTGTTGCAAAAGGTTTTCGTTAAAGACCTGGTTTGGACTATGATGAAACCTTTTCTCCAGTGGTTATGCTCAAATCCATTCGGATCTTTCTTGCCATTGCTGCCTTCCAAGATTGTAACATCCGGCAGATGAACGTAAAGACGACTTTTCTAAATGGTTATTTGGAAGAGTACGTCTATATAGATCAGCCAGAGGGTTTCAATCAGAGTGGGAGCAGCGGGAATGTGTACAATTTTCTTAAATCCATTTATGGACTAAAGCAGTCATCGCGGAGTTGGAACATCTGTTTTGATGAGAAGGTCAAAGAATTCGACTTTAGCAAAAATCCAGATGAACCATGCATTTATAGTAAGATTGTAACGAGAACTGTAGGTTTCCTCGTCTAGTACGTAGATGACATTCTCTTGATAGGAAATGACATTCCTATACTATAATCAGTCAAAGGATTCTTATCACTAAGGTTCTCCATGATTGACCTGGGTGATGCCAACTATATTCTGGGGATCCAAATCTATCGTGATAGATCAAAGAGAATGGTGGGACTTTCACAGTCAAGGTATATCAACAACATACTGAAAATATTTACTATGGACGATTCAAAGCGCGGTAGTCTACCGGCTTGTCACGGAATCATCCTCTCCAAAGAGATGTCTCCCAAGACTGATTTGGAAAGGGCTCGCATCACATCTATATCCTACGCTTTTGCGGTAGGCTCTATAATGTATGCGATGTTGTGTACTAGACCATATGTTGCTTACGCACTAGCATGGTAAGCCGGTATCGGTCAAACCTAGGGGAGAAGTACTGGATAGCAGTAAAGAACATTCTCAAGTACCTAAGAAAGGCTAAGGAGATGTTCTTGGTGTATGGCAGAAAAGACCTCCATGTTCCCCACTGAAACACGGAGACGCGACCGCGTAGATCCGTCTTGCCTGAATTTCGGGACAGATGCTAATTGGTGCTGTCCGTCCACCTCTCCGAAGATGCCAAGTTGATTTATGACACCATGTATCAAAGGTTTAAACGGATGCGGCCGATGTAGCAGACTTCGTCAGATTCCCCCTCATTTGAGGGTTTTTTGATTGTGGGGATGCTCTTCCCTGCAGGCGCAAGCCCCTGCAATTAATTACGCTACCGCATCGTGGTAACCACTTTCTCCTTCTCCAGATCGTCAGTTCGTGTCGTGGGTGTTTGTTTTATTTTTGGTTGCCCGTGGATTGTATACGGAGACTAATTTATGTTGTCGCCTGTAGGGCGTGGATTAGTCCAAATCCGTATTTTCTTAGATTTGGGTTTGGGGGTTGGGTTTAAGGATACGTTAGTCTCATTTGAGACTAAGATCAACTTAAACGTTTGGTAAGGATACGTTAGTCCAATTTTAGACTAAGATCAACTTAGCGGGATCATTTAGATCCAACAAAAGAGCGTTTGAACTCTATTGTTTAGTTTAGGAACATTGCGGTCGATTAGTTTAAGGACATTACGGTCCAATGTTAGTTTAATGACATCTCGGTCCAAGGTTAAGGACATCATAGTCCGTGAGTTTAAAGACCTCACAGTCAAGGTTAAGGACATCATAGTCCGTGAGTTTAAAGACCTCACAGTCAAGGTTAAGGATATTATAGTCCATGGGCTTAAGGACCTCACAGTCAAGGTTAAGGACATCATAGACTGTGAGTTTAAAGACTTCACAGTCAAGGTTAAGGACATCATAGTCTGTAAGTTTAAGGACCCCACAGTCCATGAAATGTATGGTTGTTGGGACCCGTCACCTCTCTGAAGACGTTGAAGGATTACAATGACAAATATCAGAGGAGTTCAGAGATGTACCCTTAAACCGACGTGGGTTGAGAGACCTGTAGTCCAATTGGGACTAAGATCTGTGATTTATGAGCATATGAACTCAATTAATCTGAACTGAGGACTTATGGCTAATTTGGGCTAAATCCATTCAATTACAATGTTCAATATTTGTTTTTTAGTTGTTAGATGTTTGTTTGAGCCCAATCCCTTTTAAAAATGCTAAGCATTGGTTTGGTCTCTGACAATACTTTGTCTTTAGTTGAATGTTGTGCATTTATCATAGCTCCAGGCTTATTCAAAAAACAGTTTATGTTCTGTCCAAGCGCACATAAAAGCATGTGGTGCACTTGGCACTAGCGTCAGTCGATGAGCGCAGTGCGCTATGGTTAAAGCGCTAATGCGCTTAGTGCTTTACGCCAGATATGAAGCGCTAAGGCGCTTAGCGCTTTGCGCTAAATGAAGAGCGCTGATGCGCTTAGCGCTTTGCGCTAGATGTAAAGCGCTGATGCGCTATAGTTGAAGCGTTGAGACATTTGGCACGGGTGCCATATAATGAGCGGAAAGCGCTTTTAGTAGTGCAACACACACGTGAGGAGCACGTGGCGTGCTGAGCGCTAGTGAGCGCAATGCGCTGTGTTTGAAGCGCTATGGCACTGCAGCATTTTGCGCTAGATGAAGAGCACTAAGGCACTTTTGAATTAGGAGCGCTAAGGCTCTTTTAGATTCGGAACGCTAAGGCTCTTCTTAGGTTAACTTTGCACTCTGAAGATTATCTTTTCTTTGATAAGAGACTTTGTCTCAAGATTCTTAAGAACAAAGTTCTTAGTTTATAGGAGATATTTCAATCTCTTTTTGATCAAAGGTTTTGCCTTTATGGATCTGTGATCCTAAGAGAATTGAATAATTCTCCCCCTTTATAATGAGATGTTCATAATCTCTTTTGTGAAAGACAATTTGTCTTATAGATCTATGATTTGTGAAAAAAGTAAATACTTTTTTTTATATTGAGACGATTTCGTCTTTCTATTCTTTTTTACCTTGAAAAGAATTGTCTTCTTTTGCCGAGAGCTACTTCTTCTTCTTAAGATTTTCTCAAAGTTTATGGGGGGGGGGGTGTTCCTCTCTTTGAGACTTGAAGTCACGGGGCCTTTATATAGAGCAAGATGGTTTGTTCAATCAGTTAAGGAGATCTTTTCTCCAATTGATTTGGGGAATTTCCCATCGTTGGATCTTTGATCCAAGGGCTTCTGGTTTATAGAAGATAATCTTCTTATTTTTTACCAAGATTGGGAAATCTTTCCTCTTTACAAAATTTTTCTGTATTTTAGTGATTTTTAATCACCCCTGGATCATTGATCTAACGGTGTTCCAAATTCAGGGCACAATCTTTTCTGTTTGGAAAGATTCAACAGAATTTTATTCTTGTTAATTGATGATTTAATCATATCCGTTGGATATTTGATCCAACGGTGAGGAACATTTAGTTCCAGCGCTAGCGCTTATGCGCTCTGCCCATGGTGCGCTACTTGGAGCGCAGCGCTCTTAGCACTTAGCGCATACGTGTTTTGCACGTGGTGCGCTACTTGTAGCGCAGCACTAGCGCCTATGCACTTTGCACGGGGTGCGCTAGTTGTAGCGCAGCGCTTTTATAAAAGCGCAGCTTTAATTCAAATTTTGAATCCTGAACAGAGTTTTGCTCTAATTAGGGAAACAAATGCCCCCCCACCGTTGCGCTCACAGGGCCTATACGTGGGTGCAGCAGTGGCATCATCTCCATTCTTGGATCAACCGAGAAATTGAAACGGTGCTTAGTGCCTATAAATAGGACCCTTGGCCCTTGAGATGACTTCTGTTCATCTTCAATCCTTCTTGAAAATTCATTTTCTCCTTCAGAGCGCAGCTCTTCCTCTTAAGAACTTTCTTAAGGACAGAACTCTGTCAGATTTTTTAGGTAAAAGATTAAATCTTTTTTTGAAACATCTTTTAGGGTTTCACCCATTAACATAGCCTTGCTCTTCATAGATCTTTGATCTAAAGAAAATCCTTTTTAGGGTTTTATTAACAGAGCTTTGCTCTCTTGGAATCACAAATCTAAAAGGATCTTGCTTATGATTTCTTAATTCATTAATGGAGCTTTGCTCCTTTCAGATCATATAGAAAAACTCTTAAGAGTTTTATTCATGGATCTTGAAGATCAAATTGAAATTTTATTTTTTGATGGATTATTCCATCATCTTCTCAAAGCAAGGCTCTTAGGATTTTCTTGAGGAATTTTATTCCTTCATCATTAGGCTTTGACAGATGTCTGTCTAGTGAAGAGCGCTGCTCTCAATGGGAGTTTTACTCCTCTGCCCGAGGGATTTCTCATTTAATGAGAATTTCTTGAGGTCTCCCCATTAAATGACATTCTCATCAAATGATGGGGCTGTTTTATTGATGATGAACTGTCATCTAGATTTTGTGGGTCCCTTTTGGTCCCTTTTTACTGTATTGCAGTGTGGTACGAATTTTTAAAATACCAAGCGTCAGAATTTAAATTATAGCACTGACGGTTGACTTTTGTCTTTTTCGCACAGGTGATATGTCTTTCGACACTTCCTTTCCGTTCGTTCGCTCAGAAGGAGGATTTCCTGAAGCGCCCGTAGACCGGAAGGTTATTGCGCTGATCAAGGACCATGACCCGGAGCACAAGAATCTTCACCTATGGGGTGGATGGTATGATCAAATTATCAGAGGTCGCCGGAGTTTTTCTTGTGCGACGCCTTCGGAGCCTATCTCTGTGATCCCTTATGCAGATGCACCTCCGATAAATTACGCTGTGGAGGAGGTCAACTGGACTTCAGAGGGTCTCCTTTGGCCTTCTATGGCCGCGATACCTGTGCAGCCGCCGGTGGCCTTTGACATTCTAGGACGACGCATTTGTCAAGGCGAGGCGTGCCCTTGGGGACAGCCCTATAACATCGGACTAACTCCCCGTCATTCAGCCGGATACTTACAGTGGGCCCGATATATTTTATCGGCGAAGAAATCATAGTTGCTGAAGCTCGGATTGTATCCCGCCGTTTACGCTTCTTTGTTTCAATATTCCACACCTCCTACATGGTGGGTCAGGGCATTTCTGGAGCAGTGGAACATTCCGACCCACACCTTCCTCCTATCAGATCGAGAAGGCTCCATTTCTTTGGAGGAATTTGTAGACGTCTCGGGTTTACCCGTTAGGGGAGAACATTATGAGGAATCGCTTCCCCCGGATGAGTATATTTTCGCCACCAAATCAGTGGTAATGGATCTTACTCCCGAGAACGCTATTCAACACCAATTTCCGAGTTTGATAAAGGTGTTGAATATCTATGAGAACCTCTCTCTTGCATCCGAAGGTCGTGGAGTTAATTTTACGGATTTTATCGCTGATTTTCTTCGCCCAGAAGTATTGAAGGAAGAAGTCGAGAAATTCGTTAGTCTTGACGACCCCTTCGGCTTAGGTTTGGGCAACATGCCGGCGGCGAAGGCGGATCAGAAGAGCTTCTTTCTACCCGACACCCCAGTCATCCCTTTTGCAGAGCTGGCGACTCCTGAGATTGACGAAGAAGCGTTCTTTTTAGGGTTTCTTGGGTTATGGCTGAGTTGGTTTGCGTTTCCCATGCACCCTCGCTGTATGAGGCCGTCCGTCTTCTATCCTGCGCATCGGATGGTTGCTGGGATACAAGTGGCTGTAGGGATCACAGGGTTAGCCCATGTGTATCACGGCCTCAGCTTGGCAGCGGATACTACTGAGCCAGGGGTGCAATCGGTAAATTTCCCGATGCATTATTTCACATCATGGCTCGAGTTGCATGTGCTAGGCGTCTTTGGCATCCATAAGAGGCCGGGTTTTTATGACAGGTGCAGGTTCCCTCGGATCATGCGACTGGTCGGCGCTTCTATTGTGACTCCAACACAACGGGAAGCTAGAGGCTTGCTTCTTCGCCCGCGCACGGTTGGAGATGGCATGTCCTTTACTGATAAAGTTTTGACCGTCGGCCAGGAATCGGGGAAGACGGTGTTGCCATTGCAGGATATATTTAAAGATAGGGCCTCCGTCTTGAAAGCTCGGGAGATTCTTCATATGTACTCTATCCGGACGGGCTTTCTCGTATTTAAGATGAATGACTCGGCTTTATTTATGAGGTATAACCCGCATCGGTTCGCCTATCAGTTAAGCTACAATCAGGGCGTCCCACTCGAGGCTTTCTTGGCAGAACCGGCTGCCACTGAAGAGGGTATTCGGAGCGCACTACATCATTTTATGCGCCTGAACACAGGGTCTAGCTTCTTCATCAGCGAACTGAGTTGTGTTCCGCAAGCCCCGAATGTGTATGTGGCGTGGTACCAACATTCGATGGGTACCATCATTAGGGAGGAAAAACGATTGCTGCTTGATCGCAAGGGCGCAGTGCCGGCTGGTGATCGAAATGTTCCTCTGAAGCGATGGAACATTGTTCATCCTCCCTTGAGAGAGGCCACTACAGTTGAGCCTCCACACGTGCTAAGCCCTACGTACGGGTTGCCCCCATCCAGCGCGCCTGAAAAAGAGGTGGCTGCCGCGTCCCCCGAGTCGGACGTAGGAAAAAAAATTGGGACTCGTCGTCCAAAGGCGCCTACTAAACGCAAACTCGTGTTATCGGCCACTGGCGCTCGTCCTCAGAAGAAAAAGAAACAAGTACTTTCTTTGGACACCATATTAGGCTTTACACCCCTTGCTCCGTCTAGCGAAGGCTTGAGCGAATATGGGACCAATGAGGGTTTATTCGGGACGCTCGATGATACCGATTTGGAGGCTGCCATCGAAGGTTCCAAACAGTCAGCCATCCTCGAAAAAGAACTGGCCGCCCTTGCGCAGTCAGGTATACTTCACCCTTCTCCGCTGTTCATTTCATCATTTTTTTTATCATGCTTTGACTGACGCCTGCTGTTTTAACAGGTGCCTCCACAGAAGAAGCCATTGCTGCTTCGCTTAAACCCTTCGGAGAGGAGGAAAGGCTTTGCTCCTCATTGCCAACAGAGGCTTCTTTTGAACGACTGATGACGGATACCGTAACGATTTCGGAGGTAAAACCTAGTTCTGATGATAATATCCCCTTGGCGGAGGTCCTGAAGAAGTCTTCCCTCCTTGTCAAAACCGAGAAGCAGCTCAAAAAGCGGGCGGCAAGGGGAAGGAAGCGATCTTCTTCGGCGGTTAGTTCTGGATCCAAGAGGCGAAAGAAGACGGCCACCAATCTACTCGACTCTTTAGTAGAATTAGAGCCTATCCTTCAAGATGAACCACTAGCCATGCAAGGATCGGATGGCGGTCTACTTTTCCCAGGTTCATCTACCGAGGAAGCCGCACAATTGGCTGAGGCTATAATACACTCACAGGATGAATCCGAGAATGTAAGGATCCCAAAGAGGCCTTATCCTGCCGTCATCTTTTACGAAGATCCTCCATCGATACGGTGGATATTCATAGGTCCTTTAGAAGAAGGGGGCGAGGGAGCTCTTAAACAGCCTGTCTCGGTCGATACTGAAGACGCGCTTTCGTTGTGGACCAGTGGCCATGAGTCTACCCTTGAACCTCGGCGAGCATACCTCCTGAGGAAGGAGCGTCGGCTTGAACAAGCCATACTAGAAGCTCCTTTGTGCATTGGTACACTTATATATCCTATTGTAGTATTTTGCACCGCTTACACACACACACACACACACACACACATATCCTTATCCTCATGCAAACTTTGCAGGGACTTCGCTGATGGCAGAGGATCTGAGTCCAAGTCGAGCCCTGACTATGGATTCTGCAAATATCCCCGTTGAGACACTAGTAGGTGTGGAGGGGATTGCCACGGTTGCCATTCCTGCTTTAGAACTTCCACTGACGGCCTCCGTTCCTTCCGCGCCCGTTGGCCCTGAAGAGGTGCCTTTACCCGTCGTAGATTTAATGGACATTTCCGATGACGGCCTAGAGGCGGTGGAACAAGTGGCTAAGATTACAATTCCCGAAGTGCCTGCTGTGCCTCAACTAGCAAACGTTTCCGGTGATGTGCCCGAAGGTACGGAGGAGGCTGCTGAGGCTGCTATCCCTCCTGTTCAAAGCGGGAGGAGTATCGAAGGTATTATCCCATACTTTGTTTTAAGTGATATTTCGATTATCTGAACCTTCCTTGTCCTTTTCAGAGCTATGAGGCTTGGCGGCATCCATTGCTGGCCTGTCTCCCAGGAAATCTTTCCAGCGTCTGCTGGAACTGGCTGCTCCACAGGCGATATCCCCTCAGCGTATCATTCTATCTTCCGGACAAGGTTAGCATTGTTCACTCCTTTCCCGGTATTGTTACTTCTTCATATAACAATGTTCATGTCTCCTGTAGTTCTGGAAGCTGATGATGAGGTTGAGGTCCTCTATGGGCCTGGGGATCTTCCAAACTCTTCTTGTATAAACGTGGGTAAGTAAAGTTTCGACGCCTTTGCATTTGTCCTCTCTTTGCAACCTTCGCTGATCATTTATCAATCTTTAACAGCTCTGCCTACTTTTACCCCGTTGGAGACTTGCATTCTCATGCCGTTTGGTCCTTATGCGTTGCATGCATCCGAACGTATGGCCAAGTTAAGCCTTCACTCTTTGTTAGCATTGATCGAAGACCTTCGTGTTGGTAGCTCGCTTACGGCCGAAGAATTTGCTGCTGAAGCCAATGGTTCTCTCCCCTTTCTTGCCACTTATCACAGTGAAGCATTGGTGCAAGTCTGGGTCAAATTCTGTCATCGAGTGGAGGCTTGCTTGTATAGTCTTGAATGCGCGCGCCTTCCTTCGGAGGTGGTGGCTGCGAAGACAAGCTTGCAGGGGCTGATTAAGTGGTACGCCGCTAATACGCTTTCCTGTGAAAAGAGACTCTGCCGAAAGTTCTCAGAGAGTTAGCTGGCTTCAACCGCGCTCGGGGAGCTTCAAGCCGAATTTACAGCTAAGACCACCCACGCATATGAACTTTGGCAGGAGCTTCAAGCCGCAATCAAGGACGTGGTGGCTGTATATAAAGCTGTTATCTTTACCCGGACGATGGTTGATGCTCATAAAGCTACTGAGCAGGAGCTTGAAGGCCGGCTTGCCTCGCATCAGGCCCAGCAGTCGGAAGCGGAAGCCCGTCTCGCAGCCATAGTCAATTTTGAAGCAGAGACCCAAGAAAGGAAGGATGAACTGATGAACTTTTTGAATCATCCGCCAGCTTGAAAGATATATTATATTATTTTTTTAATTCTTTCTTATACATGTTCTTAACTGAAAATATATTCTTGATTCTTTCATAAATTGTACTTTGTATTCATTTTGATTTATGAATAAAAAGACGTATTATTTTTTTTTATGGTGATGTGTTCATTTTAAGAAATGGATTTCGTTGATAGTTTATTTAAATATCTTTGCAAGACTGTGCCCTTCTTTTTCAAGTTAAGATATTTGTGATTTGATTTATCCCCGAAACGGAGCATTGCTCTATGATGGAGAAGTTATGAATTAATGTATATATATTTTTTTATGATGAAGCATTGCTCTGGTTGAGAGGGTCATGAGTTGATATTTTTCCGTGTCGGAGCTTTGCTTGACGACAGGGAGTGTCGGAGCATTGCTCAACGACAAGGGGAGTTATGAGTTATCATGTATAAGTCGAGGCTTTGCCTGACGACAAGAAAATGTCGGAGCATTGCTCGATGACAGGGGGATGATATGCATCCAAGTCGAAGCTTTGCTTAACGACGAGGAGGTGTCGGAGCATTGCTCGACGACAGGGGTTGACATAAGCCATACGGGGTCAAGATTGACATTAGCTATATGGTGTCAGAGGTTGACTTTATCCGCATTTCACGGGGTCAAGGGTTGCTCTGGATGCTTCCCAAGGGGTCGGTTTGACATAGCCATGTTCTGCGAGGACCAGGCTCTGCTCTGGACGTTTCCCGCGGGGTCAGGATTGACATAGGCCATGTTCCACGTGACCAGGAATTTGCTCTGGATGCTTCCCACGGGGTTTGATTGACATAGCCGTGTTCTGCGAGGACCAGGCTCTGCTCTGGACATTTCCCACGGGGTCAGGATTGACATAGGCCGTGTTCCATATGACCAGGAATTTGCTCTGGATGCTTCCCACGGGGTCTGATTGACATAGCCGTGTTCTGCGAGGACCAGGCTCCGCTCTGGACGTTTCCTACGGGGTCAGGATTGACATAGGCCGTGTTCCACGTGACCAGGAATTTGCTCTGGATGCTTCCCACGGGGTCGGTTTGACATAGCCGTGTTTTGCGAGGACCAGGATCCGCTCTGGACGTTTCCCATGGGGTCAGGATTGATATAGGCCGTGTTCCACGTGACCAGGAATTTGCTCTGGATGCTTCCCACGGGGTCTGATTGACATAGCCGTGTTCTGCGAGGACCAGGCTCTGCTCTGGACGTTTCCCACGGGGTCAGGATTGACATAGGCCGTGTTCCATGATTTGAAATTGATTTCCGATTGTGTAGTGGTTTTTAGAAAATAGAATTTTAGAAATCACAACCAAAAATATTTTGACCGCAATCAATAACGGTGTCGAATGTAGCGCGTTAGTAAGTGCGGATCGTCCACAGGGAAAGTGAGTTCCGTTCAATTTTCGAATTAGATGAGTTGAAAATTTAAGGCAAAGAAAAGAAAACAATTCATGATTTGTAATTGTAGATCAAAAGTAAGAAAAATCTAGATCTAAAAGAAACATTAAAACAAGAAGAGAGATGAGAGATAATTTCCAATCAACACTCAAGATTATAAGGATAGCTCGTAGGAGTAGATCGGATCTATCGATGTGATGAGATCTAAAAATTACTAATTCTTATCCATTAATGAATTGATACTAGATCGATGCAAATTCATCGAGGTTTAAGGATCTTGCAACGGAATTAGGGATTTTGCAACTCATCCTTTATCCTTTCGATGGATCGCATTCAAATTCTAGCTTCTAGTTAATCAAATGTTTAATAGTTGTTCTCTAGTTTCGAGTGAACACGATCAAGAAAGCATCATCTCAAAACTAGGTTATTAATCATTTGATTCACTAGAATTTCCAAACATCATAGGATTTAAGAATTGTAAAAATATCTAAATCATCATCATCTAAAGATCGTCACAACTCCTACACGAGCGGAGATTACTCAAACATCATGATCACAAACACAATCACAAATTGAGATCTAATCATTATGCTTGAATTATAAGATAAGCAAGAATATAGAAAATTCACCTTTATTTATCGACAAATTTCGTTACAACTCTCTTGAATTTACAAAAGGAAGGAACTAGATCGTCGATTTCGGCTTCGCTCGGCTCCTTGAGTCGCGGATCGGCGTGGATCTCTTGCTCCGTTGGAAATCCGGCGTTGCTTCTAAAGGTTGGAGGAATTCTTGCTTGAGTTGATCTCGGGAATTTTGATCTTGAGGTTGAATTAGGGATTGGGCACAAGTTTTTGTCACTAAACTCGTGGAGGGAAGAGGGAGATGAATGAATTATTGAACAATTTACAACCTTAATCTAGGCTCCTTTTTATAGGCCTCCCAAATCTAGATCTAGAATTAAAATTTTAATTCCCTCCAAGAGTTTGTTAACCAAAAGATTAAATTTCCCTCCAAAAAGTTAGTTAAGCCTCAAAATTTAAATTTCCCTCCAAGAGTTTGTTAAGCCGAGCCTTTTAGATGTGCCACGTGGAGCTTCTGGGGTCTTCTGAAAGCTTTAGCCGTTACAAATAGGCATGTGATGAAATTGGGTGGCTTGATCTTTTCAAATGGCTGCGGATCCGTGGCGCCAAGGGGGTTTGGACCGCGGATCCGCGGCCCTTTGGTGGCCTTGATGCTTTCTTTTCACATGGTAATTCTTGGGCTTCAATGTGGGCCTCTTTCTGATGTATGGAATTTTATTTGGATTTCTGTATTACTACCAGATCCTCAGCCTTTGAGTTGGTGCATCTTTTATCAGATCTTTTCCCAATTTTGGGCTCTGCTTCTGTGATTTCCTGCATTAGACCCCAGACAAGAGTTGCGCAATACAAGGATGATGCGATGCCATGAAAAACACACAATTTCCCTAAAAGTGCCGGTTTTAGTATATAGTACAAGTAATCCAGTATTTTACATGTGTTTTGCTAATATGTGTGATATGAATACCGGATACCTATACATGAATGCAAAAGGTAGGGAAATTGCCGTATTAGAAATGCAGTATTTTCGACTGATCAAATTCCCCCAAACTTATTTTCGATCGTTTCGATCGAACTGTTTTATTAAAAAGAGAAGGAGAAAATAAAGAAAGAGAAAAGCACACTTTCGTAGGCAACACGATTGCACTGAGCACGTGCAACAAGCCTTTAAACTTTTAGGTGTCCCTGGTAGGAGGAGTGTTGTCTCCTGAGGGTTTTCAGCGGATTGCACCCATAAAATCCAATAATAAAAGGAAGATCATGAATATTACATTTAAAGAAAAGAATTGTAAAAGAAAAGCCTTGAAAATTAGGGTTTCCAACTAAGCTAGCTTTTCGGTTGTCATGAGCCCTATCTTAATGGTCATGAAAAGATGTCAGAAATCACGTCCTCCCTCAATAAAACATCGTCTTATTCTTCATTCCTATCTTTCTTTCAAACATCGATCATATCACCCTGCGTGTGTGTAAAGGACATCCCTACACCCGGAGAATTCAATTCAAGCTATCATACTCTTGTCCATCAGCCTCTGTACTTTTTAATTAATGAATATTTAGACGAATTTGCTCACACACTTTCATGCGACCGTTAATACTTCTTGAAGTACTAGCCGACCGATTACTCATGTGTTTGCTTATTTGGTGTATTTTTCTCGTCTTGCACCACCTTAGGCATAGCAGTGACTCCCAGACCAGTTGGCCTTAGGGCACTAGGTGAAGAGGCACCCTCGCTATAAATTTTTTATTGCCCTTGGTGATAACAAAACCAGTGTCCATTTTTCTCACCACTTTATATATTTTTTTATTCACTTTTTTTTTATTTCCTTCATACTTCGGCTTTAAGACAAGAGCATTTCAAGGTATCCTCTACTATCCCAGGCTTTAAGACGTGTGTAAGCGCGAATAGCAGGGTATCAACGTTCAAAATGTTTGGCTTTCCAGAATAGAAACTATTTTTCAGACTTAGTTTTATCCTCAGATTAGTGACTTCATTCATCTTACTAACCCTTGGGACAACGGCTCATAACTACTTATTACTAGTTCGTATAAGAAAACCTCTAATTTTCTTGGTTTTCTTAAAATTTTCTAATCTCATGGATGTAATTGTTCACTATCTAATCTTTTATTATCATAAATATTAAATATTTTTATATTTTGAAAATTTTAAATTTTTATGAGTTTTGAAATTTTTTGAATTTTTATGGATTTTGAAAATTTTTTAAATTTTTATAGGTTTTTATGGGTTTTGAAAAACTATTTACAAAAATGATGAGCCAAAAAAATATGTACACAGAATTTTTATGGGTTTTGAAAAATTTTAAATTTTTATGGTTTTTTTTTTTAAAGAAATATTTTGTGCTTATGCAAATGATATGCACATGATACAAAACTAAGCACAAACCTCCCCCAAACTTATTTTCAACAGTGTTCTCACTGTTGCCATCCGCTATATCTACAAAACCTGTAAGCCTGGGAGGAATTTATTAGTAGGGGCAAAATATATAAGTGAAGACCCTCCCCCAAACTTATTTTTCAGCTCAAAATTTTGTAAAGATTTTCTTTTCAAGTGCCCAATTATACCCCCCCAAACTTGAGTTAAGCAATGTTAATCTTTGAAAATCACATGAGGGGGTCAAGAACCATTGGTCGATGCCAAGCTTTGCAAAGACCGAATGTCAACACCAACCATTCGAAAATTTTATCAATGCAGTGCTCTGGTTGGTGGAAGAAGAAGTGGGGAAAGGTTAAGTGGTGGAAGAGAGTGTGTGTGCGTCTCATTTTAGAGAGACGATGCAGTGAATGTGATGGAGTACTCGCATTCTTTTTACAATTCAGAAGAAGGGGTGGAGGTTCAATTTCAATGATTGGGACATGATTCATCTCAACACCCGTGTTATTCAGAAATGCGAGTTCATCAGCGAAGATCTCCTCAAAAGTTTCATCAATACCCCGAAGAATAATGTCATCACAAAGTGCGGGGTGATCTTCAGACTCTAAGAACGGTTCATAATCCGTGTTAATTGTTGATCCGGACATCTCGGTGGAAGAGTCCGTATGTGTATGATACATAGTTGGGTCAAACAATAACGTATGAAAAGAGTCAAGATCGGTATCAGGAGGATCATCAAATTCGCTGCTGTCGACATCCATTAAGTCGACAGAACAGACATGAGCAGTAGGTTCGGAGTGTACACTTCCCAACTTGTAAATGTTCAGCTCTATTGACCTATTCCCGAAGGATAGGGTCATAGAGCCATTACGACAGTTGATGATAACGTTGGAAGTGGTCAAAAAGGGGCGACCTAAAATCACCGGAATTTGATTTCGTGGGTTCGCTACAGGCTGTGTATCAAGTACAATAAAATCCACAGGGAATACGAATTCCCCGATTTTTATTAACACATCCTCCAGTTCACCCCTAGGTTTGGTGATTGATCGGTCAGCCATCTGGAGAGTGCAATGGGCTGGTTTCAACTCTCCGATCCCTAGTTGCTCATAGACTGAGAAAGGAAGCAGGTTAACACTTGCGCCAAGGTCTAATAGAGCACGATTGATGTGTTTATCCCCAATAGAAATCGATATCGTAGGACATCCTGGGTCCTTACGTTTCTTTGGTAGCTGGGGGATAAAAGAAGTGCTAATGTTATTGGACATGAAGACCTTCTTCGGCACTTGAGTCTTCCTCTTCCTAGTGCACAAGTTCTTGAGAATTTTCGCATAAGCGGGGACTTGTTGAATCGCATCTAGGAGAGGGATGTTGATGTTAACCTGTTTGAACATTTCCATGATTTTCTCCATATGAGGACTCGATTTGTTAGCCCTTAACCGGTTCGGGTAAGGTGCTTTAGCAATGAGCGTTGGGTCCATCATAGGAGAAGGAAGTGGGGGTAGACGAGATCCCGAAAGAGGAGTGGGGATCGTCCGTGGAGAGCTAGAAGAGGTGGGCTGAGGTGTCGAGCCTAGAGGGAAATGGAGAATAGGCTCGCCAGAAGGTGGTGGGGTAGGAGAACAAGAGTCAGACGTAGAAGTGTGTGTGTGAGGGAAGGTCTCAGCCGGGGTGTTGATAGGATTCTCAGTATCATCAACATCTTCCCCAACATGGTTATCCAGCACTCTCCCAGATCTCAACGTGGTGATTGCATTCACATGATGTGAATAGCCAGGATTGGGTAAAGGTTGAGCTGGGAGTTTCCCTTTCTCTCTTGCACTCATTTCGGCCTTAAGTGGTGCAATTTCAGCTTCCATCGTTTTAATACTCTCAGCTTGAGACGCTGAGTTTTTCTTTATCTCACCGACAGAAGACCTAACCTCGGCCGACACTTCCATGAAATTTGACAAGAGTGATTTCATGGTTTGAGCGACTTGAGAGAACTCGTCAGAACAGGTCGACTGCATAGGATTAGAAGGTGCAGGAGTGTTGACCTGGTTTTGGAAATTTTGTGACTGGTAGGGGTGCTGGGTGAGATGAAGTGGTTGCTGTTGTGGAGGAAGAGCCCGTTGGAATTGATTAGGGTTTGGAACCGTGTTTTGGGATTGGTTCCAGGCAAAATTCGGGTGATTCCTCCAACCCTGATTATATGTGAAAGAAAAAGAGTCGTTTCCAGGTCTTTGAAATGCAGCATTGGTATGCTCGAGACCTCGAAACTGAGAGTTTAATGGACATTCTTCCGTTAAGTGAGAAGGGTCAGAACAGCACCCACAAACGGTTTTGGGGAGCGATATTGGGTTTAGGGAGGCTGCTAAGAATTTGTGTTCCATAGCGTCGAGCTTCTTTTGCATTGCTGCCATCTCAGCTCGAACACCTATGGACACGTCTATTTGGTGTACGCCACCCCTACTCGATGGCTGGTTCCAGTCTCCCACTGTAGTGACTTTTCAGCGAACTCTTCTAAAAATTTCCATGTTTCCCCATCATCCTTGGTCATAAAGGTGCCTTGACACATGTTTTCAAGGTTTTGTTTAGTGGTAGGGTTACTGCCCTCATATATGATTCGGCAAAGTTCCCATTTCGGGATGCCGTGATGTGGGCATTGAACCAAAAGATCCTTGAATCGGTCAAAGTATTTTGAGAATGGTTCAGCTGGAAGCTGGGAGAATTGATATAGTTCGCTACGGATTCGAGCTGTCTTTTGCATAGGGTAGAATTTCTTAAGGAATGCTGCAACGAATTCTTCCCAATTCGTTATGGAATGTGCGGTGGTGTTATATAGCCACTTCTCGGCTAAATCGCACAAGGTAAATGGAAGAAGTCGTAGACGCATGGCATCCACAGAAAGTTGTGATGTACCCATCATTGCGCATACATTTTCAAATTTGGTAATAAAAACGTACGCGTCTTCATTCTCGAGACCGTGGAATTTGGGTAGGAGGTTGATGTACTGGGGCTTAATCTCAAAGTTATCCCCGTTGGCTGGGGGAATGGATAAGCAGGTCGAGAGAGGACCTCGCAAAGGATAGCACCTCTCTTGGAGAGAGATGCGGGGAGGATTCTGCGCACCAACGGACGGCGGCAGAGCAGCGGTAAAGAGGTTTGATGGAGACGGATCCATCGGTGTGGGTGTGGTGGGGGGTAAAAGAAAGGTAAATAGAGAAATACCGACTTCGGAGTCGATCGAGGGAACGCGGACAAGTCGGGCACTAGAATCCCGTGTCCAGCCTATCTTGTACTAAAAGGGGTTAGTACAAGTGGCAGCGTGATTTATAATTAGGGGAATGAAGTGAGTGTGGTGTTTGCTTTGAAAAATGATACGGATTTTGAAAAAATGATGCGAATCCAAAAATGCAACACACAAAACCCTAATTCTAGTGGTCACCTAGGTCCGGCTCTAGACCGCTCCTAACTTCCAAAAGACAAGTCGCAGGATAGAATCCTCCACTGCCTCCTTGTCCCCCTGTGGCCAGGTAAGTGCCAGGTAAGTGGGAAGGTACTCCACTACGTAAGTAGTGGGCCTAATTAATAACCACTAGCCTTCGACACACTTGCCTTAGACACCACAAGAAAACGCGGATAAGCAATGAATTACCCACGGCCTTCTTTTGTTCTAAGTGAGCGCGACGGTCCTTAGAGTCATCTCTAGATATTTTTTAATTAATGAGGGTAATGCGGATGCAGGTTTGTGATTTTTGGGGCCTAGGAAGGATAATGAACTCCCCCACCTAATTTGGATTTGGCCGTGCCCCTTAATGTCCGTATTAATTATGCAAACAACCACAAAATCAAAAACAAGCACAATTTATTTTGCTTTTTGCGGTGCTGCGATTATTTGCAAAGAAACCTGCACAAAATGTTAATTGGAGCTAAAAAGAGGAGAGAGAAGAAGGTAAGAAAGCACCTGGAAGAAAATTTTTACAGAGAACCCTCAACAAGGCCGCGGTTCCGCCGCATATGGGCTCTTATGCCGCAGAATCGCGGTGGGATGGTAGGATCTCTGCACAGAAATTTATCACAATGCTCATGTTGCTCCCTTTAGTCCTCTGGAATTCACCAAATAATTTTCCAATTTCACAGAAAGCTCCAGATCTCCTTGCAATTAACTACAACAACACGTATTAGTATTTTGTGCGGGTTTTAATCTAAAAAATATTGATGGAATAAACTTTTCAACTCAAATTTCAAAAAATGAACAAATAGCACACGATCCCCGGCAACGGCGCCATTTTGATTTGAAATTGATTTCCGATTGTGTAGTGGTTTTTAGAAAATAGAATTTTAGAAATCACAACCAAAAATATTTTGACCGCAATCAATAACGGTGTCGAATGTAGCACGTTAGTAAGTGCGGATTGTCCACAGGGAAAGTGAGTTCCGTTCAATTTTCGAATTAGATGAGTTGAAAATTTAAGGCAAAGAAAAGAAAACAATTCATGATTTGTAATTGTAGATCAAAAGTAAGAAAAATCTAGATCTAAAAGAAACATTAAAACAAGAAGAGAGATGAGAGATAATTTCTAATCAACACTCATGATTATAAGGATAGCTCGTAGGAGTAGATCGGATCTATCGATGTGATGAGATCTAAAAATTACTAATTCTTATCCATTAATGAATTGATACTAGATCGATGCAAATTCATCGAGGTTTAAGGATCTTGCGAGGGAATTAGGGATTTCGCAACTCATCCTTTGTCCTTTCGATGGATCGCATTCAAATTCTAGATTCTAGTTAATCAAATGTTTAATAGTTGTTCTCTGGTTTCGAGTGAACACGATCAAGAAAGCATCATCTCAAAACTAGGTTATTAATCATTTGATTCACTAGAATTTCCAAACATCATAGGATTTAAGAATTGTAAAAATATCTAAATCATCATCATCTAAAGATCGTCACAACTCCTACACGAGCGGAAATTACTCAAACATCATGATCACAAACACAATCACAAATTGAGATCTAATCATTATGCTTGAATTAAAAGATAAGCAAGAATATAGAAAATTCACCTTTATTTATCGACAAATTTCGTTACAACTCTCTTGAATTTACAAAAGGAAGGAACTAGATCGTCGATTTCGGCTTCGCTCGGCTCCTTGAGTCGCGGATCGGCGTGGATCTCTTGCTCCGTTGGAAATCCGGCGTTGCTTCTAAAGGTTGGAGGAATTCTTGCTTGAGTTGATCTCGGGAATTTTGATCTTGAGGTTGAATTGGGGATTGGGCACAAGTTTTTGTCACTAAACTCGTGGAGGGAAGAGGGAGATGAATGAATTCTTGAACAATTTACAACCTTAATCTAGGCTCCTTTTTATAGGCCTCCCAAATCTAGATCTAGAATTAAAATTTTAATTCCCTCCAAGAGTTTGTTAACCAAAAGATTAAATTTCCCTCTAAAAAGTTAGTTAAGCCTCAAAATTTAAATTTCCCTCCAAGAGTTTGTTAAGCCGAGCCTTCTAGATGTGCCACGTGGAGCTTCTGGGGTCTTCTGAAAGCTTTAGCCGTTACAAATAGGCATGTGATGAAATTGGGTGGCTTGATCTCTTCAAATGGCCGTGGATCCGCGGCGCCAAGGGGGTTTGGACCGCGAATCCGCGGCCCTTTGGTGGCCTTGATGCTTTCTTTTCACATGGTAATTCTTGGGCTTCAATGTGGGCCTCTTTCTGATGTATGGAATTTTATTTGGATTTCTGTATTACTACCAGATCCTCAGCCTTTGAGTTGGTGCATCTTTTATCAGATCTTTTCCCAATTTTGGGCTCTGCTTCTGTGATTTCCTGCATTAGATCCCAGACAAGAGTTGCGCAATACAAGGATGATGCGATGCCATGAAAAACACACAATTTCCCTAAAAGTGCCGGTTTTAGTATACAGTACAAGTAATCCAGTATTTTACATGTGTTTTGCTAATATGTGTGATATGAATACCGGATACCTATACATGAATGCAAAAGGTAGGGAAATTGCCGTGTTAGAAATGCAGTATTTTCGACTGATCATTCCACGTGACCAGGAATTTGCTCTGGATGCTTCCCATGGGGTCAGTTTGATATAGCTGTGTTCTGCGAGGACTAGGCTCCGCTCTGGACGTTTCCCACGAGGTCAGGATTGACATAGGCCGTGTTCCATATGACCAGAAATTTGCTCTGGATGCTTCCCACGGGGTCGGTTTGACATAGCCTTGTTCTGCGAGGACCAGGCTCCTCTCTGGACGTTTCCCATGGGGTCAGGATTGATATAGGCCGTGTTCCATGTGACCAGAAATTTGCTCTGGATGCTTCCCACGGGGTCGGTTTGACATAGCCGTGTTCTGCGAGGACCAGGCTCCGCTCTGGATGCTTCCCACAGGGTCAGAATTGACATAGGCCGCATTCAGCGAGGACCAGGATCCGCTCTGGACGTTTCCCACAGGGTCAGGATTGACATAAGCCATGTTCCACGTGACCAAGAATTTGCTCTGGATGCTTCCCACGGGGTCGGTTTGACATAGCCATGTTCTGCGAGGACCAGGATCCGCTCTGGACGTTTTCCACGGGATCAGGATTGACATAGGCCGTGTTCCAAGTGACCAGGAATTTGCTCTGGATGCTTCCCACGGGGTCGGTTTGACATAGCCATGTTCTGCGAGGACCATGCTTCGCTCTGGACGTTTCCCACGGGGCCAGGATTGACATAGGCCGTATTCCACGTGACCGGGAATTTGCTCTGGATGCTTCCCACGGGGTCGGTTTGACATAGCCGTGTTTTGCGAGGACCAGGCTCCACTCTGGATGTTTCCTATGGGGTTAGGATTGACATAGGTCGTGTTCCACATGACCAGGAATTTGCTCTGGATGCTTCCCACGGGGTCGGTTTGACATAGCCGTGTTCTGCGAGGACCAGGCTCCGCTCATGACGTTTCCTACGGGGTCAGGATTGACATAGGCCGTGTTCCACGAAACCTGGAAAGGTTGACTCTCGGTTGTTTATGCATCGTCGAGTCATGGAACTGGGAATTTTGCCGCAACTCCGATTTATTGACGTTGTGTCTGTTGAAATGAGACGGATGTTGAGATGATCTTCAGGTTGTCTGTGAACCATCGAGATGTGGCTTCTTTTCTGATGGAGCCTGCGGGGAAGGTATGGTTCTCTCTTTGTTTGTGTCCCTAGATTGTATACAGAGATCGATGTGATCTCATCTGTAGGGCAAAAAGTTTCATTTTATATATTTTTCTTTCCGCGATGCTCTATCATTTCAGCTTTTACATCGCGAAAGTCGCGATTGCCCAATCATTTCGGCTTTTTTTTTCCCGGTGCCCAATCATTTCGGCTATTTTGTTTTTATTTACTCGCTACTTTTTATTGCGAGTTGCCCAATCATTTCGGCTATTTTGCATGCATACATTTTTACTTGTTGATTTGCAAGTTGCCCTTTCATTTCGGCTATTTCGTATACATGTGTGGCTCGCTGGCTTTTCGCTGCAAGTTTGGAATTTGATACCGATTTAGGCATCAGCATCGCTACAACTGGGATATCGCCAGGAGCGAATCATCATTTGCCTCTATCGATGTCGAACAAAGGTGGCTTAGTAAACAGGGTTAGGATCCTGTCGACTAAGGCTTTTAACTTTACGAGCCGTAAGGGTCTCATAAAGATGTTTCTCCCTACGAGTCGTGAGGATTATGTAGGTGCGTTTTCTCCTTAGGAATCGTGAGGATTCCCAAGTGTATGGCTTCTCGTAAGTCGTAAGGATCTTACAAGAGTGTTTTCTCCTTGTAAGTCGAGAGGACTTACAAGGGCTATTCACTGTGCAAACATATCCCTAGTCATGGATGGGACTTTGTTAGGGAAATGTTTATTCGCGCCCGTAGATTGTATACAAGGGTCGAGACAATTGTAGGGCAGAATTTGAGGTTGTGATGGCTTAAGAACAGGTTCAGATCCCTGTAGCTTAAAGCTTTTGAATCCTATGAGCCGTGAGGGTCTCAAAGGGGAATTCTCCTTACGAGTCGTGAGTATCTCGTAAGTGTAATTTCTCCTTAAGAATCGTAGGGATCCCTAAGTGTGTTACTCCCTTGTGAGTCGTAAGGATCTCACGCAGGTGGTTTCTCTTTACAGGGTCGAGAGGACCTTGCAAGTGCCTTTTTAACGAGGTTGCGCCCTTTCGGGTTTTCACAAAACTCGCCGGTAGTCTTGCTGTTTTTACTCACGGAGCCCTTTCGGGTTTTCATCCGTGCCCATTTTGCTTATGAACATACCGTTTTTTTTGTCAGCCTTGGGATACTGCGGTCCATAGTAGTTTATCGACGTCTCGGTCAATGGCCAGTTTTAGAACATAGTGGCCCATTGTTAGTTTTAAGAACGTTTCGGTCCAACGCCAGTTTTAGGACATAGTGGTCCATTGTTAGTTTAAAGACATTTCGGTCCGACGCCAGTTTTAGGACATAGTGGTCCATTGTTAGTTTTAGGATATTTCGGTCCGTTGTTAGTTTTAGGACATTTCGGTCCATTGTTAGTTTAAGGACATTTCGGTCCGACGTCAGTTTTAGGACATAGTGGTCCATTGTTAGTTTAAGGACATTTCGGTCCGACGCCAGTTTTAGGACATAGTGGTCCATTGTTAGTTTAAAGACATTTCGGTCTGAGAAAAGGAAGTCGGCTACTGCTTACAGAGTTTAGGCTTAGGAACATAGCGAGCGGACATAGGCGTCGTCATCTATCGTTGACCTAGGCCGTGACTCGTCAGGCGTAGTATTTCTTTAGGAAGCGACCGTTTATTGGTCTGAAAGGTCTTTCACCATGCATGTCCATGAGTAGGTAGGCTCCACCATGGTAAACTTTATCGATAATATACGGGCCCTCATAGTTCGGCTCGAATATCCCCCGTTTGGCACGATTAGGGATCATAGGTCTTTTGACCACTAGCACGAGCTCGCCTTGGCGGAATGTTCTCTGCCCAGTCAGTCTCTCATATGAGCGCGTCATATATGCTTTATAAGCCTCCAGATTTTGTTACGCCATGAGCCGGGTTTCGTCGAGGGCATCGAGCTCCTCAAGCCGAAGGTGAGCATTTTCTTCGTCTGTTAGCTCGTAGTGAATGGCAACTCGTAGAGAGGGTAACTCTATCTCGAGAGGGAGTACCACTTCGGTGCCGAATACTAACGCGTACGGCGTTGTATTCGTGGCTGCTTTGAACGAAATTCGATACGCCCAGAGAGCTTCATGCAGTCTCTCGTGCCAGTCCCTCTTACTTCGAGACACCGTCTTTTTCACGATCTTTGTCAAGGTCTTATTGATAGCCTCAGCTAGACCGTTAGCTCGAGGATTATAGACTGAAGAGTATCTCCAGTCTATGTTATACTGTTGTGCGAAGCGGCTGATCTTGTGGCTTCTGAAGGCTGGCCCGTTATTGGAGATGATCCGTCGCGGAGTTCCAAACCGATAAATGACGTGCGTCTTGAAGAAATGGAGGATATTCTCCGTCTTCACTTCCCTCAGCGGTACTGCTTCTACCCATTTGGAGAAATAATCAGTTGTCACCAAAATGAATCGATGTTCTCTGGACGATGCCGGTTCGATGGGGCCGATTATGTCAGTCCCCCATATTTCAAACGGTCGGCTAGCCACCGTTGGATGTAGTGGATTCGGATGCTGATGGATAAAATCCCCGTGAATCTGGTACGAATGGCACTGCTTCGCGTATTCGAGGCAGTCTTGGATCATCGTGGGCCAAAAATAACCCATCCGTTTGATCTTCAGCTTCATCTTCGGCCCGGCTTGATGAGAACCGCAGAGTCCATCGTGAGTTTCTTGGACGACTCTCTTTGCCTCTTCAGGCCCCAGGCTTCTTAGCCACAGAGAATCAAATGACCTTTTATACAGAGTATCATTGACGAAGGCAAAAGATAGAGCTCGCTTCATGAGCTGATGTTTTGAGGATGCATCTTTAAGCGTTCGACAGGATTTGAGGTAGTTTATAAAGACTTCCTGTTCCCCTCTGAATGACGGCCAAGACTGGACGTCTTGCCCGAGATTCAGGGCAGATGCTAATTGGTGCTGTCCGTCCACCTCTCCTAAGATGCCAAGTTGATTTATGGCACCAGGTATCGGAGGTTTAGACGGATGCGTCCGATATAGCAGACTTCGTTAGATTCCCCTTGGCTTGAGGGGTTTTTGATTGTGGAGACGCTCTTCCCTGCACGCGCAAGCCCCTGCAGTTAATTACGCTACCGCATTGCGGTAACAACTTTCTCCTTCTCTAGATGGTCACTTCGTGTCGTGTGTGTTTGTTTTGTGTTTGGTTGCCCATGGATTGTATATGGAGACTGAGTTATGTCGTCGCCCGTAGGGCGTGGACTAGTCCAAATCCGTATTATCTTAGATTTGGGTTTGGGGGTTTGGGTTTAAGGATACGTTAGCCTCATTTGAGACTAAGGTCAACTTAAACGTTTGTTAAGGATACGTTAGTCTAGTTTTTAGACTAAGATCAACTTAACGGGATCGTTTAGATCCAACAAAAGAGCAATTAAGGGAGCCCTGTTGTTTAGTTTAGTGACGTTGCGGTCAATAGGTAGTTTAAGGACATTGCGGTCCAATGTTAGTTTTAAGACATTGCGGTCAAGGTTAAGGACATCATAGTCCGAGGATTTAAGGACTCCACTGTCCGGCGTTAGTTTTAAGACATCACGGTCAAGGTTAAGGACTTCATAGTCCGTTGTTAGTTTTAAGACATCCCGGTCAAGGTTAAGGACATCATAGTCCGAGGATTTAAGGACTCCACAGTCCGGCGTTAGTTTTAAGACATCACGGTCAAGGTTAAGGACCTCATAGTCCATGAGTTTAAGGACCCCACAGTCTGTATCAATGTGTGGTTGTCGGGACCCGTCACATCTTTGAAGACGTTGAGGAATTACAACGACAAGTATCAAAGGAGTGAAAAGATGTACCCTTGAACCGAAGTAGATTAAGTGATCTGTAGTCCAATTTGGAACCAAGACCAATTCATTAGGTTATGAGCACATTGGCTCAGTTTGAGTCTGGATTGAGGACTTATGGCCAATTTGGGCTAAGTCCAATCATGTTTAGAATATAGGCCCTCTGTCGGTCCATTAGACATATCCAATTATAGGAGGGGCTTTGCCTCTAGAAAATTAGCCAATTGGGCTAAAACTAGTGTTGAACACTAAAGACCCACAGTGTTGAACACTGGGAATAAGATTAGCAAATTAGTGTTAAACACTAAAAGGATAATCAGTGTTAAACCATGAAAATATAATCCCCCAAATTAGTGTTAAACGCTAGCAAACAACAGTGTTAAACACTGGAAGTGAAGTTGTCAAATTAATGTTAAACACTAAAAAATTATGATTCTCAAATTAGTGTTAAACACTAACATATAACAGTGTTAAACGCTGGAAATAAGGTTTTCAAATTAGTGTTAAACACTAAAGCAAATCAGTGTTAAATACTGCAAATAAAGTTTTCAAATCAGTGTTAGACACTACAAATAGAGTTTTCAAATCAGTGTTAAACACTAAGAAAATCAGTGTTAAACACTGGGAATAGAGTTTTCAAATTAGTGTTAAACACTAAGAAAATCAGTGTTAAACACTGGGAACAAAGATCTCAGATTAGTGTTAAACACTAAAGAGAGAGAGGGGTCAAGTGTGGACACGTGTGAGCGCCCTGATTCCCCTTATTTTGTTCTGCCAAAAGTATTGAATACTTTGGAGCATCACGTGCTGTCACGTGATGGGAATTTGGGTATTTGTCTGTTAAAGCTTTTGCCAATGGGTCACGTGGTAGCACGTGAGAGCGCCCATAGCTTCTGTTTCTTTTGCTTTTTCTTTGTGTGCTTCAGGGGTCACGTGGGCACGTGAGGGCGGCCTTAAAGTTCTTCTCTGTGGATCTTTACAGGGGTCACGTGGAAGCACGTGACTCTGGTTCTTTGCTTGTTTGAAGATCTCTTTAACTTTTTAAGAATTAAATTCTTCATAGGGTTAAACCCTAGCAATAACTTTAAAGGAATTAAATTCCACTTTCTTTTGAAGAATTATATTCTTAATTTCTTTTCTGTAGGAATTAAATTCCCCATATATGTAAAGAATTAAATTCTGGCATAGGGTAAAACCCTAATTTCGTTTTTAAGGGAATTAAATTCCTGTGAGTATGAGAGAATTAAGTTCTCAATTAGGGTTAAACCCCAGTTCTGTCCATTTTGAAGGAATTAAATTCCTATAATATAGGGTTAAACCCTAATTTTATCTTGGAGGAATTAAATTCCTATAACTTTGTGAGAATTAAATTCTCAAAACTCAATTCCTCCTCTATGTTTTAGATCTGCATGGCAGGATCTCAACCTAATGAGAATTAAATTCTCAATTTATAGGGGAGATGTGCACTTTGCAGACCTTCAACCAGAGAAAGAACTAAGTTTTTTTTCTTTATAGAAGAGTTAAATTCTTTTGAGACTTAAATTCTCTTTTTGAAGCCTCTCTTTTCTTACCTAGGGTTTTTCTTTGCAGAGAATCAAATTCTTCTTTCTGAATTTTCAAGATTCCAAGGCTCTATCTCTCTCCTCTTCTTTTCTCTCTATCTTCTGGCACCTATTTATAGGAGAAGGAAAAGAATCAATCTGTTTAGTGAATCTTTCATTGAAAGATTTGATTTGTTTATTGAGGGATTTGATCATTGATCTGGGCCTTTAGATTGTTAGGTGACTTTTATTCACTGTTGGATTTTAAATCCAAAGATATTTCTTTGTTATTCCGGTGAGATTTAGGGGAAATCTTTCCATGTCCAAGATTTTTCCATAAATTGGTGATATTTAATCATCCTCGGATTTTTAATCCAACGGTTTCACATAATTCTTCTCTATTTTAGAAAGATTTAAGTGATCTTATTCAGAATTTAATTCTGTTGAACAACAGGGCTTTTAAAGCCAGTCACGTGCGGCCACGTGACCTTCGGTCACATGTGAGCACGTGACCCTCGGTCACGTGTAGGCACGTGACCCTCGGTCACGTGTAGGCACGTGACTTTCGGTCACATGTAAGCACGTGGCCCCTTTAATGAACTTCTCTTCTGCGCTTGCTCTGTGCCGCTGCTTTGAACGTCACGTGCCAACACGTGACCACTGGTCATGTGCTAGCACGTGATACTTCTTCTGAAGCTTTTTCCTGATTTTAAATTAGGGAACAAATGTCCCCACAACGTTGCTCTCACGTGTCTTCACGTGAGTGCAACGCTGTCACTTTTGTGACCGTTGGATCTGCCTTGGGAGTAGGGTAGATGAAACGTTTTTCATCCCATCCTATAAATGCCCATGTCTTTTCAGAAGCGCCTCCACTTTTGCTCATCTTCCTCCTCTGCTAACTTTCTTCTTTTCGAGAATTTAATTCTCTTTTTCCAGTGCTTAGATCTCTGCTTCAAACTTTTCAGAGTTCAACTCTGCTCAGGGAAGACCCATTTCTTCAGGTAGTGATCTTTGAACGATCGAGGAACTTTCATATCTCTCTGGATTTCAAACCCATAGCGAGGGTTTTTACCCTTTTTTAACAAGAACCCATTTTTCTTCAAACAGAAAACTATTTAATCTTCAAACAGTAGACCTTTTAGGGTTTCTCTAATCTTTAGGGAGATGATGATGTTGGTTGCTTTTTATGGAATTTAATTACATCCCCAAGGAGCTTCGGCTCTGGCACCACATTTTCTGGGAATTTAATTCCCTTTTTCAAAAAGGAATTTAATTCCTACGAAGAACTAAGTTCTTCCTAAAGAACTTCATGGGTTTTCCTGCCCTGAGCCATCTTCTTCACAACTCAGAAGAAGTTTGCACTGTTGGTCTTTGGGAATTTAATTCCCTTGATTCTGTTTGATTCATCACAGAGCCCAAGATGGATTTGTCTTTTAGGGGAATGTGTAGGGTCGCTTGAAACCCACTGCCTATTTGATTAGAATATTCCCTTTGTCTTACTATAATTTCTGTGCCTCATCATTAGCCAGCCGTCATCTTGATTTCGTGGGACCCACCTGCTTTGTAACTAATGGTCCTACCAAACAAGTCCTCTGTCGCTTTCTTCAACCGTCTTCATATATTTATGCTCATATATATATATATATATATATATATATATATATATTGCTGGCTTCAGTTTTGACAGTTTTCCCTTACTTTGTTTCAGGTGCGATGGCTTTTGTTCCGTGCTTTCCCTTCACTCGCTCGGAGGCCGCTTTTCCTCAGTCACCATCTGATGAGGAAGCAATGGCGATGATCCGGGATCATGACCCGAACTGCACTAGCTTACTTCTATGGGAAACTTGGTACAGCCATATTATCCGGGGTCGCCGGAGTTTCCTCTGTGAAGTGTCAACAGAGCCTACTTTCCCGTTCTTGCCGATGGACCCTCCGAGGACGGTTTTCGCTGTGGAGATGCCAAATTAGACTCCAACGGGACGGCTCGAGCCTTCGACAACCGGTATCCCGAACCATCCGATCCCAGCTATAGATATCCTGGGATGACGTATTTGCCAGGGTGAGGCCCACCCATGGGGACAGATTTATAAGATAGGGCTCACTCCTCGACACCCCATGGGCTACCTCCTCTGGGCTCGCTACGTACTTTCTGCTCATCGTGCGCGGCTGCAAAAGGTCGGGCTTTACCAGGCAATATATGCGTCGTCCTTCCATTATCAATCCCCACATGTCTGGTGGGTTAAGGCGTTCTTGAATCAATGGAATCTCCCCACCAACACTTTTCTTCTGGGGGACAGAGAGGTTTCGATCTCTTTGGGGGAATTTTATGAGATCTCGGGGCTGCCAATTCGAGGGACACTTTATGAGGAGTTGCTGCCTTCTGATGAATACGTTTTTGAACCCGAGTGATTGGTAGCGATTCTGCGTGTTCAAGTTTAGTTAATTACCGCAATCAAAACGGTTTCGCTTGTAGCTAGCCGGTTGAGTATGGGTCGTCCGCAGGGAGATGGGAATCTTTTTCTATGTGTTTAACGAGTTAGGTCCGAAAGTCCAGATTTGTTTGTGATTATCTAAGTGTTAAAATGATATATAAAGAGAGCTTGTTAGGGTTAGGATTAGGTTAGTTTGAGTTAGGAGTCGCTCACTTCTTTCGTTGCCACTCTTAATATCGGTATTACGGTAATCGGCAACAACGGGGATTAGCACGACTAGGAAGGAACTTGCGAGTATAAGCTAGGCTTTCCAACGCTTAAGTTCTTCCTTTTGGTGCTTGTCCGTCCGTTCTTGGCTCTTAGCCATAACCTCCGGTTAATTCAACCACAACCGGTCTCACTACGGAATCACCGCTATCATGTAGGATAGGATGCCGTAGGGAGCGGATTGTGGTTCAATTAACGGGAGTCGATTTAAGATGTAGGGCAAGGAAAGAGTGAGAGAGATTTCCTTCTCTCAAACTTCCCTTATCCTACCCTAACAAGTATGGAAACTACTCACACATCATAATGAAAAGAAAACAAAACAAAGAGGAAGATAGAAAGAAGGAGATTAGAGGATAACAACTAGCTATTTGCGACCTCACCTTGGCAAGGATCAAGCGTAAGCATCATGGTTGTTTTAAGGATAAAGAAAAAGAGAAAGAAAGAAACAACAAGAAATAACAACAACTAAGTTAACAAATGAAAATTACAAGCATTTAACATAAGAGCAAGACAAGTATGATAATAAAATGAACTTCTTTATTCATCATTCTTCACTCACAAAAGCTCACTACAAGTTTTTCAATGGAGAAGAGATGAGAAGAGGAAGAAGATCAAGTATTCTAAAACCTAGAAAATACAAGATTATGCACACTTCACTTTGGCAAGTTCTGGGCTATTTATAGGCAGGGAGTTAGAAACCTAGGGCAAAATTCTGAACCCTCATAAAAATACAAAACTACCCTTAAAAAGTCATCAGCCGACAAGGCCGTACGGCCGCGGTTCCGCGGCCTAATAGAGGATTTGACTCCTCGGATTTTGTGGGGGCCCCTGGTCTGATGTTGTCTGTAGTTTGGCATATGTTTTTTCTGATAATCCTTCCACATTTCTTCCAGAATTTTAGTAGACCAAAAGGTGATTGGATGTGGATCTTTTTGCCATGATTTTCTTGAGCTCCGCGTAGATTTCTTGGATCTTGTGCTGCCATTGAGCCTTGTGCACGAAAATGACACTTGATTTGCCATTTTGTCTCCTAAACTGGTGTGTGGCAACAGACGGATAAAGAGCGGAGATCCGTGTTTTATCTGTGGTTGGCAGGAACCCGGATTTTGTCGTGTTTTTCCATGAATTTCATTGTTAAGAGCCGAGAACCTGTATCCTGCAATTGACTAGCAAACACGGCTCAAGAGTACCTACCGATAAGCAATATGATAAAAATTGGGCGGTATAAAAATGCAATAATCTGATATGAACAAATACCCCCAAACTTATCATTTGCTGGTCCCGAGCAAAGCCAATTTATTCACAAAAAATTTCCTAACCTCACTTTCGCAGGGAACGCGATTGCACTGAGCATGTGCAACAAGCCGTTAAACCTCTAGGTGTCCCTAGTAGGAGGAGTGTTGTCTCCTGAGGGTTTTCAGCGGATACTTCCCACAAAATCCGGTCAAGTTGGCTTTGTAAAATAACTAAGATTCAAACCCTAAAGTTTTGTTTCAGAAAATAACAATTCTATTATCCTAAGTCTAGACTATCGAACCTTTATTTTTCACACCTCGCTTCTTATTTAACTACAGATTTTATATGTCTTTACGTGCAGTACAAATAGTGTCGTTAAGTTTCCAGAAGGATCGATTTACATCATCATGTCACACAATAAAGCCCAGATAAAAATTTTGAAAGGATCACATAAGTTTTATAAAGAGTTAAGCATTTTTCAAGTTTCGTTTTCCAGTAAAGTTTCAACTTCAGAATTTCAATCTTCCCTAACAGGAAACTAGGTCTTATTTTTCACTCCACATTTTTCTTGTTTTCATTTCATACACACCTCTGTGAACGTGCAATAGTCTTTATCATAGAATAAAACCTTCATATCTCCGCTAAATTTTTTATAAAAGCCTGTCTTTTGTCAAGATTATTCTCACACAAAGAACCGTTAGGAATTTTAACTCGGAGAGAACACTTGCTTGACTTTGTTTTAATCTGGACTTTCTAGGCTTCTTAGCGAGCTTTGGGCCAATGCACCCAAACCAGTTGGCTTTAGGGTATTAGGTGTAAAAACACTCCAGCGGACTTAATTACTCAAGTTACCTAGGTCCACAAACAAAAGACAGTTTGGCGTGAAAATCATGATGATTTAATACGAACGGAGATATAGCCGGCAATTCAATTATTTTTTGGATAAAAGACGTGTTTAGTGGGTTTTGGTGTGTAATCATTCCAATCAAGTTCCAGATGAGTTATTTTTCAGACTTAGTTCCAATTAAGGCATCAATAACATTCCTTCATATTCACTCACTTCATAAACTATTCTTGATATTACTTATTTCCGAACAAACCTATTTGATCCTCAGAAAATCATTGATCTATTTAAAAGTTTTTAGACATAAAAAGACTTTTCATCTAATTTCCAAAACTCACGACACGTGTAGTGTGATGTAAAGACGTATATCAGCTATAGTTAACTTCAAAGGAGAGTTATCTTTCAGGTTTTCAAAATCTAAACATAAGATTTAGATATTCTTATCTTATCAAACAAAACTGTCGAAATGTTGAATCAGAGTCCTCCCACTAGCTAACTTGACAAAAAAGTTTTTATGTTCTTAGAAAATTTTCAGATTTTTATGGATTTTATGGATTTTAATATGCAGATGCAGAATATACATATGAATGCGAAGGTAAGAAATGCGTACCGAGCGTGCCCCCAAACTTAAACTGGACAGTGTCCTCACTGTCATTGCATGAAGAGATCATTTGAAGGGTCAAAATTGTCGGTTAGATATACACAATTTTTTTTTGTTTTTGTTTTTAAAGAAAAGAAAAAAAAGAAAAAGAATATCCACAAATATATACAAAATGGTATATACATACCCCCAAACTTATTTGGAACAGTGTCCACTATTCTTGGTTGGATAACCGAAGTTTGGTGGTAGGCAGAGGAAGATTATACAGGGTAAACCGGCTCCTGTAAGACCAGGAGCTCCTCTGTTGGTTCGGCGCTAAGGTACGGTTTTAGTCGGTGTCCGTTCACTTTGAAAAATGAACCGTCCTTTGGATTCTCCAAATCCACAGCGCCTTGCGGATACACATTCCGCACAAAATACGGCCCTTTCCAGCGAGATCTGAGCTTTCCTGGATGGAAGTGAAGTCGGGTGTCGTAAAGCAGTACCTGCTGACCAGGTACGAAAGTTTTGCGCAAAAGGTGTTTATCGTAAAACACCTTCGTTCGGTTCTTAACGACAACCGCGTTATCGTAAGCCTCATCCCTAAGCTCGCTCAGTTCGTTCAACTGCAGCTTCCGATGGCTGCCCGCATCTTCGAGAGACAGATTCAGCTCCTTTATCGCCCAAAATGCGTGATGCTCTATTTCGACAGGTAGGTGGCAAGCTTTTCCGTACACAAGCCGATAGGGAGACATGCCAAGGTCGGTCTTATAAGCGGTTCGAAATGCCCAAAGGGCATCAGTGAGTTTCAGCGACCAATCTTTTCGGTTCTTGGAAACCGTTTTCTCCAGTATCTGCTTGATTTGCCGATTTGAAAATTCGGCCTGCCCACAGGTTTGGGGGTGGTAGGGCGTAGATAGCTTATGATTAATGGAATATTTCCGCATCAAGGCCTCGAAAGTCTTGTTGCAGAAATGAGTTCCATTGTCGCTAATGATCGCTCGGGGGTGCCCAAACCGGGAGAAAATGTTTTCTTTAAGGAACCTAACGACAACCTTGTTGTTGTTAGTCCGGCTGGGCACAGCCTCGACCCATTTAGAGACGTAATCAACAACGAGAAGGATGTACAAGTTCCCAAAAGAGCTGGGAAACGGCCCCATGAAATCTATCCCCCAAACATCGAAAATCTCCACAACCAAGATCGGTTGGAGCGGCATCTCGTTCCTCCGGGATATCCGGCCCAAGTGTTGGCACCAGGAGCAAGTCTTGCAATAGTCATGAGCGTCTTTGAAGAGTTGTGGCCAGTAGAAACCACATTGCAAGATCTTCTCAGCTGTCTTTCTGGGGCCAAAATGCCCGCCACACGCTTGATCGTGGCAAAATGACAGCACACTCTTGAATTCCTCGTCAGGGACACGCCGACGAATAATCTGGTCGGGACAGTACTTGAACAAATAGGGTTCGTCCCAGTAAAAGTGTTTTACTTGGGATAAGAAGCGAAGTCTGTCCTGACTTGACCATTCAGTTGGTAGTAATCCCGTGGACAAATAGTTCACAATATCTGCGAACCAGGGTTCGCAAGATACTGTCAAGAGCTGTTCATCCGGGAAAACGTCATTGATCGGGATTGGAAGCGAAGGCGAAGAAGGAAGTCGTGAGAGATGGTCGGCAACTACGTTTTCACATCCTCGTTTGTCCTTAATGACAAGGTCAAACTCTTGAAGCAAGAGGATCCAACGTATTAACCGAGATTTTGCATCTTTCTTCGCAAAAAGATGGCGCAAAGCAGAATGGTCTGTGTAGACAATGACTGGAGAGCCGATGAGGTAGGGCCTGAACTTCTCTAAAGTAAATACAACAGCTAAGAATTCCTTCTCAGTTGTTGTATAATTGAGTTGGGCGTCGTTCAGGGTTCGGCTTGCATAATAGATTACGTGCGGCATCTTGTTTATGTGTTGTCCAAGGACAGCACCAATGGCAAAGTCGGATGCATTGCACATAATCTCAAATGGGTGCGTCCAGTCAGGTGAAGAAAGAATAGGAGCAGAAGTGAGTGAGCTTTTCAATGACTCGAATGCAGTCACACAGCTCGAGTTGAAGTCGAATGGCGTATCCTTGGCCAGTAAAAGAGTCAAGGGCCTAGCAATCTTGCTAAAGTCCTTGATGAACCGTCTATAGAAACCGGCATGGCCAAGGAAGGCTCGGATATCTCTGACGCATCGGGGAGGAGGTAGATTGGAAATGACCTCAATCTTTGCTTTGTCAACCTCTATGCCATTTTGCGAGATGATATGTCCTAAGACAATACCTTCGCGTACCATGAAGTGGCACTTCTCCCAATTCAAAGTGAGATTCTTGTCCTTACATCGGGTAAGGACAGCGTCAAGATGCAGCAAACACTCGTTGAAGGAATCGCCGAAGATGGAGAAATCATCCATGAAAATCTCCAGAAATTTTTCCACCATGTCTGAGAATATTCCCATCATATACCGCTGGAAGGTAGCGGGCGCATTGCATAACCCAAAGGGCATGCGACGATATGCAAACGTGCCGAAAGGACAAGTGAAAGTGGTCTTGTCCTGGTCTTTTTCGGCGATGGGAATTTGATTATAGCCAGAGTAGCCATCAAGAAAGCAGTAGTACTCGTGTCCGGCCAATCGTTCAAGCATTTGGTCAATGAAAGGTAGCGGAAAGTGGTCCTTCCGCGTTGCGGCGTTGAGTTTTCTGTAATCAATGCATACTCGCCACCCAGTTTGGGTGCGAGTAGGGATTAACTCGTTCGCTTCGTTGGTTATGACCGTGATGCCCGACTTCTTGGGGACAACGTGAATGGGGCTAACCCACTGGCTATCAGAGATAGGGTAAATGATACCACTATCTAGACATTTTACGATCTCCTTCTTCACAGCCTCTTTCATGACTGGATTGAGACGTCTTTGTGGATCCCGGACTGGTTTGGCATCATCCATCAGATGAATGTGATGCTCAACGATCAGGGGACTAATCCCCTTGATGTCCGCCATGGACCAGCCAAAAGCTTGCCTGTTGCTGTGCAAGACCGTGAGAAGGGCTTTCTCTTGCTCTGGAGCTAGAGAAGCCGAGATGATGACAAGGAGGGTCTCGTTCTCACCTAAGTAAGTGTACTTAAGGTGAGACGGCAAAGGCTTGAGTTCGAGCGTCGGAGGTGAAACGATTGAAGGCAAGATTGGTGAAGCGGTCTCGAACTCAAAAGATTCTAGCAAAGGTTCGAAACGAGTGTAAGCGACCGAGTCGGATGGTTCAGGTAACTCATCCGGAAATTCGAACGATTCAAACTCGGGTTGCGTGCGGCTAAGATCGTTCAAGAATGTGAAACACTCGTAGTCGTTGTCGGGCGCAGAAACAGCAGCAGGTTCGAGGAGGAACGCACTAGTGGCGTTAAGGTTAGCATGATCGAACAGAAACTCCTCGAATTCACACTCTTCAGGGGTGATCTCCTGGATCGAGCAGACGTCCAGTATATGAGCATTAGGTTCGGAGGGCTGATTCCCCAACCTAAAAATATTGAGTTCAATTGTCATGTTTCCAAAAGAGAGGTTCATCGAACCATTGTGACAATTGATCACAGCATTTGAGGTTGCAAGGAATGGGCGACCGAGTATCACCGGAATTTGATTCCGGGGGTTAGCTACAGGCTGTGTGTCTAATACAATGAAGTCAACGGGGAATATGAAGTCCCCGACTTTGATTAACACATCCTCTAGCTCACCCCTAGGATGGGTGATCGATCGGTCAGCCATTTGGAGAGTACAGTGTGTGGGTTTCAGCTCTCCTATGCCTAATTGCTCGTATACTAAGTACGGAAGCAGGTTAACACTGGCACCAAGATCTAATAGTGCGCGGTTGATGTTCTTATCCTTAATGGTAATAGAAATCGTAGGACAGCCAGGGTTCTTCCGTTTTGTGGTAAAGATTGGGTAAGAGCATTACTCACAGCACTAGCCAAGAAAACTTTCTTTGGTACCTGAGACTTCCTCTTTTTCGTGCACAAGTCCTTTAAAATTTTCGCGTAGGATGGGACTTGTTGGACGGCATCTAAAAGAGGAATGTTAATGTTAACCTGCTTAAATAACTCCAGAATCTTCTCCATTTGAGGATTTTGTTTATTAGACCTCAACCGGTTTGGAAATGGGACATTTTTAAAATTGGTTGAGTCTAATGCTAGTGGAGGAGATTGTGGAGTCGGAACGGATCCCAGAACAGGTGTTTTCGTGGAGTGAGAGGCGGGTCCGTTCAGAGCAGAAGAAGAAGAAGAAGAAGAAGAAGAAGAAGAAGAAGGAGAGCCTTTTGAAGAATGGAGAATAGGCTCAGAAGACGAAGAAGCAGGAGAAGAAGAAGTAGAAGAAGAAGCGGCCGGGGTGTCATCATTGATCCGTGTGCCGATGTTGTTTTGCAGCATTCTTCCCGATCTCAATGTGGTCACGGCACTCACATTATGATTTTGTTGTTCAAGAGCAACATGTACATTCTGTGGGTGACCGGGATTTGGGAGTCGTTGGGACGGGAGCTTCCCCTTCTCTCGCTCGCTTAAGGCCGCATTCAGCTGTGCAATCTGGGCCTCGATGGTCTTGATGCTTTGCCCGTGAGCGGCAGTGTGTTGCACTAAGGACTGAATGGAAGACTGGATGTTTGCGGTGGATTGAGTCGATTGTTTGACGAACGCCTCCAGACTTCGTTCGAGCGAGGAAACCTTATCGTTGTTTGACGGAACAAAGTTGTTTTGGGGAAAAGAATTGTTGGGTGCAAAGTTGTTCGTCTGATTTTGAAAAGGTTGGGGTTGGAAGGGCTGCTGAAATTGATGTTGAGTTTGTTGTTGCGCTTGTTGTTGCGGCGGAGGGGACCTTTGGAAATTGTTGCCTTGGAATTGATTCTGATTCTGATTCCAGGCGAAATTGGGGTGGTTCCTCCAACCGGGATTGTAGGTGGAAGAGTATGGATTATTCCTCGGTCTTTGCTGGAATGCAGCATTAACCTGATCCTGTCCTTGCGATGGTGGATTGTAAGGACACTCTTCGGTTAAGTGAGAGAGATCGGAACAATAAGCGCAAATGGTGCGAAGGGGGAGAACAGGGGTAGGAGCAGGAGAAGAAAATTTGCTCTCTATCGCTTCAAGCTTTCTCGTTATTGCAGCCATTTCAGCTTTCATCGCAATAGAGACATCAAGTTGGTGAATTCCTACCCTAGACTGACCGGTGGAGGTAGAAGAAGAAGAAGAAGTCGGTCTGGTGCTCCCCCATTGTAGTGTTTGCTCCGCAAGGTCGTCAAAGAATTGCCACGCTTCCTCGTCAGATTTCGATAGGAAGTGGCCCTGACAGATGGTTTCCAACAACTGCTTCGTTGCTGGGTTCAGGCCCTCGTATAAGGTTTGGCAAAGTTGCCATTTCTCTATACCGTGGTGAGGACACTGAACAAGAAGGTCTTTGTACCGGTCAAAGCACTTCCAGAAGGGTTCAGAAGGAAGCTGAGAGAATTGGTTGATTTCATTGCGAATCCTTGCGGTTTTATGATTCGGATAGAACTTTTTAAGAAACGCTTTAACAAACTCGTCCTAACTGGTTATGGAGTGGGAAGCGGTGCTATACAGCCATTTTTCAGCAAGATCGCATAAAGTGAACGGAATGACCCGTAGACGTATAGCATCGTCCGACAGCTGGGTGGTTTTCATCATAGTCACAAATTCGTCCTTCGGGAATAATTCGGTGAGGTCGAAAATTCGGATTCGGAGAATTATTCGGAAAAAATCGGCAGGTATTCGGGAAAGATTCGGTAAGTGTTCGGGAAATGTTCGGGAAGGATATCGAGCAATAAATTAATATATGAGACGCTAGGTTTTGATTTTGTGAATTATTTGCTGTTTTTTGAGTTATTCGGTGTTTTATCACATAATTCGGGAATAATTCGCGAATTATTCGCGAATAATTCGCGAATTATTCGGCCAGTTCGGCAATGGCGATTAATTCGGAGATTAATTCGTCTGATCAAGAATTCGCGAATTATTCGTGAATTCGGCGAATAATTCGCGAATTATGTGACTATGGTTTTCATCATGGCACAAACGTTTTGAAATTTATTGATGAAGATATAGGCATCTTCAGATTCAAGTCCATGAAATCGTAGAAGCATGTTGATGAAGTGGGGCTTAATTTCAAAATTATCCCCATTGGCCGGTGGAAGAGAAAGGCAGGTGGGAAGTGCAGAATGGGTGGGATAGAAACGATCCTGGAGCGCGATTCGCTGCGGCGCTACAACAGGCGGTGGTGGTGGGTTATTGGTCTCCGTAGGAGGTGGAGCCAATCCAGGGGTAGTCAAAGAGATGTTCGAATTAAATCCTGACATCACGGAAGAAGAGGTTGGTGATGGTGAAGGTGAAGATGTATGAACAGAATTCCGGTCAACGTCGGAGTTGGCCGGCAAATGTAAAGGTGAAAGAGGAGTGGACGGAGTTTCGACGTCTGAGTCGATCGCGTAGTCAGTAGCGACTAACGTAACGCGGACTAGGCGGGCGCTAGTGTCCCGAGTCCAAGCGGACATACACTAAACGAGTTTAGTATAGTCAAAGCGGAGAAGGTGAGGGTAAGAAAACGTCAATGGAGAAAGGCGATGGGTGGTGGGTGAAAAATGGATTTTGACGACAAAGGGCAAGTTTTTATAAAAGTTTTTGATTTTTTCCTTTTTTTTTAGAAAGAGCTTTACAGAAATATGTACAGATTTACGGCTTTAAGCAATCACAAACAAGATATGCACAATCACACCTAGATCTAGGGTCACCTAGGTCAGCTAGACAGCTCCTAACTGTTCCAAAGAACTAGAAACAGGACATCAAACCGCCTCTTCTCCGCCAATTGCGGCCAGATAAGTGCCAGGTAAGTGGGAGGTTGTCCAACGCTTTCGCGAAGTTCCTTAATTAAATAACCACTTGCCTTCGTCACACTTGCCTAGACACCGCAAAGTCAGGATAGGATAAACGGCCCATGCCTGTAATTAGTCCTCTGTCCTATTGAGCGCGAAGTCCTTAGGGCTGAGTCTAGTATTTTTTAAATTAACAATGGTCAATGCATATGCTTTTTGTAATTTCTGGGGTCCTGGGAAGGGTGATGAAATCCCCACCCAATCTGAATTGGTTTCAAGCCCCGTAAGTCCGTATTAATGAATGCAAAGCGGTAACAAATCAATTGCAAACAATTTTTATTTTTAGCGCGGCGCAAAGAATCCTGCACAAGAACAGTTTATTGGAAGGGGGAAGAGAATTTGCGCAAAGAATGCTGCAGAAAACACAGTTTATTGGAGTCCAGAGGAGTGGAAGAGAGGAGAGAAACACTTACAGGGATTTTGGCAGCCCGAAGGCACCAAACGGCCGCGGTTCCGCGGCCTAAGCCTCCTTATGCCGCGGTTCCGCGGCGGTATGATGGGCTTGGGCCTTCAGTTTTCTGGTGTGGGCTCGTCTGGGTGTCCTCTGCTTGTCTGGATGTGCTGAATTTTGACTTGCCTAATGTATCTGCTCCAGATTTTTATAGTAGACCGTTTGCTTCGTTTTGATCCGTCGCGGTGTAGCCGCGAAATGTGGGTTTATCTTCCCACGTCTTTGGCACTGAACTCGAACTCCGTATTATCCTGCACACTTGCACAAAAACTAATCAAAAATAACAAGATGATTTTTCTTTACAAAGTATATATATATATATTTTTGGTTATATTTATATTCAAAAGTTAACCCGAAATTACACAAGGAAATAAACTACCGTCTCCCCGGCAACGGCGCCATTTGATTGGTAGCGATTCTGCGTGTTCAAGTTTAGTTAATTACCGCAATCAAAACGGTTTCACTTGTAGCTAGCCGGTTGAGTACGAGTCGTCCGCAGGGAGATGGGAATCTTTTTCTATGTGTTTAACGAGTTAAGTCCGAAAGTCCAGATTTGTTTGTGATTATCTAAGTGTTAAAATGATATGTAAAGAGAGCTTGTTAGGGTTAGGATTAGGTTAGTTGAGTTAGGAGTCGCTCACTTCTTTTGTTGCCACTCTTAATATCGGTGTTACGGTAATCGGCAACAACGGGGATTAGCACGACTAGGAAGGAACTTGCGAGTATAAGCTAGGCTTTCCAACGCTTAAGTTCTTCCTTTTGGTGCTTGTCCGTCCGTTCTTGGCTCTTAGCCATAACCTCCGGTTAATTCAACCACAACCGGTCTCACTACGGAATCACCGCTATCATTTAGGATAGGGTGCCGTAGGGAGCGGATTGTGGTTCAATTAACGGGAGTCGATTTAAGATGTAGGGCAAGGAAAGAGTGAGAGAGATTTCCTTCTCTCAAACTTCCCTTATCCTACCCTAACAAGTATGGAAACTACTCACACATCATAATGTAACAAAACAAAGAGGAAGATAGAAAGAAGGAGATTAGAAGATAACAACTAGCTATTTGCGACCTCACCTTGGCAAGGATCAAGCGTAAGCATCATGGTTATTTTAAGGATAAAGAAAAAGAGAAAGAAAGAAACAACAAGAAATAACAACTAAGTTAACAAATGAAAATTACAAGCATTTAACATAAGAGCAAGACAAGTATGATAATAAAATGAACTTCTTTATTCATCATTCTTCACTCACAAAAGCTCACTACAAGTTTTTCAATGGAGAAGAGATGAGAAGAGGAAGAAGATCAAGTATTCTAAAACCTAGAAAATACAAGATTATGCACACTTCACTTTGGCAAGTTCTGGGCGATTTATAGGCAGGGAGTTAGAAACCTAGAGCAAAATTCTGAACCCTCATAAAAATACAAAACTGCCCTTAAAAAGTCATCAGCCGACAAGGCCGTACGGCCGTGGTTCCGCGGCCTAATAGAGGATTTGACTCCTCGGATTTTGTGGGGCCCCCTGGTCTGATGTTGTCTGTAGTTTGGCATATGTTTTTTTCTGATAATCCTTCCACATTTCTTCCAGAATGTTAGTAGACCAAAAGGTGATTGGATGTGGATCTTTTTGCCATGATTTTCTTGAGCTCCGCGTAGATTTCTTGGATCTTGTGCTGCCATTGAGCCTTGTGCACGAAAATGACACTTGATTTGCCATTTTGTCTCCTAAACCGGTGTGTGGCAACAGACGGATAAAGAGCGGAGATCCGTGTTTTATCTGTGGTTGGCAGGAACCCGGATTTTGTCGTGTTTTTTCATGAATTTCATTGTTAAGAGCCGAGAACCTGTATCCTGCAATTGACTAGCAAACACGGCTCAAGAGTACCTACCGATAAGCAATATGATAAAAATTGGGCGGTATAAAAATGCAATAATCTGACCGCACCGCTTGACGGCTTGTCTGCTGAGAACGCCGTCTGCCACAAGCGTCCCAGCTTAATCAAGGCGCTTGGTATTTTTGACCGATTGTTCACCGAATCTGAGGAGCAGGGCGTCACTTTTAAGAGCTTCATTGCCTGCTTCCTTCGCGAGGGCGTCCTGTTGAAGACAGCTCTGAAGTTCGCAAATATCAAAGACCCCTTTGGGTTTGGTCCGAAGAAGCTGTCGACCGATGAATCGGATCTACCGCAGTACTACATCCCTATAATGTCGCCGATGTCTTTCGAATCCATTGCAGCTCCCGGCATGGATGGGGAGTCGTTCTTCGTGGGGTTTATCAGTGTCTGGCTCAGCTGGCTTGTCATCCCCATGCATCGCCGCTTTATGAGAGCCTCCGTTATTTATCTGGCTTATCGTATAGCTGAGGGGACGCGGCTGGCCATTGGCATCCCGGCATTGGCGCATCTTTATCACGGGTTGGGCGCTGCAGCTAATACTTCCACCCCTGGCGTAGATGTGGTAAACTTTTCGCTTCACTACTTCACGTCTTGGATCGAAATGCACATCTTGGGTGCTTTCGCTATGCATCAGAGGCCTGCATTTTATGATGCTTACCTCTTTCCGCGACTTATGCGATTGGTGGATGCTTCTGCCGCTGACCCGACTCAATTCGGGGCTATTCGGGCGTTGATTTCTCCTTATGCTACTGCTGGCGGATTGGTATTTACTGATCGGGTCTTATCTTCTTCCTCGGGTTCAACTCAGCCGCTTTGGGACCGGTCAAAAGATGACATACCCTCTTTGAAGCCCCGGGAGGCCGCGCACTTATACGCAATCAGACCGGGCTACCTGGTATTTCGTCAGGACAGCGCAGCCCTTTTCATGCGGTATAATCCGTATCGCTTTGCTCGGCAGCTTGGCTACGATCAGGGCATCCCATTTGAGGCTTTCATAGTCGCGCTGGTTCCTTCGCTCGAGGCCGTTCGAGATGCCGCCAATCATTTTGTGAGGCTGAACACCGATTCCCAGTTCATGATCCCCGATGCCGATTACATGTCCCGATGCGTAGGGTCGTTCACGGGCTGGTATCTCCATCAACCCGATTATTATTGAAGAAAGAAGGGTACTTCTTGGCCACGGTGCTCCTACTCAGGTTCCGGCCACAGGAGCTATGCTGCGACCATGCGTCCCGGTCCGCTTTCCTCTGAGGGATACCAGTATCGCGCTTATTCCGGGAGAGTTGGGGGTGGATCTTACCCCAACAGCTGGTATGCCCCAAGGTACCCGGTCGCGGGGTAAACGGGCTCCGGTAGCAGCACTACCACCCGCAGCAGCACTGCTCCCCGTGGCATCGACAATGGCGGTGTCATCCTCGGTTGTGGCACCGGGTGAGGGTGACAGGGATGAGGGTGTTGAGTGTGACGTGGGCCGGCGTCGCACTAAGGCTTCGCGAGGAAGGAAGCGGTCGTCCTCGGCGACCGGCTATGGGTCCAAGCGTCGAAGGAAGGTGGCTACCAACTTGCTCGACTCTTTAATAGAGTCTGAGCCCATTCTTGAGGATGAACCGTTGGCCCTGCAGGAATCAGATGCTGGACTACTTTTCCCGAGTTCGGCCGCCGAGGAAGCCACACAGTTGGCTGAGGCTATAAGACGTTCCAAAGACGCGTCTCAGAACGCCAGGGTTCCGAAGAAGCCCTATCCTGCTGTAATCTTTTACGAAGACCCCTCGTGGATCCGGCGGCGGTTTATCGGCCCTTTGGAGGAATAGGGGAAAGGGCCCTGAAGCAGGCTTCTTCAGAGGATGCAGCGGACGCGCTTTCTTTGTGGACCGGCGGCCATGAGTCTACCCTCGAACCCTGGCGAGCACGCCTCCTTGAGAAGGAGCATCGGCTTGAAGAATCCATATTGAAGGCTTCCCTGCGCATTGGTATGTTTTTGTTCTTCTTGGATGCTTTTCAGATTGTTTATGCCTGTATGTATGTATGCTTATTCTTGTGTGAATTTTGCAGAATCTTCGACGATGGGGGAGGTCCCTACGGGCTTATTGAAGCTAAAGCCTGTCGACATTCCCGATGAAGTATTGCTCGATGTGGAGGGGGCTGACGAGGCTGCTCCTCTTACAATAGAGCCTCCAGTGGCAGTTCTTGATCACGGAGCGCTTGCTCCTTTGGGGGAGGCTCCTTTGGTGGTCGCCGCCCCAATGACTTTTCCTGAGGGCGGCCCAGAGGCTGGAAGAGAGGTAGTCGGGACTACCCTCTCTTTGTTGGAGCCCGAGGTCACGGCGGAGGCCGTTGAAGCCGCTATCCCCCCGGCTCAGAATGGGAGGAGTGTTGAAGGTAACCTTCTGCATTTTAAATTAGCAATCTTTCCGTTGTCTGAACTCTTTTGTGTTCTCATAATTGCGCGGGCTGGCGGCCTCCATTGCTGATCTGTCTCCCCGGCAATCGTTTCAGCGTCTGCTGGAGATGGCAGCTCCACAGGCGATATCCCCTCAACGCATCGTCCTCTCATCTGGACAAGGTTAGTGTCGTTCATCATTTCTCATAGTATCGTTGTTATTTTGCGTATTGACATTGATGTTCTCTACAGTTTTGGAGGCCGATGATGAGGTTGAGGTCCTCGAAGGGCCAGGGGAACCTTCAGCTCCTATTTGCATGACCGTAGGTAAGTGACATTTCAATATAGTCCCACTTGTTCCTTTGCTTAAGAGTTTTACTGACATTTTTCAAATCTGAACAGCCTTGCCAGTCCCCATAGCGTTGGAATCGCGTATCGCCATGCCGCCCGGCCCTTATGCTCTGCGAGCTTCAGAACGCTTGGCCCAATTAAGCCTTGTCTCCCTGTCGTCTTTGATCGAGGAGATTCGTGCTGGCAGCGCAACCACAGCTGAAGCATTTGCTGCCGAGGCTAACGGTTCTCTTCCTTTTCTTGCCACCTACCATAGCGAAGAGGTGGTGCGAGTCTGGGTAGAGTTCTGTCGGCAGGTGGAGGCTTGCTTGCACGCACTTGAGTGTTCCCGCCTTTCCTCGGAGGCCGTGGCTGCAAAGGCGGACTTGCGGTGGCTGATAGCGCGGTGCGCGGCAAATATGTGGTCATGCGAGAAGAGGCTCGGCCGCAAATTCTCGGAAAGGGAGCTGGCCTCTAAGGCATTGAGCGAGCTTCAAGCCAGCCTTACAGCCAAAGCCAATAAAGCGTATGAACTCTGGCGGGTACTTCAAGAGTCTATCAAAGAGGTGGTGGCTTTTGATAAGGCTGCCGTGTTCACTCGCGAAAGGGTCGAGGCTCACAAGGCTACTGAGAAAGAGCTCGAAGGCCGGCTCGCCTCGTATCAGGCTCGGCAGGCTCAGGCGGAGGCCCGTCTTCTGGCGATACTGAATCATGAAGCCGTGATCCAGCAAAAGAAGGATGAGCTATTAAAATTGCTAAATCGCCCGCCGGCTTGAAGACTTGCATCTTTTCCTTCTTTTTTGTACATACTCCCGAATAAGAGTATATTCTTTTTGTTTTTTCATGAATTGTACTTTGCATCCATTTTGGTTCATGAATAAAAGACATATTTTTTTTCAATGGCGTGTCTCTTCTTATTGAATGTGTTCTGCGGACAATTCATCTTGATCTCCTTGCAGGGTAGTGATGGCTTAGGATTCAGGGTTAAGATCTGCTTCCTAAGACTTTTGAGCTTTATGAGCCGTGAGGGTCTCATAAAGAGTTTTTCTCCTTACAGGTCGAGAGGATCCCGTAGGTGTAAGTTCTTCTTAAGAATCATGAGGATCCTTAAGCGGGTTTTCCCTTAGGAGTCGTAAGGATCTTGCAAGAGAGTTTTCTTCCCTACAGGTCGTGAGGACCCGCAAGTGCTGGGTGCGGTCGCCCTTATCCGTATCTCACGGGGTCAGGGGTTGCTTTGGGATGTTTTCCAGGGTACCGTAGTTTAAAGACATCGCTGTCAAGGTTAAGGACATCGTAGTCCATGGATTTAAGGACTCCACAGTCCAATGTTAGTTTTAAGACATCACGGTCAAGGTTAAGGACCTCATAGTCCATGGATTTAAGGACTCCACAGTCCGGTGTTAGTTTTAAGACATCACGGTCAAGGTTAAGGACCTCATAGTCCATGGATTTAAGGACTCCGCAGTCCGGTGTTAGTTTTAAGACATCACGATCAAGGTTAAGGATGTCATAGTCCGTGGTTTTTACGGACTCCACAGTCCGATGTTAGTTTTAAGACATCACGGTCAAGGTTAAGGACGTCATAGTCTGTGGTTTTAAGGACTCCATAGTCCGATGTTAGTTTTAAGATATCACGGTCAAGGTTAAGGACCTCATAGTCCGTGGATTTAAGGACTCCATAGTCCGATATGTGGTTACTGGGATCCGTCACCTCTTTGAAGACGTTGAGGAATTACAACGCCAAATATCAAAGGAATGACGAGATGTACCCTTGAACCAAGATAAAATCAATCTAGAATCATCGTGGTTGATCGTTAGTTTTAAGACATTACGGTCAAGGTTAAGGACATCATAGTCCGTAGATTTTAAGGACTCTACAGTCCGATGTTTGCTCTGGATGCTTCACATGGGTTCACTGCCATGCTCTGCGAGGACCAGGCTCCGCTCTGGGCGTTTTCCGCGGGGTCAAAGAGTGACGTTATCCACGTTCCACGTGACCAGGAATTTTGCGCTAGATGCTTCATACGGGTTCACTGCCGTGTTCGGCGAGGACTAGGCTCCGCTCTGGATGCTTCACACGGGTTCACCGCCGTGCTCTGTGAGGACCAGGATCCGCTCTGGACGTTTTCCACGGGGTCAAAGAGTGACGTTATCCGCGTTCTACGTGACCAGGAATTTTGCTCTGGATGCTTCCCACGGGTTCACTGCCGTGTTCGGCGAGGACCAGGCTCCGCTCTGGACGTTTTCCACAGGGTCAAAGAGTGACGTTATCCGCGTTCCACGTGACCAGGAATTTTGCACTAGATGCTTCACACGGGTTCACTGCCGCGTTCGGCGAGGACTAGGCTCCGCTCTGGACGTTTTCCATAGGGTCAAAGAGTGATGTTATCCGCGTTCTACGTGACCAGGAATTTTGCCCTGGATGCTTCCCACGGGTTCACTGCCGTGTTCGGCGAGGACCAGGCTCCGCTCTGGACGTTTTCTACGGGGTCAAAGAGTGACGTTATCCGCGTTCCACATGACCAGGAATTTTTCTCTGGATGCTTCCCACGGGTTCACTGCCGTATTCGGCGAGGACCAGGCTCCGCTCTGGACGTTTTCCACGGGGTCAAAGAGTGACGTTATCCGCGTTCCACGTGACCAGGAATTTTGTTGATTATATCCGCATCTACACGGGATTTGACTTTCGGTGATCTGTACAGTGTCGAATCATGGAACTGGGAGTTGCCGCTGTTCCGCTTTGCTTGATGTTGTGTCCGCAATGAGACGAATGTTGAGACGATCTTTGTGGCTTGTCGAGATTTGGCTTCTTCTTATGATGAAACCTATGGGGAAGAGTATGACCCCTTCTTTGTTTGCGCCCCTGAATTGTATACAGAGATTGATGTAACATCACCTGTAGGGCAAAAATTTCATTTTTATTTTATTTCTTCTTCCGCGATGCTCTATCATTTCAGTTTTTATATTGCGAAGGTTGCGATTGCCCCATCATTTCGGCTATGTTTTCACGGTGCCCAATCATTTCGGTTATTTATTTTATTTTTACTCGCTGCTTTTTATTGCGAGTTGCCCCATCATTTCGGCTATTTTTTATGCATACATTTTCACTTTTTGCTTTTTATTGCAAGTTGCCCCATCATTTCGGCTATTTCGTATGCATGTGTGGCTTGCTGGCTTTTCACCGCAAGCTTGGGGTTAGACACCGATTTCGGCTTCAGCACCGCTACAACTGGGATATTGCCAGGAGCGAATCATCATTTGCCTCTGTCGATGTTGAACAAAGGTGGCTTAGTAGACAGGGTTAAGGGTCCTGTCGACTAAGGCTTTTGACTTCATGAGCCGTAAGGGTCTCACGAAGGTATTTCTCCCTACAAGTCGTGAGTATCTTGTAGGTGTGTTTTCTCCTTGGGAATCGTGAGGATTCCTAAGTGCATGTTCTCTTGTATGTCGTAAGGATCTTATAAAAGGGTTTTCTCCTTATAAGTCGAGAGGACTTATAAGGGTTGTTCACCATATGAACATATCCCTAGTCACGGATGTGACTCGGTTAGGAAAATGTTTATTCGCGCCCATGGATTGTATACAAAGGTCAGTATGAGCCGCTTGTAGGTCCATATCGAAGGTTGTGGGGGTTGCTTAAGAACAGGTTCAGGTCTCTGTAACTTAAGACTTTCAAATCTTATGAGCCGTGAGGGTCCCATAAGAGAGTTCTCTTTACGAGTCGTGAGGATCTCGCAAGTGTAATTTCTCCTTAGGAATCGTGAGGATTCCTAAGTGTGTTGCTTCCCTGTGAGTCGTAAGGATCTCACGCGGGTGGTTTCTCCTTACAAGGTCGTGAGGACCCTGCAAGTGTCTTTTAACGAGGTTGCGCCCTTTCGGGTTTTCACAAACACTCGCCGGTAGCCCTGCTGTTTTTACTCACGGAGCCCTTTCGGGTTTTCATCCGTGCCCACTTCGCTTATGGACATACCGTTTTTATTATTATTTTTTTATTTTTATTTTTATTTTTTTTCTAACGAGGCTGCGCCCTTTCAGGTTTTCACAGACACTTGCCGGTAGCCCTGCTGTTTTTACTCACGGAGCCCTTTCGGGTTTTCGTCCGTGCCCACTTTGCTTATGGGCATACCGTTCTTTTTTTTTATTTATATATTTTTATTATTATTATTTTTTTTATCTCGTCAGCCTGAGGATGCTGCGGTAGTAGTTTAAAGATGTTTCGGTCGACAGCTAGTTTTAGGACATAGTGGTCCATTGTTAGTTTAAGGACGTTTCGGTCCGCCGTTAGTTTAAAGGCGTTTCGGTCCGTTATTAGTTTAAGGACGTTTCGGTCCGTTGTCAGTTTAAGGACATTTTGGTCCGTTGTTGCAGAAGGCCGGTTACTACTTATAGAGTTCGGGCTTAGGAAGATAGCAAGCGGACATAGTCGTCATCATCTATCCTTGACCTAGGCCTTGACCCGTTAAGCGTAGTATTTCTTCAGGAAGCGCCCGTTTATTGGCCGGAAAGGTTTTTCGCCATGCATGTCCATGAGTAGATAGGCTCCACCCTGGTAGACCTTGTCTATAATATACGGGCCTTCATAGTTCAGCTCGAATTTTCCCCGCTTGGCGCGATTGGGGATCATAGGTCTTTTGACCACTAGCACGAGTTCGCCTTGGCAGAATGTCCTCGGCCTGGTCAATCTTTCATATGAGCGCGTCATCTTTGCTTTATAAGCCTCTAGATTTTGTTGCGTTATGAGCCGGGTTTCATCAAGGGCATCGAGCTCCTCAAGCCGAAGGTGAGCATTTTTTTCGTCCGTCAGCTCATAGTGGACCGCCACTCGTAGAGAGGGTAACTCTATTTCGAGAGGGAGTACCACTTCCGTGCCGAATACCAACGCGTATGGCGTTGTGTTTGTGGCCGTCTTGAATGTAGTTCGATACGCCCAAAGAGCTTCTTGCAGTCTCTCGTGCCAGTCTTTCTTGTTTCGGGACACCGTCTTCTTTACGATCTTCGTCAAGGTCTTGTTAAAAGCCTCAGCTAGACCGTTAGCTCGGGGATTATAAACTAAGGAATATCTCCAGTCTATGTCGTGTTACTGCATGAAGCGGCTGATCTTGTGGCTTCTGTAGGCCGGCCCGTTATCGGAGATGATCCGTCTCGGCGTTCCAAACCGATAAATGACGTGCGTTTTGAAGAAATGGAGGATATTCTCCGTCTTCACTTCCCTCAACGGTACTGCTTCTGCCCATTTGGAGAAGTAATCAGTGGTCGCTAGAATGAAACGATGTCCCCTGGATGATACTGGTTCGATAGGGCCGACTATGTCAGTCCCCCACATTTCGAACGGCCAGCTAGCTTCTGTGGGGTGCAGAGGATTTGGATGCTGATGGATAAAGTCCCCATGAATCTGGCATTGGTGGCATTGCTTCGCATATTCGAGACAGTCCTGAATCATCGTTGGCCAATAGTAGCCCATCCGTTTAATTTTCAACTTCATCTTCGGACCTGCTTGGTGAGAACCGCAGAGTCCATCGTGAACTTCCTGAATGACTCTTTTCGTTTCGTCAGGTCCCAGGCATCTCAACCACAGAGAATCAAATGACCTCTTGTACAGAGTATTATTGACGAAGGCGAAAGACAGAGCTCGTTTCATAAGCTGATGTCTTGAGGACGCATCATCGGGCGTTCGACGGGATTTGAAGTAGTCTATGAAGACTTCTCTCTAATCTTCAGCCTTTTCTTGGTCTTTTATTTGCATAGCCATTTTCCCAGTCAGTCCCTTTTCTTCGGATGATTCTGGAGATATTTCTGCGGGGGCAAGCACCCGTCGGCTCTGCACCACGATCTTTACGTCATCGAGGTTCTCATCGGCCAGTTCTTTAGCGAGCTTAGCTAACGCGCCAGCCTTGCTATTTTCCGCACGCGGTATGCTTTCCAGCATGTAGTAGGGAATTTGAGTCAGCAATCGCTGTACTCTGTCGCCATACTTCACCAGCTCTGGCTTGCACGTCTGGTAGTCGTCGTTTACTTAACTAATGACCAATTGAGAATCTCCGTATATGAGAAGGTTTTCAATCCCCATGTCGATGGCGATCTCGAGGCCTGCTATCAAAGCTTCGTATTCAGCTTCATTGTTCGTCCTCGGTTCTGTTAAGGAGAAAGCAAAGCGCATTATCCCTCCTTGTGGAGTTACGAAGATGAGGCCCAAGAGCAAGGCCCATTTAGCGAGTCTCCCTGTCAATATGGCCTTCGACATTAAATATTTAAGGAGGTCCACCTTCGAAATGAGACGGACCTCATGCGCCAACGCATAGTGCCTGAGCTTTGTTATTGTGAAGATCAACGCCAGGCAGTGTTTTTCGATGGGGGAATAGTTGCTTTCTGCCCCCAGCAAAACTCGACTCAAATAGTAGAGTGCTCTTTCTTTCCCTTGATCGTTCTCTTGTGCCCATAATGCGCCTAAGGAACCTTCGAGGGCTGTTGTATAAAGAATAAGAGGCTTTCCCTTGACTGGAGCAGCTAACACCGGCGGGTTCTGCAGGTATTGCTTGATCTCGTCCAGTGCGCCTTGGCATTTGTGATCCCAGACGAACGGGGTTCCCTTCTTCATCAGGTGACTGTAAGGGCGGCACGTGCCTGAAAGGTTGGCTATAAATCGCCGGATGTACGCGAGCTTCCCTTGGAGAGACCGCAATTGCTTGAGAGTCCTTGGCGGAGGCATTTCCATGATCGCCTTGATTTTTGACGGATCTATCTCGATACCTCGGTATCGGACGATGAATCCTAGGAATTTACCCGAGGAAACTCCGAATGCGCACTTGAGAGGGTTCATCTTCAGGTTGTATTGCCGAAGGCGTTGAAATACGGTCCTCAGATGCTCTAAATGCTCCTCGTATGATTTGCTCTTAATCACGAGATCGTCGATATAGCATTCAACGATTTCATGTATAAGGTCATCGAAGATCTTAGTCATGGCCCTCTGATAGGTGGCACCGGCGTTCTTTAAACCGAAGGACATCACCTTGTAGCAGAATATTCCCAGAGGGGTCCGGAAAGCGGTGTGCTTCTGGTCTTCGGGATGTATCTTTATTTGATTATATCCTGATGAGCCGTCCATGAAGGAGAAAACTTCGTGAGTGGACGTGTTATCCATCATCAGTTCGGTGACCGGTACTGGGAAATCGTCCTTCGGACAGGCTTTATTGAGATACCGGAAGTTCACGCATATGTGCACTGTCCCATTTTTCTTCATCACCGGGACGATGTTGGCGATCCAATCAGGATACTGGACTTCCTGGATGAACCCAGAGTCAATCAGCTTCTTGACTTCGGTGTTGATACTCATCTCAAGCTCAAGCCGCATTCTTCTCGGCGCTTGTTTGACTGGCTTGATGTCCGGGGATATGGCCAGTTTGTGAACAACAATCTCTGGCTCTAATCCTGGCATTTCGGAATAGTTCCATGCGAAGCAATCTTTATACTGCATAAGCACGTCTTTTAGCACAGCCACCCTCTCTTCAGACAATAGCTCACTGACGAATGTCGGTCGCGGGTCACTTGTCGTCCCCAAATCAATTTCCTTGAGGTTATCTGCAGTAGTGTGTATTCCGTCTTCCAGCTCTTTTGGCGCTGGTGGAAACTCTGAGATCACCTCGTCATCATTGTTTTCGAAGCACCAGGGGAGGTCAGGCTTATTCTCAGGTTCTCCTTTTGATGATGTTATCATATGACAAGTGCGAGCTCGCTTCCAAGACCTATGTGGATCTGGCTCTACTCTCGTAGCTTTAGGTTCATGCCTCTGTGGCGGGCTTATCCTCCAGCTGCTGGATAGAGCAAACCTGCCTTGCTGATACTGGTCTTCGACCCAGGTCTTGAAGGTGAAGCAGTCTTCGAGAGGGTGTCCTATCGCTCGGTGATAAGAGCAATAGCCCGGATGAGAGACCTCATTAGCTTGCTCAGGGTGTTTGGACTCCGGAAGCGTAATCATTTGATGTTTTAAAGCGAGATCAAGTATCTTCTTTATCTTGTCCTGAGGGAAAGAATATGCTCGACTCATCTTCTTCATGAGGGACAAATCCGGACCGCCCAATTCCCGATCACGTGACTTTTTGGTCCCGCTTTGTCGTTGTCGAATGCCTTTTCCGCTCTTTGCCTTATTTTTGCCTCTGCTCGGGCCTTTTGCTCAACAGGTTGACAGGGAGGAGCATTTTCATCTTTCGCAGCCTGTTGAAGAAGGCGTTGCGTCCTGGATTTCTCATAGATGGCCATTTCGCGATTATGGTCGTCTCGGGCTTTTTGACCCGCTTTCCCGATAAGCTTGTCCATTCGTTCTTCAAATGACGGACTCGGCATTTTGATTGCAGGATCTAGTTTTGGTATGGGGTTGGCGTTTTCTGACAGGGCGTCCTCTTCTTCGTCGAAGTTATATATGGCATAGCTACCGTGGACTCGTTCCCGTTTCCCGGATCTCACATATCCAAGCCCAAGCGTTTCCATTTTCCCGTTGGGCAACTTGCGCTGAGTCCCAGGGACATCCCAAATCCTGTTGTAGAACCGAGCTTGTTGAATAGTCTGTTTTAAGGGTACCCCTTGGCGCTTCAATAGCCTTTTTAGTCCGTTTGTGTAATAACTGGGCAAACGGATGGGTAGGAGCCTGTCGAGTGTAGAATCCGCGCCATGCCAGATTTCTTTCTCCACTCTTGTTTCCGTGGATCGGTAGAATAATATTGCCTTTTCACCTTTTCGCCTGGGAGGGACGTAAAACGTCTGCAGGTCTTGCACATTGTAAGCTTCAAGTGCGTCAAGATCTTTGTAGTGCTCCCACGGAATCATAGTAATTTGCAAACTCTGATCACCACCAGGGAATTCTCGTATTGACGGCCGACTGGAGAACACGGCATTAACCTCATCTTCCGAGTCACTTCCGAAGATCAATATGGGGGCGGACGGTCCTGAGTTGTTGCGTCGAGGCGGCCAAGCGTAAACTATCTCTTCTTTTTCTTCGGTATCACTCCCGAAAACAGGAATGGCAGCGACGGCTTTGTTCTCCGGTTTGCGACACCTCTCTGTGTCCCCGAAATCTGGCAAAAAGTATTTTGCATCTTCGTACTTGCGAACTTCGTTCACGGAGAACGGGTTCAGCTCACCTGTTACGGTATACTCGAGACCATTTTTGAAATACTTCATACACTGATGTTGCGTAGAAGGGATGATGTTGTACTCGTGTAACCAGGGACGGCCGAGTAGAGCATTGTAGCAGGTCTTGGCGTCAATGACGTGAAATTTAATGTCCGTGACGAGCAGTCCGAAGCGTAATGTTAGTATCACAGATCCGAGAGTTCGTGACGATTGGGAGTCGAAACCTGAGATGGTAATTTTGTCACGAGCAAGGTACTGAACGCTCATGCAGATTTCCTTCAACACCCGAACATTAAGGAGATTGACGGAAGATCCATTATCAATCAGGATTTTTCCTATCTTGATGTCGTGGCAGTATCCAGAAACATATAGGGGACAGTTGTGGTCGCACGTCCCGAGGAGAAGGTCTTCATCACCGAACGTGACATCGGCTGTGTGCACTTCTTCCAGTTCATCCTTCATCCTTTCTTCGGCGAGGAAGGCTTGGAATTGTTCGGGCTCTTGCAGTGCCTTGATTAATTAATCTCTCTCTTCTTTTGATAATAAGAGGGCGTCGAGAATGCTGAGCTGAGAGAGTAGCTTCCTCAGGTGCGCTAGGACGTTGTAGTCCACTTTACTCCTCTAGGACGGGTTCTTGGCAGTTAGCTCTTTCATGACTTGGTCATCTAAGGCGATATCCTCAGCGACCTTTTCCTTTCCCTTATCTTTTCTAGTTGCGGGTCCGAGATTCTTTTCCGGGAGCGTGCGATTGCGCAGCTGAATGCTTTCGCAGGCCTCTGGCTCTTCCTCTTTCCCTAAGACGGATTCTTTAAAGAGAGGGCCCAGAGCCATTTCCTCCTCAGAGTCGCTCCCAAAGGTGAGAACTTGTGATCCTCCGGCGTTGACCGTGTAACAGTTGCCGGTAGTTCTTTTGTGCCCTTCGGTCGTACTTCTCTGCTTCCGACGAGTTCTGCGTCTCATCCGCTTAAAATGTTGCCGGTGAGCAACATATCCCTGCCACCATATCTTAAAAGCGTCGCACTCTTCAGTGGGGTGTGCAATCTTCCGATGATATGAGCAGTGATTAGGATGCATCTCCGTTCCATTGCGAGTGTTCTCTTCCGAGGGCGATAGCTTCATTCCCATTGATATGGCTTTAGCAAACCTTTTCCTCGTCTTGAATCTGTTTTTATCCGCATCGGATGTCTTTTGATCTGGCGGGAGTGCTTCGACTCTTTCATTTAGTCGCCTGCGTTTGGCTCCTTCTGATGCGGCCATCTCACGCTCCCGATCAGCTTTACTTTTCAGACGAATCTCGTCTAGAAAGGCGTCGATCATTTCGTCTGTCGGCTACATAAGTTCCGGTTCAGGCTCTGCCTCCAGTTTCTCAGTGCCAGGAGTTTTTTCATCGTCCATAAATGAGTGGGAGATCACATGACAACTCGCCACGTATCCCTCGGATTCATCCGACGAGCTTTCTCCATCATCTTCCTCCTGAAAGACGTGGTTGAGGAACTCTTGGAGTGTGATGGGAGTTCGCGCCTTTTGATTGTACTCTTCCAGCGCGTCAATTTGTTTCTGTAAATCCGTGTGCTTGTCGCCAGGCTTCACGGGCTTTTTGGACCTCTTCTTTTTCTTCTTTGAAGATTTCGACGGCTGGGTGTGAGTACTTGGGCCATCACTACCGATCTTTGGAGTTGGGCGCGGCTTCAGCATCCCTTTGATGATTTGAGGTTCAAGCGGGTTCTTCCACCTGACCGCTGGGCATGAATGGAGATCATTCAGCATCTTTTTGGTTTTGGATGAAAGCATGACCTCCCATAGAGCTTCCTCAACAAAAGAGCATGTTGCCCCCGGTGTGTCCGTCTTATTCGGAGTGTGTGGCTGTGGCGGGTTCACCTTCCACTTCTCGGACAGCGCAAACTTGCCCTGTCGGTATTGATCTTCAATCCATCCTTTGAAGACGAAGCAATCCTCAATCGGATGGCTTACCGTTTGATGGTAAGGGAAGTAATTGGGGTTATTCACCTCAGTGGGTTGTGGCGGTCGCCTTGGATTGGGCAAGTTGATAAGCCTGTTGCGTACCGCCAGCTCGAATAGCCTTTTCGTTTTATCCCGCGGGAATGAGTAGGGGCGCTTCATTTTCTCATTATAATACCGCCGTCTTTCTTCCAGTTGATCCGCTGGCTTTGGGGCACTAGGTTGCTGCTGAGCGTTCGCAACGAAGGTTGCCTTCCCTTTACCCTTGTTATTCCGCGGTTCTGGCTTCGGGGGAGATGGTCTGTGACCCATCTGGTCCATCTGGGCCAGCTTGTCAATCAAATCCTGGAACGTGGTCGGCTTAAAGAACATCATGAACTGTGAGATAGTTGCATGAGGATCTAGGGTACCCACGAACATGCCCACCGCAGGCACTTCCTCAATGCGCTGTTCGCATTTCGACCATAAGTTTCGCCAGCGTATAACGTACTGGACCCACGTCTCGCCTGGTTTCACCCTGGCATTAATCAACGCCGTTATCGGGGTGCGTTCGCTGGCGCTCATGAATCGCTGAGTGAATACCAACTCCATTTCAGCGAACGTCTTGACGGAATCGTTCGGGAGTTCAAAATACCATTCGAACGCTGTTTCTGACAAGCTGCCGACGAATTGGCGAAGCAAGAGCTTATCGTCGTCGCCAGTATTGCCACAAAGCTCCCTGAAATGGGCCACATGTTGATGGGGATTGCCTGTCCCCTTGTAGATATGGAATTTCGGTATTGTATAGCCCGGCTGGTATTTGATCCGATCATACCAGCTCGGATATGGTCGCCCTATTCTGACAACTTGACCAGCTGCCTCAGTCACCTGGTGAACCCGTATCTGTTGAGCTATATATTCGTCCAAGTCAGCTTTGGAGATTGTCTCCTCCTTGGCTGTTGAAAGAGCCGGAGGGGGATTTGATGTCTCCCCTCTATCGTCCTCTACAATGATCGGAGGATCTTCAGCAGGAGGATCTTGTTGGATCATCATACCCACCATATCCTGAAACAGAAGGGCCATTCGTTGTATATTGGCTGCTTGTTCCGCAGCCTCTTTATACTTCTTTTCCAGTATCCTACGAAGGAATTCAGCGTCAGTTTCCTGCTCCTGGCGTTGATCCGAGGATGCTTCGGGGCATTCTTTTAGCCCAGTGAGTGCGGCCATCACGTTCATCATTTCTTGGAGCTTCTGCTGCTGCCCCTGAGCTTTAGTCACCGATCGCGTGAGCGGTCGATGCCCTGTAGATGTACGGCTGTCTTCCTTCCCGGACGCCATGTAAACGGTATGCACCACCATGCCCCCAGACTTAGGGCGTTTAGGCTTACTGTCTTTGACGTTTGCTGCAGGCGTGGGGACCTTCTCCGGCCTTTCTCTCTTTTGAGTAGTCGACGTGGAGGGAGCCATTGCAGCAGGCACCCAACTGGTCGTCGTCCTTTATGATTTGACAAGACGGTTCTTTTCTTCCTGAACCTTCACCCTCTTCTGCCGGCGAGAGTGATCTTGAATGATTACCGAGTCCTGAACCCGTCGCCAGACCTTGTAAATTTTGGAGGACAGCCGTTGAGGAGGCTGCTCCGGCTTCGCTTCTGTAACATTCTCCGCAGGTGGAAGAGATCTTTTCAACGTGGCAGTCGAAGAGTTCTTACGTACCCTCCTTAGCGGTTCAAAGCTGTTCCCAGTTGGAACAGCATCATTAACTTCCACCATTGGAGCCGGTGGAGTTAGTCCTGAGGGGGAGTTTCCCCCGGCCTTCCTTACTCGGCGCCAGTGGCGACGTCGAGCGTGTCGAGCCGTTGGAGCTGGTCCGGTGATGGGGATGGTTTCGTTTTTCCCCCTGTCTGTATGAGACGCCGCTGGTGCCAGCCTCTTGAAGACTGACGTCTTTTGAGTGGCGGTGTCCAATCTGTCAAAGATAGACCCTCGAGCAGGAATGGGAGCCGGAATAGTCAGCCTTGAAAAGACCGACTCTTTAGCAGGGGAAGCCGTCTTGACGACTTCAGGAATGGAGATGGCTGTCTTCTTCACGATGGCCACGTCAGGGGTCATGAGCTTCTTGGCAGACCCATCAGATTTCAGGTTCAGCCTGGTAAAGACCGAGGCTGCCGGCTTGGTATTGAACGACCCGTTGAGAGGGGCCGTGGTAGTAGTAAGCCGATCGAAGACCGACTTCTTTTGTGCTTCCGGTGCGGGCACTGGAATGGTGAAGCTTGCTGGCGGGAGCATGGTCCCGAAGAACAGACCGGTGGTGGCCTGAGTCACTTGTTCCACTGGCATGGTAAGGATGGAGGCCGCTTGAGGCCCATAGGCTACGCCTCCAGGTGAGGCGGAGCGTCGGTTGCACTTGCACTTCGAGCAGTTCGAGCAGTTGGATGCTATTGATGCTTGATTTCTGCGCCAGGCAAAAGTCCAAATCTTAGTAACTTGAAACCCAAAGGCAACCATTAACAAACCGCGATTCATTCGCGAAGACAACACACGAAGTGTGGAGTGGAAAGAGGAAAAGGTCCCACCGGGCGTGCCAGAATCTGTTCCCCTCCGAATGACGGCCAAGACTGGACGTCTTGCCTGAGATTCGGGGCAGATGCTAATTGGTGCTGTCTGTCCACCTCTCCGAAGATGCCAAGTTGATTTGTGGCACCGGGTATCGGAGGTTTAGACGGATGCGTCCGATGTAGCAGACTTCGTCAGATTCCCCCCTCGCTTGAGGGGTTTTTGATTGTGGGGACGCTCTTCCCTGCAGGCGCAAGCCCCTGCAGTTAATTACACTACCACATTGCGGTAACAACTTTCTCCTTCTCCAGATGGTCACTTCGTCTCGTGTGTGTTTGTTTTGTGTTTGGTTGCCCGTAGATTGTATACGGAGACTGAGTTATGTCATCGCCCGTAAGGCGTGGACTAATCCAAATCCGTATTATCTTAGATTTGGGTTTGGGGGTTTGGGTTTAAGGATACGTTAGCCTCATTTGAGACTAAGGTCAACTTAAACGTTTGTTAAGGATACGTTAGTCTAGTTTTTAGACTAAGATCAACTTAACGGGATCGTTTAGATCCAACAAAAGAGCAATTAAGGGAGCCCTGTTGTTTAGTTTAGTGACGTTGCGGTCAATAGGTAGTTTAAGGACATTGCGGTCCAATGTTAGTTTTAAGACATTGTGGTCAAGGTTAAGGACATCATAGTCCGAAGATTTAAGGACTCCACATTCCGGCGTTAGTTTTAAGACGTCACGGTCAAGGTTAAGGACTTCATAGTCCGTTGTTAGTTTTAAGACATCCCAGTCAAGGTTAAGGACATCATAGTCCGAAGATTTAAGGACTCCACAGTCCGGCGTTAGTTTTAAGACATCACGGTCAAGGTTAAGGATCTCATAGTCCATGAGTTTAAGGACCCCACAGTCCGTATCAATGTGTGATTGTCGGGACCCGTCACCTCTTTGAAGACGTTGAGGAATTACAACGACAAGTTTCAAAGGAGTGAAGAGATGTACCCTTGAACCGAAGTAGATTAAGTGATCTGTAGTCCAATTTGGAACCAAGACCAATTCATTAGGTTATGAACACATTGGCTCAGTTTGAGTCTGGATTGAGGACTTATGGCCAATTTAGGATAAGTCCAATCATGTTTAGATTATTGGCCCTCTGTCGGTCCATTAGACATATCCAATTATAGGAGGGGCTTTGCCTTTAGAAAATTAGCCAATTGGGCTAAAGCTAGTATTGAACACTAAAGACCCACAGTATTGAACACTGGGAATAAGATTAGAAAATTAGTGTTAAACACTAAAAGGATAATCAGTAACCTTGAAAATATAATCCCCCAAATTAGTGTTAAACGCTAGCAAACAACAGTGTTAAATACTGGAAGTGAAGTTGTCAAATTAATGTTAAACACTAAAAAGTTGTGATTCTCAAATTAGTGTTAAACACTAACATATAACAGTGTTAAACGCTGGAAATAAGGCTTTCAAATTAGTGTTAAACACTAAAGCAAATCAGTGTTAAATACTGCAAATAGAGTTTTCAAATCAGTGTTAGACACTGCAAATAGAGTTTTCAAATCAGTGTTAAACACTAAGAAAATCAGTGTTAGACACTGCAAATAGAGTTTTCAAATCAGTGTTAAACACTAAGAAAATCAGTGTTAAACACTGGGAATAGAGTTTTCAAATTAGTGTTAAACACTAAGAAAATCAGTGTTAAACACTGGGAACAAAGATCTCAGATTAGTGTTAAACACTAAGGAGAGAGGGGGGTCACGTGTGGACACGTGAGAGCGCCCTGATTCCCCTTATTTTGTTCTGCCAAAAGTATTGAATACTTTGGAGCATCACGTGTTGTCACGTCATGGGAATTTGGGTATTTGTCTGTTAAAGCTTTTGCCAAGGGGTCACATGGTAGCACGTGAGAGCGCCCATAGCTTCTGTTTCTTTTGCTTTTTCTTTGTGTGCTTCAGGGGTCACGTGGGGCACGTGAGGCGCGGCCTCAAAGTTCTTCTCTGTGTATCTTTATAAGGGTCACGTGGAAGCACGTGACTCTGGTTCTTTGCATGTTTGAAAATCTCTTTATCTTTTTAAGAATTAAATTCTTCATAGGGTTAAATCCTAACAATAACTTTAAAGGAATTAAATTCCACTTTCTTTTGAAGAATTATATTCTTAATTTATTTTCTGTAGGAATTAAATTCCCCATATATGTAAAGAATTAAATTCTGGCATAGGGTAAAACCCTAATTTCTTTTTTAAGGGAATTAAATTTCTGTGAGTATGAGAGAATTAAGTTCTCAATTAGGGTTAAACCCCAGTTCTGTCCAATTTGAAGGAATTAAACCCCAGTTCTGTCCATTTTGAAGGAATTAAATTCCTATATTATAGGGTTAAACCCTAATTTTATCTTAGAGGAATTAAATTCCTATAACTTTGTGAGAATTAAATTCTCAAAACTCAATTCCTCCTCTATGTTTTAGATCTGCATGGCAGAATCTCAACCCAATGAGAATTAAATTCTCAATTTATAGGGGAGATGTGCACTTTGCGGACCTTCAACCAGAGAAAGAACTAAGTTCTTTTCTTTATAGAAGAGTTAAACTCTTTTGAGACTTAAATTCTCTTTTTGAAGCCTCTCTTTTCTTACCGAGGGTTTTTCTTTGCAGAGAATCAAATTCTTCTTTCTGAATTTTCAAGATTCCAAGGCTCTATCTCTCTCCTTTTCTTTTCTCTCTCTCTCTTCTGGCACCTATTTATAGGAGAAGGAAAAGAATCAATCTGTTTAGTGAATCTTTCATTGAAAGATTTGATTTGTTTATTGAGGGATTTGATCATTGATCTGGGCCTTTAGATTGTTAGGTGATTTTTATTCACCGTTGGATTTTAAATCCAAAGATATTTCTTTGTTATTCCGGTGAGATTTAGAGGAAATCTTTCCATGTCCAAGATTTTTCCATAAATTGGTGATATTTAATCACCCTCGGATTTTTAATCCAACGGTTTTACATAATGCTTCTCTATTTTAGAAAGATTTAAGTGATCTTATTCAGAATTTAATTCTGTTGAACAGCAGGGCTTTTAAAGCCAGTCACGTGCAGCCACGTGACCTTTGGTCACGTGCGAGCACGTGACCCTCGGGCACGTGACCTTCGGTCACGTGTAGGCACGTGACCCCTTTAATGAACTTCTCTTCTGTGCTTGCTCTGTGCCGCTGCTTTGAACGTCACGTGCCAACACGTGACCGCTGGTCACGTGCTCGCACGTGATGCTTCTTCTGAAGCTTTTTCCTGATTTTAAATCAGGGAACACTTCCCTCCAATCCTTAGCTTTTTCCTGGTCTTTTATTGGTAGGGTTGCTTGCTCGGTCGCGCCCTTTTCTTCGGACGACTCCGGAGATATTTCTGCCGGTGCGAGAACCCGACGACTTTATACCACGATCCTCATGTCATCGAGCTTTTCGTCAGCTAGTTCTTTAGCGAGCTTAGCTAATGCATCCGCTTTGCTATTTTCCGCACGCGGTATACTTTCCAAGGTGTAGGAAGGAATTTGAATCAGCAGTTGCTGTACTCTCTCGCCGTACTTCACCAACTCTGGCTTGCACGTTTGATAGTCGCCGTTTACTGGACTAACGACCGGTTGCGAGTCTCCGTATATGAGGAGGTTTTCAATTCCCATGTCGATAGCGATCTCAAGACCTGCTATCAAAGCTTCATATTCGGCTTTGTTGTTCGTCCTCGGCTCTGTTAAGGAGAAGGCAAAGCGCATTATCCCTCCTTATGGAATCACGAAGATGAGGCCTGCCCCTGATTTGATTATGGGGGTGCTTTGTTTGTGCTTCTTCATGGAAGATACTCCATCGAAGTAGAGTTCCCATTGGGTATCATTCTCTCTTCTCTCCCCGTCGATCGTGTCAAACGCGTGTTCGTCCGACAATTCGCAGTTCAAGGGAGAGTCGGCAGGTATCAGATGCTCAGCGAGGAAGTCAACGATGGCTTGGCCTTTCACTGCCTTAAGGGGTCGGTATGTCACCGAGAATTCCATTAAGAGCTGGGCCCATTTGGCGAGCCGTCCCGTTAATATAGCCTTAGACATCAAATATTTGAGAGGATCCACCTTAGATATGAGATAGATCTCGTGTGCCAATGCATAGTGTCTGAGTTTCGTTATCGTGAAGATTAACGCCAGGCAGTGTTTTTCAATGGGTAAGTAATTGCTTTCTGCCCCAGGAGAACTCGACTTAGATAATAAAAGGCTCTCTCTTTCTCTTGGTCGTTCTCTTATGCCCACAGCGTGCGTAAAGAACCTTCGAGGGCTGTCATATATAGGACGAGAGGTTTTCTTTTAACGGGAGCGGTCAGTACTGGCGGATTCTGTAGGTATTGCTTGATTTCGTCTAGTGCGCTTTGGCATTTGCGATCCCAGACGAAAGGGGTCCCTTTCTTCATTAAGTGACTGTAAGGACGGCACTTGCCGGTGAGGTTAGCTATGAATCGCCGGATATACGCGAGCTTTCCTTGGAGAGACCGCAGTTGCTTGAGAGTCCTTGGTGGAGGCATTTCTATGATCGCCTTGATCTTCGATGGGTCTACCTCGATGTCTCGGTGTCGGACGACGAATACTAGAAACTTTCCCGAGGAAACTCCGAATGCGCATTTGAGAGGGTTCATCTTCAAGTTGTATTTCCGAAGGCGCTGAAACACGATCTTCAGATGTTCTAAATGTTCCTCGTATGATTTACTTTTAACCACGAGGTCGTCGATATAGCATTCGACGATTTCATGTATGAGGTCATCGAAGATCTTCGTCATGGCTCTCTAATAGGTGGCATCGGCGTTCTTTAGACCGAAAAGCATCACTTTATAGCAAAATATGCCCAAAGGGGTTCGGAAAGTGGTATGCTTATGGTCTTCGGAATGCATCTTTATCTGATTGTATCCTGATGAGCCATCCATGAAGGAGAAAACTTTGTGAGTGGACGTATTATCTATCATCAGCTCAGTGACTGGTACTGGGAAGTCGTCCTTTGGGCAGGCTTTATTGAGATCCCGAAAGTCCACACATATGCGCACCGTCCTATTTTTCTTCATCACCGGGACGATGTTGCCGATCCAGTCAGGGTATTGACCTTCTTGGATGAAGCCGGAGTCGATTAGCTTCTTGACCTCGGCGTTGATGCTCATCTCAAGCTCGAGCCACATTCTTCTTTGTTTGATCGGCTTGACGTCCGGAGATATTGCCAATTTGTGTACAACAATCTCTGGATCTAGTCCTGGCATCTCGGAATAGTTCCATGTGAAGCAATCTTTATGCTGCATGAGCACGTCCTTTAGCGTATCCACCCTTTCTTCAGACAACAGCTCACTGACGAACGTCGGCCGTGGGTCGTTTGCCGTTCCCAAGTCAATTTTTGTGAGGTTATTTACGGTAGTATGTATCCCATCTTCCAGCTCTTTTGGCGCCGGTGGAAATTATGAGATCACCTCGCCATCATCGTTTTCGAAGCACTAGGGGAGGTCATCCATATTCTCAGGCTCTTCTTCTGACAGCATTATCACGTGGCAGGTACGAGATCGCTTCCAAGACCGATATTGATTTGGTTCCATTCTCGCTGCATACGTGGCTTTCGGTTCATGCTTCTGCGGCGGGATTACCCTCCAACTGTTGGATAGAGCGAACCTGCCGAGTTGATATTGGTCTTCAACCCAGTTCTTGAAGGTGAAGCAGTCTTCGAGAGGATGCCCTATTGCTTGGTGATAAGAGCAATAGTCTGGGTGAGAGACCCTGTTTGCTTGCTCGGGATGCTTGGACTCCGGGAGTGTCATCATCCGATGTTTCATGACAAGATCGAATATCTTCTTTGTCTTGTCTTGATGAAAAGAATATTCTCGAACCATCTTCTTTATAAGAGACGGATCCCGGCTGCTCGACTCTTGATTGCGTGGCTTCTCAGACCTATTATGCTGCTGTTGAACGTTTTTTCCGTTCTTTGGTTTATTTTTGCCTCTGTGCCGGGTCTTTTGCATGACTGGTTGGCGACGACGAGTATTGTCATTCTCAACGGCCCGTTGAAGGAGGCGCTGCGTCCTGGCTTTCTCGTAAATGGCCATTTCGCGGTTATGGTCATCCCGGACCTTTTGACCCGCTTCCCTTATAAGCTTGTCCATCTGTTCTTCGAACGACGGATTTGGCATTTTCATGGCCGGAGCTCGTTCTGGTTCAGGGTTAGCATCTTCCCACAGAGCATCTCCTTCTTCATCAAAGTCATGTATGACGTAGCAGTCGCGGAATGGCTCCTGTTTCTTGGATTGAACATATCCAAACCCGATCGTTTCCATTCTCCCGTTGGGCAACTTTCGTTGAGTTCCGGGGACGTTCCAGATCCTGTTATAGAACCGTGCTTGTCGAGCAGTTTGCTTAAGAGGTACACCTTGGCGTCTCAAGGGCCTCTTCAATCCTTCTGTGTAGTACCTGGGCAGTCGAATGGGCTGAAGTCTGTCAAGTATCGAGTCAGCACCATGCCAAACTTCTTTTTCCACTCTAGTTTCCGTGGATTGATAAAAGAGGATTGCTTTTTCATTTCTTCGCCTAGGAGGGACGTAGAATGTTTACAGTTCCTGCACACTATAGGCACCAAGTGCGTTGAGCTCTTTGTAATGTTCTCGCGGAACCATAGCGATTTGCAAACTCCGATTATCGCCAGCAAAGGCATGTATTGATGGCCGAGCAGAGAATACGGCATTGACTTCATCTTCCGAGTCGCTGCCGAAGATCAGCATAGGTGTGGCCGGTCCTGGCTTGTTGCATTGGGGAAGATCTGAATAAACTATTTCTTCTTCCTCCTCGGTGTCACTCCCGAAGACCGGAATAGTAGTGATTGCTTTGTTCTTATCCTCCGGTTTGCGACATCTTTCCGTGTCTTCGAAATCTGGCAGGAAGTACTTTGCATCCTCATATTTGCGGACTTCGTTCACGGAGAATGGGTTTAGTTCCTCTGTCACAGTGTACTCGAGACCATCCTTGAAATACTTCATACACTGGTGTTGTGTAGAAGGGATGATGTTGTACCCATGTAACCAAAGCCTGCCGAGTAAAGCGTTATAGCAAGTCTTGGCGTCAATGACGTGAAATTTAATGTCCGTGACGAGCAGCCCAAAGTGCAGCGTCGGTATTATAGACCCAAGTGTCCGTGATGACTAGGAGTCAAACCCGGAGATGGTGATTTTATCACGAGTGAGATGCTGAACGCTCATGCAGATTTCTTTTAGCACTCTCACGTTTAGGAGATTGACTGAGGACCTATTGTCAACCAGGATTTTGCCTATCTTGATATCATGACAGCATCTAGAGATATAAAGGGGACGGTTATGCTTGCATGTCCCAAGGAGGAGATTTTCATCGCCGAAGGTGATATCGGCTATGTGCACTTCTTCCAGCTCGTCCTTCATCTTTTCTTTGGCGAGGAAAGCTTGGAATTGCTCTGGCTCTTGTAGTGCCTTGATCAATGAATCTCTCGCCTCTTTGGATAGCAGAAGGGCGTCGAGAATGCTTAGCTGCGAAGGTAGCTTTCTCAAGTGTGTCAGAATGTTGTAGTCCACTTTACTTTTCTTTGGCGGGTCCTTGGCTGTCAGCTCTTTGACGGCTTGGTCATCAAGGATGATATCCTCAGGGACCTTTTCTTTCCCCTTATCTCTTCTATTTGACCCACTGTTCGAGGGCCCACGATTCTTTTCTGGCAGCGTACGATTGCGCAGCTGAATATTTTCACAGGTCTTCGGTTCTTCCTCTTTTCCCGAGGTGGATTCTTTAAAGAGAGGGGCAAGAGTCATTTCTTCATCAGAGTCGCTCCCGAAGGTGAGAACTTGCGATCCCCCAGTATCGACCATGTGACAGTTGCCGGTAGTTCTTTTACGCTCCTTGGTCGTATTTCTTTGCTCCCGACGAGTTTTGCGTTTCATCCGCTTGAAATGTTGCCGGTGAGCAACATATCTCTGCCACCATTTTTTAAAAGCGTTGCACTCTTCGGTAGGATGCGCAATCTTTCGATGATACAAGCAGTAGCTAAGATGTATTTCCCCTTCACCAAGAGTGTTTCCTTCAGAGGGTGGCAGCTTCATTCCCATCGATATGGCTTTGGCGAACCTCTTCCTCGTCTTGAACCTGCTTTTATTTGCGGCGGATGTACTTTGATCTGGCGGGGGTGTTTCAACCCTTTCCTCCAGTCGCCGACATTTGGCTTTTCCAAATATGGCCATTTCACGCTCTCGAGCAGCTTTGTTTTTAAGAAGAGCTTCGTCCAAGAATGCATCAATCATTTTGTCTGATGGCCTAGAAGTTCCGGCTTAGGATCTGTCCCCAGTTTCTCTGTGTAAGGAGCTTCTTCATCGTCTATCGACAAGTGAGAGATCACATGGCAGCTTGCCACATAATCTTCAGATTCATCCGACGAGTCTTCTCCATTGTCATCATCTCCGTCCTCAAGGACGTGGTTGAGAAATTCTTGGAGTGTGACTGGAGTCCGCGCTTTTTGATTATATTTTTCCAGCGCGTCAATCTGCTTCTGTAGGTCCGTGCGCTTGTCACCAGGCTTCACGGGCTTTTTGGTCTTCTTCTTCTTCTTCGAAGACTTTGACGGCTGGGTGTGAGCACTTTGACTATCATCACCAATTTTTGGAGTCGGGTGCAGTTTCAGTATTCTCTCGATAATCTCGGGTTCCAGTGGATTTTTCCACCTAATCGCCGGATATGTTTGGAGATCCTTCAGCATTCTTTTAGTTTTGACTGAAAGAGCGATCTCCTATGGAGCTTCTTCTATGAAGGAGCATGATGCCCCCAGTGTGTCTGTCTTCTTGGGAGCGTGTGGCTGTGGTGGGTTCACCTTCCAATTCTCGGACAGGGCAAATTTGCCCTGTTGGTATTGATCTTCAATCCAGCCTTTAAAGGCGAAGCAATTTTCAATTGGATGGCTTACCGTTTGATGATTGGGACAATAATTGGGACTATTAGCCTCGCCGGGTTGCAACGGTCGTTTTGGATTCGGCAGATTGATGAGCCTGTTGCGCACCGCTAGCTTGAACAATCTCTTCGTTTTGTCTCGGGGAAACGAATAAGGGCGCTTCATCTTCTCATTATAGAATTGTCGCCTCTCGTCTAGGCGATCAGTTAGTTTTGGGTCATTGGGCTGCTGTTGAGTATTCGCGACGAAGGTCGTCTTCCCTTTACCCTTTTCATTGCGCGGTTCCGGCTTTAAAAGAGACGGTCTATGACCCATCTGGTCCATTTGGGCTAGTTTGTCAATCAGGGCTTGGAAGGTGGTCGGCTTGAAGAACATCATGAATTGAAAAATAGTTGCTTGAGGGTCAAGTGTGCCTACGAACATGCCCACTGCCGGCGCTTCCTCGATGCGCTGCTCACATTTTGACCATAAATTTCGCCATCGTATTGCGTATTGCACCCATGTTTCACCTGGCTTCACCCTGGCATTGATCAATGTCGTTATCGGGGTGCGTTCGCTAGCGCTCGTGAACCTCTGTGTAAAGAGCAACTCCATTTCTGCAAACATCTTAACGAAGTCATTCGGGAGCTCGGAATACCACTCGAATGCCGTCTCTGACAAGCTGCCAACAAACTGGCGGAGCAGTAGTTTATCATCACCTCCAGTATTACCACACATGGCTCTAAATTGAGCGACGTTCTGATGCGGATTTCCCGTCCCCTTATATACATGGAATTCGGGGATCGTATATCCCGGCGGGTACCTTATTTGGTCATACCAGCCTGGATAGGGTTGCCCAGTTTTAACAATTTGGCCGGCCGCTTAATTTGCCTGGTGAGCTCGTATTTGCTGAGCGATGTAGTCGTCCAAGGCGGCCTTAGAGATTGTCTCTTCTTTGGCTGCTGAAAGAGTCGTAGGGGGGTTCGATGTCTCCCCTCTGTCGTCTTCAATGATGATCGGGGGGTCTTCAGCTGGAGGTTCCGGCTGTAACATTATCCCAGCCATGTCTTGGAACAAAATAGCCATTCGTTTTATATTGGCTGCCTGCTCCACAGCCTCTTTTTCTTTGCTCTCGAGCATTCTTCGGAGGAACTCAGTATCAGTTTCTTGTTCCCGACGCTGCTCCGAGGTCTCTGGATTTTCTTATGGCCCAGTGAGTGCGGTCATTGCAGTCAGCATCTCCTGAAGTTTCTGCTGTTGTTGTTCCTGAGCCTTCGTTACCGATCGGGTAAGCGGTCGATGACCTGTGGAAGCACGGCTTTCCTCTTTTCCGGAAACCATATAAACGGTATGTGTTACCATGCCCCCGGACTTGGGGCGTTTAGATTCAACGTCCTTGCGGTTTGCCGCGTTCATAGGGGCTTTCTCTGGCCTCCTTCTCTTGTGAGCAGTTGAAGTCGAGGGGGCCGTTGCAGCGGGCACCCAGACGGCTGTCGCCTTTGGTGGCTTGACAGGATGGTTTTCTCCTTGTCGAGCATTAAGCTTCTTTGATCGGCGAGAGTAGTCCTGGTCAATCACCGATTCCTGGATCCGTCGTCAGACTTTATAAATTTTGGAGGACAGTCGCTGAGGGGGCTGCTCCGGCTTCTTTTCTGTAGCATTCTCCAGAGGTGGAGGAGATCTCTTCAGCACGGTAGTCGGAGAGTTCTTGCGAACCCTCCTAAGGGGTTCAAAGCTGTTCCCAGTTGGAACAGCAGTATTGATTTCCACCATGGGAGCTGGCGGAGTTAGTCCAGAAGGGGAGCTGCCCCCAGCCTTCCTTACTCGGCGCCAGTGATGACGGTGAGCATGTCGTGCGGATGGAGTTGGTTCAGCTATGGGGATGGCTTCGTCATGCCCCCTGTCTTGGCGGAAGGTTGTCTCCAGTGTCAGCCTTTTGAAGACTAACGTTCGCCGAGAAGTAATGTCCAACCTATCGAAGGCAGACATCCAAGTAGGGGAAGCAACCTTGACGATTTCACCTGGAACAGGAGCTGAAATAGTCAGTCTTTTGAAGACCGACCCTTTGGCAGGAGAAGCCGCCTTGATGACTTCGGGAGCAGGGATGGCAATCCTTTTTGGAATAACCCTTTCTGGTATTGCGGGCTTCTTCATGGGCCCAATTGAGCTTTGGCCTAGTCTATCAAAGACTGAGGTGCCGGAGCAGGACGACCCATTGAGAGGGGCCGCAGTAGTTGTAAGCCGATCAAAGACCAACTTCTTCTAAGCTTCTTGTGTTGGTACATGAGCGCTGAAGCTCGTTGGCGGGAGCATGGTCCCGAAGAACAATCCAGTGGTGGCCTGAGTGACCTGTTCTACCGGCATAGCGAAGATGGAGGCCGCTTGGGGCCCGTAAGTCACTCCTCCGGACAGGACGGAGCGAGAGTTGCAGTTGCAGTTAGTGCAGGTTGAAACCATTGATCTTCTGTTTTCTGTACGGAGCAAGACACCAAATCTTAGTATCTCGAACCCAAGGGCAACCATATCAAACCGCGATTCGTTCGCGAACACGACACACGAAGTGTGGAGTAGAAAGAGGAAAAGGTCCCACCGGGCGTGCCAGAATCTGTTCCCCGCCGAAACACGGAGACGCGACCGCGCAGGTCCGTTTTGCCTGAATTTCGGAACAGATGCTAATTGGTGTTGTCCGTCCACCTCTCCGAAGATGCCAAGTTGATTTATGACACCATGTATCGAAAGTTTAAACGGATGCGGCCGATGTAGCAGACTTCGTCAGATTCCTCCTTATTTGAGAGTTTTTGATTGTGGGGACGCTCTTCCCTGTAGGCGCAAGTCCCTGTAGTTAATTACGCTACCGCATCGCGGTAACCACTTTCTCTTTCTCCATATGGTCAGTTCGTGTCGTGGGTGTTTGTTTTATTTTTGGTTGCCCGTGGATTGTATACGGAGACTAATTTATGTTGTCGCCCGTAGGGCGTGGATTAGTCCAAATCCGTATTTTCTTAGATTTGGGTTTGGGGTTTGGGTTTAAGGATACGTTAGTCTCATTTGAGACTAAGATCAACTTAAACGTTTGTTAAGGATACGTTAGTCCAATTTTAGACTAAGATCAACTTAACGGGATCGTTTAGATCCAACAAAAGAGCGTTTGGACTCTATTGTTTAGTTTAGGGACATTGCGGTCGATTAGTTTAAGGACATTACGGTCCAATGTTAGTTTAAGGGCATCTCGGTCCAAGGTTAAGGGAATCATAGTCCGTGAGTTTAAAGACCTCACAGTTAAGGTTAAGGACATCATAGTCCGTGAGTTTAAAGACCTCACAGTCAAGGTTAAGGACATCATAGTCCATGGGCTTAAGGACCCCACAGTCCAGGTTAAGGACATCATAGTCCGGTAGTTTAAAGACCTCATAGTCAAGATTAAGGATATCATAGTCCGTGAGTTTAAGGACCCCACATTCCATGAAATGTATGTTTATCGGGACCCGTCACCTCTCTGAAAACGTTGAAGGATTACAACGACAAATATCAGAGGAGTTCAGAGATGTACCCTTAAACCGATATGAGTTGAGAGACCTGTAGTCCAATTGGGACTAAAATCTGTGATTTATGAGCATATGAACTCAATTAATCTGAACTGAGGACTTATGGCCAATTTGGGCTAAGTCCATTCAATTACAATGTTCAACATTTGGTTTTGAGTTGTCAGATGTTTGTTTGAGCCCAATCCCTTTTAAAAATGCTACGCATTGGTTTGGTCTCTGACAATATTTTGTCTTTAGTTGAATTCTGTGCATTTATCATAGCTCCAGGCTTATTCAAAGAACAATTTATGTTCCGTCCAAGCACACATAAAAGCATGTGGTGCACTTGGCACTAGCGCCAGTCGATGAGCGCAGTGCGCTATGGTTAAAGCGCTAATGCGCTTAGTGCTTTGCGCCAGATATGAAGCGCTAAGGCGCTTAGCGCTTTGCGCTAGATGAAGAGCGCTGATGCGCTAGATGTAGAGCGCTGATGCGCTAGATGTAGAGCGCTGATGCGCTATAGTTGAAGCGTTGAGACGTTTGGCGCTGATGCCATATAATGAGCACAAAGTGCTTTTAGTAGTGCAGCGCACATGTGAGGAGCACGTGGCGCGCTTAGTACTGAGCGCTAACTAATGAGCGCAGTGCGCTGTGTTTGAAGCGCTATGGCACTGCAGCGCTTTGCGCTAGATGAAGAGCACTAAGGCACTTTTGAATTAGGAGCGCTAATGCTCTTATTAGATTAGGAACGCTACGGCTCTTCTTAGGTTAACTTTGCGCTCTGAAGATTATCTTTTCTTTGATAAGAGACTTTGTCTCAAGATTCTTAAGAACAAAGCTCTTAGTTTATAGGAGATATTTCAATCTCTTTTTGATGAAAGGCTTTGCCTTTATGGATCTGTGATCCTAAGAGAATTGAATAATTCTCCCCCCTTTATAATGAGATGTTCATAATCTCTTTTGTGAAAGACAATTTGTCTTATAGATCTATGATCTGTGAAAGAAGTAAATACTTCTTTTTATATTGAGACGATTTCATCTTTCTATTCTTTTTTACCTTGAAAAGAATTGTCTTCTTTTGCCGAGAGTTTCTTCTTCTTCTTGAGATTTTCTCAAAGTTTTTGGGGGGGGTTCCTCTCTTTGAAACTTGAAGTCTCGGGGCCTTTATATAGAGCAAGATGGTTTGTTCAATCAGTTAAGGAGATATTTTCTCTAATTGATTTGGGGAATTTCCCATCGTTGGATCTTTGATCCAAGGGCTTCTGGTTTACAGAAAATAATCTTCTTGTTTTTTACCAAGATTGGGAAATCTTTCCTCTTTACAAAATTTGTTCTGTATTTTAGTGATTTTTAATCACCATTGGATCATTGATCCAACGGTGTTCCAAATTCAGGGCATAATCTTTTCTGTTTGGAAACATTCAACAGAATTTCATTCTTGTTAATTGATGATTTAATCATATCCGTTGGATATTTGATCCAACGGTGAGGAACATTTAGTTCCAGCGCTAGCGCTTATGCGCTCTGTCCATGGTGCGCTACTTGGAGCACAGCGCTCTTAGAGTTAGCGCACACGTGCTTTGCACATGGTGCGCTACTTGTAGCGCAGCGCATCTAGCGCTAGCGTCTATGCGCTTTGCACGGGGTGCGCTAGTTGTAGCGCAACTCTTTTATAAAAGCGCAGCTTTAATTCAAATTTTGAATTCTGAACAGAGCTTTGCTCCAATTGGGGAAACACTCCAGATCGAGGCCTTTGCTGACTCCAGCTTCCAGAGTGATAAGGATGACTCCAAGTCCATGTCGGGTTATGTTTTTACCCTCTGTGGAGGGGCGGTCTGTTGGAAGTGCTCCAAGCAGGACACCGTTGCAGACTCGACGATGGAAACTGAGTTGCATGAGACGCCGCAAAAGTGGCAGTCTGGATGTGGAAGTTCTTAACTGAACTTCAGGTAGTTCTTTCCATTGTTGGTCCAATACTTTATTATTATGACAACAAAGGCGCTATAGCTTTAGGGAAGGAACCTAGGTCCCATCAGAGATCCAGACTATCATGAGGCGGTACCACCTGATCAGGGAGATCGTTGATCTCCAGGAGATCGAGGTGAAGAGAGTAGATACGGAGAACAACACTGCAGATCCACTCACAGAGGCCATCCCCAGACAGTGTTCGAGAGGCTATTCGAGATCATAGGTCTGCGATATGCCTGTATATGGCCTTAGTGCAAGTGGGAGATTGTTAGTGTTATATACCCTAGAGGCCATTATTGTATCATACTGGTTTGTATGTCACTTATTGGAAGCTTGGGATATACACGGATATAGTAACAGACTTGCTCAAAATGGTAGTATGCTACTTGGTTTGTTTCCAGCTCAATATGTGCATGTATTTTCTTAGCATATCGCTTATATATATTGGTAGAGCCCTTAGGATCTTTTGCTTGATTTCCAGCGTTATGATGGCAGTCATACTAGTAGGGGTTGGGTAGTCTATAAGCACATCCTATACAGGTCCCTAGTCGTAGAATTATCGAGACGGGGCATCGATACTCCCGAGTAGACTAGTGTATACGCTTCTCATCCCAGCAAGGGGAGATGGTCTGTTCCACAACTATTAGTACGTCGTACTGGAGATAGTATGCAGGTGCTCATTAGGTTATGAGTACACTGGACAGGACTCATCGGGAACTGTTGGTGGGTATTATTCCTGTCGTCGGGTAGCAGTTCCCAGGTGACATGAATACAGCTTAGTCCGTCTACTTGATACTGCTACTTCGCCTCGACTGTGTTCTTACTGTACTTTGATTACTACCTTACCACGACTCAAAAGAGTCGAGCAAACAGGTAGTAGTTGGGTGCAGTCCCGAAGCACTTGGAAGCAGTGGCGGTTAGATAAGATTCGTCTCTCTCGGTATTGGGGGTTGATATCGCACTGTGTTCGGAGAGCCATTACACAAAATCCCTGGCCAGGGAAAGCGAGATTTACTGGTAGGTATTCCAGTAGTTTCTCAGGGTGTTTTGGGTTACACTCCGACATGACTTATTGCGCTATTAGAGGTCTGGCGATTACCGCCCCTAGGCCCGATATGCGATACTCTTAGACGAATAGATCGGACTGTACGAAGATTGTCACATACAGACTCAGTAGGAGTTCGGATGAGTTTTCTCATCGGCCTTCTCATTGACAGATACCGGGTAGCCATTACGTGCAGCTAGTCCCGCTTGCGGCTTGTGGTTAAACCCACTGCCAGCGTACTGTCGAGTCTTTAGAGTCCCATATAGAGGATTTCCCTGCATCGAGCGAAAGATGTAGAGGCTGTATGGTTTTACGATAGGGCTTCGATCACATACATGCACTTGTGCGCGTATGATGTTCGGACGGATAATACTAGTGGGCTTTAGTTTAAACCGGATCCTGGTATTATATTGATGGATTGTTTTCGTCTCATTGTATTCATATTCTTCGGAATACGAATGCGAGTATGTATATACGGATAAGGGGCATTCTCGTAATTTGTCGAGAAAGCTTCTAGAAGTGGACACCTATTAGGGTTTGATTTCTTTATTGGATTAAACTTTATTAGGTGAGGAAATGAGGTGGATTATTACATTGATTCTAGCATAGCTACTTGGTGACTCATGGTCATGACTCACCACAAGATATTTTGTGAAGCTAATTAGATATTTGTGTGAGATATTTCTCTTCAATTATGGATATGTTTCACATTCATCTAAAGAGGCAGCCATCTCTTTTCATTATTCACAACTCCACTCTCACTTTTCCTCAAGTCTTCTTCTAATTCCTCACAACCCTAAAAGTCTCATGAGTTGAGAAACCTAGGGTTCCAAGAAACAAACTAATTCATCTTCACTTTCTACATCACCTAAGCTTTCTAGTCTAGCAAGCTAGTTGCCCTGGTTACCTCGGATTTGAGATTGGAGCTCGGACTATAGTCTCTCGAGTGGATTGTCTTTGACTCGAGGAAGCCGACGGGAAGCTACGATCCGTTACGATCCTCGAAGCCTACGATGACGAGGAGGACAGTGACTAGACGACCTGAAGGACTTGGTTTCGTGAGGTATAAGTTTCATCCGAGTAGTTAAACCTCACACATTATTTTGTTAGCTAGTTAGGGTTTAGTATCGATCCTGGAGTTCAAGTCGGTGTTGCGAGCTTTGAAAAATCGTTTTCTGCATATTCCACCTCCCCGTGGACACGCGGGGTGCGCGACATCGACTTACAACTTGGTCATGTTAGTATTGATTGGTTTAAAAGAAACTCTGTGTTTAATTGACCAAACACTGACTGCCTGAATTAACTTCTCCTTATTCTCGGACAAATCGCCGATTTTCAACCCACTTTCAATATCGACTGCCGAAAACCTATCCGCATGAAAGTTGACATTCTCCATTACCGATGTAGATAACATGTGAGTATCTGTTATATTATCGGCAAGTGGATCTTCAAACTCAATGAAGTCATTGTTAACACATGAATTAGTAATCCACTGTCTATCATTCTCATTAAAAAGGATATGTGCAATTTGCATGCTATCTTGTGCTTGAATCTCGTTCTCATCACTAGCATCATCATCATCATCACCACTTTCATCTCCATTATCTTCCAACACCGCTGGATCCGTAGAAGGTATATCGGTTGGATGTGCGTGTAAGTCCACGTTGCGACCCCCGGTTCTTACGGGGAGGCGGAAACGGTATAAAATCAAAATTTTAACGCAAGAGGCAACATGGACTAAGCTAGGTCGGGATCTTTACCTAAACTAAAACTAGCATACTAAGCTAAAGATATTTAGCTACTCGGATGAAGATGGTTATACCTAAACTTGAACTCCTTCTCTTCAAGCTCCGATGGTGGTTCGATGGCTCATTCTCGTTGTCTCCGTACGCCGAAGATAGATCCACTTGAAAGCTCCAACCTTTAGCTCCTTCTTCGTTCTTTGAAGAAACTAGTTCACTTGGTTTGCTAAACCTAGTGAACTAGAATGAGTAGAGATGATTTAGAATGGGATTTTATCTATGGTTCTTGATTCTCAACTCATGAGACAAGAGAACCATAGATCAAGAGAGGGAGCAAGAGGTTGAGGGTGAGAGCAAGAGGAGAGCTCAAGAACAAGAGAGAGAATGAGCAAGAAAGAATGAGCAACTCTTTTGTCTTTCACCCTCTCATAATCCAAAGTGATCATAACTCATCATATCAAAAAAAGTCTTATGTGATGGTTAGAAGCAACCATAACCTTATCATGTCATGCACTCATTTTACTCAAATGAGCAAGCAAGAAAAAGTCTTTGGCATGAAATGATAACCATGGTTATCATGATGGTCAACTAGTCAAGCCTAGTCAACCGGTCAACAAGTCAACAAAAGTCAACAAGTCAACAAAGTCAACAAGTCAACAAAAGTCAACAAGTCAACAACCATATCACCATAATACTTAATTAATATAATAGTTAATCACATATCATATTCTCATTAGGGTTGAGCAAAAAGTCAAAAAGTCAACGGTCAACTGTCAACAACCCTAATGAGAATCCGCTGTCTGTGCCTCCCTGTCAACTGTGCATACACACCCGCATCCGCGTTCCGAGGAACACGAATGCAAACTGGATAAATCCAATCCCATAAGGTACACTAGGATCTGGCTTAAACCAAAGCCCGCTAGTGTAAACTGTCCGGACACTGTACGTGCACAAGTGCACGGATGTGACCGAACCCTGTCGCAAAACCATGCGACCTGTCGCAATACCATGCGACCTCTACTCTTTTGCCTAAAGGCGAAAAGCTTTCTGTGTGGGACTCTAAAGACTCGACACTACGCTGGCAGTGGGTTTAACCACAGACCGCAAGCGGCACTAGCTGTGCGTAACGGTCCCCAGGTAATGCCGACAAGAAGACCGACGAGGCGAAACCCATCTGAACTCCTACTGAGCCTGAGTGTGACATTCTCCGTACAGTCCGGTCTGTTCGTCTGATACATCGCATGGCGGGCCTAGGGGGCGGTAAACGTCAGTCCCCCAATAGCGGTACAAGTCGTGCCGGAGTGAAGCCCAAAACACCCTGAGATAACACTGGAAACCTACCAGTATATCTCGTTTGCCCTGGCCAGGGACTACTCGTGTAATAGCTCTCCTAGACACAGCGCGATGTCAACCCCCAATACCGGGAGAGACGAATCCTGTCTAACCGTCACTGCCTCCAAGTGCTTCGGGACTGCACCCAACCACTACCTGTTTGCACGACTCCTTTGAGCCGTGGTAGGGTAGTGATCAAAGTACAGTGGGAACACACTCGAGGCGAAGTGACAGTGTCAAGTCAGCGGACTAAGCTGTACTCATGTCACCTGGGAACTGATAACTGACGATAGGTATAATACCAACTAGTCAGTTCCCGACGAGTCCTGTCCAGTGTACCCGTAACCTAACGAGCACCCGCATACTATCTCAAGTACGACGTACTGACGGCTGTGGGACAGACCGTCTCCCACACTGGGATGAGAAGCGCATGCGCTGGTCTACTCCGGAGTATCGATGCCCTGTCTCGATAGTCCTGCGACCAGGGACCTGCATAAGGATGTGCTTATAGATTACCCAGCCCCACTAGTGTGACGGCCATCACATTGCGGGTAATCAAGCAAAGATCCTAAGGGCTCTACTAATGTGTATAGGCGATATACAAAATAAACACATGTACACATTGAAGTAGAAACAAACCAAGTAGCATACTACTATTTTGAGCAAGATTGTATATACAAGGTGAATATCCCAAGCATCCATTAAGTAATATACAAACTAGTATGATACAGTAATGGCCTCTAGGGCATATACACTAACAATCTCCCACTTGCACTAAGGCCATGTACTGGCGTATCAAAGACCTATCATCTCGATCAGCCGCTCGAACTGAGTCTGGGGCAAGGCCTTGGTGAATGGATCTGCAGTGTTGTCTTCTGAAGCGACTCTCCGAACCTCGATCTCCTGGCGATCCACGATCTCCCTGATCAGGTGATACCGCCTCAAGATGTGCCTGGATCTCTGATGGGACCTGGGTTCCTTCGCTAAAGCTATAGCCCCGTTGTTGTCGCAATACAGAGGTATTGGATCAACAATGGACGGAACCACCTGAAGTTCTTTCAAGAACTTCCTCATCCAGACAGCTTCTTTTGCGGCATCAGATGCAGCGATGTATTCCGCTTCCATCGTCGAGTCTGCAACGGTTTCCTGTTTGGAACTCTTCCAACACACCGCCCCTCCATTGAGGGTAAAGACAAAACCCGACATGGACTTGGAATCATCCTTGTCACTCTGGAAGCTGGAGTCAGCAAAGGCCTCGATCTGGAGGTCTTTTCCGCCATACACCAAGAACATCTCCTTAGTCCTTCTCAGGTACTTGAGAATGTTCTTTACCGCTATCCAGTGTTTCTCCCCAGGGTTTGACTGATACCGGCTTACCACACTCAGTGCATAAGCTACATCCGGTCTGGTACACAACATCGCATACATTATAGAGCCTACCGCAGAAGCGTAGGGTATAATAGACATGCGATCCCTCTCCAAATCAGTCTTGAGAGACATCTCTTTAGAGAGGGTGATCCCGTGACAAGCCGGTAGGTTACCGCGCTTGGAATCTTCCATACTGAACCTCTTCAGTATGGTGTCGATGTACCTGGACTGCGAAAGTCCTAATATCCTCTTGGATCTGTCACGGTAGATCCGGATACCCAGAATGTACGAGGCATCACCCAGGTCTTTCATGGAGAACCTGTGTGACAAGAACCCCTTGACAGATTGTAGCATAGGAATGTCATTTCCTATTAAGAGAATGTCATCCACGTATAAAACGAGGAATACTACAGTTCTCGCTACAAATCTACTATAGATGCATGGTTCATCTGGATTTTTGATAAAGCCAAATTCTTTGACCGTCTCATCAAAGCAGATGTTCCAACTCCGCGACGCCTGCTTTAGTCCATAGATGGACTTAAGCAACTTGCACACCTTTCCGCTGCTCCCACTCTGAATGAAACCCTCTGGCTGGTCCATATAGACACACTCCTCTAAATTTCCATTTAGAAAAGCTGTCTTTACGTCCATTTGCCAGATCTCATAATCGTGGAAGGCAGCAATGGCAAGAAGGATCCGAATGGATTTCAGCATGGCTACTGGAGAAAAGGTTTCGTCATAGTCCAAGCCAGGTCTTTGACGAAAACCCTTTGCTACCAGCCTAGCTTTATAGGTCTCAACCTGTCCATCTACACCAATCTTCCTTTTGAAGATCCACTTGCATCCTACGGGTTTTACCCCGTCTGGAGCAATGTCCAACGTCCATACCTTGTTGGTGTACATGGACTCCATTTCGGTCCGCATTGCATCCAGCCATTTCACTGAGTCAACGCTCTGAACGGCCTGCTGGAAGCTAGTAGGCTCATCATAATCTATGATGCAATCCTCTCTATCCCCGTCTATGAGAAAACCGCAGTATCTCTCGGGCGGATGAGACTGCCTACTACTCCTGCGGAGCGGCGTAGGAATGTCCTGTTCTTCCGAACCCTCTGGTTCCACTAAACTTTCAGTAATAGTCCGTGGTTCTGGAATTTCTTCCAGTTCTACTGCGCTCCCACTATTTTCCTTTTCCAAGAACTGGTGTTCTAGAAAGTGGGCATTACGAGAAATAAGGACTTTTTGTTCCTCTGCGTAGTAGAAAAGATACCCCCTGGTGTTCTTTGGGTATCCCACAAACTTGCACAGTACTGAGCGTGCCTCGAGTTTGTCCGCATGCTGCTTTTTGACAAAAGCTGGACATCCCCAGATCTTCAGATATTGAAGATAGGGTTTCTTCCCACTCCACATTTCATATGGGGTGGTAGGCACAATCTTAGTCGGAACTCGGTTCAAAAGGTATGCTGCTGATTCTAGCGCATATCCCCAGAATGATCGCGGTAACTCAGCGTTACTCATCATGGACCGCACCATATCCAATAGGGTGCGGTTCCATCTCTCCGATACACCGTTATGTTGCGGGGTGTATGGAGGAGTAAGCTGAGAGAGAATTCCGTTCTCTTTTAAATAGTCCAGGAACTCGGCACTTAAGTATTCTCCACCTCGATCCGATCTTAGAATCTTAATACTTTTGCCGGTCTGTTTCTCTACTTCATTCTTATACTCCTGGAATTTTCCAAAGGCTTCGGACTTATGTTTCATTAAGAAGACATAACCGTACCTTGAGAAGTCATCCGTAAAAGTAATGAAGTAAGAATGTCCGCTTCGGGCATGTGTAGACATTGGACCGCACACGTTACTGTGTACGAGTCCCAAGAGCTCGCTCGCTCTTTCTCCATGTCCAGTAAACGGAGTCTTTGCCATCTTTCCTTTGAGACAGGATTGACAAGTGGCATACGACTGATATTCGAACGCATTCAAATACCCTTCTGTATGTAACTTAGTCAACCTTCTCTCATTGATGTGACCCAATCTACAATGCCATAAGAAAGTCTGATTTATTTCTGGAGACTTTCTTTTGTGTGTATTCTGGACATTAAAAATCTGCGGTTGGTTTAACACGTATATACCATTACTCAGAGTACCTGACCCAATCAATACTTGATTAAGGTGAATGTTTACAACATTACTTACAAACGCAAATTCATAACCTTCTTTAGAAACTAAAGATACAGAAATGATATTACAAGTTGCGTTGGGTACAAAAAAGCAATTACGCAAAACCAAAACATGTCCATCTGACATTCCCAGGTGATCGTCCCCCACGGCTTTAGCATCCATGCTAGCTCCGTTTGCAACTCTGAGGGTCATGTCACCTGCTTTCAAAACACTACGGTTTCTCAACGCCTGCAAAGAATTACAGATATGAGATCCTGATCCGGTATCCAATACCCAGGAAGTAGAGTTTATTGAAAGACAGTTTTCAATAACATACACACCTGAAGCTGAAGCTGCAACCTGCTTCAATTCCTGTGTTCTGGCCTTCCAGGCCCTGCAATCATTCTTCCAGTGTCCTTTCTTATGAAAATAGAAGCATTCTTCCTTATCCACAAGCTTCCCCGCTATCTTTGTTGCTTTACCTTTTCCCTTCGTATCCAATTTACTAACACCGCCCCTTGGTTTGGCGGGGGCCTTCTTCTTCTTTCCCTTGGCTTTCGCCTTGGACCTAGAAGAAGATGATCCTCCTACAAACAAAGTGGATGTTTCCCTACCTTTCTGTAGGGTGCCCTCTGCGCTCCTCAGCATGTTGAGGAGCTCTGAAAGTTCAACCTCTTTTTCCTGTAGGTTGAAGTTCAGTATAAACTGGGCGTAAGTGGAAGGAAGGGACTGGAGAACTATATCCGTATATAGCTCACTCTCCAATGTGATCCCTAGGTCAGCGAGCTCCTCAATGAAGCCGATCATCTTTAGCACGTGCTCGGCTACTGATGATCCGACGGCCATTCTTGTCGAGAATAACTTTTTCGACGCTTCGTATCTGGCGATACATGATTGCTCTCCATACAGTTCTTTTGTATGGAGCAATATGGACTCCATGTCCATATTCTCATGCCTCCTCTGATGTTCGTTGTCCATCGAGGCAAGCAGGAGGCACTTGGCCTTCGCGCTATCAATCTCCCAAGTCTTGCGGATTTCCTTATCCGCGACACTGGAAGTTGGACCAGGGACAGGGGGAGCTTTGGTGGTAAGAAGATACCCCAGCTTGTCATAAGTGATTGCTATCTTGACATTCCTGAGCCAATCTTTGTAGTTTGGCCCTGTCAGTTTGTTTTTATCTAGGAGTAACTTAAGTCCAGTCATGTTGATTGGTCGCTGCAATTAGGAGAGAGAAGAAGAAACACTCAGCATGATGCTCTTGCAAGTTTAGAGTGGTTTTTAGTTTGTCTAAACAGGATGGCTCCCACTGTTTCTCGAATCCCTCCTCAAACCATAAAGGAAGAATTAGTCAGGATCAATCCCACCGTACAATACTTGCTTAACCGTTCAGCCAGGCCGGTGTCGGTACTTCGAGGGAGGTTTTCCAACGCTTTCGCGAAGTTCCTTAATTAAAGAACCTCTTTTCCCTGGGGGCGTAGCCCCGCTAACACCTTTCTAGGCACCTACTAGGTTTATAGCATTGATCGTTAAGTGAGAAATTTCCCGAGAAGTAGCATATACTCACAGTAGGATCGGGATCCAAATATCATCGCGTGACGAAACTGAAGGAATCCTACCAGAATCATCACACTCCAAATGGTATGCAAATCTAACAAGTTTCAGTACTTATGAAACTCCCGATGTGGATTTTTGCCCCATGCTCTTATGACCTTGGCGTGAGGTCAAAATGTCATAAGTCACATGTCAAGTTCGTCCCATCATTATCCAGGTTAATTTGAATCCACCCGTACATACCCTTGACGTAGGCCAAAATGGCAGTACGACTGTCTCAAACCAACGCATTCTATCTATGCAACAGATAAATATCCGGCAGCTACCAATCACTATGCCTTGGCGTGAGGTCAAAATACATAGCTTGAATGCTACCAAATATTTAACTGAAATGATGGAGGGCTACGGATGGTTTTGGCAAAACCGTGAACGTAGTGAACTTGATTTGGTCGATGGAACGAGATAGCTTTTAAATGGAGTGGCTCAAACTCCGTATTTTAAAAGTTTGTTTTGAAAAGAACCGAGTGGTTTTTCGAAAGTGTTCCAACGACTTTAACTTGGTTTATTATCTTGCATTAGTTCTTTTAATGCGTGATATTCTTGCATTAGTTCTTTTAATGCGTCCCATCATTTAAACCTACCATTGCAGAAAACAACCAAAATATGACATACGCTTATGCCATTCGCATTCGCCACGGGGCCCCGTCATTACCCGTTAGGTTACTTAACTAACGACAGAGCGGGGGCTGGGCTAGCGCGTCTGTAAAACATAAGCAACGCCTAAATAATATCATATATAGATATACTGCAATGATAAACATTTCAGATCACAGATAAATACATTGGATATACTAGGAATCTGTAATTTGTACGAGCCTGTAACAAAAACAGATTACACGGTCGCGGTGAATAGCCAAAACCCCACCCAAGACCCCTACGGGTGCGGCAAACTACCCGCCAAGTACCCGAAGCGTAGCAACCTCCCTCATCTCCATGAGTAGGCCACTCGACACTTCAGCATACCCGGTAGTTTGTGCACCCCTCCATGGGTCTATCCTAGGAGCAAAAACAGTAAAAAGAAATTATACAATGACGGCTACAACCCCGACCCGGTTGTGCGGCCATACAAATAATTATTACATCAATTTACAAATTTACATGAATTGCAAGAAAAGAAAACTCTCGTCTCACAACCCCCGGCTATTCACCCACGACAATCCAACATATTTATATACACATTCCAGCACATTACAGATCATGTATAACCCCGACCAATCGACTTATAGCGATTAGCCGACGTTCAATACATGCAAACATCACAGATATAACCATCATAGTCAAAGTGCAGTGAAGTTCGGAAAAATACGGAATTATAGGACCCCAAAAGGAAATTTCTTTTCTGGAAAATCTGGGCACATATAATATATTTCAAAAATCCCAAAACCAACACAGACACACACTGCACGAAAAACGATGCACAGAAGACGACAAAGCGCGGCGGTTCCGCGGCGGATGCCTAGCTCGCGCGGCGGAAGGGCGGCGGTTTGGACGAATTACTGTATCGTTTTTCTTGGGCGTTCACACAAAACCCTGAGCCGAATTTACAAGTGTAAAGTTTTTCATTTTGAGCCAAAAAAATTTCAACAGAAACTCAGTTTTTGTAAAAGTTTGGTTTTTGGATTTTTCCGGTTCCGAACTTCGTTACACTTCACTACCAAGCTAGTTTAAGTTTAGTTAGGCTCTGATACCACTGTAAGTCCACGTTGCGACCCCCGGTTCTTACGGGGAGGCGGAAACGGTATAAAATCAAAATTTTAACGCAAGAGGCAACATGGACTAAGCTAGGTCGGGATCTTTACCTAAACTAAAACTAGCATACTAAGCTAAAGATATTTAGCTACTCGGATGAAGATGGTTATACCTAAACTTGAACTCCTTCTCTTCAAGCTCCGATGGTGGTTCGATAGCTCATTCTCGTTGTCTCCGTACGCCGAAGATAGATCCACTTGAAAGCTCCAACCTTTAGCTCCTTCTTCGTTCTTTGAAGAAACTAGTTCACTTGGTTTGCTAAACCTAGTGAACTAGAATGAGTAGAGATGATTTAGAATGGGATTTTATCTATGGTTCTTGATTCTCAACTCATGAGACAAGAGAACCATAGATCAAGAGAGGGAGCAAGAGGTTGAGGGTGAGAGCAAGAGGAGAGCTCAAGAACAAGAGAGAGAATGAGCAAGAAAGAATGAGCAACTCTTTTGTCTTTCACCCTCTCATAATCCAAAGTGATCATAACTCATCATATCAAAAAAAGTCTTATGTGATGGTTAGAAGCAACCATAACCTTATCATGTCATGCACTCATTTTACTCAAATGAGCAAGCAAGAAAAAGTCTTTGGCATGAAATGATAACCATGGTTATCATGATGGTCAACTAGTCAAGCCTAGTCAACCGGTCAACAAGTCAACAAAAGTCAACAAAGTCAACAAGTCAACAAAAGTCAACAAGTCAACAACCATATCACCATAATACTTAATTAATATAATAGTTAATCACATATCATATTCTCATTAGGGTTGAGCAAAAAGTCAAAAAGTCAACGGTCAACTGTCAACAACCCTAATGAGAATCCGCTGTCTGTGCCTCCCTGTCAACTGTGCATACACACCCGCATCCGCGTTCCGAGAAACACGAATGCAAACTGGATAAATCCAATCCCATAAGATACACTAGGATCTGGCTTAAACCAAAGCCCGCTAGTGTAAACTGTCCGGACACTGTACGTGCACAAGTGCACGGATGTGACCGAACCCTGTCGCAAAACCATGCGACCTGTCGCAATACCATGCGACCTCTACTCTTTTGCCTAAAGGCGAAAAGCTTTCTGTGTGGGACTCTAAAGACTCGACACTATGCTGGCAGTGGGTTTAACCACAGACCGCAAGCGGCACTAGCTGTGCGTAACGGTCCCCAGGTAATGCCGACAAGAAGACCGACGAGGCGAAACCCATCTGAACTCCTACTGAGCCTGAGTGTGACATTCTCCGTACAGTCCAGTCTGTTCGTCTGATACATCGCATGGCGGGCCTAGAGGGCGGTAAACGTCAGTCCCCCAATAGCGGTACAAGTCGTGCCGGAGTGAAGCCCAAAACACCCTGAGATAACACTGGAAACCTACCAGTATATCTCGTTTGCCCTGGCCAGGGACTACTCGTGTAATGGCTCTCCTAGACACAGCGCGATGTCAACCCCCAATACTGGGAGAGACGAATCCTGTCTAACCGTCACTGCCTCCAAGTGCTTCGGGACTGCACCCAACCACTACCTGTTTGCACGACTCCTTTGAGCCGTGGTAGGGTAGTGATCAAAGTACAGTGGGAACACACTCGAGGCGAAGTGACAGTGTCAAGTCAGCGGACTAAGCTGTACTCATGTCACCTGGGAACTGATAACTGATGATAGGTATAATACCAACTAGTCAGTTCCCGACGAGTCCTGTCCAGTGTACCCGTAACCTAACGAGCACCCGCATACTATCTCAAGTACGACGTACTGACGGCTGTGGGACAGACCGTCTCCCACACTGGGATGAGAAGCGCATGCGCTGGTCTACTCCGGAGTATCGATGCCCTGTCTCGATAGTCCTGCGACCAGGGACCTGCATAAGGATGTGCTTATAGATTACCCAGCCCCACTAGTGTGACGGCCATCACATTGCTGGTAATCAAGCAAAGATCCTAAGGGCTCTACTAATGTATATAGGCGATATACAAAATAAACACATGTACACATTGAAGTAGAAACAAACCAAGTAGCATACTACTATTTTGAGCAAGATTGTATATACAAGATGAATATCCCAAGCATCCATTAAGTAATATACAAACTAGTATGATACAGTAATGGCCTCTAGGGCATATACACTAACAGTGCGGAACCAATATTGGGGACTTGCATGATACTTGATATTCCGGCTTCATACCAACGAAATCCCGACCTATCGTCTGCAAATGGTGTCCATCCCGTATTGTATTCCGTATTATATGACTGCATGTGCTCGGTATTTTAGAGCATAATATTGAAGCTAAAGCTTGGCACTGACATACAATTAAAACTGAAACTTGGTAGTGACATGCAATTATAACCGAGCGGCGGTACATAAGAACTGCACACAAATTTATGAATACTTAGTAACTATAGCATACCTCCACTATCAATAAATAGTGACCCGCTAAATGTATGTACGGTATAAAAATATGCAAAATAATACTTACTTCGTAAACTGCCAATTCACCGGCGTCTCGCTTGATGTGCCTTCACCTACGTAACTTTGATCTATATACTATTTATCATTGGCGGGAGACATAAATCCGGTAGAATCAGCATTCATATTGAGCATGCGTGTCACTTCTCCTTGCGGGTATTGTTCGGATGCTCGAAAAGAAGGATCAGACACTTCAGAATAAGGTTCGGGCAGTTGAGCAGACGTCAATATCTTCTTCTTCGTAAACTGCTCGATCGATTTTGATTCCGATGCAAGTATGATTTGTGTATCCTCATCATCGGATATTTCAATGGCGGTATATTCATACTCCGTCGGCCATTTGCATATTAAGGAGATATTGATCTCTAACAGATTGATTTTGGTAGCTTTGTACACTACTTGGCACAACTCGTTGTATGTGCTAGACTTTATGACTCCAGTCATCTTAGTTTTTCCACCGATATATTCAGGAATATTATTTTTTCCAATTGTTAATTGGCAGCTGAAATAGCAAATTAGATGGATGTAATTATCCGTCATTTTCCCACCTACCAGAAATATTGACACACTTTAAGAGTTTTCATTAAACAACCTACTTATTTATCTTCACAATTATACTCAACTAATTACCTAAAATTACAATAAAATCCATATTTATAGCATGCAATAAGTTGCAAGAACTTATATCCTGTTCATTAATCTGTCATAAGTAAAATCGGGGAAAACCCCTAATGTATATCCAATTTGTTCGAATTGCTTACCAATACGAAATTTTAGCCAAATTATTTTTAATTATTTTAAAATAAAATTAGGGTTTAGCCAACCTTCGAGATGCTCACAGTGGTGATGACGATGGCGAGGATGAAGGCGATTGTTCGTTTGTAAATTTCTAACTGAATCTGCACAAGCGAAAGACTGTGAGATCAAGAAGTCTGAGTGATCGAGGAAGATGAGAGAAAGAAAGACAGAAGGAGAAAGATGAGAGAAAGAGAAGACAGAGGAGGCTGGGGGAAGCTCGGGAGGAGGTCGGAGGAGGGAGGTGGATAGGAGGAAGAGAGAGAGATGGAGAGAGATCGAGAGTGGGGGAGATCGGAGTGAGAAAGATCGATCGATCGAGAGAGAGATCGAGTACCAGAGAGAGAGATCGAGTACCAGAGAGAGAGAGAGAGAGAGAAGTGAAGAAAGAGAAAAGTTAGTGGCTGTCGGATTAAATAGGGGAATGAGTGCATTTTGAAAGTGTGCCCCAATATTTTTTACGGCGCAGTTTCAAACTGCGCCTATAACAAATGTATGGGGCATAGTTTTAAAATGTGCCTCATACAAATGCTATGGGCACAGTTTCAAACCGCGTCCATAAAAAAAATTATTTCACGCCAGCGCCAGTGCTGAGCTGGCGCTGACGTGACGCATACGAGAGAAAATGCAGTCTATTTTTGTTATTATTTTTTAAAGTGGTATTTTTATAATTATTATTTAAATTTGGTTTACTATAAAAAAATTGTTCTTTTTTTTGGATTATTGTAGTGCACTACACTGGGACGCTACTTGATGGGACCTAGTTTGATTCCAGCCGCGATCGGGGGACTCCGTTCAAGTTCAAGCTTGGTGAAGGCAATTGGTTGAGATCAGGAAGAAGAAGAAGAAGAAGAAGAATTAAGGTGATGATGATAAAGATTTAATGAATATAATTTTTATTTTAAATGTGCAATTGTTGGGTGTTTATTGTTTTTTCCCCCATGAATTTTTTTGGGTGTAAATGATGGATGAATTCAAAGTTTCATAACTTTCTTTTGGATATATTTTTTGCACTCCTGCCTTGGTCCTAAGTCGAACCATCTTGTTTTTGTTTGGATGGCATGCATTTGCATTCATGGATCATGAAGGAATTTTGAGAATGGATTCAACCGGATGAGCGCCATGAATTTTTTTGGGTGGCGGTGGCTGTGATCGAATTTGAAATTGAGGCAGAGAGGGGAGGGGGAATTTTTAATTTTTTTTCCATAATGCAACAAATTGGGAATGGTGTAAACAATTAGCAACAGGGGATATGGTAAGGATTCAAACAGTTATCAGACTTCCGATTACGGGGTTTTAGGTAACGGGTAATGGTTTAAACAGTTATCAAAACCCTATTATGCAGCAGCAGTGTAATTTGCCTGGACAAGGTTAAAGGCAAAAATAAAGACAATGGACAGCTTAATTATAACATGCATGTAAACTTACATCAATCACCTTATCATAACATAAGTTGGATATTACAACTATGACTCGGACATTAATTATCTTTGAGTCAAGCAAATAGGGCAACATATATCTCTCATTAATTTATATCAGAGATATTGTACATCTGGTATCCTCTTTTATTTAAGACAACCAACCACAATACAGGAATATGCATGGCATGACCACGCAGTTCTGTCACGCGGCAGCAACAACAATCCAGGCCATGTCCCATGGAAAGCTCCAGTAGCACACCTCAATCCTGCCGGGCAACGACGTCCTTAACAACATGAATGCAGAGTGATTTGCGGGCCATGAAGACGTGTCGATGTGACACATCGCAATGCCCGATTTGATCTTTTTCTTCGTTTCAACATATAAGATCTCAACTTGTTGCGTCTCGTCTGTGGTAACATATGGCCCTGGTGCATGACATGTATGGAAAATCTACTTGATGGCAGGACACGTGCTCTGTGAACTTACCTCCATTATTTTCGGCCTACACATCTCCAATCATAATGTTTGTTGCTTTCAGATCCGTTGAAGTTCTCCATGCTCTTGACCACGATCTTATTGGAACCCAGCATGAAGGTGGAAAAGCCAATCATATCCTCTGCTCCCGACACGCATCGCTTGATGTCACCTTTGAGTGTTGGAGATTTGCACATAGCGACACTTTGTTTCATAGCCTTGCCCATAATTACTATATCTGCAGGTATCTCTCATTGCAGTGGCGAAGAATGGAATTTTTCTGGCGATCGATCTGGGAGGAAAATGACATCTAGGGGCTGTGCCCCTTGACTTCGGCAGACGCAATACTGTTCCCTTCTTCAAACTACTCTCTCTAAAGAAAGCGCGTATTAAGGGGTGTCGTGAAAAGAGCGACTAGTAAAAATTTTGCTCATTTTCACTTAGTAATGTGCTTTGGTTAGATAGATTTAGATAATTGCTAGCTCAGACTTTTTCCATTTTTATCTTCATGGATAAACCAAGGCAAATTATAAATCATATATTAGTAGTAATGTTGATTGCGTTGCATTGGAAAAATTTAATGGAAATCAGCTAGCTGAGTTTAAATTACACTAATTAAACACACTTAACTATCAATATTTATCGCCAACCTTAAAGTTTATTGATTACAAAAATACCTTAAATATTATGGTTTTCAAGACACTTTCTTTTTCACTAAAATACCTTCAAAAGTACCACTTGAGTTATTTTACTATAATAAGAAAACTTTAAGGCAGTTTAGTGAATCGTCATGATAGTTAAGGACATTTTAGGGTAGTTTACCTGGACAAAACTGAAATAAAAAATAAGGAAATACAATCAATCAACCATATTATTATAACATAGATAATACAACTAGGACACGGACATTAATAAACATCGAGTCAAGCAAGTATGGCAACATATATATCTCATTTATATCTGAGATGTCGGTCTCTTGATTTCCTCTTTTATTTAAGACAACCAACGAAAATATTAATACATGGATGACGCCATCTTGCAGATCTATCACGCAGCAGCAGCAGCAGCAGCTGTCCAGACCAGATCCAGTGGAAAGATCCAGTGGCACGCGTCAGTCTCACCCGGCAACGACCCTTATGTCATGAATGCAGAGCTATCTGTGGACCATGTAGATGTGTCCATGTGGCATAGCGCAACGGCCGAATTGATCTTCTCCTTTGTTTCGACATCTAAGATCTCAGCCTCGTAAAGTTTCGTCTGAGGCACGAGATGGCAATGGCGCTACATGCACTGAAAATCTGCTTGGTGGCATGCCTGACACGTGCTCTGTGAACTTACTGCCATTATTACTCTCAGCCTTCACATCTCCAATCATAATGCCGCTTCCGGATCCGTTGAAGTTCTCTGTGCTCTGTACCGTGATCTTATTGGAACCCAGTGCAAAGGTGACGAAGTCAATCATATCCTCTGCCGCCGACACACATCGCTCGACCAGTGCTTTAGATTTGCACATATCCAGCTCTTGTTCTACAGCCTTGACCATTGATGTGCCCGCGGGAATCTGATCAAAGATACCTCCCGTTGTGGTGACGGAGAATGGGATCTTGCCAGCGAAGGATCTGGGCAGAAAATGAAACCGAGGGACCATGCCCTTTAGCTTCGGCATAAGCATTATCGTTCCCTTCTTCAACTTGCTCTCTCTAAAGAAAAGGCCGGCAGTTGGTCGCACAGGATGGCCATGGTCACTACTAGAAATAAGGTCGCCCCTACGGATACTACCGTAGGGGCAAAAAATTCATCTGTAGGTGCAAAGGCCGTAGGTGCAAGTTGAAGCCTGAACTTGCCCCTACGGTCAAAAACTTGCCCCTACGGAGTTCTATGTAGGTACATTTGCACCTACGGATTAGGGCGTAGGGAAAAAAAGTTACTTTATTTACGGTTATTTTAATTATATTAACTGTACCTACGGATATATCCGTAGGGCCAAGTAGTATCCCCTACGGATATATTCGTAGGTACTTATCCGTAGGGGCAAAATATCATGATTCCTGATATTTTGCCTCTTGTCAGTCCCTACGGATATATCCGTAGATGCAAGACCAACCCTCCTGACACTGAGATCAGGGGGGAAATATCAGTTACTGCTGATATTTTGCCCCTAAGGCTTAATCCGTAGGGGCAACAATTGTACCTACGGATTAATCCGTAGGTACACATTATCTGTTTTTTTTTTAAAATGGGCTGCCTTATTTTTTCTCGCCCTGTGCACAATAATATATATATATCAATAAAATATAAAATTAATCATCACACAACATATATCGCAGTATTCATAATCACATCTCACGCATATAATATACAAAAGAAACCCAAATACTGAATATGATATAAATATAAACCAATATCAATATCAATATCGTTTCAAAATGTAGTACAATATGTATGATATAAATAAATACATGTTTCAAAAAATAAGAACCAAAAAGCTACCCTAGCTCGGTCCAGCTCCACCTCTGAATAACGATAGAATAACGCGCGCCTGCTCCTCGGTCAATAAACCTTGCAATTCGGCGCGAGCGGGAGTCTGAGCGTCCTGTGGAGCTGGCGATGTGGTCTGCGCAGCCGCCGTCGAGGGAGTCGCTTGCGGAGCCGCGGCTGCGGGAGTCTGAGCGGGCGGTGGAGCTATAGGAGCTGTCTGCGGAACTGCAGCCGATGTAGTGGCTTGCGGAGCCGCAGCCGAAGGAGATGCATGCCTCTGCCCCTGTCGCGTCTGGACCAAACGTGTGTAAGAAACGTGTAAGAACTATGTATTACTCGAATTCGTATCATTATCAAGTTATTTCGAAATCCCATTTGGATATCTAGTTTGGATAACCGTTATTTATTTTAATTACATATGTATGTATGATTAATCAAATCTAAGTCTAAAACCAAATAAGCTCAAGTTACGTACTAATTATGGATATGTTGATATGTATAATTGTAGGGTTCCTAGGCACCCTAATGAGGTCACATAAGGCATCAACCATGCCAATTTCTAATTTTAACGGTGCCGAGAAACCCGATTACGGATCGTTGGCTAGATTTCTAGGCGAACAAAGTAACTAGTTAACACTTAACTATAAGAATCGGAAATGCAACCTTTGTAGATCCGGTGCTCCACCTCCATAGCTCCGCAACGAAGTATCCTCGCTGTCCAAATCGAAATCCGGGCTCTTGCGTCGGCTTCATCGGAGAAGAAGCAGGCTAGGTCATCGACGACATGCCGAAGATGATCTACGTCGAAGCATCGCTAGATCAAGCTCCACCTTCACCAAGCCATGAAAACTTGTGAAGGAAACACACTCTACTACTTGGCAAGAGGTAGAGGATGAAGAAATAGGAAGTGGGTTCACTTTAGAATTGGATTTCTCACTCATTTTCACATTCCACCATTGTTGGTAGAAAGCTTTCTTCAAGGTTGAAGATGAAGAAGAAGAAGATAATGATATGATAAGTTATTTAGAAAATAGAAAATAAAAGAATACTTATCATAATCAACCATGGTCAAGTGTAGAGAATTAACTAAGGTTAGATTAATGGTTAGGGTTAAAGATGAAGACAAAGTGGTCACTTTGGTCAAAGCTTCATGAAGCTTCAAAAAGCTTCATGAAAGAAAATAAAATAAAGAAACCATTTTGCTTTTCTTTTATGCTTTTATTAATATCCAAAATGAATAAACAAAGGATTAAATGAAAAAGCAAAACCCTAATCATTAAGTTAACCATGGTTTAATTCTATACACTTAACCAAATAAGCATGTATCATCAAACATGATACAAGCATGTGCACAAAATCATATCGCATATGCAATGCGCACATCCGAGTGAGAAAATCCATCTTAAGTGAACCGATACTAGTTAATGCAAAGTAATATATCAAATATATAATTATGCATTAAATCATTAAATCAACACTTGATTTAACGATCCGGTCATATCGCATATAACCGACTAGTATCCTATGCATCGGCTTATCGAATCGATCTTCGATTCGATAACTAGGTTATATCGCATACAACCAATCGATACATTCATCGCGAGAATGGAATACGGTATCACATACACGTATTATTCTCGGTCCCGCACATATCTCATATGCGCTCCTATTTCGTTTCGCTTGAGCCAGGAAACCTCTGTGTAGGACTCTAAAGACTCGTCAATATGCCGGCAGCAGATGATGATCATATCAAACACCCACAAGCCGCAAGCGGTCTGCTAAACGTAACGGCCACCCGGGTATTGAGCGATCTGAAGATCGACGAGCAAGCCCGCTCACACTCCAGTGAATCCAACCAGTAACACTACCGTACAGTCCGGTCTGATCGTCTGATATGTCGCATATCTCGCCTAGGGGTGGTAAACGTCAGACCCCAATAGCTCGATAAGTCGTGTCGATATGAGGTCTATAACAATTCGAGAAACTACTGGTAACACTTACCAGTAAATCTCAGCAACCCTGGCCAGGGATTTTCGGTTATAGCCAATCGAACACAGCGCAACATCAACCCCCTATACCGGGAGAGACGAATCCCCTCCTATCGCTCATTGCCTCCATATGACTCTGGAATGTACCCAAAAACCACCGTTTTGCACGCCCTCTTGGACGTGGTAAGATGGAAATCAAAGCACAGTGGGAACCACACAAGACTCTATGACGATCTCGGGTCAACAGACTACTCTGTACCAGTGTCACCAGAGAACTGCCATCTGACGTGAGGTATAATACCATCTGGGAGTTCTCGGCGAGTCCGTCCAGTGTACCCAGTCTCTACTGAGCACCCGTATATCATCTCTGATGTCAAACACCGATGGATATGGGATCATCCATCGCCCATCTGTATGGGTCGAGAAGGTATACGCTAGTCTACTCTGGTATATCGATGCCCCATCTCGATACACCCACGACTAGGGACTTTCAAGGATGTACTTATGGACTACCATGTCCCCACTAGTATGATCCGCATCATAGTCCAGGTAGTCAAGTACACATCCTAAGGGCTTTACCAACATGTAATAGAGAGACAATCTGTGTACACGTTAAGGTAAAGAGCAACCAGATAGCATACTATCATGTCGAGCAAGAAAGTCCTCCCTATATATGTCCCAGCATCCACTACAATAGACATCCAATGTACAGTAATGGCCTCTAGGGCATACATATAACTAACAATAATATGACATGATATTTTACTATAAAGTAGTATACATACCAGCATCTCCTTCAACTCCTCAACGGTGGCCCTCAAGCTCTCCAGTTCCTGCTGGACACGTCGCTCATTGGAGACGGAGGAAGTAACCGCCGGGGTGGAGTCCAACCTCATATGGGCCCTGCTAGGGCCCAGTCCCCGGCCTCTCTCCCAACCTCCGTAGTGCCCTCCGTATGCGGCGTCCAGAACTGGGGTCAGCAGCCTCGGATCGTTCTGTCCGGTAAAATCGATCCCCGAGGCCTCGGCCTGCTCAACCACCCGCTCCTACACCCACATTAAGCAGTAAAGTATAAGTATAAAATTTAAACTTGAAACTTCCAAAACTAAAATTTCAAATATGGGTAGAATAAATATTTAACACTTATGCAATACTCCTGGGTAGCGATGTCGGGATATCGAAGCTCGCCCGTGGCGGGATCTGTCGAGGTGCCGTGGACGGCAAGATATGCGGACAGCACGCTCGGTGTACCACCTTGCGCCACGGTCCGAACTGTCTGCAATATTAGAAAATAACTCTTAATATTAGAAATATTAGAAAATAACTCTTAATATTGCAAAATTTCAGAAAGGTCGGTCTATTGTAATTTACCGATAACTCCATGGCTCGAGTAATATTCCTCGAGCCACCTGTGTAAGTGGGGCGACCCCTCTTCGCCGACTTCCTGTTCTCTGTATTCTGAGCGGCCTGTTTCTGCACAACGCATTAACATTTAGTTTTCTAATTAAGGAATACAAAGAAATAAATTATATCATAAACAATGAATTACATTTAAAATACATACCTGTTTGCGTTGGGAGTCGAAATAATCGCACAATAGAGGCCATGTCTCTACGTCGACTCTCGCAAACGCCGGAGTAGATAGGAGGGCCGCTCCCTCTGCCTCGGGGGTCACCATCCACAGGGAGTAGCAGTCGGCCTTCAGCTCATTCCTGTTGTATCGGACCTTGGTCTGCATGTTCTTCATCAGGCCATTGTACAGAGTATGAAGGTCGAGCACCCTCCCAGGGTGATCAGGGTCGGCTACAGGCTGAAAATCGTAATCCAACTGAAAATACAAAAAAAACATTGTTATTAAATTGCAAGTGTTAATAATAAATATATTGGATAAATCAAATGAAAATAGGCTGTTAATACGTACCCGAGCCTGATCAAAGAAGAGGGCGAATGAGCGCCGATGCTGCTCGCCCCACTCAACGTGAAGTAGATAGTTTTTCACGAGCCGGCTCTCATCCCCCATATACCGGTCGAACCTCTCGGCATGAGGACCAGTATAGCGATAGTCAAGGGTAAAAAGGAGGGGGAATGGTGCCTCCCTCTAGCTCTGTCAGGCCTCAGGCTATGGGACTGATTCGGGCCTCGAGTCCCCCTCTGGGGATGGGGAGGCCCTGCGTCTGCACGAAATATCAAGACAATCAATATTAAGACAAAGTTGTATTAAGAAATCAAGCTTAAGCGAAAATTGAAGTGTGATATATACCTACGGTGACTATCGCACGAGCCTGGGCCCGGGCAGCAGCACGAGCGGGACGATAGTTCCTCCGGTGAGGAACAACCGGGGTCCTTGATGCGGACGCATCCCCTGCAACTAGAAAATAAACATTGACGCTAAATTTCCATGAAGTTCATATTTATTCTATAGAGCATATGTAAAATGAAAAAATATTTTATATTTATTCATACTAACCTGCAGACGATGGGGATGGTATGGAAGCGGCAGGAGTGGCCCATGCGGAAGATGTGGACGCACCACCTATAATTAGACAATTAAAAATAGATTATATAAGTAATTGCAAAAAGAATGTGTAGATCAATAATATAACGTTCTAAATCAATATGCATGCACTATAGGATATATAAACATACCCGCAGGTGCGGTGGTGTCACCACCTACAGCTAGACAATAATAAAAATTGCTAAGTAAGAGCAAAAGGAATGTGTGTATATTTATGATATAGCATTCTAAATCAATATACATGCACTATATGATATATAAACATACCTGGAGGAGCGGGAGTGGCCTCTGTCCCAGATGTGGACGCATCACCAACAACTAGACAATCAAACATTGACAATATAAGTAATTTTGACATAAACAGGCATGAATATCTGTAATATTACATTCAAAATGGATATGCGTGCAGTATACCTGGAGGTGTGGCAAAATCCACAAGGAAGGAGGCATCCGAAGGGGTCTCCGATCTGGGTGCAAGACCGGCCCTCTGAAGCTCCCTACGAAGCTCTCCGGGCGGCAGAACCGCTCTGCCTCTGCCTCTGCCTCTGCCACGGCTGGAGCTCCTGCCGCCCCTCGCTGCTCCCGACATCGTCATCAAATCTAGATAAACGGTTCGTGGACGCATTAGACAATCATTAAAAGTATTGACTATATATGTATAGAGCGTAAAATGTGAAGTAATAATATAACATTACTGATAAACTTTTTCGTTTCGTGGACGCATTATACATATCTACTTGGATTTCGTCGTCGATATCATTTCTAACCCACGTAACTTCATGATCGGTCGAAGGCAACCCGTCCTTCGAAACAGACGGTCGGAGCACTTTAAGCCTTCTCTCTTCTTCGTCCTCATCGCTGTCCTCGTATTCTGGGACATCGTAGACATCTCTGGGTTTCCATCGGCATACAACACTCCACCCCGGATGCTTCAAACACTGTGAGTAGTATACTTGGAACGCTTGGTTCAGAAAGATAAACGGATCTTCCTGACAGTAAAATCGAAATGTGTTCACACTGGTCAATCCATATTCATCTTTCCAAGTCCCAAGATTGCTTCTCCACCTGTCCGTATCGGTTCACGTATCGTACCAAGTACACTGGAATATATAAAAGGGTTCTGATTGTCCGGGATAGTGGATGCCGAGTATACAATTTAAGTACCCATAATAAATCACACCGTCCGATCCAACCGTCGCAATCCCACTATTCTGAGTGGTTCTAGATGTTTCTAATTCCTTAACTTCGAATTTGTATCTAAGGACACCAAATCCTTTGTAATATGCAACCCCCGTACTAGGAAATTGAACTAAACATCTTGAATCACTCTCAAATGATGCAGACAAGTTCGGATCGTGGATCTAACAAAACAAATTTTACGACAAATACATAACGATACAAGTTTAGATTAAAACTGCTAGCAATAAAATGTTATTCGAATAACTTACATGATCTGTGACCCAATCACAAAAATTATCCTGATGATATTTTTCCAATTGTTCTTCATTCCAATCAGGATGCCCCTCACGTACCTCGTTAAAATGAATTCTGTTTTCGACAAATAATGGTGACATTAATAATATATCATTTCATACACACACAAACACAGATATAACAATTAATCCAAAAAAACTTATTCTCTAATTTGTTCAAGACATTCGCAATTAAACAAGATAAACCGGTATATCTTGTTGATAAACATAGTGTCTACCCTCTTATACTCGGCTTTACCATATGGTCCGTCTTGAATTCTTCGTGGTCGGTTAAGCCTTGTCTCAATGTTCTCGTCCAGATAGCGGGTACAAAATGTGGTTGCATCATCAAGAAGATAACCTTGCATGATAGAACCCTCTGGTCGATTTTTATTGCGTATATACTTCTTAAGAGTGTAAAGGTACCTAATGAAAATATGTTGAATAAATAAATACGGGCATACAGGACAACAATAAATTTTTAAATTGCGCGAAACGAAAAATTACACGTACCTCTCGACGGGATACATCCATCGATATTGTACCGGTCCGGCTAATTTGTAGGGTTCCTAGGCACACTCAAGAGGTTCCACAAGGCATCAACCATGCCAAATTCAAAAATTATATGCCAAGAAACCCTAAACTAGATCGATTACTAGAGGATAGGTGAAACGAGATGCAAGTAAACAACTTTATTGCTAAGTGAATGGAAATACAACCTTTGTAGATCCAGTCCACCACTTCTTTAGCTCCGTGATGACGTCCCTTCGCTGCGATCACCGGGATCCCGGACTCTAGCGATGGTTTCTTCGGAGAAATGAGCGGGCTAGGTCGTTGATTTCGATGCCGAAGATGATCTACGTCGAGACAACTTTAACTCAAGCTCCATCTTCACTAGCTCATGAAACTTGTGAAGAAAACACCCTATACTACATGGCAAGTGGTAGAGGATGAAGAAATAGGAAGTGGGTTCACTTTAGAATTGGATTTCTCACTCATTTGATCATAGCACCATTGGAGGTAGTATGGTTTCTTCTACTTGAAGAAGAAGAAGAAGAAGAAGAAAAAGAATATGATAAGCATAATAAAATCAATTGATTAATTATAATAAATCAAGTGATCTTATCATATAGCAACCATGGGTTAGTGTAACTAGTGTAGAGACTAAACTAGGGTTAGGTATAATGGTTAGGTTAAGGAACAAAACAAAATGGCAAGACTTTTTCAAAGATGCTTTGAAGCTTCATGAAGCTTCAAGCCAAAAATAAGAAAAGCCACCATTTTGTTTTTCCAAAAATAAATAAAGGAAAGAAAATAATACCTTAACCATTAACCTAAACCATGGTTTAATGCATACACACCCAAGTTTGCATGTATCATCAAACATGATACAAACTAGCGCACAAAACTATATCATATATACAATGTGCACATCCAAGTGAGAAAATAATCTTAAGTGAACCAATACTAGTTAATGTAAAGTAATATATCAAATATATAATTATACATTAAATCATTAAATCAACAATTGATTTAATGATCCGGTCATACTGCATATAACCAACTAATATCAAGTGTATCAATGTATCGAATCAACACTTGATTCGGTAACCCGGCTATATCTCATATAACCGTCCAATGATACAAATCGCGAGAATAGAATACAGTATCACATACTGTTATTATTCTTGGTCCCGCACATATCACATATGCGCTCCTATTTCGTTTCGCTTGAGCCAGGAAACCTCTGTGTAGGACTCTAAAGACTCGTCAATACGCCGGCAGCAGGTGATGATCATATCAAACACCTACAAGCCGCAAGCGGTCTGCTAAACGTAACGGCCATCCGGGTATTGAGTGATCAGAAGATCAACGAGCAAGCCCGCTCACACTCCTGTGAATCCAACCAGTAACACTTACCGTACAGTCCGGTCTCGTCGTCTGATATGTCGCATATCTCGCCTAGGGGTGGTAAACGTCAGACCCCAGTAGCTCGATAAGTCGTGTCGATATGAGGTCTATAACAGTTCGAGAAACTACTGGTAACACTTACCAGTAAATCTCAGCAACCCTGGCCAGGGATTTCCGGTTATAGCCAATCGAACACAGCGCAACATCAACTCCCTATACCGGGAGAGACGAATCACCTCCTATCGCTCATTGCCTCCATGTGATTCGGGACCGTACCCAAAAACCACCGTTTTGCATGCCCTCTTGGACGTGGTAAGGTGGAAATCAAAGCACAGTGGGAATCACACAAGACTCTATGACGATCTCGGGTCTACAGACTAACCTGTACCAGTGTCACCAGAGAACTGCCATCTGACGTAAGGTATAATACCATTTGGGAGTTCTCGGCGAGTCCGTCCAGTGTACCCAGTCTCCACTGAGCACCCGTATATCATCTCTGATGTCAAACACCAATGGATATGGGATCATCCATCGCCCATCTGTATGGGTCGAGAAGGTATACGCTAGTCTACTCTGGTATATCGATGCCCCGTCTCGATACACCCACGACTGGGGACCTTGAAGGATGTACTTATGGAGTACCATGTCCCCACTAATATGATCCGCATCATAGTCCAGGTAGTCAAGTACACATCCTAAGGGCTTTACCAACATGTAACAGAGAGACAATCAGTGTACACGTTAAGGTAAAGAGCAACTAGATAGCATACTATCATGTTGAGCAAGAAAGTCCACCCTATATATGTCCAAGCATCCACTACAATATACATCCTATGTATAGTAATGGCCTCTAGGGCATACATACAACTAACAATCTCCCACTTGCACTAGGGCCATCTGATAGCAGTGGTTGTAGTATCTCATACTCAACCATCCCATAAAAGTCTCTCTCTGGGAAAAGGCCTTTGTGAGTGGATCCGCCGTGTTGTCCTCTGAGTCTACTCTCCTAACCTCGATCACCGTGGAGATCAACTATCTCCATGATCAGGTGATGCTGCCTCAGAATACGTCTGGGTCACTGATGGGACGGACGTTCCTTGGCATAAGCCATAACTCCATTGTCACACAATGGGAGGAACTAAGTTCATCTCATGAACTAATATACACCCAGACAGCCTCTTTGGTAGCATCTTAAGTAGCGATGTATCTTGCCTTTAATCGTCTAGTATGTCACGGTATCTAGCTTGGAACTCTTCCAACATACCGTCCCTCCATAGAGGGTAAAGACAATGCCTGTGACTGACATTCAGTGGTCCTTATCACCCTGGAACACTTCCAGTGATTCTCCCCAGGATCGATTGATACCATCTCACTACATCTAGTGAGAATCCTAACATCCATTTAGATCTATCTCATAGATCCAAAACCCAGAATTTAGTAGGTATCACTTTGATCCTATGTGGAGAATCATTGTGATAAGCGGAGATTGATCGAGCGTAGCATAGGAAACTCCTTCCCTATTAAGAGTATGTCATCCACGTACTCTACGAGGATCGTCACCATACTCCCTACTACCTTTTTGTTTATACAAGGTTCATCTACCATTTTGATGATGTCAAACTCTTTGACTACTACATCAAAACAGACGTTCCAACTCCGCGATGCCTGCTTTATCCTATAAAGCATCTTGTACACGTTTCCGCTGCTCCCACTGTCTACAAAGCCCTCTGGTTGTGTACTTACAGACGCACTCTTCTAAAACATCATTTTAGAAAAGCAGTCATGATACCCAACCGCCAGATATCGTAGTCATGGTATGTAGCCGTGGCAAGTAGGATCTGGATGGACTTAAGCATAGCCACTGAAAAAGGTTTCATCATTATCCACGCCTGGTCGATGATGAAAACCTTTAACATGTCTAGCTTTGAAAGTCTCAACTTTTCCATGTACACCAAGTAATCTTCTCAAGATATACTTGCTCCTGATGGGGATTTAACCCTTCAGATAAAGCAACCAAAGTCCATACTTTGTTGGTGTATAAGGATTCCATCTCAGATCACTAAGCATCCAGCCATTCTTATATAGTCTTACTCCTGATGGCCAGCTCGAAACTAGTTGGGTCATCATCTCATGATGCAATCCTCGCTCCCACTGTCATAGAGAAACCGAAGTATCTCTCAGGTGGGTGAGGAACCCTACTAGATCGGCGGAGAGGCTGAGGTTTGTTGGTAACTATTGAATCCTTTGGTTCTATCAAATCATCTGCTGTAGTTTGTATAGCTGGAACCTTTCCAGTTCTACATTACAGGCCTCGCCTCGAGCTTGTCCGGATTTTGCTTTTAGACATAGGCCGGTCAACCCCAAATCTTAACTAGCTTAAGACATGGGCTCTTCCCATACCATATCTCATATGGAGTAGTAGGCTGTGATCTGATTCGAACCTAATTCAATAGGTATGCAGCTTCTCAAGTGCATAACCCCCAAAAGGAAACAGGTAACTCAGTGGTACTCATCATAGAGCGCACCATATCGAATAGGGTGCAATGGCTCCACCCCGATATACCATCGTGCTATGGTGTATGTAATACCCAGCCCCTGTTATACCAAGATCCGTATTTTATTACTCTAGATTCCTATTTATTCTTATTTATAATTTTATCTATTTTTATATAATTATTTATTTATTTTTAAAGTCCCATTTATTCTATTTGAAAATTTAAAACCCAAAACTAAATATTTTCTCACTCAGCCCAACAACACAAAAATCCAATTTAAATAAATTCACTTTTCTTTTACCCTTTTTCTTCCAGCCAACTCTAAATTTTTTAAAACCCTTCTACCCTAAGCCCACTACTTTTCCTTTTCTCTAAAATTCTGCATACCCAACACAACTCGACCTTTCCCTAGCCCAGCCCGCTCTCGGCCCGTTTCTTTTCCATATAATTTCCCTAATTTCCACACTAGCCCGGCCCATTTCCCTTCGACCCAGCCTGCGCTCCCCGACCCGACCCGCCTTCTACTGTATATCTTCCCAACGGCTCTTTCCTCCATTCTCGCGCGCCTGTTTCCCCCTCCGTCGCCCACGCCTGCGCTCACGCCTGCGACGATTGCCACGCTCCCGAGCGTTATCCTCGACACTCGCCTCGTCTCCTTTCCTCTCTCCCTCACTCCCATTGTCTTTCCCTCAGCCCTCCTCTCTTTCCTGTTCCTCCTCCTCTCTCATCCACTCCCATACCCACTCCTTCCACCGGCGACCACGACGACGACAGCCACTCATTCACCCTCCTTCTCCCTTCACGACTCTACCCCCATCAACTCGAGGTCTCCTGCACCCACTCACCTGCACACCGAGTCCCCTGCCCCGACGCCGGCGAGCTCCTCGTCTCGTCGTCGACGCACCTGCATCTCGTCGACCCCATCATCATCACCGTTGCCATCTTACCCTCTCTCGATCTCTCCCTCACCCGACCTTCTCTCTCTCTGCCTACCCTCTCCCCCTCCCTGCTACTCTCTCTCTCTCTCTCTCTCTCTCTCATTTCTCTCTCTCCCCTGTTTCTCTCTCTTTCCCTCTCTCTAACTCTAACTCTCTTTCACTCACTGTATCTCTCTCTCTCACTGCATACTCTCTCTCTCTCTCTCTGCCTACTCTCTCTCTCTCATTTCTCTCTCTCTCTAGCATCTCTCTCTATACTCTCTCTCTACCTCTCTCTAATCTTTGCCTCTCTAACTCTCTCTCTCTCTCTCTCAGTACTCCATCTCTTTCTCTCTCACTCTCCTATCAACCGGCTGATACCACAAATTGCCAAAACCAAGCCCGTGCCAACCAGTTCAAGCCGAGGCCAAATCTTGACGTTGCCGCTCACGCGTGTGTCACTGCCGTGCCGCACGTGTGTCGTGTCGCTGCCGTGTGCCCCAACGTCTCCAGGCAAGTCCCCACTTGCTACATGCTATTTATTATTAGTTTGCAAATTATAATCGTATATATATCCCATGTTTTACCTTATGTTAAATATTACAACAAAACTGTTCGATACTTGTTCTCATAGAAAATCATTATCAAATTTGACGGAACTGGATATATTGCATTGTCCCTTGTAGGGATGGATAACGTGTGCAAATTTCGCTGGAAAATATGACCGTTAACGACTAAAACAACTACCCCCAAGTTTAACCGTAAAACTGGAATTTTATTATACCTGAAAACCGTTAAATTCACCATAAATCATATACATACTAGAATGGTGCGTTCGAGGGCTCAAATCGAAGCCAACTCGACGAACTTTAACCCTATGCTGGTTTCCTAGTATTACTGTACTTAAATTGTGATGATATTTGGATCGGAGTGCGACTCTGGACTGCAGTCCAGAGCGACTCCAGTCGTTGCTTGGTGTTCCGTAATGGGTACCACAAGATTTCCTTAACTCGTAGATTGCGGAACTCCACTGCTTATTATAGGTAAATCTGTTATCTAGACAAAACAATTGGTTTCATTCTGTTTCGTTACCATTTGATATTTAATCTGTAATTTAATAGATCGGGACGCATAACAGTCCCAGCAGAATCAGAACTGACATATTGGTATTGAATAGTGTATATCTCCTGACGTACAGACGCGATCGAAGATCCGTCAGTTGCGTTAAAAACCTTACTGAAAACTCTAGAATTCATCCAATTTTAGCGTCGCTAAAATCTGATCCCAACTGGGATTAAAATGCGTTGCGAAACGGATTTCTGATTCTGAAACCAGATTTCCAGCCGTGAACGCTTAAAATGAAATGGCTATAAATAATGACTTTGGAATCCGATTGGCATGAAACCAAAATAGATGGATAGATAACTGAACATACTATTTATTCCCCGTTCATCATTTTACTAAACTGTAACCGTATGATTTATGATATATTATTCAAGTGGTAGATTACTAATTCATGACATCCTAAACATGCTTTATATACTGTTTACGCATCATATCTTACACCTGCCATTGCAGTGATAACCTAGTGATATCGTGCATTTACCCAGTGTTAGATTTTTAGTGATGATTATGGCAAGTACGTCAGTGTTCGTGTATCCGTGATTAAGTGAAAGTGATACGTACTTGTACATAATCAGTGACCCTATTATTCTATTGCATTGTCGACGTCTGTGGGATGTGTGTACGTGTGACTATAAGTGGTATGTGACACTTATGGAAGCGCTTGCACGGGTGTCACAGATAAGCTATCCGACACTGCCATTTATCTTAGGTATTAGTCGGGACATGCTTGATGGAGGTCCTGCCTCCAGTTCTCGCGTAGACTTGTCACGGGCCGATTAGTATTTAGGGTTATGGTTAGCGTTTGATGTAGGCCACGGGGTGTGGGGTAGTTTAAGTGTGAGTTCAACAGAATCTCGGGAGTCCCATGCCGGCTTATATATTTAGGGAGTTATATGGAGATTTACAGGGTATGTGATATACACCGTGATATACATGTTACATGTTGGGCCCGTGGTCCCTTGCCCTTGTGTTCTACCCTTGGGTGGAGGACACTCGTGAGTGGTTGACTCTCACACTTGGACTGACGATAGGCTTAGTGACCTGTACAGTGAGACTTAGAGACTGATAGGGATACTGGCATTTATATTCCTTATATACTGTGTTGGCATACGTGACATATCGTTCTACTACTTTACTGCTCCGCTACATTGATTACTGCACATTCATATTCATGCTATCATTGATTTACTGTTATTCATATCCATTACCCCTGTTAGAACTGTCACTTGATTTTATGTATATTATATTGCTATTGTGTCGCTCTGACGACCTAAGTATGCATGCTCAGTGTGAGGAGAAGATTTAGCCTGGACCAGAACTAGACGTGCATCACAGACTCCTTGACTTGCTATTCCGTGTTACATTCGTTTGTTTTCCATCAGGTCAGTTTATATTATTGTTTCTTTCAGTTACTGCATTTCTCATTACATGCGCATCATTTACTGTTTACCATGAAAAACTAGAAACCGAAGTGTGACTACGGCAGGACATTTCCTTGACTGTAGGAGCATGGCTGGCCTTGTCTACCCCTCGTATTCCGTATTTTGGGATGCGGGGCGTGACAGTGTATACGGAGGAGTAATGCTGAGAGAGAATCTCATTCTCCTTTAGAATAGACCAGGATTTCCGTGCTCAAGTATTCTCCTCCCTGATCATATCAAAGTACATAATACTTATACCCGTATTTTGGTTCTCTGCTTCTAACTTATATTCTGTGATTATCTCAAAAGTTTCGGACTTATGTTTCAACAGGAACATATGTCTGAATCTTGAGAGATTATCAGAGAATGTAATGAAATACAAAGAACCAGTCTTGGCATGTGTGGACAGGGGACCTTACATACATCATCATGTATCAGTCCCTAGAGTTTACTAACTCTTTCTCTGTTTCCAGTAAACGGAGCTATGGTCATCTTATCTTTGTGACATGACTGGCAAGTTTCACAAGATGTAAATTCAAACTGATTTAAATATGCATCTAAAATGTAACTTAAGCTAATCGGGTCACATTGATATGACCTAGTCTACAATGCCTCAAGAAGAATTCGTTCATTTCTGAACTCTTCCTCTTGTGTGTGTTCTGTATACTAAGAACTGTAGTTTGATTTAGAACATCAATGCCTTTAGATAACGTGCCTGAACCGATCAACTTTTTGATATAGGAAATGTTCAAAACATTATCCAACAATACAAAATTTTATCATTTCTTTACTAACAAAGAGACTGATATGATTTTGTATATCAGGTTCGGTATCTAATAACATTCGTTTAGAATCAATGTATTTGGAATACACGGTGACAGTGACCAACAGACTTGGCTGCAATACTTGCACCGTTTTCTGTCTCATGAAACTTATCACCCGTTCTCAGTTCTCTACCTTTCTGTAGCCCTATGTAACAGATTACATATCTGGGATCTTGATCCGGTATCAAATACCCAGAACGTAGAGGATAGAGAAACAGTTCTTTGTAATGAACACACCCGAAGGAGATGCATCATATGCACTTTCTTCGTTTGGGCGGCAGGGGAATCCTGGTATTTCCCAATTTCCTGCTCTGTCTTATAACAATTATAAGTTGGAGCGGGACCAACGTTCCCCAGCTCAGTATAACAAGCGGGTTCGGTCAATACATCCGTATTATTATCTTGATTAAGACGTGATATGGTCGCTACCTGGAGAGAGAGAGAGAAGAAAACACTCTGCGTGCGCTCTTCCAAGAATAGATTGGTTATTATTTTATCTAATCATGATGGCTCCCACTGTTTTTATCAAATCTTCCTTCAAACCCTAAAAGGAAAGACTAGCCGGGATTAATTACACACTACAAGTTCGTCAATCTTTCAGCCAGGCCAGTGTCGGTACTTTGAGGGAGGTTCCCCGTGCTTTCGCACGGACCTAATTACAGTAAACCTCGTTTTCCTAGAGGCGTAACCCCGTTGACACCTTTCTAGACACCTACTAGATCGGCTAATTGTAATGTGTAAAACTCTCCCAGGAGCAACAATTACTCGCAGCGGGTATCGGGATCCAACTATCTCATAGAAGGTATGCAATCTCATTGCAAATTTCAACACTTGAAATTCCCGATAATTTTGCCCCTAGCACCCTATGACCTTGACGGAGGTCAACAAACCATAGGCTACTAGTCAAGTTCAACCCGTCATTTCTTGATTGAATCAAACCCACCCGCACGACCCTTGATGGAGGTCAACAAGGTCGTACGACTACCCTAACCCAATCTGCATCATATGCATAAGCAGATAAATACTAGTTAGCTACCGCACACTACGCCTTGACGGAGGTCAACAAACGTAGCACGAATACTAAGTAGGACTTATCTGAAATGACGGAGGGCTACGACAGGTTTTTCTGAAAACCTTTTGCGTAATGAACTTGATATCGTTGTAGAATCAAATGATTTTAAAATGGAGTGTTTTTTAGGCTTTTCTAGTTTTGCTAAAGGGGTCACTCCCGGAGAAGGGATCGTCGGCCCTTTCCTCGTCGAATGAGGTGCGGGATATATCATATATATCACTGTGCAAAGCAGAAACTATAGAAGCTATCAAAAGACAAACCAAGTGTTTAGCATCTGCTAGTTATTGCTAAAGGGGTCACTCCCGGTGAAGGGATCGTCGGCCCTTTCCTCATCGAATAAGGTGCAGGATATATCATATATACCGCTGTGCAAAGCAAGAACTGTAGCTACCTGTTTTATTTTTGAAATTCGATTCCACAACATCTTTAAGTTTCTTTTACTTTCATTAATCATATTAATGAAGTCCCATCATTAAAGTCCACCTAAACATCACAGATAAATATAACGTACGCTTATGCCATCCGCATTCGCCTCGATGTCCCGTCTGCACCGTTAGGTTAGGTGACTAACGGCAGAGCGGGGCAGGGCTAGCGCGGGTGTAAAACATAAGTAACGTCTATATAATATATCATATATATTATATACAGTATCCATCACAACATATCAAATGATCACATCACAGATATCGCAGCAGAAGAATCATATGAAACATTGGATATACTAGGACGTCCGTGTTTTCAATACGAGCCAGTATAAAACACGGATTCCACAGTCGCGATGAATAGCCAAACCCACACCCCTAGACCCCTACGAGAGCGGCAAGCAACCCTACCAATTCTAGAGTTAGGAGACCCGGACTTGACTCCTCGAGTTGGTCTCCCACTGGACTCCAGAACCCGGTTACTTGTGCCCTCCTCCTTGGGTCTATCCTAGTGCGGAAAAGTAAATAATATACAAAGGGTGACATCTTCCGCAACCTGGAAGTGCCCCAATAAAAGAATATTACATACAAGTTTTTACATGAATGAAAATAAAAAACACTCGTCTCACATAAAAAAAAAACCCGGCTATTCAAACACGACGATCCAATATAACATATCCAGCAACACATAACATTATATGTCATCAACGTAAGTAAATATACCCATCCCAATTGTCGTTGACATATAGCAACGAAACCGGCGATATCACATATTACACTTACGGTCGCAGAAAAGAAAGTGTAAAACTACAACAGTTGGAATCCGCAAACGCTTTAGACATCGCATGCCTAAACAAATGAATTTCTTAGACATCGCATGCCTAACAGTTATAAACCCTGCATTTTAGTCTCATTATCGAAAACTCTTTTCAATATAAAGTCGGGCAATTCAACAGGATTCCCGGCATCCTGACCGAATGTTCGTCGCAAACTTTAGTAGACGGCCGCACCCCCGATACCGTCGACGAAGTGTACTAAGGCGAAACACCGCTGCCGCGAGCACCCGAACGGATGTTTTCGGCGACGGGGTTCTCCTACAGTCACTTGGTCGGGGTTATGGGGCGTGGCTATCTATTAAGTTTACCGGCGAGTATCTGCGTACGCAACGTGATTGCGACGGACTTTTGATCACATCAAAATTCCGTGGCAACCGATCAAGTGAGACTAAACTACTATGTTTATAACATTCATATTAGTTATCTCATAACTACTTGTGGATTCCAAATATTGTATCACATTCCAGATAAATAGAAAATGTTAAACTTTCCGATCGAACAATCTAACACCCAAGTTTTCCCGAAACAGCTCAACACATGAAATAAATTTAAAAACATTCACTTCATGCCTCAGTACCAACGGTCCAGCCGTAGAAGGGTCAAGCCAACGCCTCACATGTGGCACACCGTACTGCCCCAAACCCTAAGGTTCAAAAGGCAGTTCAAGACGGTCACATAATCGAGTTAAGGTTTTTTGTCTTCTAGAGCATCCATCGCATTACTTGCACTACTTAGAACGTCTTTAAACCATAGAAAAATCCAACACTTGGAAATTTCCCGACAGGAGAAAAATTGGGTATTTATATCCGGTCGAACTTTTTAACATATTCTAAAATTACCCGGAAAAACATATAGACAAAATTAGACAATCCAATCGAATCTACGAACTCCCAATACAACCCAGAAAACTCAACTCTTGAATGCAAATTAAAAATTCCCAGAAAATACAGGAATAATATTAAGACATTACTGTGCAAACAGTTCTCAAGGAAGTGACCGTACGGCCGCGGAACCGCCGCACGAGCCATGCTCGTGCCGCGGTTCCGCCGCGCATTGATCGATTTAGGGGCACGTTTTGTACAGTAATTCTTAGAAAACCCTGCTTATTTTTCTGCATATTTTTAATTCACAAAATACCACAGTTTTGAAAAATGGACAGAGAGGGCTCAAAGTTAGGGTTTCGGGGTTCGATCGGCTTTCTAACTTCATCTATGCATCGCCAAAAGTTCTAGCTAGGCTCTGATACCACTGTAGGGTTCCTAGGCACACTCAAGAGGTTCCACAAGACATCAACCATACCAAATTCAAAAATTATATGCCGAGAAACCCTAAACTAGATCGATTACTAGAGGATAGGCGAAAGGAGATGCAAGTAAACAACTTTATTGCTAAGTGAATGGAAATACAACCTTTGTAGATCCGGTCCACCACTTCTTTAGCTCCGTGATGACGTTCCTTCGCTGCGATCACCGGGATCCCGGACTCTAGCGATGGTTTCGTCGGAGAAATGAGCGGGCTAGGTCGTTGACTTCGATGCCGAAGATGATCTACGTCGAGGCAACTCTAACTCAAGCTCCATTTTCACTAGCTCATGAAACTTGTGAAGAAAACACCCTATACTACATGGCAAGTGGTAGAGGATGAAGAAATTGGAAGTGGGTTCACTTTAGAATTGGATTTCTCACTCATTTGATCATGGCACCATTGGAGGTATCATGGTTTCTTCTTCTTGAAGAAGAAGAAGAAAAAGAATATGATAAGCATAATAAAATCAATTGATTAATTATAATAAATCAAGTGATCTTATCATATAGCAACCATGGGTTAGTGTAACTAGTGTAGAGACTAAACTAGGGTTAGGTATAATGGTTAGGTTAAGGAACAAAACAAAACGGCAAGACTTTTTCAAAGATGCTTTGAAGCTTCAAGAAGCTTCAAGCCAAAAATAAGAAAAGCCGCCATTTTTTTTTCCAAAAATAAATAAAGAAAAGAAAATAATACCTTAACCATTAACCTAAACCATGGTTTAATGCATACACACCCAACTTTGCATGTATCATCAAACATGATACAAACTAGTGCACAAAACTATATCATATATACAATGTGCACATCCAAGTGAGAAAATAATCTTAAGTGAACCAATACTAGTTAATGTAAAGTAATATATCAAATATATAATTATACATTAAATCATTAAATCAACACTTGATTTAATGATCCGGTCATACTGCATATAACCGACTAATATCAAGTGTATCAATGTATCGAATCAGCACTTGATTCGGTAACCCGGCTATATCTCATATAACCGTCCAATGATACAAATCGCGAGAATAGAATACAGTATCACATACTGTTATTATTCTCGGTCCCGCACATATCACAAATGCGCTCCTATTTCGTTTCGCTTAAACCAGGAAACCTCTGTGTGGGACTCTAAAGACTCATCAATACGCCGGCAGCAGGTGATGATCATATCAAACACCCATAAGCCGCAAGCGGTCTGCTAAACACAACGGCCACCCGGGTATTGAGCGATCAGAAGATCAACGAGCAAGCCCGCTCACACTCCTGTGAATCCAACCAGTAACACTTACCGTACAGTCCGGTCTCGTCGTCTGATATGTCGCATATCTCGCCTAGGGGTGGTAAACGTCAGACCCCAGTAGCTCGATAAGTCGTGTCGATATGAGGTCTATAACAGTTCGAGAAACTACTGGTAACACTTACCAGTAAATCTCAGCAACCCTGGCCAGGGATTTCCTATTATAGCCAATCGAACACAGCGCAACATCAACTCCCTATACCGGGAGAGACGAATCCCCTCCTATCGCTCATTGCCTCCATGTGATTCGGGACTGTACCCAAAAACCACCGTTTTGCACGCCCTCTTAGACGTGGTAAGGTGGAAATCAAAGCACAGTGGGAATCACACAAGACTCTATGACGATCTCGGGTTTACAGACTAACCTGTACCAGTGTCACCAGAGAACTGCCATCTGACGTAAGGTATAATACCATCTGGGAGTTCTCGGCGAGTCCGTCCAGTGTACCCAGTCTCTACTGAGCACCCGTATATCATCTCTGATGTCAAACACCAATGGATATGGGATCATCCATCGCCCATCTGTATGGGTCGAGAAGGTATACGCTAGTCTACTCTGGTATATCGATGCCCCGTCTCGATACACCCACGACTAGGGACCTTGAAGGATGTACTTATGGACTACCATGTCCCCACTAGTATGATCCGCATCATAGTCCAGGTAGTCAAGTACACATCCTAAGGGCTTTACCAACATGTAACAGAGAGACAATCAGTGTACACGTTAAGGTAAAGAGCAACCAGATAGCATACTATCATGTCGAGCAAGAAAGTCCTCCCTATATATGTCCAAGCATCCACTATAATATACATCCTATGTATAGTAATGGCCTCTAGGGCATACATATAACTAACATAATTTCGCCTCAGTTGCAAGATGAACCGTCAAGTGTATTATGATATCGAAGAATGACGGAGGGAAAATACGCTCAAACTTGCAAAGTATCAACGCAATAGAATTTTCTAGTTTATCCAGCGTCACAACCTCCAGTGTTTTAGCACACAACTCCCTGAAAAAACAACATAGGTCATTGATTACTAGACCAACCGAGTTGGGGAGAGAAGTCCTGAGGGCTAAGGGAAGAAGGTGCTCCAAGATAACATGGTGATCATGACTTTTCAGCCCATCGATTTTGCCCTTCACAATTTTTATTTTCTTGCTGAATGATCCTAAAAAACCTGTGGGGACTTTCAAATCATGCAACACCTGCAGAAAGCTTTTCTTCTCCGATTGTGACATATGATAAGCGTCATTGGGAAGTACAAACTTGCCCGGTTTACCCGCTACCGGTCTAGGCTGCAATTCACTTCTTATTCCCCACTCTTATAGATCCATCCGAGCATTCATGTTGTCTTTAGATTTCCCGTCTTTACAAAGAAGCAAGTTAAGTATGTGCTCTGATACTCCCTTCTCTATATGCATGACGTCCAGACAATGATGCACTGAATTTGTAGACCAGTACGGAAGCTCGAAGAAAATGCTTAACTTGTTCCAATATGGTGGTTTGACCTGTTTCGTCGGATCCATCCCGAAGGTCACGTTATTGTAACCATCCCATTTAGCAGTCACGTCCTCTCCGGACAATGGGGATGGAGGTCCAAGAAGCTCCTGATGACCATCAAAGTGAACCGTGTCTAACCTATAGGGATGGTCTGGAGGCAGGAAGCGTCGATGGCCGCAATAACAAACCTTCCTGCTAAAATTCAAGAATTTCGATGTTGTGTGTTCATGGCAATGAGGACATGCTTTGTGACCATGTACGGACCAACCTGATAGCATTCCATACGCAGGAAAGTCATTAATTGTCCACATTAAAGTCGCACGCTGTATGAAGGTTGTATTTGTGTTTGCAGTATATGTCTCTACACCATCAACGAACAAAGATTTCAACTCCTCGATCAGAGGTCGGAGATAGACGTCGATATTGTTCCCCGGTGAGTTTGGTCCATCGATAAGAAAAGGCATCATAAAGTATGATTGGTCCATAGCCAACAAAGGCGACAGATTATAAATTATCATTACAACGGGCCATGTGCTGTGACTTCCAGCCATATAGTTGAATGGGCAGAAGCCATCAGTAGCCAGTCCGAGCCGGACATTGCGAGGATCGCTACTGAATATTGCGTGCCTCCTATCGAAATCCTTCCATGCCGGTGAATCTCTTGGATGGCTCATTTTTCCATCTTCACTTGGAGGAGCACGGTGATGCCAAATCATTGCCTCGGCTGTTTTCTTGCACCTGAATAGCCTCTGTGTTATGGGAAAGTATCGTGCTATCTTCACAGGTATATCAGGCTTCTTATCAGAATCTTTCGGCTTATATCTGGCCTCTCCGCATGTTGGACACTCTTTCAAATCTGAATTCTCTTTCCGGTACAACACGCAATTTTTAGGACATGCTTGAATCTTCTCGCACTTTAGACCCAAATCAGACATCATCTTCTGGGCTTCGTACCAGCTGTCGGGCACATTATTTCCCGGAGGCATAGAATCTTTCGAACGAAAGAAACATTGTGAATGACTTGTTGCTCCATCCATTTAGACACTTAATCTGGAAAAGTTGGACGAACCATGAGAGGGTGGAATACTTCGCATTCTCATAAATTGGTTTCCTAGCATCATTCATGAAATTTTCATATTTATCCGCACGAGGTCCTTGACCGGAAGGAATGTCATCTTCGGTATGAATAGATTCACCTAGAGCAGCCTCTACCATATCCTCCATTTCTTCTGATGGAAATAAATTACCGCCTTCTCCTTCTGCCGCATTACCGAATTCTTCTTCTTCTCCTGCCGCATTATCGTGTTCTACTTCTACTGCCGCAGTACTGCATTCTTCTCCTTCCCCGTGATATTTCCAAGTTGTATAAAGTCTAGTAAATCCATGTTTTACAATATGAAGCTCTGCCAATTCTACCTTCTGCCAGTACTTATTGCCACATCTATCGCACGGACAGAGAATCTTCTCTATTATGATCTTATTATGTGCGCGTGCAAATTCAAGGAAAGCAGCAACTCCTACGACAAACTTAGGTTGCATACGTTGTTTCCAATCCACATACATCCAGTCCTTAACTTTGACGTACTCATGGGCCATGTTAGACTGTATAACATATAAATTGTAGATTATGCTGACTATATTGAGAAATATAAGAACGGGATAGTTACTGACAAAGGAGAAAATCCGTGTATATGCTTTGTGTGTGTGTTTGTCGTTGAAAAGAATAAATTATCGCACATATGTTAACCGATAGACGGGGACTAAGTGGCGCTTTTAGTTTCATATATGAGTATCGATGAGAATATGAAGGTTTTATATTATCATATAGTGGTTTTAACCCGAACATCTCGAATCGCTCTCTAATTATGCGTTTGTTGTGTATTCTTGTTGTATGTGTGTGTTCCGGCTGTCGAAGGTAGGCTTCTAGCCCATTAAGAATGTATAGAGCGAACACCCATCACTTGTGCTTTCAACCGTTTCGAGTAAATTTCGGCAGCACCTCCCCGCTGTTCTCCGAGTACACTGTAATAGAATAGATAATCATTTCAAAGCTGTGAAACAACGTTGAAATGAACATCTAATCTATCTTTGTACACGGAGAACCAGCGGAAAGGTACCGACAAAATATCTCGAAACGGATGAAAACATAAGTGAATGAAGGCGTTTGCTTTATACATTCTTAACTTGTCCACACGGGACAAATCTATGGGTTACCATACGATTGAATTTTCTCGTCGCGTAGACTATACGACGGTTGTTAGTATCAAGCTATACCGTCCGATATTTAACAACCTTCGTATAGTTCTATGTAACGACGAGCATCGCACGTATGTTAACCGATAGACGGGGACTAAGTGGCGCTTTTAGTTTCATATATGAGTATCGATGGGAATATGAAGGTTTCATATTATCATATAGTGGTTTTAACCCGAATATCTCTAATCGCTCTCTAATTATGCGTTTGTTGTGTATTCTTGTTGTATGTGTGTGTTCCAGCTGTCGGGGGTAGGCTTCTATCCCATTAAGAATGTATAGAGCGAACACCCATCACTTGTGCTTTCAACCGTTTCGAGTAAATTTCGGCAGCACCTCCCCGCTGTTCTCCGAGTACACTGTAATAGAATAGATAATCATTTCAAAGCTGTGAAACAACGTTGAAATGAACATCTAATCTATCTTTGTATACGGAGAACCAGCGAAAAGGTACCGACGAAATATCTCGAAACAGATGAAAACACAATTGAATGAAGGCGTTTGCTTTATACATTCTTAACTTGTCCACACGGGAAAAATCTATGGGTTACCATACGATTGAATTTTCTCGTCGCGTAGACTATACGACGGTTGTTAGTATCGAGCTATACTGTCCGATATTTAACAACCTTCGTATAGTTCTATGTCACGATGAGCATCGTACGTATGTTAACCGATAGACGGGGACTAAGTGGCGCTTTTAGTTTCATATATGAGTATCGATGGGAATACGAAGGTTTCATATTATCATATAGTGGTTTTAACCCGAACATCTCGAATCGCTCTCTAATTATGCGTTTGTTGTGTATTCTTGTTGTATGTGTGTGTTCCGGCTGTCGGGGGAAGGCTTCTATCCCATTAAGAATGTATAGAGCGAACACCCATCACTTGTGCTTTCAACCGTTTCGAGTAAATTTCGGCAGCACCTCCCCGCTGTTCTCCGAGTACACTGTAATAGAATAGATAATCATTTTAAAGCTGTGAAACAACGTTGAAATGAACATCTAATCTATCTTTGTACACGGAGAACCAGCGGAAAGGTACCGACGAAATATCTCGAAACGGATGAAAACACAAGTGAATGAAGGCGTTTGCTTTATACATTCTTAACTTGTCCACACGGGACAAATTTATGGGTTACCATACGATTGAATTTTCTCGTCGCATAGACTATACGACGGTTGTTAGTATCGAGCTATACTGTCCGATATTTAACAACCTTCGTATAGTTCTATGTCACGACGAGTATCGCACGTATGTTAACCGATAGACGGGAACTAAGTGGTGCTTTTAGTTTCATATATGAGTATCGATGGGAATACGAAGGTTTCATATTATCATATAGTAGTTTTAACCCGAACATCTCGAATCGCTCTCTAATTATGCGTTTGTTGTGTATTCTTGTTGTATGTGTGTTCCGGCTATTGGGGGTAGGCTTCTATCCCATTAAGAATGTATAGAGCGAACACCCATCACTTGTGCTTTCAACCGTTTCGAGTAAATTTCGGCAGCACCTCCCCGCCGTTCTCCGAGTACACTGTAATAGAATAGATAGTCATTTCAAAGCTGTGAAACAACGTTGAAATGAACATCTAATCTATCTTTGTACACGGAGAACCAGCGGAAAGGTACCAACGAAATATCTCGAAACGGATGAAAACACAAGTGAATGAAGGCGTTTACTTTATACATTCTTAACTTGTCCACACGGAACAAATCTATGGGTTACCATACGATTGAATTTTCTCGTCGCGTAGACTATACGACGGTTGTTAGTATCGAGCTATACTGTCCTATATTTAACAACCTTCGTATAGTTCTATGTCACGACGAGCATCGCACGTATGTTAACCGATAGACGGGGACTAAGTGGCGCTTTTAGTTTCATATATGAGTATCGATGGGAATACGAAGGTTTCATATTATCATCGAGTATCATATATTGGTTTTAACCTGAACATCTCGAATCGCTCTCTAATTATGCGTTTGTTGTGCATTCGTGTTGTATGTGTAACATGATTTTAAACCATTGAGATCAAAATTGATAAAACTGATCATCCTACATTGTAATAGCATTCATCAACCAAAAACTATTATTGCAATGGTATTCATCAATAACAATCAACAATTAAAACTACAAATGTAGGATACTGATATCATAAAGCGTTATACGCAACATATGAATTCACATGACTGAAACATGCATCAAAAAAATATGTTCATCCAAAAGAAATGCCACTGTCAACAAATATAGACAAATACGTTATAAAAACAGTAACTAATTAACAAGTTGATTAGCATCTGGATCAAGAAAATGATAGGAAAAACAATTGACTCTGATCTATAATGACAAGTCTATTACCATGACTCTCGACTAACAAAGGTGGCTTTTCGTCCTCGGTAGCTTGATAATTGGGATTTCATGGCGAATAAAAATATGCATATGCCGTTTGACCGGGAACTTCAATAGGAAACTCAATAAGGTCGGGTGTACTGAAGTACGCTTTGTATTTCGCTATATCAGGTGATGAAGCCCAAGCCCTAGCTAGCCCAGCCCCACCCCAACCGAACCCTATCGAAGGTAAAGAACGTCCTTACACTTTCATATTTCTATTAATGATGCAAGTCTCCACCAAATCAAATTCTTGCAATATCATTACCTATATTTGATTTAAAGCTTCAAACCCTTCGAGCATGTGTAAAAACATATTTGTATGCTGTTATGTAGCTATAGTGAAAGTTATTTACTGTAATATAAAATTAATATATTGGATTATAAAAATATAGAAAATGTTACTCTATTGATAATTGTCACAAAAGCGCGCTCTTCAAAGAAAATAAATAAATAAATAAATAAAATAAAGCCTGATACTCAATTACTCAGTTTTTAAATTAAAAAAAGAAGAAGAAGAAAGAACAAAAAGAAATTCATACATACATGTTGTCTCCCCATTTTTTCATAAATTAAGCCAACTTTTCTATACATGCTAGTAATTACTGGATACATTCAGGTTAAATGCATAGAGCTAGCCGTAATTTTCTCTACGGTAAACTTTCATCAATGCAACACTTTGGTTCGCCTAACTAGATCGCCATTCACGAACACAATCTATTTAGATGGCATGATTTTATGCACTTAATTTTACCACATTTAATGAAAATGAATCATTCATGATATAATACATGTATATACATCGATACCCAACCCCAACCTTGTTAGTTATATGTATGCCCTAGAGGCCATTACTATACATAGGATGTATATTGTAGTGGATGCTGGGACATATATAGGGAGGACTTTCTTGCTCGACATGATAGTATGCTATCTGGTTGATCTTTACCTTAACGTGTACACTGATAGTCTCTCTGTTACATGTTGGTAAAGCCCTTAGGATGAGTACTTGACTATCTGGACTATGATGCGGATCATACTAGTGGGGACATGGTAGTCCATAAGTACATCCTTCAAAGTCCCTAGTCGTGGGTATATCGAGACGGGGCATCGATATACCAGAGTAGACTAGCGTATACCTTCTCGACCCATACAGATGGGCGATGGATGATCCCATATCTATTGGTGTTTGACATCAGAGATGATATGCGGGTGCTCAGTGGAGACTGGGTACACTGGACGGACTCGCCGAGAACTTCCAGATGGTATTATACCTTACGTCAGATGGCAGTTCTCTGGTGACACTGGTACAGAGTAGTCTGTTGACCCGAGATCGTCATAGAGTCTTGTGTGGTTCCCACTGTGCTTTGATTTCCACCTTACCACGTCCAAGAGGGCGTGCAAAACGGTGGTTTTTGGGTACAGTCCCGAATCACATGGAGGCAATGAGCGATAGGAGGGGATTCGTCTCTCCCGGTATAGGGAGTTGATGTTGCGCTGTGTTCGATTGGCTATGACCGGAAATCCCTGGCCAGGGTTGCTGAGATTTACTGGTAAGTGTTACCAGTAGTTTCTCGAACTGTTATAGACCTCATATCGACACGACTTATCGAGCTATTGGGGTCTGACGTTTACCACCCCTAGGCAAGATATGCGACATATCAGACGACGAGACCGGACTGTACGGTAAGTGTTACTGGTTGGATTCACAGGAGTGTGAGCGGGCTTGGTCGTCGATCTTCTGATCGCTCAATACTCGGGTGGCCGTTACGTTTAGCAGACCGCTTGCGGCTTGTGGGTGTTTGGTATGATCATCATCTACTGCCGGCGTATTGACGAGTCTTTAGAGTCCTACACAGAGGTTTCCTGGCTCAAGCAAAACGAAATAGCAGCGCATATGAGATATGTGCAGGACCGAGAATAATGCGTGTATGTGATACCGTATTGCATTCTCGCGATGAATGTATCGATTGGTTGTATGCGATATAACCTAGTTATCGATTCAAGGATTGATTCGATAAGCCGATACATTGGATACTAGTTGGTTATATGCGATATGACCGGATCGTTAAATCAAGTGTTGATTTAATGATTTAATGTATAATTATATATTTGATATATTACTTTGCATTAACTAGTATTGGTTCATTTTAAAGGGATTTTCTCACTTGAAGTGCACAATGTATATGTGATATACTTTTGTACACAAGTTTGTGTCATGTTTGATGATACAAGCTAACTTGAGTTAGTGTAAAGTTTAAACCATGGTTGTGTAATGGTTAGGGTTTTCTTTTTCTTTATCATTTATTTATTTTGTTTATTTATTTTGCAAAATAAATGAATGGTGGCTTTCTTTGGATGCTAGTTGAAGCTTCATGAAGCTTTGACTAAGTAACCATATTTGTCTCATACTTAACCCTAACCATTCCACTAAACCCTAGTTCATTCTCTACACTTGACCATGGTTTGATTATGATAAGTATTCATTTTATTTTATTTTTGAAAAACACTTATAATAATAATCATCTTCATCTTCTTCTTCTTCAAAGATGAAGAAAGCTTGCTTCATCAATGGCAACTTGAGCAATTGAGTGAGAAATCCAATTCTAAAGTGAACCCACCTCCTATTTCTTCATCCTCTACCTCTTGCCAAGTAGTATAGGGTGTTTTCTTCACAAGTTTCATGACTTGGTGAAGTGGGAGCTTGATCTTGTGATGCCTCGACGTAGATCATCTTCGGCATCGAAGCCGACGACCAAGCCCGCCCATTTCTCCGATGAAGCCGATGCTAGAGTCCGGGATGCGATTTGTACAGCGAGGGGACTTCATCACGGAGCTATGGAGGTGGAGAACCGGATCTACAAAGGTTGTATTTCCGTTCTTGTAGTTAAGTTGTTAACTAGTTTCATTTATCGCCTAGACATCTAGTTAACGATCCGTATTAGAGTTTCTCGGCACCCGTAAAATTTGAAATTGGCATGGTTGATGCCTTGTGAGACCTCTTGAGAGTGCCTAGGAACCATACAGTGGTATCAGAGCCTAGCTAGAGCCTTAGGCGATGCGTAGACGGAGTTAGAAGTCCGATTAAACCGAAACCCTAACACAAATTTGCTCTCTGGACTTTTTCCAAAAATTGGGTTTTTTCCAGATTAAAAATATGTAGAAAATTCAGCAGGAAATTCTAAGAATTACGGTGCAAAAATTACCTAATGATCTGTCTAAAGTGTGGCGGAACCGCGGCATTAGCGTGCTAATGCGGCGGTTCCGCGGCCATTTTGTCTCTTCTCCCATTGAATTTTGCACAGTAATTCCTATTTTGCAGTGCTGGTTTTCCTGGGATATTTTTTTCTGAACTCAAGAGTTGAGTTTTCTGGGTTGTATTGGGGACTCGGTGTTTCGATCGGATTGTCTAATTTTGTCTATGTGGCTTTCCGGATATTTTAGAGTATGTTAAAAAGTTCGACCGGATATAAATACTCACCTTTTCCCCTGTCGGGAAATTTCCAAGTGTTGGATCTTTCCATGGTTTAAAGACGTTCTAAGTAGTGCAAGTAACGCGATGGACCCTCTAGAAGACAACAAACCTTAACTCGATTATGTGACCGTCTTGAACTGCCCTTTGAACCTTAGGGTTTGGGGCAGTACGGCGTGCCACATGTGAGGCGTTGGCTTGACCCTTCTACGGCTGGACCGTCGGTACTGAGGCATGAACTGGATGTTTTTAAACTTGTTTCATGTGTTGAGCTGTTTCGGGAAAACTTGGGTGTTTGAATGTTCGATCGGAAAGTTTAACATTTTCTAGTTATCTGGAATGGGATACAATAATTGAAATTCACAAGTAGTTATGAGATAACTGAATGATTGTTATAAATATAGCAGTTTAGTCTCAATTGATCGGTTGCCACGGAATTTTGATGTGATCAAAATTCCGTCGCAATCACGTAGCGTACGCGGATACTCACCGGGTAAACTTAATAGACAGCTACACCCCTTAGCCCCGACCAAGTGACTGTAGGAGAACCCCGTCGCCGAAAGCATCCGTTCGGGTGCTCGCGGTAGCGGTGTCCGCCTTGGTGCACTTCGTCGACGGTAACGGGGGTGCGGCCGCCTACTAAAGTTTGCGACGAGCATTCGATCAGGATGTCGGGAATCTTGTTGAATTGCCCGACTTGATATTGAAAAGAGTTTTCGATTTTGAGACTAAAATGCGGGGTTTATAATTGTTAGGCATGTGATGTCTAAAAAATTCATTGGTTTAGGCATGCGATGTCTAAAGAGGTTGCGGATTCCAACTGTTGTCGTTTTACACTTTCTTTTCTGTGACCGTAAGTGTAATATGTGATATCGCCGGTTTCGTTGCTATATGTCAACAACAATTGGGATGCGCATATTTACTTACGTTGATGACATGTGATGTTATGTGTTGCTGGATATGTTATATTGGATCGTCATGTTCGAATAGCCGGGGGTTTTTATGTGAGCTGAGTGTTTTTCATTTTCATTCATGTAAAAACTTATATGTAATATTCTTTTATTGGGGCACTTCCAGATTGCGGAAGATGTCACCCTTTGTATATTATTTACTTTTCCGCACTAGGATAGACCCAAGGAGGAGGGCACAAGTAACCGGGTTCTGGAGTCCAGTGGGAGACCAACTCGAGGAGTCGAGTCCGGGTCTCCTAACTCTAGAATTGGTAGGGTTGCTTGCCGCTCTCGTAGGGGTCTAGGGGTGTGGGTTTGGCTATTCATCGCGACCGTGGAATCCGTGTTTTATACTGGCTCGTATTAAAAACACGGACGTCCTAGTATATCCAATATTTCATATGTTTCTTCTGCTGCGATATCTGTGATGTGATCATGTGATGTTCTGTGATAGATACTGTATATAGTATATATGATATATTATATAGGCGTTACTTATGTTTTACACCCGCGCTAACCCTGCTCCGCTCTGCCGTTAGTTACCTAACCTAACGGTGCACGAGGGGACATCGAGACGAATGCGGATGGCATAAGTGTACGTCGTATTTATCTGTGATGTTTAGGTGACTTAAATGATGGGACTTCATTAATGTGATTAATGAAAGAAAAGAAACCTAAGATGTTGTAGAATCGAATTTCAAAAATAAAACAGGTAGCTACAGTTCTTGCTTTGCACAGCGGTAGATGTGATATATCCTGCACCTTATTCGATGAGGAAAGGACCGAGATCCCTTCACCGGGAGTGACTCCTTTAGCAATAACTGGCAGATGCTACACACTCGGTTTGTCTTTTGATTGCTTTTAAGAGTTTTTGCTTTGCACAGTGATATATATGATATATCCCGCACCTCATTCGACGAGGAAAGGACCGACGATCCATTCACCGGGAGTGACTCCTTTAGCAAAACTAGAAAAGCCTCAAAAACACTCCATTTTAAAATCATTTGATTCTACAACGATATCAAGTTCATTACGCAATAGGTTTTCAGAAAAACCTGTCGTAGCCCTCCGTCATTTCAGATAAGTGGTAATTAGTATTCGTGCTACGTTTGTTGGCCTGCGTCAAGGCGTAGTGTGCGGTAGCTAACTAGTATTTATCTGCTTATGCATATGATGCAGATTGGATTAGGGTAGTTGTGTGACTTTATTGGCCTGCGTCAAGGGTCGTGCGGGTGGGTTTAATTCAATCAGGAAATGACGGGTTGAACTTGACTAGCGCACTATGGTTTGTTGGCCTGCGTCAAGGTCATAGGACGCTAGGGGTAAAAATATCGGGAATTTCAAGTGTTGAAATTTGCAATGAGATTGCATACCTTCTATGAGATAGTTGGATCTCGATACCCGCTGCGAGTAAGAGTTACTCCTGGGAGAGTTTTACACATTACAATTAGCCGATCAAGTAGGTGTCTAGAAAGGTGTCAACGAGGTTACGCCTCTGGGAAAACGAGGTTTACATTAATTAGGTTCGTGCGAAAGCACGGGGGACCTCCCTCAAAGTACCGACACTGGCCTGGCTGAAAGATTGGCGAACTTGTAGTGTGTAATTAATCCCGGCTAGTCTTTCCTTTTAGGGTTTGAAGGAAGATTTGATAAAAAGCAGTGGGAGCCATCCTGATTAGATAAAATAATAACCAATATATTCTTGTAAGAGCGCACGCTGAGTGTTTTCTTCTCTCTCTCTCTCCAGGTAGCGACCATATCACGCCTTAATCAAGATAATAATACGGATTATTGACCGAACCCGCTTGTTATACTGAGCTGAGGAACGTTGGTCCCGCTCCAACTTATAATTGTTATAAGACCGAGCAGGAAATTGGGGAATACCAGATTTCCCATGCCGCCCAAACGAAGAGAGTGCATGCTGATGCATCATCTTCGGGTGTGATCATTATACAGAACTGTTTCTCAGTATCCTCTACGTCCTGGGTATTAGATACCGGATCATGATCCCGCAAATGTAATCCGTTACATGGGCTACAGAAAGGTAGAAAACTGAGAACGGGTGATAAGTTTCATGAGGCAGAAAACGGGGCAAGTGTTGCATCCAAGTCTGTTGGTCACTGTCACCCTGTATTACCTATACATTGATTCTGAACGAATGTTATTAGATACCGTACCTGATATACAAAATCATATCAGTCTCTTTATAAGTAAAGAAATGATAAAATTTTGTATTGATGGATAATGTTTTGAACATTTCCTATATCAAATGTTGATTGGTTCAGGCACGTTATCTAAAAGCATTGACGTTCTAAATCAAACTACAATTCTTAGTATACAGAACACACACAAGAGGAAGAGTTCAGAACTGAACGAATCCTTCTTGAGGCATTGTAGACTAGGTCATATCAATGCGACCCGACTAGCTGAAGTTACATTTAGATGCATATTTAAATCAGTTTGAATTTACATCTTGTGAAACTTGCCAGTCATGTCACAAAGATATAATGACACCAGCTCTGTTTATTGGAAACAGAGAAAGAGTTAGTGAACTCTTAGGATGATACATGTTGATGTATGGTCCCCTGTCTACACATGCCAAGACTGGTTCTTTGTACTTCATTACATTCTCTGATAATCTCTCAAGATTCAGACATATGTTCCTGTTGAAACACAAGTCCGAACCTTTTGAGATATTCACAGAATATAAGTTAGAAATAGAGAACCAAAATACGGGTAAAAGTATTATGTCCTTTGATGAAAAGGAGGAGAATACTTGAGCACGGAATTCTTGGACTATTCTAAAGGAGAATGAGATTATCTCTCAGCATTACTCCTCCGTATACACCATAGCACGATGGTATATCGGGGCAGAGCGATCACACCCTTTATGATAAGGTGTGCTCTATGATAAGTACTACTGAGTTACCTATTTTCCTTTTGGGAGTTATGCACTTGAGAAGCTGCATACCAATTGAATAGGGTTCAAATCAAATCAGTTGCCTACCACTTCATATGTGATATGGAAAGGGAAGAGCCCATGTCTTAAGCTAGTTAAGATTTGGGGTTGACCGGCCTATGTCTAAAAGCAAAATCCGGACAAACTCGAGGCAAGATCTGTTATGTACAACTGGAAAGGTTCCAGCTATGCAAACTACAGCAGATGATTTGGTAGAACCGAAGGATTCAATAGAAACCAACGAACCTCTGCCTCTCCGCCGATCTAGTAGGGTTCCTCACCCACCTGAGAGTTACTTCGGTTACTCTATGACAGTGGGAGCGAGGATTGCATCATGAGATGATGACCCAATTAGTTTCGAGCTGGCCATCAGGAGTGGGACTCTGTAAGAATGGCTGGATGCTTAGCGATCTGAGATGGAATCCATGTACACCAACAAAGTATGGACTTTGGTTGCTATATCTGAAGGGTTAAATCCCCATCAGGAGCAAGTATATCTTGAGAAGATTACTTGGTGTAGATGGAAAAGTTGAGACTTTCAAAGCTAGACTAGTTAAAGGTTTTCATCATCGACCAGGCGTGGATAATGATGAAACCTTTTTCCAGTGGCTATGCTTAAGTCCATCAAAATGGTAGATGAACCTTGTATAAACAAAAAGGGAGTAGGGAGTATAGTGACGATCCTCGTAGAGTACGTAGATGACATACTCTTGATGGGGAAGAAGTTTCCTATGCTACGCTCGATCAATCTCCGCTTATCACAATGATTCTCCACATAGGATCAAAGTGATACCTACTAAATCCTGGGTTTTGGATCTATGAGATAGATCTAATTGGATGTTAGGATTCTCACTAGTTGTAGTGAGATGGTATCAATTGGTCCTGGGGAGAATCACTGGAAGTGTTCCAGGGTGATAAGGACGACTGAAAGTCAGTCACAGGCATTGTCTTTACCCTCAGTAAAGGGACGGTATGTTGGAAGAGTTCCAAGCTAGATACCGTGGCATACTAGACGATAAAGGCCCGATACATCGCTACTTCAGATGCTACCAAAGAGGCAGTCTGGATGTATATTTGTTCATGAGATGAACTTAGTTCCTCCCATTGTGTGACAATGGAGTTGTGGCTTATGCCAAGGAACGTCCGTCCCATCAGTGATCCAGACATATTCTAAGGCAGTATCACCTGATCATGGAGATAGTTGATCTCCAGGGTGATCGAGATTAGGAGAGTAGACTCAGAGGACAACACGGCGGATCCACTCACAAAGGCCTTTTCCCAGAGAGAGACTTTTATGGGATGGTTGAGTATGAGATACTGCAACCACTGCTATCAGATGGCCCTAGTGCAAGTGGGAGATTGTTAGTTATATGTATGCCCTAGAGGCCATTACTATACATAGGATGTATATTGTAGTGGATGCTGGGACATATATAGGGAGGACTTTCTTGCTCGACATGATAGTATGCTATCTGGTTGATCTTTACCTTAACGTGTACACTGATAGTCTCTCTGTTACATGTTGGTAAAGCCCTTAGGATGAGTACTTGACTACCTGGACTATGATGCGGATCATACTAGTGGGGACATGGTAGTCCATAAGTACATCCTTCAAAGTCCCTAGTCGTGGGTATATCGAGACGGGACATCGATATACCAGAGTAGACTAGCGTATACCTTCTCGACCCATACAGATGGGCGATGGATGATCCCATATCCATTGGTGTTTGACATCAGAGATGATATGCGGGTGCTCAGTGGAGACTGGGTACACTGGACGGACTCGCCGAGAACTCCCAGATGGTATTATACCTTACGTCAGATGGCAGTTCTCTGGTGACACTGGTACAGAGTAGTCTGTTGACCCGAGATCGTCATAGAGTCTTGTGTGGTTCCCACTGTGCTTTGATTTCCACCTTACCACGTCCAAGAGGGCGTGCAAAACGGTGGTTTTTGGGTACAGTCCCGAATCACATGGAGGCAATGAGCGATAGGAGGGGATTCGTCTCTCCCGGTATAGGGAGTTGATGTTGCGCTGTGTTCGATTGGCTATGACCGGAAATCCCTGGCCAGGGTTGCTGAGATTTACTGGTAAGTGTTACCAGTAGTTTCTCGAACTGTTATAGACCTCATATCGACACGACTTATCGAGCTATTGGGGTCTGACGTTTACACCCCTAGGCAAGATATGCGACATATCAGACGACGAGACCGGACTGTACGGTAAGTGTTACTGGTTGGATTCACAGGAGTGTGAGCGGGCTTGCTCGTCGATCTTCTGATCGCTCAATACCCGGGTGGCCGTTACGTTTAGCAGACCGCTTGCGGCTTGTGGGTGTTTGGTATGATCATCATCTGCTGCCGGCGTATTGACGAGTCTTTAGAGTCCTACACAGAGGTTTCCTGGCTCAAGCGAAACGAAATAGCAGCGCATATGAGATATGTGCAGGACCGAGAATAATGCGTGTATGTGATACCGTATTGCATTCTCGCGATGAATGTATCGATTGGTTGTATGCGATATAACCTAGTTATCGATTCAAGGATTGATTCGATAAGCCGATACATTGGATACTAGTTGGTTATATGCGATATGACCGGATCGTTAAATCAAGTGTTGATTTAATGATTTAATGTATAATTATATATTTGATATATTACTTTGCATTAACTAGTATTGGTTCATTTTAAAGGGATTTTCTCACTTGAAGTGCACAATGTATATGTGATATACTTTTGTACACAAGTTTGTGTCATGTTTGATGATACAAGCTAACTTGAGTTAGTGTAAAGTTTAAACCATGGTTGTGTAATGGTTAGGGTTTTCTTTTTCTTTATCATTTATTTATTTTGTTTATTTATTTTGCAAAATAAATGAATGGTGGCTTTCTTTGGATGCTAGTTGAAGCTTCATGAAGCTTTGACTAAGTAACCATATTTGTCTCATGCTTAACCCTAACCATTCCACTAAACCCTAGTTCATTCTCTACACTTGACCATGGTTTGATTATGATAAGTATTCATTTTATTTTATTTTTGAAAAACACTTATAATAATAATCATCTTCATCTTCTTCTTCTTCAAAGATGAAGAAAGCTTGCTTCATCAATGGCAACTTGAGCAATTGAGTGAGAAATCCAATTCTAAAGTGAACCCACCTCCTATTTCTTCATCCTCTACCTCTTGCCAAGTAGTATAGGGTGTTTTCTTCACAAGTTTCATGACTTGGTGAAGTGGGAGCTTGATCTTGTGATGCCTCGACGTAGATCATCTTCGGCATCGAAGCCGACGACCAAGCCCGCCCATTTCTCCGATGAAGCCGATGCTAGAGTCCGGGATGCGATTTGTACAGCGAGGGGACTTCATCACGGAGCTATGGAGGTGGAGAACCAGATCTACAAAGGTTGTATTTCCGTTCTTGTAGTTAAGTTGTTAACTAGTTTCATTTATCGCCTAGACATCTAGTTAACGATCCGTATTAGAGTTTCTCGGCACCCGTAAAATTTGAAATTGGCATGGTTGATACCTTGTGAGACCTCTTGAGAGTGCCTAGGAACCCTACAAACCTAACCCTAGCCCCAGCCCCAGCCCAGCCCCAGCCCCGCCCTGCCCCAACCTAATCCTAACCCCAGCCCCAGTTAAACCCCAATCCCAATCCTAAGCCAAACCCTAACCCCAGCCCCAGCCCCAGCCGCAGCCGAACTCCAACCCTAACCCCAACCCCGACCCCGACCGCAACCCCTGCCGAACCCCAACTCCAACCGCAACCCCAGCCCCAGCCATGAACCCTAGCCCTAAATAATCAAAAATTTCTTTAATTTAGTTGAAGATTTACTAACCTGAACGGCGGTGGCGACGACGAGAACGGCGGTGGCGATGACGAGAACGGCGATGGCGATTTGGGGATTTTGTTTCGCGCGCGATCGAGAGAGGGAGAAAAAGATAACGGGCGTAGGCTATCGATCTATGCCTTTATTAAATCGCTATTTAGTTGCCCCTACGGATTTGTCCGTAGGTCCTTGGTTTGCGGCTCCGTAGGGGCAAACACCAAATTAAGAATTAATATTTTTATTCTTGAACGTCTTGGCCCGTAGGGGCAACCTTCTAGCCCTACGGATTAATCCGTAGGGCCAACATAAATCTGCCCCTACGGATTTCAATATCCGAAAGGGCAACCCCCTATTTTACTAGTGGGTTCACACTCGTAGCATGCTTACGTTTAGAGTTGAATGTGCCAATCGAAAGAGATTAAATAATTAAACAAGCCCCAAAAAGAGGCGCACAAGAAGATGCTGCATGCATCAAAAGGACAATTTTTGATCTTTGTCCCTTGCTAAAATTTTAGAAAAAAACAACTAAGAATTTTCTTACTTTCATAAAATTACCATTACGAATTTTATTATTATGAGTTATATAGAATGCAAAACGCAGTTGGTATTATTATTATTTTTTTAATTTGTGCATATGCATATCTCTACTATTATAACTAGAACGTCTCCATGTGTTCTTTTTTTCTACAAAATTTCAAAATGTTTATGCTCTATAATTTTCTCAAATCTATATAATATTTTTGCTCCTCTTTTCTTAGTTTTTAAATTTAAAACAATTTTGTTACTGGCATTATGGTTAAAAGAAGGTTAGATCAAAATTGAAGCGCAAATGAAACTACAACCATTTTTAAATAGACAATGGTAAGATTTATTTTCACATGCATTGCCGTGATCTAATAATCTAGTGTGCTCTTAAAATCTCTGAACCAAAATTGAGAAGTTGTTAAGATATAGTTTTATATATGTAGCATCATGATCCTCGCAGGTTGAATATTTTTGTTTTTTCTCTCAGCCAAGACGTGGATTTTAGGATCGCATCACTTTTAAAAAATAAATATCTACTTGCTCTATGGAATATAGAAAATTGGAATTGCATTGACACCAATCAAAATCACTGTCATCGTTCAGAGAAAAAAGTTATCATAAAGTACGATGGATATAATTGTATTTTAACAAGTCCACTAAATCCTGTCAGGAATAAGGGGCAGACCCATTTGAGGGCAGGGTAGGGCCACGGCCCCACCTGATTTGAAAAATAAACACCATATATATGTATATATATTGATGTATACATATATCATTATATAGATATAAATAAAAACATGAAGATAAGGATGAACTAGTGGTCTTAGGCGCTGGCCTTAAACTCTGATCTTTGAGAGGGGCGTGAGTTCTGTTGGATATAGGTGTCCTGAAAGTAATTATTGTAATTGTACAGGACTTATATGAATAGAACAATCTTACTCGAGATGATAGCATGCTATATGGTTTGTCTTCATCATTCATGTGTATACGTTTTACTCATTATCATGTATCGCTAAAACATGATAATAAAACCAATAGTATTTTTTGCTTAACTATCAGGATTATGACAGGCATCATACTAATGGGGCCTGGGTAGTCCATAAGTACATTTTTAAATGTCCATAATCGTAGGAGTATCAAGACTGGGCATCGGTACTTCAGTTTAGACTCGTGTATACGTTTTTTGACCCCAACTGGGGCAATTGTTGATCCCATAGCCATTGGTGTTTGACCGAAGATTGTATACATGTGCTCATTGAAGAATGAGTTTTACTGGACGGACTCACTGAGAACTCTTAAATGGTATTACACCTATAATCATATACCGGTTCTTTGGTGACATGAGTATAGTGTAGTCCCTAAACCTGAGATCACCAAAGTGGATTGTGTGTGTTCCCACTGTATTTTGATTACTACCCTACCACGGCTTTAAAGAGTCGTAAAGACAGGTTTTAGTTGAGTACAGTCTCAAAGCATATGGAGACAATGAGTGGTTGAAAGAATTCGTCTCTCCCCGGTATAGCGAGTTGATGTGCTTGATTAACCATAACCAGAAATTCTCGGGCGAGATGATTGAGATAAACTGATAAGTGCTATCAGTTGTATCTCAGGTGGTTATGAGTTTTACATCAGCATGACTTATCGGGTTATTAGGAGTCTGACCGTATCCACCTCCTAAACCCGATATGCGACACTCTCTAACGGAGAAACCAGACTGTACGGTGATTGCCACTGATAGACTCTGTTAGGTATGGATGAGCTTGCTTGTCGACTTATCTTTCGTTCAATACCCGGTAGCCGTTACGTGCAGCTAGTACCGCTGACGTGCTTGTAGGTTTATCCGTGTGGGGATTGATTTGAAAGTGTTTCAGATCAATCGGATATGATGCTAATCTATTGTCAGTGTATTGTTGAGTCTTTAGAGTCCCACGCAGAGGGTTTGTCGACTCAGATGAAACGATATAAAGTGCGTATAGTGATACGTGCAGGAGTCCGATTAAATACATGCATTTGATATATGTAAATTAATCGGATGTTTACATAATACAAGCCGGCTCATTAAAAGCCGAATTATTAAATCAAGTGGTGATTATATATATATATATGAGAATAATGGAGGAAAGATACCATAGGAGGGAATTTCCTCCTATGGCGTCGAAAAAATACACCCTCCCTCAATTTTTCCGATGATCGGCACCCACCATCTTTATCGTTATCATCTAAGATGTGGGTACACCAAATTTCATTTGATTCTACAACCATTTTATCGTTGATTTAACAATGTAAAAAATTCTATTGTCGGTAAACCGTTAATTTTGAACCCACTAAATCAACGGTGAAAAAGTTGTAGAATCACATGAAATTTGGTGTACCCACATCTTAGATGATAACAATGAAGATGGTGGATGCCGATCGTCAGAAAAAATGATGGAGGATATATTTTTTCGACGCTATAGGAGGAAATTCCCTCTTATGGCCTCTTTTCTCTATTAAACCCCCCCCCCCCTCTCTCTCTCTCTCTCTCTCTCTCTATATATATATAAATTAAGATTCACTTTATATTTATCTCTCATTTTGTATTTGTGTATTTGTATGTGATATAAATACTAATATGTGTATATGATACATATACAAATTGATATTTATATGTGTGGTATATATTTATCTAAAAGGGACATCTCATTTCTTATTATCAATCAAAAGAAATGCTTTATTTCTTTTTATTGATAATAGAAATGAGGAGAGAAGAAAAGAAAGAAGCAGAGAAAGTTGGGATTTTCTAGCATGTTTTAGGAAAACCTTTTTGGTTTAAAATGGATACTCCCTTTTTCCTTCTTAATCATTCCATCATTCTCTTTCTCTCACTTCATTTCTTTGAGAGAGAAAATGAAAACTTAAGAGTTAAAAGTAAAGAGTGACGCTACTGCATAAGACCGTATGGAACAGTCTCCAAAAAATAATAAACGGTTGCTAATATATATTAGCGACCGTTAAAATTGTAAACGGTCTACAGTACACAGTCGCTGATTGGATGGTCGCTGATACATATATGAGCGACAGTTTATGAACGGTCTCTAATATAAACGGTCGCTAACATAGGTATCAAAGACCGTTTGTTCCGGTCGCTAATAAGATGACATGCGGACATTCCAACGAATTTAACAATTTTCTAATATCACAGAACGGTCGCTAATAAAGTATTAGCGACCGTTCCTGTAGCTAATGCGGTCGCTAATACCTATTTTTCCTGGGGAAAAATTACAGAAAAATCCTATATTAAATACAATAATACACAAATCACAATATATTACGCCACAATAGCATTTCGCATACAAATCAATATATATGCACACTCCACAATATATCTAACAAGATCAACAATTCAGATGAACATACGCATACAAACCAATATATAAACACTATCCACGATATATCCACCAATATCAATTGAAAGTTCCCAGTGCTCTCGCCACTAACCCACGGCCAATACGGAATACGAAAACGAAAATTTTTATGGCACTAAAAACTTAAACCCAAGATTCTAAACCAAACACCTAAACTAGTATGAATAAAAAATAGAAATCACAACCTTTATAACGGCTTCATTTGCTCCAATTGGGTCGGACTCTAGCATGCTCTTAAGAGCTCTAGATCGCGCTTGCAAGCCGGTCCTATTTCGCCGAAGATGATCTACCTGAGAGAATCAAGTTCAAGCTTCAACTTCATCCATGAAGCAACTAAAGATCCCAGGATGCTAATCTAGGATTCTTAGTGATGTGTGTGAGTGTTATAATGATTTTTCTTTCTCTTAATCCTCTTGAATCTCAACATATGAGAAGATAGAGGAAGAAAGAGGAGGAGGAGCTATGTAAGAGAGAGGAGCAAGAATGGTGGAATGAAAATCCTTCACAAATTCAAGCATGCTTCAACACTTTTGTAAAAAGATTTTTTCCATTTTAAAACTACAACCATGATTGAATAGTATTTGCAAATGAATTATTACCCATACCCTCCACCATTTCTCTTTTCCATCTCATTTCTTAATTTCTTAAAAAGAAAAACCTTGAAATGAGTTGTCCTTTTTCGAGAAGTATTCTTGTATAAATACAAGAATACGTCCCCGCAAATACATGCTTGTATTCGTATCAAAATACGAATACCCAAGAGATAGAAAAATACAATGAACATAATACTAGAATATATATATCGAAATATATATATGTAATTATTAAATCAAAACTTGATTTAATAATCCGGTTTAATCCTAAGCCGGCTAGTATTATCATCCGTCCGATTGAAGTCCGCGTGGCTGGCACACTTACCTAATTAGAACCCTGCACATATCAATATGTGACCACTACATCATTTTTCCTGAACTGGAAAAACCCTCTATGTGGGACTCTAAACACTCGTCAATACGCTGGCAGTGGGTTTAACTACAAGTATGTCAGCAACACTAGCTGTACGTAACGGCTACCCAGGCATTGAGCAAAAGGAAGGCCGACGAACAATATAACATTTCAGAAAATAAAATATTATTTTTGAGAATTTAAATAATTAAAATAATAAATATCATGAATATTATTAAGGTATAGAAATTAATTTTAATGAAATGGTATAATTTTATACCGATAGTTTGGAAAACAAATATGAAGTATTGATTTTGAAAGAATTTAAGTGATTTAGATATTGTATAATTATTGTACAACTAATTATATTCAAATTAATATTAAACTCGATTAATATTTCACTAATTATGTAATTATCTTGCTTAAGTATGTGACATACAACATGTTGCAAAACACTTATTACATATTTTTAACCATGCTTCATTTCATTTAAAATTGGTTTTGTTTTAAAATGAAAAGAGAAGATATTTTTGATGAGAGAAAGTGATGGGACTTGTATCATAGCTAATGTGTGTGAGAGAGAGAGTAGGAAGTTTCTACACCCTTCTCATTTTCTCTCCTCCTCTTCATTTTCTTCCCTTCCTCCACCTCCTTCTTCCTTCTCCTTCATCCCTCCACCTCCTCTACCACCATGGCCATCCCCAAAATCCTCACAAAAACTCCATACTCCCTTCATAAAAAATGTGCACAACCTCACTACAAACCCTATGGAGACATCAAGTCAAGACCTTGAGGACCTTGGGCAACTCAAGAAAATTCTTGAGTTGCCAAATGAGATAATTTCTACATCCCTAGTTTAAGATCTAAGTCTCCATACCTCCTATTATAGTTAGAGTTAAACCTTTGTGATTTTTTGATGTTTGAAAATTCTAAGTTGGGGTTTTGGGGATATTATGATGTGTGAGGGTGTAATTGAGATGTATTAGTGACCACAAGCTTGTTAGTGTTGTTCTGGACCAATTTAGCATAGAAAAACCCTAAGACTTGATCATAGATTTTCCTGATATCGGTTTCTTTGATCTTTGAGGACTACAGGGAATCTGGAGTAACCTGGGATCTTTAAAAAATAATCAAACATATATATTAACCTAGTTAAACCACTAGGAGACTACCACGAGAAAATGAGACCCCAATTTCCCTTTAGAACCGGCGACGCCGGGAATTTTGGAAGTCTTGCCGGCCAGAGTGTGGGCATGGGTGTTGGGGTTTGGTCTTTAGCTTACTTACCATATATACTAGCCCCTTTAATGTTAGTTTGGTCCCTTTTTACCTGAGCAAAAATTTGGTGCTAATTTTCTAAGTTGTTGTTTTGAGTTTTGTGGTTTTTAATAACTTGAGTTTTGATATTTGTGTTTTATCTTGATCGATTGGCGTTCGTACGTCGATGTCAAGAGTTGTTGGCTATTCTTGCACGCGTAGACCATAGGTTCTAACCTATGTATGTTTCGTGTGCCATTTTGATTTTCGTATTTGATTCGTGGTTGCGATATAACGTATTGAAAACTGTAGGTACCTTTACGTGGACTTCAGACGATAAGGGAGAGCGTGGCGTCATCGACTTTGGCAAGCGAGGATCGAGGTGAGTAGATGTAAATCTACGGGGGAAGTCGGGTGGATGGCGTATAGCACCCCCGCAATTTCTAGATTAGGATGCGTATATTATATGTGTGTGTGTGTGTGTGTGTGTGTGTGTGTGTGTGTTATATAATGGGAGATACGGATAGTTAGCAAGTAGGGATTTAGAAGACTCTAGGTTAGAATATGTATACTTGTAGAAAGTGCTTATCCTTAGTTTAGTTTCTATAGTCGAGACCCATTAGTTTATTTTGTCGCACGCGCATGCACACACGCACATACACACCAGTGATATGATATGTGTGTGTGTGTATGTGTGTGTGTGGATGCGTTGACACACACACACACACACATACATGTAAGATGATGATAGTATATGTTGTAGGGTTACTAGGCACTCTCACAAAGGTCTACGAGGTATCAACCATGCCCGATTTAAAATTTAGATGTGCCGAACAACCCTTAACTAAATCTGACATCTTAAGATTTAACCGAGATAGATAAAGCAAACTAAGATATGGCAGTCAGCACAATATAACTTATCCTTATCTTGTGGGTATTAAAAGATATTTGATTATTTAGATATATGTTATATATCTTATACTAGATCTACATAGATTCAGTTCACTGATAAATATAAGATATAATCTAGCACTATAGTGGGTTTCACACATGCGGGTCGGGTCGGATAACCACTACTACTATTCGAATCGCATGCAACCCAAATGAATAAAATAAAAGAAATATAAAGCAAGTGTTAAAAATACCAACTAATATTGTATAAACATACTAGGGTGTTACACTCTATGACATCGAACTCATTGCGGTAGAAGCGGAGGCTGTGATCCGGTGTCACATCCCATGATTTAGGCACATCCCACCTGCATGGAGATTACACACAAGTTAATATTCCAAAAAACTTGAAATTTGAAATATGCGCATAGTTTCAATTACTTACTGTCATCCATATGGTTTTTGGCCATCTAAAGCGAACCGTGTCGTAATGGTCGGGTGACCAATAGAGAGATATGTCCATGACCATATCTGAAATACAATATGATAGAATTACGTTCTACATTGAATATCAATTTAATTACGCAAAATTAGTAAAATGCGGTTTTAAATATTGTATACTTGAAGAAGCGTAAACCAGCCCCCAAAACTCTTATGCTCTATCAATACAGCCATCCTCAGCTTATTGTAGAGGAATGACATAACTGCACCCCTACGATAAAGTGACACACTGGTCAAGATCTGCTAAAAGAGGCAGCCATGCAAGACTAACTTTGCTCTTACTCCTATCCAGAAACAAGCGAACCCCTGTTTGATGTAAAATATAGGCTCGTGCATGCTGCTCGATCGACATAGGGGCAGCATCCATGGCAGGCTCAGCACTAAACGCCTCCCGCAGCCAACTCAAGTTAATGATACTGCCTCTCTTTTGTCCAACAGACTGAATCCTGCCCAACAAGCTAGGACACAAATCTGACCAATCGTGGCTGTACTCCACAGCAACCACCTCTCCGTCTATAAGCAGACCAAGCAGCACAACGACGTCCGGAAGGGTGATAGTTATCTCACTATCTCTAAAATGAAATGTGCAGGTCTATGGTCTCTATCTATCTACCAAAACCGTAATCAAGCCTTTATCCAAACGTATATACTCTAATCTGGATAGAAAATGAAAGCCTGCCCATTGCAGCTCAGCCTGCACACGGGCATCTCCAGCTGGGATTCGGCTACTCTAGACTGAGTGGTCAATGCATGCAATCACCTGATCACTCTGCCAATTACAAAAAGAAGACTTGTATCAGTAACGTATAAATAACATATGTAATTAAAGAAAATAATATTACAAAGTTATACTTGTATCACTGCGGCGTTAGCCGACCTGTGGTTAACCTGTAAGTACAGAACACTCGTATCTATAGGTCCAGGATCCATAGGTATATTTGTACAATAAAAAAAGTCGAGTTATATTATCTTTGAAAAAATAGGCATGTATAACAAAGAACATATGTGTGCATGTATGTGTGTATAGATGTATGTTTTTTGTGTTTAGATGTGTGTGTATGTGTGTATATGCATGTGTGTGTATTTCAAAATATAGACGGTGATTACCAATGGCAACATGGGGCTGGAGGATTTTGCATCGTGCCTTGTTATGACCATACTTATTGTAGATGCTGCATCTATTTTGCCTACGTCATTCTCATGAATCATCCATAACATTTTTGATACGAGTAGAACGTGGTCGTCCTGCTTGTCTCCTACCGATATATGGTAATATCATTGGACCGTTGTATGCCTCCGAATATCGGCTATTGGGTACAGGATGGAACAACGGGGCATAAGCAGGTTTGTATTTACGGACATAATACCACTTCGAAGCAAGATCGTGATGTGCAATGTTCCCCCCACCCTCTGCTCGTGTGCATGCTGAAATTACATGTGAACAAGGCAACTTTTGTAACTTAGGAATATTGCACATACAACTGCAGTTCCTACCATCGATGACTACGTCATAATTTTTACATCTTTGTCAGTCACATGCCATTTAGACTGGATGAATCTCACGATCCAAGCATGCCTAGTATCAGTAGCCCATTTTGTTATTAATTGGTCAAACTTAGGACATAACTTTGTCGTCCACTCTTGTCCCTCCTGACGTCGTGCAAAGAAGTATTTGTTCGTCCTATAAAAAGCCTGAATAGGCAAAGACCGAGATCCTTTTAAGACCTTGTTAAAGCTTTCTGAAGCATTCATAGTCATCATGCAAAATCGCTTACCACCATCTTTCGAAAGAGCCTATATTTTTTCTTCATTTTTAAGACTACTTTCAATCCAAGTATCTGCTTTTAGACATATACGTTTATGTTTCTCTCTCAGTTTTGTATATGTCAAGTCATCAAGTGCACATGCAATTTGAGAGAACAAATTTTGCAAGGTTTCGCCACTAAATCCAGTAGTTGAGAAGTTGGCTCTGATATCTCGCATTCAATAACGATGACTATGAGGTTCCGACCATGATTTTCTTAGTGCTGTTGGAATCCCTTTCATCCGGTCAGATATGAAAGTAATGTGTCTTCCCCGTATGGAAGGAATGTAGAGATGAATGCAAGCAATGAACCACTCCCAATTTTCAGTGGTTTCACCTCCAACTACAGCATATGACAAAGGATAAGAACCATTTGCATCAGCACCGGTAGTAATGAGTAAAGTCCCTTCGTATTTGCCGTATAAGTGTGTCCTATCAATACTGAGAACAGGACGACAATAAGCGAAACCATCAATTGCTGGTCCGAATGCCCAAAATGCATTGATAAAATATCCCATTGACATTGAAACGTCGGCTATCTTGAAGACAGTCCCGAGATTAGTAGATTTGATGGCAGTAAGGTATCGTGGCAAATGTTCATACGAATCTTCCCAACCTCCGTATATTTTAGACAATACCCCGTTCAACGCATTCCATGCCTTCATATAATTTATCTCAATGAATAATGTATCTTTTATAAGCACTTGAATCGTTTTGGGGTTCAAATCGACATCCGCTTTCACAAAAGGCAATATCATGTTACATATGAATGTAAAAGTGGCTTGTTTATGATTTGAATTCACTACAGGATTCACACAAGTATGATTACCCGCATACTTCTTTATCTGCCAATGTCCCGTCGGTGATTTCCTCGATATATATGCATGAAGCCTCCACGGGCAGTTCACATCTGTTTTACAAACGACGATGTATTTGGTCATGGTAATCTTGATTGTTTTAAAAGAAACTTCGTGTTTAATTGACCAAACGCTAACTGCTTAAATTAACTTCTCCTTATTCCCGAACAAATCGCCGACCTTCAACCCACTTTCAATATCGACTGTCGAAAGCCTATTAGCACGAAAGTTGACATTCTTTATTACCGCTATAGATAACATGTGAGCATCTGTCATGTTATCGGCAAGTAGATCTTTAAATGCAACGAAATCATTATTAACATATGAATTAGTAATCCACTGCATATCATTCTCATCGTCAAGGACATGTGCAATTTGCATGTTGTCTTGTGCTTGAATCTCGTCCTCATCATTAGCATCATCATCATCACTTTCATCTCCATTATGTTCCAACACCAATAGATCCATAGCAGGTGGATCCGTAGCAGGTATATCAGTTGGATGTGCGAAACCAACATTAGGGACTAGCATGGTACTTGATATTCCGGCTTCATACTGACGAAATCCCGACCTATCGTTTGCAAACGGTGTCCATTCCGTATTGTATCCTATATTGTATGACTGCATGTGTTCGGTATTTTGGGACAGAATATTGAAGCCGAAACTTGACGTTGGCATGTAATTAAAACCGAAGTTTGGTGGTGACATGCAATTATAACCGACCGGCGGTATATAAAAACCGCATACAAATTTATGAATACTCAGTAACTATATCATATCTCCACTCTTAATAAATAGTGTTCCGCTAAATGTACATGTGGTATAAAGATATGCAATGTAATACTTCGTACAATGTCAATTCACTGGCGTCCCGCTTGATGTGCCTTCACCTTCGTAACTTTGATCTCTATACTGTTCATCATTGGTGGGAGACATAAATCCGGTAGAATCAGCATTCATATTGAGCATGTGTGTCATTTCTCTTTGCATGTAATGCTCGGATGCTCGAAATAAAAAATCGTGCACTTCAAAATAAAGTTCGGAGAGTTGAGCGGATGTCAATATCTTCTTCTTCACAAACTGCTCGATCGATTTCGATTCCGATGCAAACATGACTTGTGTATTCTCGTCATCAGATACTTCAATGGCGGTATATTCATTCTCCGTCGGCCAATTGCATATTAAGGAGATATTGAAATCTAACGGATTGATTTTGGTAGCTTTGTACACTACTTGACACAGCTCGTTGTATGTGCTAGATTTCTTGACTCTAGTCATCTTAGTTTTTCCATTGATATATTCAGGAATATTATTTTTTTAATCGTTAATTGGCCACCGAAATAGCAAACTAGATGGATGTAATTATCCGTCATTTTTCCACCTGCCAGAAATATTGACCCATTTTGAGAGTTCTTATCAAACAACCTAAATATTTATCTTTACAATTATACTCACCTCATTATATAAAATTACAATAAAATCCATATTTATAGCATGTAACAAGTTGCAAGACCTTGTATCCTACTCATTGATCCGTCATAAGTAAAATCGGGGAAAACTCTTAATATGTACCCAATTTGTTTGAATTACTTACCCAATACGAAATTTTAACCAAATTTTTTATGAATTATTTTTAAATAAAATTATGGTTTATCTAACCTTCGAGATACTCACAGTGGTGATGACGATGGTGAGGATGAAGATGACTGTTCGTCCGTGAATTTCTACCTAAAGCTGCACAAGCGAGAGACTATGAGACCGAGAGAGTTGAGACAGAGAGATGAGAGAGAGAGAGAGGGAGAGAGCTGGGAGAGAGACCTGAAGAGGTCTCGGGGGAGGTCGGGGGAAACAGAGGAGGTCTCGGGGGAGGTCGGGAGGAATAGAGGTCTCGGGGGAAAGAGATCGAGAGAGAGAGAGAGAGAGGGAGAGAGAGAGTACCTGAGATAAAGAGAGAGAGCGACTGAGAGAGAGAGAGATGAGAGAGAGAGAGAAAAGTGAGGAATGAGGAAAGCTAAGACATCATATCGATTTAAGTAGGGGAATGAGCACACTTTGAAGTGCGTCCAATTATTTTGGACTAAAATATATGGGCGCAGTTTGAACTGCGTCCATTACATTTGTATGCGACAAAACTACGCCCCATACAAATATAATGGGCGCAGTTTGAAACCTCGCCCAGTACAATTGTAAGGAGCGCATTTTGAAACTATACGCCATACATTTGTAATGGGTTGCGTCCCTTAAAAAAAAATTTGTTCATGTTAGCGCCATTGGTGAGCCGGGGCCTACAAGGCAGAAAATGACATGTTTTTGTAATATATTTGGAAAGTGTTTTTTTTTAAATATTATTTTAATATGGTTTAATATAAAAAAAGATAGGATTAATTTCTTCAATAAAAACCCATGCCGCACTCTTTTGGATTTTTGATAATTCCAGTGAGGCAAAAAATATGGAACCTTGATTTGGATAACAGACCTTTAGGAATATGCTGAAATAAAATGCATATGTTGAGGGGAAAAAAAATTGAAGGCCTAGTCGCAAGAAGGTTGATATACAAATTAATAAACAAATCAAGTAAAAGCTTCGTATCTTTAAAGTGTAAAATGATGAAAAAAACAATTTAGATAGTGTAGGCATGTACAGTAATAATTATTCGTTCAAAATAGTTGGTTTTGGCTTTTTTTAAATTTTAAATTTTGGGGTTTAAATCACTTTTGTCATTATATTTCTACCCTTTATTGCAGGAGATTTTATTGGTTTGATACTTGGTGTCATTTACCATTGACATGTTCCCTCCTTCGATTAACCTCTTATTCGTCTGCTCCATTTACCCAACTTATTTCTACTATCTGGACTCCATGTGCATAATCAAATGTATTCTAATAATATTACTATTGAAATTAAGGTGTCAATCGTTGCTCTTAACAACAAGCCTTCATCCTAAATTTTTGAGATCGGCTGTATGAATTCTTTTTTTCCATTCCGCTCTATTAAGGATCGTCTCCGTCAAAATAATAATTAGCATATCGTTCTTAATTTTCTCTATCCATGTTCGTCTCCGTCAAACTAATAATTAGCAATCTTAGCCTTTATAACCTTATCATGGATACATTTATTTCTTATCTTATCATTCATTGCTTATAAAAGCACCCAATTGTCGTGTGTATGCCAAATGCAATGTATTTTATGCGTTGTTAATATTCATGGGTCCATCTGTCGCTTTATGTGTTCGGTTGATTGTTAATAGTTGTGCTTTATTTATCATGGTCAGTTGAGTCGATATGTTTTACCCTATTCTGGTTGAGATTAAGTTTAACTGTATACATCCATATAAGGTTCTTCATCATTCGGCATCCTTATTTAGAATTATATTTAGGAATTTCCTTTAGATCTTCCTTTTCTAGAAGTTTATTAAGGAAACATGTTCTATTCTTAAGGACTCGTTTTATTGAACTCCTACACAGTTTGATAGTAGAGTTTAGGGTAAATTGTTGAAAAAACCCGGCCCTTTTAAAAATTGTGAGAAAATCCCCGAGCCTTTTCAACTAGTAGAAAACCCTCTAGGCCCATGAAGAATTCCTTCAAATACTCAAGGACATTTGTATTTTAGTATATCCCAGAATTGTACTTGTTGATCCATGTGCGTAGTACAATAACAGCTGCCAATTTATTTGACAATTAAAGCATCACATATTACACAGAGCAGTTGCCTATAACATCTGAAGGGTTGCATATAACTTCTATCCTGGGTTAATTTTTGCTTAAAGAACTAAGCATTAAATGTCCATTTTCCCTCCAAATTCACTACTTTTCTCACCAAAAACCAAATTGACATACCAGAACTAGAATTATCCATTTCATTTTCTCCATTATCTTCTTCTTTCATTTACTCCACTTTCATTTACTACCCCAACAAGCTAAATCCCCATTTACTATCTTACTCATTGATGATGGCCCAAACTTAGACATTAATGTATTTTATGAGTGGATCTAATGGTAAAGGTGCGGTCTTGACCATGTCAGAGACGATAACATGATTTGAATTGAAAGAAACCATCTCGTTTCTGCTTGATATACCGGTTGATAAGCTAAATCTTTCATATGAAATGGAGAAATTTGGAGTATCATGCGGTTAGAATGACAACCGAAGATGATTATATAAATATGGTCTGTATCCACGAAGAGATGAACGAGAAGGTCATCCATATGTACTCCTATGTTGGTACTCAAGCTATTATGAGCAGATTTGGTTTTTATTTGACTTTATTTTTTGTTTAGAAGAATATCCAAGAAAGTTGCTTGTAATATCTAAGCAGTTGTCTGTAACATCTAGACAGTTGTCTATAATATTTAGACAGTTTTCTGCAACATCTAAAAAAGTTGTCTGTAACATCTAAAAAATTGCCAATAATATCTAAGCAGTTTTCTGTAACATTTAACCACTTGCCTGTAACTTCTAAGCTGTTGCATACCCTAATATCTAAGAAGAGTTGCCCGTAATATCTAATAAGTTGTTTGTAATATCTACATAGATGCAAGTAATAGTATATTAACATAAGAGTTTTCAATATAACAATCAACACGTATCATCATCTTTCACTCCAGCAATTACGTATGACCGAATATATGACTTGGAGTCAAGCTTACCACCGGTGAGGAAAGATGATCAAATAATGAGGAACAATATCCGGTTGCGTATCATGACGCAATTGAAGGCACATCTCAAATATTCAAGGGTTATGAAGTTAGGATGACTCTTTGCCAATTTGCTATTGCGAAACAATTCAACTTCGACTGCATTAAGAACGATGGCTCGAGAATAAGAGTGTCTTGTTCTCAAAGGGATAAAGGATGCCAATGGAGATTGCATGCACCGCCTTGTACTCGGAGGTATAGAGTTAGTATTAATATAAAATTGTAATAATTGTTTTTTAAAATTGTTGATTGTTTTAACTGTTAAGTTATGCTAATGTTTGCATGTTTGTCATATATGAATAGTTCTTAATGGGCTATAAAGAGATACTACCCAACACACACATGTTCCGGAGGAATTTCAAGCGACGGACATTCCCGAGCCACTAAGAAATTGGTAGCCGACATGCTTGTAGATGTTTTGAAGTCATGACTGGGCTATCGGCCAATTGAAGCTAATTTCCATCAAAGGTTCGGGGTCAAGATTTCATACGATGTTGCGTGGCATGCAAGGAAATTGGCACAAGAGACCCTCTTCGGCAATTGTCGGCATCCTTATAATTCTTTGAGGTGATATCAAAATAAGTGCATGGAAACCAATCCCGGAAGAGTAATTAGCATCGATAAATCAGCGGATAGCAGATTCATGAGGCTATTTGTTAGCTATGGTGCTTGTATTAACAGGTTTTTAGATGGTTATCAGCCTATCATATTTCTTGATGGAACTTTCATCAGTAATAGGGCAAAGACCTTCTATTATCGGCAACTGCATATGACGGAAACAATGGTTTGTTTCCGTTAGCTTTTACTATTTGCGATCAAGAGAACATTATAAATTGGACATGGTTTTTAGATCAATTAAGAACCATGTTGTTTGTTGGTCTTAAGGTTTACCGACACCCGTATACCCTTGTGTTTGTATCCGACATCGAGAAGGGAATCAAAGAAGCGGTTAGGATGTTCTTTCCTACCGCATTGCATTCATTTTGCATTCTTCAGTAGAAGCAGAATTGTAAGAATAGGCTCAAGGATCTTAGTTTGAAGAATTCTAAAGCCGAAACTTGTGCGCATCTAATGGAGAGTGTGTGTTACCAGTACACGAAGGTTGAATTCTTGAGGAAGATGAATCTCTTGAAGAATGAATCGATGTCTGCTTATAACGCATTGGTTGAACATTACAATCCTCAGCATTAGGCTAATTATTATTTTCATGGAATAATGTACAATCTCAATTCTTGCTCCTCAATACACTTTATTTGGTGATGAACATGATTAACTAACACACACACATATATATAACATCTGGACAGTTGCCTGCAGCATCTGGATAGTTGCCTGCAGCATCTAGACAGTTGCCTGTAACATCTATAAAAGTTACCTGTAACTTCTAAACAATTGTCTGCAACATCTAGACAGTCATGGCCATCGTGTGGTCTTTATTTATTTATCTTTTTGTTGAATGCAGGTATGGCCATGTTCCAATCCAATGTTGTTGAATCATATAATAACTGGATACGCGATGCCCACATTTTTCCTATTTTTTAAATGGTGGACCACATAAGGGTATGTTTGATAGATCGCTTCAATAGTCGTCGAGAAAAATCCGAAGGATGGAATAGAGTGTTATGTCCCAAGTCGGAGGAAATTCTGAACAAAAATTTGGAAGCTATGAGAGTTTTTTCTGTTTATCAAGCTGATAGGGAGCATTATAAGACGTTCGACATTAAATCTGTTCGGATCATTGTGTCGGCTCGATCATGTACATGACGAAAATGGGATGTTACTAGGATTCCTTGTTGGCATGTTTGCACCGTTATCAATTTCTTGAGGCAATCAATCTATAACTACTGTGATCCTTTATTGACGATTGAATATTTCATAGCTACTTACGCGAATACAATATACCCAATACTTACATTTGATAAGCCGACAGTGACTAAAGAGAACATTGAGATTCAGCCTCCTTTGACAAGAAAAAGGCCGGATGGCCCCTACAATGCGGATAAACAACATGGATATTCAAAAAAAAAGATGAATCGCGGAAGGTGTGGCAACGATGGTCACAATAGAGCGACATGCACTGCTCCTATCGATTAAGTTTAAAATAGCTACACATTGGTTGTTTGGTATTTTGTTTTATGTTTATATATCCACCGTCAAGTTTTATGGACCTTTTGTACTAAGACATTATGATATTTGTTATAATTTTGATGTAAAAATCGCTCTTGGTTATGTATGCATATGAATGAAATTTATAAGCTGTTTTATGAAAATCATTTGCAGTTGCATGTAATATCTAAGCACTTGCACGTGACTTCTAAGCAGTTGCTTGTAACATCTAAGAAGTTGCCTGGAACATCTATAAGCACTTGCATATAACATCTAAGTAGTTGCCCGTAAGCACTTGCCTGTAACATCTAAAAGGTTGCATGTAACATCTATAAGCACTTGCATGTAACTTCAAAGCAGTTTCCTGTAACATCTATAAAAGTTGCCTGTAACTGTTGGAGATAGTGCCCTCAGAGTCAATTATTAGGTCACAGGTACGTGATTGTAATGATTGAGAGAGGACCTATCCCAGTAGGACAGTCTTGCTCGAGATGATAGTATGCTATCTGGTTTACCTTTATCATCGTGTACTGCTTTAGGTGACATGACACGTCGCTATTACACGTTGATATAGCCCCTAGGATTCTTGCTTGACCACCAGCAGTATGAGGGCGATCATATAAGTGGGAGCTGGGGGTCTATAAGCTTATCCTTAAAAGGTCCCTAGTCGTGGGAGTTTCGAGACTGGGCATCGATACTCCATTAGTAGACTAGTGTATACAGTCGAGACCCCGACGAGGGGCGGTGGCCGGTCTCACAAGCCACTGGTGTCAGTTGGATCACCTAAGATGTATACAGGTGCTCATTGGGTTATGAGTACACCGGACAGGACTCGCCGGGAACATGCTAGTTGGTCATATACCAGACGTCAGATGGCAGTTCCCTGGTGACATGTGTGCAGGTTAGTTCATCGACCTGGGGATCGTCATTTGTCTCGTGTGAGTTCCCACTGTACTTTGATTACTACCCTACCACGGCTCAAAGGAGTCGTGCAAACAGGTTTTAGTTGGGTACAGTCCCGAGCCACATGGAGGCAGTGAGCGTATCTTCAGGGGTTCGTCTCTCCCGGTATTGGGGGTGAGGTCGTGCTGTGTCTAGGAGAGCCATTACACAAAGTCCTTGGCCAAGGCAAGGAGATTTACTGGTAGGTATTCCAGTAGTATCTCAGGGTGTTCTGGGCTACACTCCGACACGACTTGTACCGCTTTTGGGGGTCTGACTTTTACCAACCCCCTAGGCCCGCCATGCGATACTCATAGACGAACGGACCGGACTGCACGGATATTGTCACTGACAGGCTCAGTAGGGTTGTCAGGCTGAGTTCACTCACAGACATCCCTTTTGGTCAATACCTGGTAGCCCGTTATGTATTGGCTTATACCTCTAACGTGCTAGTGGTTAAATCCACAACCAAGATGTTGACGAGTCTTTAGAGTCCCCCACATTTCAGTTACTCAGCTTTCGGGCGAAAGGTTGTAGAGGCCATATGGAGATATGGCAGGGTCCGATCAGATACGTGCGGTATTGCACGGATCAGGATCGGACAGTCTGTACTATAGGCCGTATGCATATATGGCAGGGTTCGATCAGATACGTGCGGTATTGCACGGATCAGGATCGAACGGATATTACTAGCCGGCTTTGGTATAAGCCGGATCCTAGTATAGTACAGTGTAGATTTTGTCTCATTGCATTTGTATTTCGGTCGAAATACAGATGCGGGTGTGTATGCACAGTATCGGGGTTTTCCTGTGATTTATTACGGGACCAGTTTTCTGGAGTTGCCAGTTTGCTTTCCGTTTCGGTCGATTTCCTTTGTTCCGTTCATTGGCCGAAGTTTGGTGGAGGAGGGCTTATTTGCATTGTTGCAAATAGGCATTTGTGGAGGGGGGTCTTTGCATATTTCCTTGTATCATGATGGCTCCCCTTACCTTGACTTTCTCTAGTTGATCATGGCTTGACTTTTTGACTTCATCATGGTTGCACCTTACCTTGCTTTCTTGACTTTGGTTGTGATGATGGGAGAGGAGATGGTTGTTGAGTGTTGGACTTTACAAGCCATCATTTCTCTTTGCATTATTGTTCAAGCCACTCTCTCTCTCTCTCCAATCACACCAAAATGGGGGGGGCCGGCCATTCCATGGACAAGGGGTTCATTTTCATTTGTGAAGAGAAAAATGTTACTCTCATTTTTCTTTGTATGCTACATTTTTCCCACTTCTCTCCAAGCTCTCTTCTCCTCCACAAATGGCAACTCCACAACCCCAAAAATGAGACTTCTTCTACTACACATTCTACAGCGATTCTTGGGCACGTCGAGTAGCCGGCTTCGTGCCCGAGTTGCCTCGGCATTGAGGTGGGAGCCCGTAAACAAAGTTGGCGATGTGGTGCACTTCCGGCGACGAGGAGGAGACGGGACTTTTCCGCAGGAGATCGGGAGCATGACGAGAAGACCGGAGGACTTGGATCGTCGGTATATCTCTATTCCCATTCTTGTAGATAGCTTAGACTAGTTAATGGTTCGATCCGGTGTTTAGTGCGCGGTGGTGCCGGTTTGCTAAGTCCGCAAAATTTAAGTTTTTCACCGCTTCCGCATTCCGGCGTCGGATTGACGGCCGGGGCGCCGCCGTGCACTTACAGTGGTATCAGAGCCTCCCCATTAACTTAGTCTAGCTTTGTGTAATGTGTTTTTCTGTTCCGATCGATCGAAATGTCCGAAAACCCCAATACACCCACGACAGTTTCTGTTGAAATTTTTCTGTCTCCAAAAATTTTTCAGGTTGCATAAAAGTACTGTGCTAGAAATTCTAAGAACACTGTTCAAATTCGACGTACTGTTCCTCTCACGTGACCGCGGAAGGGCGGCCAAAACCCATGTTTGGCCGCGCTTCCGCCGCAGTCTACAGGGATCAGTGGGTTGGGTTTTTTTACAGTGGGCTTCTGGGCTTAAATTTGGGTTTCTGGAATATTTAAATTGGGCCCATATTTTCTGTAACTGCTACAGTATTGTTTTGGGGCCCACTTGATATAATTTGATCGGTCGGATATTTTAAACACATTTTTCACAGTACTTACATTATATCTGCGACCGTGAATGTCACTCGATCGGTAAATCCGGTCTAACTGCTATAGCCCGGTTAGACGGATTTGCGAACGTGACTTTCACGTTGATGTTCTGTTTTTGCTGTGATATTGCGGATCGGTCGTGGGGGATAGCCTGGATGCAATGCTAGTACTGTGCTGTTGTATTATGTACATTTGATATTGCGGGGCGAGCGTCCGACTTGTGGACTGCCGTCACTGCCGGATTGTATTATTCTTTTGGGGCACGACCTGGTTGCGGTCGATGTACCCGTTGTATGTATATTTTACTTTCTGTACTAGGATTGCCCCGCGGAGGGGTGCACGGATAGCCGGGTTCTGGAGGGCAACAAGCCCGCATCTCATGGCATTGAGACGGAGGGGGCTTCACTCTAGGATTGGCGGGCTATTCGCCGCACTCGTAGGGGGTACAGGTTGACCCAGGAGGGGTGCCCAAGTTACCGGATTCCGTGAAGTGCTGGGTGGTCCATTCACGGCGCTGAAGGGGGCTGCCTCGCTTCAGGTTTTGGCGGGTGACTTGCCGCGCCCGTAGGGGTCTAGGATTTCATTGCACAGGCTATCCACACGACCAGGGGAACGTCGGGTTTCAGCAGTGGCTCTGTGAAACCCGGGGATCCCAGATATCTGTATTGTTTCTGTGATGCTGTTCATTTTCTGTGATGTTGCTTTTTATTCACGCCTTGAGCGAATATAATATATTGGTATATATATTAGTAGATGTAGTATATGTTTTGCATCCGCACTAGTCCAGTCCCCGCTCTGTCGTTAGTTAGCTAACCTAACGGGTAATGACGGGACCCAGTGGCGAATGCGGATGGCATATACGTACATCAGTATATTTTCGTTCTTTTTGGTGTGATCAATTGATGGGACTGCATTGATTCGGATCAATGCAAAGTTAAAAACAAACCTAATCTGATGTTGTTGGAACACTTTTCAAAAAGCTGTTATTGCAAGGACGTTCACTTTTGTTTTGCATAGTGATATTCGGTTATGAATATCCAGCACCTCAGTCGACGAGGCAAGGGCCGAGATCCCTTCACCGGGAGTGACCCCTTGGACAATAAGTTTGCGTCAGGGCATTAACTTCACTATAGCCGATTACTTTTGCTTTGCACCGTGGTATTCATTTGGAATATCCTGCACCCCATTCTACGGGGAAAGAGCCGAGATCCCTTCACCGGGAGTGACCTCTTTAGCAACGGTTTTCGTCACTATATTTTCAAAAAGCCATCCGTTCCTTCAACGATATCAAGTTCATTACGTTAAAGGTTTTCGCCAGAAACCATTCGTAGCCCTCCGTCGTTTCAGACGGGTAGCACGTAGTATTCATGCTATGTTTGTTGACCTTCGTCAAGGCATAGTGTATGGTAGCTGCTTGTTACCTTTCTGTTGCATAGATAGATGCGTTGGTTTAGGACAGTCGTATAGCCTTGTTGACCTTCGTCAAGGGCTTGTACGGGTGGATTCAAATTAACCTGGATAATGACGGGTAGAACTTGACATGTGACTTATGATTTGTTGACCTTCGCCAAGGTCATAAGAGCATGGGGCAGAAATCACATCGGGAGTTTCAAAAGAACTGAAACTTACCAGATATGCGCATACCTTCTGGAGTGTGATACCGTGAGCGGATTCCGTCACGTTGTCATGCGATGATAGTTGGATCCCGATTCCCACTGATGAGTTAGTTTACTCCTCGGGTAACCCCGACTAATTCTTCTTTCAGGTTTGGAGGAGAATTTGAGGTACAGTGGGAGGTTTCCAGATTAGATAAATTGGTGACCATTCTGATCTAGGTTAGAGTGCACGCTGAGTGTTTCTTTTCTCTCTCTCTTTGGCAGCGACCATTTGACCCGACCCTAAGACTTTGACTCAGTGACCAAGTTGACCGAACCTTCTTAAACACCGGCTTTTGGATTGTCAGAGTTGCAGACCTCATTGCCACTCCTACTTTTACCCTTTTTCTCCAGGACACCCCGTATTACTACGAACGTCCACTTCCATTGGACAAAACCATCGTATGGTTAGATACGAACTCGAAGGAATTCGAGGATGGTTTCTGGTTCTGGAGAAAACGGATAGGATTATTCAGTTGTCTTCTCCTTTTACCTTCTCTCAGGTTGCGAGTACTCCTTGGTTTAGGAGATAGTACACCTATTACGCAAATTGGATAGTCTTCTTCCAAACCTTAGGCTGGTGCCGACCGGTAGGGAAAGAAGAAAACCAATTAGCCTAACGATGGTGTACAGAAGGTATTAAGTTCAGACAAAGCAAGGGATTAGTAAGAGGGCAAAGTAAATTGCAACAGATATTCACGACCAAACCAAATATTTCGTTACCACTCCCACATCACCTTTGTATTTCTCCAGGACACTCCGTATCACTACGAAGATCCACAGTTTATTTGGATACTCCATCGTATGGTTATATACGAACTCGAATGGAACTTGTTCCAGTTCGGGGATGGATTCTGGTCCAGGAGAAATAGGAATAAGATTTATTCAGGTGTCTTTTATCTTCACCTTCTTTTGCATTGCAAGTGTTCCTAGGATTGGGACAGTACACCCATTATGCTTATTGGATAGTCTTCTTCCAAACCATAGGCTGGTGCCGAACGGTAGGAAAGGAAGAAAACCATTTGGCCTAAAAGGGCGTGCAGAAGGTAAAGACTAAAGACATATGAAGGGATTTGGAGAGGTGGCAAAGAACTATACGGTTACAGTCGTGAATCTGGAAGAGGCATTACTAGGAATACCAGAATACCCCATCGGAACATTTCAATGTTTCAGTTTCACTGTGTAATGTTAAAGGAAAACTGATTTCCCGATTAGATACTTACTCCAGGGTATGTATTTACCAGGTACGATTCTCACATCTGTATGGTTTTACAGATGATGAGTGGGAGTAAGTTATTGGGAATTGGGTGATTATCCTCATTATATCGGGATTCGTTGTAATCGGTGATATTTGAGGAAATCACCTGGGCTGTTGCCGGTCGGCAAATATTTGGTTTTGAATATCCGATGTTATGCACCAATTTCAAATTGATATATCTGTACGTCTATTTTCATAGAGTGAGATATACCTTTTTGAAATTATGTCTACGACATTTACCTATATCAGTGGATGGTTAGGTAAGGAGCATTAAACAGCGGTGTAATTCTTCTTAACCATAAGTACAGATTTCAACCTACAACACACAGTGAATGAGTTATCAGACTCAAGGGACTTATACAAAGTATTGTATGTTGTCCAGGGTCCATTAGGACAGAGGGGTTGGTCCTCGTACTATATTCGGTTTACTTATGACTTCTCTAGTTTTTAGACAAGTGTTTCGTGGAAACACAGGGTCCGAATTTTGAGAAGTTATAGGTATTTGAATAGAGTAGAGAACCAGGTGTAGCAAGTATCGGGATTCTTCAAAGAGATCGAAGATGTAGATACTTGTGTATGGTATTTAGTTGATAGTAATGATAAAGAGATCTTGCTTCTCTTTCAGGTTACTCATAATTGGAAGTATTCCTAAGTTGAGTAACGCTGATCGGCCTCCTTCCATTTAGTTGACATGCGCTGGGGACAGCTGCATGATTTGAATCTGGTTCAATTAAATCAGTGCCTCTGTTTCTATATTGGATATAGAACAGTTCATGTCTTAACGATGTTAAGGTACGGGGAGTTGTCCGGTTTATGATTAAAACCAGACACTGGACAACTCAAGGCACGTTTCGGTAATGGCTGTTTGTGGGTTGACCCAGGCTATGACGCGGGTTGACTTTCTACCATCTGGATGAACAATAGCAATATTGTTCTAGACTCGCTACAGTTTTATTAAAAATGGATTTTTCAGAAAACAGTAGTGGGAGTATGGTAGAACTGGAAGTGATTCCAGAACCACAAACGATTACTGAAGATTTGATAAGGAACCTAAAGATTCAATCTGGATTGACATTCCATTGGCCACTCCGCAGATAAGGTGGGTAACTTCAGGCACCCGAGAGGTACTTCGGTAGTCTCAAGGACGGTGACAGGGAAGTTCTTGTTTACCCACAATTACCATTGCTGTTGTTCCAGGCTGCGAGACCCGGCGGGAGGATGAGTATAGCGTCGTTCTGAACTCGCTTCAGAAGTGTACGTGTATATGACTCTGCCAGAGGGTTGTCGTAGTCAGTGGGAGCAGCGGAAGCATTGGTGGACAAGTAGCTTATGTCTATTTATAGACTAAAGCAGATGTAGCGGAGATAGATCATCTACTTCTGATGTGACAGTCATGGGTTTGACTTCATCAGAATAGGGGATGGATCTGTTGAGAAGGTAGTAGGGTGTGATATCCTGGTATTTGGATGACATACACAGAGTAGGAAAAGAAACTCCTACACTACGATCGGTTATACTTTGGTCGTCACACAGTGGTTTCTCCACAAAGGAAATGGATTTTATATCAGACATACTGGTTACTAGATCTATGGTCTTAGATCTAGATTTGGGTGGTTTCCCAATCAGGGTACTTGACAGCGTTCTAAGAGTATTTAGGATGGACGACTCCTGGCACGGTAGTGTACCTGCAGGTAATGGAGTCACCCTCTCCAAAGGTGTCTTACAGACTAAAGGGGAGAGGGACGGGCATGATTGGCAGATCACTTGCTCAGGCAATTGAGTCAATCGTGAGATGTCAAGTACCACACCAGATGTTGTTCTTGCACTAGATGCAATAAGTTGACATTAATCCAATCCTGGAGAAACAGTCGGAAGCAGTTTTAGAACATAAGTGGATGTTCTAGGGAGATGATAACGACAGCCTCATTCAGGAGACCGTTATCATTCCAGGCTTCCAAGGTGACATGGACGACAGAGAGGTTGTCAGAGTTATAGTTTTCCTTCTGATGAGGGGCAGTATTTTGGACAGGTGGTCCGAGGCAATACTGAGGGAGGCATGGCGCGCAGGATACTGATTAAGTTCAGTTGACGATACAGTCTAAGAAGTTTGGATTTGGAGTTCATTTATGAGCTAGGTCCCATCAGACATCCAGACACATTCTAAGACAGGTATTGCTCATTTCGGGAGATGGGTTTCTCCACGAACTTGAGATATAGAGAGACATAGAAAGAAACAACTAAGCGGATCCACTCACTGAGGCTATTCCTCGAACGCAATAGTTCCGCAAACGAGCTTTGTGAGACTGACTAGTAGAGGAGTTGGATGTTCGGTATCACACGGGCTGTGAGTATGCGACATCGCAATAATTAGCCTTGAGTGCAAGTGGGAGATTGTTGGAGATAGTGCCCTCAGAGTCAATTATTAGGTCACAGGTACGTGATTGTAATGATTGAGAGAGGACCTATCCCAGTAGGACAGTCTTGCTCGAGATGATAGTATGCTATCTGGTTTACCTTTATCATCGTGTACTGCTTTAGGTGACATGACACGTCGCTATTACACGTTGATATAGCCCCTAGGATTCTTGCTTGACCACCAGCAGTATGAGGGCGATCATATAAGTGGGAGCTGGGGGTCTATAAGCTTATCCTTAAAAGGTCCCTAGTCGTGGGAGTTTCGAGACTGGGCATCGATACTCCATTAGTAGACTAGTGTATACAGTCGAGACCCCGACGAGGGGCGGTGGCCGGTCTCACAAGCCACTGGTGTCAGTTGGATCACCTAAGATGTATACAGGTGCTCATTGGGTTATGAGTACACCGGACAGGACTCGCCGGGAACATGCTAGTTGGTCATATACCAGACGTCAGATGGCAGTTCCCTGGTGACATGTGTGCAGGTTAGTTCATCGACCTGGGGATCGTCATTTGTCTCGTGTGAGTTCCCACTGTACTTTGATTACTACCCTACCACGGCTCAAAGGAGTCGTGCAAACAGGTTTTAGTTGGGTACAGTCCCGAGCCACATGGAGGCAGTGAGCGTATCTTCAGGGGTTCGTCTCTCCCGGTATTGGGGGTGAGGTCGTGCTGTGTCTAGGAGAGCCATTACACAAAGTCCTTGGCCAAGGCAAGGAGATTTACTGGTAGGTATTCCAGTAGTATCTCAGGGTGTTCTGGGCTACACTCCGACACGACTTGTACCGCTTTTGGGGGTCTGACTTTTACCAACCCCCTAGGCCCGCCATGCGATACTCATAGACGAACGGACCGGACTGCACGGATATTGTCACTGACAGGCTCAGTAGGGTTGTCAGGCTGAGTTCACTCACAGACATCCCTTTTGGTCAATACCTGGTAGCCCGTTATGTATTGGCTTATACCTCTAACGTGCTAGTGGTTAAATCCACAACCAAGATGTTGACGAGTCTTTAGAGTCCCCCACATTTCAGTTACTCAGCTTTTGGGCGAAAGGTTGTAGAGGCCGTATGGAGATATGGCAGGGTCCGATCAGATACGTGCGGTATTGCACGGATCAGGATCGGACAGTCTGTACTATAGGCCGTATGCATATATGGCAGGGTTCGATCAGATACGTGCGGTATTGCACGGATCAGGATCGAACGGATATTACTAGCCGGCTTTGGTATAAGCCGGATCCTAGTATAGTACAGTGTAGATTTTGTCTCATTGCATTTGTATTTCGGTCGAAATACAGATGCGGGTGTGTATGCACAGTATCGGGGTTTTCCTATGATTTATTACGGGACCAGTTTTCTGGAGTTGCCAGTTTGCTTTCCGTTTCGGTCGATTTCCTTTGTTCCGTTCATTGGCCGAAGTTTGGTGGAGGAGGGCTTATTTGCATTGTTGCAAATAGGCATTTGTGGAGGGGGGTCTTTGCATATTTCCTTGTATCATGATGGCTCCCCTTACCTTGACTTTCTCTAGTTGATCATGGCTTGACTTTTTGACTTCATCATGGTTGCACCTTACCTTGCTTTCTTGACTTTGGTTGTGATGATGGGAGAGGAGATGGTTGTTGAGTGTTGGACTTTACAAGCCATCATTTCTCTTTGCATTATTGTTCAAGCCACTCTCTCTCTCTCTCCAATCACACCAAAATGGGGGGGGGCCGGCCATTCCATGGACAAGGGGTTCATTTTCATTTGTGAAGAGAAAAATGTTACTCTCATTTTTCTTTGTATGCTACATTTTTCCCACTTCTCTCCAAGCTCTCTTCTCCTCCACAAATGGCAACTCCACAACCCCAAAAATGAGACTTCTTCTACTACACATTCTACAGCGATTCTTGGGCACGTCGAGTAGCCGGCTTCGTGCCCGAGTTGCCTCGGCATTGAGGTGGGAGCCCGTAAACAAAGTTGGCGATGTGGTGCACTTCCGGCGACGAGGAGGAGACGGGACTTTTCCGCAGGAGATCGGGAGCATGACGAGAAGACCGGAGGACTTGGATCGTCGGTATATCTCTATTCCCATTCTTGTAGATAGCTTAGACTAGTTAATGGTTCGATCCGGTGTTTAGTGCGCGGTGGTGCCGGTTTGCTAAGTCCGCAAAATTTAAGTTTTTCACCGCTTCCGCATTCCGGCGTCGGATTGACGGCCGGGGCGCCGCCGTGCACTTACAGTAACATCTAAGTAGTTGCCTGTAACATCTAAGCAGTTCCTTATAACAACTAAATGTGTATCCTCTGAACAAAAGTGATGCATAATACAATTCACAGTAATTGTATCGGCCAACATCGGCGAAATCAAAGTATATACATCAACAAAAGTAGTCATTCATAACACAACCGACAATATAGGCTAACATCCGCGATATTAAAGTAAATAAATCGACCATTCATAAAACAATTAACAATATCGGCCAAATAAAAATGGATCAATACAAGTACGAAAAACAAAGAGTTTAAACTAAAATCAAGCAACATCAATACGCTTCTTGCTCGTTCGCCAATAGAATTTGCGCCGAAGTTATCAGTCGCCACTGCAGCGAACCTTTTCCCTCCAGGGCATCCACTATCGTCCGGCCCTCAATCAAGACTTTTATGAATAAGAACATGAACATGCCGCAATCAAAACTGTTAAACAATACGGTTAACATACACATATAGTTATAACCCATAACATTCAAGAGATAAAATAAGGATCTAAAAGTAGAAGTAAAAGGTTTAAGTAAATGAAATATTGCTTACGAATTCTTTTGTATCGGGCAAGAAGAAATTCATTGAAGCCCTCATACTTGTTGAATTTTTTTGCCCCAAAATTGAGTAGGTAACGCAAATAGAGCCTAACTTCCTCCCATTGGGAGTCGCGCGCAAACGAAGAATAAGGACACAATTCCTTTTCGGCGAAGTCTACAACGAGCAACATTCAATGAGAGTTATGACATATCGGGGTCATAATACGAGTAGAGCCAGAATTCCATGCATCGTCAACGTATATATTCCATCCACTTGTATTCATGTGCAGTTTTCCGGTGTCTACAGGATCAATAATCATGCTCTGCCATAAATATTTAACTTGTTAATAATTTGATTAATGTAATCATGAGAACCAGATAAGATGGATAGGCATTACCATTATCCACGGGTGGCGCAGGCAAATGCAGGTACATGTGTTTGAGGGGCCAAAGACTTCATCAAATTTTCTGTCAGCTTAATAAAGAAGCCCATCATTTATAAAGAGTTTAAATATTTATAAGTTGCATGTAGCGTCTACTAAGTTATATGTAACATCTAATAAGTTGTTTGTAACATCTAATGACTTGCTTGTAATATCTAATAAGTTGCCTGTAATATCTACTGACTTGCATGTAGCATCTAAGCAGTCGTCTATAACATCTACTAAGTTTCCTGTAATATCTAGAAAAAGTTGCATGTACATCTAACCACTTGCATGTAACTTCTAAGCAGTCGCCTGTAATATCTAAAAGACGATGGATATTAGACACTTATCGTATCTCCCACTTGCTGCTTGATTAAGAAATCGAAGAGTTCGAATCGGGAAATCGAAATGCGATTCGTAGGGTCAAAAGGTATTATTGCTTTCGAAGTAACACACACGTTCAAAAAAGCGTCAACGGCATCCTTATGCTCATCGATGCGTGGTATTTCGGGATAAGCGATAAATGTCCCATCCCCATATACCCTCGCGAATATGCATGCAGGCAACAAAAAAAGTTTCGGTTAAGACACTACTTGACGATTACATACAACATTCAAACAATTTCCTCGTATAAGAATTATAGTTTACATAGATAATATCCATACATAATATTACAAGCAACAACCAACATAGTACGATCATATTACGACCGTTTCTCATCTGAAGACTTTGGATCATCCATCTTTTTAGGATGTACCATTCCATAATAGCCCAAGGTCTGATGCAGCTTGGTTAATGTCTCGGCCACAGTGATCGCACAGGTCTTGTCAACTGTGCCGGCGGCGCTAGAAACCTCAGTCACGGTTTCGGACTATGCTTTCAACATCTGCCTTGGTTTCGCTGTGATCCATGTTTTCATAATCTTGGCGATTACACACTCGTTCTCATTTAGATACTTGAACGGTTTTTGGTCCAATCTGTTCTTTACGCGTTTATCGAGACTTTTGGTGATGGACCTATGGGCGAGTACTTTTCTCATGAGTACCTGTACTGGGGTGACCGCGTCATTAGCACCCTCGGCATCGGGCTCCTCAACCGCAGCAGAAACTTCCCCTCATCATAAGCAGCCGCAACGGCTTCCTCCTCCATTCGAGCAACCGAAGGGGATAAAACTAATTCCAAACTGTCATCATCATCCTTACTCTTCTTCTCTTCTTCATGTACCTCATTCATTTTGTCTCTCCCTTCTCTTCTTCTACCTTATCTGCAGCCTTGCCCTTTCCTGGCCCAGCATCGGCAAACTGCTCGCTTCCTAACTCATGCAGTATATTACGCAGACGGAGAATCTCGGCTTCTGCTGCCTCCATTGCCGCTTGCTTCTTGAAAAAGCCGCTTTAAAATGCACCTCCTTTTTCATACAAAGATTTTTCCAGTATGTTGCTTGCGCTTTAAAAGACATGCCTTTAACCTTGTCCTTCTGATCCGGCTTCTCAGCAAATTGTTTCTCCAGCATCTGCACCAATGAAGACCATAATAGATAAGTTAACACTGTTTAGATGTTACAGGCAACTGCTTAGATGTTACAAACAACTTTTATAGATATTACATGCAACTGCTTAGGTGTTACAGGCAAGTGCTCAGATATTACAGGCAGGCTTTTAGATGTTACACGCAAGTGCTTAAAAATTACGGGCAAGTGGTTAAATGTTACAGGCAACTGCTTATAGATGTTACAGGCAACTTTTTAGATGTTACATGTAAGTGCTTAGAAATTACAGGCAAGTGGCTAAATATTACAGGCAACTGTTTATATATGTTACATGCAACTTTTTAGATGTCAAGTGGTTAGATGTTACAGGAAACTGTTTATAGATGTTACATGCAACAGTTTATAGATGTTATAGGTAAATGCTTAGAAGTTACAGGAAAGTGGTTAAATGTTACTTGCAACTTTTTAATAAAGATGAATGTGGGCATGTATGTGTGTGTGTATCCGTATATCTATATACATACGGATTTGCAAACATTCATACATATAAAAATATACATACAAATACCTATACATATATACATACAAATACATATACATACGTGTGTACACACACAAGATACTTTTTAAATGTAAATAGAGAATATACAACTTACAGATGCAATTGGTGCGTCCTTATCTTCACTGCTTTCTCATGCACACTGCCTACGCCACCTACAAATTCAGAAACCCTCATTCTTTTCGAAGGCATAAAACCGGAGGAGTGTTTCGACACATCCATGTCCTCCTTTGCCATAAAGACGGATCTCTTCCTCTTCAAAGCCTTCTCCAATCCTAACATCCTTAATGAGCTACTAAATTTTCGCCCGCATAAGGCCGATTTGTGGGTGTGTACGTATTTTGGTACCCTCAAATTCGTCAGGGTATAAAACCATAGCTGCAAACAAACATACATCACATTCATATTATTAATATTAAATAATAAAAACGCCTATCAACAATATATAATATGATTTATGTAGTTTATATTTTGCATAAAAATATAGTACAATCTCTATAATAGTTTGCTTATACTTACAACGAGAATGATCTAACACCCAGGCAATTGTGCAGCGTCGTTCTTCAAACAAAGCTTATCCCCGACACCATCCATTATCAAGTTGTGCACTTTTTAGCCCAGTTTACATTTGGCACGACCGATAGCTCGATAAAAGGAAAAGTGTCTCTCGGGACGATGGGAGATGCAACGGGCATCCAAAATAATGAAAGCTAATAAAGAATTTGCAACCCCACAAAATCATCCATCAGTTTCGGAGATCTTTCCTTCACAGTCCCCTCCAAAGGAGCCTCCAAATGTGATCAAAGTCCTTTCACCATTCTTTATGTTAAAGTACTTCTTTCGAAGCGGGGTGATGTAACGGTTAGACGGGACATGTTCACCGGAATTGGGCAAGCCCGTGTGCTGGCTAACCCAATCTATACTGAATTTATGAGAGGCACCTCCGAAAGAGAACTCCCTGGTGCCTCGATCATAGCAAGAGATAAGTCTACATATAGTAGTCCTATCTTGAGCCAAAATTGGCGTCTCCAGATAATGGCAGAACAGAGTTTTGTTTAGTCTCCGTATGTGTTGGGCACAAATGTGAGGCTTCAATCTTTCCATGAAGCTGTTGTAGCGAACGACGTCAACATACGTCCGAATGACGGGCGTATCTCCATACTTTCTTTTTCTAGAAAACAAAGTTTAACATTAAAACAGAGCTATCGGTTCTTTAAACTAAAAATTTCAGGCAACTGCTTAGAAATTACAGACAACTGTTTAGATGTTACAAGCAACTTTTATAGATGTTACAGGTAACTGCTTAGATGTTACAGGAAAGTGCTCATTTTCATGCATCATACATCATCCAAGCACTTGACTATAACATCAAATAATTTTCCTTGCAACAAATGAAAACTATAAAGTTGCCTGTAACATCTACCAAAGTTGTCTGTAACATTTACAGACAACTTTGGTAGATATTACATGCAATTTTTATAGATATTATAGGCAAGTACTCATTGTAACACTCTAGTCCGATCGTACCTTTCCCCCCTTTTTGTATGTTTTGGTTTTGTATTATTATTATTATTATTACTACCACTACTAATTTGGAGTTTAATATTTTAGATATAATAAATTATGATTATCTAGTTGGTTATATAAATGATAATTGTTATTTTAAATTTGGTTGCTAATTTAGTAATATCCTAATTAGTATGCATATAATATTTAATTGTCTAAAATTTAGTTATGTAACCATATTTATATTTTAGTATTGTAGTTTAACAAAAGATATATAGCATTTAAGGTTGTTTGATATTTTATTAATATCTTATTTTAATTTGCATCTAATATATATTCAAATACCAGATATATAACCAAATATATTATGGTTATCTAAGTTGGTAAGTATATGATATTTAAGTTTTAAAGTTTTGTTTTGCTAATCTAACAATATCTGTTTAAAATATTCATATAATATTTTGTCATATATTAGATATATAGCAAGTAATATATTTTTAGTTTGATAGTTTTGATTGAAGTTATGATAGATATTTTGAAAATCCATTTTTTAAATCTTTTAAACATAATTTTTGTGCTAATTAGCTTAATTTCATATATATTTTAAACCCTTAATTATCTCTAACTCTCTCAACAAGGTATATTTGCCCTTTCCCCTAACCAATATATAAACTTTCATATATTATCTTCTCTATATTCTTTTAAATAAAATCCTATATCCTTACCTTAACAAGCTACATATATAAATAATCCTAAACATATCATCTCTCTCTCCCCCAACAGATTCTCTCTCTCTCTCTCTTCTTATGTAACCCCATGACCCTACACCTATACATATATTCCCCTCCTCATCATCATAGCTCTCATCTCTCCTTTTAAAAAAACCTAAAACCTAAACTCCCTTCACCTCGCCCTCGTCGAGACCTCACCGTTGCCGGCGCCTCTCGCCGTCGGTACCCAACACCACCATCGTCACCAACCCATCGCCTGCACCATCTCCCTCACAACCGAGACCTTCACCCTTTACCACCGCCTCGTCGACCCCATCTCAGCCTCCGACGCCATCGCTGCACCGCACCAGCGCCATCTCCTCCCTCGACCACGTCCTCACCCTCATCCTCGACCAAGAACCCCTACCTTAATCGCCTACCTCCATTGTCGGCGAGCAATCCCCGCAATCGAGCCCTCAACCGCCGACTTCACCTTCGCTGAACATCTGCAACCATACTCGATCACATCACCCGAGACCCCCTCATCGTCGATCCGAACACCATCGAGACCCGAACCGAGACCCAACAGACCCAAGCCGAGCCTTCAAGCTTGGCCTTAGCGTCGCTTCGTCGTGATTTATCCGTTTATCGCGTTCAAGGCAAGTATTCTCGCTTTCCAGTTTAGTCGATGAAACATCGACAATTCCCTGAAAATATTACAAATTTATAACATTTAAATGAAATTGTAAAATTGTGCAATTTCAATAAAATACCATATAATTATTGTGAATAAATGATGAACCTTAAAATTATTGTGCAAGAAATTAAAACTCTAGGACATGCACACCCATTAATCAACATTTTGAAGGCCATATTTAATCAATGTTGTGTTGACGTTTAACAAACTTGCCTATATGAAATGTCTATAGGATTCTTGTAAAACTTTTGTTTGCGTTATTGTTACGACGCGTTTTCCATTATTATCGACATGCTTGTACAGCCCTAACATGCTATTCCTGTTTATGAACACTATCATATTATAACGACTGTACTTGACATGCCATGACTACTCATTATTCCAGTCTACTCATATTAAAACGAGATCTCTAATTAGAATGCTGACATGCCATGACACAATCTATACTGTTACAAGTTCCATTTTCATACAATTAACATGAAATTACGAGTACCCGTCCAGTCAGCATTCCTAATTAGTGATTCAGTTTACTATCATATTAATTATAAATACACGGGGTGTTGGGTTAGTTTGAGTGTGAGTCGTTCGACAGGATCTCAGGAGTCTCATTGCCGGAAGCTCGTATCGGACTATATCGGTCATTGGAGCTCGTACCGGGCTATATCGGTCATTGTTCATTAACCGGTACCGGGCTTTATACAGTCAGTGTTCATGAAGCTCGTACCGGGCTATATCGGTCATTGTTCATGCAGCCGGTACCGGACTTTATACGGTCAGTGTTATTTCCACGGTTAGGCCCATGTTTGCGAGCCCATGGGGCCCTACTTTTGGGTTGAGAATACTCCTGCAGAGATTGACGTACACACTTGAACTCACGATATGATAAATTACCCTTTTAGTGACCAACTAGGATATGACTTGACCGACTTGACCTGTTTACATGTTTGTTTCATATTACTACCATATTTATATCTACATGTGCACGCGGACTTCACTACACTCATATATTCATGCTATCACACACATACATATACTATTACGATTGAGTACTCGTTGGGATGTTCTGACATCCATGGGACTTTCCATATCAGGTTTAGAGACTGATTCACAGGCAAAGCAGGATCATGATGACTATTAAGAGTTTGCCGAAGTTCAATAGTATTTATAGGTTTATTTTTATTTTATTTCAGTTCGTACTTAGAATGCGCGCCCTCGCGGGACGTTTGGAGTGATGTATCTTTATTTTGGATCATGTATTTCATTTATTCATTTCTTTTATCTTCTATGGATATTTTATTGGATCTATCATCATCTTGTGATTCCATTTTTGATATTACTCATTATTTTTACAGCATGATATTAATATTATATGTTGGATATTATCGTACAGGTTTAGCTAGAGTCTTAGGTGTAACTATGGCAAGGCAGTTGCTCCTTATCTAGGAGCACTGACGGTTTGGTCCATATTTCCGTATTCCAGGAATTGGGGCGTTACACTCATTTTCATGCATCATCCAAGCACTTGACTGTAAAATCAAATCATTTGCCTATAATATCTTAGCAACAACAAATAGTATGATGAGGATGAGAATTTAATAAAAAAAACAAACTGTTTAGATGTTACAGAAAATTGCTTAGATGTTACAAGCAACTACATAGATATTACAGATGACTGCTTAGATGTTAGAGGCAAGTGCTCGTTTGCATGCATCATGCATCATCTAAGCTATTTACTGTAAAATCAAATTATTTGCATGTCTTGGCAACAACAAGTAGCTTGATTATGATGAGAATTTAATTTAAAAACATACATCTGTAGATATTACAGGCAATTGATTAGAAGTTACAGACTTAAAAATCAAGCATTGACGATATTCACAACTTTTTAGAGAAGAACCAATTTCGAAATGCAAAACAAGATCAACAAAATGGGCCTCGATTATACCTTTCTCCTTTCTCGGCCGCTACCAATTTACCCGACGTTTTCTCCAATTTTGGAGCCACCGATTTCGCCGCAAAGCCTTTTCCTTCAAGTTAGGAGCCATTGAGCAGGGTCCGATGGTGATGAAGTGCATCTTGTGACAGAGAACGATGGGGCGGCTTTAAGGGCCGACGAAGTCAGCGACGACGATGTTAGGTTTAGAGTTTTCGACGACGAGAGGTGAGTTGGGGCAGCAAGGCGGGCCAGCGGCTTGGGAAGGAAAGGTTGCGCTATTGAGACGGCGATGGTAGTGATGGTGATGGCGAGGGCGATGACGATTTTTGAGAACGAGCGAGCGAGAGAGAAAGAGATAAATTTTGAACGGAGAAGATTTGAGGTGGGGTATTTTGGCCACTCCACAAAATATTCTATCCTAGACCTACTTTGTATTGGGCCAAAGGGTGTTTTGACAAAGATATAGAAAAGTAGACCCACTCTCCCTATTTCGAAAATACAAGGGACTTAAACCCTTTTCCTGACCGTGCCTTTTTTTTTTTTTTAACAATTTGAGTTTATTATTATTGAAAGCAAAGGCTTTTGGTTGGAAAAGAAGGCAATCAAATCTCTTCTACTTTTTTGCCAGTGATGTGTTTTTTCTTGTGGGCTTTTTTAGATTTTGGGTAATCGAGCAGCATGATCGATATTGGTCAATTGAACTCCTACATAAAAGGGTGTCATGAGGCTTATGGAATTCGGTATGATAGTTAGGAGTTTATTATTTACATTAAAGCTGAGGCTTTTGGTTGGAGAAGGACGTAATCATACATCTTCTACTTTTTTGCTAGTGATTTGTGTTTTCTTTTGTGGGCTTCTTGAGATCTTGAGCGTGATCGATATTCTCATGCCGTTCCTGCATCAGGGCTTTACTAAGAGATGTACCCAAAACACGATGTATCTAAATTGAAGTTTCAAATGGTAACCATTTTCTTTAACTAATAATTATTTATTAATATTTTAATTACAATCCGTTGGCAAGTCCTTGTATGTTTCATGTTACTTTGTTCTCTAGTTTGAGGATGTTTGATTTATGAATTATAAAGATGTTCGTCTTTCATTATAATCTGGGTACTTTTGAGGCTTAAAACATGAGTTTTAAGTTTAGTAGTATACCGGTAGATTTTAGCTACTTCGTTAATCTTCTCCAGGTGCTGAATTCAATCATGTATGAAAATTTATACAAGATTGATGAAAACCTGTGCCCCCATATTAGAGTTTGATACAAGAGGCCATACAACTATAAATAGGAAACATGAAGAATGTGTCTAGTCTGTACATTCTTTGATCCTGATACACTACTAAAATAGTATGTGCTGCATAATTTCACCTATGCCAGACTATTTAGAAACTGATGTACGTTGATGCTTCACAACAATTTAGCCACACGTTTCATTGAGCTTTAAATTAATTTTTCCCCTATGTCTGAAGATAAAATTTTCTGTCTACTCTCTCTGTCAATTATAAGGGCATAGGATTTATCACCACAAGTCACTGGAATTTTGAATATATTTGATTTCTTTAATCTTGCTTTTGTTGAGAGTGCTGAATGGTCATAAAGCGTTGAACATATAATTTTTCACCTTCTGTATCTCCATCAAGCTCCACAGCTTCATTTCCTCTTCTTCAACGTACGTCAATGGCAGATTTAATTTCATCCAGCCCTTTGGTGAAATGGACATAGTCCTTTTGACGGTTAATTGAAATACAAATGCTTTTGCAATAGAGCGAGTTTGTTCCATGTCCAAAGCCCAATGCTTTGGTGGTGGCTTCCCCTTTAATGAAGAAACTTATAGCGTAGAAACTTAAGTGTAGCTTGTGGGCTTTTGGCTGATTATTGCGTCCACTTGGGTCGTAAACTGACAAGCCCCCTTTCCTTTCCAAACACGATTAGTCAATCTGTTGAATGGCATTCAACCTTCCTATTCGTATGTGAAGCACCCAAATGAGACTTTTGTAAACCAGCTTGAGCGATCGACTGGAAAAGGTGATATGAGAACTCATTAATTGAGGATGAATCTTGTAAATGCCCGATAGACTAATTAATTATTATCGGGAAAATCATCCTAAAGGTTTTGTAGATTTCTTGTTCATGATTTCCTGATAATGTCATTTCTACTGAATTTATTGAAGCCTAAACATTCAGGCCCATGAAATTGTTACGATGTTCATGTGGTATAATTGCTGAACAATTTCTATGCTGTAGCCACTACATTTTGGGTATACGATAATAAAAGTGCCTTGTTATTAATTTCTTGGCTTCATTAATTATTTTCTGCATTTCTTCTGATGGAAAAAGTCAGGAAAAGTTTGTATTGTATTTAAGACTATCAAATATAATTTTTAGGAGAGAAGATTTTTAAAACGATTTTTAGCATTTTCTGAGATTTATTCTAGAAATCGACGTCGGGGAAAAGAATTATTTTTAAGGTGAAAATGGTTGGAAATGAGTAAATATTGATTTAGAATTTTCCTATAAAATTTCCATGTTTTTTGGTAATTAAAAGTATTTAAAAATAATTTTTAGAAAACAATACAATTTTAAAAACAATTTTTGTAAAAGAAAAAAAATGATTTTTAAACCGAGTCCAAACCCAGTCTCGTGAGCCCAGACTTGGGTGCGCCACAGCCGCCGCCGCCGCCGTGTGGACCCTACACGCCTGCTTGTGCAGGCGCATGGGTGCACGTGGGCGCGAGCCGCCCACGTGGACGATCCTGGGCCGCCCTATCCTTTGATCCAACAGCCATGGTGCACCCAGGAGGCAGAAGTGCGGGGATTGCGGCTCGTGGTCGGCTCAATTGCCAGCTCGGGCTAGGGTTGTGAACCCTATAAATACCTCCTCACATTTCTTGCATTTTCTCCCATTCTACCTATCACCAAAATCCCAGAAAAATACCTACTTTGTTTCTTCGACGCCCACGCAACGGTGCTGCCCGATCAATTGGAAAAAATCCGACAAGGAAAGTACTCGCATTTTCGTACGATTCGACGTATACCGACATCCCGACTTTTGAGATAGGATCTCTCATCTATCTCCTTTGCCCTCATCGCCTTCTCGAACATGTTCATCTTAGTTATCTCTTCCTTTCTCGCAACTTTAACACGGCCTTTATTTATTGTTATTTATTATATTTAGTATAATACGGAAGAACCCTAAATTTTTACTTTGACTTGTAGTTTAGATTGCACCTATGATAGAACCTTACACTTTTAGGGCCGGGATAATGACCTATCCTAACTCTTTTTAATATTGTACTCTCAAATGCAAACACGCCGTTGTGCTGCCCGTTTTCATATTAACATAACGTCGGTTTACAGTCGAAATGCTGCCGAAATCTAAATAAATGCTCTATCACCTTTTTACATATAAACCCTTTTCAATATTAGACTCGTAAACTCTGCCATGCCGTTATGCTGGCCATTTGTAAAATGATATAACACCATATATAAGCCGAAGTACTGCCAAAATTGTAAATGAACATTTTGCCCTAAAATTCCCTAAATGTTCGCAACGAACGTTTTCCCTTAAAACACCCTAGAGTTTTATAACTTCGTATAGCCACAAATACCGTAATTTTTCCCGTTTTCGCATAACTTGCATCACCGGAAGTCCTTAACATGTTTTATTACTGAAATTGTTACTACTACATGTTTTGCATCATATAAACTTTTCCCGAATATTTACTCATTATTTTATCGGAATTTTGCAAGTTAATATCGGTTTCTTACTTTTGAAAATACTGAATACACGATACGTGATCAATACTTGATTCATGTTATCGTTATATCTTGTTATTGAGTACTCATAGCCATAATTAGCAAACATATTGATACGGGGTTTAAGGTAGTTCGGAGAAGGTAATCCAGATCGCGTGTATCGCGAGTGCCTTCATATTGACTTGTCAACTTATCGTGTTTAATGATCATGTTCAATGACTGTGTTTAATGATCGTATTTAATGACTGTGTGTCATTGTTCCATTAGCTGTTAAAATGGAATACTCTCCGATACACGAAACTCTCTTTTGTTACCTGAACTCTTAAATACCTCGAACTATTCTAGAATTATTATTTCACTAAAATATCTTGAACTTTTATGAAACCAAACCAAAACAAACTAAAATACGGAAAGTAGTTGCTAAACGACTTCTTACCCACACTTTTACCTACGTGATTATGCGACACTGCATTTATTGTTCTAATTGTCTCATGCTATACTTTGGTTCACCCTTGTTCCCATATAAACCCCATTTAGAATCCTACTCGAGTTTATCTTGCTAATGGACATTTCTCTTTCTCTCTTTATCTCTTCCGAAATGTCCGTTAGGGCTGGACGAAGGCTTGGCTGAAGTCGAAGCTACGGAAGAAGGCTACACTCAACTCTCGACTTACGATTAGGATGCTTGTTTCCTTGTTTCCTTTACTTCCGCCCATCTGTTTAGTGTTTGCTTTATTGATGTAATAAAACTTTGATGTTGGTCTTAGTTTGTAATAAATGTTGGTTAATGAAATAAGGATGTTTTCTTTGACTTGTTTTTGTATATTCCTGCATTACTAAATGCTTAGAGTAACTGTATCGGGGAAAATCTTCTTCTCGGTATAGTTACATTGTTGGCATCGTCGCGTCTCTGCTCCCGTATCTTGGGAAGCGGGGCGTGACATACGCTGTTAATTATCGTTTTAAGTAAAATATATATTTTTAGTATTTATTAATCAAATAAGGATGCATTTTCAAGATCACCTTGCATCTTGTTGATTTACTTTTTTTTATCAGGTTCCACGTTTCAACATTTGAAGAATATTTTATGTTGAAATCGTCTCAGAAGAGATCAGGTCAGGCCTTCTATTGGCAGGATGACATATCGAGTGACCAGAATGTTTATGTTATTTTTACTCGGTATACAAAGAACAACTTCCTCTCATAAAATAATCCTGGTAAATATTTGAGATTTCCTTTTACATCATATATGATGAAACCTCTGCCCTTGATTTATGAGTATTTTTTTCTTCAACCGGTCAACTTTCCCGGAAAGAATCTTGAATTGAAGGACTATATACCCCTGCGGACACCTATGGAGAATGAGAAGTTAAGGTCAGTGTATGATCTTATTGGAAATATTGTTCATGATGTCAATCTGGGCGAAGGATATTACAAGGTTTTCGTGCAGCGAAAGTCAGAAAAGTCGCGGTATGAAAATTTCATATTTTTCTTTTATCTTTTTTTCCTCCTTAATTTTCTTTGAATCTCGAAGACTTTTTCTCAACAGGTATGAGATGCAAGACCTCCATGTAACAGAAACTATTCTGCAGATGGTTGCGCTCTCTCAAGCTTGCATGAACTGCCAGAGTGATAAGAAAATGCTGAAAATTTTGACACTGCTGTTCTAATCTCATTTTTTACCAAATCTGCAGGATTAATCTTGTGGTGGTAACTCCTAGACCTGTTATTTTCTCATGCTTAGCCTTTAACGTTGTCGAAATAATTTTTTTCCCTTGGGTTCATTATAATTAACATTGGTTTATGAATTTTAAATCATCACGATGTATCCATATATTTAACTTGTTCTCGTGCTAATTATCACTTGCTGAAATAGAAGGGGAAAGTTGATCCAAGTTTCAATTAGGGGTTCTATATCTTCGCACAGAAGTTGATTAAGCAATACGATGAACACATCATTAATTTTAATCCTGTAGTTCAAATAACCTGTAGAATCTATCGAAAAACTCCAGCCAACCTATTATGAGCGTTTCCTCCCTTGTGATGCAGACCTCACCCTGCTTTATACTTCTCTCTTTTTGTTTGCTCTAACGATGACTCGAATTGATTCTATTGCTACTTGATAATGTAAAGTGCCTTTTGGTCATCCAAAGCATTCTTTCACCCTTGCTCCAGATCAGTACTGCTATTTAAATTTCTATTTGGGTGGGGGTTGAGAAATCAACTTCTATATTCTGAACTTGATCAAAATTTTATTCCTGCAACCCTCTATCATGCTTATCTCGTCTCATGAGGTAGATGGCCCCCAGCCAGATAACTAGTCTTACCCACCACCATGGTTTCATCATTTGGCCTCATATCGATTGATTTTAGTTTGTATGGAGTAGAGACAAGTTATTCAAGAAGAAAATAAAATAGAGAAGTTTAGAGTAGCTTTCAGCTTGGGCTGATTTCTGAGTTGATGTTGATTTATAAAGGGAAATGAGTGGCTTTGGGGTTGATCTCATTGGGACATGTCCTCTATTGTCCTTATGAGAGAATAGAGCTATGGGGCCAAGAGTAACATGGCCTGCATGTGCATTTAAAGTTTTAAACTAGCAGGCATGCATGAGGAGGTGACCAACATCCCCCTTCAAGGCCATTGGTCTATCTGTGCTTTCCCATGAGAAATGTGGGCCTTGCCAGTTGCCACCATATGTTTTGCCTTGTGCTCATCGGTCTTGCTTTGTTTTTTTTTCCATGCGAAATTGCGGGCCTTTCCAATATATGCACCCATTCTTTTATTTTCCATTTTAACCATTATAATTAATTCCTAGTAGGTAACCCATTCAATCGGTGCTCTCGTTCGGACACGCTTACATTAACCTCTGAATTTGAAATTTAAGCTTATATACCCGATGTTTTCCACAATTCACAAGAATATTATATAGTTTTAGTAAGAGAAGGAAGGACTAATTAGTAATACCAAAGACTTTATGAGGAAAAAATAGTTTTAGTAAGAGAACGAAGGTTAAGGATATCCCTGATGGCGACCATTCACATTGTTTGAGGAACAAATGTTGTCGGAGTAAAGGATTTCCCACAAGGACATTCTAGTGCATTTTATCTCTTATCCAAGACTTGCATCATTTGATGATACTGAATTACTAGAAATATGCGAAGTGTACGAGAGGGAAAGCTACAGGCCTGCATGCCAAATATGTAGAACTCTATTTCCAGAGAATATAGAAGGTACTGCATGGTGTTTCAGATGGTTTCTGTTCTATATATAATAGGATTTTAGATCTGTAGACTGTAGGTAGCGTGCAACTTTCAAAAGATGCAAAAAGAAGAAAGAAAATTATCAATTGAGACAAATGTATGTCTGCTATACTTGAAAGTTTCAAATGTAGCTGGAAAAAGGGTTATATTTTTCATGCCGTTGATTTGGATCTAAAATTATGGAGACTTTGTTCAAATATTCTCTTCACCAGACAAGCAGAAAAGAGGGTACAAAATGGAGTACCTCAGTGGCAAACAATTCTCTCTCTGTTCAATACCCCAAATCTGTGGTTACAACTTCAAAATCAAGATTGGACCATTATTCGGAAGCAACAAATGCAAAATTCCAACTGTGATTGAGGGTACCATAGCTGATGGATACGGAAAAAAGTGGGTCACGCATGTCCTTAACCAGCGCGACACAGAGATTAATGACTCAGATCACATTGTCATTTCTCACCCACACACCCACCCCACCCTCACATGATCTTGTCCAACCACCTGCCCCATATATACCCCCACCCTCCCTAAACTCTCCATCACCAAAACTCAGACTAAATCTTCGTTCTCAGGTTCTTTCAAATTAACTATTCGCATTAGAAATGGCTTTGATCAAGAAGTGTAACAAGATTGTACAAGGAGCAGTACTGAAGCAGGTACTGAAGAGGTGTTCAAGCCTTGGCAAACATAATAATGTAGGTTATGAGCTTCCGTTGGACGTGCCCAAGGGGCATTTTGCAGTCTACGTGGGTGAGAACAGGAGCAGATTCGTAGTCCCCATTTCTTATCTCACTCACCCAGAGTTTCAAACTCTACTGAGGCAGGCCGAGGAGGAGTTTGGGTTCGATCATGAAATGGGCCTCACTATTCCTTGTGAAGAATATGTATTCCGTTCGCTCACTTCCATGATCAGATGAATCAAGACTATCAATGGACCAGTTTCATTTTTGCAACCTATTATTTCCTCTTTTTTAGGAGAGGAGTTAAGGAAAGAATGAAGGATAACTGATACCAGCTGTGGTTTTTTTCCTTCAGTTCTAGTTTTTGAAGTCTCCTCTTGTTAGTTTGTAGGGATATTGACCCTTAGATTATTACAGGGGTCGGATTTGTAAATTATATGTAGTGGGGTGTACAACTGCGCCGCCCAATGAGAGTTAATTGATTGATGAAGAATAGGAAATTCGTTCGTTTTTTATATGAACGAATATTATCCTTATTTATCTCCTTCTCGAGTTTTAGTTTATGAAACTGTTTTGAGTTAAATATTAACTTTGAAAATCATGCTGCTGTGAAGTTTTGGTACTACTGAGAATTTATATAGAGGCAGTTGATGTTATTAATGATTGATATCTAGAGTCCTTCCAGAATCAATTTGGGTTCTTAACAATAATGATCACATGGATGTAGTTCAAAGTTGATGATTAATCAAGTCTTGAGCTACTTTTAAGCATATTCATTTTGCTTCTCTGTTTTGATTTTTATCTTGGGTTAGGCAAGCGCTTAAAATAAAAATGCTTAACCTACCAACTTGATAGATTCCTTATAGGCTATGAGGTTGATGATTAGTTAAACAAGTGGGGTAGGATTTCAAGTCTCAATGCTACCCCGTCTATGTACCCAATCACCAACCCGTAGCCTATATGGAATTTACCAGGTTGGTAGGAACAGTAATCCTCCACTTAAAAAGTATAGGAAGTACTTGATGCATGAAGTGGACACACTCTCATAGAAACGCAATTTGGAGGACCACATAAAACAAGTGTTAACGAACTTGAGTTGAGAACCTATAAACTCTTATTTGGCATAACCTCCATTTAAAAGACTCGGCACCTTGGAAATTTTGTTCATGGTGGCAAACCGAATGAAGGATTACATGGAAAGATAATCGTCTTTTTTATCTTTAATTTTATGTGAATATTTAAGACATTATGTTCTCATCAGGTATGAGTTGGAGATTCAAGACCTCCACGTGACATATGCTCTTAGTCAGATGGTTATTCTCTCTGAAGCTTGCATGCAGATTCTTGGGTAGCATGAACAATCGGAAAATGCTAAACTTGTGATTATGAACTAATGAATAGCCATCTCCGATGTGATTCAAGTCTGCATGGCTATGACCATATTAATGTAGTTCCTATTACACCAGAACTCTGAAGTTTTGACGATGATTGAGGAATCCACATTTTTCCGTATTTTGAATGACAACAATAGCTCTGATGAGGATTGAGAAATACACTTCTCTACTCTAACATGATCTAATTTGATCCTGCAACTCTGTCATGCTCGCGAGACGGTTGGCGAGTATTCCAATAACTAATTTTACCCACCATCATGATATCATCATTAAGGCCATCTATTAATTTCTTTTGATTAGTTTCTATGGAATAAAAACAAGTTACTAAAGAAAAAAGGAACATTGAAGAATCCAGGGTAGCTTTCAGCTTGGGTTAGTTTCTGTCGTAATATTGATTTAGTAAGGGAAATGAGTGGCTTTGGGGTTGATCTCATTGAGGCATCTCCTATATTGTCCTTATGCTTATTAGAGAAGTAAGCTATGGGGCAAAGAGTAATAATGTAACATGCCCTTCTTTTGCGATTAAACCAGCAGATATGCGACAGGAGGTCACCAACATCCCCACTCCATGGACTTGTGTCCATAGGTCTCTCTACAAGTCCTCCCCATGAGAATTTTGCGCCTTTCCCTTCGCACCCTACCTTCACCATTTTTTCTCTGTGCCCCCCCCCCCCCCCCCCCCTCCCCATTTTAAGCTTTTCATTTCAATTCCTAGGAGGTGACCCTTCATATTACAATCCCCATTTAAACATGTTTATAATAAACTCTGAATTTGAAACATTGCTTAAACCTATTTGACACAATTCACAGGAACATTCTGTAATTTTAGTAAAAGGAGGAAGCGTTTAAGGGTTTACCAGGTGTGGAATGATATCACATTATTCCGGGAACCCAAGATGCCATCTAAGCAAGAGATCATCAACAAGGGACCTTGTAGTTCGTCGTAGAATCATATCGAGGGCTTTGTAATTCGATGATATTGATACCGTGTGACTTGGTAGAAACATGTGAAGCGTATTAGAGAGAAAGCTACATGCCATGTTAGTTAAGAGGCTCAATACAAACAGGACTGTTTTCAGAAATTGAAGGTAACTTATAAGGTTTATGCACTAGATTTCTGCTTTAAGATAAGATCCATTCATGTCATCTTCCTCATTCAATAGAGTTTTAGAAGGCTGGTGGCCTCCCTAATCATAAACCTACAGAAAAATTATAGACAAAGATCTCTATTGGCTGCTGTAGACCAAAAGTTAACTAATAAAACTAAAGCTCATAGCGTTACTATCCAGTCCACCATCCTCTTCTTTTCCCTCTCTCATGCAACTTTCAAAAGTTAACTAGCAGAAAACTTTTCAGCTGAAACCCACCTCAAGAAAAGAAGCTTTACTTGAAAATCGCAAGTTTTGTTGCAATAAGTATTACTTTATTTATTATGGACTTTAATCAAGGATCTAAAACTTTGGAGACTGTGATCAAATATCCTTATTTCAATAATACCTTAGTTTATTGAAATATATAGAGATCTGAGAGAAAGATAAACAGATAACTCTCTAATTGACAATCCCAAATCTGTGGCTCGAAATCAAGATTGTACCACAAATCTGAAGCAACAAATGCATAATCTTCTCTGTAATTGAGGGTACCATGGTTTATTGGATACCGAAAAAAGCAGGTCATGCTTGTCCTTAACAAGAACACAGAGAGATTAAATGTCACGACTCACATTGCCATTTCTCACCCAAACAATCACATGATCCTGTCCACCCCATTTCCCCATATATACCCATTTACACTCCCCTAACTCTTCGTCACCAAAGCAAACTTGATCTGTTCTCTGGAAATTCTCTCAAAGACTTTCAGATATACAAATGGCTTTCTTCAAGAAATCAAACAAGATTGTGCAAGGAGCAGTAGTGAAGCAGATACTGAAAAGATGTTCAAGTCTTGGTAAACATAGTAATGTGGGTGGTGATTTTCCATTGGATGTACCAAAGGGGCATTTTGCGGTGTATGTGGGTGAGAGAAGGAGCAGATTCATAGTGCCCATTTCTTATCTCACTGGCTCAGAGTTTCAAACTCTATTGAGACAGTCTGAGGAGGAGTTTGGGTTCAATCATGAAATGGGACTAACTATTCCTTGTGAAGAAGTCATGCTCCGCTCGCTCACTTCCATGATCAGATGATTCAAGACGGTTAATGGGATATTTTCTTTCCTTTTTTACCTATATTTTAAGGAGAGGAAGACATCAGTCTAGAATTGAAGGATGCCTGATACCAATATGGTCCCCCCCCCCCCCCACCTTCCCCCTTCAGTTCTGGTTCAGAATCTCCTCTCCTTAATTTGTAGGGCTTTTGACCCAAAACCCATTACATCATTTTATGGGTTGACTTTATAAATTATATGTAGTGCGGCGTGCGATTGCGCCCAATGAGTGCTAATTGACCAATAAAGAATGGGAATTCTTTTCTTTTCTATAAGTATACATTCTCTCTATTTAATTTCCATTTATGGATCTGTTGTGGGTGAAGTATTACTTGGAAAATCTGAAGCTGTAAGTTTCCGTGCTACTGAGAATTTAAAAGCGAGTCCGCAAAGGCAGTTAATGTTATTAATGATTGATAGTTAGAGTTCGTTTAAATTTAATTTTGGTTCTTAGAATTAATGACATACAGGTAACTCAAAGAGTAAGTAGATGATTAATCAAGCCTTGAGCTACTATTTAGTCCATTTGTTAATGTTTGATTTGTGTTTATTTGCATCTTGGGTCAGGCTATTAGAAATACTTATACATTGAGTCAACTCACATGTATGTGTGATTCTGAATACTCAGAAGACATGCAATTTGGAAGAGTGCATAAAACGAGTATTTCACAACCGCTGTGAAATTCTAATGTGAATTCTAATTTTCATAACCTCCACTTATAAATTAAGTCCCATTTTCTCATCTTGATACCTTCGACAGGACGATGAAGATTTTGTTTATGATGGAAAGTGAAGGATATACAGGGATTTTGATCAGCAAATGTCTGTAGAGTTAGTGGTGCTGGAAGCTAATTATTATGCTTTATTTTTTTTTCTTCATCATAATTTTACATGGATCTCTAAAACCTTTGCTTTTCTAATCAGGTATGAAATGTAAGAGTTACATGTAACAGAATTTATTCCTAAGATGGTAGTTCTCTCTGAAGATTACGTGCAGATTTAAGAGTTAACATGCTGGATGAAACAGCATGGACGAAAATTTATGACATGTTCTTGAACTTTTGAATCCCTGACTCGGAAGGATTTATCTTGTGTTGGTAAGTTTTGTTAGATTATCAACCTGTTGTTCTGTCCTGCATACCGTTTTACTCTGTAAATATTTGACATTTTCTGTTTTAAATGGCATGGGGGTTATAACCGTCATCATATATCGAATCTGAGTTATGCTTGTGTTGATTATCACTTCTGAAACCAGAACGATCCAAATTTCAATCAAAGTTTCCATATCTTCACACAAAATTGGTTTAACCAATGAAGGTGAAATGGTAAAGACACGTTCTTTTTAATTTTGAAGTTTCAATAACATGCGGAATCTGCAGAAATTCCATGAAAGCTAATATGAGCGGAGGCCTCACTTTGGATGCAATCATGTAGATATCACCCTTTGTTAATCTTCTCCCTTTCTGTTTCCTCTGCTATAATTCGAATTTAATCTGTAGGTACGTGGTAATAATGACGCCTTTTGGGTTTGGTAATCCCAAGCATCCTTTAACACTTGCTCCAAATATTTTTAACAGCATTGCTACTTAAATTGCTTAGTCAGTGTTTATCATTGTTACAAGATCTTGTAGGGTTCTTGCCACTGGCTAGATCGAAACTCTAACTCTAAGTTGTCGTGAGGGTCCAGGAACATACTTTTGTATTCTAACACTCCCCTGCAAGCTGTGCTTTCTTAAACTTAAGATTGGGACGAGGGTTGAGAAATTAACTTTTTACATTCCAGCATGATTTTATTTGATTCCGGTAACTCTCTAATCATGCTCATCTCATGAGATAGATGGGCAGCACTCCGGTAACAATTGTTAACCAATACCTTCCACCATGATCTTATGATCTGGACATCTATTGTTTGGTTGTGAATAATTTCTCTGAGTGAGGAGAGGTTATATGAGAAAAAAGAGAACTGTATACGTGAGGCCGAGAAGTAGATCTGTTCTGCCAAAATGGGCTGGCCGAATGTCGTTCTTGCCAAGGTTGTTTCTTGATATTTTTCAAGTCCAAACCAGAGGTTCTAACTAGGGAGATGACTTTTAGCTTGGGTTGATTTATGTCTTGATATTTTTTAGATTTGGAAATGAGTGGCTTTGGGGTTGATCTCATTTGGGCAAGTCCTCTGTTGTCCTTATGAGAGAACTCTGGGGCCAAGAGTAACGTGGCCTTCATGTGCAATTAAGCTAGTAGGTATGCATGAATAGGTCATCAACGTCCCCACTCCATGGACTTTAAGTTCAGTGGTCTCTCTTCAAAGTTGTATCTTATAAGGATTGAGGTCCATGCCAGTTGCCACCTTATCTTTGCCAATTATCCTCTCAATTAGTTTCTTGTGAACAGAGAAACTAAATGATAGCGTATAGTGTTTATATATGCAGTTCGTTTCTGTTTTAAGATTAGATACACTTCTGATATCTTCCTCACTTGAATGAACTTTTAAAGGGCAGGTGACCTCTCTTATTCAGATTAACCTCCAGCAAAACTATATAAAGAGAGGCCACATGGCCTCTGCAGCCTTGTGCTCATTGAAACAAATATGTTGAGTTCCCTGATTAATAAACAAATAGCTCTCTCTAATCAAAAACGAAAAAATCTGGAAAAAAAACAACATTAATTTGTGGTTCCAAATTAAGATTGGACCACAAATCTGAGACAACAAATGCACAATCCCATCTGCAGTTCTGGGTCCTGGGATGATGGATAGGAAAAAAGTGGGTCACGCTTGTCCTAAGGTGACTGGTATCAACTGTAGTTTTTCTCCTTCAAATCTGCTTCTGAAATCTCCTTTAAGGATCTTGACCCAAAACCCTTTGGATCGTTTTGTGATGAATTTGTATATCGTATGCAGTGTGGTGTGCAATTGCGCCGTCCAGTCAGAGCTAATTCATCAATGACGAATGCAAACATGTTAATACGCACATATGTATGTGTGTTTGATCCATTTTTACTCTAAAAGATAGGTTAATGATTGAGTGTATTTGTAACATGTGTGAGATTGCTCCTTTAGAGGATAAGAGAGAGAACCGATTGAGATGGTTTAGACATGTGCAACAGTGACCAATAAATGCTCCAGTTAGAAGAAGTGATTGCGGTTGATGGCATAATATGGGCTAGGGGAAGACCTAAAAGAATATGGATAGAGGTAGCTGACAATGATATGATAATTGTCAATTAACCGAAGAGATAGCCCTTAACAAAATAGAATGGAAGAAACATATTTATATAGCCGACCCCAAAAGTTTGGGATAAAGATTTGTTGTTGTTGATATCCAATCTGGATAATTTTTATCTCTTTCTAATTGTAGTTGATGAATCTGGTGTGACTTGTTAGTGAAGTATATATTTAGAAATTATGATGCTGCAAGATTTCAAGCTATGGAGAATTTAATTGCAGGCTGGAAAGGCAGTTAGGGTTACTAATGATTGACAGTAGAGTTCTTCCAGAATTCGTTTGGGTTCCTAATACTAGTGTCTGCAGGCAGTTCAAGAGTAATTGATGATCAATCAAGTCTTGAGCTGAATGCGTTTATCAATGGTTACATTGTGTTTATCATGAATTCGTTTGGGTTTTCAAATCAAGTCTGCAGGCAGTTCAAGAAGTATTTTACATATTAAGTCAACTCACACGCATGTATACTCAGAAGACACACAATTCTTGCCTCAGAACTTGAGTTGAAAACCTGTGAATTTTATGTTTTATACGTTTCATTTAAATATAAAACAAAATTTTAAACTCGATACAGAAGCGAGACCATGAAATATTGTTCATGATGGCAAGTCGGCGAAAAATCTCTCTTCAGTGCAATATATAAGATACTTGGTATGGAAAGCTGATTGTGGTCATTATCGCTTTTATCTTGAATTTTTCGTGGATCTTTAAGCCGTTTCTTTTCTCATCAGATATGAAATGCAAGAGCTCCATGTAACAGAAACTCTTCCCCAGACGGTTGCTCTCGCAGAAGCTTGCGTACAAAACTATGAGCAAAGGGATTGAAAAATACAAAAGCTTAGACAATGTTGGTCTCATCAAGTCCCAAAGATTAATCTTGTTGTCGTAAGTTCTGTTCGATCATCAACCTAATGCTTTGTCATGCTTACTTTTTTACTCTACAGCAGTGTTGTGAAAAGCGATCGAAGCGGCCGCTTTAGCGTTTTCAGGCCTTCACCGTGTTGAAAATTGATGCAAATTAAAGTCTATGGTTAGGTGCCACCTTTTGACATGCATGACATTGTTAGGTGATGACAATGATAGGTGGTGACTTTGTTGGGTGCTACTTTTGACATCCATGACATTGTTAGGTGATGACAATGATAGGTGATGACTTTGTTGGGTGCTACTTTTGGCATCCATGACATTGTTAGGTGATGACAATGATAGGTGGTGACTTTGTTAGATAGTGACATTGTCCTAGGTGCTATAAAAGCACATCTTATGAGTGAGGCATTTTGTATCAATCACAAGTATTATCACAAGAGGTAAAGGCTAAGAGAGATTTGTATAGAGAGATTTGAGAGAAATCTTCTAGGGTTATTCTTGTGTGTAAACTTGATTCAACTATAGTAGACGTTTGGAGATTCCGCTCTGCCGGGGACTAGCCATACGGTGGGTGAACCTCGTTAACAAATCTATCTTGTTTGTGATTGATTGTTTTCTTATTCCTGCACTTTAATTTATATTATCTTTCGTCGTTTAATTGCGTGATTGCATTTTTGCGTGATTTGGGTTTTGTCGCGAGCACTGTTCCGTGGATCGACTCACCCTCCCAACAACCGGTATCAGAGCAAGATTAAGAGAACCTAGGGTTCTTCGATTCTATAATCTAGGTAACGGTGGGTAACGACGCTTGTGTCCTCTTCCCCACTTTCTTAGATTATAGTTTTGAAGGCGTTGGTTCAGATCTAGAAGGAAGTCGGGTTTGCTGCGATACAGGCGAAAGATGGCAGAGGATAAGATAAGAATCGAGAAATTCAACGGTCACAATTTTGGTTGGTGGCGCATGCAGTTAGAAGACTGTCTATACCAAAAGGATCTATATCTTCCGTTGCTAGGAGAAAAGCCCGAGAAGATGACCGATGATGAGTGGAACCTTTTGGATAGGAAAGCTTTGGCGACGATCAGATTGTCGTTGACTCCGCAGGTGGCCTTTAATATCTCAAAGGAGAAAACAACTAAGGCGCTAATGACGACGTTAGCGAAGTTGTATGAGAAGCCATCGACATCAAATAAAATATTTTTGATGAAGAAGCTTTTCAGCATGAAGATGGTAGAGAATGGTTCGGTGATAGAGCATCTGAACAAGTTCAACAGTGTGACAAGCCAACTTGAATCCGTTTCAATCATCTTTGAAGACGAGATTCGAGCCCTACTGTTCCTATGTTCGTTGCCAGAGAGTTGGGAGAACCTAGTGATGGCGGTTAGCAACTCTATCTTGGAGATTCTCACGTTTAATGATGCGGTAAGCTGCATATTAAACGATGAGATGCGAAGAAAGTCCGTAAGTGGGAGTTCTGGAACTTCTGCACTTTCGGTGGAGAATCGTGGCAGAACAATGGAAAGGGGAAAGTGGAAAAAGGGCAAGTCTAAAAGCCGAGGTAAATCTCAAGGAAAAATCCAAGGCGCCTGTTGGAATTGCGGAAAGAAGGGCCATAGAAGAAGTGAATGTAAGCTTCCGAAGAAAGGCTCAGATGAGAAGATGGATGAAAAGGAAGCGAATGTGATGTCTACACAAGAACAAGGGGAACAAGGTCTTTGTCTATCGGCGAGCGAGAACACAAAGGCGGATACTTGGTTCCTAGATTCAGGGGCTTCTTTTCATTGCACTTCGGGCAGACACCACTTTAGCGAGTATGTTCGGGCGATCTTGGACATGTGACGGTGGGAAACGGTCAATCGTGTAAGATCGTTGGAAAGGGGACGATCATCTTGCAACCATCAGGAGGTGGTCAAATCAAATTGAAGAATGCTCGTCACATTCCGGATTTGAAGAAAAGCTTGATTTCCACAAGTCAGCTAGACAACGAAGGGTTTACTACAACGTTTGGGAATCCTCAATGGAAGATTTCCAAAGGGTCGTTGGTGGTCGCAAGGGACAAGCTGAGCGGTTAGTTGTACTTATTCAATGGGAGCAGCGAAGGCTCGGTTGCATTGACGGCAAGTTCGGAGAAAGATTCCGAGACTTCGTTGTGGCATAAAAGATTGGGACACCTCAGCGAGAGGAACATGAAAATTCTTCAAGCTAAGGGAGTTCTTTCGGGGTTGAAAAAGGTGTTGGGGTTTTGCGAAAGCTGCGTTTGTGGGAAGCAAAGCGCGCTCAGATTTCAAATTGGAGGCGTAGCGAAAAAGACCAAGAAACTGGAGATGGTGCATACGGACGTGTGGGGTCCGGCCTCGGTGGAGTCTTATGGAGGAAATCGGTATTTCGTGACGTTCATCGATGATACAAGTCGAAAGACATGGGTATACGCGATGAAGAAAAAGTCCGATGTGTTTGGTATCTTCAAATACTGGATTGCGCAGGTGGAGAACCAAACGGGGATGAAGGTTAAACGCCTAAAGTCCGATAATGGCGGGGAATACTGCACCCAAGAGTTTGAGGAGTTTTGCTCGCAAAAGGGTATTCGTTGGTTGAAAACGGTACCTGGGACGCCACAGCAAAATGGTGTCGCTGAAAGGATGAACAGAACGATCCTAGAGCGAGTGCGAAGCATGACCTTGGATGCGAATCTGCCAAAATTCTTATGGGCAGCAGCGGTCGATGCTGCTGTGTATCTGATCAACAGAAACCCGGCAAGTGCGCTTGATGGAGGCATTCCAGAAGAAATTTGGTCGGGTAAACTGGTTAACTATTCGCACCTTAAAGTATTTGGCTGTATCGCGTATTCTTTGATTGATAAGGCAGAAAGGAGTAAGCTTGACTCCAAATCTAAGAAGTGTGCTTTCATCGGGTATGGTGAAGACGAGTTCGGATATCGGCTGTGGGATTACACAAGTAAGAAAGTAATACGAAGCCAGAACGTTGTCTTTGATGAGCAGCACTTATATAGAGAAGAAAAGCAAGCTAAAGATGGTGTTGTATCTGAGTTCGTGGAGTTAGACGGAACTCAAAAGAACAATCAGGTGTCTTCAAGTGGGGATCAAAACATGGAGGAAGCTACAGTGCAGGATCAGGTTCAAGAACATGATGGCGACCATGTTCAGCAACCAGATGTACCAGTTTTGAGGAGATCTACGAGAGAAAGGAGACTACCTGAAAAACCTGTGACCGACTTCATTTTGTACACGGATTCGGGAGAGCCTAAATCCCTTGAAGAGGCGACGCAAGACGGTGCTAGTAAACAGTGGGAGCGAGCTATGGATGAGGAGATGGATTCTTTGAAGAAGAACCGCACGTGGGACCTAGTAAAGCTACCCAAAGGTCGAAAAGCGTTGCTGAATAGGTGGGTGTACAGGATAAAAGATGAGGCCGATGGTGTGAAGCGGTACAAAGCTCGCTTGGTAGTCAAGGGATATGCGCAAAAGCAAGGAATTGACTATCAAGAGATATTTTCCCCTGTGGTGAAAATGACATCAATTCGGGTGATCCTTAGTATTGTGGCGGTGAAGGATCTGCACTTGGAGCAGTTTGATGTGAAGACCGCGTTCCTTCATGGAGATTTGGTGGAAGAGATCTATATGATACAGCCACCGGGATACGAGGTGAAGGAAAAAGAAACTATGGTGTGTAGACTGCGAAAGAGTTTGTACGGCCTTAAGCAAGCTCCAAGGCAGTGGTATCTCAAATTCGATCAGTTCATGCTAGAGACGGGATTTGTGCGTGGTGAGTCAGATCACTGTGTCTATATTCAGAGTTTTGAGGATGGAGACTATATCATTCTATCACTCTATGTAGATGATATGTTGGTAGCGGGTCCGAACTTCGAGAAAATTCAAAGTCTGAAGAAGATGATGGCTGAAAAGTTTTCCATGAAAGATTTGGGAGCGGCCAAACAAATTTTGGGCATGAAGATCGTTCGAGATAGGAAGCAGCGGAAGCTGTGGTTATCGCAAAGCGACTATATCGAGAAGGTTTTGAGATGGACAAGTTAAAATCGGTGAGTACGCCTTTAGCAAAACATTTCAAACTCATGAAGAAGTTTTGCCCGACAACTAAAGAGCAGAAAGACGAGATGGCAAGAATGCCTTATGCTTCTGCGGTGGGGAGTTTAATGTATGCAATGGTGAGTACGAGACCAGATATTGCACATGCAGTGGGAGTTGTGAGCCGGTATATGCAAAACCCGGGGAAGGAGCATTGGAATGCGGTGAAGTGGATTTTGAGGTATCTTAGGGGTACGTCTAGTCACTGCTTATGTTTCGGGGGCGACTCTCTAATGGTGCAAGGTTACGTTGATGCGGACTACTCGGGTGATCGAGATAGTGGGAAGAGCACAACGGGATACGTATTTACAGTTGGGGGAATAGCGGTGAGTTGGATATCTCAACTGCAAAAAGTGGTAGCATTGTCAACTACGGAGGCTGAGTACGTGGCGATCACGGAAGCCAGCAAAGAGATGATATGGCTACAAGGGTTACTCGAAGAGTTGAGTAAGAAGCAAGACTTCAATACCTTGTGGAGCGACAGCCAAAGTGCAATACATTTGGCAAAGAATGCAGCATATCATTCTCGGACGAAGCATATCAAGGTACGGTACCACTTCATACGCATGGCGTTAGAAAATGGTGAGTTGACACTGCAGAAGATCGCGGGAGAAAAGAATCCGGCGGATATGTTCACCAAAATAGTAGACAGAGATAAGCTGAATCTCTGTTGCAGATTGGTGAATCTTTCCATGAAAATTTAACGAGGAGAGAGCAGCAGCGGAATCGTGTGAAGTTTACTAGTGCTGAGAATCAAGCCAAAAAAAAATTACTCCAAGTGGGACAATGTCGAGATTGTGATGAATTTGCATCAAGGTGGAGTTTGTTGAAAATTGATGCAAATTAAAGTCTATGGTTAGGTGTCACCTTTTGACATGCATGACATTGTTAGGTGATGACAATGATAGGTGGTGACTTTGTTGGGTGCCACCTTTGACATCCATGACATTGTTAGGTGATGACAATGATAGGTGGTGACTTTGTTGGGTGCTACTTTTGACATACATGACATTGTTAGGTGATGACAATGATAGGTGATGACTTTGTTGGGTGCTACTTTTGACATCCATGACATTGTTAGGTGATGACAATGATAGGTGGTGACTTTGTTAGGTGCTACTTTTGGCATCCATGACATTGTTAGGTGATGACAATGAAAGGTGGTGATTTTGTTAGATAGCGACATTGTCCTAGGTGCTATAAAAGCACATCTTATGAGTGAGGCATTTTGTATCAATCACAAGTATTATCACAAGAGGTAAAGGCTAAGAAAGATTTGTATAGAGAGATTTGAGAGAAATCTCCTAGGATTGTTCTTGTGTGTAAACTTGATTCAACTATAATAGACGTTTGCAGATTCCGCTCTGCCGTGGACTAGCCATACGGTGGGTGAACCTCGTTAACAAATCTATCTTGTTTGTGATTGATTGTTTTCTTATTCCTGCACTTTAATTTATATTATCTTTCGTCGTTTAATTGCGTGATTGTATTTTTGCGTGATTTTGGTTGTGTCGCGAGCACTGTTCCGTGGATCGACTCACCCTCCCAACACACGGGGTGTATTAAGCGTTTATGGTGGTTTTGCCTTATCGAAGCGGTGCTAAAGCGGGCTGAAGAGGGTAAAAGCAGGTTGAAGCGGGCTCTAGACACAAGTATGCAATCCAAATGGGTTTTTTTAACATTTGAACCTCACCAGCCCTATACCCGACCCAAAGCGTAAGTATAAAAGATCCTTTACTGCCTCAAAACCTAACTTTTTACCTTTACATCTTCTTTTTACCGCTGCTGCGCCTCCAACACCTCCTGCTTTCTGGTCCATGCATACAGCCGCCTCCGACGCCTCAAGATCCTAGTTTTTGCCTCTACCTCTTTCTTTCCCGCCTCTGCATCGCCTTTGACTTGATTTCTACCTTCGACTTAATATGTTTCCTCAATTTTCTGAATTTTTAAATAATTTTATTGTTATCCAAATATTTATACCTAGTTATATACATGCATTATATTTTTTAATATTTAAAATATAGTTGGCACTTTTTTCCGCCTAAGCCAACTAAAGCTAAAGCACCACCCACCGCTTCGCTTTCTGCTTTCCACAACCTTGCTCTATAGAATTACCCCTCCCCCCCCCAACCCCCACCCCCAAAAAAAGGGAAGGGAGGGGGTTCATTATACATGTCATTAGGATTATAATCGTCACAAGCATATCCTTCATGGCTAAGTACTTTTTTCAGCAAATATCATTCCTAGTTGAAAGAGTAAAAGTCTAAAATGCGACGGTTTATGCTTCTTATCACTCACTAAAACTAGAAGATATTTTGAATCAGGTTCCAATAAGAGCTGTACACCTTCTCTTACAAACTTCGGTTAAGCAACTCAAGTGAAATGATATACATCGTTTATAATCCTTGAGTTCATAATAACATGTGGACTTTACAAAAAAAAACTCCAATAACCTACCAAATATGAGCATGACCTCCCTCGGGATGCAAACTTAACCCTTGTTCTTTAATATTCTGTTTGCCATTTCTATAATCTGGATAATTCAGCTGGACATGGTGGATCGGTGATGATGTTTGGTGCCTTTTGATAACCCCAAGCATCCTTTGATACCTGTTCCTAAAACTTTTCGCAGAACCTGTTACTTGTATTGTGAGTCGGTTTCTTTTCTTGCAAAGAGCGCATGCCGTCTAGTTATATCATTGTTGTAAGATCTATCAAAAGTCATTCTTGCTTTGCTCCAAAACTCTGAACACTCCATTGCAGGTTTAACGACTTTGTGAAACATAGAAATCTGGCCGTAATTTTTGAAATCCATTTTAAATGCATGTTCAGTGCGTTTTGAATCCAGAAGGCTCTGACCATATTAATTAAAGCAATTGTCTTTAGACCAAAACTTTAAAATTCTGATGAGTACTGAGAAATAAACACGCGTGCACACACATGCACACACTTATCATCAATATAATTCCTGCAACTCTCAGTCATGCTCATGAGTCATGAGACAGATGGCGTGCACTCCAGTAACTAATCTCCAACCACCATGATCTCATCGTTTGGCCATCTATTAATTGGTTTTGAATGGTTATTAGCTTTCAGCTTAGGTTGATCACTTGATCTCATTGAGGCATGTCCTCTATTGTCCTTATGCTTATGAGAGAAGAGACCTATGGGGCCAAGATTAGCATGGCCTCCATGTGAAATATAACTAGTAGGTATGCAAGAGGAGGTCACCAACATCCCCACTCCATGGACTTTAAGTCTATTGATCTCTCTGTTAAGTGTTTTGCCGTGAGAATTGTGGGCCTTGCCAGTTACCACCATATCAAATTACTAGTTTCTTTTGGAGTACATTTTTGGTTAACGCTCAATACTGCCAACAAGTACAATCACGAATTTTATTTTCATTACAGAGAAACTAAAGGATACTGTTATGTGATTAGATATGTTGATGTTATCTCTCTCTTTTTCAGTGTACTTTTTGAAAGGTAGGTGCCTCTCTAATCCAAACAAACCTATATAGATCAAATCTAACAATCTGAAACCACCAACTTCATATGTTTTCTCTTCCTCTAATTTACATTATCAAATGGTTCACAAAGTATCGAAAATTTTCGAACGGAAACCCTCTTTAAGAAAAGCAAAAATATTCCTGCTTTACTTGAAAATTGCAAGTCGTTGTTATGAGAAAGTAATACTTTTTATATTATGACTTTGATTAAGGGTTCAAATTTTGGACACCGTGTCAAGCACGCTCATTATCAGGCAAGCAAAAACGATAGTGAAGATACTGAGTACTTTAGTTGTGCTTCTTGATGCAGTTTATATTGAGATCCAAGAAAGATAAACAATTATCTCTCTCTACTCGAAAACCCAGCTAGGAAACAAATCCCAAATTTGTGGCTTAAAATCCATATTGGACCACAAATCTAAAGCAACAAATGCATAATGCCATCTGTAATTGTGAGTATTAGGGATGATGGATAGGGGGGGGGGGGAGTGGTGTTTACTCTTGTCCTTAATTAGAACAACAGGAAGATTTAATTTTCAGCTCAGTTGTCATTTCTCACCCAAACACTCACCCCACCCTCACATGAGCTTGTCTACATACTTACCCAATATGTACACCCTCATCGTCTCCAAACTCCTCATCACTAAAACAAACTCTAATCTCTTCTCTCTACAAACTTTTCTCAAATTCACTCTTTTCCACAATTGCAATTGGCTTTCTTCAAGAAATCAAACAAGATTGTGCAAGGAGCAGTAGTGAAGCAGATACTGAAAAGATGTTCAAGTCTTGGTAAACATATTAATGTGGGTGGTGATTTGCCATTGGACGTACCGAAGGGGCATTTTGCGGTGTATGTGGGTGAGAACAGGAGCAGATTCATGGTGCCCATTTCTTATCTCACACACCCAGAGTTCAAATGTCTATTGAGGCAAGCCGAGGAGGAGTTTCGGTTTGATCATGACAGTGGCCTTACCATTCCTTGTGAAGAATATGTGTTCCTCTCGCTCACTTCCATTATCAGATGAATCAAGACTGTCATTGGATTAGTTTCCATGTCTAACTTTTTTGGTGGTTTTTTGTCCTTTTATGTTTTTAGGAGAGGAGTCAAGGAAAGAATGAAGGATGACTGATACCAACTGTGGTTTTTTCCCCTCAGTCCTAGCTGCCATCTCCTTTTTGTTAGTTTGTAGGGAGTTTGACCCAAACCCAGTTTGGATTAATATTACATGGGTTGAATTTGTATATTATATGCAGCAGCGTGCAATTCCGCGCCGAATGAGATTTGATCAATGAAGAATCGGAAATTCATTATCTCAGTTAAATTTCTATCTTTCTCTGGTTTTAGGTTATGAATCTGTTTTGAGTGAAGTATTTACTTTTAGAACTATGTTGTTGTGAAGTTGTTGATACTGTCATACTAAGAACTTAAGTTCAAGGCTGGATCGGCAGTTGAAGTTATTAACTATTGATACCTTGAATCCTTCCTACCAATTTGTGGTTTTTAATTCTAATGAAGGACTTTTACCTGTATACCTAATTTGCATAACCTCCAATTCAAAAATAAGTACTGAAACGGGAATTTGTATATGTCACGTCGCGCTTTCCAAAATACGGGATACGACGGTGATTAGGCCAACCATACTCCTACGGTCAAGAAATAATCCTATCGTAGTCACACTTCGGTTTCTAACAGTACATGGTAAGCAGTAATCACAACACAGATAGAGAGAAATACAGACGCTAAATCTATCATATTTAAATTATCAGAGTGCAACAGATACAAATCTGTAACATTAAGGATACAACTAACCAGATAGCGACAAACGAAAAGATAGCGCTGACGTCGTTGGTCTGAATCTCCGCAATATCCATAAGGTAGGATAGGTCCTGATCTGAACTAAGTCCATTTTTCACTCTGAGCATACATATTCAGGTCGTCAGGACGACACAATATAGTAATATATAATATGTGCAATAATAATAAACATGATATAATAGACATAGAGTAATGACATGAGAGTGTGGAATAATAGGTAAAGGTGAACAATATGGCATGTGAATCGCGACAACAATCAAACAATGTCATTAAACCTATCAGTCTCTCTGTCAGTTGAAATTGATCAGTGGAAAAGAGTTCTCGTGTTTAATAAGGGTCACGTGGATATCCAAAACTATGGTCGAAACTGTGCCCGGGACAGAATCCTGCAGCCGTGCCGCTAGGTACAACTACTTAAAATATCACTATCACTAATATCGAATGATCACTCTCTAAAGAAGCAAACCTTGCTATATACAAGTTCAATTCCACTCTCGATTTCCCCATTCCCTATATGTTTACATCGAGATCCGACCATGAATCTAAAATACTAGTCGCGCTATGACTAGTCCACGCGAGAATTGGAGACAAGATCTCTATCAAGCATGTCGCGACTGGTATCTTAGACAAGTGGACAGTTCTCAATGTCTTACCTATGACACTAGTATAAGTGCTTTCATACCCGTCCCATACCAGTTATAGTTACACTTATATAAGTTTCATAGACGTCGACAATGCAATAATTAATTGGATGTTAATACATGTGTGTTCTAAGCATGAGTCAAGTTGATTGTGTACAAGTACGTGTCGCTCCCATTATTCAATCACGATTTCACACTTATCAGTTTCGCTTTCAATCACATGTTCACTAACGTACTTGTCACGATCCAATCGATACCAATTATCACTCGACAATGCAAAATAGTCATTAGGGTATCAATGTGAATAGTCATTAATCACTGAGTGTAAATCAGTCACACAACATGATAGAAATGCAATAAATACACTTCAAAATAAAAAGGCACACAACATCATTCAGGTTGGAAAATTTATCATAATTTATACGTGCAGAATCAGAAGAAATAATATAAAGGACATATGAAGTAGACTCATTAATCTGAGCATTAAAATTGGTTTCAACTCAATCGGGATACTAGTTAGGGAGATATGATCATTTTAAAACAGGTGTTCACTGCTGGAATTCCAGTTTCAGAACTGGAAGTCCAACTTCGAATGCATTTTATCATTAGTTACGTACAGAATTAGGCGTTGCTACAGTTCAATAATATCTAGTTTTATCAGTTAAGTTTTAAATGCAATATACGAATCGGTAATAGCCATTGAATACATGGAGTTATGTTTTGTTTAAGATTACTATGTATAGATTATTACTGCAGAAAACGGCAAGACGCGTTTACAGTATAAAATACTTTTTAAATGTCAAACATCGCTTAAATTAAGTGAAACCAACTCCATCGGTTATTTAACTCGATTATATACACAACGACATGGGTTTCCACATAATATCAGATTCCTACAGTGAGAAATGTACGTTTCAATTCAGACTTCGACTGAAAGTATTGCTCTGGACTGCGAACAGTACTTCTATCCAAATTTCATTCTCTTTAACTTGAAAATATTCAGTAACCATCTATAGAGGGTTAAAGGGTTATTTAGTTAGTTTCGATAAGAGCCCTAGAACGTTTCATTTCGAGTTATATTCAATTTAATATGAATTTTTCAATACGATACATATGGTAAATTCCACATTTTATGTCACCAAATGGGGGCATCATTTCATGGTATAAACGTCAATAATTTTCAATCCAAATTCCTACACGATATTCATTATCAGTAAAGAGATTCATTGGTCATAAATTCCGTCATTTTAAAATAGGTTTTGGTTTAAGGTTTCGCATCGAACACCTAACTTATATATGGTATCAAATGAAATATCAGTTTTGTTTAATTGGTCAAAACGAAATTTAATTCATGTAAAGTCTAAACAATTTCACCACAGGATGGTTGTAACACCCTACACTACTAAAATAGGGGGTTGCCCCTACGGATGGAATTATCCGTTGGGGCAGATTTTACTTGGCCCTACGGATTACTCCGTAGGGCTAAAGGGTTGCCCCTACGGGCACTGACGTTCAAGAATAAAAAAATTAATTCTTAATTTGGTGTTTGCCCCTACGGTGGCGCAAACAAAGGACCTACGGATATATCCGTAGGGGCAAGTAAATATCGATTTATTAAGACCCCAGACCGATCGCCTACGCTCACTTTCTCTCTCTCTCTCTCGCGATCGGGCGCGAGAAAAATCCCCAAATCGCCACGCCGTCGTCGCCACCGTCGTTCTCCTCGTCGCCACCGCCGGTTTCGTCGCCACCGCAGTTCTCGTCGCCACCGCGGTTCAGGTCGTCGCCCCAGCCCCAGCAGCAGCCGTTCAGGTGAGTAAATCTCGAGGTAAATTAAAGAATTTTTGGATTATTTTGGGCTTAGGGTTCATGGCTGGGTCTGGGGTTGCGTGCGCGAGTTGGGGTTGGGCAGGGGTCGCGGTCGCGGTCGGGGTCGGGGTCAGGGTAGGGTTAGGGTTGGGGTTCGGCTGCTGCTGGGGTGGGGCTGGGGTTAGGGTTTGCCTTAGGGTTGGTGTTGGGGTTTAGCTGGCCACGCTGGGGTTAGGGTTGGGCTGGGGCTGGGGGCTGGGGCTGGGGGCGGGGGCTGGGCCACGCGGGGTTTTGGGATCTTTGTAATTTGCTTGCTCTGTTTGGGGTTTCAGTTGATCCTCATTAAAAAATTGGTGATTGATCTCTTCAATCATATTATTATCTGTAGTTAAAATTTTTGTGAAGCCTTCAGAGTTTGGAAAAATCTAGAATTATCGTTGAAATTCTGGCAACATTCAAAAACTGTGTATATGATGTGTGTGTGTGTATGCATGTATATACATTTGAAATTTATCTTTCTTCTATGATATAAAACGGTTAAACCGAAGAAAATTACTGGGGGAATTTTTGCTAAAATGTCTTGAGAGGGGGTTCAAGTGATGGGATAATTTCATTTGGTAATCTTTTACTTATTTTACATCTCTTATTTTTTCATGCAAAAATCTGAATAGGTTTCTTGCAATTTTGCCTATCGATCAATTATTATATTTATTTCTATTTTTTGTGGATGATTTGGCTTCAATTGAATGGAGGCGATGATGGCTTGCCCTCAAGCTTCCACTTTTATGAGCTTTATAGTTATGAGATTGGCGAGGCAAGCTGGTTTGTAGCCATCTTATTTCTTTTCCTAAATTCAAATCCAAATATAAACTGTCTGATTGAGAGAGAGAGAGTATGGGAGATTATGTATTATTCAATGTGTTTGGAAGCTGGCATGTTCTGAGCGTCATCTCTGCATGAAAGCTATGGTTTTGCAAAGGGTTTGCCCTAACTATTTTCTGTGGGGAAGCTGAAGGCCTGAAGCTTCATCAAACTCAGGATTGGATTCTGGTCGGGTATTGTAAATTCTTGTGAAAGTTCCGTTCAAGATTTGTTCAGAGCTTGCATAACATCCTTTTCATCTTTATGAGATCTTTATGCAGTCATTTTTTTGGGTTTATATATTTCTCGAGCCCGTTTGACTTTGGACTTAGGATAACCCCAAATCTCTTTCTTATTTTGATTCCTAAGCTGGCATATCTGAGGCTCGTATTCCAGTATCGTTGCTGGAAAAGCTAGGGTTGCGAACATTTTTGCAACGATAATTTCTGTATGACAGCTTAAGCACACATAAAACTTAAACAATCTTGAAGTACTGCAGTTTTTCACTAAACTACCTAAAAGTTTTTATATTGCTGCAAGCTTCCTTAAAGTGCTGCATCTAAGTGTATTTTAGTGGGAAAACCCTTGAAAGCCAAACTTCATGGGGTTTGCTGTTTGCCTTCTCTGTAGCTAGTTTGAGGTTTATTTAGTTTTGGATTTGTTTTGCAACACTCTCTGAGTTCCAAATCAACAAAAAGCTGAATGTTGAATCACAAGCAAGAAGCAGCCAAACTGGCCCTAAAGTAATCCTGAGTGATGATAATTTTCCAGGGAGTTTAAAATTTATAGAAATGGCGAGGCAACATTGGATTGTCTGCAAGTATTCAAGCAACCTGTTTGCAGCCATCATGCTATTTGTGATCCTAGTATAAAACTCAAACATGCCTCTTAGTTAGTTTACTTTAATTTGTTATTTATGTGTGTGTGTCAACATTGGATTGTCCCAAGTATAAAACCAAACCCACAAAACATCAAAACTGTCTCCGACAATCTTATGGTCATTAGACATAAGATTTATGCATATAGGTAACATCTGCCAATATGCCATATCCAGACCGCAATCTATTTTTGCCTATTGGCTAATATGAAAATATCGGCCCGCGTATATGACATAATCAAAGTTGTTAAATCTTAATACGGTTTGTGTTTCGTTTTTTTATTTATCAGTTCTATCAATGTTGCGTATAACGCTTTATGATATCAGTATCCTACATTTGTAGTTTTAATTGTTGATTGTTATAGATGAATACCATTGCAATAATAGTTTTTGGTCGATGAATGCTATTGCAATGTAGGATGATCAGTTCTATCAATCTTGATCTCAATGGTTTAAAATCATGTTACACATACAACACGAATGCACAACAAACGCATAATTAGAGAGCGACTCAAGATATTCAGGTTAAAACCAATATATGATACTCGATGATAATATGAAACCTTCATATTCCCATCGATACCAATATACGCCTCGATATCTTTCCCTCTCGTTCCCAAAATTTTCTCTCGTTCCCGCGTCTCCAATTTTCTCTTCGTCGCCACCGCGCGCCCTCCGTTCTCAGCCCGCCACCGCCCTCGTTCTTCCTCGTCGAGTTCCTCGTCGCCGATATTTGTGCCTACATTGATGCCTCAAGCAACGAATCAAATGATGTGGATCACAAACTAATTAAATAAATTTTGAATACCAATCTGGACTGGGATTTGAATACCAATCCTAGTTTGCTATATTTTTTTATATATAGTAGATGGTGATACTTCTTTAAGTAAAAACAACCCTACACTTAAGCGAAATCATAAATCGAAACACACATATATAGAATACAACTCATACATGGGTATCCTCAAATCTAACTTTCATTGAATTTGCACGCGCACTTAAAATAACAACCTTTATACTAAAAAAATTATGTATGCCATTACTTAGTAGTTTATGGTTTTAAGACGCAAAAGCCATTTGAGAAATACTTTTTCTACCCACTATTAATCCATATTCTCAATATAGTCATTGAATTTGCACGCGAACATCATAAGAAGGAGAAGACAGTAATGTGGCAGAAGGAGAAGACAGTAATGTGGCAGAAGAAGAAAAAAATGACATTCCTCGTTCTCTGTTTCAGCATCAATCTTCTGATATGAACTAATGATGGCTTTCACATAGGCTTTTCCCTTTAGAGACTTCTTAGTGTCCAATGGAAAGCATACATTAGATTTGTGCAGGTCGGGTTCTTCTATGACTTTTAAGAGTCTCAACTGATTCTGTAAATTACACTCTAGTTGGGTGGTACTTTTACCACTTCTCACTGCAGGTGCGCTCTCTAATATCCATTTTGAATGTAATATTTTCGATATTCAAAATGGATATTAGAGAGCGCACCTGCAGTGAGAAGTGGTAAAAGTATCACCCAACTCAGGTGTAATTTACAGAATCAGTTGAGACTCTTAAAAGTCATAGAAGAACCCGACCTGCACAAATCTGATGTATGCTTTCCATTGGACACTAAGAAGTCTCTAAAGGGAAAAGCCTATGTGAAAGCCATCATTAGTTCATATCAGAAGATTGATGCTGAAACAGAGAACGAGGAATGTCATTTTTTTCTTCTTCCGCCACATTACTGTCTTCTCCTTCTGCCACATTACTGTCTTCTCCTTCTTATGATGTTCGCGTGCAAATTCAATGACTATATTGAGAATATGGATTAATAGTGGGTAGGAAAAGTATTTCTCAAATGGCTTTTGCGTCTTAAAACCATAAACTACTAAGTAATGGCATACATAATTTTTTTAGTATAAAGGTTGTTATTTTAAGTTTTCCCTTATAGAGATATGATCTAACTGCATCTATCAACTATAAGTGTGCAGAAAATTATGATAAGAAATCATAAGAAAGGGTCGTAGCCATGCATAACCTTGAATCTACATACCAAATCATGCAAAAGCATGCACTTATTGTCACCTTGCCTTAGAATATAAAATATCTTGGAAGACTATAAGCGAGCATTTAAATCTTGATAGCTTTTGACTTCAACATATATTTTTCTCAAGTACCATGAAATATACTTGCTCCGTATAAACCGTTTTCAGGAAGATGGATTAATAATGACAAATTATCCATTGTGGCTCACTAGGTTAGCATTTTCTCTTCTATTGACCATCTTTCTAATCTGCTTGGTAAATTTATTCGGAACCGGCTGCGAATCATTAAAAGACATGCATAAGAAAGAAAACTAAAATACAGATATATAGCATACCGATACATCGAAACTTCATAGTTGCGATGGCAATCCAGAGATATTTATTTCTACACACGTGGTGCGCGTGCGAATGCGTCAGGCATCATGGACAAATATTTCAGAACATGGAAAGTATTATTCGTATAAAGTAATTAAAACTTTTAAACACCTTGGGTAGATATTTTCTTAGTTGATGCAATCATATCATGAGGACTAAATTTAAGCTATTATACATATGCTTATGTATTTTTCTAATCTAATATATCACACACACAGAGAGAGAGAGAGAGGGGGAGAACACCAGGTAGATAGAGAAATCAGGTAGCAGGATCCTGAAGAAATGGAGTCCATAGCATTGCTCATCATCATCATCCGTGATCTCTTTGAAAAAATATTATCAAAGGGATCATGGATGATGATGATGAGCAATGCTATGGACTCTATTTCTTCAGGATCCTGCTACCTGATTTCTTTACCTACCAGGTGTTCTCTCTCTCTCTCTCTGTGTGTGTGTGTGTGATATTTTAGGTTAGAAAAATACATATGCATATGTATAATAGCTTAAATTAAATCCTCATGATATGATTGCATCACCTAAGAAAATATCTACCCAAGGTGTTTAAAAGTTTTAATTACTTTATACGAATAATACTTTCCATGTTCTGAAATATTTGTCCATGATGCCTGACGCATTCGCACGCGCACCACGTGTGTAGAAATAAATATCTCTGGATTGCCATCGCAACTATGAAGTTTCGATGTATCGGTATGCTATATATCTGTATTTTAGTTTTCTTTCTTATGCATGTCTTTTAATGATTCGCAGCCGGTTCCGAATAAATTTACCAAGCAGATTAGAAAGATGGTCAATAGAAGAGAAAATGCTAACCTAGTGAGCCACAATGGATAATTTGTCATTATTAATCCATCTTCCTGAAAACGGTTTATACGGAGCAAGTATATTTCATGGTACTTGAGAAAAATATATGTTGAAGTCAAAAGCTATCAAGATTTAAATGCTCGCTTATAGTCTTCCAAGATATTTTATATTCTAAGGCAAGGTGACAATAAGTGCATGCTTTTGCATGATTTGGTATGTAGATTCAAGGTTATGCATGGCTACGACCCTTTCTTATGATTTCTTATCATAATTTTCTGCACACTTATAGTTGATAGATGCAGTTAGATCATATCTCTATAAGGGAAAACTTAAAATAACAACCTTTATACTAAAAAAATTATGTATGCCATTACTTAGTAGTTTATGGTTTTAAGACGCAAAAGCCATTTGAGAAATACTTTTCCTATCCACTATTAATCCATATTCTCAATATAGTCATTGAATTTGCACGCGAACATCATAAGAAGGAGAAGACAGTAATGTGGCAGAAGGAGAAGACAGTAATGTGGCGGAAGAAGAAAAAAATGACATTTCTCGTTCTCTGTTTCAGCATCAATCTTCTGATATGAACTAATGATGGCTTTCACATAGGCTTTTCCCTTTAGAGACTTCTTAGTGTCCAATGGAAAGCATACATCAGATTTGTGCAGGTCGGGTTCTTCTATGACTTTTAAGAGTCTCAACTGATTCTGTAAATTACACCCGAGTTGGGTGATACTTTTACCACTTCTCACTGCAGGTGCGCTCTCTAATATCCATTTTGAATGTAATATTATAGATATCCATGCCTGTTTATGTCAAAATTACTTATATTGTCAATGTTTGATTGTCTAGTTGTTGGTGATGCGTCCATATCAGGGACAGAGGCCACTCCCGTTCCTCCAGGTATGTTTATATATTATATAGGGCATGTATATTGATTTAGAATGCTATATCATAAATATATACACATTTCTTTTGCTCTTAGTCGTCCAACTCATTATCATGGGCTGCTTGATGAGATTAGATTCGCGCCTGATGATCTACAAGAGCTTGTTCACTCCCTGTCATATATGTAAGCAGCGCTATATGCTAGTTTACCTTGTTAGTATGTATGTACTGAAATTAATTAATATTATTCAAATTTTGATACATGCAGATACCAGAGGAGCACATCTTCTATCTCTGTAGGTAAGGCTTTGAATTTGTTGATTTTGGTATTTCTTGTCAATTTTATAGACCAGTATGTGCTAAATATAATGTTCTGACAGTTGCTAGGGGGAAGGCAACATTCGAGGCTGCTGACCCCAGTCCTGGACGCCGCACACGGACGGCACCACGGAGGTTTGGAGATAGGCCGAGGACTGGGCTCTAGCAGGGCCCATATGAGGTTGGACTCCACCCCGGTGGTTACTTCCTCCGTCTCCAGTTAGCGACGTATCCAGCAGGAACAGGAGAGCTTGAAGGCCACCGTTCAGGAGTTGAATGAGATGCTGGTATGTATACTACTTAATAGTAAAATATAATGTCATATTATAGATATCAACATATCCAATATCAGTACATAGCCTGAGCTTATTTGGTTGTAGACTTATGTTTTATTAATCATACATACATATGTAATTGAAATAAACAACGCTTTTCCAAACTAGATATCCAAACAGGGTTTCGAAATAACTTAATAATGAAACGAATTCGAATAATAAACAGTTCTTACACGCTTCTTACACATGTTATATCCAGACGCGACAGGGTAGATCGGCCGAGCCTCCACACGCATCTCCTTCGGCTGCGGTTCCTCAGACAGCTCCTGTAGCTCCACCGCCCACTCAGACTCCCGCTCGCGACGAATTGCAGAGTTTATTGACCGAGGAGCAGGACCGAGCTGGACCGAGCTAGGGTAGATTTTTGGTTCTTTTTTTTGAAACATGTATTTATTTATATCATACACATTGTACTCCATTTTGAAACGATATTGATATTGGTTTGTATTTATATCATATTCAGTTTTTGTGTTTCTTTTGTATGCGTGAGATGTGATTATGAATACTGCAATATATGATTTGATTGATGTATACATTATTGTGCACCGGGCGGGAAAAAATCAAGCAGCCCATTTTTTAAAAAAAATTACAGACAATATGTACCTACGGATTAATCCGTAGGCACACATGTTACCCCTACGGATATATCCGTAGGGGATAAATATCAGCAGTAACTGATATTTCCCCCAGATGTCAGTGCCAGTCGTTTGGGAATACCCCTACGGATATGTCCGTAGGGGCCACTGAAACTGCCCTACGGCGTTATCCGTAGGGGCAAATATCAGGAATCCTGAATATGTGCCCCTACAGAAAAGTACCTACGAATATATCCGTAGGGGGTAGTACATGCCCCTACGGCTATAGCCGTAGGTCCAAGTAATTTATTAAAATAAACCGTAAATAATATAAAATCTTATACCCTACGGCTTACTCCGTAGGGGAACCTGGACCTACACATATAACCGTAGGGGAAAAAATTTAACCGTAGGGGCAAGTTCAGGGCCTCAACTTGCACCTGCGGCCTTTGCACCTACGGGGTATTTTTTTGCCCCTACGTATATAACCGTAGGGGTAGTGGGTTGCCCTTACGGATAAATCCGTAGGGGCAAGCCTTCTTTGTAGTAGTGCTAGTATGGTTATACGACATTAATTGGTATTTTAACACCCGCCTTATATTTCTTCTATTTTATTCTTTTGGGTTGCGAGTGATTCGAATAGTAGTAGTAGTTATTCAACCCGACCCGCATGTGTGATACCCAGTATGGTGCTAGATTATATATGATATTTATTAGTAAACTGATTATCTTTGTTTTGGTATATGACACGTCTCTTTTGGAGGATGTTTGTTATTTTTAAGCTATTTTACAAATCAGGGTGACGCTGAATTTCTGAACGGAACTTTCTTGTGTATGGTTAATCAATATCACTTTTATAGTTATTAATCGGATTGAATATATTATTCCTGCTAATGCTATTATCTTGGTCTTGTACATGATATGATTATGTTATTCTTGACATGTCCCGGCCGACTGTACTATTTTTGTTATCATATTAATATCTGTTGCCTGTAATATTTACCGATGCCAACAATCTTGACTTGTTATCCTGATTGACATGACTTGTTGTCTTGTTAGACAAGACCAGTACACGATTGTTCCTGTATTGGTATTAGGTAGACATTCTATTAATACCTGATTTGAACACAAAACCTAGGGAAAAAGGGAAATCAAGAATGTAACCGAAACGTAACTCAAGAGGATATTATTATTGTTTACCGTGATTCCGGGCATGAACGGAATAACCATTGTTTATTATGTCGTGGTCCCGTGGGGGGTATGAACTGGATATATTGTGTCGTAGTCCTGTGGGGATATGAACGGGATATATACTGTTGAGTTACGATAAGAATTATATTAATTGATTTCAAAGACTTGTAGAATAGATAATCTAGAAGCACAGACTTTAGGATACACATGACATACCTATAGCTCACTGTTTTACACCTGCGATGATTATTTATACTTATGTTTCATCATAGCTTTCTATTCTGGTTATTATTATCGTTATTGATATTTATGACGCACCGATGTCTGGGTTTTGCATGGCCCGGTTCTTTTGACCAGTGAGGAGCTTGATGATTAGGTTTAGAGATACTTAGTTATTTTATTTCTGTAGTTTAAATTTATTGATGTGATCCCATAAGGGACGTGATTAGGATATTATTTCGTTATTGGATCTTTATTCGTTTCCGTTATATACATTTCTTGACTTTTATCTATCGTGGCAGATGGACATGTGTTATTTAGATTTTATTTACTGTTATTGATATCCGATTGACAGCTGTAATGTGACTATGGGGGATCTTTCCTAAGCATAGGTAGCATGGTTGGCTTTATCACATACCGTATTTATGTATTTTGGAAACGGGGCATGACAAGGTTTTGTTGGTTTCAGAGCCATAGGTTTTAGGATTAGTCGGGTTTGGTTCTGTTGTAGTTAGATATTAGATCCAATACACTAACCAGGAAACCCAAAATTTTAGGAACATGTCCTGCCACATTATTGTCTTGTCATTCAAATTCTTGAATCTTATCTTTCCGTTAAACTCTTTTATCTCGACGATATGAAAATGACATTGCATCTCAATTTGGAATCCTCCCAATTCCTTACTGTTTCTCCCCCTTATTCCTTCGATTCCGATACTAGGATTTAGGCGACTTGGATGAAGTTATGTGATTGTAATTATGTACCGCGGCATGGTTATAATGCGGTACTCTATTTAGGTAATCTGGAGTCCTATTCGATTCATTTTCTTGACTTATGTTCGTTGTACTATTTTGTTTCACTCTGTTTCATTGCTTACGAGTTTACGTATTATCGCGAGCTTGACTCCAACAACCGTGTTAAATCTTTCCCCCTGTCCCGTTGTGACCTATTTGTTTTCATTTTGAAGAACAAAGAGAAACACAGGAGAGCATATGATGATTGCAGTAGTTCGAGATTAACCTCAGCGGGAGCTGGTACAAATCACTTCAAGGCCGATCAGGTGTAAGATATTTGATTGAAGAAGTTTTGACAGGCCTATCTCAATCTATTCGAGTAGCGCAGCGGTAGTGTGGTAGACAGTTAACCCACAAGTCTTAGAACAAACTTGTAAATTCATGATAATAGGAAACTGTTTGTGTGTACTCAAAAGTGAAGTTCGTGGACAAGTTGCTGATGAAGCGCTGATGATAGTTCGGTATTTCATGAATGTGTTCAAGGACTGTTCCCGCCAAAATTTTCAGCCAAGAGCTACTTGTTCCCTTACAAAAAAAGGAGAGAATTCTAAAAAAAAACAGGCATCACGTGTCAAACACGTGAGCGCTCATATGCAAAGCATATAAGCGCTGAACATAAATCACCAATGGCCAAACAGGCCTCACGTGTAAAACACATGAGCGCTCATATGCAAAGCATATGAGCGCTGAACATAAACAGGCTAAAACCCACACTAAGGGTCACGTGTTAAACGCGTGAGTTCTTTTGCCGCATGCAAAGCATGTGAGCACCCTAATTTAAAATGTTCCTATCAAATTCTAGAATTAAATTATATTTGGGAAATATATTCTTAATCTTCCTTAAACTAGAAAGATCTTCTCTGTTAAACAGAGGACCCTTGGATCAAAGATCCAGCGGTGATCACTTGGTAGGGTAAAAAATCTATCATAGGAAAATATTTTCCTAATCTTATAACAAGAATAAAATTCTATGTTAACAAGATATCCATATTAAGAAAATACATTTCTGATCTTGTTAAACTAAAAAGATTTGATAGAACAAAATTCTAATCTTGTTAAAACTAATAAGATATTCATAATCTTGTTAAACAAACAAGAAATTTTCTCTGTTAAACAGAAAGCCCTTGGATTAAAAATCCAACGGTGCATAAAATTCACCAATTGATCTAAAAGATCCTAAAATCAATCATGATCTCTCAATGAGGAATTCCCTTAACAAATTGATTCTTTTTCCTCTCATATAAATAAGAGCAAGGAGAGGAACAGACAGGAGGGAGAGGGGAAGAAAAATCGAAAGAGAATTTAATTCTCTAAACTAGGGGAACCCCTCCCAAAATCTCCCACAACAAGAGAATTTAATTCTCAAACTAAGAGTTTAACTCTTATCAAAGAACTTAGTTCTTCCTCTGGTTGGGATCTGCAGAAGCAGATCTCTCCACAAGTTGAGAATTTAATTCTCATCGGGAAGATTCTGTTATGTAGATCCAAACTTAGTGGAAAGAGCTAAGTTCAAAGAATTTAATTCTTACCAAAAGATATAGGAATTTAATTTCTCTGATAAAACTAGGGTTTAACCCTATAAAAGAATTTAATTCTTATAAAATAAGGGACCTGAAATTCACAAAACTTAGATCCAAAGCTCCATGCATATTAGTGTTAAATGCTACACAATAAAAGCTCACATGTTCCCATGTGAGCACCTTTAAGGAACAAAGAGGGGAAAAATGGGATCTAGCCACGTGACCCTTGAGAAGTGTTCAGCACTTATAAAAGAGAAAAGGGAATAAACCCTATTTTTGGAGCACCTTACGTGACCCCGCGTGACCCTTGAGAAGTGCTTAGCACTTATAAAAGAGAAAAGGGAATAAACCCTATTTTTGGAGCGCCTCGCGTGGCCCCGCGTGACCCTTGAGAAGTGCTCAGCACTTATAAAAGAGAAAAGGGAATAAACCTTATTTTTGGAGCCCCTCACGAGACCCCACGTGACCCCTGAGAAGTGCTCAGCACTTATAAAAGAGAAAAGGAAATAAACCCTATTTTGGAGTGCCTCACGTGACCCCACGTGACCCCCAAGCAGTGCTTAACTTTTATAAAGCAGAAAGGGAATAAATCAAAGGGCGGTTTCCATTCTTGGGGCGCCTCACGTGATACCACGTGACCCAATAGCACTTAGAAAAGAAACAAGGGAATAAACCCAGAGGAGCAGCGCCAACTTCAAGGGCCTTACGTGAACCCACGTGAGCGTGCCAAATTCTTAGTGTTTAACACTACATCAAGCGCCCCACGTGATCCTACGAGAGCGCCTCAAATTCTTAGTGTTTAACACTATTTCAAGCACCTCACGTGGGAGCACATGAGTGCTGATCATACACTAGTGTTTAACACTACTTTAAGGCCTCGCGTGGGAGCACGTGAGCGCCGATCATATATTAGTGTTTAACACTATGAGAGGCCAATATTAGCCAAACTTAGATCAAATCTCCCGAGGGCAATCAATCGAGCCCCTCATGCTCAGGGTCCTCTAAACCGATCTCAGTCCCAGAGATAGCTAATGAGCTCCTAACAGATGGCATCTAAAATGATGTTCATCCCACTATGATCTCTCTCCTCGATCTGGAATTTTGTTTAAGGGTACATCTCTCTACACCTCCGATACATGTCGTTGTAATTCTTCAACGTCTTCGGAGAGGTGGAGGGTCCCAATAACCAATAACTCTTGGCGCACCACCGAACAAGCTTTTCAAAAAAGGGGAGTAAATCTAAAATACATCTCAATTTAGGGGCGTCTTACGTGACCTCACGTGATCCCTTGATAGAGCTTAGCACTCAGAAAAAGAAAAGGGGAATAAAGCAAAGGAAATTTTCATTCTTCAGAGTGCCTCACGTGATCTCATGTGACCCAATAGTGCTTAGCACTTAGAAAAGGAAAAGGGGAATAAACCCAAGATAGCTCTCATTTTGGGGGCACCTCACGTGTTCCCACGTGACCCCCAAACGGGGAGAAAATTCCAAAGACAGCGCTCGCATTTCGAAGGCATCTCACGTGTCTGCACGTGACTGTTTGATGAACTAAGTGCTTAGCACTTATAAATGAAAGAGGAATAAAATCCAGAGAACAGTTCTCACCTCGGGCGCCTCACGTGCTCACACGTAAGCCAAGTGCTCAGCACTTTTATATATATATATGAGGGAATAAACTCAAGGAACAATGCTCACTTCGGGGCCCCTCACGTGTTCACACGTGGCTCCTCCAAAGTCCAGTGTTTAACACTGATTCATTGCTTAGCACTGATTCAGTACTTAGCACTATGGGGTGACTAAGAGAAATCAACCTTAGCTCAAATTAGCCAAGTCTTCTGAAGCCAAGACCCTTTTTGTCACCAATCAACTGAGTCCCCATGTTCAGGTCTCCCGAAACTAATCCTAGTCCCAAAGATGACTAGAGTTCTCCTAACAGATGACATCTAAACTGATGTTCATCCCATTCCCCAAATCAGGATATTGATTCAAGGGTACATCTCTTCATACCTCTGATACATGTCATTGTAATCCTTCAATGTCTTCAAAGAGATGGAGGGTCCCAATAACCGATAACTTTTGGTGCATCCCCAAACAGTTGAACCAAAACCACATGGACAATGATGTCCTTAAGCTCATGGACTACGATGTCCTTAAACTACCACGGACTGCAGGGTCCTTAAACTCATAGACTATGATGTCCTTAAACTTTACAGACTATAACGTCTCTAAACTCCATGGACTGTGAGGTCTTTACACTCATAGACTATGATGTCTTTAAACTTTACAGACTATGATGTCTCTAAACTCCATGGACTATGATGTCCTTAAACCCTATGGACCGCAAAGTCCCTAAACTAAAACAATAGAACCCAAATGCTCTTTTGTCGGATCTAAATGACCCTGTTAAGTAGATCTTAGTCTAAAATTAAACTAACGTATCCTTAACAAATGGTTAAGTTGACTTAGTATAAAATTAGACTAACGTATCCTTAACAAACGTTTAAGTTGATCTTAGTCTCAAATGAGATTAACGATCCTTAAACCCAACCCAAAACCCAAATCTAAGAAAATAAGGATTTGGACTAATCCATGCCCTACGGGCGACAACATAAATTAGTCTCCGTATACAATCCACGGGCAACCAAAAAAGAAAACAAACACACACGACACGAAGTGACCATCTGGAAAAGGAGAAAGTTGTTACCGCGATGAGAGGGCTTGCGCCTGCAGGGAAGAGCGTCCCCACAATAAAAAACCGCTCAAATGAGGGGGAATCTGACGAAGTCTGCTACAACGGCCACATCCGTCTAAACCTCCGATATATGGTGTCATAATCAACTTGGCATTTTCGGAGAGGTGGACGAATAAAACCGAATAGCATCTGTCCTAAATTCAGGCAAGACGTTTGGCTTTCCCGGCTTTCGGCGGAGAACAGATTCTGGCACTCCCGGTGGGACCTTTTCCTCTTTCCACTCCACACTTCGTGTGTCGTGTCTTTACGCGATCAAATAATCGCGGTATATATGTTTGTGGTTGCCTTTAGGTGAGTGGATACTGAAGCCGGCATTTTGTCTCTATGAAGAATGGCGTTTGCTCCTACCCTAGCAACTCAGGCTCTGTCATATCTGGTGGAGTCAAGTATGGGTCACTTGCAGCCTCAAATCTCTGCAATCTGACTCTTCAAGAAATCAACGGGCTCCTCTTTGGGTCAATACTCCCACATCCTACTCTCGGTTCCTCAACGCCGATGGAGGAAGCCCAGAAGAAGACTGTCTTCCATAGGCTGGTTCCCCAAGCTGCTGCTTTACCGATAGAATCAGTCCTCAAACAACTGACACCTGCCAAGGACCAAGGTCGACGCAGGGGGCAGAATATTTAAGCTCTCAAAGGAAACAAGGGGCAAGCTCGGTAAAATCCTGAGGCTAATCGAATCCCGGCCGTAAGAAACGGTCGACATCGATATCGACATCATACAAAATAAGCTGGGGCAGTTCTCCATATGGTCCTGTTTTAACCCCAGTGGTAAATGTTGTTGTTCCAACCGGGAATAGCTTCAAACTGTTGCAAAGAGCCAGACAAAATTCTCCTACCGCAATATTGAAGAAGTCTCCGCAGCCCATGGAGATCCCACGAGAGCAGAAACCAATACGCTCCTTAAGATGACTTTCCTCATCTATATATAAGGTGTGGAAGCAGGTGAAAGGGGACTCATCCTAAGACGGATCCTGCTACAGTGGTTCCTCCCAAAACCAAAGCGGCTTTTTACAACAAGAGGCCCAATAAAGCTCAAGTGCCCGAAGCAAACTCCAAAGGCCAAAACTTCAAACACCCCAAGCCTAGGGACATGGTAGTTCATATAGTCTATGTGGTGAATTCCAAAGACGAAGTTCAAGCTTCTACTAGTCACCGACCTCGCACAACTCATTAAACATTTTATCTTCAAATGATAATTCATTTGGGACACTTGATAGACTTTCAACACAAGAGTTGTGGGATTCAATTTGAGACGGGTAGGTTTGATTTGGAAGGGTATACAGCTCACTTTCTCCACTCAAATTCTCAGCATGTCCTACCGCCTCATCATACATTGGAAAATTTGGAGCTAGCTGGAAACTAGCTACCGGGTCAGTAGGTTGTATGAGAGCGGCCATGGACGCATTCAAATCCATCATCTGTTGGCTTGACGCTACCCTAAAGTCTTCCAACGATTTTTCCAGACTAGACATGGGTTGTGAAGGGGTTTCAGTAAAAGATTCAAAGTTGTTTGGATACTGAAAACTCCCAAATGGCGGTTCTGAAGCAATGTCTAGGGAAGGTGCAAAAGTAGGGTAGGATTGGTAGGAATTGAATGGCTGGACAGGAGCAGGATCAACATTTGGATAGGAAGGTGAATGGAATTGTTGATCCCAAAAATTTGAAGTGGAGAAAGGAGTGAAAGATCGGCTACGGGATTGTTCAATACGTTCAGCGATGGACAAAGGACGACTTGCAAAAGGGGTATCAACATAAGAGGGTGTGGGAGGTTGAAAAGGTTGATACAACGTGGAATGCGGAGTGCAAGTGTTTGTCCTAGACGCTTCTATGCGATCTTTCAGTGAAACTTTGGGCATGGAGGGGTCGTTCGATGTTCGGCCAAAGCAAGAACCGTAAGAAGTAATGTCTGGTTGTGGGTACCAAAGTTCGGCAAGAGTTTTGCGAGGTGGGGTACCCATGATATGAAGAGAGAAAGGAAGAGAAAAGGAGGGGAAAAAGAATGTGATTTTTTTATATATATTTTTTTTATAGTTAGATATTAACAAAAGAAAGAAATATACACAAAAAAAAAATTTGGACCAAAAACAATCACGACACAAAAATACCACACACCTAATCGTTCTAGGGTTCACATAGGTCAACTAGACCTGCTCCAGAACTTGATTGTTGAAGTAAAATTGTGTCGAGAAACGAGCTCGAGATACACTGATCACGAGGCCAGATAAGTGCAGAGATAAGGGGAGGTTTTCCAACGCTTTCGCGAAGTTCCTTAATTAAATAACCCTTTCTCTTTTGGCGGTTTCGCCGTTAACACTTTCCTAGACACCCCGTATACAATATACCGTTAAGCGAGGTTCTAAAAACAGTTAACTTCTCCTAGTGAGCGCGAAGTCCTTAAGGCTTAAAGTCTAGTTTCTTTTAAATTTTGTGCGGGTAAACGTTATGCTCAAGTTTGTGATTTGTGGGCCACGGAAAAGGTGATGAAATCCTTTACCGTATGTTGTGGGGTTCGCTTGCTCTTAAGTCCGTATTAATGTATGCAATGCGCAATTCAACAAAAATTCTATAAAGAATCAAACAATTGTTTTTTTAGTTTAAACTCGGCACTGCAACAAATACGGGTTAGTCAATTTTTAGCGTTTGCTAGCGAACTTGCAAAGAATCCTGCAAAGAATAGTATATTGGATGCGTCGGATTTGAGAAGAAGGTGTTAGTAAAGTACGTACCGTTAAGTTTTTGGGTTAGGAAACCCCCGTTGAATCAAATCCGGTAAGCTTGAAAAGTTCGCTTGCGCGGGTCAAACTATCCGGATTTTTGGCACTGTACTTTGCAATCACCTTAGCCTTGAATGCACACTTTGCTTCCCACAATCGCCGTTTGCAAATCCGCAAAAATCTGCAGACTTGCTCAAAAATTATATAAAAACAAAAAGATTTTTTTTTTATTTTATTTTTTTTATTTTTTATATATATACAAAAAGAATATTAACCCGAATAACAAAAAAAAAATACGTTACCGTCTCCCCGGCAACGGCGCCATTTGATCGGTAGAGATTCTGCGTGTTTAAGTTTAGTTAATTACCGCAATCAAAACGGTTTCGCTTGTAGCTCGCTGGTTGAGCACGGGTCGATCCACAGGGAGATGGTTGTCATCCAAATGACCCCGTCACGAAATACGTCATCCAACTGACCCCGTCACGAAATACGTCATCCAACATGGCCCCGTCTCGGAAATACGTCATCCACATGACCCCGTCGCGGAAACACGTCATCAAAATGACCCCGTCGCGGAAACACGTCATCCAGATGACCCCGTCGCGAAAGAAGTCATTCAAATGACCCCATCGCGGAAATACGTCATCCACATGACCCCGTCGCGGAAATACGTCATCCACATGACCCCGTCGCGGAAATACGTCATCCAAATGACCCCGTCGCGGAAATACGTCATCCAACATGACCCCGTCGTGGAAATACGTCATCAAATGACCCCGTTTCGGAAATACGTCAGCCAATGACCCCGTCGCGGAAATACGTCATCCAAATGACCCCATCGCGGAAATACGCCAATCCTGACCCCGTATGGCTAAAGTCAATCCTGACCCCATACGGCTAAAGTCAATTCTGACCCCGTGGAAAACAGCCAAAGTCAACCCTCGACCTCACTGTTAAAGCAATGCTTTGATTCGGGAGCAGGTCAACTCATCAATCACTTACGAGTCCTCTCGACTTGTAAGGAAGAAAATTCTCTTAGGAGATCCTTACGACTCTCAAGAGAAAAATACACTTAGGAATCCTCACGATTTCTAAGGAGAAAATACACCTACGAGATCCTCTCGACTCGTAGGGAGAAAAATCTTTATGAGACCCTCACGGCTCATAAAGTTGGAAAACCTTAGGTGGCAGACCTGAACCTGTTGCCTATGCCATCACTACCCTACAAGGAGGTCAAGATGGACTATCTGCGGGCCACATTTGCCAACGAAATAAAGAAGCTACTTACGGGTCCTTACGAATCATAAGGAAAAATACCCGAGTGATATCCTTACGACTCACGGAAGCGATGAACACTTAGAGATCCTCACGATTTCTAGGGAGAATTTACACCTACGGGATCCTTTCGACTCGTAGGGAGAAAACCCTTCTTGAAACCCTTACGGTTCATGAAGATGGAAAAAGTCTTAAGTTACAAGGACCCTAAACATGTCTCTTAAGCCATCAATTCTATTTCCATGCGTAACTCTGCACTACTTCATCCACGTACATACTTACATGGGCAAAGTAGTGGGGGGCATTTATTTCTGCCAAAATTTTCGGCCGAGAGCTACTTGTTCCCTTACAAAAAAGGGGGAAAATCCTAAAAAAACAAACAAGCATCACGTGTAAAACACGTGAGCGCTCATATGCAAAGTATATAAGCGCTGAACATAAAATACCAATGACCAAACAGGCCTCACGTGTAAAACACGTAAGCGCTCATATGCAAAGCATATGAGCGCTAAACATAAACAGGCTAAAACCCACACTAGAGGTCACGTGTTAAACGCGTGAGTGCTTTTGCCGATCACATGCAAAGCATGTGAGCACCCTAATTTAAAATGTTCCTATCAAATTCTAGAATTAAATTCTATTTGGGAAATATTTTCTTAATCTTCCTTAAACTAGAAAGATCTTCTCTGTTAAATAGAGGACCCTTAGATCAAAGATCCAGCGGTGATCACTTGGTAGAGGAAAAAATCTATCATAGGAAAATATTTTCCTAATCTTATAAAAAGAATAAAATTCTATGTTAACAAGATATCCATATTAAGAAAATACATTTCTGATCTTGTTAAACTAAAAATTTTTGATAGAACAAAATTCTAATCTTGTTAAAACTAACAAGATATTCATAATCTTGTTAAACAAACAAGAAATTTTCTCTGTTAAACAGAGAACACTTGGATTAAAAATCCAACGGTGAATAAAATTCACCAATTGATCTAAAAGATCCTGAAATCAATCATGATCTCTCAATGAGGGGTTTCCTTAACAAATTGATTTTTTTTCTTCTCATATAAATAAGAGCAAGGAGAGGAACAGATAGGAGGGAGAGGGGAAGAAAAATAGAAAGAGAATTTAATTCTCTAAAGAAGGGGAACTGTTCAGACCATAATATTGCATTTTCCATTCCCCTATTCTTATCCTTTTTATAAATAAACAGGTACTCTTGACGCACGTTTGTTGCATATTACAGGATACAGGTTTCTGGAGCAAATACAGTGAAAAAGACACAAAACAACAGAAAAAGGGACTTTTGACCAACAAGTAGACGGATCCTAGTCAAGCCTAGTCGAAGAACAGTGCAAGGTCCAAAAAGTCAAATGAACGGTCAAAAGATACGAACAAGTTTTCACTGAAGATCTGGAGAAGACCCAGAAGCCCAACAGAGAAAAGTTATGAAGAACTAAGAAGCCCTAACAACCAAGATGCAACATAGAAAATATAACGGCCCAAGACCACCAAAGGGCCGCGGATCCGCAGCCCAAGCCAACATTTGCCGCGGATCCGCGGCCCAAGCCAACATTTGCCGTGGATCCGCGGCTGTTTATTGCACGTGTCGGCACCGACTTCTTGTATCGGTGCGACGGTTCGGGTGTTGGGATTTTTAGAGGTCAAATCAGTAATTGCGCATGTGCGAGACTCTGAAACCCTAATTCTCCTGTTTACTTATAAATTGTAATCTCAAATCTGTAAAACCCTATGCCTCTTTTCAATCAATAAAATTCAGACTTTCTGGGAGTTATTTTCAGATATGTTCTTCTTGTTTGGAGGGAGCCGTCAACTTAGGAAGGTATGTTATTTCTGTTTCTTTTAATTAAAATGTTTTCTCATCCCCTAATGAGCGAGTAATCTCCTCGCTTGTTAGGGTTAGCCTTAGGGAAAGGGTTAAGAGATGAGATCTCTCACCCCTTTCAATGCCACTTTCACCTAATGAATTAGAACTCCACGCATACGAGCACAACCGCTCCCTGCGGCATCCTACCCTTCGTGGTAACGATGAACCGTGGTATAAAGGGCCGGTTGCGCGCGTTTTCCGTGGGGGTTAGGGTAATTATCAACAAAGGAAGGATACAAATCTAGAGGAAGAAACATATTCCCAAAAGATTTGGATCCACTTTATTAATAATTACATTAACATTTAATAGATCAAAAAAAAGAAGGCATTGAAAGCGGTGAGGAAAAACGTTAATCTCCAAAACTTCCCTTAAGCCTAACCCTAGCAAGACTCTTAATTAGATTAATTAGATCCAGTTTTTATAGATTTTTATAAACCAATCAAAACGACATTTTGAATCAACTCGTTAAAACATATAAAATAAATTTACCCGTCTCTGTGGATCGACCCGTACTCACCGGCTAGCTGCGAAGCGACGCCGTTTCTGATTGCGGTAAACTCATATTTTTGACACTAATCAAATGGCGCCGTTGCCGGGGACGGCGTAATATTTCTTTTTGTGAATTTTCGGGTTGATATAAATTTTAAAAAATTATAAAAATCTGAAAATATAAAAAAATATAAAAATTATCAATTTTGATCTGTTTGAAGGGTGTATTTTTTTTTTGAATCTTGCAGGAATAGCGATGAATCGCGGATCTGGAAATTTACAGAGGGCAAATCAGAAAAGTACATATCGGAACAGAGGGGAAATTTGATAACAGAGCAGTGCAATTTTTCTCAAAGTGTGAGCCCACCATTCCGCCGCCTTTCCGCGGTACTGTCCCTATATCCGCCGCGGATCCGCGCTCTGCCTGCCACGTCAGCGCATAATTTTTGCACGGTTTGCTCTCTTTTCCTCCCCTCTGCAACCTCCATATCTCCACTGTAAAAAATTTTTCTGCAGGAATTCTTTGCGTAAAGAGTCTTTCTCCCCCTTCTAAATAACAGATTTTCTGCAGGTTTCTTTGCGCCGCGCTAAAAAATTGATTGCAAGTGAAATTTTATTGTTTTGCATAATTTAACCGGACTCTAAGGGGCTAATTGACCAAACTCAGATTGGGTGGGGATTTCATCACCCTTCCCAGGACCCCAGAAAACACCTAAAGCATTTTGCATCGACCACAATTAATTAAAAAAGATTAGACTCAGACCTAAGGACATCGAGCTCAAAAGGAAAAGGACTGGTATAGGCATCGGCCGTTTATCCTAACCGACTTTGCGGTGTCTAGGCTAGTGGTTATTAATTAGGCCCACTGTCGTGGTGGTTCCTTCCCACTTACCTGGCCGTATTTGTCCGTGAAGAGGCGGTTTGAGGTCCTATTTCTAGCCCTAGTTAGGAGCTGTCTAGCAGACCTAGGCAATCCTAGATCTAGGCCTGATTGTGCATGTGTGTTGATAAATTTGTGTCACGAGTCCTATTTTCTAAAACCTTCTTGCAAAACTCTCCATAAATAAAAAAAATAAAGAAAAATCTTTTCAAAACTTGCAACTTGCCGCTAAGAAAACGTGCACCTCACTTCCACCATTTCTCCTTCATTGACGTTATCTTACCCCCACATTCTGTTTTTCTATTTTTTTCTGACTACACTACTCCTTTAGTGTATGTCACTTTGGACTAGGGATACTAACGTCCGATTAGTCCGTGTTTCGTTGGTACCGACCGACGAACCCTTCGACGAACCCTTCGTCGATATTCCGTCCATTTCCTTACCTCCACCTTCAAATTCTTTCATCGAAGGTATGTCGGGATTCAACCCTAACGATACCTTACCGACGGGAATGATTCCACCTCCGCCAGGTGCGAATAACCCGAATCTTCCGCCTGTTGTAGCGCCCGCACGAGTTGCGCTCCAGGATCTCTTCTACCCCGTCCGCACTTCTTTACCTACATGTATTTCACCCCCACCGGCAAATGGGGACAACTTTGAAATAAAACCACATTTCATCAATATGCTGCCTAAGTTTCATGGTTTGGAATCCGAAGATGCATATATTTGCATTAATAAATTCCAAAACGTTTGCGCCATGATGAAGACAACCCAATTAAGTGATGACGCAATAAGGCTAAGGGTCATTCCTTTTACCTTATGTGACCTAGCCGAGAAGTGGTTATACAGCACCGCATCACATTCCATTAGAAATTGGGACGAGTTTGTGAGAGCTTTTCTGAAAAAGTTCTATTCTCATCACAAAACTGCTAGAATCCGAAACGAGATAATACAATTTTCACAGCTCCCTTCCGAACCATTTTGGAAGTGCTTTGAGAGATTTAAAGACCTACTCGTTCAATGCCCTCATCATGGGATCGAAAGTTGACAACTTTGCCAAACATTATACGAGGGATTGAACGCAGCAACGAAGCAGTTGCTAGAAACAATATGTCAAGGTCATTTTCTCTCCAAGTCTAGTGACGAAGCATGGCAGTTTCTTGAGGATCTTAGTGAGCAAACAATTCAGTGGGAGAGTACCAAGACCACATCATCTTCTTCAGTTGGTCAATCTAGGGCAGGCATACATCAAATAGATATGTCGATTGCTATGAAGGCCGAGATGGCCTCACTTATGAAAAAGCTAGAAGCCATTGAGACAAAAATCTCATCGTCTTCTCCTGCCTCTACTCTACCCACACGAACTGCTTGTGCTTGTTGTTCGAACCCATCACATCTAACCGAAGAGTGTCCTTATAATGCACCTATTCAAGGACAGGATCAAGTCAATGCTGCATTTCAGCAACGACAAAGAAATGATCCGTACTCTTCGACATACAATCTGGGGTGGAGGAGTCACCCGAATTTCACTTGGAACCAAAATCAACAAGTCCAAGGAAATAACAATTTTCAAAGACCTCCTCCTCCACAACAACAACAAGCACCTTCACAAACTCAAAACCTGCAACCTTTCCAACAACAACCTTATGCAAATCAAACGAACAATTTGGTTCAACCTAATGATGATAAGGTTATCTCGCTCGAGAAAAGTCTAGAAGCATTTCTCAAGCAATCTACAGAATCCGCAGCAAGATTTGAAAGTTATGTTCAATCTTTAATGAACAACAATGCCTCACACGATCAAAGTATCAAATCTATTGAGGCACAAATTGCACAATTAACTGCTGCGTTGAGCGAGAGAGAAAAGGGAAAGCTTCCATCTCAACCATTGCCCAATCCCGGTCACACACAAAACGCATATCACAATCACAATGTAAATGCGGTGACCACGTTAAGATCCGGAAGAGAGTTGCAAAATAATGTGGGAACTAGTGATGACATCCCCGCCGGTGGTTCTTCTTCTTCTTCTCCATCGTCACCTTCCCCTTCTTCATTTTCTTCACTTTCTTCTTCACCTTTTTCTTTAGAGCCTATTCTCCACCCTTCACATGGCTCTACTTCTTCTAGCTCTAACGGACCCATTTCTCACAACATGAACACATCTATACCGGGATCCGTTCCTACTCCACATTCTACTCCACAAACATGTGACTCAACTAATTTTCCAAATGCACCATTTCCAAACAGGTTGAGTCCTAATAAAACAAGTGCACAAGTGGAGAAGATTATGGAGATATTTAAGCAGGTTAGCATAAATATACCTCTCTTGGATGCAATCCAACAAGTCCCTTCATACGCGAAAATCTTAAAGGGCTTATGCATCTCAAAGAAAAAAGCTTCTCAAGTACCCAAGAAAGTGCTAGTGGCTAGTGCAGTGAGCAATGCTATTAACCACCATCAAACCTTACCCCAAAAACGAAAGGACCCCGGCTGTCCTACGATTTCCATCACAATTGGGGATAAGAAAATTAATTGAGTACTTTTAGATCTTGGGTCTAGTGTTAACCTGATTCCCTACTCCGTGTACGAACAATTAGGGGTTGGAGAGTTGAAACCCACTCGTTGCACTCTCCAAATGGCTGATCGATCAATCACCTATCCACGGGGTCAGCTAGAGGATGTGTTGATCAAAGTTGGGGAGTTCATATTCCCCGTTGATTTTATCGTTATAGATACACAACCTGTCGCTAACCCAAGAAACCAAATTCCGGTGATTCTTGGTCGACCATTTTTGGCCACTTCCAATGCCGTAATAAATTGTCGCAATGGCTCCATGACTCTATCCTTTGGAAAAATGTCTAGTGAGTTCAATATTTATAAGATGGGAAGTCTGCCCCCCGTACCAAAAACTAGTACACGAGAAGTTTGCTCTATTCACGAAATCACACAGGAGGACTGCGAGCTTGAAAGATTCTTGTTTAATGAAAACAGTTTTGATGCCACTAGTGCGTCCCTCCTTGAGCCTACCACCGTTGACACAACCGATATTGATTATGAATGTTTTACTTTTTCAGATGATGACGACTCACAGCCCGAATATGAGGCTTTTGAATTTTTGGATGAGTTAGTCGAGCCATCCGAATCGGTTGTTTGCAGTGATTTCGAACCTGTGTTGGAATCCTTTGAGTTCGAGGTAGATTCCGAAATGATTCTTCCGTTTTCGAAACTCGAACTCACGCCCTTGCCGTCTCACCTTAGATATGCTTACATAGGTGAGAATGAGACCTTTCCCATTATCATATCGGCCTCTCTAGCCCTCGAGCAAGAGAACGCCCTCTTAATGGTCTTACAAGACAGGCGGCAAGTTTTCGGTTGGACTATGGCGGACATCGAGGAGATAAGTTCCCTCATAATTGAATATCATACACAATTGATGGATGATGCCAAGTCACTAGAGGACCCACAGAAACATCTTGGGGGTATTGTCGTTAGTCAACCTCCTCCTTTAGAGGTTGAACCACCCCCATTTCTTTTAATAAGCTACGAGAATGCCAACACTCCACTGATTGTTGATCATTTACATTCTCGTTTCGATGCATCACCATCACCTGTATATTTACCTCCACAAATCCCATACCACCACTTCTATCTTCCCCAATTCTTTGTAGATCGCTACAACTTATTCTTCCATCAACCAATACTCTTTACTGATAAATTTTTCAACTGGTTGGTGTTGACGTTTGGTCTATACAAGGTTTGGCAGTAATAGTTTAAATGAAGTTTGGGGGAAGGCCTTTTTGTATATATTTTTGTTTTTCTTAACAATAAAAAATTTATAAATAAATAAACAGGGAAGTGCCGATATTTTGACCCTCTTGGTTTAGCATGACAGTGAGGACACTGTCAAGTTCAAGTTTGGGGGTAGGCTCGGTACGTCTTCTTCCTTCGCATTCATTTGTACATATTTTTTCATTTGCATATTTATTCGAAAACCCATAAAAATTGAAAATTTTCAAAAATTATAAAAATTATTGTATTCAATTTTGGCTAATTGACTTGTATTGACTAATAGGTTAACTAGCTAGGAACAACTAGATCTTAGACTTAGTGAATTAAAAACCCTAAAAATAACATTCCTTAAAGTTTAGCGGTAGAAAGTATATGTTTTTGTAGTTTATTTAGAAATAGGCAAATTTTGAGTTCACTTCTTGGGCTAAGTCAAAATAAGGGAAGAGTATTGATATTTTTATTAGAGTATAAGTTTGAAAAATAGTTCCTAGCTTAAGTCTAGATTCTGAAAATGTATACCCTACAACTTGCACAATCACGCATCTTGAAACTTGGAATAGTAGAAGAGACCTTGAAATGCTCTTGTCTAAAAGTCCTTAGTACAATGGAAATAAAGAAAAAAAAAGTGTGAATAAAGAATTAAAAAATGGACACTGGTTTTTGTGATTACTTAAGGCTGCAAAAACAGAAAAATATTTAGCGAGGGTGCTTCATTACCTAGTGCCTTAGACCAACTGGTTTGGGAGTCACTGCTAAAGCCTTGGGTGTTGCAAAACTAGGAAGTACACTTTAAAGTGCTAACGCATCTTGAAATCGGTTGTTGGTACCTCAAGAAGTATTAACGGTCGCATGAAGGATGTGTAAGCGAAATTCAATTAAAAGTTCACTAATTAATAAGTGCTTTGGACAACGGACAAGGGCATGATTGCTTGATTTGAATCTTCAAGTGTAGGGGTGATCTATACACACACGTAGGGGTATGTGATTGGAATTTAGATAAGAGAGAGGAATGAAAGATAGAACTTGTATCTTTAATAGAGTGATAGAAATTCCTAAGTGAAGATGGAACCCTAGAAGGAAAACTTAAGAAATGCCGAAAGCTAAGTAGGTCTACATGACATATATAATCTTAAGTTAAATAATGAGGAAGTGTGAAGAATATGGGTGGATAATTTACAGGTATAAGATAATAGAATTCCTTGTTAGAAAACCTAATTGGAAAACAAAAGTCAATGGGCCAAGTTGATAGGATTTTGTGGGTGTAATCCGCTGAAAACCCTCAGGAGACAACACTCCTCCTACTAGGGACACCTAGAGGTTTAACGGCTTGTTGCACGTGCTCAGTGCAATCGCGTTTCCCTGCGAAAGTGTGGTTAGGATTTTAGTGAATAAAAAATAAGTTTGCTCGAGGACGAGCAAAAGATAAGTTTTGGGGTATTTGTTCAGACCATAATATTGCATTTTCCATTCCCCTATTCTTATCCTTTTTATAAATAAACAGGTACTCTTGACGCACGTTTGTTGCATATTACAGGATACAGGTTTTTGGAGCAAATACAGTGAAAAAGACACAAAACAACAGAAAAAGGGACTTTTGACCAACAAGTAGACGGATTCTAGTCAAGCCTAGTCGAAGAACAGTGCAAGGTCCAAAAAGTCAAATGAACGGTCAAAAGATACGAACAAGTTTTCACTGAAGATCTGGAGAAGACCCAGAAGCCCAACAGAGAAAAGTTATGAAGAACTAAGAAGCCCTAACAACCAAGATGCAACACAGAAAATATAGCGGCCCAAGACCACCAAAGGGCCGCGGATCCGCGGCCCAAGCCAACATTTGCCGCGGATCCGCGGCCGTTTATTGCACGTGTCGGCACCGACTTCTTGTGTCGGTGCGACGGTTCGGGTGTTGGGATTTTTAGAGGTCAAATCAGTAATTGCGCATGTGCGAGACTCTGAAACCCTAATTCTCCTATTTACTTATAAATTGTAATCTCAAATCTGTAAAACCCTATGCCTCTTTTCAATCAATAAAATTCAGACTTTCTGGGAGTTATTTTCAGATCTGTTCTTCTTGTTTGGAGGGAGCCGTCAACTTAGGAAGGTATGTTATTTCTGTTTCTTTTAATTAAAATGTTTTCTCATCCCCTAATGAGCGAGTAATCTCCTCACTTGTTAGGGTTAGCCTTAGGGAAAGGGTTGAGAGATGAGATCTCTCACCCCTTTCAATGCCACTTTCACCTAATGAATTAGAACTCCACGCATACGAGCACAACTGCTCCCTGCGGCATCCTACCCTTCGTGGTAACGATGAACCGTAGTATAAAGGGCCGGTTGCGCGCGTTTTCCGTGGGGGTTAGGGTAATTATCAACAAAGGAAGGATACAAATCTAGTGGAAGAAAAATCTTCCCAAAAGATTTGGATCCACTTTATTAATAATTACATTAACATCTAATAGATCAAAAAAAAGAAGGCATTGAAAGCGGTGAGGAAAAACGTTAATCTCCAAAACTTCCCCTAAGCCTAACCCTAGCAAGACTCTTAATTAGATTAATTAGATCCAGTTTTTATAGATTTTTATAAACCAATCAAAACGACATTTTGAATCAACTCGTTAAAACATATAAAAGAAATTTACCCGTCTCTGTGGATCGACCCGTACTCACCGGCTAGCTGCGAAGCGACGCCGTTTCTGATTGCGGTAAACTCATATTTTTGACACTAATCAGGAACCCTTCCCAAAAGCTCCCACAAAAAATAGAATTTAATTCTCAAACCAAGAGTTTAACTCTTCTCAAAGAACTTAGTTCTTCCTCTGGTTGGGATCTGTAGAAGCAGATCTCCCCACAAGTTGAGAATTTAATTCTCATCGGGAAGATTCTGTTATGTAGATCCAAACCTAGTGGAAAGAGCTAAGTTCAAAGAATTTAATTCTTACCAAAAGATATAGGAATTTAATTTCTCTGATAAAACTAAGGTTTAACTCTATAAAATAATTTAATTCTTATAAAATAAGGGACCTGAAATTCACAAAACTTAGATCCAGAGCTCCATGCATATTAGTGTTCAATGCTACACAATAAAAGCTCACGTGTTCCCACGTGAGCACCTTTGAGGAACAAAGAGGGAAAGAATGAGATCTAGTCACGTGTCCCCACGTGACCCTTAAGAAGTGCTCAACACTTATAAAAGAGAAAAGGGAATAAACCCTATTTTTGGAGCGCCTCACGTGACCCCGTGTGACCCTTGAGAAGTGCTCAGTATTTATAAAAGAGAAAAGGGAATAAACCCTATTTTTGGAGCGTCTCACGTGACCCCACGTGACCCTTGAGAAGTGCTCAACACTTATAAAAGAGAAAAGGGAATAAACCCTATTTTTAGAGCGCCTCAGGTGACCCTACGTGACCCATGAGAAGTGCTCAGCACTTATAAAAGAGAAAAGGAAATAACCCCTATTTTTGGAGCGCCTCACGTGACCCCACGTGACCCCCAAGCAGTGCTTAACTTTTATAAAGCAGAAAGAGAATAAATCAAAGGGCAGTTTCCATTCTTGGTACGCCTCACGTGATCCCACGTGACCTAATAGCACTTAGAAAAGAAATATAGGAATAAACCCAGAGGAGCAGCGCAAACTTCAAGCGTCTCACGGGACCGAATGTGAGCGCGTCAAATTCTTAATGTTTAACACTACATCAAGCGCCCCACGTGATCCCACGAGAGCGCCTCAAATTCTTAGTGTTTAACACTATTTCAAGCACCTCACGTGGGAGCACATGAGTGCTCATCATACACTAGTGTTTAACACTACTTTAAGGCCTCGCGTGGGAGCACGTGAGCGCCGATCATATATTAGTGTTTAACACTATGAGAGACCTAGCCAAACTTAGATCAAATCTCCCGAAGGCAATCAATCGAGCCCCTCATGCTCAGGGTCCCCCAAACCGATCTCAGTCCCAGAGATAGCTAATGAGCTCCTAACAGATGGCATCTAAAATGATGTTCATCCCACTATGATCTCTCTCCTCGATCTGGAATTTTGTTTAAGGGTACATCTCTCCACACCTCCGATACATGTCGTTGTAATTCTTCAACGTCTTCGAAGAGGTGGAGGGTCCCAATAACCAATAACTCTTGGCGCACCACCGAACAAGCTTTTCAAAAAAGGGGAGTAAATCTAAAATACATCTCAATTTAGGGGCGTCTTACGTGACCTCACGTGATCCCTTGACAGAGCTTAGCACTCAGAAAAAGAAAAGGGGAATAAAGCAAAGGAAATTTTCATTCTTCAGAGTGCCTCACGTGATCTCATGTGACCCAATAGTGCTTAGCACTTAGAAAAGGAAAAGGGGAATAAACCCAAGATAGCTCCCATTTTGGGGGCACCTCACGTGTTCCCACGCGACCCTCAAATAGGGAGAAAATTCTAACGACAACGCTCGCATTTCGAAGGAAGCTCACGTGTCTGCATGTGACTGTTTGATGAACTAAGTGTTTAGCACTTATAAATGAAAAAGGAATAAAATCCAGAGAACAGTTCTCACCTCGGGCGCTTCACGTGCTCACACGTGAGCCAAGTGCTCAGCACTTTTATATATATATATGAGGGAATAAACTCAAGGAACAATGCCCATTTCGGGGCCCCTCACGTGTTCACACGTGAGCTCCTCCAAAGTCTAATGTTTAACACTGATTCAGTGCTTAGCACTATGGGATGACTAAGGGAAATCAACCTTATCTCAAATTAGCTAAGTCTTCCAAAACCAAGACCCTTTTTGTCACCAATCAACTGAGCCCCCATGTTCAGGTCTCCACAAACTAATCCTAGTCCCAAAGATGACTAGTGTTCTCCTAACAAATGACATCTAAACTGATGTTCATCCCATTCCCCAAATCGGGATATTGATTCAAGGGTACATCTCTTCATACCTCTGATACATGTCGTTGTAATCCTTCAACGTCTTCAGAGAGATGGAGGGGGGTCCCAGTAACCGATAACTTTTGGTGCATCCCTAAACGGTTGAACCAAAACCACACGGACTATGAGGTCCTTAAACTCATGGACTACGATGTCCTTAAACTACCACGGACTGCGGGGTCCTTAAACTCATGGACTATGATATCCTTAAACTTTACAGACTATAACGTCTCTAAACTCCATGGTCTGTGAGGTCTTTAAACTCATAGACTATGATGTCTTTAAACTTTACAGACTATGATGTCTCTAAACTCTATGGACTATGATGTCCTTAAACCCTATGGACCGCAAATTCCCTAAACTAAAACAATAGAGCACAAATGCTCTTTTGTCGGATCTAAATGATCCTGTTAAGTAGATCTTAGTCCAAAATTAGACTAACGTATCCTTAAAAAATGGTTAAGTTGATCTTAGTCTAAAATTAGACTAACGTATCCTTAACAAACGTTTAAGTTGATTTTAGTCTCAAATGAGATTAACGATCCTTAAACCCAACCCAAAACCCAAATCTAAGAAAATACGGATTTGGACTAATCCATGCTCTACGGGCGACAATATAAATTAGTCTCCGTATACAATCCATGGGCAAACAAAAAAGAAAACAAACACACACGACACGAAGTGACCATCTGGAGAAGGAGAAAATTGTTACCGCGATGTGGTAGTGTAATTAACTGCAGGGGTTTGCGCCTGCAGGGAAGAGCGTCCCCATAATCAAAAACCCCTCAAATGAGGGGGAATCTGATGAAGTCTGTTACAATGGCCACATTCGTCTAAACCTCCGATAAACGGTGTTATAAATCAACTTGGTATCTTTGGAGAGGTGGACGGATAAAACCAAATAGTATCTGCCCCCAAATTCAGGAAAGACATTTGTCTTACCCGGTTTTCGGTGGAGAAAAAGGACATCTCGGGTTTATGGTCAAAACGAGACGTGGAGTGCGCAATTGATCTTATTTTAGGAACATCGCCAATTTCAAGGTTTATTATCCGATGGCACCGGTAGAACTGGAAGAGGTAAAGAGACAAGTTACCGAATTACTAGAGAAGGGCTGGATTCGCAGCAGCGGTTTACCATGTGGAGCTCCAGTTCTTCTAGTCAAGAAGAAAGATGGCACACGAAGGATGTGCATCGACTATCGGGAGTTAAATCGGATGACTATTAAGAACAAGTACCCAATCTCTCGCATAGGCGAATTATTCGATCAACTCCGTGGCATGAGAGTATTCTCGAAGTTGGATTTACGATTGGGGTATCATCAAATTTGGGTGAAAGCAAAAGTCATTTGTAAGACGGCGTTTCGAACTTGATATGGGCATTACAAGTATTTAGTGATACCATTTGGGGTTACTAACGCACCAGCAATATTTATGGACTTGATGAACCGAATCTTTTCACTATAGCTGGATCAGTTCATAGTGGTGTTTATTGACGATATTTTGGTCTATACGAGGAGCATAGAAGAGCATGAAGAATACTTAAAGATCGCACTGCAAACGTTAAGACAGGAAAAGTTTTATGCTAAGATGAGAAAGTGCGAGTTTTGGCTTGAAGAGATGAAGTTTTTAGGTCATGTTGTATCCGGAGATGGAATTGCAGTCAGCCCCAAAAAGATTGCAGCTATTCATGATTAGCCTATTCTAAAGAATGTGGGGGAGATCAGAAATTTCCTTGGGCTTGCTGGATATTATTGAAGCTTTGTGGATAACTTCACCCAGATAGCAGAACCACCGACCAAGTTAACATGTAAGGAGGTATCGTTCGTGTGGACTAAGAAGTGTGCGTCAGCTTTTAAAGTGCTGAAGCAAAGATTGACAACCGCTCCTATTTTGACAGTTGATTTGTCTGTATTTTTATGTGTGTGTAGTTAACCGCAATCAGAATGGTGTCGCGTATAGCTAGACCGCGATGAGTATGGGTCGTCCTCAGGGAAACGTTGAATCTTTTAATCTTACTTTAGGCGTATTGAAAACGAGAGAGGAAGAATAAAGAATGGTGAAGAATGGTTGTAGGTTCTAGATCTACGTCAAACTCGGATGCAGGATATAGATCTAGGTTAACTACGGATGTAGGTTTTATAGTAAAAGGGGGCTTATAGGGTTCGTTAAGATTTAGTAGTCATGGATGATTAATTAAAGATTACTCCTTTTATCCTTTAATAGATTTAAAACTAGATCGACAGTGATGCATGTAGATTAGGGTTTCTGGAGGGAAAATGGTTCCCACTCCTAACCCCTATCTTGACATGGATCTCCGTTCATGTCTAGCCTTTACCAAAACAATTGTTAATCTAATCTCTAATCGTGGTCATGACTATCAATGAATTGATAGCGCGCCCGATTAGGATGTTAACTATTCTTTTGATAAAATTTATAAACTTTATAAGACGTAAAAAGAGTTTAAGGATCTTCATCATCCATTAATTTACCATAATCCTACGAACCATAACAAGCAAAGAATTACTCGTGCATGTTGGGATAAGAAAAGATAAAGAGGGAAAACATAATGAAAAACTACAAAGAAATAAAATAAGAAAACAACTATCTTTATTAATCAACAAGATCAATTACACTTTGTTCCCTTAGAAAATGATTACAAAATGCTGGTTTGCTTCTCGATCTCTTCTAAGGAAGTAGATGAGATGTTGATAATCTACCAGGATTCTTGAGCTGTCGTGGACTTCGTGATTGCGTCGGTTTGATGAATTTTCCAAGAGGCTCTCGGTCCTTATTTATATTCCCAGAGCCAGAACCCTAGTTTCCTAATATAGAATAAGATCCCAACAGAAAAAATCTCATGCCCTAACTACCCTAGAAGTGCGGCGGAATCGCGGCGTAATGGTGGGTTTGGCCGCGGATCCGCGGTGGATTAGGAGGATCGTGGGTTCGTTTCTCTTGAGACTTCTTCTGGTGACACATGTAGACTATTTTGGTATTTGAAATCTGAAAATCTTCTCTACGTATCTGCCAGAATTGATTTCTTCAATTTACTTTACTATTTCGGCAGATTTGATCTCGATAATTCGGATTTCCTTGATTCCAGTCCTGAAATAATTTCTGCGCAATTATCTCAATAAATAATGTTAGTAGAATTTGTTTTTATTGAGATATTATCATTAACCATTTGTCATGATATTTTAGTTTTAAGAGAATTTGTCAAAGGTATTTAATAAGGTAAGCATATTAAATGGGCCAAATGTTACATGGATATTATATGCTTACTTTTTCCTTCATAATGTTAATTATAATATATAAACACATGAAAATAGTAATTTTACAGATAAACCCTCATATGTGTCATATATTATAATAAACACCATTTTTTATATAGAAATAGTAGGAAAAATGTCATATTAAAAGTGCAGTTTTATCAACTGAACAACAGTACCAGATGGTTCCGGAGGACTGGTTATTCACAACAACGCATCTGGAAAAGGGTTGGGATGCGTTCTGATGCAGTATGGGAAGGTTATAGCGTATGCGTCAAGGCAATTGAAGACCCATGAGAAGAATTACCCAACTCATGATTTAGAGCTAGCAACAGTGATTTTCGCGCTAATGATTTGGAGACACTGCTTATTGGATGAAAGAGTTGAAGTGTTTATGGATCACAAGAGCCTAGAGTACGTGTTCATACAGAAGGGGCTCAATATGAGGAAGCGTAGATGGTTAGAGCTGATGGCTGACTATGATCTTGACCCAAAGTATCATCCGAGGAAAGTTAATGTCGTGCCGGATGCATTAAGTCGGTTGCCAGCGAAACGGATGTTGACTGCACTGAAGGAGATTATAACTGATTTTCAGAGGTTCGAGTTGGAAATTGTACTACTAGATTCTTCGAGACAGTTGATGCAGTTGCAAGTATAGTCATCCTTGATCGATAGCATTAAGGCAGTACAGTCGCATGACCCTAGATTGCAGAAGTTTCAAGGACAAGTGGAAGCGGGACTTAGAACAGATTTGTTGATTCATGAAGATGGCTCGTTAAGATATGGAAGTCGTTTATGTGTGTCTAAAGGAGATGTTCATGAAGAAGTCATGAAGGATGCTCATAGTTCTGCATATTCAGTACATCTGGGAGGTACGAAAATATATAGAGATTTGCGACAACATTTTTGGTGGGAAGGCGTGAAAAGAGAGATTTCTCGCTAGGTATCTGTTAGTGATAAATGCCCTAGAGGCCATTATTGTATAGTACTGGATTGTATATTACATTTTGGAAGCTTGGGATATACACAGATATAATAACAGTCTTGCTCAATATGATAGTATGCTATCTAGTTTGATTCTATCTTAATGTGTGTAGATGTTTCTTTTAATATATCGTTAATACATATTGATAGAGTCCTTAGGATCTTTGCTTGACTACCAGCGTTGTGATGGCAATCACACTAGTGGAGGCTGGGTGGTCTATAAGCACATACTTAAGCTTGTCCCTAGTTGTAGGATTATCGAGACATGGCATCGATACTTCAGAGTAGACTAGTGTATATGCTTCTCATCCTAGTTAGGGAAGATAGCTTGTCCCGCAACCATTGATATGCAATACCAGAGATAGTATACAAGTGCTCATTGGGTTATGAGTTACACTGGACGGACTCGCTGGGAACTGCCGGTTGGTATTATACCTATCGTCGGTTAGCAGTTCCCGGATGATATGAGTACATGTTAGTCCGTTGACTTGACATTACTATTCGTCTCGAGTGTGTTCCCACTGTAGTTAGATTACTACCCTACCATGGTTCAAATGAGGCGTGCAAACAGGTAGTGGTTGGATGCAGTTCCGAAGCACTTGGAGGCAGTAGGGGTTAGAAAGGATTCATCTCTCCCGGTATTGGAAGTTGATATCGCGTTGTGTTCGGTTAGCCAATACACAAAGTCCCTGGTTAGGGCAAGTGAGATTTACTGGTAGGAACACCAGTAGTTTCTCTGGGTATTTTAGGCTCTACATCAATACGAATTATTGCGCTATTAGGGGTCTGACATTTACCACCACCTAGGCCCGATATGCGATACCCTTAGACGATCAAACCGGACTGTACGGAGATTGTCACAAATAGGCTCAGTAGGAGTTCGGATGAGTTCGCTCGTCGCCTTCTTTTTGACAGGTATCTGGGTAGCCGTTACGTACAGCTAGTGCCACTGACGGACTTGTGGTTAAACCCACTGCCAGCGTACTGTCGAGTCTTTAGAGTCCCACACAGAGAGTTTTCCTGGTTCAGACGAAACAATGTAGAGGCCGTATGGTTTTACATTCAGGGTTCCGATCATATACGTGTATTGGCTACACATATATGATTGTTCGGACAGATAATACTAGTGGGCTTAAGATTGTAACGACTCTGAAATCACTGTATAGAAATTTCTTGAATTTCACAGTAAAAGGGTATTTAAGCCTGTGTAAGAGTTAAAAGCTATTTTTGTTAAATAAAAGCAAGAAACAACTTGTAGCTCACTAGTAAAGGCTCTACACTGCTGTGACATAGCATGTGTGTTCGATTCCCATCATACCCAATTATTTATAGATTTTTCTTTGTAATTTTTCAAAAGCCCAAGAGTTACACGTGCAATACACGGAGAAACAAAAAGTTTCAGAAAAATCAAACATGCGCAAAAAGGAGTAAACACAGATATACACATGTGGCATGAATCTCGAAGCAAATCACCATATCTCGACCGCCCATTCCTTCAATCTGGCTGGCGTCGACGGTCCACAGTGCCCCAAGTCCCTCTGTGCTTTGCACACTCGTCCCTTCGACTCTCCTTAACTCCCCTACACTGTTTGATTTTCCTGCAATCAAACAGAGACTCTTCAATTCACCATTTAACACCTTTTTAATGCATTTTAATCCATATTTTTAATTCCCAAACCTTAATTCTTCACTATAAATACCAATCTATGCTCTAGCTCTTCACCATTCTGAAAATTCTAGCAAAAATTCTCTCAAACTCTCTAAGTGCAAAATAATATATGTGTATTGGTATATGTAACATAGCATGTTGCAAGTTTAGAAAACTTTCCTTAATTGGTAAAACCACAACGAACTACGGATACCCACGTTTCGAACACCGACGACATGACGTAACACCTCGACACAAACAAGATCTCGGCTTCGACAGCTACAGGGGCTCGGCTTGGGCTAGCTTGAGGGTGGTGGCGCCAGAGAGAGTTGTTGGCGATGGAGGCAGAGGTCGGTGAAGGATGAAGTCGAGGGTTTTGATCTCGGGTGCTGGGATTGTTAAAAAGAGAGGAGGTGACGATGGTGATATGAGTCGGAGTTCAGGAGGAAATAGTGAGGGAGGAGGGTTGGCGATGCAGATGGGGTCTAGGATCGACGGCGATGAGAGCAGGTGGTCGCGGCGGTGTTGCTTGGGGTCGGCTCCGGCAAGGTAAGAAAGAAGAAGAGGAAGAAGATGTGTTGATGGTGATGATGAGGGCTCGAGTTCTGGGTTGAGGACGATAGAGGAGAGGTAAGGTTAGGTCGGCAACGGGATGAAGGCTGCAGTCGACGATGGAGGAAGGGAGAAGGCAATGGTCGGTGAGATGGGTGCGAAGGTTGTGTTCTCAATTGGAGTTAGAGTTGGTGATGGGTTTTAAAAGAGAGGAGATGATGGAGGTGAGGATGGTGGCGACGACGAGGTAGGGAAGGCGAGGTAGGAGGTGAAGTAGGGTACAGGCGATGACAACGAGGAAGGGATGAGGTCGGCGATGAGGGAGGAGGTGCGGTGAGGTGATGGGTCTCAGGGATTGAAGAGGAAGATGACGACGATGAGATGATGATGAGGGCGACGAGATGAGGGGGAAGAAGGTGAAGGTGAGAACAAGGGAGGCGAGGCGAGGTGACGGTGGGTTAGGGCTCAGGGACAAGGCGAGGAGACAGGGAGAGAGAGAGAGAGAAAAAGAGATCAGAGAGAGTTTTTTTTTAAAACTAAATATATGATAATGTATATATAGTTTATTATAAGTTAAGTTATAAATATAGTCATAACTAGATAATATCAAATTTCAGCCAATCTCTACCAAAAATTCACTAAAATATATTTTGGAAAACAATACGTATACGTAGAATTTTAAAGCATAACGCAAGAATAGAATTTTAAATACATTGTAGGGTGTTTTTCGTCACCCCATTAAAATGGGAATACGCCCGCGCTTGTCAGGCGTACTACAGATTCCTCCTGTGTAGGGTAGGCGGGGGTTTATTGATTGTGGGGATCCGAATTTCCGGCAGCCGCGGACTAAGTAGCCGTTAATTACCCATCGCCTTTGGAGCGATAGAACCTCCGATTGACGGGTAAAACTGGTCTTGCGAACTCAACGCGATGTATTGGTGGGTGTTTTTTTTAACATATAACAAAGGAGACGTGTTCATTTTTTTTGGGTTCCATTTGTAAAAAAAAAGAAAATATATATATATATATATTATAAAAAAAGAATAACAAAAATAAATAAATAAATGTTTAGAGAAATGTTTAAAAAAAAATAAATATTATTCATAATTTATTTTTAATTAATTATTTTTTTTAATAAATAAAAAAAATTAAAAGAAGAAAAAAAGGGCTCCCCCACTCACGGGAGAGGGGGGGGGGAGAGGCTCCCATTTAGTGGGAGCCTCCCCCTCATGTGGGGAAAAGGCTCCCACTAAACGGGAGCCTCCCCCTCATGTGGGGGGAAGGCTCCCACTAAATAGGATCCTCCCCCTCACGTGAAGTGGGGTGGGAGCCTCCCTATCACGTGGGGGTTCCAAAATTAATTAATTAATTATTTTTTTACATGGAGTTCAATCCCAAAAAGATTTTTGTTGTGAAGATAAACTCCAAAAGAATTTTAAATAGAGTTCAACTCCAAAAATATTTTTATTGTGGAATTAAACTCCTAAAGAATTTTAAGTGGAGTTAAACTCCTAATAAGATTTAATGTGGAGTTAAAATCCCCAAAAAGATTTTTATTGTGGAGTTAAACTCAAAAGAAATTTTGTAATGGAGTTAAACTCCAAAAGAATTTTAAATGGAGTTCAACTCCAAAAAGATTTTTATTTATGAAGTTAAACTCCAAAAGAATTTTAAGTGGAGTTAAACTCCTAAAATGATTTAATGTGGAATTAAACTCCCTAAAAAGACTTTTATTGTGGAGTTAAACTCCAAAAGAATTTTTGTAGTGGAGTTAAATTGTAAAAGAATTTTAAATGGAGTTCAACTCCAAAAAGAATTTTATTTGGTCTGGAGTTAAACTCCACTAAATGGTGCTCCCCCACACGTGAGAGGAGAGAAAGGGGGCTCCCAAGATGGGAGCCTCCCCCTCACATGAGAGGGAGAAAGGGGCTCCCAAAATGGGAGTCTCCCACTTGCATGAGATGGGAGCCTCCCACACACATGAGAAGGAATAAAGGGGCTTCCAAAATGGAAGCCTCCCACTCACATGAAAGAGAGCAACCCATAATGGGAGCCTTCCCCTCATGTGAGAGGAAGAAAGGGGTTCCAAAAGATTTTTTTTTTTTTATGATGGAGTTAAACTCCAAAAATTTTATTTGGAGTTAAACTCACAAAACAATTTTATTCGGAGTTAAACTCCAAAAAAAAGGTTTTTTATTAAAGAGTTAAACTCCAAAAGAATTTTATTTGTGGAGTTAAACTCCAAAAGATTTTCTTCTTTCTCTTTTGAGAAGAAATCCAAAATGGGTTCTTTTGAACTCCAAGATTTAGATCTTGGATGATAAAAAAAGAGACCCTTTTTCTTCTCTTGATGGAGTCTTGGGAGGTGAGTTTTTGGTAAAACTTTATTTAGATTTAAAAAAAAGAGAGTTAGGCTATTGATTTAATTGGAAAATGGAAAGAAAGAGGAAGAACTTGAGAGAGTAAGGATGGAGACACAAATCCTAGAGATTTGATGGGGAATGAATTCGCTCTCCTTCATTTCATCATCATGTTGCCTTTTATAGGCTTACAAGATTACACATAGCCCCTTAGGTTTTACAAAATGGCATTTTGCCCATCCCATACCTCATGTGCTCATTTCTTTTGCACATGAGCCATGGGTTTTACAAAAATTTGGCTTTATGCTCATTTTCTCACATTTATTCATAAACAATTACATCAAAATTATTTATTACAAAATTTTTATTTTGGCATGGGGGAGGTCGGCCGCTTCATGTTCGGGCTCGACTCGGGCATGAGCCCACTTGACCTGGGCTTGGGCCCACTTGGCTTGGGGTTGACTTTGACTTTGACTTGGTCAACCGACGTGTAATTTTTGACCCCAACAAAGTGCCCCCCATCAATAAATGCACACAATATATGTGGGTCATGTACATGACATTGATGGATCTTCTTTCACATGGAGACAACTTGATTTGGTTCCCGCTTTTGGGAAGCTGGCGCTGCTCTAATTACGACATGGACGGTCGATGCTTGATGTGTCCCCGAGACGGAGTGTCGGTGTATGACGTATCCCCTATACGGAGTGTCGCTGGTCGACGTTTCCCCAGCATGGAGTGTCGCTGGCTGTTCAACTTGTCCCCGGCACGGAGTGTCGCTGGTCGACTTGTCCACGGCATGGAGTGTCGCTGGCTGACGTTTCCCCGGCATGGAGTGTCGCTGTTCGACTTGTCCCCGGCATAGAGTGTCGCTGGTCGACTTTTCCTTGGCACGGAGTGTCACTGGCTGTTCGACTTGTTCTCGGCATGGAGTGTCGCTGGTGGACTTTTCCCCAGCACGGAGTGTCGCTGGTTGACCTGATTCCGAGGCGGAGCATAATTCCGACAGGGAGGTCGCTGGTCGACTTGTCCCCGGCGTTGAGTGTCGCTGGTCGACTTGTCCTCGGCGTGGAGTGTCGCTGGCTGTTCGACTTATCTTTGGCATGAAGTGTCGCTGGTCGACTTATCCCCGCCACGGAGTGTCGCTGGTTGACCTAATTCCGAGGCGGAGCATGATTTCGACAGGGAGGTCGCTGGTTGTTCGACTTGTCCCCGGCACGGAGTGTCGCTGGTCGACTTGTCCCTGATACGAAGTGTCGCTGGTTGACCTGATTTTGAGGCGGAGCATGATTCCGATAGGGAGGTCGCTGGTCGACTTGTCCCCGGCACGGAGTGTCGTTGGTCGACTTGTCCTCGGTACGGAGTGTCGCTGGCTATTTGACTTGTCCCCGACATGGAGTGTCGCTGGTCGAATTGTCCCAGGCACGGAGTGTCGCTGGTTAACTTGACTCCGAGACGGAGCATAATTCCGGCAGGGAAGGTAGATATCCCGAGGCGAAACATGATTTCGACACGGGGTACATTCTGGGACGAAGCATGATTTCGCCGCAGAGGTTGTCGGTTTGATTTGGGTTGACATCAGCATCGCTACATTGGAATATGGTACCAGGAGCGAATCATCATTTGCCATGAGGGGATCTCCCTCGTATCCAATTTAACGACTTAGGGGTCATCTATTCCCAGTTTAACGACTTAGAGGTCATCTGTTCGCAATTTAAAGAATTAGGGGTCTATTGGATCGGAAGCTTGGAATTTTGGGGTAGGGGTCGGCATCAGCGTTCCTAACACTGAAGCACAGGTACCAGGAGCAATTCATCATTTGCCTTTGCCTGTTAGCGATGGCTTAGAAGACAGGTTTAGATCTCTATCACCTAAGACTTTTCAATTTAATGAGCCGTAAGGGTCCCATAAAAGTATTTTCCCAACGAGTCGAAAGGATCTCATAGGTGTACTTTCTCCTTAGGAGTCGTGGGGATTCCTAAGTGTGTTTTTCCTTTGTGAGTCATAAGGATCCCACGAAGGTGTTTTCTTACGAGTCGTGAGGATTCCGTAAGTTTTGTTCTCCTCATGCATCGTGGGGACACATGAGTGGGTCTTCCCAAATGGAGCATAATTCCGAGGGCGGAGACCGGCCGCGTGACTGGTGATTGCGGTGGGGTATAGGTATGATGAGAATTATTTGAGCCCGTGGATTGTATACGGTAGTCAACTTGGGGACCAACCATAGGGCTGGGGAAATTTTGGAAAATTGGATTTTGGTTGGCGTTTGTATCGCTGCACTGGAATATGGTACCAAGAGCAACTCATCATTCGCCATTTGGGGATTTGGCGTCCGCATCGCTGCACTGGAATATGGTATCACGAGCGACTCATCATTCGCCGTTAGGGACATTCAGAGTTTTGAAATTTTGGTTGGCGTCTGTATCGCTGCACTGGAATATGGTACCAGGAGCGACTCATCATTCGCCGTTGGGACATTAAAAAATTTGAAATTTTGGTTAGCGTCTGCATCGCTGCACTGGAATATGGTATCATGAGCGACTCATCATTTGCCATGTAGGAATTTGGATTTTGGTTGGCGTCTGTATCGCTGCACTGGAATATGGTATCAGGAGCGACTCATCATTCTCCATTTGGAGTTTTTTTTACCGCGATTGCTCTATCATTTCAGCTTTTTTTATCGCGAAGGTCGCGATTGCCCTATCATTTCGGCTTTTTATTCGCGGTTGCTCCATCATTTCGGCTGTTTATTTTCATTTTTATTTTACTCGCTGATTTTTATTGCGAGTCGCCCCATCATTTCGGCCCCTTTTCTTTTTTTTTTCTTCTTTTTTATTTTATTTTATTTTACACATTTTTTATTTACACTTTTTTTTACTTTCCCAGTTTAACGACTTAGAGGTCGATTGTTCCCAGGTTAATGACGTGGTGGTCAGCTCTTTTTAGAGAAAAGCAGATGTTTGAGAGAATCAGGTTCCCAAAAGACTTTGGTTTCCGTTTGTATGAAATTGGCGGTCGTAGCTTGACTGTTTGTTAACACGCTAAGGAAAAATGATATTTCTCTCACCTTGTATTGCTTTTCGACCAAATCTTTGAAGACGAAGCAGTCCTCAATGGCATGACCTATCACTCTGTGATAGGGGCAATATTTGGGCTCGTCGGTCATATTCGCTTCTTGCGGTCTCTTTAATTCTGGCAATTGTAGACCGTTTCTTAGGACGTCTTTGAATATTTTATAGACTTTATCCCTTCTGAAGGAATAGACCTTATCCAGCTTCCCTTTCAGTTGAGATTCTCCTCCCTCTTCGAACACTGGCTTCCGAGGCTGGTTGGCATTAGGCCTGCTCATCCCTCGCTTATTTCGGTTAGCCGAAATGTTAAAAGATTCATCATCGTCGGAATTTCCGCCTTTACGATTATTTTCCTTTTGGTTTCTCCAGGACCTATTGTTATTTTGGGAATCAGAGGAGGACTCCTGTTTTGAGCGCTCAAACATTTGAACTTTCCTGGTCAGCTCTTGGAATGTTTTGAGACCCGCGGTGCATAGAAACGGGGCCATCCAATTATTGAGATTTCCAATGAGGAGGCTGACAGATTGGTCCTGCTCTATCGGTGGTTCACATTTGACGGAGAGATTGCGCCATCAGATTATAAAACGCGTGCTGCTTTCGTTGTTCTTTGGCTTGGTCCTTACGAGGTCGGCGATGGTGATCTTATCGCTGACACTCATGAACCTTTGTCGGAACAGAGGTTCCATTTGAACGAAAGTAGTAACGGAGCCATCCGGTATGCTAGCGTACCAGTCGAAGGCGACATCAGTTAAGCTATTAACGAATTGGCGAAGGAAAAGTGCATCATTGCCCTCAGTATTCCTGCATGAGGCTTTAAAATGGATGATGTGCTGATTCACATTTCCTGTCCCGTAAAATCTTCCAAATTTGGGGATGACATAGCCGCTAAGAAATTCTACCAGATCATACTGAGAAGGATATGGTCTCCCGCTACTGCTAACATCTTTTTGCGTTTTGGCTTCGGCTGCCAATATTTTGACTTTGTTGGCAACCAAATCCATGATTTGATCTTGAGTTAGCGGGCTATTATCATCGGTAGCCAAGACATTTCCTGAGATAGGATACGACTGACTTTATTGCTGTCCGCCCACCTTTGGATTTAAGGGAATAGGCGTTGGCTGCCTCGGGACACCGTTTCTCAGTTCATGAGCAGAGCCCTGCGCTTCATTGGGCGGCTGAAAGGCAACTTGGGCCGTGAGCCGTAAGACGACGTTTGTCAAGTCGTCAATCTTTGAGTAGAGCTTGGCCATCTCCTTGTCTTTGTTTCCGAGCTGCTTCTGGAGCTCTTGGAGAAGTTGCTGCTCCGTGGTCTTAGGACAAATGATTGGCTTATCTTCGCTTTCCGAGCCCGACTCCTCATGAACCGAGGGATCTCTCTGCTTATCAGCCTCACTGGGAGGGTTTTCATTACCTTTCAGATGATGCTGGTCATGGGAAGTGGAAGCCACATTTGCCCCAGACTGTATTTGAGATGTGGTGGCTCCATCTTTGCTCTTGCTGCGCGTGCTCACCATGTAGACAGTATGGACCACATATCCAGCCGTCTCTTTATCTTTGGCGGGGTAACCCTGTTCTTGGAACCTCATGAAGTTCAGCCTAGCATGAGCCCTAGCCCTTTTGTTGGCTCTGTATCTGAGCATTTTCTGTTTTAGCTTCTCAATTTTGAGGGCTTGGCGGGCATCCGTCATCCAGGAAGTCATCATGAGCCGATTAACGGGGAGCTTAGAGAAGATACTGTCACGCCCCACTTTTCGGTATACGGCGAAGAGGAGGGGACTGGTTCGCTACGTATTTACTCTGAAGTAAATACGCTAAGCGTATCTAAGCAATATAAAAGTAGATACACAAGAGACAAGATATATAAACTGAACATCAACTTTATTTATTAATATTCTTTTGTACAATGCATGAAAAGTAAATACAACTGAAATAAAAGCGATGCCTAAACAATGGCATAACAGAAATGTAAAATACTGAAAGAAAATATGTACAATGAAACTAAAGCGCTGGGTCTTCAGCAAACTGATCCAAGTCTTCAGCAGTAGGCTCGATCTCTGACGTGTCCAGATCACCTGACGACATTCAAAGAAGAAAGAAAAAGAATGTCGTCAGCGAACATGTCACTCGATAAGTCCCAAAGATAAGAGGAAAGTAGAATAGACAAAATAAGAAGGTATCTTTTAAAGTTGTATTATCTTGTTGTAATGTTGTATTAACGATGATGTTTGTAGCTTGGTACAGAAGAATGCCAGTATATACGAGAGGAGTCTCTATATGCCAGAGACTAGAGGCACGTATAGTATAAGGAACCGTTTATGCCACGGTACAACAGCAACTGGATTCATGTTAGGTGTATTAAGTTTTACAGTCTCGTGCCACTTTTAACACCTTCCGTACCAATCTACCCCTTAAACCCCGTAGTGTCTTATTTGTATTGTTTTGTACTGTAAATTGTATTGAGTGTATAATTGAAAGACTGACTGAAACCATGATATCAGTAAACGGATATAACCGTGGAATCATGTAAATGGAATAACTGGAGAACCATGTAAATGGGAAAATATATCCATTGTTCGGTTCAGTCAAGTTGTATAGATTGATAATTAGGTTCATGGATTCATGTTGAATTGTAATATTGAAGATTGTAGATTGTAAGTTGTACTTGAATCATATTCAAGTCAGATTATACTGAGATTCAAACTGAGTCAGACAAATTAGCAAAGTAAATTGAAGTCCTGATTGTTTTTATTACTTTGTCTACCTTAGATAGGCAAGCACCCACTTCTCCGGCTCTCTGAGGCTCAAGAGATTGGTTCCGCTTAAACCTATGTTTACTAGGGTCCTTAGGGTAATTTATAGAACTTGAGGGGGTTTTATGTAAAAATAATTTTATATACTTTTCAAAATACACCTCAAGTATTTATTATTCGTCTTTAGAGTTGTAATGAGTGTAGATTTTATACTGTGATATTTCTAGTGGAAATATCCTAATTTCAGAAATAAGGTATTTATTTGTAATATTGATTTGTATGGAATTCATGGTATTTTAGTGTAAAATTGATTCTTGTGATTCTTAGAAAAAGGTGGAATATTTATATCAGAACAAAATAGGTATTTTAATGATAAATATACATATATTTATACAAAAATAATTTTAATATATTTTTTATATTCTAAAAGTCTCATTTTCTTAAGATGTCGTATTTTAAATCTTTCGAGACCGAATGCTCCTTGCGGAGGTCTGAATCTCGCACTACTAAGCCCGAGGATGTGCGATAATCCGCACCATCCCGAACGGATTCCCCAAAATGGGTTGTAGCGGCGCTTTGCAAAGATTGTATAAATACTAAATCTTTTAGAAAACGGTTTTATGAAGTAAATGGTATTTATTTGTAAAGATGTAAATTTTCCGTATTCTATGTTCTAGGGTCTCCTAAGTCAACTAGACTATTCCTAAATGGTCCAAAGCGACAAGTTGTGAGATGCCTCAAATCGCCTCTTCACCGCCAATTGTGGCCAGGTAAGTACAAGTGAAGAAAGGAGAGATCCGCTCACGAATCACCGTGAGACGGGCCTTTTAAAGTTACCTTTCTCACTTGCCTAGCCTAGACACCACAAAGTCAGGTTTAGATAAACGACCGATGTCCACAACTTATCCTATTTTCATAATAAGTGGTATTTATTTAAAAGTGTATCAATACTAAGTCTTTTAGAAATGGTTTTATTAAGTAAAGGGTATTTAAATGAAAATGTTTGTTTTCTCGTATTCTAAGTTTTCGATGGTATCGTGTTAGGTTGTATATGAGTGTGTGAGGAGGTAGGTCGTTACCTCATGATCTACTTTAAGGTATAGCAAGTTTAATGGGGTTAAATGTAGAATTTAAACAATGTGGTATTTAAGTGAAAAAATACGATAAATTTAAATAGCTATCATTTCATGTAATGAAACTTGATCAATTTGGTTGATTAGTTTTTAATAGTCAGCATGAGAAAATTTAAGTATGATTGTATTGGTGAGAAGTGGAATTTTATAAGAAACCGAATCGGAAATCGGATTTGTTCCGATTCCGTCGGATTTTGTAAATCCGTACTTTTTTTATTGGAGAGATAGGTAGAAATTGGGATTTACGAGTTTAGGACAACAAAGAGAGGGAGATAGAACGGGAGGAGTTGCCGGTGCATCGCTTCGTCACCAGGAGCTCCTATAATGATCGTCGGAAGTTCGCCGGAAAATTCGCCGTAGCTTCGCCTCATGCTCGATTTCAAAGTACACAAGGTTTGTTGGAAATTTTTGAGAGTTGGCTCAAAGTTTAGGGTGAGAGGGTAGAGGGTTGGGGTGGTATTTATAGGGTTAGGCTAGGGTTAGGGTAGATGAAGGGTTTTAATGTAAAAAAAATTGTAAAATATATTAAAATCATTAAGAATTGGAGTAAAAGAGGATTAATTGTGTCTCTGGAAGTGGGCTGCAGCTTTAAAGTATACAGGGATGTATAGAAGGCCAAGAGACACAAAAAAGATGTTGGGGACTTGGCCGTCCGGCCAAGTCGCCAGGTCGGGAGGTGGGGGGTCTCGAGGTGTAGGCTCTGGTACTTTCAGTTTTGTGGGTGTAGTGGGAAAATCTGGAGTTATCACGTGTTGACTGTTGGGCTTCTATAAAATTTAAAACAAAATAAATATTAAAAATAATGTGGGGCATGTTATTTGAACTCTGGTGGCTTAGTTCAGCAATGCAAGGTATTACCAATGAGCTACAAGCTCCTTCTTGTAATTAAATTGCTAATTAATTACTTAAGTCTTGTGCTCAGGCAATAAATACCCCTTTATGGATTTTGAAAAAAATATTTGAAAAAATTTGTATAAGAAATTTAGGATTGTTACATTCTACCCTCCTTATAAAAATTTCGTCCCCGAAATTTATAAAAGGAAAGTGTAACAAATTCAAGGAAAGTTTGGTGACTGGAGTATAGATAGTGTATAACAAGATGGTGCAAGGGTTTTAAAAAGTGTGAGAAAGACTTACTGGTGTTGTCTTGGTCAACTGTCTTGGCTTCTATGGCTGCTAAGGTGTTACAAGGTGTTACAAGTACTTGATGGTGTATGAAAAATGTGTGAAGGGATGAAAGGATGCGAAGGTTTCGGTAAGATTGTAAAAGAGGTGAGGGAATTTCGGGTTAGGACAGATTCAAAGTATATGATTCAAGGAATATGAAAGATAAGATTCAAAGGACATGATTGTAAAGAATGTTTTAGTTGCTGGTTCTTGTGTTATATTGCTTAGGTTGTTCACGCAAAAGAGAATTGTATAGTATGGTTCTATACAGCTCTGACCTGCATGGGCCGCCAACAAAACCTGTCACGCCCCGCTTCCCGATATACGGCGAAGAGGACGGGACTGGTCCGCTACGTATTTACTCTGAAGTAAATACGCTAAGCGTATCTAAGCAATATAAATATAGATACACCTGATACAAGATATATAAACTGAACAGCAACTTTATTTATTAACATTCTTTTGTACAATGCATAAAAAGTAAATACAACTGAAATAAAAGCGATGCCTAAACAATGGAATAACAGGAATGTAAAGTACTGAAAGAAAATGTGTACAATGAAACTAAAGCGCTGGGTCTTCAGCAAACTGATCCACGTCTTCAGCTGTAGGCTCGATCTCTGACGTGTCCGGATCACCTGACGACATTCAAAGAAAAAAGAAAGAGAATGTCGTAGGCGAACAGGTCGCTCGGTAAGTCCCAAAGATAAGAGGAAAGTAGAATAGACAAAATAAGAAGGTATCTTTTAAAGTTGTATTATCTTGTTGTAATGTTGTATTAACGATGTTGTTTGTAGCTTGGTACAGAAGAATGCCAGTGTAAACGAGAGGAGTCTCTATATGCTAGAGACTAGAGGCACGTATAATACAAGGAACCGTTTATGCCACGGTACAACAGCAACTGGATTCATGTTAAGTGTATTAAGTTTTACAGTCTCGTGCCACTTTTAACACCTTCCGTACCAATCTACCCCTTAAACCACGTAGTGTCTTATTTGTATTGTTTTGTACTGTAAATTGTATTGAGTGTATAATTGAAAGACTGACCGAAACCATGATATCAGTAAACGGATGTAACCGTGGAATCATGTAAATGGAATAACTGGAGAACCATGTAAATGGGAAAATATATCCATGGCTCGGTTCAGTCAAGTTGTATAGATTGATAATTGGGTTCATGGATTCATATTGAATTGTAATATTGAAGATTGTAGATTGTAGGTTGTACTTGAATCATATTCAAGTCAGATTATACTGAGATTCAAACCAAGTCAGATAAATTAGCAAAGTAAATTGAAGTCCTGATTGTTTTTATTACTTTGTCTACCTTAGATAGGCAAGCAACCACTTCTCCGGCTCCGTGAGGCTCAAAAGATTGGTTCCGCTTAAACCTATGTTTACTAGGGTCCTTAGGGTAATTTATAGAACTTGAGGGGGTTTTATGTAAAAATACTTTTATATACTTTTCAAAATACACCTCAAGTATTTATTATTCGTCTTTAGAGTTGTAATGAGTGTAGATTTTATATTGTGATATTTCTAGTGGAAATATCCTAATTTCAGAAATAAGGTATATATTTGTAATATTGATTTGTATGGAATTCATGGTATTTTAGTGTAAAATTGATTCTTGTGATTTTTAGAAAAAGGTGGAATATTTATATTATAAAAAATAGGTATTTTAATGATAAATATACATATATTTATACAAAAATAATTTTAATATATTTTTTATATTCTTAAAATCTCATTTTTTTAAGATGTCGTATTTTAAATCTTTCGAGACCGAATGCTCCTTGCGGAGGTCTGAATCTCGCATCACTAAGCCCGAGGATGTGCGATAATCCGCACCATCCCCAACGGGTTCCCCAAAATGGGTTGTAGCGGCGCTTTGCAAAGATTGTATAAATACTAAATCTTTTAGAAAACGGTTTTATGAAGTAAATGGTATTTATTTGTAAAGATGTAAAATTTCCGTATTCTATTTTCTAGGGTCTCCTAAGTCAACTTGACTATTCCTAAATGGTCCAAAGAGACAAATTATGAGATGTCTCAAATCGCCTCTTCACCGCCAATTGTGGCCAGGTAAGTACAAGTGAAGAAAGGAGGGATCCGCTCACGAATCACCGTGAGACGGGCCTTTTAAAGTTACCTTTCTCACTTGCCTAGCCTAGACACCACAAAATCAGGTTTAGATAAACGACTGATATCCACAACTTATCATATTTTCATAATAAGTGGTATTTATTTAAAAGTGTATCAATACTAAGTCTTTTAGAAATGGTTTTATTAAGTAAAGAGTATTTAAATGAAAATGTTTGTTTTCTTGTATTCTAAGTTTTCGATGCTATCGTGTTAAGTTGTATATGAGTGTGTGAGGAGGTAGGTCGTTACCTCATGATATACTTAAAGGTATAGCAAGTTTAATGGGGTTAAATGTAGAATTTAAACAATGTGGTATTTAAGTGAAAAAATACGATAAATTGAAATAGCCATCATTTCATGTAATGAAACTTGATCAATTTGGTTGATTAGTGTTTAATAGTCAACATGAGAAAGTTTAAGTATGATTGTATTAGTGAGAAGTGGAATTTTTTAAGAAACCGAATCGGAAATCGGATTTGTTCCGATTACGTCGGGTTTTGTAAATCCGTATTTTTTTATAGGAGAGATAGGTAGAAATTAGGACTTACGGGTTTAGGACAACAAGGAGAGGGAGGTGAAACGGGAGGAGTTGCCGGTGGATCGCTTCGTCGCCGGGAGCTCCTAGAATGATCGTCAGAAGTTCACCGGAAAATTCGCCGTAGCTTCGTCTCGTGCTCGATTTCAAAGTACACAAGATTTGCTGGAATTTTTTTAGAGTTGGCTCAGAATTTAGGGTCAGAGGGTAGAGGGTAGGGGTGGTATTTATAGGGTTAAGGTAGATGAAAGGTTTTAATTTTAAAAAAATTGTAAAATGTATTAAAATCATTAAGAATTGGTGTAAAAGAGGATTAATTGTGTCTCTGGAAGTGGGCTGCAGCTTTAAAGTATACAGGGATGTATAGAAGGCCAAGAGACACAAAAAAGATGTTGAGGACTCGGCCGAGTCGGGCCGAGTCGCCAGGTCGGGAGGTGGGGGGTCTCGAGGTGTAGGCTCTGGTACTTTCAGTTTTGTGGGTGTAGTGGGAAAATCTGGAGTTATCACGTGTTGACTATTGGGCTTCTATAAAATTTAAAACAAAATAAATATTAAAAATAATGTGGGGCATGGGATTTGAACTCTGGTGGCATGGTTCAGCAATGCAAGGTATTACCAATGAGCTACAAGCTCCTTCTTGTAATTAAATTGCTAATTAATTACTTAAGTCTTGTGCTCAGGCAATAAATACCCCTTTATGGATTTTGAAAAAAATATTTGAAAAAATTTGTATAGAAGATTTAGGGTTGTTACATTCTACCCTCCTTATAAAAATTTCGTCCCCGAAATTTATAAAAGGAAAGTGTAACAAATTCAAGGAAAGTTTGGTGACTGGAGTATAGATAGTGTATAACAATATGGTGCAAGGGTTTTAAAAAGTGTGAGAAAGACTTACTGGTGTTGCCTTGGTCAACTGTCTTGGCTTCTATGGCTGCTAAGGTGTTACAAGGTGTTAGAAGTACTTGATAGTGTATGAAAAATGTGTGAAGGAATGAAAGGATGCGAAGGTTTCGGTAAGATTGTAAAAAAGGTGAGGGAATTTCGGGTTAGGACAGATTCAAAGTATATGATTCAAGGAATATGAAAGATAAGATTCAAGGGACATGATTGTAAAGAATGTTTTAGTTGCTGGTTCTTGTGTTATATTGCTTAGGTTATTCACGTAGAACAGAACTGCATAATATGGTTCTATACAGCTCTGACCTGCATGGGCTACCAACAAAACCTGTCACGCCCCGCTTCCCGGTATACGGCGAAGAGGACGGGACTGGTCCGCTACGTATTTACTCTGAAGTAAATACGCTAAGCGTATCTAAGCAATATAAAAGTAGATACACCAGAGACAAGATATATAAACTGAACAGCAACTTTATTTATTAACATTCTTTTGTACAATGCATGAAAAGTAAAGACAACTGAAATAAAAACGATGCCTAAATAATGGCATAACAGGAATGTAAAGTACTGAAAGAAAATGTGTACAATGAAACTAAAGCGCTGGGTCTTCAGCAAACTGATCCAGGTCTTTAGCAAACTGATCTCTGACGTGTCCAGATCACCTGACGACATTCAAAGAAGAAAGAAAGAGAATGTCGTCAGCGAACAGGTCGCTCGGTAAGTCCCAAAGATAAGAGAAAAGTAGAATAGACAAAATAAGAAGGTATCTTTTAAAGTTGTATCATCTTGTTGTAATGTTGTATTAACGCTGTTGTTTGTAGCTTGGTACAAAAGAATGCCAGTGTATACGAGAGGAGTTTCTGTATGCCAGAGACTAGAGGCACGTATAGTACAAGGAATCGTTTATGCCACGGTACAACAGCAACTGGATTCATGTTAGGTGTATTAAGTCTTACAGTCTCGTGCCGCTTTTAACACATTCCGTACCAATCTACCCCTTAAACCCTGTAGTGTCTTATTTGTATTATTTTGTACTGTAAATTGTATTGAGTGTATAATTGAAAGATTGACCGAAACCATGATATCAGTTAACGGATGTAACCGTGGAATCATGTAAATGGAATAACTGAAGAACCATGTAAATGGGAAAATATATCCATGGTTCGGTTCAGTCAAGTTGTATAGATTTACAATTGGGTTCATGGATTCATGTTGAATTATAATATTGAAGATTGTAGGTTGTAGGTTGTACTTGAATCATATTCAAGTCAGATTATAATGAGATTCAAACTGAGTCAGACAAATTAGCAAAGTAAATTGAAGTCCTGATTGTTTTTATTACTTTGTCTACCTTAGATAGGCAAGCACCCACTTCTCCGGCTCTCTGAGGCTCAAGAGATTGGTTCCGCTTAAACCTATGTTTACTAGGGTCCTTAGAGTAATTTATAGAACTTGAGGGGGTTTTATGTAAAAATAATTTTATATACTTTTCAAAATACATCTCAAGTATTTATTATTTGTCTTTAGAGTTGTAATGAGTGTAGATTTTATATTGTGATATTTCTAGTGGAAATATCCTAATTTCAGAAATAAGGCATTTATTTGTAATATTGATTTGTATGGAATTCATGGTATTTTAGTGTAAAATTGATTCTTGTGATTTTTAGAAAAAGGTGGAATATTTATATCATAACAAAATAGGTATTTTAATGATAAATATACATATATTTATACAAAAATAATTTTAATATATTTTTTATATTCTAAAAATCTCATTTTCTTAAGATATCGTATTTTAAATTTTTCGAGACCGAATGCTCCTTGCGGAGGTCTGAATCTCGCACTACTAAGCCTGAGGATGTGCGATAATCCGCACCATCCCGAACGGGTTCCCCAAAATGGGTTGTAGCAGCGCTTTGCAAAGATTGTATAAGTACTAAATCTTTTAGAAAACGGTTTTATGAAGTAAATGGTATTTATTTGTAAAGATATTTTCAGTATTCTATGTTCTAAGGTCTCCTAAATCAACTAGGCTATTCCTAAATGGTCCAAAGCGACAAGTTGTGAGATACCTCAAATCACCTCTTCACCGCCAATTGTGGCCAGGTAAGTACAAGTGAATAAAGGCGGGATCCGCTCACGAATCACCGTGAGACGGGCCTTTTAAAATTACCTTTCTCACTTGCCTAGTCTGGACATCACAAAGTCAGGTTTAGATAAACGACCGATGTCCACAACTTATCCTATTTTCATAATAAGTGGTATTTATTTAAAAGTGTATCAATACTAAGTCTTTTAGAAATGGTTTTATTAAGTAAAGGGTATTTAAATGAAAATGTTTGTTTTCTCGTATTCTAAGTTTTCGATGGTATCGTGTTAGGTTGTATATGAGTGTGTGAGGAGGTAGGTCGTTACCTCGTGATCTACTTAAAGTTATAGCAAGTTTAATGGGGTTAAATGTAGAATTTAAACAATGTGGTATTTAAGTGAAAAAATACGATAAATTGAAATAGCCATCATTTCATATAATGAAACTTGATCAATTTGGTTGATTAGTTTTTAATAGTCAACATGAGGAAGTTTAAGTATGATTGTATTAGTGAGAAGTGGAATTTTATAAGAAACCGAATCGGAAATCGGATTTGTTTCGATTCCGTCGTGTTTTGTAAATCCGTATTTTTTTATAGGAGAGATAGGTAGAAATTGGGATTTACGGGTTCAGGACAACAAGGAGAGGGAGGTGGAACGGGAGGAGTTGCCGGTGCATCGCTTCGACGCCGGGAGCTCCTAGAATGATCAACGGAAGTTCGCCGGAAAATTCGCCGTAGCTTCGCCTCATGCTCGATTTCAAAGTACACAAGGTTTGTTGGAAATTTTTGAGAGTTGGCTCAAAGTTTAGGGTGAGGGGGTAGAGGGTTGGGATGGTATTTATAGGGTTAGGCTAGGGTTGGGGTAGATGAAGGGTTTTAATTTAAAAAAAATTGTAATGTGTATTAAAATCATTAAGAATTGGAGTAAAAGAGGATTAATTGTGTCTGTGGAAGTGGACTGCAGCTTTAAAGTATACAGGGATGTATAGAAGGACAAGAGACACAAAAAAGGTGTTGGGGACTCGGCCGGGTCGGGCCGAGTCACCAGGTCGGGAGGTGGGGGGTCTCGAGGTGTAGGCTCTGGTACTTTCAGTTTTGTGGGTGTAGTGGGAAAATCTGGAGTTATCACGTGTTGACTGTTGGGCTTCTATAAAATTTAAAACAAAATAAATATTAAAAATAATGTGGGGCATGGGATTTGAACTCTGGTGGCTTGGTTTAGCAATGCAAGGTATTACCAATGAGCTACAAGCTCTTTCTTGTAATTAAATTGCCAATTAATTACTTAAGTCTTGTGCTCAGGCAATAAATACCCCTTTATGGATTTTGAAAAAAATATTTGAAAAAATTTGTATAGGAAATTTAGGGTTGTTACTGATACCCAATTGAGCAGTTGTCAGGGGCGCCGCTGGAGCTTGCTCGAGATGCCTTATTGCTTTGTTGGTGTTGATGGCCTTGCCCCCAGCTGGGGCCAAGGAAAGTCATTCAAACACCAACTTGCATTTGGGTTGGGGCGTCTTCGAGACCGCCATATTTGGCCTCCTATCTTTCGAGGCCGGTCTATCTATTACTGGAGTTTGAAGAGCTGGGATGGTGTTAGCTGGCATGAACAGAATAGAACCGAATGGTAGCGGTGCCTCCTCCCATTGTCGCCCGAGACTGGCCGGGAGAACCGTCCTAGCATCCATCTTCATCGTGTAGGAGATGGGAGCTGTGTTGAAAGCTGGGCTTGCCCTTAAAGACATTTTGTTGCGTTCGAAAATTGCAGTCGAAAGTCGTTAACCTGCAAATAGAAGCATTATTTCAGTACAGACAATCGATGTATATGTTGATTGAGTTCGCATGGATGTTTAACCCGAAATATGGGAGGAAAGATCGGTCCCACCGGGCGTGCCAGAATCTGTAGGGTGTTTTTTGTCACTCCATTGAGATGAGAATACGCGCGCGCTTGTCAGGCGTACTACAGATTCCCCCTGCTTAGGGTAAGCGAGGGTTTATTGATTGTGGGGATCCGAATCTCTGGCAGCCGCGGACTAAGCTGCCGTTAATTACCTATCGTCTTTGGAGCGAGAGAACCTCCGATTGACGGGTAAAACTGGTCATGCGAACTCAATGCGATGCATTGGTAGGTGTTTTTTTAACATATAACAATGAAGACGTGTTCATTTTTTTTGTTCCATTTGTAAAAAAAAGAAATATATATATATATATATATATATATATATAAAATAACAAAAATAAATAAATAAATGTTTTTAAAAAAAAATATTATTCATAATTATTTTTATTTATTTATTTTTTTAATAAATAAAAAAAATTAAAAGAAGAAAAAAAGGGCTCCCCCACTCACGTGATGGGGGAAGAGGCTCACATTTAGTAAGAGCCTCCCCCTTACGTGAAGGGGAAAAGGCTCCTACTTGGTGGGAGCCTTCCCATCACGTGGGGGGCTCCAAAATTAATTAATTAATTTTTTTACGTGGAATTCAACTCCAAAAAGATTTTTGTTGTGGAATTAAATTCCAAAAGAATTTTAAATAAAGTTCAACTCCAAAAAGATTTTTATTGTGGAGTTAAACTCTAAAAGAATTTTAGGTGGAGTTAAACTCCAAAAGAATTTTTGTAGTGGAGTTAAACTCCAAAGAAATTTTAAATGGAATTCAATTCCAAAAAGATTTTTATTTGTGGAGTTAAACTCCAAAAGAATTTTAAGTGTTGTTAACTCCTAAAATGATTTAATGTGGAGTTAAACTCTCCAAAAACATTTTTATTGTGGAGTTAAACACCAAAAGAATTTTTGTAGTGGAGTTAAACTCCAAAAAAAATTTAAATGCAGTTCAACTCCGAAAAGAATTTTATTTGGTGTGTAGTTAAACTCTACTAAATGGGGCACCCCCTCATGTGAGAGGAGAGAAAAGGGGCTCTCAAGATGGGAGCCTCTCCCTCACATGAGAAGGAGCAACCCAAAATGGGAGCCTCCCACTCGCATGAGAGGGAGCAACCCAAAATGGGAGTAAAGGGGCACCAAAAATGGGAGCCTCCCACTCACATGAGTGGAAGCAACCCACAATGGGAGCCCCCCTCATATGAGAGGAAGAAAGGAACTCCCAAAATGGGAGCCTCTCACTCATATGAGAGGAAGGAACCCATAATGGGAGCCCCCCTCATATGAGAGGAAGAAAAGGGTTCCAAAAGAATTTTTTTTTGTATGTTGGAGTTAAACTCCAAAAAAATTTATTTGGAGTTAAACTTCTAAAACAATTTTATTGGGAGTTAAACTCCAAAATAAAGGTTTTTATTATAGAGTTAAACTCCAAAAGCATTTTATTTGTGGAGTTAAACTCCAAAAGATTTTCTCCTTTCTCTTTTGAGAAGAAACCCAAAATGGGTTCTCTTGAAACTCCAATATTTAGATCTTGGATAATAAAAAAAAGGACCTTTTTTCTCCTTTTGATGAAGTCTTAAGAGGTGGGTTTTTGGTAAAACTTTATTTAGTTTTAAAAAAAAAAGAGAACTAAGCTCTTGATTTAATTGGAAAATGAAAAGAAAGAGGAAGAACTTGAGAGAGTGAAGATGGAGGCACAAACCGTAGAGATTTGATAGGGAATGAATTCTCTCTCCTTCATTTCATCATCATGTTGCCTTTTATACGCTTACAAGATTACACATAGCCCCTTGGGCTTTACAAAATGGCATTTTACCCATCCCATGTCTCATGTGCTCATTTCTTTTGCACATGATCCATGAGTTTTACAAAAATTTGGCTTTATACCCATTTTTCTCACATTTATACATAAACAATTACATCAAAGTTATTTATCACAAAATTTTTATTTTGTCATGGGGGAGGCCGGCCGCTTCATGTTCGGGCTCGACTCGGGCATGAGCCCACTTGACCTGGGCTTGGGCCTACTTAGCTTGGAGTTGACTTTGACTTAATCAACCGGGGTGTAATTTTTGACCCCAACATATATATATCCCCGAATATAAGATTTAAAAAGGATCTAGATAGATTTAATAAATATTTGATTATCTGACATCTTGAGATTTAACCGAGATTGATAAAGCAAACTAAGATATGGCAGTCAGCACAATATAACTTATCCTTATCTTATGGGTATTAAAAGATATGTGATTATTTAAATATATGTTATAAATATTATACTAGATCCATATAGATTCAGTTCACTGATAAATATAAGATATAATCTAGCACTACACTGTGTTTCACATATGCGGGTCGGGTCGGATAACCACTACTACTATTCAAATGGCTTGCAACCCAAATGAATAAAATAAAAGAAATATAAAGCAAGTGTTAAAATACCAACTAATATTGTATAAACGTACTAGGGTGTTACATTCCATGACATCGAACTCATTGTGGTAGAAACGGAGGCTGCGATCCGGTGTCGCATCCCATGATCTAGGCGCATTCCACCTGTATAGAGATTACACACAAGTTAATATTCCAAAAAAACTTAAAATTTGAAATATGCGCATAGTTTCAATTACTTACTGGCATCCATATAGTTTTTGGCCATCTAAAGAGAACTGTGTCATAATGGTCGGGTGACCAATAGAGAGATATGTCCATAACCATATCCGAAATACAATATGATATAATTACGTTTTATATTGAATATCAATTTAATTACGCAAAATTAGTAAAATGCGGTTTTAAGTATTGTATACCTGAAGAAGCGTCAACCATCCCCCAAAACTCTTATGCTTTATCAATGCAGCCATCATCAGCTCACTGTAGATGAATGACCAATCGTGACACACTGGTCGAGATCAGCTAAAAGAGACAGGCAGGCAAGACCAACGCTGCTCTTGGTCCTATCCGGAAACAAGCGAACCCCTGTTTGATGAAAAATGTAGGCCCGTGCGTGCTGGTCGATCGCCGTAAGGGCAGCATCTATGGCATGCTCAGCACTAAACGCCTCTCATAGCCAACTCAAGTTAATACTAATGCCTTTCTTCTGCCCAACAGACTGAATCCTGCCCAACAAGCTGGGACACAAATCTGACCAATCATGGTTGTAGTCCACATCAACCACCTCTCCGTCTATAGGCAGACCAAGCAGCACAGCGACGTCCTGAAGGGTGATAGTTATCTCACTATCTCTAAAATGAAATGTGTAGGTCTCTGGTCTCCATCTATCTACCAAATCCGTAATCAAGCCTTTATCTAGATGTATATACTCTAATTTGTATAGAAAATGAAAGCCTGCCCGTTGCAGCTCAGCCTGCACACGAGCATCTCCAGCTGGGATCGGCTGCTCTGGACTAAGTGGTCAACGCATGTAATTACCTGATCACTTTGCCAACTACAAAAAGAGGACGTATATCAGTAACGTATAAATAACATATGTAATTAAAGAAAATAATATCGCAAAATTATACCTGTATCACTGCGGCGTTAGCCGATCTGTGGTCAACCTGTAAGTACAGAACACTAGTATTTATAGATCCAGGATCCATAGTTATATCTGTACAATGAAAAAGCCGAGTTATATTATCTTTGAAAAAATAGGCATGTATAACAAAGAACATATGTATGCGTGTATGTGTGTATAGATGTATGTTTTTTGTGTTTAGATGTGTGTGTGTGTGTGTGTGTGTGTGTGTGTGTGTGTGTGTGTATGCATGTGTGTGTATTTCATAATATAGGCGGTGATTACTAATGGCAACGTGGGGCTGGAGGATTTTTGCATCGTGCCTTGTTATGACCATACTCATTGCAGATGCTGAATCTATTTTGCCTACGTCATTCTCGTGAATCATCTATAACATTTTTGATACGAGTAGAACGTGGTTGTCCTGCTTGTCTCCTACCGATAGGTGGTAATATCATTGGACCGTTGTATGCATCCTAATATCGGCTATTGGGTACAGGATGAAACAACGGGGCATAAGAAGGTTTGTATTTGGGGACTGAATACCACTTCGAAACAAGATTATGATGTGCAATGTTCCCCACACCCTCTGCTCGTGTGCATGCTGAAATTACATGTGAACAAGGTAACTTTTGTAACTTAGGAATACTGCACATACAACTGCAGTTCCTACCATCATGACTACGTCGTAATTTTTACATCTTTGTCAATCACCTGCCATTCAGGCTGGATGAACCTCACGATCCAAGCATGCCTAACATCAGTAGCCCTTTTTGTTATTAATTATTTGAACTTAGGACATAATTTTGTCGTCCACTTTTGTCCCTCCTGACGTCGTGCGAAGAAGTATTTATTCGCCTTGTAAAAAGCCTGAATAGGCAAAAACCGAGATCCTTATAAGACTTCGTTAAAACTTTCTGAAGCATTCGTAATTATCATGCAAAATCCTACTATCATCTTTCGAAAGAGCCTATCTTTTTTTTCATTTTTAAGACTACTTTCAATCCAAGTATCCGCTCTTAGACATATACGTTTAAGTTTCTCTCTTAGCTTTGTATATGTCAAGTCATCTGGTGCACATGCAATTTGAGAGAACAAACTCTGCAAGGTTTTGCCACTAAATCTAGTAGTTGAGAAGTTGGCTCTAATATCTCGCATACAATAACAATGACTATGGGGTTCCGGCCATGATTTTCTTAGTGCTGTTGGAATCCCTTTCATCCGGTCAGATATGAAAGTAATGTGTCTTCCCCGCACGGAAGAAATATAGAGATGAATGCAAGCAATGAACCACTCCTAATTTTTAATGGTTTCACCTCCAACTACAACATATGACAAAAGATAAAGACCATTTGCATCAGCACCGGTAGTAATGAGTAAAGTCCCTTTGTATTTGCCGTAAAAATGTGTCCTATCAATACTGATAACAGGACTGTTAGTTATATGTATGCCTTAGAGGCCATTATTATACATATGATGTATATTATAGTGGATGCTTGGACATATATAGAGAGGACTTTCTTGCTCGACATGATAGTATGTTATCTGGTTGCTCTTTGTCTTAACATGTAGACTTGTATTGTGATACTGTCTTGCTCTTACATGTTGATAAAACCCTTAGGACGTGTACTTGACTACCAGGACTATGAGGGAGATCATACTAGTGGGGTCAGGGTAATCCGCAAGTACATCCTTTAATTTTTCCTAGTCGAGAGTGTATCGAGATAGGGCATCGATATTCCAGAGTAGACTAGTGTATACGCTTCTTGACCAATATGATGGGCGATGGATGATCCCACATCTATTGGTGTTTGACATCAAAGATGGTATACGGGTGTTCAGTGGAGACTGGGTACACTGAACGGACTCGCCAAGAACTCGGAGATGGTATTATACCTAGCGTCAGATAGCAGTTCTTTGATGACACTGGTACAAGTTAGTCTGTAAACCCGAGATCGTCATAGAGTCTTGTGTGATTCCCATTATTCTTTGATTTCCACCTTACCACGTTCAATAGAACGTGCAAAACGGTGGCTTTTGGGTACAGTCCCGAGTCATATGGAGGCAATGAGCGATAGGAGGGGATTCGTCTCTCCCGGTATTAGGGGTTGATGTTGCGCTGTGCTTGATTGACTATAATAGGAAGTCCCTGGCCAGGGCTGATACGGAGATTTACTAGTAAATGTTATCAGTGTTAGTTATATGTATGCCCTAGAAGCCATTACTGTACATACATTGTATATTGTAGTGGATGCTTGGACATATATAGGGAGGACTTTCTTGCTCGACATGATAGTATACTATCTGGTTACTCTTTATCTTAATATGTACTCTGATTGTCTCTATGTCACATGTTGATAAAGCCCTTAGGATGAGTACTTGACTATCAGGACTATGATGCAGATCATACTAGTGGGGACAGTGTTGATCTCTTCGAACCTGGTTTAGGTGCATCAAGAAGACTATTCCTCGGGACCGGGAAACTGGAAGGATAAAGAAACCTACCCGGTGGACTGCCGAGCTACAAGTCCTATGACACAGGAGCGGGATTCTCAGTGTAGTCGCCAAGTACATCCTTCAAATGTTCCTAGTCGTGGGAGTACCGAGACAGGGCATCGATACTCCAGAGTAGACTAGCGTATGCGCTTCTTGACCCATATAATGGGCGATGGATGATCCCATATCCATTGGTGTTTGACATCAGAGAAGGTATACGGGTGCTCAGTGGAGACTGGGTACACTGGATGGACTCGCTGAGAACTCCCAGATGGTATTATACCTCACATCAGATGGCAGTTCTCTGGTGACACTGCTACAGGTTAGTCTGTAGACCCGAGATCGTCATAGAGTCTTGTGTGATTCCCACTGTGCTTTGATTTCCATCATACCATGTCTAAGAGGGCGTGCAAAACGGTGGCTTTTCGGCACAGTCCCGAATCACATGGAGGCAATGAGCGATAGGAGGGGTTTCGTCTCTCCCGGTATAGGGAGTTGATGTTGCGCTGTGTTCAATTGGCTATAACTGGAAATCCCTGGCCAGGGTTGCTGAGATTTACTAGTAAGTGTTATCAGTAGTTTCTCAAACTGGTATAGACCTCGTATCGACACGGCTTATCAAGCTACTGGGGTCTGACGTTTACCACCCCTAGGCGAGATATGCGACATATCAGACGAAGAGACCGGACTGAACGGGAGTGTTACTGGTTGGATTCGCAGGAGAATGTACAGGCTTACTTGTTGATCTTCTGATCGCTCAATACCTGAGTGGCTGTTACGTTTAGCTGACCGCTTGCAGCTTGTGGGTGTTTGATATGATCATCACCTACTGCCGGCGTATTGACGATTCTTTAGAGTCCTACACAGAGGTTTCCTGGCTCAGGCAAAACGGAGTAGGAGCACATATGTGATATGTGTGGGACCGAGAATAATACGTGTATGCGATACCGTATTAGATTCTCACGATATGAGATATCAGCTGGGTATATGTGATATAGCCGGGTCATCGGATCAAGTGTTGATTCGATGAACTGATACAGATTATATTAGTCGGTTATTTATGAAATAGCCGGATTATCGGATCAAGTGATTGATTCGATAATGCAAACCGACCGGACAGACGTGATAGATGTTTTAATGTATAATTATATATTTGATATATTAAATTGCATTAACTAATATAAGCTCACTTAAAGATTCATTTTATCACTCGAGTAATACATTGATATATATGTGATATATGTTAATTGTATTATTTTATTTTGTTACAATAAATATTGTATATGTGATATATAATATTGTAACAAGTTAGGGTTATAAATGCAACATGTTTTGTGGAGTTTAAATATGGTTAGGGTTTGGATTAGGGTTAAGCTTGCATGAAGCTTTCAAGAAGCTTCTTGAAGTTTTGACTTTAACTTGTGATATTTTGCATAGATATTTCTTTAACCCAACCCAACCCTTTACCATAGTTAATTCTCTACATGGGTTAAGTTTTCATTCTTAACCTATGGTTGCATTTCTAACCTCACACAAGTTTCATTATTCATCACAAAAGAGAATCTTCTTCTTCTTCCTTCTTCTTTTTGATGAAAAGCTTTCTAGCTTTTTCATGTGTGATGAAAATGAGTGAGAAATAGAAAACAAATGAGAGCTAAATTCCTACTTCATCATCCTCATCTATTCTTTCCACTTATATTAGGGTGTTTGCTTTGCTAATACTTGATTAGCAAAGCAAGAGCTTGGGTTTGAGTTTCTTCAAGGTAGATCATTTTTGTTATTGAAGATCGGAAGCAAGCTTGCATCTTTCTCTTCATGGATCCTCTCTTGAGTCCGGGTACTCGATGATCGTAGCGAAGGGACCTCAACACGGAGCTTTAGAAGTGAAGGAACGGACTACAAAGGTTGTAATCCCTAACTCTTAGAAGTAAAGTTGTTTACTTGCTTTGTTTCGCCCAATCTCTAGTCTAAGATCTTGGTTAGGGTTGTTCGGCACATGAAATTTTTTGATTTTGGCATAGTTGATGCCTTGTAGAACCTTTTGACAGTGCCTAGTAACCCTACAGTGGTATCAGAGCCAAGCTAGAGCTTTAGGCAAAGTCTAGACAAAGTTTAAAGTCCGATCGAACCCCGAAACGTCGCAATACACCCCCTCTCTGGAAAATTTTTAAAATGTTGATTTTTTCTGTATTAAAAATACTCAGAAAATTAAGCAGGGAATTCTAAGAATTACTGTGAAGTACGGAGCACTAATTCCCTCATTGGACCGCGGAACCGTGGCCAAACCATGCGTTTGGCGACGGTTCCACGGCCATCTTCAATAGTTTGGTGCTACCACTTCCGGGGTTTATTCTTGGTTAATTTTGCATGCTTCTGGGAATTTTTAATTATACTCAAGTGTTGAGTTTTCTGGAGATCTTTTGTATTCGTTGATTCGATCGGAAAGTTTAACTTCGTTTAAGTTTTTCCGGGTAATTTAGAACGTGTTAAAAAGTTCGAACGGATATCAATAACTCACTTTTTCCCCTACCGAAAAATTTCCAAGTGTTGGATTTTTTCCTTAATTAAAGAACATTCATAGTCGTGAAAGTAACACGGTGGACCCTCTAGAAGAACACAAACCTTAACTCGATTATGTAACCGTCTGAACCGCCTCTAAACCTTAGGGTTTGGGGCAGTACGGCGTTGCCACATGTGAGGCGTTGGTTTGACCTTTCTACGGCTGGACCATTGGTACTGTGGCATGTGATGGATACTTTTTGAACTCCGCTCAAGTGTTGAGCTATTTGGGAAATCTTGGATGCTTGTTTATTCGATCGGAAAGTTTAACATTGTCTATTTATCTGGAATGTGATACAATATTTGGAATCCACAAGTTGTTATAAGATAACTAATTTGAATGTTATAAATCTAGCAGTTTAGTCTCATTTGATCAGTTGCCACGGGATTTTGATGTGATCAAAAGTCCGTCGCAATCACATAGCGTACGCGGATACTCACCGGGTAAACTTAAAAGATAGCCACGCCCATAGCCCCGACCAAGTGACTGTAGGAGAACCCCGTCGCCAAAAGCATCCGTTCGGGTGCTTGCGGCAGCGGTGTTCCGCCTTAGTGCACTTCGTCGACGGCATCCGGGGGTGCGGCCGTCTACTAAAGTTTGCGACGAGCATTCGATCAGGATGTCGGGAATCTTGTTGAATTGCCCGACTAGATATTGAAAAGTATTTTCGAGATCGAGACTAAAATGCGGGGTTAATAATTGTTATGCATGCGATGTGTAAGGAATTCATTTGGTTAGGCATGAGATGTCTAAGAAGGTTGCGGATTCCAACTGTTGTAGTTTTACACTTTCTTTTCTGCGACCGTAAGTGTAATATGTGGTGTATCGCCGGTTTCGTTGCTATACATCAACGACAATTGGGATACACATTTTTACTTACGTTGATGACATGTGATGTTATGTGTTGCTGTGATATGTTATATTGGATCGTCGTGTTTTGAATAGCCGGGGTTTTTATGTGAGATGAGAGTTTTTATTTTTCATTCATGTAAAATTCATTTGTATATAATATTCTTTTATTAGGGCACTTCCGGGATGAGGATGATGTCACCGTTGTATATTATTTACTTTTCCGCATTAGGTAGACCCAAGGCGGGGAGCATAAGTAACCGGATTCTAGGGTCCAGTGGGAGGCCATCTCGAGGAGTCGAGACCGGGTCTCTTAACCCTAGAATTGGCAGTGTTGCTTGACCTCTTGTAGGGGTCTAGGGATGTGGGTTTGGCTATTCATCGCGACCGTGGAATCCGTGTTTTATACAGGCTCGTATTAAAACACGGACCTCCTAGTATATCCAATATTTCATATGTTATCTTCTGCTGCAATGTTTTGTGATGAGATCATATTACTGCCTGAGATGAATGTTTATATTATATATATGAGATATATGTTATATTGCTGATTTCGTTTCAAATGTGATGCTTGTAAAGCATAATAAAATGGGACTTCATTAATGAGATTAATGAAACTAAAAGAAACCTAAATATGTTGTAGAAACTTGTCTAAAAAAATTGGTAGCTCTAGTTCTTGCTTTGCATAGCTGTATTCCTTATAGAATATCCAACACTTTATTCGATAAGGAAAGAGCCGAGATCCCTTCACCGGGAGTGACCTCTTTAGCGAAACTAGCAGATGCTACAAACTCGGTTTGTCTTTTGATTGTTTTTATAGTTTTTGCTTTGTATAGTGATATTTGTGAAATATCCTGCACCTTATTCGATGAGGAAAGAGCCGAGATCCCTTCATCGGGAGTGACCTCTTTAGCAAAACTAGAAAAGGCCTCAAAAACATTCCATTAAAAAAATCACTCGATTTTACAACGATATCAAGTTCATTACGCAAAGGGTTTTCTTAAAAACCTGTCGTAGCCCTCCGTCATTTCAGATAAGTATTACTTAGTATTCGTGCTACGTTTGTTGGCCTGCGTCAAGACGTAGTGTGCGGTAGCTAACTAGTGCTTATCTGCAGCATACGATGCGATTGGATTAGGGTAGTCGTGCAACTTTGTTGGCCTGCATCAAGGGTCGTACGGATGGGTTTAATTCAATCAGGAAATGTACGGGGTTGAACTTGACTAGGGGACTATGGTTTGTTGGCCTGCGTGAAGGTCATAGGACGCTAGGGGCAAAATATTATCGGGAATTTCAAGTGTTGAAATTTGCAATGAGATTGCATACCTTTTATGAGATAGTTAGATCCCGATACCCGCCGCGAGTAAGAGTTACTCCTGGGAGAGTTTTACACATTACAATTAGCCGATCAAGTAGGTGTCTAGAAAGGTGTTAACGGGGTTACGCCCCTGGGAAAACGAGCTTTATTTTAATTAGGTCCGTGCGAAAGCACGGGAAACCTCCCTCAAAGTACCGGCACTGGCCTGGCTGAAAGATTGGCGAATTTGTAGAATGTAATTAATCCCGGCTAGTCTTTCCTTTTAGGGTTTGAAGGAAGATTTGACTAAAACAGTGGGAGACATCCTAATTAGATATATTAATAACCAATCTAATCTTGCAAGAGCATACGCTGAGTGTTTTCTTCTCTCTCTCTCCTAGTTACGACTATGTCACGCCTTAATCAAGATAATAATACGGATGTATTGACCGAACCCGCTTGTTATACTGCGCTAAGGAACGTTGGTCCCGCTCCAACTTATAATTGTTATAAGACAGAGCAGGAAATAGGGGATTACCAGAATTCCCGTGCCACACAAACGAAGAAAGTGCATGCTGATGCATCTTCTTCGGGTGTGTTCATTACTAAAAATTGTTTCTCAGTATCCTTTATGTCTTGGGTATGAGATACCGGATCAGGATCCCGCAAATATAATTTGTTACATGGGCTACAAATAGGTAGAGAACTGAGAACAGGTGATAAGTTTCAAGAGTTAGAAATGATGCAAGTGTTGCAGCCAAGTCTGTTGGCAGTTATCACCCTGTATTATCAAAATACATTGATTCTGAACGAATGTTATTAGATACCGAACCTGATATACAACATCATATAGTCTCTTTATTAGTAAAGAAGGATATAATTTTGTATTGTTGGATAATGTTTTGAACATTTCCTATATCAAGAGTTGATCGGTTCAAGCACGTTATCTAAAAGCATAGACATTCTAAATCAAACCACAGTTCTTAAACGTACAGAACACACACAAGAGGAAGAGTTCAGAAATGAACGAATCCTTCTTGAGGCATTGTAGACTAGGTCATATCGATGCGACCCGACTAGCTGAAGTTACATAAAGATGCATATTTAAATTAGTTTGGATTTACATCTTGTAAAACTTGCCAGTCATGTGACAAAGATAAGATGACCACAGCTCCGTTTATTGGAAACAGAAAAAGAGTTAGTGAACTCTTGGGATTGATACATGCTGATGTATGAAGGTCCTTTGTCTACACATGCCAAGACCGGTTCTTTGTACTTCATTACATTCACTGATTATCTCTCAAGATTCGAACATATGTTCCTGTTGAAACACATGTCTGGAACTTTTGAGAAATTCAATGAATATAAGTTAGAAGTAGAGAACCAAAACGGGTATAAGTATTATGTCCTTTGATGAGATCAAGGAGGAGAATACTTGAGCACGGAATTCCTGGACTATTCTAAAGGAGAATGAGATTCTCTCTCAGCATTACTCCTCCGCATGCACCACAGCACATCGGTGTATCGGGGCGGAGCAATCGCACCCTATGTGATATGGTGTGCTCTATGATGAGTACTACTGAGTAGCCTATTTTCTTTTGGGGTTATGCACTTGAGAAGTTGCATACCTATTGAATAGGGTCCCAACCAAATCAGATGCCTACCACTCCATATGTGATATGGTATGGGAAGAGCCCATCTCTTAAAGATGTTAAGATTTGGGGTTGTCCGGCCTATGTCAAAAGCAAAATCCGGACAAGCTCGAGGCAAGGTCAGTTCTGTGGAAGTTTGTTGGATATCCCAAGCATTCGCAAGGGAATATCTTCTACCACATCGAGGAACAAAAGATATTTTATTTCTCGGCATACCACTTTTTGAGAAAAAAGGAATTTCTTGTGAAGAAATTAGTGGTCATGAGGTAGAACTGGAAGGAGTTCCAGCTATACAAACTGGAGCTGATGATTTGGTAAACCCGGAGGATTCAATAATTTCCAACGAACCTCAGCCTCTCCGCCGATCTGGTAGGGTACCTCATCCACCTGAGAGATACTTCGGTTTCTCTATGACAGTGGGAGCCAGGATTGCATCATGAGATGATGACCCAACTAGTTTCGAGCAGGCCATCAGGAGTGGGGACTCTGTGAGAATAGCTGGATGCTTAGCGATCTGAGATGGAATCCTTATACACCAACAAAGTATGGACTTTGGTTGCTTTATCTGAAGGGTTAAATCCCCATCAGGAGCAAGTATATCTTAAGAAGATTACTTGGTGTACATGGAAAAGTTGAGACTTTCAAAGCTATGCTTAAGTCCATCCAGATCCTACTTGCCATGGCTACATACCATGACTACGATATCTGGCGGTTGGGTGTCATGACTGCTTTTCTAAATAATGATTTGGAAGAGAGCGTCTATAAGTACACAGCCAGAGGGCATCGTAGACAGTAGGAGCAGCAGAAACATGTGCAAGATGTTTTATGTGATAAATCAGTCATCGCGGAGTTGGAATGTCTGTTTTGATGTGGTAGTCAAAGCGTTTGACTTCATCAAAATGGTAGATGAACCTTGTATATACAAAAGGTAGTAGGGAGTATGGTGGTGATCCTCGTATAGTACGTGGATGACATACTCTTGATAGGGAAGGAGTTTCCTATGCTACGCTCGGTCAATCTCCTCTTATCACAAAGATTCTCCATATAGGATTAAGGTGATACCTCTTAAATCCTGGGTTATGGATTTATGAGATAGATCTAATTGGATGTTAGGATTCTCACTAGTAGTAGTGAGATGGTATCAATCGATCATGGGGAGAATCACTGGAAAGTTTCTAAGGTGATAAGGACGACTGAATGTCAGTCGCAGGCATTGTCTTTACCCTCAGTGGAGGGACGGTATGTTGGAAGAGTTCCAAGCTAGATACCGTGACATACTAGACGATTAAAGGCAAGATACATCGTTACCAAGGATGCTACCAAAGAGACAGTCTGGATATATTTTATTTCATAAGATGAACTTCGTTCCTGCCATTGTGTGACAATGGAGTTGTGGCTTATACCAAGGAACCCCCGTCTCATCAGAAATCCAGACATATTCTTAGGCAGTATCGCCTGATCATGGAGATGGTTGATCTCCAGGGAGATCAAGGTTAGGAGAGTAGACACAGAGGACAACAGCGCGGATCCACTCACAAAAACCCATTTCCCAGAAGAGACTTTTATGGGATGGTTGAGTATGAGATACTTCAACCACCGCTTATCTACAACAGATGGCTCTAGTGCAAGTGGGAGATTGTTAGTTATATGTATGCCCTAGAGGCCATTACTGTATATACGTTGTATATTGTAGTGGATACTTGGACATATATAGGGATGACTTTCTTGCTCGACATGATAGTATGCTATCTGGTTACTCTTTATCTTAACATGTATTCTGATTGTCTCTATATCACATGTTGATAAAGCCCTTAGGATGAGTAATTAACTACCAGGACTATGATGCAGATCATACTAGTGGGGACAGTGTAGTCGCCAAGTACATCCTTCAAATGTTCCTAGTCGTGGGAGTACCGAGATAGGGCATCGATACTCCAGAGTAGACTAGCGTATGCCCTTCTTGACCCATATGATGGGCGATGGATGATCCCATATCCATTGGTGTTTGACATCAGAGAAGGTATACAGGTGCTCAGTGGAGACTGGGTATACTGGACGGACTCGCCGAGAACTCCCAGATGGTATTATATCTCACGTCAGATGGCAGTTCTCTGGTAACACCGGTACAGGTTAGTCTGTAGACCCGAGATCGTCATAGAGTCTTGTGTGATTCCCACTGTGCTTTGATTTCCATCATACCATGTCTAAGAGGGCGTACAAAATGGTGGCTTTTGGGCACAGTCCCGAATCACATGGAGGCAATGAGCGTTAGGAAGGGTTTCGTCTCTCTCGGTATAGGGAGTTGATGTTGCGCTGTGTTCGATTGGCTATAACTGGAAATCCCTGGGCAGGGTTGCTGAGATTTACTAGTAAGTGTTATCAGTAGTTTCTCGAACTGTTATGGACCTCATATCGACACGACTTATCAAGCTACTGGGGTGTGACGTTTACCACCCCTAGGCGAGATATGCGACATATCAGACGAAGAGACCGGACTGAACGGGAGTGTTACTGGTTGGATTCGTAGGAGAATGTACAGGCTTGCTTGTTGATCTTCTGATCGCTCAATACCTGGGTGGCTGTTACGTTTAGCTGACCGCTTGCAGCTTGTTGGTGTTTGATATGATCATCACCTACTGCCGGCGTATTGACGATTCTTTAGACTCCTACACAGAGATTTCCTGGCTCAGGCAAAATGGAGTAGGAGCACATATCTGATATGTGCGGGACCGAGAATAATATGTGTATGCAATACCGTATTAGATTCTCGCGATATGAGATATCGGCTGGGTATATATGATATAGCCGGGTCATCGGATCAAGTGTTGATTCGATGAACTGATACAGATTATATTAGTCAGTTATTTGTGAAATAGCCGGATTATCGGATCAAGTGATTGATTCGATAATTTAATATATAATTATATATTTGATATATTAAATTTCATTAACTAATATAAGCTCACTTAAAGATTCATTTTCTCACTCGGGTAATACATTGATATATATGTGATATATGTTAATTGTATTATTTTATTTTGTTACAATAAATATTGTATATGTGATATATAATATTGTAACAAGTTAGGGTTATAAATGCAACATGTTTTGTGGAGTTTAAATATGGTTAGGGTTTGGATTAGGGTTAAGCTTGCATGAAGCTTTCAAGAAGTTTCTTGAAGCTTTGACTTTGACTTGTGATATTTTGCATAGATATTTTTTTAACCCAACCCAACCCTTTACCATAGTTAATTCTCTACATGGGTTAGGTTTTCATTCTTAACCCATGGTTGCATTTCTAACCTCACACAAGTTTCATTATTCATCACAAAAGAGATTCTTCTTCTTCTTCCTTCTTCTTTTTGATGAAAAGCTTTCTAGCTTTTTCATGTGTGATGAAAATGAGTGAGAAATAGAAAACAAATGAGAGCTAAATTCCTACTTCATCATCCTCATCTATTCTTGCCACTTAGATTAGGGTGTTTGCTTTGCTAATACTTGATTAGCAAAGCAAGAGCTTGGGTTTGAGTTTCTTCAAGTTAGATCATTTTTGTTATTGAAGATCGGAAGCAAGCTTGCATCTTTCTCTTCATGGAGCCTCTCTTGAGTCCGGGTACTCAATGATCGCAGCGAAGCGACCTCAACACGGAGCTTTAGAAGTGAAGGAACGGACTACAAAGGTTGTAATCCCTAACTCTTAGAAGTAAAGTTATTTACTTGCTTTGTTTCGCCTAATCTCTAGTCTAAGATCTTGGTTAGGGTTGTTCGGCACATGAAATTTTTTGATTTTGGTATGGTTGATACCTTGTAGAACCTTGTGACAGTGCCTAGTAACCCTACAATCAATAGTTTATCGACCCGTTATAAGCCTCAGATCGGCATGACTTATCGGTTACTGGGGTCTGACGTTTACCACCCCTAGACTAGATATGTGACATATCAGACGAAGAGACCAGACTGTACGGTAGTGTTATTGACAGGCTTTACAGAAGTATGAGCAGACTTGCTTGTTGATATTCTGATCACTCAATACCCGAGTAGCCGTTACGTCCAGCTAGTACCGCTAACGGATTGTGGGTGCTTTATATAATCATCACCTACTGTCGGCGTATTGACAAGTCTTTAGAGTCATACACAGAGGTTTCCTGGTTCAGGCGAAAAGAAGTAGGAGCACATATGTGATATGTGCGGGACCGAAATTAATACGAGTATGTGATACCGTATTCTATTCTCGCGATATGTGATATCGGTCGGTTTTATGTGATATAGCCGGGTTATGGAATCAAGTGTTGATTCGATAAGTTGATATATATGATATTAGTCGGTTATATGTGATATAACCATATTATTAAATCAAGTATTGATTTAATAATTTAATGTATAATTGTATATTTGATATACTAACATGCATTAACTAATATTAGCTCACTTAAGCATTTCTTTTTCTCACATGTGTACACTTAATATATATGTGATATATATTATTGTGTCATGCTTGTTAATACATGCTACATGGGTGCATGAGACTCACACCATGCTCATGATAATGTAGGGTTTATTTATTTAAAGTAAATCACAAATTGGTTGGAAATTTGTTATGGTTGATACTTAGTGGAAGCTTGTAGAACCCATTGACTTGGTCCACTAATTTTGTCTTACATTAGATATTTATTAACCCAACCATTGTCATTAGCCATGGTTAAGTCTCTACAAGAGTTATATGAGATATTTTCTCACACATGGTTGCTATTCTCACTCATTCTATTTTTCCTCTTCATCTTCTTCTTCATCAAGAGAGAGCTCTCTAGGTTTTGGAGAGATGAAGAAAATAAGAGAGAAAATTAATTCTAAAGTAAGCTAAAATCCTACTTCATTATCCTCTACTAGACTAGCCATTTAGTTTAGGGTGTTAGCTTCACTAATCCCTAATTAGTGAAGAGGTAGATTAAGTTAGAGTCACCTCGACGTAGATCATGTTTGGCCTCGAAAACTTCAAGCAAGCTTGTTCCTTTCACCTTGTAGAGTCCAACTAGAGTCCGGGAGACCACTACTTGCAGCTAAGGGACTTCTACACGGAGCTATTGAAGTGAAGGACCGGTCTACAAAGGTTGTATTCCTTGTTCACTTAGATGTAAAGTTATTTACATGCTTGTATTGTCTAATTTTCTAGTTAAGATTCTAGGGTTAGGGTTATGTAGCATGGCATTTTTTTGAAAACGGCATGGATGATGCATCCCGACCATATCTGTCGTGCTAGGTAATCCTATAAGGACGAAAATAAGCAAAACCATCAATTGCTGATCCGAATGCCCAAAATGCATCGATAAAATATCCTATTCTTTCTGATATTGAAACGTCGGCTAATTTGAAGACGATCCCGAGATTAGTAGATTTGATGGCAGTAAGGTATCGTGGCAAATGTTCATACGAATCTTCCCAATCTCTGTATATTTTAGACAATACCCCGTTCAAGGCATTTCAGGCCTTCATATAATTTATCTCAATGAATAATGTATCTTTTATAAGCACTTGAATTATTTTGGAGGTAAAATCGACATCCGCTTTCATAAAAGACAATATCCTGTTACATATGAATGTAAAAGTAACCTGTTTATGATTTGAATTCACTACAGAACTCACACAAGTATGATTACCCGCATACTTCTTTATCTGCCAATATCCCGTCGGTGATTTCTTCGATATATATGCATGAAGCCTCCAAAGGCAGTTCACGTCTGTTCTACAAACGACGATGTACTTGGTCGTGGTAATGATTGGTTTAAAAGAAACTCCGTGTTTAATTGACCAAATGTTGACTGCCTGAATTAACTTCTCTTTATTCCCGAACAAATCACCGACCTTCAACTCACTTTCAATATCGACTGTCGAAAGCCTATCGCATGAAAGTTGACATTCTCCATTACAGCTGTAGATAACATGTGAGCATCTGTTATGTTATCGGCAAGTGGATCTTCAAACGCAACGAAGTCATTATTAACATATGAATTAGTAATCCACTGCATATCATTCTCATCGTCAAGGAAATGTGCAATTTGCATGTTGTCTTGTACTTGAATCTCGTCCTCATCACTAGCATCATCATCATCACTTTCATCTCCATTATGTTCCAATACTGCTGGATCCATAGCAGGTACATCAGTTGGATGTGCGGAACCAACATCAGGGACTTGCATGGTACTTGATGTTCCGGTTTCATACCGACAAAATTCCGACCTATCGTTTGCAAACGGTTTCCATTCCGAATTGTATCCGTATTGTATGACTGCATGCGTTCAGTATTTTGGGACAAAATATTGAAGCCGAAACTTGACGTTGGCATGTAATTAAAACCGAAGTTTGACGGTGACATGCAATTATAACCGACCGGCGGTATATAAGAACCGCATACAAATTTATGAAAACTCAGTAACTATAGCATATCTCCACTCTCAATAAATAGTGGTCCGCTAAATGTACATGTGGTATAAAGATATGCAACGCAATAGTTCGTAAAATGCTAATTCACTGGCGTCCCACTTGATGTGTCTTCACCTTCGTAACTTTGATCTCTATAGTGTTCATCATTGGTGGAAGATATAAATCCGGTAGAATCAGTATTCATATTGAGCATGCGTGTCATTTCTCCTCACAGGTAATGCTCGGATGCTCGAAATAAAGAATCAGGCACTTCAGAATAAAGTTCGTGCAGTTGAGCGGACGTCAATATCTTTTTCTTCACAAACAGCTCGATCGATTTCGATTTTGATGCAAACATGATTTGTGTATTCTCGTCATCGGATACTTCAATGGCGGTATATTCATGCCCCGTCGGCCATTTGCATATTAAGGAGATATTGAAATCTAACGGATTGATTTTGATAGCTTTGTACACTACTTGACACAGCTCGTTGTATGTGCTAAACTTTTTGAATCTAGTCATCTTAGTTTTTCCACCGACATATTCAGGAATATTATTTTTTTCAATCATTAATTGGCCACCGAAATAGCAAACTAGATGGATGTAATTATCCATCATTTTTCCACCTGTCAGAAATATTAACGCATTTTGAGAGTTCTCATCAAACAAGCTACATATTTATCTTTACAATTATACTCATCTCATTATATAAAATTACAATAAAATTCATATTTATAACATGTAACAAGTTGCAAGAACTTGTATCCCACTCATTGATCTGTCATAAGTAAAATTGGGGAAAACACTTAATATGTACCCAATTTGTTTGAATTACTTACCCAATACGAAATTTTAACCAAATTTTTATGAATTATTTTTAAATAAAATTATGGTTTAGCTAACCTTCGAGATGCTCACAGTGGTGATGACGATGGTGAGGATGAAGATGATTGTTCGTCCGTGAATTTTTACCTAAAGCTGCACAAGCGAGAGATTGTGAGATCGAGAGAGCCGAGTGAGACAGAGAGATGAGAGAGAGAGGGAAGGGGAGAGAGAAGAGGGAGAGACTAGAGGAAGTCTCGGGGGGAATAGAAGAGGTCTCGGAGGAGGTCAGGAAGAATAGAGGTCTCGGGAGGGAAAGAGATCGAGAGAGAGGGAGAGAGAGTACCTGAGATAAAGAGAGAGAGCGACCGAGAGAGAGAGAGAGAGAGAGAGAGAGAGAGAGAGAGTGAGTAATGAGGAAAGTTAAGACATCATATCGATTTAAACAAGGGAATGGATGCACTTTCAAAATGTGCCCAATAATTTTGGACTAAAATATATAGGCGTAGTTTGAATTGTATCCATTACATATGTATGGGGCGAAACTGTGCCCCATACAAATATAATGGGCGCAGTTTGAAACCGTGCCCAATACAATTGTAAAGGACGCATTTTGAAACTATACCCCATATATTTGTAATGGGCTACGTCCCTTAAAAAAAATTGTTCACGTCAGCGCTGGCGCCTACGAGGCAGAAAGTGATGTTTTTGTAATTTGTTTGGAAAGTGTTTTTTTTTTTTAAAAATATTATTTTAATATGGTTTAATATAAAAAAAATGGCCTAATTTCTTCAATAAAAACCCATGCCGCACTCTTTTGGATTTTTGATAATTCCAGTGAGGAAAAAAATATGCAACTTTGATTTGGATAACAGACCTTTAGGAATATGCTGAAATACAATGCATATGTTGAGGGGGAAAAAATTGTAGGCCTAGTTGCAAGAAGGTTGATATACAAATTAATAAACAAATCAAGTAAAAGCTTCGTATCTTTAGAGTGTAAAATGATGAAAAAAACAATTTAGATAGTGTAGGCATGTACAGTAATAATTATTCGTTCAAAATAGTTGGTTTTGGCTTTTTTCAAATTTTAAATTTTGGGGTTTAAATTACTTTTGTCATTATATTTCTACCCTTTATTGCAGGAGATTTTATAGGTTTGATACTTGGTGTCATTTACCATTGACATGTTCCCTCCTTCGATTAACCTCTTATTCGTCTGCTCCATTTACCCAACTTATTTCTACTATCTGGACTCCATGTCCATAATCAAATGTATTCTAATAATATTACTATTGAAATTAAGGTGTCATTCGTTGCTTTTAATAACAAGTCTTCATCTTAAATTTTTGAGGTCGGCTGTATGAATCATTTTCTTCCATTCCGCTCTATTAAGAATTGTCTCCGTCAAACTAACAATTAGCATATCGTTCTTAATTGTCTCTATCCATATTTGTCTCCGTCAAACTAATAATTAGCATATCGTTCTTAATAGTTTACCTACCCTTACCCTTAATAGTGTCATGAATTATAATTTTGTCACTTTTTCTTACCGAAGTATTGGCTGGTCTCTGTTGCACATGTCCAAACCATCTCAACTAATTCTCTCGCATCTTATCCTTTATAACTTTATCACGAATACATTCATTCCTTATCTTATCATTCATTGCTTATAAAAGCACCCAATTGTCGTGTGTATGCCAAATGCAATGTATTTTATGGGTTGTTAATATTCATGGGTCCAACCGTCACTTTATGTGTTCGGTTGATTGTTAATAGTTGTGCTTTATTTATCATGGTCGGTTGAGTTGATATGTTTTACCATATTCTGGTTGAGATTAAATTTAATTGTATACATCCATATAAGGTTCTTCATCATTCGACATCCTTATTTAGAATTATATTTAGGAATTTCCTTTAGATCTTCCTTTTCTAGAAGTTTATTAAGGAAACATGTTCCATTCTTAAGGACTCGTTTTATTGAACTCCTACATGGTTTGATAATAGAGTTTAGGGTAAATTGTTGAAAAAACCCGACCCTTTTAAAACTTATGAGAAAATCCCCGAGCTTTTTCAACTAGTAGAAAACCCCCTGGGCCTATGAAGAATTCCATCAAATACTCAAGAACATTTGTATTTTAGTATATCCCAAAATTGTACTTGCTGATCCATGTGCGCAGTGTAATGACAGCTGCCAATTTCTTTGACAATTAAAGCATCAAATATTACACAAAGCAGTTTCCTATAACTTCTGAAGGGTTGCATGTAACTTCTATCCTGGATTGATTTTTGCTTAAAGAACTAAGCATTAAATGTCCATTTTCCCTCCAAATTCACTACGGTCAAAGAATAATCATGTCGTAGTCACACTTTGGCTTCTAACAGTATATGGTAAGCAGTAATCACATCACAAATAAAGAGATATACAGTCACTAAATCTATCACATTTAAATTATCAGAGAACAACAGATAAAAATTTGTAAAATTAAGAATATAACTAACCAGATAATGACAAAGGAAAAGATAGCGCTGACGTCATTGGTCTAGATCTCCGCAATATCCTCAAGGTAGGATAGGTCATGATCTGGGCTAAGTTCATTTCTCACTCTGAACATGCATATTCAGGTCGTCAGGACGACATAATATAGCAATATATAATATGTGCAATAATAATAAGCATGATATGGTAGACATAGAGTAATGACATGAGGGTGGGGAATAATAGGTAAAGGTGAACAGTATGACATGTGAATCACGACAATAATCAAACAATGTCATTAAACCTATCAGTCTCTATATCAGTTGCAATCGATCGGTTGAAAAGAGTTCTTGTGTTTAACAAGGGTCTCGTGCATACCCAAAACTATGGTCGAAAATGTGCCCGGGACATAACCCTGCAGCCGTGCCGCTAGGTACAACCACCTAAAATATCACTATCACTAATATCGAATGATCACTCTCTAAAGAAACAAACCTTGCTATATATAAGTTCGATTCTACTCTCGATTTCCCCATTCCCTATATGTTTACATCGAGATTCGACCACGAATCTAAAATACTAGTCGCGTCATGTCAAGTCTACGTGAGAATTGAAGACGAGATCTCCATCAAGCATGTCGCGATCTTAGACAAGTGGACAGTTCTCAATGTCTTACCTATGACACAAATATAAGTGTTTTCATACCCGTCTCATATCAGTTATAATTACACTTATATAAGTTTCATAGACGTCGATAATGCAATAATTAATTAGATGTCAATACATGTGTGTTCTAAGCATGAGTCAAATTGATTGTGTACAAGTATATGTCGCTTCCACTATTCAATCACAATTTCACATGTATTAGTTTCGCTTTCAATGACATGTTTACTAACGAATTTGTCACAATCCAATCGATACCAATTATCACTCGACAATGCAAAACAGTCACTAGGGTATCAATGTGAATAGTCACTAATCACTGAGTGTAAATCAGTCACACAACATGATAGAAATGCAATAAATACACTTCAAAATACAAAAGCACACAACGTCATTCAGGTTGGAAAATTTATCATAATTTATACATGCAGAATCAAGAGAAATAATATAAAGAACATATGAAGTAAACTCATTAATCTAAGCATTACAATTGGTTTCAACTCAATCGAGATACTAGTTAGGGAGATATGATCATTTTAAAACAGGTGTTCACTGCTGGAATTCCAGTTTCAGAACTGAAAGTTCAATTTCGAATGCATTTTGCCATTAGTTACGTACATAATTAGGCATTTCTACAGTTCAATAATATCTAGTTTTATCAGTTAAGTTTTAAATGCAATAGACGAATCGGTAATATCCATTGAATATAGGGAGTTATGTTTTGTTTAAGATTACCATGTATAGATTATTACTGCAGAAAACGGCAAGACGCGTCTACAGTATAAAATACTTTTTAAATGTCAAACATCGGTTAAATTAAGTGAAACCAACTCTATCAGTTATCTAACTCGATTATATACACAACGACATGGGTTTCCACATAATATCAGATTCCTACAGTGAGAAATGTACGTTTCAATTCAGTCTTCGACTGAAAGTATTGCTCTAGACTGCAGTCCAGAACAGTACTTCTATCCAAATTTCATTATCTTAACTTGTCAATATTCAGTAACCATCTACAGAGGGTTAAAGGGTTATTTAGTGAGTTTCGATACGAGCCCTAGAACGTTTCATTTTGAGTTATATTCAATTTAATATGAATTTTTCAATACGATACATACGGTAAATTCCACATTTTATGTCACTAAATGGGGCATCATTTCATGGTATAAACGTCAATAATTTTCAATCCAAATTCCTACACAATATTCATTATCAGTAAAGAGATTAATTGGTCATAAATTCCGTCATTTTGAAATAAGTTTTGGTTTAGGGTTTCGCATCGAACACCTAGCTTATATACGGTATCAAATGAAATATCGGTTTCGTTTAATTGGTCAAGGCGAAATTTAATTCATGTAAAGTCTAAACGATTTCACCACAGGATGGTTGTAACACCCTAGTACGGTTATACGACATTAATTGGTTTTTTAACACCTGCTTTATATTTCTTCTATTTTATTCTTTTGGGTTGCGAGTGATTCGAATAGAAGTAGTAGTTATTCGACCCGACCCGCATGTGTGAAACCCAGTATGGTGCTAGATTATATCTGATATTTATTAGTAAACTGAATATATATATATATATATATATATATATCTTTTAGTAGCCACAAGTTAAGCATAAGTTATATTTTTTTAACTGATATCATATACCTGCCATCCCATATCTTATTTTGCTTTTATCTTTTACGTTTAAATCTCATGATATCTAATATCAAATATTTACTAAATCTAGATATATTTTTAGAATCCTTTTAAATCTTAAATTAGGAATATGAGTTATTTAAAATATATTCTTGCATTATGGTTGAGAAGTTTACGTATGTGAATTATTTTCTAAAATATATTTTTGATTAGATTTTGGTAGAGATTGGTTGTAGTTTGATATTATCTATATATATTAAAACTAATATATATTTATAACCTAATTTAAACTATACTATATATTTTTATATTAAACACAAAACCTCTCTTTCTTTATCTCTATTTCTCTCCGCATAACATCTCTCTCTCTCCTCTAATTAAATCTCTCCCTCATCAATTTATATATACTCCTTCTTCGTTCTTCAAGCCCACATCCATTCTCGTCGATGCAACTCCAGCCTTATCCTATAATCTTAACTGAGCTATCAAAACTTGGTGTTGATTTGTATAGCGTTGTGTTGTTTCCGTTCATTGCGTTTGTTTTGAGGCAAGTTTACAACTTGCTACATGCTATGCTTTACGTAATTACTTATATGTTGTCGTACTATTATTATTATTATTATCATCATCATCATCATCATACAACTATATCTATATAATTTATATACCGTAATTAGTTAATGTTAATCAGTTTTATAATATACAGTGTATGCAAATTTACAACTTATGACATACTATGATTATATCTATAAATATACATATCGTCGTAATATTTTTTATTATTATCATTATAACGTTTATATCTATATAATCCGTATATTATTAATTAGTTTATAATATGCATTTTATAACGTTATGAAAAATATAGTTTGAAAATATTATAATTTACATGTAACATCTCTGTTTTCAGTGTACAGAAAATTGTTTAAAAATTAATGTACAAATGGAGTATTTGCAATCCTGTGTATGCTATAAATATTTGAATTGCTTTTGAATAGCAAGAAAGCACTTGTAGGTCATTGGTAAAGTCTTGCTCTGCTGTGACGTAACCCCTGTGATCGATTCCCCCCAGCCACATTATTTTTTTGTTAATTTTTCTTTTAAACTTTTAGAAGCTCAAAGATTTGCACGTGCACTGCACGTAAAATGAAAAGTCACACAGAAAACAAACACATGGGAAATGATATTTACGCCGACCCCGACACGTGGTATGAATCCAAGCCCATTCCACCGGACTTGGACCGGTGAGACGCTTGTTAGGAACCGGCACCGCCGGGCATACCCATAAGGGATGCTCCAAGATTTTAACCCAAGCGCCCCTTGGCCTACCCCACTACTCCCATGCTGTTTGATTTCTCTGCACATTTTCAGAAAATTAAAAATGGGCATTAATCCACATTTTAGTGCACATTTTAATTCTATTCTTCATCACCCTAAAACCTAATTTTCCTTATAAATACCACACCATATTTCACCTCTCCTCATTCAGAATTTCATTACAAAAACTCTCTAAAATTTCCAAGTCTCAAGTTGTACAAGTGGAGTTAGCAAGAGGCGAAGTTTCGAGGAAAATCCGGCGACGAAACGACGCACCGACGGTTTCGAAAGCTTCCTCCTTCTCCCCTCTTCCTTGTAACTCGTAAGTCCCATTTCCCTTCCTCCATCTCTATTCTAAAACTTCTCTTTTTCAAAACTCGTCGGAAGCGGAGTTATTCCGACTTTCGATTCGTTTTTCTTTAAAAACTCTATTTTTTTAAATAATAAAATACTATATTCTCTCACAACATTTAACAAACATAAATAAATACATTAGAATAGGTTTCACCTCAAAATAATTCATGTTGAAATTTTTATTTCACTTTTACAGTAAAATACCATCATGTTACATACAACTTATAAATATTCAATTTAACCGTATTACTTTTAGATAACTCACGAGATACTGACCTACCTCATTACAACACACATGTTTGAAATAGCACGATTAATTTTGGGACTCTAGTTTATGGGAAAAATACAAGATTACGAATAAATACCTTGAACATTCAAAACAGTTTCTTTAAAAGTGTGTTATTTAAATTCTTTGCAATTACGCCTCTACAACCCATTTTGGGGAACCCCGATCAGGATGGTGCGGGTTATCGCACATCCTCAGGCCTAGTAGAGCGAGATGTAGACCTCCGCAAGGAGCATTCGATCTCGATGGAATTTTTGATGCAATTTTTAAGAAAATGAGATTTCTACAAAATAAATAAAATTTATTTTCATTAAATATCTATATATATATATATATATATATGAATATTATCAAAAGATCTATTTTAAAATATATTATAAATATTCCATATTTTCTAAATCATAGGAATCACAATTTCATGAAAATACCATTACAATTCAATACAAATTCCAATATCTCATTAAAATACCATATACAATGAAAACTAGGTTCTACTCACTTTCACTTTTATAAAATAAACATCTATGAAAACCTTAAAGATGATAATGAAATACTTGAGGTATATTTTGAAAATATATCAAACTATTTTTATATAGAACCCCCTCAAGTTATATTAAATTACAATAAGGACCCTACTAAATATAGGTTTAAGCGGGACCAGTTCTCTTGAGCCTCAGGGAGCCGGAGAATGTGGGTGCTTGCCTATCTAAGGTAAATAACCTAACAACGGTGTTATCAACATGGTAATTGTCTTGGAAAAATATACAAATAGTGCCGTCCATGTACAGCAGTTACCGATAACATCAAAAAATTAATTCAGGACTTCAATTTTGTTTAAAAGTCTGACTCAGTTCGAATCACGGTCAAATATGAAATTAATCTGACTTGAATATGATTCAAGTATAAACTGCAATTCAATATGAATCCGTCTATACCAGAATTCAATCTATAACAATCTGTTTCGACCGAACCGAACCATGAATATACTCTGTTTACATGTCTATACATTATATCCATTCCATTTACCTGATATCATGGTTCCGGCAAGTCATACAATCTATTACACAAAATAATATAATCAATACAAAAGACATTACGGGGTTTTAAAGGGGTTGACTGGTACGGAATGTGTTAGAAGTGGCACGAGACGGTCACTTTAATACACCTAACCTGAATATCCATTGCGGTTGTACCGTGGATGAACGGTTCCTTGTGCTCCATATACCTTAGTCTCCGGAATAGTGGACTCCTCTCGTATACACTGGCATATTTTGTACCAAGCTACAAACAACTGCGTTAACATTACAATCAAATCTTACTAGTTATATTCCCTTTTCTGTCTATTCTACGTCTCTCTTTCTCTGGGACTTACAGAGCGATTGTTCGCTGACGACATTCCTTTTCTTCTTTGTTTGGAATGTTTTCAGGTGGATCCGAATCACTAGAGATCGAGCCCAGTACTGAGAACTTGGAGCAGTTTGCCATCGACCCAGAGCTGTAGGCACTTGTATATACTTTTCATTTCAGTTATATCATTGTTTAGGCATTGCTTTCTATTCCTGTATTTACATTTCCAGTTGTACTTGTAAAGAATTGTTAAATAAATAAAAGTTGATGTTCATTTATATTCATGTTTATTGTGTACTTTTTACTTTATATTGCTTAGATACGCTTAGCGTATTTACTTTTGAGTAAATACGTAGCGGGCCTCTCCGCGTCCCCTCCCCGTACACCGGGAAGCGGGGCGTGACAGGTTTTGTTGGCGGCCCATGCAGGTCAGTGCTGCATGGAACCCTACTATGCAGGTCATTTCTGCATGGACATGCGGGTCAATTCTGCATGAAGTCCTAAGCAATATAACACAAGAATCAGCAACTAAAAACATTCTTTATATTTCATATTTCTTGAATCTTACAATTTCATATACTTTGAATCTATCCTAACCCTATTTTTCTTTCAAGGTTATGCATTCTCCAAACAACACCAGTACCAACTTCAAAAACACTCCACCACCTCTACCACTTACGCCTACTGTTGCTGCTCGGGTCAATGAGCAGACGGTACTGCTTGAGGCAATTCGAAGCCTCCTGGAAGGACAACAGCAGCAGACTGCTATTTTGATGAACCGTCCAGAAGCGGAAGCGCCCAGAGTGAAGCAATTCCTGGCTTTGCACCCCAAAAATTTTTCAGGAAAAGAGAGCCCCCTGAAAGCTGAAGAATGGGCTCAGAGTATTGAGGATGACCTGGCAGCGGCATAAGTGCCAGAGATCGCTTGGGTTCGAGTTGCGAATCTGCAACTCACTGACAACGCCTGAGTTTGGTGGAAGGCAGAAGAAAGCCGTCTTGACCAGCTTATCGAATGGAGGAATTTTCGCGACATGTTCGACACGAAGTACTTCCCTGAGACTGCCCGATTTGACATGGAGCAACAATTCATCCATCTACAACAGAATGTGGACCAAATCTGTAGATGAATATGATGCTGATTTTACCATGTTCAGTAGGTAAGATATGTCTCAATATTCGATATTCAAATATCACATACTACACAGCTAACACAAGACTTTAACAAGTTCGTGGCACATTTAATACAGACTGCTGAGATCAGGTCCCGACGATTTCAACAAGGGTTAGATCTGGAAATCTAAGCTGCCTTAGCTACAGGGGATTTCCCAACCCATGAACTGGCCCTGAAAGTTTCCCGTCGATGTGAGGCAGTAGTGAAGATGAAGGGTAGACCCTAATCTGCCGGGATAAAGTGCCCTGCCACTCAGATGGCAGGAGGAGCATCTTCAAGGCCACATTTTGGGCCCAGGAGACCGGGAGTACCATGCAACCGGCCCAGCCCAGCCTTTTGCACCTACTGTAGGAGGGATGTACACCTGGCGAAGGACTGTAGGAATGCTAATCACCTTTGCTTAGTCTGTGTCTTATCCACACATGATATTGGGTCTTGTCCTCATAGATTCAATCCAAATGATGCACCCAGACCAGCAATTACCTATCCATAGCAGCCAGCTATCCAGGAACCTGCTCCACGACTTGCTCTCTCAGCTCCACCTTCTCGTGGACCGACTGCATCTCCTCCTCGTCAGTTCCACCAAGTACAAAGGAACCTACCTCAAGTACAGAGGAACGGACAGAGGAATGCTCCTCCAGCATGGAGGAATGTACCTAGGCGACAGGCTTTCACAATGACTATGGAAGAAGCTGAAGCCACTGGCCAAGTCATCACTGGTAACTCTTTCCTTTCAAGCTTTCTTTCAGTCTTTATATATACCCATATATCTTTTCTATACCTAAACATATACCACATAACTTAGGTACGATCTTAGTAGCCTCACTTCCTACACTAGCACTCTTCGATACTGGAGCATCTTATTGCTTTATGTCGCAACGGTTCGTCCGAACTCATGCGATTCCAATCAAACCTCTCGTATCCAGATGGAATGTCAGTTCAGGGAACAACGTTCTAAAGGAGATAATGGGATACGACCTGTGTCCAGTAGTCATCTGCAGCATAGAATTCTATGCTGACTTCAAAGTGCTGGACATACCGAATTTCGATGTCGTTTTGGATATGGATTGGCTTGGAACATTCTATGTTACCATTGACTGTCGTCAAAGGAGGGTAGTATTCGAGATTCCAGAGCATCCGGTCTTTTATTTCAAAAGCGGAGACCATACCCTGGAGCCAAGCACATACAAAGCAAAACCGAGGAAGACAGTGATTGCATCACTTCAAGAGGAGGAAGGATCGAAGCTAGAGGTAGTTCGAGAGTTCGACGATATATTTCCTGAAGACATATCAGGTTTGCCTCCCGATTGAGCTCTTGAATTCATCATTGATTTAGTACCTGGAGCACAACCGGTGATCAAAGCACCCTATCGCCTAAGTCCCGAAGGTTTGAAGGAAATCCGTACTCGGTTGAACGAATTATTGGTAAAAGGATGGATTCGTTCTAGCACTTCAAGTTAGGGATCGCCGGTTCTAATTGTGAAGAAGAAGGAAGGTTCATACAGAATATGCATTGATTATAGAGCTCTGAAGGAAGTAACTATAAAGAACAAGTATCCACTTCCGCGCATCAACGACCTGTTCGATCAGCTAAGTGGGTCTTGCGTTTTCTCCAAGTTATATCTTTGTTCGGGTTATCGTCAGGTGAAGGTCAAAAAATCTGATATCCATAAAACGACATTTAGAACTCGCTATGGACATTACGAATTTCTTGTGATGCCATTTGGAGTGACCAACGCACCAGCTACATTCATGAACCTAATGAATCAAGTTTTCTAGGAATACCTAGACAGGTTTGTTGTCATCTTCATTGACAATATCCTGGTGTATTCTAAGAGTCGGAAAGAACAGGCCGAACACCTACAAATTGTCCTAGAAACTTTACGACATCATCAACTATATGCCAAATACAGCAAGTGCGAGTTTTGCTAGATCAAGTCGGTTTCCTCGGACATATTGTATCAGGCGATGTAATCTCTATAGATCCAGCTAAAGTATCAGCAGTAAGCGAATGGCCGACATCGAAGTCATTGAAGGACATTCGAAATTTCTTGGGTTTAGCAGGATATTACAGAAGCTTTATTGAAAGATTTTCGAAGATTGCAACACCCTTGACCAAGCTCACACGTACAGATGAAGAATTCGTATGGTCAGAAGCATGCGAACGAGCTTTCATAGAACTCAAGTCAAGGTTGACATCAGCACCTATTCTCGTTATACCGGACCAATCTGGAGGTTTTGAAGTGCATTGCGATGCATCCGGTAAGGGATTAGGATGTGTTCTACATAAGCACGGTAAAGTTGTAGCTTATGCATCAAGACGGCTGAAGATTCATGAGCGCAATTATCCGACGCATGATTTGGAGTCGGCAGCCGTTATCTTTGCTCTCAAAATTTGGTGCCATTATCTTTTTGGAGAACGAGTGGACATATACACAGATCACAAGAGTTTGAAATATGTGTTTACTCAGAAAGAGTTGAATATGCGGCAGAGAAGATGGTTAGAACTTATAGGAGACTTCGACATCAACCTATAATATCATCCAAGGAAGGTGAATGTAGTACCTGATGCACTTAGTCGCTAACCATTAGTATTGAATCCCACCGCACAGTGGAAGCTCCAACAAGATTTGCATTAGATGGAGATTGAAGTGGTCATGCCAGGTAACGCTTTAAGTTTGATGAACTTACAAGTTCAATCTACCATTGTCAATCAGATCAAAACAGCTCAAGCAAGTGATGCTAAGTTGCAAAAGATCAGAGAAAAAGTAGAAAGTAGACTACGAACAGACTTCATCATCCATAAAGATAGATCTTTGATATACGGCAGCAGGTTGTGTGTACCCAAAGGTTTTGTACGAGAATAGTTGATGAAAGAAGCTCATAGCTCTCTTTATTCTGTACACCCGGGAGGTACAAAGATATGCAAAGATCTTCATCAAAATTACTGGTGGAATAGAATGAAGCGTGAAGTAGCCAGAAGCGTCGCTAAATGCTTGGTGTGTCAGCAAGTAAAGGCTGAACATCACAGGACAGCTGGTTTACTTCAACCTTTACCTATCCCAGAATGGAAGTGGAAACACATCACTATGGATTTCGTGACTGCACTTCCTCGCAGCACGAAGGGTAACGATGCGGTATGGGTTATTATGGATCGACTCACAAAGTCGGCTCACTTCATCCCATTTCGAGTTGGCCAATCTACTGAGACACTAGCAAAGAAGTACATGGAGGTAAGAATCTAAGTAAGATTTAACTCTTCATTATGTACAATTTCTGATACCCATGAACTCATGCAGAAAATCATGAGATTACATGGAGTACCGGTTTGCATAGTCTCCGATCGTGACACCAGATTTCGATCGCAATTTTGGAAAAGTCTGCAAGCTAGCTTGGGAACAATTCTGAACTTCAGCATAGCTTACCATCCACAAACAGCTGGACAGTCTAAGCGAACTATTCAGATTTTAGAAGATATGCTAAGAGCATGTATGATAGACATCGGAGGATCGTAGGAAGATTACCTACATCTTATGGAGTTTGCGTACAATAACATCTACCAAGCAAGTATAGGAATGGCACCGTTTGCAGCTCTATATAGAAGGAAGTGTCGATTGCCATTAAGTTGGAACGACATCGGAGATAGAGAACTCATTGGACTTGAGATGATAGTAGCAACAGTGGATGTAGTTCGCACTATCAGGGAAAGAATGCGCATAGCCTAAGATCGACAGAAGCACTGGACAGATGCAAAGCGTCGTCACTTGGAGTTCCAATCGGGAGATCATGTATTTTTGAAGATATCTCCAAACCGTGGAGTGATTCATTTTGGAAGACGGGGTAAGCTCAGTCCGAGGTATATTGGACCGTTCGATATACTCAAATGGGTCGGTGAAGTGGCTTATCGCTTGACACTTCCACCTTCGTTGGAAGGAGTGCACAATGTGTTCCATATATCCCAACTCAGAAGGTATGTGAGTGACCCCAGCCATATTCTTGATTACTCCGAGCTCACTGTACAGCCAGATTTATCCTGTGAGCAACAACCTGTTGAAATCCTGGATAGAAAGGTGAAGTCATTTCGGAACAAGGAAGTAAATTTGGTTCGAGTGATATGGAGAAAAGACTAACCAGGAGAATCAATATGGGAACGTGAGGACGACATGCATGCAAGATACCCTCAATTGTTTGTAAATTAGTCCTTAAAATAATTGTAAATTTCGAGAATGAAATTTTTGTAAGGAGGGTAAAATGTAACATCTCTGTTTTCAGTGTACAGAAAATTGTTTAAAAATTAATGTACAAATGGGGTATTTGCAATCATGTGTATACTATAAATATTTGAATTGCTTTTGAACAACAAGAAAGCACTTGTAGCTCATTGGTAAAGTTTCGTACTGCTGTGACGTAGACCCTGTGATCGAATCCCCCAGCCACATTATTTTTTTTTGTTAATTTTTCTTTTAAACTTTTAGAAGCTCAAAGGTTTGCACATGCACTGCACGTAAAGTGAATAGTCACACAGAAAACAAACACATGGGAAATGATATTTACACCGACCCTGACATGTGGCATGAATCTAAGCCCATTCTACCGGACTTGGACCGACGAGACTCTTGTTAGGGACCAACACAGCCGGGCATACTCGTAAGGGATGCTCCAAGATTTTAACCTCAACGCCTCTTGGCCTACCCCACTACTCCCATGCCGTTTGATTTCTCTGCACATTTTCAGAGAATTAAAAATGGGCATTAATCCACATTTTAATTCTATTCTTCATTACGCTAAACCCTAATTTTTCCTATAAATAACACACCACATTTCACCTCTCCTCATTTAGAATTTCATTACAAAAACTCTCTAAATTTTCCAAGTCCCAAGTTGCACAAGTGGAGTTAGCAAGAGGCGAAGTTCCGACGACGTTTCGAGGAGAATCTGGCGACGAAACGACGCCCCGACGGTTTTGAAAGCTTCCTCCTTCTCCCCTCTTCCTTTATAACCTGTAAGTCCCCTTTCCCCTCCTCCATCTCTATTCTAAAACTTCTCTTTTTCAAAACTCATTGGAAGCGGAGTTATTCCGAATTCCGATTCGTTTTTCTATAAAAACTCCATTTTTCTTAAATAATAAAATACCATATTCTCTCATAACGTTTAACAAACATAAATAAATACATTAGAACAGGTTTCACCTCAAAATAATTCATGTTGAAATTTTTATTTCACCTTTATAGTTAAATACTATCATGTTACATACAACTTATAAATATTCAATTTTACTGTATTACCTTTAGATAACTCACAAGGTAATGACCTACATTATCACAACACACATGTTTGACATAGCATGATGAATTTTGGGACTCTAGTTTATGGGGAAAATACGAGATTACGAATAAATACCTTGAACATTCAAAACCGTTTCTTTAAAAAGTGTGTTATTTAAATTCCTTACAATTACGCCTCTACAACCATTTTGGGGAACCCCGATCGGGATGGTGCGGGTTATCGCACATCCTCGGATCTAGTAGAGCGAGATGCAGACCTCCGCAAGGATCATTCGATCTCAATGGAATTTTTGATGCAATTTTTAAGAAAATGAGATTTCTACAAAATAAATAAAATTTATTTTCATTATATATATATATATATATATATATGAATATTATTAAAAGATCTATTTTAAAATATATTATAAATATTCCATGTTTTCTAAATCAAAGGAATCACAATTTCATGAAAATACCATTACAATTCAATACAAATTCCAATATCTCATTAAAATACCATATACAATGAAAACTAGGTTCTACTCACTAGAAAATTTCACTTTTATAAAATATACATCTATGAAAACCCTAAAGACGATAATGAAATATTTGAGGTGTATTTTGAAAATATATCAAACTATTTTTATATAAAAACCCCTCAAGTTATATTAAATTACAATAAGGACCCTAGCAAATATAGGTTTAAGCGGGACCAGTTCTCTTGAGTCTCAGGGAGCCGGAGAAAATTGGTGCTTGCCTATCTAAGGTAGATAACCTAACAACGGTGTTATCAATACGGTAATTGTCTTGGAAAAAGACACAAATCCTGTTGTCCATGTTCAGCAGTTACCGATAACATCAAAAAATTAACTCAGGACTTCAATTTTGTTTAAAAGTCTGACTCAGTTCGAGTCACGGTCAAATATGAAATTAATCTGACTTGAATATGATTCAACTATAAACTGCAATTCAACATGAATCCGTCTATACCAGAATTCAATCTATAACAATCTGTCTCGACCAAACCGAACCATGGATATACTACATGTCTATAAATTATATCCATTCCATTTACCTGATATCATGGTTCTGGCAAGTCGTACAATCTATTACACAAAACAATACAATCAATACAAAAGACATTATGGGGTTTTAAAGGGGTAGACCGATACGGAATGTGTTAGAAGTGGCACGAGACGGTCACTTTAATACACCTAACCTGAATATCCATCGCCGTTGTACCGTGGCTGAACGGTTCCTTATGCTCTGTATACCTTAGTCTCCGGAATAGTGGGACTCCTCTCGTATACACTGGCATATTCTGTACCAAGTTACAAACAACCGCGTTAACATTATAATCAAATCTTACTAGTTATATTCCCTTTTCTGTCTATTCTACTTCTCTCTTTCTTTGGGACTTACCGAGCAATTGTTCGCTGACGATATTCATTTTCTTCTTTCTTTGGAATATTGTCAGGTGGATCCGACTCACTAGAGATCGAGCCCAGTACTGAGGACTTAGAGTAGTTTGCCATCGACCCAGAGCTGTAGGCACTTGTATATACTTTTCATTTCAGTTATGTCATTGTTTAGGCATTGCTTTCTATTTCTGTATTTACATTTCCAGTTGTACTTGTAAAGAATTGTTAAATAAATAAAAATTGCTGTTCATTTATATTCGTTTCTCTTGTGTACATTTTACTTTATATTGCTTAGATACGCTTAGTGTGTTTATTTCTGAGTAAATACGTAGTGGGGCTCACCGCGTCCCCTCTCCGTACACCGGAAAACGGGGCATGACATTACACATGAAACGTCATCGCCAAGCGGATACAACAAATCTGAAATTTACCGTACACCTTACCTTATAAAATTCATTATAAATCATAGAAAAATCATTAACAGATTTTCTTTAGTTCGTTACGAAGTTAACTCAGAATACTATAACCATGTGAAATATTCACTTGCAAAATAAATTATTTAAATAACGTAAACTGTAAATAAAAATACCTCTGAACCGCTTCTAGGGAAATTCTAGTATCAAAATTTCAATTTCGAACGTTTATAACTTTTTGTAGGAACAACCTGAGATATTTTAACTTATAAAAATAAATTTTTGATTGAATTAGCTTTGTTTTGGCATATGACACGTCTCTTTTGGAGAACGTTTGTTATTTTTAAGCTATTTTACAAATCAGGGTGACGCTAAATTTCTGAACGGAACTTTCTTGTGTATGGTTAATCAATACCACTTTTATAGTTATTAATCGGATTGAATATATTATTCCTGCTAATGCTATTATCTTGGTCTTGTACATGATATGATTATGTTATTCTTGACATGTTTGTAATCTGCCAGACTGTACTATTTTTGTTATCATATTAATACATGTTGAATGTAATACTTACCGATGCCAACAATCTTGACTTGTTATCCCGATTGACCTGACTTGTTGTCTTGCTAGACAAGACCAGTATACGATTGTTCCTGTGTTGGCATTAGGTAGACATTCTATTAATACCTGACTTGAATACAAACCTAGGGAAAAGGGGAAATCAAGAATGTAACCGAAACGTAACTCAAGAGGATATTATTATTGTTTGTCGTGATTCCGGGCGAGAACGGAATAACCATTGTTTATTGTGCCATGGTCCCTTGGGGGTATGAACTGGATATATTGTATCGTGGTCCCGTGGAATTATGAACAGAATATATACTGTTGAGTTATGATGAGAATTACATTAATTGATTTCAAAGACTTGTAGAATAGATAACCTAGAAGCACAAACTTTAGGATACACATTACATACCTATAGCTCATTGTTTTACACCTGCGATAATTATTTATATTCATGTTTCATCATACATTTCTATTCTGGTTATTATTATCGTTATTGATATTTATGACGCACTGACGTCTGGGTTTTGCATGGCCCAGTTCTTTTAACCATGTCGCAGGAAGAACAAGAGTACTTTAACAAATAAGCTGAGCAGTGAGGAGCTTGATGATTAGGTTTAGAGATACTTAGTTATTTTTATTTCTGTAGTTTAAATTTATTGATGTGATCCCATAAGGGACGTGGTTAGGATATTATTTCGTTATTGGATCTTTATTCGTTTCCGCTATATACATTTCTGGACTTTTATCTATTGTGGCATATGGACATATGTTATTTAGATTTTATTTACTGTTCTTGATAACTGAATGACAGCTGTAATATGACTATGGGGGGATCTTTCCTAAGCATAGGTAGCATGGTTGGTTTTGTCACGTACCGTATTTATATATTTTGGAAAACGGGGTGTGACAAGGTTTTGTTGGTATGAGAGCCATAGGTTTAAGGATTAGTCGGGTTTGGTTCTTTTGTAGTTGGGTATTAGATCCAATACACTAACCAGGAAACCCAGAATTTTAGGAACATGTCCTACCACATTATTGTCTTATCATTCAAATTCTTGAATCTTATCTTTCTGTAAAACTTTTTTATCTCGACGATATGGAAATGACATTGCATCTCAATTTAGAATCCTCTTGATTCTTTATTGTTTCTCCCTCTTATTCCTTCAATTCTGATATTTGGATTTAAGTGACTTGGATGGAGTTATGTGATTGTAACTATGTACTGCGGCATGGTTATAATGCGGTACTCTATTTAGGTAATCTGGAGTCCTATTCGATTCATTTTCTTGACTTATGTTTGTTGTACTATTTTGTTTCAATCTATTTCATTGCTTACGAGTTTACGTCTTATCACGAGCTTGACTCCTACAACCATGTTAAATCTTTCCCACTGTCCTGTTGTGGCCTATTTTTTTGCGTTTCGAAGAACAAAGAGAAATACAAGAGAGCATATGATGATTGCAGTAGTTCAAGATTAACCTCAGCGGGAGCTGGTACAAACCGCTTCAAGGCCGATCAGGTGTAAGATATTTGATTGAAGAAGTTCTGACAGGCCTATCTCAATCTATTCGAGTAGCGCAGCGGTAGTGTGGTAGGCAGTTAACACAAAAGTATTATAACAAACTTGTAAATTCATGCTAATGGGGGACTGTTTGTGTGTACTCAAAGGTGAAGTTTGTGGACAAGTTGCTGATGAAGCGCTGATGGTAGTTCGGTATTTCATGGATATGTTCAAGGACATCTCGGGTTTACAGTCAAAACGAGATGTGGAGTTCGCAATTGATCTTATTTCAGGATCAGCGCCAATTTCAAAGGCTTATTATTCGATGGCACCGGTGGAACTGGAAAAGGTAAAGAGACAAGTTACCGAATTACTAGAGAAGGGATGGAGTCGCAGCAGTGGTTCACCATGGGGAGCTCCAGTTCATATAGTCAAGAAAAAAGATGGCACGCGAAGGATGTGCATCGACTATCGGGAGTTAAATCGGATGACTATTAAAAACAAGTACCCAATCTTTCGTATAGGTGAATTATTCGATCAACTCAGTGGCGTGAGAGTATTCTCGAAGTTGGATTTACGATCAAGGTATCATCAAATTCGAGTGAAAGAAGAAGACATTTGTAAGACGGCGTTTCGAACTCGATATGGGCATTACGAGTATTTAGTGATGCCATTTGGATTTACTAACGCACCAGCAATATTTATGGACTTGATGAACTGAATCTTTTCACCATAGCTGGATCAGTTCATAGTGGTGTTTATTGACGATATTTTGGTCTATTCGAAAAGCAAAGAAGAGCATGAAGAACACTTGAGGATCGCACTGCAAACGTTGAGATAGGAAAAGTTTTATGCTAAGATGAGCAAGTGCGAGTTTTGGCTCGAAGATGTGAAGTTTTTGGGTCATGTTGTATCTGGAGATAGAATTGTAGTCGACCCCAAAAAGATTGCAGCTATTCATGATTGGCCTATTCCAAAGAATGTGGGGGAGATCAGAAATTTCCTTAGGCTTACTGGATATTATAGAAGCTTTGTGGAGAACTTCACCGGGATAGCATAACCACTAACCAAGCTAACATATGAGGAGGTATCGTTCGTGTGGACTGAGAAGTGTGTGTCAGTTTTTGAAGTGCTGAAGCAAAAATTGACAACTGCTCCTATTCTGACAGTACCAGATGGTTCCGGAGGACTGGTTATTCACAGCAACGCATCTGGGAAAGGGTTAGGATGTGTTCTGATGTAGCATGGGAAAGTTATAGCGTATGCGTCAAGGCAATTGAAGACCCATGAAAAGAATTACCCAACTCATGATTTAGAGCTAGCACCAGTGATCTTCGCGCTAATGATTTGGAGACACTACTTATTGGGTGAAAGAGTTGAAGTGTTTACGGATCACAAAAGCCTAGAGTACGTGTTCACACAGAAGGGGCTCAACAGCGTAGATGGTTAGAGCCGATGGCTGACTATGATCTTGACCTAAAATATCATCCGGAGAAAGTTAATGTAGTGTCGGACGCATTAAGTCGGTTGCCAGCGAAACGGATGTTGACTGCACTGAAGGAGATTATAGATGATCTTCAAAGGTTCGAGTTGGAGATTTTACTACCAGATTCTTCGGGACAGTTGATGCAGTTGCAAGAACAGTCATCCTTGATCGATAGCATTAAGGCAGCACAGTCGCATGACCCTAGATTGCAGAAGTTTCAAGGACAAGTGAAAGCGGGACTTAGAACAAATTTTTTGATTCATGAAGATGGCTCGTTAAGATATGGAAGTTGTTTGTGTGTGCTTAAATGTGGTGTTCGTGAAGAATTCATGAAGGATGCTCATAGTTCTGCATATTCAATACATCCGGGAGGTACGAAAATGTATAAAGATTTGCGACAACATTTTTGGTGGGAAGGCATGAAAAGAGAGATTGCTCTCTACGTATCTGGTAGTGATATATGCCCTAGAGGCCATTATTGTATAGTACTGGATTGTATATTACATTTTGGAAGCTTGGGATATACATAGATATAATAACAGTCTTACTCAATATGATAGTAAGCTATCTGGTTTGATTCTATCTTAATATGTGTATATGTTTCTTTTAATATATCGATAATACATATTGATAGAGCCCTTAGGATCTTTTCTTGATTACCAGCATTGTGATGGCAGTCACACTAGTGGGGATGGGTGGTCTATAAGCACATCCTTAAGCTTGTACCTAGTGGTAGGATTATCGAGACAGGGCATCGATACTCCAGAGTAAACTAGTGTATATGCTTCTCATCCCAGTCAGGGGAGATGGCCTATCCCGCAGCCATTGGTATGCGGTACCAGAGATAGTATATAGGTTCTCATTGGGTTATGAGTTATACTGGACGGACTCGCTGGGAACTGCTGGTTAGTATTATACCTATCGTCGGTTAGTAGTTCCCGGGTGACATGAGTACAGCTTAGTCCGTTGACTTGACATCACTATTCGTCTCGAGTGTGTTCCCACTGTACTTAGATTACTACCCTACCACGGCTCAAATGAGTCGTGCAAACAGGTAGTGGTTGGATGCAGTCTCGAAGCACTTGGAGGTAGTAGGCGTTAGAAGGGATTCATCTCTCCCGGTATTGGGAGTTGATATCGCGCTGTGATCGGTTAGCCAATACACAAAGTCCCTGTTTAGGGCAAGTGAGATTTACTTATAGGTACACCATTAGTTTCTCAGGGTGTATTGAGCTCTACATCAACACGACTTATTGCGCTATTACGGGCCTGACATTTACCAGACCTTAGGCCCAATATGCGATACTCTTAAACGATCAGACCGGACTGTACGGAGATTGTCACATATAGGCTCAGTAGGGTTCGGATGAGTTTGCTCGTCGGCCTTTTTTTCGACAGGTACCTGAGTAGCTGTTACGTACAACTAGTGCCGCTGATGGACTTATGGTTAAACTCACTGCCAGCGTACCGTCGAGTCTTTAGAATCCCACAAAGAGAGTTTCTCTGATTCAGACGAAACGATATAGAGGCTGCATGGTTCCGATCATATACGTGTATTTGCTACACGGATATTATAACAACTCCAATTTTTGTATACCAAAATTTGCTTTAAATATGATGTATACTTGGAGTATTGATGTTGCTGGAAACAATTTAAGTATCTATTTCCTTACAATAATTACAAGAAGGAGCTTATAGCTCATTGGTAATACCTTGCACTGTTGAACCAAGCCACCAGAGTTCGAATCCCATACCCTACATAATTTTTATATCATTTTGTTTTAAATTTTTTGGGAAGTCAAACGGTCAAACAGCCATAACTCACAAATTAATGCAATTTATAAAAAATAAAGTATACCAAAATTCCCCCCAGACTATTCCCCACCCGACGAGACCCGACTCGGCCCTGACTCGGCCAAGTCGGCCGGCGACTCGGCCGAATCGGCCGGCGCCGCCGGCCGGACTCGGCCGGTCGGCCGAGTCGTCAACACGAAAAAGTTTCGTGTTGACTTGGTCAACCCCCCTGTGTACTTTAATTTCCCAGTACTGTTACCAATTTTTCATTAAACCTCTTTTAATCCCAAATTTAATGATATTTTAATGAATTTTTACATTTTTTAATATTTTTTTTAATCCAAACCCTAACCCTAGCCTAGCCCTATATAAAGACCCCTACCCTCTACTATATCACCTCACAACTCTAAGTCCACTCTCCCAAATTCTCAAGAACTCGGTACAAAGAGCGAGAAGCGAAGCGCTGCCGAAACCGACGACGGATTCCGGCGACCGGACTAGAACCTTCACGACGTTTTCGACGCATCGACAACCACCACCTCCCTTAGCCTCCTTAGCTTGTCCAAACCCGTAAGTCCCATCTCTTCTATCTCTCTTTTCTTTAATATAAAAATACGACTTTTTGGAACTCGACGGAAATCGGAACAAAACGATTTCCGATCCGGTTTTTCTACAAATTTCCACTTGTCACCTAATACATAATACCTACCTATATTCATGTTGACTATTAATCACCCATAAACCAATTTAAATAAACTTTCTCACATGAAATGATAGCTTCTTTGCAAAACCGTATTCTTTTCATAAAAATACCATGAAGTTCATTTTTCTTCGTTAAATCAATTCCCTCACTCCTAAATATGTTTATCTTGATCACTAAACTTGTAGAAATCAATTTGAATGAATTTTCACACATGAAATGATAACGTTTTCGAATACCGTATTCTTGCGCTTTAATACCTTTAAATTTAACATATCATGTTTAACCTCTAAACTTCATCAAAACTTAAAATAAGTCACGAGGTAATGACCTACCTCTACACACACACAAATATAACCCTAATTGATATATGTCAAAAATATAGAATACGAAAATACAGGACTTTTCACTAAAATACCATATTCTTTATAATCTTTTCTTGAAAGCTTTAAGTTGTATAAAATTTTAAATAAAATGAAAATACGATATGTCATGGACATCGATCGTTTATCTAAACTGATTTTGTGGTGTCTAGGCTAGGCAAGTGAGCTTGGGTAACTTTAAAAGGCCCGTCTCACGATTCGTGAGCGGATCCCTCCCTACTCACTTGTACTTACTTGGCCACAATTGGCGGTGAGGAGGTGATTTGAGGCTTCTAATGAATTGTCGTTTAGACCCTTAGAAATAGGCTAGTTGGCTTAGGAAACCCTAGAGACTAAAATACAGAAAACTATACTCTTTTACAAATAAATACCTTTTATTTATAAAACCGTTTTTCTAAATGAATAGTATTTGTTAAACCTAAGCAAAGTGCCACTACAACCCACTTTAGGGAAACCCGTTAGGGATAGTACGGTTCATCATGCACCCGCGGGCTAGTAGTGCGAGATTCAGACCTCCGCAAGGAGCATTCGGTCTCGAAAGGTTTAAAATACGACATTTGAGAAAAATGAGATTTTGGAGATTAAAATATTTATTGAAAATTATTCTTGTGTTAATATATATATAATTATCATTTAAACACCTATTTTATTATAATATAAAGTTTCCACTTTTTCCTAAAATTACAAGATTAAAAGTTACATTAAAATACCATGAATTTCAAATAAAACAATTAATACTTTTATTAGGATATATTCACTAGAATAACACAAATAAAATTCACACTCATTATAACTATAAAGACGAATAATAAATACTTGAGATGTATTTTGAAAACTATACAAAAGTACTTTTTACATAAAACCCCCTCAAGTTTTATAAATTACAATAAGGCTCCTACAATTATTGAACTTCAAATTACCTTTCTTTTAGTCTGACTCGTGTTAGAGTCTGACTATTTCTGACTTGAATATGATTCAAGTCAATCTATATTCTCTTATACTCCAACACAATTTGAATACATGAATCCCTGAATCCAGTTAACAATCTATTCATTTTGACTGAATCAAACCATGGATATTCATCCATTATTCTGATATTCCATTTACCTGATTATACAGTTACAACATGTTTACTGATATCATGGTTTTGGTCAGTCGCCCAACTTACATATTCCAATACAACAATACTGTTAAAACACAACGGGGTTTAAAAGGTAGATTGGTATGGAAGATGTTAAAGGTGGCACGAGATGGTCAGATTAAGACACCTAACCTGAATCCTATTGTTGTTGTACCGTGGCATAACGGTTCCTTGTACTTTCCTTTTGCCATGATCTCTAGCATATAGAGATCCCCCTCGTATACACTGGCATCCTTCTGTACCAAGCTACAAACAACAGCGTTAAATAATGTTCCATAATATTCAACAATATAATACTTTAGAAAATACTTTTACACTGTCTTTCTAATTCCTCCTTATCTTTGGGACTTACCGAGCGACCTGTTCGCTGACGACATTCTATTCCTTTCTTCTTTGAATGTCGTCAGGTGCGTTGGACCAAGCTGAGATCGAGCCCACCGGTGAAGATTTGGAGCAGTTCCAAGAAGATCCCGAGCTTTAGATATTGTACTTTGTTCTTTCCAGTATTTTCATTTTCTGTTATGCCACTGTTTAGGCATTGCTTTTCATTTCAGATGTATTTTCCTTTCATGTATTGTACAAAGAATGTTATTAATAAAAGTTGTTGTTATTTCTATATCTTTCGTCTCTTGTGATTTATTTTATATTGCTTAGCTACGCTTAGCGTATGTACTTCTAAGTACATACGTAGCGGACCTTATCGCGTCCACTTCGCCGTACACTGGGAAGCGGGGCGTGACAGATATTGTTCGGACGGATAATACTAGTGGGCTTAAGATTGTAACGACTCTGAAATCACTGTACAGAAATTTCTTGTGTTTCACAGTAAAAGGGTATTTAAGCCTGTGTAAGAGTTAAAAGTTATTTTTGTTAAATAAAAGGAAGAAACAACTTGTAGCTTACTGGTAAAGCCTCTACACTGCTGTGACATAGCTTGTTCATTCGATTCCCATCAGACCCAATTAGTTTTAGATTTTTATTTTTAATTTTTCGGAAGCCTAAGAGTTGCACGTGCAATACATGGAGAAACAAAAAGTTTCAGAAAAATCAACATGTGCAAAAAGGAGTAAACACAGATATACACAAGTGGTATGAATCTCGAGGCAAATCACCGCATCTCGACTGCCCATTCCTTCAATCTGGCCGGCACCGACGGTCCAAAGTGCCCAAAATCTCTCCGTGCTTTGCATACTCGTCCCTTCGACTCCCCTTAACTCTCCTGCACTGTTTGATTTTCCTGCAATAAAACAGACTCTTCAATTCACCATTTAACACCTTTTTAATGCATTTTAATCCACATTTTTAATTCCCAAACTCTAATTCTTCATTATAAATACCAATCTATACTCTAGCTCTTCACCATTCTGAAAATTCTAGCATAAATTCTCTCAAACTTTCTAAGTGCCAAGTGGAGTTAAGCCCCCCAAGTAGTGTAGCAAGCCAAAATCGACGACCGGAGCACCTCCGACGAAACCATGACACCCAAAATCTTTCCCTCATTCTTGTTAATAATCTAAGCTAGTAAATCCCTTCATCTCTATTTCCATCTCAAAACAACTTTTTAAAACAAACTGACAAAAGAGGAGTTATCTCCAATATAAGTTTCTTTTTAACATTTGTAATGCATGTGATGAGAAACTTAAATCAACTAACATGCTACACTAATTTTAACCCTTTTCCCATCATTTAGTTTTTAATTTTAACAAAATTTTCATATGAAACAAACATATGACGAACTTTTTTATTAAAATACCATGAATTTTAGTATAACACTTCTCGATAATTAGTTTAAATACCTTTAGAAAAACATCACGGGGTAACGACCTAACCCACATGGATACTATGGTTCCATAACACAGTATTCTAGAGCTATAGTTAATTTAAAGAAGAATTTTTTCATTAAAATGCCACACCGTTTCAAAATGGGTTTCTTTAAATCGGTATTTCAAAATCTTTAACAATTACGCCTCTACAACCTTAGTTAGAGGCCCCGCTAATGGATGGTGCGGATTATCATACATCCTTAGGACAGTAGAACGAGATGCAGAACTCTTCACGGAGTATTTGGTCTCGAAAGGAAATAAAAATACGGTTTTAAGAAACGCGACTTTTCTAAACAAAACTAATTTTGAAAAATTATATAAAAATTATGAATCCATATTTTCAATAAAAAAAATTAAGAAACTATATTTTTAAAAAATGAAAGATTAGAATTTTTAATAAAATACCACCAAGTTTCCAAAAGTAGTAGTTTTCACAAAAATACCATAAAATTTTGTAAAAGGCTAGGTTTTATCACCAAAACACCACAACAATTACATTACATGTTCATGAAACCCCTAAATATTACAAATCACCCTCGAGATTATTTTTAAACAATATTAATATATATATTTTTTCATAAAACCCCTTCGAGATATGCAAATAATATTTTAAGGACTCTAGAATTAATATAGGTTTAAACGGTATCATTTCTCTTGAGCCCCAGGGGTCCGGAGAAAGTGAGTGCTTACCTATTTAGGTTAGACAACTTAATGGAGTTATCAAATGACAATTGTCTTGGAAAAAGACACAAATCCTGCCGTCCATGTGCAACAGTTGCCGATTTCTTCCGAACATAAGATTTCAACAATTTACATCAATTCACATGAAAAGAGATGAACTTAAATCCAAACTTGAATCTAAACTTGAACTCGAACACAAACTCAAACTCTAACCTAACTCGAAACTAAATTCGAACCCAAACTATTCGAACCAAGATTGCAATTGTCATGACTCGGATATTACTCAACTCACTTGAATACAATTTACACCTTTTGCAATCTATGGTTTCGATCAAGACATGTTAATCAATCAATCAAATCAATTAAGTATATTAACCAGTTATATATATTATACTCGGACTGTTTGGGATAGTTTCTAGTGTGAATCCAACAGAGCTTCAGGAGTCTCATATTAAGCTCTTTTTTATTTTACTCGAATATCAGTTGGGTTGACTCATCCACAGCCTAGAGCTCCGATGCTATCACATGAAACGGGTCCGTGTTTCCTTGCTCCTGGGGCCCCACTCTTGAGCTCGTGAATATTTCTACGGCTGCGTTGATATTCACACTTAGAACTTAACGTTAACATAATGACCATATAGAGACCTATGGTATATACCTACCCATGAACTTATACTCTTACTCGTTATATATATTCTATACTTGTCATTTTTTCTTTACTCTTACCTATCTTTGGGACTTACCGAGCGCTAGTTCGCTGACGGGCATTCCACCCACTTTTCTTCTCTTGGAATGTTCGTCAGATACTGTCGAGATGGAGGAAGTTGAAGCCACAGAGGAGGACTACAACCAAATCTCTACTCAGGGCTAGCTCGGCTTCATTTTCCTTCAGTTTATGTATGGTACTTGTTTAGGCATTTTCTCTATTGTATTTTCTTTCCAGCATAAACTCATGTATTTATAAATATTGAAAGTTGAATGTAAAGAAAGATATTTGTTGAAAAATTTTACAGTCTCCATTTATTCTTGTATTGTGTATTATTGTTTCAATACGCTTAGTATATTTATTTAGGGAATGACCTTCTCTGGATAAATATGTCACGGGCTTGCCACGTTATCGTTTCCGTCTACTGGGAAGCGGGGCGTGACAGGTTTTATTGGTGGCTCATGCTGGTCAGTTCTACATGAAGTCGTAAACAATATACTACAAGAATTAATGAAATCAACAAACATTTACATTCATTGCATTTCGAATTCTTGAATCTATCCTAACCTATCTTTTATATCAAGGTGACAGATTCTCCAAACAATACCAGCACAAACGTCAATAGCAATACTCCACCGTCTACACTACCATCACCACCTACTATTGCTGCTCCTATCAATGAGCAAACGATATTGCTTGAGCTTATCAAGAGCCTATTAGAAGGTCAGCAGCAGCAGACTGCTATCCTTATGAACCGCCCCGAGACGGAAGTACATGGAGTCAAACGGTTTGGGCCTTATACCCAAAGAATTTCTCGGGTAAAGAGAGTCCGCTTGAAGCTGAAGAAGGGCTCAAGCGATCGAGGATGATCCGGTAGCAGCTCAAGTGCCAGATATAGCCTGGGTGAGAGTTGCTAAGTTGCAACTGACCGATAACGCCAGGGTATGGTGGAAGGCTGAGGAGAGCCGTCTCGCACAACCAATAGAATAGAAAACATTCCGAGACCTCTTCGACGCCAAGTACTTTCCGGAGAATTCCCGCTTTGACATGGAGCAGCAATTCATCCATTTACAGCAAGGCTCGATGTTGGTCAAGTCGGTGGATGAATATGATGCTGAGTTTATCATGCTCGGCAGGTAAGATATTGTCTTAAATTAAATTTTCTAATATCGCTTACTACACTACTAACACAAAATCGTAACAGGTTCGTTGCACACCTTATTCCCATTGCTGAGATCCGGGCACGACGATTTCAACAAGGGTTGGACCCTGAAATCCAAGCTGCACTCGCTACAGGGGATTTCCCAACCCATGAGCTTGCTTTGAAGGCTGCCTGACACTATGAGGCAGTTGTGAAGAAGAAAGGAAAGCCACAGACTGCCGGTGTGAAACGCCCTGTGCACCAGATCACAGGAGGGGCCTCTTCCAGGCCAGATTTTAACGGACCATCTCGGAGGCCAGTAGATTCATTCGCCAACAGCAGGCCAGACTTTTGCATCTATTGCAAAAGAACAGGGCATCTTGTGAAGAACTGTCATAGGGCGAATAACTTATGCCTAATCTGTAGGTTTTTTACTCACGAAATTAAAGCATGCCTCCAGAACCGAGGACCCAACAACCCTTCAGCTAGACCAGCGATCTAAGCTCCTCCTACCCGGTTAGCTCTACAAGATCCAGCTCCCCGCACCCAGACCGCTCAACCCCAACGCCGAGTGTTTGACCAGGCACAGAGGAAAGTGCCGCGACGCCAAGCATTCACTATGTCGATTGAAGAGACCGAAGTTACGGGTCAAATTATCACTGGTAAATCTCTTTCCTATTCTCTTTCAAGTCCTTTCAATTCATAGTCATCTTATATCTATTATACCTAAACCCATCCCACGCGACTTAGTTACAATCTTAGTAGCCTCCCTACCTGCACTCGCACTTTTCGACAATGGGGCATAACATTGTTTTATGTCGCAATGGTTCGTCCAAACTCATACGATACCAGTTAAACCGCTTGTATCCAGCAGAAACGTTAGTTCGGGGAATGGCGTTCTAAAAGCAACTTTGGGATACGATCTATGTCCAGTGGTCGTCTGCAGTCGAGAATTCTATGCAGGCTTCAAGGTGCTGGACATTCCAAACTTCGACGTGGTCTTGGGAATGGACTGTGTCACGCCCCGCTTCCCAGAGTGCGCTAGATTAGGCACGTGACATAGCCAACCATGCTACCTGTGGGTTGGAAGCATCCATCCACAGTCACATTACGGCTGTAGAGATATCAAGAACAACATAAAATTTTCTAAAACATGTCCATAAACCAGAATAACAGAAGTCAATAATAAATAAATGCGGAAGCAAATGATCCAATACAAATAACTGAAAAGTATATCCCATAATGTGGGCTCACATCAGGAAATAAATGCAGGAAATAAAACTAACTAATACTAACACCTCACAGCTCAGCCTGCTGGCTGAAGTACTCCTGCTCGGACTGCGACAGCGGTACGGAATCTGGGCCATGTAAAACCCAGACGTCAGCGCGTCATGTCATCAAGTAGTATAATAGGAACAGTGTAACAGGCAATGCAAAATAAACATGAATAAAACGAGAGTAGCAAATAATGTGAATCAAGCAGTGCAGGGTAGTGTGCAGTGGGTAACTAAACTGTTCTATCAGGTTTTCTATTCTAAAGTCTTTGAAATCAATTTGGGTAATCCTCCATATAACTCAAAGGATATGTCCCGTTACCCCCCGGGACCACGGATCAGGAATATGTGAACCAATAGTGGTTCTGTCCCGTTACCCCCCGGGACCACGGATCAGGAAAATGTAAGAGTCATGAATGGCTCTGTCCCGTTACCCCCCGGGACCACGGATCAGGAAAATGTAAGAGTCACGAATTGCTCTGTCCCGTTACCCCCGGGACCACGGATCAAGTAATACCCTTTTAAGTTACACTTTAGTTTACACTTTTGATTTCCCCATACCCCCAAGTTATGTATGTCAGGTCAGGTATTCAGTAATCAAGAACTAATGCCAATACAGGATCAGGTAACAGCAGGTTTTGTCTGGATAGACAACAGGAATGGTCCATGAGGACTACATGTCGGGTTTGTTGGCATTAGTCACGAGATCAGGTAACAGGTCAGGTCATGGTACATCAGGTCAAGTCAACAGTAAACGGTACCATGTCAGGTGTATCAATATATATCATGTGTAACAAAGTCAAGTCAAGATGTAACAATATCGTAGGTGTGCTCACAACAGATATATAATCGAACAGGGGATTAACAGCAGGAAATAAGCAATAAATTAAATAACAATAAGCGGTTTATTCAATCACAATAGTGCATTAATATAGCGCAACAGTTTTACTATATTAACAGGTTTTGAGCACCCTTCGCGGTGCAACAGATTAAATGATGATGCAATACAGTTATATCAAGCCTTTGAATACGAATATCCGAATGTAATAGAACTACATGGGAAAGTGCTACAATCTATTAAACGGTAAAATGTGATTAACAGGTAAACTTGGTTCTTAGGTTAAAAGTGGCAAACTGTAATTTCTATGTTAACTGTAAAATGATATATGTCATATTGCAACCAAATGAGAAAATAACTATACCGAGTTAAGTTTTGCAGGTTTAATGAGTCAAATATATATAATTTTATAGTATAGCATGTAGCAAGTGATACTTGCCTCGACGGGTCGCGAACCGGGAAAAACGGAACGTAACGCTGGCGGAGAAACACGCGACGGACGCACGGTTCACGGATTGAACCCAAACGACGAACCAAGGGACCTCACGGGTCAGAGCACTCTGTTGGATCGCCAGGACACGCCACCGGCACGGCCGGATTCCGGCGAACAGCGACAAAACAACCGGAAAAGTTAAAGCACGGCCAAGGGATAAACCGGAGGGAGAATGGAAGGAGGAAGGGGAGAGAAGGCTTACTGGTGTTGCAGAGGGCGTGCCAGCGATGGGGTCGACGGCGGTGGGGCGCCGGCGAGGAGGTTGCAGGCGACGGCTAGGGCTGCGGGTAAGGAAACAGGGAAGAAAGTGGAGATGGAGAGGGCTGGTCGGGTCTGGAGTGCGCAAGTGGTGAGGAGGCGCTGAAGGTGGCGCGGGTGACGACGACGAAGGTCGCCGGCGACGTCTCCGGCCGTACAGAGAATGCGCGGGGTTGGCCGGGGTCTCTGCTGCGGTGGCGACGTGCACACGGGGAGAAGGAGGGGATGTCGAGGTTGGTACGAGGAGGCCGAGGCGAGGGCAACGGTGGTGCTGGCGCCGGCGTCGGAGCTCTGGTGGCGACGGCGGAGGCGGCTAGGGCTGGGTCGTAGGGTTCTCGCGATGGGTTACGTGAAGGAGGAAAATGAATTGGAAAGGATAACGTATATATAGGGGAGAGAGAGAGAGGTAGAGAGAGAGAGATAGAGAAATTAGAGAGAGAGAAAGATAGAGAAATTATGGAGGGGCCCACGGGGGTTAAGAACCCCGTGATCGGCTGATAAAAGAATTTAAGTGGTTAAAGAAAGATTTATTTAAAAGATTTCCAAACTTTAAAGTTAACAGTAAGATTTTAGTATATAAATATAGTTTCGAATATTTTATTAATTTGGGATTTTGGCGCTAAATGAAACATTTCCAAATCGCGCCCGGGTTGGGTCCAAAAATTCGAAATTCAAATAATAGGATTTTAAGCGGTTTCCAAATTTTAAAATGATATGTTTTATGATTAAAAAGCATACCCCCAAGTCGGACACCTGTACGCGCGCGTAGTCGTCCAAACTCGCCCGTTTCACCGAACGGGACGAGAACTCGACGCACGGACGCTACCACGCAGCTAGGGGTGACGAGTAGGCCAAGATAGATATTTTTAATTTTATTTTAGGTGCTAAAATTTGATATATGCAGAAATGACTTAGCCAGATAAAATTTTACAGTAAGACCCAAACAAGCAAGATAAATGAAATGAGTAATATCTAACACTCAACCAGTAACCGAAAATAGTAGTATTGGGCTCGGGTGTTACATTATACCCAACTAAAAAAGAATTTCGTCCTCGAAATTCCAAGAATACAAGATAGAAAACTACAGGAAAAGGTGAGGAAACTTCTGTCGGATCTCGTCTTCTCGCTCCCAAGTGGACTCTTCATGCGATCGATTACTCTAAGAAACTAGCACAAGGGGGATAACCTTGTTCTTAAGAACCTTTTCCCTACGATCCATGATTTCAACCGGTCGCTCCTCAAAAGTTAGGTCTTCCCGTACAGTTAACTCCGAATGATCCAAGACGTGTGTTTCATCTCGAACATACCTTCGTAGTTGAGATACATAAAACACATCGTGCACACCTGCCAAGGACGGCGGTAACGCCAAACGGTACGCTACCTCTCCAACGCGCTCCAATATCTCGAAGGGTCTAACGAATCGAGGACTAAGCTTCCCTCGACTCCCAAAACGAATCACCCCTCTAGTCGGTGATATCTTCAAGAATACCAAATCACCCACGGCGAACTCTAGAGGTCTCCTTGACGTGTCAGCCCAACTTTTCTGTCTGTCTTGAGCTGCCTTCATATGCTTTCTGATAGTGTTAACCTTCTCAACTGTCTGTACCACCAAATCTGGTCCCAATAATCTTCGTTCACCAACATCATCCCAACAAACAGGTGAACGGCACTTACGACCATACAAAGCCTCAAACGGAGCCATCTGGATAGTTGCTTGGAAACTATTGTTGTAAGAAAACTCCACCAAGTGTAGGTGATCCTCCCATGAACCCTTGAAGTCCAACATGCATGCTCTCAACATGTCTTCAAGAGTTTGGATCGTTCTCTCCGACTGACCATCAGTTTGAGGATGATAAGCTGTGCTAAACTTCAATCGAGTCCCCAAACTTTCCTGTAAACTCCTCCAGAAGTGTGATAAGAACCGAGTGTCCCGATCGGACACGATGCTCACCGGTACGCCATGCAGTCTTACAATCTCCTGCATGTACCGTTCTGCCAAAGTCTCTGTTGATTGACCAACCCGGAAAGGAATAAAGTGAGCTGCCTTGGTCAATCGGTCGACAATCACCCATACTGCATTGTTGCCTTTTGGACTCCGCGGTAAAGCCGTCACGAAATCCATGGTTATATGTTCCCACTTCCACTGAGGAATCGGAAGTGGTTGCAACAAACCAGCAACCCTTTGGTGTTCAGTCTTGACTTGCTGACATACCAAGCACTTAGCCACGAAGCGAGCAATCTCCCGTTTCATGCCTTCCCACCAGAAATGCTGTCGAATATCACGGTACATCTTTGTACCTCCTGGATGTATAGAATAAGCTGAACTGTGTGCCTCCCTCATAAGCTCTTCACGAACATCCCCCTTTGGCACACACCAACGGCTACCATACCTCAACGAACCATCTTCGTGGACCAGTAAATCTGTTCGTAGTCCGGCTTCAACCTGCTCTTGAAACTTTTGCAGTCTAGGATCCTGCGATTGTGCCGCTTTAATCTTCTCAACTAAGGACGACTGTACCTGCAACTGCATCAACTGTCTCGTAGAACGCGGTAGCATAACTTCCAAGTCAAATCTTCGAAAGTCTGCAATGATCTCCCTCTGTGTAGTTAACACTTGTATTGTTGGTAACCGACTAAGCGCATCCGGTACGACGTTAACCTTTCCCGGATGGTATTTAAGATCAAGGTCGTAGTCGGCCATCAGCTCCAACCATCTACGCTGCCTCATATTCAACTCCTTCTGAGTGAACACATACTTCAAACTCTTGTGATCTGTAAAAACTTCGACTCTCTCGCCCAAAAGGTAGTGTCTCCAAATCTTCAAAGCGAAGATCACAGCCGCAAGCTCCAAGTCGTGAGTGGGATAATTCTTCTCATGGGTCTTTAATTGTCTCGATGTGTACGCTACAACTTTCCCACGCTGCATCAAAACACATCCCAATCCTTTTCCGGATGCGTCGCTGTGAATCACCAATCCTCCGGAATTGTCTGGCACGGTCAGAATAGGGGCGGTTATCAAATTTTGCTTCAACGTCTCAAAAGCTAATGCACACTTATCCGTCCATACAAAAGGTACCTCCTTGCGCGTAAGCTTGGTCAACGGTTCTGCCAGACGAGCAAAGTTCTCCACAAATCTCCTGTAATATCCGGCTAATCCAAGGAAACTTCTTATCTCAGCTACATTCTTTGGAATCGGCCAATCTCGAACTGCTGCAATCTTTTCGGGATCGACGGCGATTCCATCGCTCGACACAACATGCCCCAGAAACTTCACTTCTTCTAGCCAAAATTCGCACTTACTTTTCTTCGCATACAATTTCTCCTGTCTCAATATCTGCAGTGCGATCTTCAAATGCTCAGCATGCTCCTCAAAACTCTTCGAGTAAACCAGAATATCGTCAATGAATACCACAATAAATTGGTCCAAGAACGGTGAAAAGATTCGGTTCATCAAGTCCATGAATACTGCCGGCGCATTCGTTACTCCGAAGGGCATCACTAGATACTCGTAATGCCCATACCGAGTTCGAAACGCCGTCTTGCAAATATCTTCTGCTTTCACTCGGACCTGATGATATCCGGATCGCAAATCCAGTTTCGAGAATACCCTCGCGCCACTAAGCTGCTCAAAAAGTTCTCTAATGCGAGGGATCGGGTACTTGTTCTTGATAGTCACCCGGTTTAATTCTCGATAGTCGATGCACATCCTTCTCGTGCCATCCTTCTTCTTTACTAGAAAGACTGGAGCTCCCCAAGGCGAGTTACTACCTCGGATCCAACCCTTCTCAAGCAATTCCGCAACTTGTTTCTTGACTTCTTCTAACTCTACTGGTGCCATTGGATAATACGCTTTAGATACTGGCGCTGCACCAAGAATAAGGTCAATCGCGAACTCCACATCTCGCTTCGGCGGTAAACCCGATATATCTTCAAACACATCCATAAAATCGCGAACAACCGCCGGCTCTTCATTATTATCAACATCCATTGCTGCAAGAATAACATTTGTCGGCCTAGCCCTAAACTCGACTGGCCCGACAGAACTGCTTCCTCCAGTGAAGGTAAACTCAGGATGTCCGGGAATCTGGAAAATTACCTTCCTTGCCCTACAGTCAATGTGAGCGTGGAAAGTGCCAAGGAAGTCCATTCCCAAGACGACCTCGTAGCTGCCCGTATCAATCACCAAGAAATCTGCAAAAAGCTTCCGTCCGCAAACCACAACTGTACAGTCTTTACATTCCCTACTAGATACAATTTTCCCATTCCCAGTGTGTATGTCCCAGAAACTAGATAGGGTCGTGCAGGTAATCGAGTGTGTAGTTATAAACTTGGATGACATAAAACAATGGGATGCACCAGAATCAACTAATGCCACTGCGGGAAAACCATGAACGAGTAGAATACCTGAAACCACTTCTCCTGATGCCTTAGCTTCTTCAGCTGTCAAGGTAAAAGCTCGAGCCTGATTAGGTCCTTGAGTCAGCTATTTCTGCCCTTGGAACGGTCTCTGCGGAGGCTTCTGTATAGCATCTCTCGTACGAAGCTTCGACGGACAGGCACCAACTGCGTGATCAGCCGCTCCACAAACCAAACAAAGTCCCAGCTTCCTTCGACAATCCTTCTGCGCGTGCCCAGGTAAACGGCAGTAGTCACAAATCATGCTCTTTCTTCGATCAACGATCACAGGCTTCTTCATGGGTGCTACACCTCGACGGTCCACTGGAATACCTCTGCGACCATGAGCTCTGTTAGGTATAAATGCGGGCTTCCTTGCCGCAACTGCTGTCTGCTGCAAGCTCCCTTTCATCCCGGATAAACTCTGCTGTCCCGAGCTGCCATAAGAACCTGTGAGAAAGTGGTCAAACCCAGGGAGACAATCTGCCTCTGGATGTCCACATCCAAGCTGCGCATGAACCTCCATGCCCTGTCTGCATCGTTGGTAACTAAAAGTCCTGCGAATCTGCCGAGTCTCGTCCATTCTGCTGCATGCACATCCACGGGTGCTCCATTCTGCCTCAGCCCAATAAACTTCTCTTCCATTTCCTCCCATGCAGTTCGCGGGAAGAACTTCTCCAGGAAACTCTTAGAAAAATCCGCCCATTTGATCGGTTTGGGCAAGCGGGTCTCCTCCACAAGCCACCATTCTCGGGCGTAGTCCACTAACTGAATGCGTACCACATCAACTCTTTTGTCATCTGGAATCTGTGCCGCAATCAGCAAGTTCTCCGTGTCAACTAGCCACTGCTCGGCTGGCAACGGCTCCTCCAAACCAGTGAATGTAGACGGACCCAAACGTCTGAAATCTGCCACGGTCCCTACTCGGTCAACTGGTTTAGCTCCAACGTTGTTCACGGACTGCTGAACGATCTGCAAGCCTTCCTGAAACAAGTCTGCTTGCTGCTGGATCAGCTCGGTCTGCCTCTTTTGATTCTCTAGCATTCCTCTTATCACTCCAAGCATGGCGGCTTCGTCGACACGCCTCTGGTACGTCTTCAAATTCTTACCTGCCATATTCCTGAAATCAAGAAAACACCCAACATTAGCATGATGATAGATTTGATATATAGATCAAGACTAGAACTCCAAGATACTTAAATAGAGTACCGCATTGTAACTATGCCGCGGTATCATAGCCATAATTACTTAACTCCACTCAAGTCGCCTAAGTCCTAGGGATAACAAGAGGTCAGGGTTTCGAGTCGACATGCAAAGTAATCTTGCACGTCGATATAATCAGGAAGAATGTGATTCAAGAATAGTAAAACGGTCAAGGTGGTAGGACATATTTCCTAAACACTGGTATTCTGATTCGTGTATTGGGTACAATACCCAACTACAAAAGAATCAACCCAACTAACCTATGGCTCTGATACCAAAAGAACCATGTCACGCCCCGCTTCCCAGAGTCCGCTAGATTGGGCACGTGACATAGCCAACCATGCTACCTGTGGGTTGGAAGCATCCATCTACAGTCACATTACGGCTGTAGAGATATCAAGAACAACATAAAATTTTCTAAAACATGTCCATAAACCAGAATAACAGGAGTCAATAATAAATAAATGCGGAAGCAAATGATCCAATAAAAATAACTGAAAAGTATGTCCCATAATGCGGGCTCACATCAGGAAATAAATGCAGGAAATAAAACTAACTAATACTAACACCTCACAGCTCAGCCTGCTGGCTGAAGTACTCCTGCTCGGACTGCGACAGCGGTACGGAATCTGGGCCATGCAAAACCCAGACGTCAGCGCGTCATGTCATCAAGTAGTATAATAGGAACAGTGTAACAGGCAATGCAAAATAAACATGAATAAAACGAGAGTAGCAAATAATGTGAATCAAGCAGTGCAGGGTAGTGTGCAGTGGGTAACTAAACTGTTCTATCAGGTTTTCTATTCTAAAGTCTTTGAAATCAATTTGGGTAATCCTCCATGTAACTCAAAGGATATGTCCCGTTACCCCCCGGGACCACGGATCAGGAATATGTGAACCAATAGTGGTTCTGTCCCGTTACCCCCCGGGACCACGGATCAGGAAAATGTAAGAGTCACGAATGGCTCTGTCCCGTTACCCCCCGGGACCACGGATCAGGAAAATGTAAGAGTCACGAATGGCTCTGTCCCGTTACCCCCTGGGACCACGGATCAAGTAATACCCTTTTAAGTTACACTTTAGTTTATACTTTTGATTTCCCCATACCCCCAAGTTATGTATGTCAGGTCAGGTATTCAGTAATCAAGAACTAATGCCAACACAGGATCAGGTAACAGCAGGTTTTGTCTGGATAGACAACAGGAATGGTCCATGAGGACTACATGTCGGGTTTGTTGGCATTAGGCACGAGATCAGGTAACAGGTCAGGTCATGGTACATCAGGTCAAGTCAACAGTAAACGGTACCATGTCAGGTGTATCAATATATATCATGTGTAACAAAGTCAAGTCAAGATGTAACAATATCGTGGGTGTGCTCACAACAGATATATAATCGAACAGGGGATTAACAGCAGGAAATAAGCAATAAATTAAATAACAATAAGCGGTTTATTCAATCACAATAGTGCATTAATATAGCGCAGCCGTTTTACTATATTAACAGGTTTTGAGCACCCTTCGCGGTGCAACAGATTAAATGATGATGCAATACAGTTATATCAAGCCTTTGAATACGAATATCCGAATGTAATAGAACTACATGGGAAAGTGCTACAATCTATTAAACGGTAAAATGTGATTAACAGGTAAACTTGGTTCTTAGGTTAAAAGTGGCAAACTGTAATTTCTATGTTAACTGTAAAATGATATATGTCATATTGCAACCAAATGAGAAAATAACTATACCGAGTTAAGTTTTGCAGGTTTAATGAGTCAAATATATATAATTGTATAGTATAGCATGTAGCAAGTGATACTTGCCTCGACGGGTCGCGAACCGGGAAAAACGGAACGTAACGCTGGCGGGGAAACACGCGACGGACGCACGGTTCACGGATTGAACCCAAACGACGAACCAAGGGACCTCACGGGTCAGAGCACTCTGTTGGATCGCCAGGACATGCCACCGGCACGGCCGGATTTCGGCGAACAGCGACAAAACAACCGGAAAAGTTAAAGCACGGCCAAGGGATAAACCGGAGGGAGAATGGAAGGAGGAAGGGGAGAGAAGGCTTACTGGTGTTGCAGAGGGCGTGCCAGCAATGGGGTCGACGGCGGTGGGGCGCCGGCGAGGAGGTTGCAGGCTACGGCTAGGGCTGCGGGTAAGGAAACAGAGAAGAAAGTGGAGATGGAGAGGGCTGGTCGGGTCTGGAGTGCGCAAGTGGTGAGGAGGCGCTGAAGGTGGCGCGGGTGACGACGACGAAGGTCGCCGGCGACGAAGGTCACCGGCGACGTCTTCGGCCGTACAGAGAATGAGCGGGGTTGGCCGGGGTCTCTGCTGCGGTGGCGACGTGCACACGGGGAGAAGGAGGGGATGTCGAGGTTGGTACGAGGAGGCGGAGGCGAGGGCAACGGTGGTGCTGGCACCGGCGTCGGAGCTCCGGTGGCGACGGCGGAGGCGGCTAGGGCTGGGTCGTAGGGTTCTCGCGATGGGTTACGTGAAGGAGGAAAATGAATGGGAAAGGATAACGTATATATAGGGGAGAGAGAGAGAGGTAGAGAGAGAGAGAGAAAGAGAAATTAGAGAGAGAGAGAGATAGAGAAATTATGGAGGGGCCCACGGGGGTTAAGAACCCCGTGATTGGCTGATAAAAGAATTTAAGTGGTTAAAGAAAGATTTATTTAAAAGATTTCCAAACTTTAAAGTTAACAGTAAGATTTTAGTATATAAATATAGTTTCGAATATTTTATTAATTTGGGATTTTGGCGCTAAATGAAACATTTCCAAATCGTGCCCGGGTTGGGTCCAAAAATTCGAAATTCAAATAATAGGATTTTACGCGGGTTCCAAATTTTAAAATGATATATTTTATGATTAAAAAGCATACCCCCAAGTCGGACACCTGTACGCGCGCGTAGTCGTCCAAACTCGCCCGTTTCACCGAACGGGACGAGAACTCGACGCACGGACGCTACCACGCGGCTAGGGGTGACGAGTAGGCCAAGATAGATAATTTTAATTTTATTTTAGGTGCTAAAATTTGTTATATGCAGAAATGACTTAGCCAGATAAAATTTTACAGTAAGACCCAAACAAGCAAGATAAATGAAATGAGTAATATCTAACACTCAACCAGTAACCGAAAATAGTAGTATTGGGCTCGGGTGTTACAGACTGGCTAGGAACTTTCTTCCCTACCATCGACTGTCGCCAAAGGAGGGTAGTGTTCGAAATTCCAGATCATCTAGTGTTCTACTTCAAAAGTGAAGACTGAACCTTGGAGTCTACTGAGCAAAACCAAAGCAGGCAGAGATTGCAGCGTTGCAAGCGGAAGAATTAAAGCCAGAGGTAGTTCGAGAGTTCGAGAATGTATTTCCGGAAGATATATCAGGTTTGCATTCCGATCGAGCTCTTGAATTCAGTATCGATTTACAACCCGACGCACAACCAGTAATAAAAGCTTCGTACCGATTAAGTCCAGAGGGATTGAAGGAGATCCTCATTTAGTTGGACGAACTCCTGAAGAAAGGTTGGATTCGTCCCAGTACTTCGAGCTGGGGATCTCCGGTGCTACTGGTGAAGAAGAAGGAAGGTTCCTTCAGGATGTGTGTGGATTATCGAGCTCTGAACGAAGTGACAATTAAGAACAAGTATCCACTACCGTGCATCGATGAACTTTTCGATCGGTTAAGTAGATCTTGTGTCTTTTCAAAGCTAGATCTTTGTTCGGGTTACTATCAGGTGAAGGTCAAGGAGTCCGAAATTTCAAAGACGACGTTTAGGACTCGTTATAGTCATTATGAATATCTCGTAATGCCATTTAGAGTGACCAATGCACCTGCCATATTTATGAATCTGATGAACCAAGTTTTCTGAGAATACTTAGACAGGTTTGTTATTATATTCATCGACGACATCCTGGTGTATTCAAAGAATCAGAAAGAGCATGCCGAGTACTTACAGATTGTCCTGGAGACATTACGACAATATCAGCTCTACGCCAAGTACAGCAAGTGTGAGTTTTGGCTAGATCAAGTCGGATTTCTTGGACATATCGTTTCAGGAGAAGAAATCTCTGTAGATCTAGCTAAGGTGTCAGTTGTCAGTGAGTGGTTGACACCATAGATGGTGAAGGATATAAGAAGTTTCTTGGGATTAGCAGGGTAGTACCGACGATTCATTGAAGGCTTCTCAAAGATTGCAGCACCCCTGATCAAGTTCACACGTAAAGACGAAGCATTCGTATGGTCAGAAGCATGTGAAAAGGCTTTTGTAGAACTCAAGTCGAGTTTAACCTCTGCATCTATTCTTATAATACCGGATCAATCTGGCGGATTCGTTGTGTATTGTGATGCGTCCGGTAAAGAATTAGGATGTGTTCTACACCAACATAGAAAGGTTGAGGCTTTTGCATCAAGACAACTAAAGGTTCATGAGCACAACTATCCAATACATGATCTAGAATTGGCAGCCATCATCTTCGCACTCAAGATTTGGCGCCACTGTCTTTTGGGAGTACGAGTGGATATATACACTGACCACAAAAGTCTAAAGTATGTATTTACTCAGAAAAAACTCAACATGCGGCAGAGAAAATGGTTAGAACTCATGGAAGACTTCGACATCAACCTACGGTATCATCCTGGAAAGGTGAACGTAGTTCCCGATTCCCTTAGTTGCCAGTCATTAGTAATGAACCTTATCACTCAGTGGAGACTACAACAAGAACTGCATGGATTTGAGATTGAAGTAGTTGTGTCAGGTAACGCTTCATCTTTGATGAAATTACAAGTCCAGTCCACTCTTGTAAATCAGATCAAGGCAGCTAAAGCAAATGATGCCAAGCTATAAAGGATCCGAGAACAAGTAGAAAGTGGACTACAGACTGACTTCATCATCCACGAAGATGGATCCTTGCGATATAGGAGTCGTTTATGCATGCCAATCGGACCTGTTCGAGAAGAGTTGATGAAAGAAGCTCACAGATCTCCTTATTCTGTACACCCCGGTGGCACAAAGATGTATAAGGATCTACGGCAACACTACTAATGGTATGGAATGAAGCGCGAAGTAGCAAGGAGTGTAGCCAAGTGTTTGGTGTGTCAGTAAGTGAAGGCTGAATATCACAGAACTGCTGGTCTACTTCAGCCGTTACCAATCCCAGAATGGAAATTGCAGCACATTACCATGGACTTTGTGACTGCTCTTTCTCGCAGCATGAAGGGTAACGATGTAATTTAGGTTATTGTGGATCGACTCACCAAGTCGGCTCACTTTATTCCATTCAGAATTGGCCAGTCAACTGAGATGTTGGCAAGGAAGTACATGGAGGTGAGTAAAAAAATCTAAAGTAAGATTTGATACCTTCAAGATGTACCATACTTGATACCCATAAACTAATGCAGGAGATTGTAAGATTACATTGGGTACCTATTTGCATCGTCTCCGATCATGATACAAGATTCCAATCATAGTTCTGGAAGAGTCTGCAAGCTAGCCTGGGAACGAGTCTGAATTTTAGCACGGCGTATTATCCACAAACAGATGGACAGTCCGAGCGAACAATTAAGATATTAGAAGATATGCTGAGAGTATGTATGTTAGACTTCGAAAGTTCGTAGGAAGATCACCTGCATCTTGTGGAGTTTTCATACAACAACAGCTATCAGGCAAGCATTGGGATGGAACCATTTGCAGCACTCTACGGACGGAAATGTCGTTCCCCGTTGAGTTGGGATGACATTGGAGATCGTGAACTCCTTGGACCAGAGATGATTGTGGCAACTATGGACATGGTTCGCAGGATCAGGGAAAGGATGCGAATAGCCCAAGACCAACAGAACCATTGGGCAGATGAAAAGTGTTGACATCTGGAGTTCCAACCTGGAGACCATGTATTTCTGAAGATCTCTCCAAACAGAGGAGTGATACGTTTTGGCAAAAGGGGTAAGCTAAGTCCAAGACATAGGACCGTTCGACATACCCGAACGAGTTGGAAAAGTGGCGTACCGTTTAACACTACCACCCTCATTGGAAAGAGTGCACAACATGTTCCACATATCCTAGTATCACGCCTCGCTTCCCGGTGTACGAAAAGGGGACGCGGCGAGGCCCGCTACGTATTTACTCAGAAGTAAACACGCTAAGCGTATCGAAGCAATAAAGTACACAAGAAGAGATGTAAAAGAACATCAACTTTTATTTATTCAACATTTCTTTACAATACAAGTGGAAATATAAATACAAGTCTGGAATGCAATGCCTAAATAATGGCATGAACTGAATGAAAAGTAAGTACAACTAAAGTCAATGCTCAGGGTCTTCTGTGAACTGCTCCAAGTGCTCCTGGGTGGTCTTGAACTCCTCAGAGTCGTATCCTCCTGACAACATTCCAAAGAAGAAGAGAAATAAGAATGTCGTCAGCAAACAATCGTTCGGTAAGTCCCAAAGAAAGGAGGAGAAGAATAGACAGAGAATAGAACAGGTGAAGTAGATAATGTTATATTTGTTATACTAACGTAGTTGTTGTAGTTTGGTACAGAATATGCCAGTGTATATGAGAGGAGTCCAACTTACACCGTGGACTTTGGTAATCCGTAGTATAAGGATCCGTCGATAATACCACGGAACAACGGTATGGATGTAATTACGTCTTTTAGTGACCACCTTGTGCCACCGTTAACATGTTCCGTACTAGTCTACCTCTTTATAAACCCCGTAATGTTTATTATATTGATTGTATTGATTGTACTGATTGTATTGTATTATCTTGTAGTAAATGGAAGACTTGCCGAAACCATGATATCAGTAAATGAAATGGATATAAATGGATAGTCATGTGGTCAGAGTATATCTATGGTCCGGTTCAGTCATGTTCATGTTGTTATAGATTGTATTCTGGTATTCGTGAATTCATATTGTATTGCGGTTATACTTGAATCAAATTCAAGATAGATTGTATTCAGATTTGACCATGACTCGAACTGAGTCAGACTCTTTGAAAAGAAATTAAAGTCCTAAATTAGTTTTGATGTTATCGGTAACCGCTGCACATGGACGGCAGGATTTGTGTCTTTTTCCAAGACAATTACCGTGTTGATAACACCGTTTTTAGGTTGTATATCTTAGATAGGAAAGCACCCAACTTTCTCCGGCTCCCCGAGGCTCAAGAGAATTGGTCCCGCTTAAACCTATATTTACTAGGGTCCTTATTGTAAATTAATAAAACTTGAGGGGGTTTTATGAAAAATAGTTTTGATACATTTTCAAAATACACCTCAAGTATTTAATTATCATCTTTAGGGTTTTCATAATTGTAATTTTTTATAACGTGAAATATTCTAATGAATATAACCTAGTGTTCATTGTATATGGTATTTTAATGAAATATTGGAATTTGTATTGAATTGTAATGGTAGTTTCATGAAATTGTGATTCTTTTGCTTTAGAAAACATGGAATATTCATCTATTATATTTAAAATAGATGTTTTGATAATAGTTATATATATATATAATAATAATAATAATAATAATAATAAAAATAAAGTTTATTTATTTTTTAGAAATCTCATTTTCTTAAAATTGCATCAAAATTCCATCGAGATCGAAAGCTCCTTGCGGAGGTCTGCATCTCGCTCTACTAGGCTCGAGAATGTGCGATAACCCGTACCATCCCGATCGGGGTTCCCCAAAATAGGTTGTAGAGGCGTAATTGCAAGGAATTTAAATAACACACTTTTTAAAGAAACGATTTTGAATGTTCAAGATATTTATTCGTAATCTCATATTTTCTCATAAACTAGAGTCCCAAAATTCATCGTACTATGTCAACCATGTGTTTTGTGATAAGGTAGATCATTATCTCATGAGTTTTCTAAAGGTAATACCAGGGAATATGTTGAATTGTGTTGAAAGTAAATTATATGGTATTCAACCGTAAAAATGCGATAAAAGTTGCATAATAGATTCTTTTGAGATAAAACCTGTTCTAATGTGTTTGTTAATGATTACTAAACAATCTATTAAAATTTTGTAGGTTTGTTATTAAGAAAAAAATTAGATTTTTAAAGAAAAGAGAATCGGAAGACGGAATAACTCCGCTTCCGACGAGTTTTGAAAAGGAGAAGTTTTAGAATAGCAAAAGAGGAGGGGAGAGGGGACTTACGGGCTATTAAGAAAGAAGGGAGAAAGAAGAAGCTTTCGGGACCGTCGGGGCATCGTTTCTTCGTCGGATTCTTCTTGGAACATTGCCGGAACTTCGCCTCTTGCTAACTCCACTTGTACAATTTGGGACTTGGAAATTTTGGAGAGTTTTTATAATGGAATTCTGAATGAGGAGAGGTAAAATGTGGTGTGGTAATTATAAAGAAAATTAGGGTTTAGTGTAATGAAGAATAGAATTAAAATGTGCATTAAAATATGGATTAATACCCATTTTTAATTCTCTGGAAATGTGCAGAGAAATCAAATAGTATAGGAGTAATGGGGGGAGTCCAAGGGTTTAGGGTTAAAAAATTGGGGAGTATCCCCTATGGGGGGCCCGGCGGTGCCGGTCTCCAAGCTAATCTCGCCGGACAAAAACCGGTGATAGGGCTTGGGATGCTTGCCACGTGTCATGTTCAGTGTATTTAACAATTTGCACATGTTTGTTTAATCTGTGACTTTTCATTTTACGTATAGTGCACGTGCAAACTGTTTGGCTTCTAGAAGATTAAAAGAAAAATCAATTAAAAATATATGTAGCTGGGGGGATTCGATCACAGGGGCTACGTTATAGCAATGCATGGCTTTACCAATGAGTTACAAGTGTTTTCTTGTTGTTCAAAAGTAAATCAAATTTATAACTTATGCTCAGGCTTAGGTGCTCCTTTCTGTATTTTGAAAATTTTTGTACATAAAGTTTAGGGTTGTTATACCTAGCTACGACGATATGTGAGCGATCTCAGCCACATACTGGATCACTCAGAGCTCACGGTACAAACTGACCTAACATGCGAGCAACAACCAGTTGAGATCTTAGACCGAAAGGTGAAAACATTACGAAATAAGGAGGTAAACTTGGTCCGAGTGATGTGGAGAAAGGATTCACCAAGAGAATCAACTTGGGAAAGAGAATAAGATATGCGTGCACGATACCCTTACCTTTTTGAAAATTAGTCCCTATGAAATTATAAATTTCGAGGACGAAATTTTTATAAGGAGGGTAGAATGTAACGACTCTGAAATCACTGTACAAAAATTTCTTGTATTTCACAGTAAAAGGGTATTTAAGCTTGTGTAAGAGTTAAAAGTTATGTTTGTTAAATAAAAGCAAGAAACAACTTGTAACTCACTGGTAAAACCTCTACACTGCTGTGACATAACCTGTGCATTCGATTCCCATCAGACCCAGTTATTTTTAGATTTTTCTTTTTAATTTTTCGGAAGCCCAAGAGTTGCATGTGCAATACACGGAGAAACAAAAAGTTTCAGAAAAATCAAACATGCGCAAAAAGGAGTAAACACAGATATACACACGTGGCACAGATCTCGAGGCAAATCACCACATCTTGACCGCCCATTCCTTCAATCTGGCCGGCGCCGACGGTCCAAAGTGCCCCAAATCTCTCCGTGCTTTGCACACTCGTCCCTTCGACTCCCCTTAACTCCCCTGCACTGTTTGATTTTCCTGCAATCAAACAAAAACTCTTCAATTCACTATTCAACACCTTTTTAATGCATTTTAATCCACATTTTAAATTCTCAAACCCTAATTTTTCACTATAAATACCAACCCATGCCCTAGCTCTTCACCATTCTGAAAATTCTAGCAAAAATTCTCTCAAACTCTCTAAGTGCCAAATAGAGTTAAGCCCCCCAAGTGGAGTAGCAAGTCAAACTCGACGACCGGAGCACCTCCGACGAAATCACGACACCCGAAGGCTTCCCCTCATTCTTGTTAACGATCTAAGCTAGTAAGTCCCTTCATCTCTAGCATTTTCCATCTCAAAACAACTTTTTAAAACAAACCGACAAAAGAGAAGTTATCTCCGATATAAGTTTCTTTTTAATATTTGTAATGCATATGATGAGCAACTTAAATCAACTAACATGCTACACTAATCTTAACCCTCTTCCCATTATTTAGTTTTTAATTTTAACAAAATTTTCATATTAAACAAACATATAACGAACTTTTTCATTAAAATACCATGAATTTTAGTATAACACCTCTCGATAATTAGCTTAAATACCTTTAGAAAAACTATGGGGTAACGACCTATCCCACATGCACACTATGGTTCCATAGCATAGTATTCTAGAGCTATAGTTAATTTAAAGAATAACTTTTTCATTAAAATACCACACCGTTTGAAAACGGGTTTCTTTAAATCGGTATTTCGAAATCCTTGGCAATTACGACTCTACAGCCCTCGTTAGGAGACCCGCTAATGGATGGTATAGATTATCGCACATCTTTAGGACAGTAGAGCGAGATGCAGAACTCCTCACGGAGTATTCGGTCTCGAAAGGAAATAAAAATACGGTTTTAAGAAAAGCGACTTTTCTAAACAAAACTAATTTTGAAAAATTATATAAAAATTATGAATCCGTATTTTCAATAAAAACAAATTAAGAAACTCTATTTAAAAAATTGAAAGATTAGAATTTTTAATAAAATACCACCAAGTTTCCAAAAGTAGTAGTTTTCACAAAAATACCATAAACTTTCGAAAGAGGCTAGGTTTTATCACCAAAACACCACAACAATTACAATATATGTTCATGAAAACCCTAAATATTACAAATCTCCCTCGAGCTTATTTTTAAACAATATTAATATATATTTTTCATAAAACCCCCTCGAGATATGCAAACAATATTTTAAGGACTCTTGAATTAATATAGGTTTAAGTGGTATCATTTCTCTTGAGCCCCAGGGAGCCGGAGAAAATGAGTATTTACCTATTCAGGTTAGACAACTTAGCGGAGTTATAAAATGGCAATTGTCTTGGAAAAAGATATAAATCCCGCCATCCATGTGCAGCAGTTGCCGATTTCTCCCGAACATAAGATTTTAACAATTTACATCAATGCACATGAAAAGAAATGAACTTGAATCCAAACTCGAATTTAAACTCGAACTCGAACTCGAACACAAACTCGAACTCTAACCTAACTCGAAACTAAACTCGATTATGAACTCAAACCCAAACTACTCGAACCAACCTGACTCAAACGAAGATTGCAATTGTCATGACTCGTATATTACTTGACTCACTCGAATACAATCTACACCTTTTGCAATCTATGTGTTCCCCCAAAATTTAAACAATATAAAAAGAGTTAAGCTCTGTTGAATTTTAATCAGGCTGCGCCTCACGTGCTCTTTCCGAGGACGCCAGCGCCAATCTTATAGGATTAAATTCTATGATAGCGCCGCATGTGCTCTTCACGTGGGCGCCAATGTGCAAAGTACAGGAGCGCTTATTATATAAGAATTAGATTCTTATATGGCGCCACACGTGCTCATCACGTGGGTGCCAATGTGCAAAGCACATGAGCGCTTATTATATAAGAATTAGATTCTTATATGGTGCCGCACGTGCTCCTCATGTGGGCGCCAATGTGCAAAGCACAGAAACGCCTATCATAAATAAGAATTTAATTCTTAAGTGGCGCCCGCGTCCACAACACGTGAGCACCGGCGTCCAAGTTTACATCAGTAGAATTAAATTCTACATTTCCCCAACAAAAAGTTGGGATATTCTCTGTTAAACAGAGCTGTTGAATCAAAAATCCAATGGTGATGATAAATTATCAAACAATAAAATTAAATTCTATTCTGAGGAATATTTGTCCTCAATCTTTACAAACAAAGAAAATTGCTCTCTGTAAAACATAGACACCTTGGATCAAAAATCCAATGGTGATTAAAAAATCACCGTTTGACTGAATAAAATTCTGTATATGAGAAAATATTTCCCCAATCTTGTTAGAAACAAGAAAACATATTCTGTAAAACATAATTACTTGGATCAAAAATCCAACGGTGGGTAAAATGTTCCAAACCAATTTTGAGACCAATTAAATCAATTGGAATCTCTCAATAAGATATTCTCTCAAAATTAATTAACAAACTTACCTCCACTAAATAAAGAACTCGAGACTTCAAGTCTCATATAGAGGGAACCCCCCATAAGCTTCTGAAAAATACAGAAAGTTTTCAAAACAACAGAGAATTCATTCTCAAGAAAGAAAAAGACTTTACTCCTCAAAACCTTAGGTAAAGAAAACACAGAGATCAAAATATCTCTTTTTACCTATCTAAAATTTTAACCCTTCTTAAAGAACTTAGTTCTTCTTCTGGATCAGAGATCCACAAGATAAATCTCCTACAAGTTGAGAATTTAATTCTCATCGGGAATATCTTGTTCTTGAGAATCAAAGATTCAGAAAAGAACTATGATAAAAAGAAAGAAAAAAGAATAGAACAAATGTTCTGGGAATTTAATTCCTCCGAAATTAGGGTTTAACCCTACATAAGGAACCTGGTTCTTATAAAAAGAAAAGAAGAACTTAGTTTTCGAATGAAGAAAAAAACGATCCAAGGCCCTCAAAATATAGATCGTGATGATCATTAATGGCCAAAATGGCATTAACAGATATTTAATCTCTAAAACAGAAAAGAGATTAGCGCCTCACGTGTTCCCCATGTGGGCGCCCTCCTAATAGCACCCAGCGCCTCACATGAAAACACGTGGACGTCCAAAGCAGAAGGCCGGCGTCTCATGTGAAATACACGTGAGCGCTGAATAAAAGTGCTCAACATTTTATAAACAGCCAAAAAGGCTGAGTGCTTAGCACTGATTGGACAACGCCTCACGTGCTCCTCACGTGGACTACACAAAAAGTGCTTAGCACTTCATATACAGCCAAAAATGGCTGAGTGCTTAGCACTAATTGGTCAGAGCCCAATGCCTCATGTGCTCCTCATGAGGATGCCACACAAAAAGTGCTTAGCACTCTGCATATATATAACTGAGTGCTTAGCACTGATTGGGCAGCACCCATAACTGAAGGCTTCACATGATACTCATGTGACCGTCAGAGCATCAAATAATTGCTTACCACTTTTGCATAAAAAGAGGGGCTGAACAAACAAAGCCCAATAAGTGCTTAGCACTTTTGAACAAAAAAAACTGACCATACTAAGCTCAAATTGGCTAAGTCTCTTGCAGCTGAGCCTAAATGCTCTGTTGATTGGACCTTAATAAAATTTAAAGACCCTAAAAATATTGCTTAGTTGATATTAGTCTCAAATAAGACTAATGTATCCATAGTTAAAATAAATTGGGCCCAAACGCTCATATGTTTAAATTGATCTTAATCTCAAACAAGATTAACGGTCCTTAAACCAAACAAAATATTTTGAACTAAAGGAAAAATATAACTTAAGTTCAAAATCCCAAATCTAAAATATACGGATTTGGATTAATCCGCGCCCTACGGGCGACGACATAAACTAGTCTCCGTATACAATCCGCGGGCAACCAAAATAAACAAAAACACACATGACACGAAGTGAACTGCTGGAGCAGGAGAAAGTGGTTATCGCAACGCGATAGCGTAATTAACTGCAGGGGCTTACGGCTGCTGGAAAGAGCGTCCCCACAATCAAAAATCCCTCGCAAATGAGGGGGGATCTGATAAAGTCTGTTACAACGGTCGCATCTGTCCAAATCTCCAATATATGGTGTCATAAATCAACTTGGTATTTTCGGAGAGGTGGATGGAGAAGTCCAAATAGCATCTACCCCAAAATTCAAGCAAGACGATCAATTTTAGTTCGTCTCTGCTTTCGGCGGTGAACAGATTCCGGCACGCTCGGTGGGACCTTTTCCTCTTTCCACTCCACACTTCATGTGTCGTGTTGCGTGAACAAAATTACGGTTCGCTATGGTTGCCCTCAGATTCGAGATACTAAAACTTGGTGTCTTGCACCTGCACAGAGAAAATCGATGGCTTCCCAATGCATTTCATGCAACAGCAACTCTCGCTCCACCCTAACTGGAGGAGTGACCTACGGGCCTAATATGACCTCTATTTTCTTAATGCCGGTAGGACAGGTCACATAAGCCACTACTGGATTGTTCTTTGGGACCATGCTCCCACCGTTGAGTTTCAGTGCCTCAGCGCTGTAAGAGGAAGCTCCTAAAAGGTCGGTTTTCGATCGACTGGCACCCACAATGGCCCCTCTCGACGGGCTGTCCAAATCTGACGTCTCATTCTTCAACAGGCTGAGCAAGAACCTAAATGGGCCCGCAAAGAGACTCGTGATACCTGAAGGGGCTGCCCCAAAATGGATAACCCTCCCAACTCCTCCTACAGACAAAGCCGTCAAAGGTGCTTCACCTGTCAGAAGATCAGTTTTTGAAAGGCTGGCCTTTTCTACTCAAACTCTACCTAGGATGTCGGTCTTCAATAGGCTGACGCCGATTGAAGCCCCTCAGCAAAGCCAAGGGCATAAAGAAGCCGCTTCCAAAACTGAGGCGGCCCCTTCTGCAAGGCACGCTCGACGTCACCACTGACGCCGAGTGAGAAAAGTTATGGGCAACCCCCCCTCTGGACTTACCCCACCAGCTCCAATGGTGGAAGTTGACGCTACTATTCCGGAAAAAGCTTTGATCTACTCAGGAGAGTGCGCAAGAACTCCCCAATGGCGGTGCTAAAGAAATCTCCTCCACCTGCAAAGGTTATTGTATAGGCAAAGCCGGAGCGGCCCCATCAGCGGCTCTCCTCACAAATTCATAGAGTCTGGCGGAAAGTCTAAGACTTTGTGATTGATGAAAATCACTCTCGTCGACCAAAAAAACTAAAGGCTCGGCAAGAGAAAGATCACTCCTCCTCCATACAACGGGGGACTCCTTCTACACAAGTGCCTGTTACAGTGGCCCCTTCAACTTCAACCTCTCATAAAAGAACGAGGCTGGTAAAAATCCCTCCGTCTGCAGCAAATTCCAAAGGTGATGGACCCAAACGTCCCAAGTCTGGGGGCATGATCATAAATACGGTCTACATGGATTCGGGAAAAGAAGATAGCCGTGCCTCTATGAGTCACCGACCGCAAACTCGGTCGCTGATAAAAGCTCAGGAGCAACAACAAAAGCTCCAGGAAATGCTGACCAAAATGGCAGCACTTATTGGACAGAAAGAAAGTCCAGACAAAGAAGCCGAATAGCGCCTAAAGCAGGAGACCGATACAGATTTCTTGCGAAGGGTGCTTGAGAGAAAAGAAAAAGAAGCCGCTGAACAAGCTCCCAACATAAAACAAATGGCTCTCTTGTTCTAAGACATGGTTAGAATGATGATCTAAACAGAACCCCCAGCTGAAGATCCGCCGATAATCGTCGACGATGACAGAGGAGAAACATCAAACCCTCTTCCAACCTTATCGGCAGCCAAGGAGGAAATAATCTCTAAGGCCACTCTTGATGATTATATTGCTGAACAAATAAGAGCTCATCAAGCTAATGAAGATGCTGGCCAAATCGTCAGAACCGGGCGACCATATCCGGGCTGGTATGATCAAATCAAGTACCCGCCGGGATATACGATCACCAAATTCCATGTGTATAAAGGGACATGCAACTCTCACCAGCATGTCACGCAGTTCAGAGCTCTGTGCGGCAACATTGCAGGCGACGACAAACTGTTGCTTCACCAGTTCGTTGGCAGCCTAGAAGAAACAGCCTTTGAATGGTATTCGGAGCTCCCAAATGACTTTTTAAAAACATTCACAGAGATGGAACTGCTATTCACACAGCGTTTCGCCGACGCAATCGAGCGCACACCAATTACGGTATTAATCAATGCCAAGGTAAAGCCGGGAGAAACCTGGGTCTAATACGCGATCCGGTGGCAGAACCTATGGTCTAGGTGCGAACAGCGCATTGAAGAATCTCCCACCGTGGACATGTTCATTGGGACCCTTGATCCTCAAATGACCGTGTCCCAGTTCATGACATTCTTCAAACCAACAACTTTTCAGGCTCTGATAGATAAACTGGTCCAAATGGACCAAATAGGCCACGGGCCTTCCTCCTCAAATAATGACCCTCGAAATAACAAGGGTAAAGGGAAAGCGGCCTTCGTTGCTAGCACGCAACAACAACCGAGTGGCCCAAAACCGGCTGCTCGCCAAAACAACGCGCGTCCGCGCCTATCCTTGGAGGAAAGATTAGGACACGCTTACACATTTTCCCGCAACAAGATGAGAAGACTGTTCGAATTAGCAGTGTGTAATAAACTCATCACATTGCCAGACCCGCGACGTCCACCGCAACCCGACGACGTCAACAACCCTAACTACTGCTCTTATCATAGAATGGTGAGCCACCCAATTGAAGATTGCTCCGTCTTCAAGAACCGGGTTGAAGACCAGTATCAACAGGGAAAATTTGCGCTGTCTGATAACTGAAGGGTAAGCCCACCTCATAAGCATACTCCCAAAAAGGTGGACACGCAGGGGGCATCATGCTCACTCGTGGAAGAAACTTCATGGGAAGTCGTTCTTTCAATAAAAACCAAAAGAATGCTTAAAGATCTACATGCATGTCCGGCAGTCAGGTGGAAAAGCCCACTTGAACCCGAAATTATCGAAGGGACACTGAAACCATGTTCCGCACCGAAAATTGTTGACGAGGGGAAAAACCCTAAGTCAAGCCTTCAAAGTGTTCGAAGAAATAGAAGAAGACCAATAAGCTTTTGCAGCCTGCCGAGTATGACGACAAGCACACAGATCTACAAAAGTATATTGACGCGCTGGAGGAGTACAACCAGAAAGAGAGGACATCGGTCACTCTCGAAGAGTTCCTCAAACATATTCTTGAGGACGAAGATAGTGACTACGATGAGGGAAATGACTCATCAAAAAACACCAAAGACCATGTAGCAAGTTGCCACATGGTCTCCCATCCGTCGTTATAAGGCGAAGAAGCTCCCTCAGTGTCAGAAAACAGCGTAGAGGAACTGGGAGTAGAATCGGCACTAAAATCCCCGGAACTGCTAGAAGGCCCGATCGATAGGCTGTTAAACGAAGCCTTTCAAAAAAGCAAAGTTGACCGAGAACGTGAAACAGCCATATACAAAAAGGATAAGCGTCAGCGTCAGGACAAAGAAGCCGCGGTAAGGATGAGTCGTAAAGTACTCCAACCAAACCAAAGCATATCTGCTACAAATAACAGCATGATCAAGACAGAGAAGCAGTTTGCCAAAGCCCAGTCGATAGGGATGAAGCTGCCACCTCTCGTAAGAAACACTCCCGGGGTCATATGTCTCGATGAAGAAGATTCATATCCAAACTACTGCCTATATCATTGAAGGGTTACCCACTCCACCGAGGAATGCAGTACCTTCAAGAAGTGGTGGTAAAGATACGTTGCCAATCAAAATCACTTCAATAGGATGAAACGCGAAGCTCGTCGACGGCAAAATAGTGCGACAAATGCGCATCAAGAAACGACGGGCAACTGTCATATGATTGGTACCAGTTCGGAAGGGAGAAAACCCCAAGTTCTTACCTTTGGGAGCAATTCTGAGGACGAAATACCTCTCAGCCCTCTCTTCAAAGACCCCCCTTCCGAAAAAGAAGAGGATGAGAAGAACTGCGAGAATATTCAGCTGCATAATCGCACGCTGTCTGAGAAGAACCTCAGATCTACAAACAAAGGTTCGAGCAAAAAAGACAAAGGGAAAGGAAAAATCTCTAAGGAAATTGCCCTCAACGATGGAGTTGTCAAAGAGCTCGCAGCTAGGGAACCGCCTAGGAAAAACAAGGTGGATTACAATATCATAACACATCCGAGGAAAATACCCTCACAACAGAGCATATTAAATGCTCTCCTCCTGTCTAAAGAGGCACGAGATTCTCTGATCAAGGAATTACAAGAGCCCGATCAGTTCCAAACTTTCTTCGCGGAAGAGAAGATGAAAGATGAACTGGCAGAGGTCCACACGGCTGACATTGCATTCAGCGGTGAAGATCTCCTCCTCGGTACATGCAAATATAATCGCCCGTTATACGTCACCGGGTACTGCCACGACATCAGGATAGGAAAAATCCTTGTCGACAACGAATCCTTCGTCAACCTTCGCAACGTGAGCATGCTGAAGGAAATTTGCATGGACGTTCAGCACTTTACCCAAAATAAAATTACCATCTCCGGGTTCAACTCACAGTCGTCATGGACGCTTGGATCCGTAATACCGATGTTACACTTCGAACTGCTCATCACTGACATTGAATTTCATGTCATTGGCCCCAAGACTTTCTATAACGCTTTGCTCGGCAGGCCTTGGTTACACGAGTACAACGTCATCCTTTCTACACAATATCAATGTATGAAGTATTTCAAGGATGGCTCGAAGTACATCATCACGGGAGAGCTAAATCTGTTCTCCATAAATGAAGTCCGGAAATACAAAGACGCAAAGTACTTCCTACCAGATTTCGAAGATACAGAAAGGTGTCATAAGCCGGAGGAAAAACAGAAGTCCGTCGCCACTATCCCGATCTTTGGGAGCGATACCGAGGAAGACGAAGAAATAGTCTACTCGGGGCAACCCCAGAAAGAAAACAATAAGCCGGGACCATCTACTCTTATTCTAATCTTTGGCAGCGACTCTGAGGACGAGACCAACACAGTGTTCTCCGTTCACCCGTCAATGCAAACTTTTGCCGAAGCAGATCAGAGTCTGCAAATCACAATGGCTCCATCTCGACACTACAAAGAACTTGATGCACTCCATACATACAGCATACAAGAACTGCAAACTTTCTACGTGACTCCTAAGCGAAGGGGTGAAAAGGCGATCCTCTTCTACCAATCTACGGAGACCAAAAAAGAAAAAAAAGTTTGGCATGGTGCCGATTTTGCACTCGACAGGCTTCAACCAATCTTTCTACCAAGATATTACGAGGAGGGATTAAAGAGGTTGTTAAGATACTAAGGTGTACCCCTCGAACAAAATGTTCGACAAGTCCAATTCTATAAAAAGATCTGGGATATTCCCGGGACTCAGCGAAAGATGCTCAACGGGAAGATGGAGACAACCGGGTTTGGATACGTTCGGTCTAAGAAACGGGAGCAGTTCCACAGTTGCCACGTCGTAAACAGCTCAACTGAAGCGGAAGATGCTTCTCCAAATAGCCGTGACGTTAAATCGGAGCGAGATCCCGCTCTAAAAACGTTAAGTCCATCACTGGAAGAGCAAATTGACAGGCTAATAAAAAAAGCTTGTCAAAAAAGCCGGGACAATCATAGCCGCGAAATGGCCATTTATGAAAAGGACAGGACGCAGCGTCTCAATCAGCAATCTGCGGAGAAGGAAGACTATAATGCTCTTCATCCCCGGCCTATTTTATGTTCTTGTGAAAGAGGAAAATCCCGAAATAGAGGTAAAAACAAGGCAAAGAACGCAAAAAAACGTTCGAAAAAAGAATTGGATCTAAGAAGCCATGCAATCGAGAAAAACTCGGTTGAAGCCCGTCCTTTATAAAGAAGATGGGTCGGGAATACTCTTTCCCCCAAAACAAGACAAGGAAAATATGCAACCTTGTCATGAAGCACCAAATGATGACACTTCCAGAGTCTCGTCACCCTGAACAAATAAACAAGGTCTATCATCCAGATTATTGCTCTTATCACCGAGTAATAGGTCATCCCCTCTAAAACTGCTTCACCTTCAAAAACTAGGTAGAAGACCAGTATCAACAAGACAGGTTCGCTTTATCCGACAGCTGGAGGGTAACCCCACCGCAAAAGCATGAGCCAAAGAGGACCTATACCATGAGGATAGGACCAGCTCAATATCAAGAATGGAAGCAAATTCGTACCTGCTATATGATAATACTCTCAAAAGAGAGAGGGCATGAGACTGTGGATGACCTCCACATGTGCTTTGCAAATGAAGACGAGGAAGGGGTGATCTCAGAGTTTCCACCAGCACCAAAAGAGTTGGAAGATGGGATACACACCACGGCGGACAACCTAAGAAAATTGACTTAGGGATAGAAAACGATCCGAGACCGACTTTCGTCAGTGAGCTATTATGTGAAAAACAGGTAGCCACGTTAAAAGACGTGCTCATGCAATATAAAGACTGCTTCACCTGAAACTATTCCGAGATGCCGGGTCTAGATCCAAAGGTGGCAGTACATAAACTAGCTATATCGCCGGGTATAAAGCCAATCAAACAGGCGCCGAGAAGGATGCGACTCGAACTTGAGATAAGCATCAATGCTAAAGTCAAGAAACTAATCGACTCCGGCTTCATCCAAAAAGTTCAATATCCCGACTGGATCGCTAACATCATTCCAGTAATGAAGAAAAACGGGACGGTGCGCATCTGCGTGGACTTTCAGGACCTCAACAAAGTTTGCCCGAAGGATGACTTCCCAGTACTTGTTACCGAGCTGATGACCGATAACACATCTATCTATGAGGTCTTCTCTTTCATGGATGGATCTTCAGGATATAATCAAATAAAAATGCATCCAGAAGACCAAAAGCATCCCGCCTTTCGAACTCCACTGGGCATATTCTGTTATAAGGTGATGCCTTTCAGTTTAAATAACGCTGGCTCTACCTACCAGAGGGCCATAACAAAGATCTTCGATGAACTCATCCATGAGATTGCCGAATGCTACATCGACGACCTTATGGTTAAAAGCAAATCTCATAAGAAACATTGGGAACATCTAAAAATAGTGTTCCGACGTCTTCGGAAGTATAATCTGAAGATGAATTCTCCAAAATGTGTGTTTGGAGTCTCCTTAGGCAAATTCCTAAGACTCATCATACGGCACAGGGGTATCGAAATCGATCCCTCAAAGATCAAGGCGATTATGGAAATGCCCACGCCAAGAACTCTCAAACAGTTGCGGTCTCTTTAAGGAAAGCTCACATATATCCGGCGGTTCATAGCCAACCTCTCCGGAAAATGTTGTCCCTACAGTCATTTGAAGAAGAAGGGGACCCCGTTCGTCTGGGATCAAACATGCCAAAACGCACTGGACGAAATCAAGCAATACCTGCAAAATCTGCCGGTATTGACCGCTCCGGTTAAGGGAATACCCCTTATCCTATATACAACGGCCCTTGAGGGTTCTTTAGGCATGCTATGGGCATAAGAGAACGATCAAGGAAAGGAGAGAGCTCTGTACTATTTGTGTCGAGTTCTGCTGGGGGAAGAAAACAACTACTCCCCCATCGAAAAGTATTGCCTGGCACTGATCTTCGTAATAACGAAGCTCAGACATTACGCCTTGGCACATAAGGTCCATCTCATATCAAAAGTGGATCCTCTCAATTATTTAATGTCGAGGGTTATACTAACACGAAGGCTTGCCAAATGGGCCCTCCTCCTGATGGAGTTCTCGATAACGTATCGTCCCCTCAAAGCAGTGAAAGGGAAAGCCATTGCCGACTTTCTTGCGGAGCATCCAATACCAGCTGACTCCCCCTTAAATTGCGAGTTTCCAGATGAACATGCGTTTGATACAACTGAAGAAGAAAATGATCCCTAATGGGAACTCTACTTTGATGGAGCATCTTCCATGAAGCGGCGAAAGCAAAACACCCCCATACTCAAAGCTAGGGCGGGCCTTATCTTCGTGATTCCACAAGGAAAGATATCGCGTTATGCGTTCTCCTTAACAGAGCCGAAGACTAATAACAAAGCTGAATATGAATCTTTGATAACAGATCTAGAGATCGCTATCGACATGGGAATCAAAGACCTCCTCATATACAGTGATTCCCAGTTGATCATTAGCCAGGTAAATAGCGACTATCAGACATGCAAGCCAGAGTTGATAAAGTATGGCGAAAGAGTGCAGCAACCGCTGACACAAATCCCCTCCTACATCCTGGAGAGTATACCGCGTGCAGAAAACAGCAAGGCAGACGCATTGGCCAAATTAGCTAAGGAACTGGTTGATGAAGACCTCGATGGCGTAAGGATCATTGTGCAAAGCCGCAGGGTTCTCATGCTAACAGATATATCTTCAGAAAACTTAATAGAGCCATCCGAAAGGAAAGAAACGACCGAACAAGTTGCCCTTCAAATAGAGGGTGAAGAAAATGGTAAGGATTGGAGGGAAGTCTTCATAGACTACTTCAAATCCCAACGAACGCCCAAAAATGTGTCGTCTAGACATCAGCTCATGAAACGAGTTTTGTCTTTCGCCTTCATCAATGATACTTTATATAATAGATCATTCGACTGTCTGTGGCTAAGATGTCTGGGACCAGAAGAAGCGAAGAGAGTCATCCAAGAAACTTATGTTGGACTCTGTGGTTCTCATCAAGCCGGACCAAAGATGAAGCTAAAGATAAAAAGAATGGGTTACTATTGTCCCACAATAATTCAGGACTGCCTCGAATATGCGAAGCAGTGTCAGTCGTGCCAAATTCACGGGGAATTCATCCACCAACATCCAAATCCGCTACACCCAACAGTAGCTAGCTAGCCATTCGAAATGTGGGGAACCGATATAATTGGCCCTATTTAATCGGTATCGTCCAAAAGACATCGGTTCATACTGGAAACGACCGATACTTCTCCAAGTGGGCAGAAGCAATATCACTAAGGGAGGTGAAGACGGAGAATATCCTCCATTTCTTCAAAACCCATGTCATCTACCGGTTCGGCACTCCGTGACGGATAATCTCGGATAATGGGCCAGTTTATAGAAGTCATAAAATCAGTTGCTTTGCACAACAACATAAAATAGATTGGAGATCTATAATCCTCAGGCCAACGGTCTAGTTAAAACTTTCAACAAGACCTTAGTAAAGATTGTAAAGAAAACAGTTTCCAGAAATAAAAAAGACTGGTACGAAGCTCTCTGGGCGTACCGAACAACGTTCAAGACGGCCATGAATACAACACCATACGCGTTGGTGTTCGGCACGGAAGCAGTACTTCACCTGGAAATAGAACTCCCTTTTCTATGAGTAGCGGTTCGATACGAGCTGACATATGAAGAAAATGCTCATCTTCGGCTTGAGGAGCTGGATGCCCTCGATGAAACTCGTCTTATAGCACAGCAAAACTTGGAGGCTTATAAGGTTAGGATAACACGGTCATACGAAAGATTGACTAGACCGAGAACATTTCACCAAGGTGAACTCGTATTAGTTGTCAAAAGGCCAATGATCCCCAATCGTACAAAATGGGGGAAGTTCGAGCCTAACTATGAAGGCCCATACATCATAGACAAAATCTATCAAGGTGGAGCCTACCTACTCATGGATATGCATGGCGAAAGACCCTTCTGGCCAATTCCTCAAAAAATACTACACTTGAAGAGTCATGACTTAGGTCAATGATAGATGACGATGTTTGTTTCCACTCTCTATCTTCCTGAGTCAGAACTCTGAGAGTAGTATCCAAAAAGCTTCGTCGCTTTAAACATGAGGACAACGGACCGAGATGTCCCTAAACTAAAATTTCGCCTCAAACATGGCGATAATAGACCGAGATGTATCTAAACTAGCGCATTTCCCCAAATACGGTGATGTGCTCTCTTGAAATCTATATTGCAATCGAAGTTCCAATAGAGAGGGTTGCAACTCAAGTCCCACCGGCAAACAGATGAACTCCTGCGGTGAAACTACTCTGGGGAGTTCCATTTTTACAAAAAAGAGATATGTCCACAAGCGAAATGGGCACAGATGAAAACCCGAAAAGGCACTGTGAGTAAAAACAGCAGGACTGCCGGCGAGTTTCGCGAAAACCCGAAAGGGCACGATCTCGAAAAAAAAACCCGTGTGAGATCCTTACGACTCACAAAAGAGCAACACACTTAGGAATCCCTACGATTCCTAAGAAGAAACTACACTTGCGACCCTCACGACTCGTAAGGAGAATTCCCCTTATGAGACTCTCACGGCTCATAGGATTCAAAAGCCTTAAGCTACAGGGATCTGAACCTGTTCTTAAGCCTTCATATTTCCCTAATGTTGTCCTACAGGCGGTCCAATATTGACCCTTGTATACAATTCATGGGCATAAATAAATATTCTCCCACCAAGTTCCACCAATGGAGAGAAATGTCCCCATATGGTGAACGACACCTGTAACTCCTCTTGACTTACAAGGAGAAAACACTCTTGTAAGATCCATACGACTTACAAGAGAAAATACACTTAGGAATCCTCACGACTCCTAAGGAGAAAATACACCTACGAGATCCTCTCGACTTGTAGGGAGAAATACCTTTATGAGACCTTTACGGCTCATAAAGTCAAAATGCCTTAGTCGACAGATCCTAACCCTGTTTGCTAAGCCATCTTCGTTTAAATCGATAAAGGCAAATGATGATTCGCTCCTGGCAATGTCCCAGTTGTAGCGATGCTGATGTCTAAATAGGTATCAAATTTCAAGTTCTCTCATAGCAAATGATGATTCGCTCCTGAAATATCCCAGTGGTAGCAATGCTGATGCCAAGATTGGTATCTGATTTCAAATCCCCAACTCAAAAATAATAGCCGAAAAATTGGGCGCGAGAGTTGCTGTTGCAGGTGCAGTTGGAAGTCATCGATTTCTCTTCTCTTCTGCATAGGAGCAAGACACCAAATCTTAGCACCTCGAATCCAGGGGCAACCATAATAAACCGCGATTTGTTCGCGAACACAACACACGAAGTGTGGAGTGGAAAGAGGAAAAGGTCTCACCGGGCATGTAAGAATCTGTGTACCGTCGAAAATGGAGACGAACCGGGATGGGTCGTTTTGCCTGAATTTGGGGGCAGATGCTATTTGGATTTATCCATCCACCTCTCCGAAGATTCTAAGTTGATTTATGGAACCGTGTATCGGAGGTTTGGACGGATGCGGCCATTGTAGCAGACTTCATCAGATTCCCCCTCGTTGTGAGGGGTTTTTAATTGTGGGGACGCTCTTCCCTGCAGGTGTAAGCCCCTGCGGTTAATTACGTTATCACATCGTGATAACCACTTTCTCCTGCTCCAGAAGTTCACTTCGTTTCGTGTGTGTTTGTTTTATTTTTGGTTGCCCGTGGACTGTATACGAAGACTAATTTATGTTGTCGCCCGTAGGGCGTAGATTAGTCCAAATCCATATATTCTTAGATTTGGGTTTGATTTGATATAAGGATCGTTAATTTCGTTTGAGATTAAGATCAACTTTAATGTTTATTGAGGATACATTGGTCCAATTTGAGACCAAGATCTACTCAACAGAATTTTGGGATCATTCAGACCCAACAAAAGAGCATTTGGGCTCTATTGCTTTAGTTTAAGCACGTTTCGGTCCGTTGTAGTTTAAGAACGTTGCGGTCTGTATTAGGATGTGCTCATTGGTTTGAGAGTGCACCAAAGAGTTGTTGGTTGTCGGGACCCTCCACCTCTCTGAAGACGTTGAAAAATTACAACGACATGTATCAGAGGTGTGGAGAGATGTACCATTGAACCAATTTCTTGATTGAGGGAATATATGGGATGAATATCCGTCGGAAGATCATTAGTCATGTTTGGGACTAGGATCAGCTTAGGAAGACATGAGCACGGGGAGCTCGATTGATTGAAGATCAAAGATGTTTTAATCTCAAGAAGACTTAGCCAACTTGATACTGGAATTGACTTCCCATAATGTTAAGCACTAGTATACGTTCAGCACTCACGTGTTCCCACGTGAGGTTCTGAAGCAGTGTTAAGCACTGAATTCTTATGGTCCTCACGTGTAGCACGTGAGGCACCTTAAAACTAGCGTTGTTCATTAGGTTCAAGTCCCCGTTTACCGCCGAAAACGGAGATGAACCGGGATGGGTCGTCTTGCCTAAATTTGGGGGCAGATACTATTTGGATTTATCTGTCCACCTCTTCGAAGATGCCAAGTTGATTTATGGCACTGTGTATTGGAGGTTTGGACGGATGCGGACGTTGTAGCAGACTTCGTCAGATTCCCCCTCGTTGTGAGGGGTTTTTGATTGAGGGGATGCTCTTCCTTTCAGGCGCAAGCCCCTACAGTTAATTACGTTATCGCATCGCGATAACCACTTTCTCCTGCTCCAGAAGTTCATTTCGTATCGTGTGTGTTTGTTTTATTTTTTGTTGCCCGTGAATTGTATACGGAGACTAATTTATAATGTCGCCAGTAGGGCATGGATTAGTCCAAATCCATATATTCTTAGATTTGGGTTTGATTTGATTTATGGATCATTAATCTCGTTTGAGATTAAGATCAACTTTAATGTTTGTTGAGGATATGTTAGTCCAATTTGAGACCAAGATCTACTCAACAGGATTTTAGGATCATTCAGACCCAACAAAAGTGCATTTGGGCTCTATTGCTTTAGTTTAAGAACGTTTCGGTCCGTCGTTAGTTTAAGGACGTTTCGGTCCGTGTCTCGTTTAAGGACGTTGCGGTCCGTTGTAGTTTAAGGACATTGCGGTCCGTATTGGAATGTGCTCATCGGTTTAGGAGTGCACCAAAGAGTTGTTGGTTGTCGGAACCCTCCACCTCTCTGAAGACGTTGAAGAATTACAATGACATGTATCAGAGGTGTGGAGAGATGTACCCTTGAACCAATTTCCAGATTGAGGGAAAATATGGGATGGATATCTATCGGAAGATCATTAGTCATGTTTGGGACTATGATCAGTTTAAGAAGACATGAGCACTGGGAGCTGGGAGCTCGATTGATTGAAGATAAAAGATATTTTAATCTCAAGAAAACTTAGCCAACTTGAGGCTGGAGTTGACTTCCCATAGTGTTAAGCACTGGTATACGTTCAGCACTCACGTGTTCCTACATGAGGTTTTGAAGCAGTGTTAAGCACTGAATTCTTGTGGTCCTCACGTGTAGCACGTGAGGCACCTTAAAGCTGGCGCTGTTCATTGGGTTCAAGTCCCCATTTACATATAAGTGTTAAATACTTAATTCTTGTGGCATTCACATGTGAGCATGTGAGGCACCCTAAAGTTAGGCGCTGCCTTTTTGGGTTTTACTTCCCTCTTCTTTTATAAGTGCTAAGCACTTGGGCCCTGTGGTGCTCACGTGCGGACACGTGAGGTGCTCCAAAGTGGGAGCTGTTTTCTGGGTTTTATTTCCTCCTTCATATAAGTGATAAGCACTTGATTGGGGGTCACGTGGAAAACATATGACTGCCCTAAGAGGCATTTCTTATTCTTCTTTTAGGCGCTCACATGGGAAACACGTGACTCAGTCTCAATCATTCTTTTTTGTTCATCAGAGGTGCTCTCGTGGGGAAACACGTGAGCTTTCGTTATAGTGTTGAACACTAATGAATCACCAGTCTTTCCTTCTATGTACATGAATATTTTGATCTCATATTAACGATGCTGGGATCTGAGTTTAGAGAATTTCAAGTCTTTTATTTTATAAGAATTAAATTCTTTTTACAGGGTCAAACCCTAGTTTTATCAGAGGAATTAAATTCCTATTTACTTTTGTAAGAATTAAATTCTTTGAACTTAGTTCTTTCCTCTAAATTTTTGAATCTGCATAACAGAATCTCCCCAATGAGAATTAAATTCTCAATTTGTGGGGAGATTTGCTTCTGCAGACCTCAACCAGAGGAAGAACTAAGTTCTTTTTTTAAGGGTTAAACTCTTAAAGAGGCGAAGAAGAGATAGGATAATCTCTGTATTTTCATCTTACCTAGTTTTTTTTATTTAAGAAGAGGATCTTCTTCTTATAGAGAATTGAATTCTCTCTTTCTCTTTTTTTCTTTTTTTTGTATGTTTCTCTCTCTGTGTAACGTTTTGAAAATCGTTTAGGTGAAATTTCGGATAAGCGTAAAAATAACTGGCGTTTTCCGTAAATACCAAGATATAATTATTTTTCGACATAAACTTAAATATACCTATTCTAGCTATGTAATTGCTAGTAATTGGTATTTAATTGGTCGATTGTAAATTTCTAGTTTACTAAAATATTTTCCGTACTTAATTATTTTAAATATTATTTTAAGCCTTCACTACTATATTTGATTAACGACATTTACAAATGAGAAGGGTTAATACAAGTTTAGTGCACCATGACACACTAAACACTCACATGTAACATGTTGTCATGTTTGACCATGGTTCTAGACTTTTCAAAAAAAAATTTAAATAGAAAACAAAATAAATAAGGAAAGGTTATAGAATGAAGTATGGTGCATTCTAATTGAGGTATGGGTATTTCTCTTAACTTGATATATTTTTCCACACCTCACTCTCTCTCCTCTCCCCACCTTGGCCGAATTCCCTAGGCAGCACCCCCCTTCTCTCTCTTCACACCTTTCCTTGCAACAAAAGAAAAAAAAGAAACAATAAAGAAAGAGGTATGGTTTTGTTTGACTTGGGGGAAATTCAACACACACAATTCACTCTCTCCCCCCTCATTGTGTAGCCGAGACCTCCCCCATGAGCAGCCTCCATTTTTTCCCACACCTCATTCACCTCCAAAATCATCATAAAATGCATCAAAATCCACACAAATTTCCTACTAAATCCAAATCAAATATTTATCCATTTTTTCTTGGCTACTCTAGTATGGATCTTGGTGAAAAGAAGCAAGTTTGGGAAGCTAGATTTCATGCTAGAACTCAAAATTGGGAGGTATAAATCTTAACCCTTTATTGGAATTGTTGTTTAATTGCTTTAATCTAGCATATCTAAGTGTTAATTGGGTTTTATTTGGAAGTTTGGAAATTCAAGTGAGGGTTTGTGAAATTCAAGTTAGGGGTTTTATGACATCATTAAGGATGCAATGTATAGTTTAACATCTTAAAATATGCAAAACCTAGTTTAGTTGTTAAATTGTAAATTGTTACAATTAATTTGTCCAAATTGCATAATTTTGCAAACTAGGTTTTAAGAAATTAAGAATATAATTGAGAGAAAAATCTAGTTAATATTTTTGTGACCTAATTAAGTTAATTGGTGAGAATTGTGGCCACTAAAATTGTTAAAACATTTAGATTTGTTCTAAAACGGGAAATTTTGGCTTACTGGGTTTTTGGAAATAAAATGATTGGATTAATTTTAAGGTTTTGATGATTTGCACCCTATTTCATATAATAAATAGTGTGTTGTGAACGCGCAATTAGTACGAGTGGGTACTAGGATTAGTGGTTTTCACGTATTGCGACCCTAGTGGTGATTTGTGGCGTTGTCGTGTGTGCGCGTCGCGTTAATGCGCGTGGTTGACTTGTATTGTTTGTGTCCGCGAATATTTATATTTATTCTCTTGTTTTCCTTATGTACATTCTTAGGATCGGGTGCAGAGGTGTCGGACGTGGCGCGGAGAGGACAGAGCTGAAACCGGAGCAGATTAGCCGAGGCGTCCTGGTGAGTAGATATATATCTACAAGGGAAGTCGGGTGGATGGCGTATAGCACCCCCACAAGTTCGTAGCATTCCGATGCATTATGATATTTATATGTATATTCATATTATTATGAGATGTGCATACTTAGTAAGTAATACTTTAGGTGACCTTAGATTAGTGTTAGCGTATTCGGAAGATAGTAACTTAGTTTAGTTTCTTAGTCGTGAAACCATAGTATAATGTTTTGCACACACACGCATACATTCGATGTTCTTGTGCGTATATGGGGATATGTATATATATATATATATATGTATGTGAGTGTATATATATATATATATATGTATACGTATACAGGTATGATGAGGATAGTATATGATATTTGGAGATGAGTCGATGTGATTGGGCTGGATGCCGTGAGATCGGTGATGTGATTTGGGTCGTGTTATGAGATACGACATATTATTATAGCGGATCGTTGGGCGATATATTTTCATACACACGCAGATATATATATTGATGGTATCGGCATATACTAGACTTAGATCAGTACCTTGTTCATGATATTATGATAATGATACCATATGGATATTGAGGTATATGTGATAGGCGACCCGTACCCCGATTTTGGGATGCCGTACGATGGATTTACCGTACGACATATAAATATGATGATTGATCCGCACTCATGATTCGAGGATGTCGTATTATATATATATATATATATATATATATATATATATATATATATATGTTATCGTATGTGGCGCTATTGAGGCGGGATTACCGACTATCAGATATATAGATCGACTCAGACTTAGGTGAATTTCCTTATCCTTTTGTTAGTCTCTTAGCTGTCTTGTAGTTTATTTAGTAGATGTTAGAGTTGGGCGCGGGTTATACTTATTTCCAAAACTAACGAATCGTGAGTATTTTAAAGACAGGCCGAGGGAGACTACGAATATTTCAAAGGACATACCTTTTCTTAAAAACACCGTAGCCCCTATTTTCTAAACAACATGATTCGTGCGATTTCAGACAACAAACTGTATGACTCGTATATAGATATGTATATTCTGTATTGTCGCGTTTATTATTCATTCTCCGTTTATTCATATTGTTATCATCGCATTGCATGTTTAATGTGTACTTTAGTGATTATGAAACCATGCTGTCAGGACACCAGCACTATTACCGATGATGCGTATTCTCCACGTACACTTGCTTGCCGGCTCACACACATCATCATCGGTAATTGCCATGTCACATACACTTTAGAGAATATTACTTTATTGATATTGTTTGCTAGTTGATAGTTCCGATATATCATGACTGTGCTAGTTTAGATATTGCATTTATTATTGTGATATTTCATGTATATTTATATATTCATTTGCCATGTGATATTATGGGCCAGTCCGGATTGCCGGAGCCCGGTAATTCATTATTATTACTCTTGAGATTAGAATTTTGGATTTCTATGAGATTTCTGGATTTGGAGAAACCTCAAGGATTTTATATAAATTTAATATCATTTTAAAAATGCAAGTTGCGGTTTTCTCGTGGTATGATATGAGATATGTCCACCATGAGTTTTCTCGGCTCTTGAGCGATATCATACCACCCGATTCGAGGAGGAGGAGGAACCGTCTGTGGGTGCATGGTGGACCCGGTGCGGTACCCCGAGGCAAGATGGTCGTAGATGATGGCGTTGAGCCTGGCAGGGAAGCACTACCGCCCGGTTATTTGTGACGCGGCGGATATCCGGAGGATACCAACATAGTCGTGAGATTTGATGTTTTGGGGCCAGTTCGGATAGCCGGAGCCCAGGGGCAGTCCGGATAGCCAGAGCCCAAGATATTGAGACTTTGAGGTATTGAGATATTATGATATGGGCCAGTCCGGATAGCCGGAGCCCGAGATTTTGGATATTGGGATTTATGTGTTGTGTCGATGTTTGACACGGATTTGATGTTGATTTCATTGATGATACCTCGATTTATATATACAGAAATCTCATTAAATAAAGAAAACAGTTTTCTCATTCATAAGGTATTCTGTTTTCATTTCAATGCATTCATACATCATATATATGATATGTTGCTACCTGAGGCACTGACACGAGCACGTGGTATTACACTTATGTGCAGACGGTTCAGGATATATTATTGATGATATATTATTATCGTATGACCTAGGATTGAGTCATACATACGATTTCTGCTCGGTGATATTTTCTACTCACGAGTTGGCAACTCACCCCCATTGTACCACAGTTTCTTGCACGTTTTGCCGCACAGGTTTCGTTGCGACTTGGTGGCACACTGCTTCCTTCCGGGTGATTGCCTTGGTAGGTGGGTTCATTCGCATCGTGACCATCATTGTATTTTATTTATATTCAGTTGTATCTAGTAACTCCATCAACCAGACTTGTATTATTGATAGACTTAGAAGACCAGTTGTATATTTTTTCGACCTTAGAGTCGCACGTTGTATTATTATGGTTTTCTTTTGGTTTTCTTCTGAGCTTTGATCCTTGCCTTTCGGCGTTGTATATTATATTGCTGCGTGATTGTGACCGCCAATTGGCGAAGAGCTAGCTCCCGCTTGGGGATGCCTTTATTAATCATATATATATATATGTCATGTGTTGTACCCGTTTGGGGCCAGTATTTACAAAGGAGACTCTGCCGAAATTTTCGGGAAAATATGATGTTGCTTTTAAATGTTTAATGCCATTTATGTTATTTAAACCACTTGCTTTAAACAAGTTATTATTCACTTCTTATTTAAAATGGTTTAGATTTCTGGGCTTTTGGCTTACTTGAATTAGATGGGGTCCTATAAACTTCATATGATTCAAGTGCCAGTCACGTGCCATTTCGGGTCGTGACACTCTGTTCTCCCCTATATTTTTCTTTTTGAAGTCTTGGGTTCTTTATATAGTGGAGAGAAGTTTGTTAATTAGTTATAGGAAATCTCTCATTGAGAGACTTCAATTGATTCGGGGGTTTTGCCCGCTGTTGGATCTTTAATCCAAGGGTTTATATCTTACAGAACATATTTTCTTATTTCTTAAACAAGATTAGGAAAATATTTTCCTGTACATAATTTATTCTGTAGATTGGTGATTTTTAATCACCGTTGGATTTTTCATCCAAGGGTGCTTGGAGAGATGAAAAATATTTTCCAACTCATGGTATTTTTGATCTGCCAACTTTCTGTTTAACAGAAAATATCATTTCCCATTTAAAAGTTCAATAGAATTTAATTATATCATTATTGGATCTTTGATCCAACGGTTCCTTGTTAAGTAAGGAAGTGCCCTCACGTGTTAAACACGTGGGGCTGTTTTAGCCTGGCAATTGTTTTAAATGCTGTGCCTATATACGTTGCATATAGGCACTCACGTGTTAAACAAGTGGGGCTGTTTTAGCCTGGCAATTGTTTTAATTGCTGTGCGTATATGCGTTGCATATAGGCACTCACGTGTTAAACACGTGGGGCTATTTTAGCCTAGCAATTGTTTTGATTGTTGTGCCTATATGCGTTGCATATAGGCACTCACGTGTTAAACACGTGGGACTGTTTTAGCCTAGCAATTGTTTTGATTGCTGTGCCTATATGCGTTGCATATAGGCACTCACGTGTTAAACGCGTGGGGTTGTTTTAGTCTAGCAATTGTTTTGATTGCTGTGCCTATATGCGTTGCATATATGGACTCATATGTTAAACACGTGGGGCCGTTGCATATAGGCACTCACGTGTTAAACACGTGGGGCTATTTTAGCCTAGCAATTGTTTTGATTGTTGTGCCTATATGCGTTGCATATAGGCACTCACGTGTTAAACACGTGGGACTGTTTTAGCCTAGCAATTGTTTTGATTGCTGTGCCTATATGCGTTGCATATAGGCACTCACGTGTTAAACGCGTGGGGTTGTTTTAGTCTAGCAATTGTTTTGATTGCTGTGCCTATATGCGTTGCATATATGGACTCATATGTTAAACACGTGGGGCTGTTTTAGCCTAGCGATTGTTTTAATTGTTGTGCCTATATGCATTGCATATAGGCACTCACGTGTTAAACACATGGGGATGTTTTAGCCTAGCAATTATTTTGATTGCTGTGCCTATATGCGTTGCATATAAGCACTCATGTGTTAAACACGTGGGGCTGTTTTAGTGAGAAACTTTCCCTCATCCCTTTTTTATAAGGGGCACCGCGGATAAAAAGCCGAAATGATTGTGCAATCGCGACTTTCGCGATATAAAAAGATGAAAAGATAGAGTATCACGGAAATAATAAATAAAATAAAATAAAATTTCCTCTGCCCTGCAGATAGGTCCACATCGATCCCTGTATATAATCCATGGGCACAAATGAAAGAAAGGGAACCATATTTTCCCACCAGGATCCGTCAAAGAGAGAGCCAGATCTCGACGACGACACCTTCGGCCTAGAGATCAGCTCGACATTCTTCTCATTCCAATAGGGTGTAGACGTGGCGTCAACAAAGCTCTAAGGAGCCAAATCAAAGCAGAGTAATGGCAAAATCCTAGCTCCAACTTGACGTCCTTCTTATTCCAGCAAGGTGCAGATGCGACGTATACAAAGTGGAGTAATGGCATATTCCTATCTCCGGTTCTTGATGGCAACATTACAACCTATAGACTTGCAGGGTTACCTAATACGGAAGCAAGGTTTCGGGAGGCATCGTCCATGCCAAATTCAAAATTTTGCTGTTTTAGTTAACCCTAACTAAGAATCGTTAACTAGAAATCGACGGAATATAAAATGCAAACACTTTGCAAGTCTAGTGAGCAAGGAATACAACCTTTGTAGACCGGTCCTTCACTTCAATAGCTCCGTGTAGTAGTCCCTTCGCTTCGATCGTGAACTCCGGACTCTAGAGAGGCTCCCATGAAGAAACGAACGTGCTTGCTTCGATGTCTTCGAGGCCGAAGATGATCTACGTCGAGGAGACACTAACCCAAGCTATCTCTTCACTAATTATGAAATTAGTGAAGAAAACACCCTATACTAAATGGTAAGTAGTAGAGGATGATGAAGTAGGAAGAGGGCTCACTTTAGATTTCATTTTCTCACACTTTTTCTCATATCTCCATTGAAGCTAGAAAGCTTTTAGGAAGAAGAAGAAGAATGAACTCATTATATGAGTTATCCAAATGAATTTTGCCAACCATGGGTGAGTTAAGACCTCATGCCTAACTCATGTAGAGAATAAACCAAGGGCTAAGGTTAAGGGTTGGGTTAACTAATATCCTAAGGAATGACAAAAGAGTGGACTTTGTCAATGTTTCTACAAGCTTCATCCAAGCTTGACAACATTGACTAAGTCTTCTCTCTTTTGTTATAACTTAAGAAATAAATAAAACCCTAACATAACCCTAGCATGGTATTAATCTCATACACCCATCTTGCATGTATCATCTAGCATGACACATAATAATGTACACTTGCATATATCACATATATACAATGTGCACAAACCAAGTGAGAAAAGAATCATAAGTGAGCTAATACCAGTTAATGTAATGTAATATATCTAATACATAATTATACATTAAATTATCAAATCAACTCTTGATTTAATAATCCAGCTATATCACATATAACCGACTAATATCATGTGTAACAACTTATCGAATCAACACTTGATCCGATAACCCGGTTATATCGCATACAACCGACCAATGTCACAAGTCGTGAGAATAGCATACGGTATCTCATATCGTATCAATCTAGGTCCCGCACATATCACATATGTGCTCCTACTCTGTTTCGCTTGAGCCAGGAAACCCCTGTGTAGGACTCTAAACACTCATCAATACGCCGGCAGTAGGTGATGATCATATCAAACACCCACAAGCCGCAAGCGGTCTGCTAAACGTAACGGCCACCCGGGTATTGAGCGATCAGAAGATCAACAAGCAAGCCTGCTCTTACTCCTACGAATCCAATCAGTAACACTACCGTACAGTCCGGTCTCTTCGTCTGATATGTCGCATATCTCGTCTAGGGGTGGTAAACGTCAGACCCCAGTAACTCGATAAGTCATGTTGATATGAGGCTCATAACGGGTCGAGAAACTACTGATAACACTTACCAGTATATCTCTAAAGTAGCCCTGGCCAGGGACTTCCTGTTATAGCCAATCGAGCACAGTGCAACATCAACTCCCAATACCGGGAGAGACAAAACCCCTCCTATCGCTCATTGCCTCCATGTGACTCGGGACTGTACCCAAAAGCCACCGTTTTGTATGTTCTCTTGAACGTGGTAAGGTGGAAATCAAAGCACTGTGAGAATCACACAAGACTCTATGACGATCTCGGGTCTACAGACTAACCTATACCAGTGTCACCAGAGAACTGCCATCTGACGTTAGGTATAATACCATCTGGGAGTTCTCGGCGAGTCTGTTCAGTGTACCCAATCTTTACTGAGCACCCGTATACTATCTCTGATGTCAAACACCAATGGATATGGGATCATCCATCGCCCATCTACATAGGTCGAGAAGCTATACGCTAGTCTACTCTGGTATATCGATGCCCTGTTTCGATACACCCACGACTAGGAACATTTAAAGGATGTACTTAGCGACTACACTGTCCCCACTAGTATGATCTGCATCATAATCTTGGTAGTCAAGTACTCATCCTAAGGGCTTTATCAACATGTAACATAGAGACAATCATCGTACATGTTAAGATAAAGAGCAACCAGATAGCATACTATCATGTCGAGCAAGAAAGTCCTCCCTATATATGTCCAAGCATCCACTACAGTATACATCGTATATACAGTAATAGCCTCTAGGGCATACATATAACTAACAATCTCCCACTTGCACTAGGGCCATTTGTTGTAGTATCCAATACCCAACAATCAGCAGTGGTTGAAGTATCTCATACTCAACCATCCCATAAAAGTCTCTCCTGGGAATAGACCTTTGTGAGTAGATCCGCCCTGTTCTCCACTGTGTCTACTCTCCTAACCTCGATCTTCCTGGAGATCATCCATCTCCATGATCAGGTGATACTGCCTAAGAATATGTCTGGACGACTGATGGGACGGGGGGTTCCTAGGCCTAAGCCACAACTCCATTTTCACACAATGGTAGGAACGAAGTTCATCTCATGAACTAGTGTACATCTAGACTACCTCTTTGGTAGCATCCTTGGTAGCAATGTATCCAGCCTTTATCGTCTAGTTTGTCACGGTATATAGCTTGGAACTCTTCCAACATACCGTCCCTGCGCTGAGGGTAAAGACAATGCTTGTGACTGACATTCAGTTGACCTTACCACCCTAAATCCTATCCAGTGATTCTCCCCAGGATCGATTGATACCATCACACTACACCTAGTGAGAATCCTAACATCCACTTAGATCTATCTCATAGATCCAAAACCCAGGATTTAGGAGGTATTACCTTGATCCTATATGGAGAATCCTTGTGATAAGAGGAGATTGACCGAGCGTAGCATAGGAAACTCCTTCCCTATCAAGAGTATGTCATCCACGTACAATACGAGACTCATCACCATACTCCCTACTACCCTTTTGTATATACAAGGTTCATCTACCATTTTGATGAAGTCAAACTCTTTGACTACCACAAAAAACAGACGTTCCAACTCCGCGATACCTGCTTTAACCCATAAAGCAACTTACACACGTTTCCGCTGCTCACACTGTCTACGAAGCCTTCTGGCTGTGTACTTATAGACGCTCTCTTCTAAATCACTATTTAGAAAAAAACAATCATGACACCCAACCGCCAGATATCGTAGTCATGGTATGTAGCAATGGAAAGTAGGATCTGGAAAGACTTAAGCATAGCTTTGAAAGTCTCAACTTTTCCATGTACACCAAGTAATCTTCTCAAGATATACTTGCTCCTGATGGGGATTTAACCCTTCAGATAAAGCGACCAAAGTCCATACTTTGTTGATGTATATGGATTCCATCTCAGATCGCTTAGTATCCAGCCATTCTTACAGAGTCCCCACTCTTGATGGCCTTCTCGAAAATAGTTGGGTCATCATCTCATGATGCAATCCTCGCTCCCACTGTCATAGAGAAATCGAAGTATCTCTCAAATGGATGAGGAACCCTACCAGATCGGCGGAGAGGCTGAGGTCCATCAGGAACTATTGAATCCTCCGGTTCTACTAAATCATCAGCTGTAGTTTGTATAGCTAGAACTCCTTACAGTTCTACCTCATGACCACTAATTTCTTCATAAGAAATCTTTTTCTCTAAAAGGTGGCATGCCGAGAAATAAAACACTTTTTGTTCCTCAGTTCGGTAGAAGATATTCCCTTGCAAATGCTTGGGATATCCAACAAACTTCCACAGAAATGACCTTGCCTCAAACTTGTCCGGATTTTGCTTTTAGATATAGGCCGGACAACCCCAAATCTTAACTTCCTTAAGAGATGGGCTCTTCCCATACTATATCACATATGGAGCGGTAAGCACCTGATTTGGTTGGAACCTTAATCAATAGGTATACAGCTTCATCAAGCGCATAATCCCCAAAAAAGGAAACAGGTAACTCAGTAGTACTCATCATAGAGTGCACCATATCACATAGGGTGCGATTGCTCCGCCCCGATTCACCGACGTGTTGTGGTGTATACGGAGGAGTAATGCTGAGAGAGAATCTCATTCTCCTTTAGAATAGTCCAGAAATTCCGTGCTCAAGTATTCTCCTCCCTGATCACATCAAAGAACATAATACTTATACCCGTTTTGATTCTCTAATTCTAACTTATATTCTTTGAATTTCTCAAAAGGTTCAGACTTGTGTTTCAACAGGAACATATATCCGAATCTTGAGAGATCATCAGTGAATATAATGAAGTACAAAGAACCGGTCCTGACATATGTAGACAGGGAACCTACATATATCATCATGTATCAATCCCAAGAGTTTACTAACTCTTTCTCTGTTTCAAATAAACGAAGCTATGATCATCTTATCTTTGTGACATGACTGGCAAGTTTCACAAGATGTAAATTCAAACTGATTTAAATATGCATCTGTATATAACTTAGCTAGTTGGGTCGCATTGATATGACCTAATCTACAATGCCTCAAGAAGGATTTATTCATTTCTGAACTCTTCCTCTTGTGTGTGTTCTGTACGTTAAGAACTATGTTTTGATTTAGAACATATATGCTTTTAGATAACGTGCCTAAACCCACTTGATATAGGAAATGATCAAAACATTATCCAACATACAAAATTATATCCTTCTTTACTAAATAAAGAGACTGATATGATGTTGTATATCAGGTTCGGTATCTAATAACATTCGTTCAGAATCAATGTATTTGGTAATACAGGGTGATAACTGCCAACAGACTTGGCTGCAACACTTGCACTATTTCCAACTCTTGAAACTTATCACCCGTTCCCAGTTCTCTACCTATCTGTAGCCCATGTAACAGATTACATATATGGGATCCTGATCCGGTATCTCATTCCCCAGGACGTAAATGATACTGAGAAACAGTTCTCAGCAATGAACACACCCGAAGAAGATGCATCAGCATGCACTTTCTTCGTTTGGGCGGCACGGGAATCGTGGTAATCCCCTATTTCCTGCTCGGTCTTATAACAATTATAAGTTGGAGCAGGACCAACGTTCCTTAGCTCAGTATAACAAGCGGGTTTGATCAATACATCCGTATTATAATCTTGATTAAGGCGTGACATGGTCGCTATAAGGAGAGAGAGAGAGAAGAAAACACTCAGCGTATGCTCTTGCAAGATTAGATTGGTTATTAATTTATCTAATCAGGATGGCTCCCACTGTTTTAATCAAATCTTCCTTCAAACCCTAAAAGGAAAGACTAGCCGGGATTAATTACACCCTACAAGCTCGCCAATCTTTCAGCCAGGCCAGTGCCAGTACTTTGAGGGAGGTTCCCCGTGCTTTCGCACGGACCTAATTAAAATAAACCTCATTTTCCCAGGGGCGTAACTCTGTTGACACCTTTCTAGACACCTACTTGATCGGCTAATTGTAATGTGTAAAACTTTCCCAGGAGTAACTCTTACTCGCAGTGGGTATCGGGATCCAACTATCTCATAGGAGGTATGCAATTTCATTGCAAATTTCAGCACTTGAAATTCCCGATAATATTTTACCCCTAACCTCCTATGAGCTTGACAGAGGCCAACAAACCATAGGCTGCTAGTCAAGTTCAGCCCATCATTTCCTGATTGAATTAAACCCACCCGCACGACCCTTGACGGAGGCCAACAAAGTCGCACGAACACCCTAACTCAATCGCATCATATGCTTATGCAGATAAGCATAAATAGCTACCGCACACTACGTCTTGACGGAGGCCAACAAACGTAGCACGAATACTATGAAGTATTTATCTGAAATGACGGAGGGCTACGACAGGTTTTTAAGAAAACCTTTTGCGTAATGAACTTGATATCGTTGTAGAATCAAATGATTTAAAATGGAGTGTTTTTGAGGCTTTTACTAGTTTTGCTAAAGAGGTCACTCCCGGTGAAGGGATCGTCGGCTCTTTCCTCATCGAATGAGGTGCAGGATATGCACAATACCACTATGCAAAGCAAGAACTAGAAAAGCAATCAAAAGACAAAACCGAGGGTTGTAGCATCTGCCAGTTATTGCTAAAGAGGTCACTCCCGGTGAAGGGATCTCGGCTCTTTCCTTATCGAATAAGGTGTTGGATGTTCTACAAGGAACACCGCTATGCAAAGCAACAACTAGAGCTACCTGTTTTTGAAAATTTGATTCCACAACATCTTTAGGTTTCTTTTATTTCATTAATCTCATTAATGAAGTCCCATCATTATAAGTTACCTAAACATCACAGATAAATACAACGTACGCTTATTCCATCCGCATTCGCTTCGATGTCCCCTCATGCACCGTTAGGTTAGGTAACTAACGACAGAGCGGGGCAGTGCTAGCGCGGGTGAAAAACATAAGCAACGTCTATATAATATATCATATATACTATATCCAGTATCTATCTCATCAATATATAAAATGATCACATCACAGATATCGCAGCAGAAAACAACATATGAAATATTGGATATACTAGGACTTCCGTGTTTTAAATTAAGCCTGTATAAAAAACGGATTCCACGGTCATGATGAATAGCCAATCCCACACCCCTAAACCACTAAGAGAGCGACAGGCAACCCTGCCAATTCTAGAGTTAGGAGACCCAGTCTCGACTCCTCGAGATGGTCTCCCACTGGACCCTAGAACCCGGTTACTTGTGCTCCCCGTCTTGGGTCTATCCTAATGCGGAAAAGTAAATAATATACAATGGTGACATCATCCTCAACCCGGAAGTGCCCCAATAAAAGAATATTACATACAATGAATTTTATATGAATGAAAATGAAAAACTCTCATCTCACATAAAATCCCCGGCTATTCAAAACACGACGATCCAATATAACATATCCCAGCAACACATAACATCACATGTCATCAACATAAGTAAATATGCGTATCCCAATTTTCGTTGGCATATAGCAACGAAACCGGCGATACACCACATATTACACTTACGGCCGCAGAAAAGAAAGTGAAAAACTACAACAGTTGGAATTCTCAATCACCTTAGACATCGCATGCCTAACAATTATAAACCCCGCATTTCAGTCTCAATATCGAAAACACTTTTCAATAATAAGTCGAAAAATTCAACAAGATTCCAGACATCCTGATCGAATGCTCTTCGGAAACTTTAGTAGACGGCCGCATTCCCCAATGCCTTCGACGAAGTGCACTAAGGCGGAACATCGCTGCCGCGAGCACCCAAACGGATGCTTTTGGCGACGGGTTTCTCCTACAGTCACTTGGTCGAGGCTATGGGGCATGGCTATCTATTAATTTTACCCCGCGAGTATCCGCGTACGCTACGTGATTGCGACAGACTTTTGATCGCATCAAAATCCCGTGGCAACCGATCAAAATGAGACTAAACTGCTAGATTTATAAAATTCAACCTAGTTATTTCATAACTACATTTGTGGATTCTAAATATTTTATCCCATCACATAATATCCGGACGGCGATAAACTCTTCGATCGATTCATCAAAGTCCCACAATTTCCCGACTGCTCAATACTTGAGCACAGTTCGATAATACCCAGAAGATGCCACAGTACCTATGAACCAGTCGTAGAAGAGTCAAACCAACGCCTCACATGTGACAACGCTGAACTACCACAAACCCTAGGGTTTAGTGGCGGTTCTGACGGTCATATAATCGAGTTAAGGTTTCGTTCTTCTAGAGGGTTCACAAAATCACTTGCATATTTTTCCGAATACGTTAAACTTGGAAAATTAGGTTTTTGACATTCGATCGAACTTTTTAACTTCGCCTAGACAATATGTGAATAACCCGAAACAATGTTAAAACTACGAATAAGAAACACTCTGAAATGCTTATAGTGTAAGATTACATCACATGCAAAATTAGAAAAAATAAACTGTTAGTTATATGTATGCCCTAGAGGCCATTACTGTATATTGGATGTGCATTGTAGTGGAAGCTTGGATATATATAGGGAGGACTTTCTTGCTCGACATGATAGTATGCTATCTGGTTGCTCTTTACCTTAACGTGTATACTGCTTGTCTCTCTGTTACATGTTGGTAAAGCCCTTAGGATGTGTACTTGACTATCTGTACTATGATGCGGATCATACTAGTGGGGACATGGTAGTCCATAAGTACATCCTTCAAAGTCCCTAGTCGTGGGTGTATCGAGACGGGGCATCGATATACCAGAGTAGACTAGCGTGTACCTTCTCGACCCATACAGATGGGCGATGGATGATCCCATATCCATTGGTGTTTGACATCAGAGATGATATACGGGTGCTCAGTAGAGACTGGGTACACTGGACGGACTCGCCGAGAACTCCCAGATGGTATTATACCTTACGTCAGATGGCAGTTCTCTGGTGACACTGGTACAGAGTAGTCTGTTGACCCGAGATCGTCATAGAGTCTTGTGTGGTTCCCACTGTGCTTTGATTTCCACCTTACCACGTCCAAGAGGGCGTGCAAAACGGTGGCTTTTGGGTACAGTCCCGAATCACATAGAGGCAATGAGCGATAGGAGGGGATTCGTCTCTCCCGGTATAGGGAGTTGATGTAGCGCTGTGTTCGATTGGCTATAACCGGAAATCCCTGACCAGGGTTGCTGAGATTTACTGGTAAGTGTTACCAGTAGTTTCTCGAATTGTTATAGACCTCATATCGACACGACTTATCGAGCTATTGGGGTCTGACGTTTACCACCCCTAGGCGAGATATGCGACATATCAGACGAACAGACCGGACTGTACGGTAAGTGTAACTGGTTGGATTCACAGGAGTGTGAGCGGGCTTGCTCGTCGATCTTCTGATCGCTCAATACCCGGGTGGCCGTTACGTTTAGCAGACCGCTTGCGGCTTGTGGGTGTTTGATATGATCATCATCTGCTGCCGGCGTATTGACGAGTCTTTAGAGTCCTACACAGAGGTTTCCTGGCTCAAGCGAAACGAAATAGGAGCGCATATGAGATATGTGCGGGACCGAGAATAATGCGTGTATGTGATACCTTATTCTATTCTCGCGATGAATGTATCGATTGGTTGTATGCGATATAACCTAGTTATCGAATCAAGTATTGATTCGATAAGCCGATACAAAGGATACTAGTCGGTTATATGCGATATGACCGGATCGTTAAATCAAGTGTTGATTTAATGATTTAATGTATAATTATATATTTGATATATTACTTTGCATTAACTAGTATTGGTTCACTTTAAATGGATTTTCTCACTTGGATGTACAAGTTGTATATGTGATATACTTTTTGTGCAAATGGATGTATCATGTTTGATGATACATGTTTACTTGGTTAAGTGTAAAGAATAAACCATGGTTAAACTAATGATTAGGGTTTTGTTTATCCATTACTTATTTATTCATTTATTTATTTATTTATTTTTGGCAAAAGAAAAGAAAATGGTGGCTTTATTTGGATGCATGTTGAAGCTTCATGAAGCTTTGACCAAAGTGACCATTTTGTCTTCATGCTTAACCCTAACCATTCATCTAACCTTGGTCAATTCTCTACACCTGACCATGGTTCAAATTATGATAAGTATTCTTTTTCTTCTGATTTTTAAATAACTTATCATAACATTATCATCATCTTCTTCTTCATCTTCAAGATGAAGAAGCTTGATTCCATCAATGGTGATTTGATGAAATGAGTGAGAAATCAAATTCTAAAGTGAACCCACCTCCTATTTCTTCATCCTCTACCTCTTGCCAAGTAGTATAGGGTGTTCTCTTCACAAGTTTCATGACTTGGTGAAGTGGGAGCTTGATCTAGTGATGTCTCGACGTAGATCATCTTCGGTACGAAGCCGACGACCTTGCCCGCCCATTTCTCCGATGAAGCCGACGCTAGAGCCCGGGATTCCATTTGGACAGCGAGGAGACTTCATTGCGGAGCTATGGAGGTGGAGAACCGGATCTACAAAGGTTGTATTTCTGTTCTTATAGTTTAGTTATTAACTAGTTGCATTGCTTCGCCTAGAATTCTAGTTAACGATCCGTATTAGGGTTTCTCGGCACCCGTAAAATTTGAAATTGGCATGGTTGATGCCTTGTGAGACCTCCTTAGCGTGCCTAGGAACCCTACATAAACAACACCTGAAACACCAAAACCCAGTCAATTGAACACTGAAAAACAATGAGGGGGGTGCTCGGATTTGGCCGAGATGAGCATGTATGGGGCCGGCCACTTTGTCTCAGAATGACCTCAAATTTCTCCAGTGTTCATGTTATATCCCATATAGCACTCTGTACTTGTTTAAAAAAAATTTTGACAATTATTTAAAATCGACAGAAACTGGATTTCATAGTTTCAAGTTTCGGAGTTGTTTCGGTTTCGTTATCTTAACAAAATCCGTATAAATTTCTAACATGTCTCTGATACCACTGCAGGGTTATCTAAGACGGCGGCAAGGTTTCGGGAGGTATCGTCCATGCCAAATTCAAAAATTTGCCGTTTTAGCTAACCCTAACTAAGAATCGTTAACTAGAAATAGACGGAATATAAAATGCAAACACTTTGAAAGTCTAGTGAGCAAGGAATACAACCTTTGTAGACCGGTCCTTTACTTCAATAGCTCCGTGTAGTAGTCCCTTCGCTGCGATCGTGAACTCCGGACTATAAAGAGGCTCCCATAAAGAAACGAACATGCTTGCTTCGATGTCTTCGAGGCCGAAGATGATCTACATCGAGGAGACACTAACCCAAGCTATCTCTTCATTAATTATGAAATTAGTGAAGCAAATACCCTATACTAAATGGCAAGTATTAGAGGATGATGAAGTATGAAGTGGGCTCACTTTAGATTTCATTTTCTCACACTTTTTCTCATATCACCATTGAAGCTAGAAAGCTTTTAGGAGGAGGAAGAAGAAGAAGAATGAACTCATCATATGAGTTATCCAAATGAATTATTGCAACCATGGGTGAGTTAAGCCCTTATGCCTAACTCATGTAGAGAATAAACCAAGGGCTAAGGTTAAGGGTTGGGTTAACTAATATCCTAAAGAATGACAAAAGAGTGGACTTTGTCAATGTTTCTACAAGTTTCATCCAAGCTTGACAACGTTGACCAAGTCTTCTCTCTTTTGTTATAACTTAAGAAATAAATAAAACCCTAACTTAACCATAGCATGGTATTAATCTCATACACCCATCTTGCATGTATCATCTAGCATGAAATATAATAATGTACACTTGCATATATCACATATATACAATGTGCACAAACCAAGTGAGAAAAGAATCATAAGTGAGCTAATACTAGTTAATGTAAAGTAATATATTTAATATATAATTATACATTAGATTATCAAATCAACTCTTGATTTAATAATCCGGCTATATCACATATAACCGACTAATATCATGTGTAACAACTAATCGAATCAACACTTGATCCGATCACCCGGTTATATCGCATACAACCGACCAATGTCATAAATCGCGAGAATAGAATACAGTATCTCATATCGTATCAATCTCAGTCCCGCACATATCACATATGTGCTCCTACTCCGTTTCGCTTGAGCCAGGAAGCCCCTGTGTAGGACTCTAAAGACTCATCAATACGCCGGCAATAGGTGATGATCATATCAAACACCCACAAGCCGCAAGCGGTCTGCTAAACGTAATGGCCACCCGGATATTGAGCGATCAGAAGATCAACAAGCAAGCCTGCTAGTACTCCCGCGAATCCAATCAGTAACACTACCGTACAGTTTGCTCTCTTCGTCTGATATGTCGCATATCTCATCTAGGGGTGGTAAACGTCAGACCCCAGTAACTCGATAAGTAGTGTCGATATGAGGCTCATAATGGGTCATGAAACTACTAATAACACTTACCAGTATATCTCTAAAGCAGCCCTGGCCAGGGACTTCCTGTTATAGACAATTGAGCACAGCGCAACATCAACTCCCAATACCGGGAAAGACGAAACCCCTCCTATCGTTCATTGCCTCCATGTGACTCGGGACTGTACCCAAAAGCCACCGTTTTGCACATTCTCTTGAACGTGGTAAGGTGAAAATCAAAGCACAGTGGGAATCACACAAGACTCTATGACGATCTTGGGTCTACAGACTAACCTGTACCAGTGTCACCAGAGAACTGCCATCTGACGTTAGGTATAATACCATCTGGGAGTTCTCGGCGAGTTCGTTCTGTGTACCCAGTCTCCACTGAGCACCCATATACTATCTCTGATGTCAAACACCAATGGATATGGGATCATCCATCGCCCATCTACATGGGTCGAGAAGCTATACGCTAGTCTACTCTGGTATATCGATGCCCTGTCTCGATACACCCACGACTAGGAACATTTAAAGGATGTACTTAGCGACTACACTGTCCCCACTAGTATGATTTGCATCATAATCTTGGTAGTCAAGTACTCATCCTAAGGGCTTTATCAACATGTAACATAGAGACAATCATCGTACATGTTAAGATAAAGAGCAACCAGATAGTATACTATCATATCGAGCAAGAAAGTCCTCCCTATATATGTCCAAGCATCCACTACAATATACATCGTATGTACAGTAATGGCCTCTAGGGCATACATATAACTAACAAGACTATCCCGGCGTTTCTTCTTATTCCAGTAGGATGCAGACGCAATGTCATCATCAAAAAAGAAAGACCCAAGGGTCGAAGAAAAAGGGAGTAATGGCAAAATCCTAGCTCCAAGTCTTGACGGTACATATATAACCTAGAGACTATCCCGGCGTTTCTTCTCATTCCAGCAGGATGCATACACAACGCCATCATAAAAAAAAGACCCAATGGTCGAAGACAAAAAGAAGTAATGGCAAAATATTAGCTCCAAGTCTTGACGGTACATATACAACTTAGAGACTATCCCGGCGTTCCCCCTCATTTCAGCAGGATGCGAACGCAGCTATCAAATGAAACTGGAGCAATAGCATATTCCTAGCTCCGGACTTCAATTGCAATACACACAGTATAGAGATCTTACAGATGTCTACCCTATTTCAGCAAATAATCGGCGCGGTATCGTCAAAGCAAAAAATGAAGTGACGGCATATTCCCAGATTCGGGTCTTGACGGCAACTTATATAAAGCCTAAAAGACCATTGGAGATCATCCCACCATAGAAGGGTGCGGTTATCGCTCATCGGGGCTCCAAATTGAGCCTAACCTTAGGTAAAAAGCGTCATGGCAAATTCCTAACACTTGTTCTTCCGACGGTAATATAACCTAAAGAGATTACTTGAAAACGTCTTGTCCAGCCCCCGAAGGGATCAGAGACACGACAGTTGCGGAGCTACTCGCACAACGGCTTAAAGACTGCATATCGAGAACACATCAGCTAACGCGACGGTACCACGGACTAAAACCCTAGTACCACAAACCTAACGGACCTCTGTCGTAAAAGGAATAGGGGTTATCTATATACAACGTTAGGACAAGTTTTCCTGTAAATCCAAGGGAGGAAAACTAAAGAGACTCCGAAACGAGTGAATAAACTGCAAACTCCGAGATGGGTATATAAACTAGAGACTCTAAAACGAGTGAATAAACTACAAACTCCGAGATGAGTACATAAACTAGAGACTTCGAAACGAGTGAATAAACTATAAACTCCGAAATGAGTAAATAAACTAGAAACTCCAAAACAAGTGAATAAACTAATTAGCGCTAAATTAAGACATCAAACACAGAGGAGCACATGCAAAAAATGAATATTTTATTCATGAATCAAAGTGTTTGAAAGATATAATTTATATAAAAAGGGGCGAATACAATTCTAGCCTTTAAGAAGGCGGGGCTTTCAATAAAATAGCAACCCGTTCGCTCTCTTGCCGCAGCTCCTCCTCACACGCCACTATTGTAGCCGGTATCGCTTCGACTTGAGCCTGTTGTTGTAAGCATGATGAAAGCTTCTCAGCAACTTCCTGCTTAGCAACTTCACAATCTCGCATTCCCCGCTCAGTAGAGTCGAGGCTCTGCCTCAGCGCCATTCCTTTAGAAGCGCATTGTTGAAGATTTTCAAAAATAATTTGCAGCTGCGTGGCATTCTCTTCGACCTGGGCACGCAATTGGCTGGATTCTCCAGAAGCCGTCTCATGTTCCTTTTGCTTCAGGACCAACTTCTGCTCAAAGTATTGAATGGAAGCGGCACTTTGCTCGATCCATGTGATTAGTTGAGCCTTCGAGGATAATGCCTCAGGCACAAGACACTTGTGCTTGATCTCATGGAGACAAGCCTCAATTTGCTTACAGTAGTCAACCCTAATGCCGACGAAATCTTCATTGTGGAAAGTCACAAGTGTCGCCCGCATAGAGTTGACCTCGTCCGCAAAGTCCGCAGCAGAAGTGAAAGCTTCAACATTGAGGTCTTCAATAAATTTACTTAGCATCTGCTTGCTATTTGCCGCACCCCTGGAAGACTGACGCTTAGCGAAGGGCCCCGCGGGTATAGAAATGCGAGACTCAAGAGGAGCCAAAGCCGGTGTAGCTGCTGCAGAATAAAGCACGCACAAAGAAGGGTCAGATTTCAACCTAAAAATAAAAAATGATGATGATGAATGAGATTTGACATACCAGTAGTCAAAAGTGGCAAATCAGGGAGCATAAGAAGCTCGGCTATTCCTTCGTTCTCTCCCTCGAGCCGTAAGACTGTGGTCAATACGAGAAAAAGCTTAGCAATAGATTGATTACCTGTAGAAAGATGAAATAAGATATGAAGAATATACTAACCAATGCCCGGAGGAGGAACGAATTCCGATTGGAAGGCGAAGTGCGAGCTTAACATTTGGTATAAGTGGTCAAAAAGCACTCCTACTAGATTGCAACAATAAATGGTAAAGAAATTCATCCAAAAAATAGTATCTACACTGAAATAAGGAAATGAAAAATCTTTACCTTCTTTCATTAAACCCGAGAGAACTTAGGGGGTACAAAAGAGATAGGAGGAGCAGCGACAGTCATGGTAACGGCTGACGGTGATTCCTCAATCAGCATAGAGCCAGGGTTTACCGCACCTATATTAAGAATAAAGGAGATATCAGCGAATATGTCCAGCAGAATTGAGAACCAAAAAGAAATAACACGAGGAATACCTGATGGGGCAGGAACTATAGCGGTGTCTGGAGTGCCAGTAACCATGACGGCTTCCTCGATTTCCACCATCACCGGGAAAATGGATTCAACATCGACACCTTCGTCCCCCGAATCAATAAGGGCCGTCATCATGCTCGCATCACCCGCCGATGCCGACAATCCACAGGAGGAGGAGGCAGCAGTTGGAATAGTCCCTAATTCGACATGAAGGCCTGACGCCCCAGACTCGTCAAACGCTGGCACTTCACTCTCCACGTTAATACCTAAACTCGGCCCCGCCGCGTCATTCAAGGACAAATGTGTTATAATTCAAGAAAAATTGCTGTGGAAAGAAACCTGGAAAAGTAAATAAGTCCTACTAGGTTTCAATAAGGCCTACTAGGTTTCAATAAGGAATCGTACGCTGTTTTACCTTGAAATAACCGCTCAGCCTCTTCGCGAGCCGCACGCGCAATCTGCCTATGAGCGGTGGACAAGGCAGAAGGAGTGTCCTCCATAGAAACGTTAGGGTGTCGTGCATCATTCGAACCCGTGCCTGTGGCCAAGTTAGCCTCACGCTCCCTTGCTACGATCTTTCTGTGCTTCCCATCAGTTTTAGCTGTACGGAAAGATCTCCTCAGAACCTCCGACAGAGGTACGTCTTTTTCTAAATCAGGCTCGACCTCCGGATCTGCTGCAACGTCCGTCATCAGCTGCTTTAGCGACGCTTCCCGTGATGACCCTAGGGCGACCTCGACTATAGCCGGTAGCTCTGAAGGCTCCTCCGCACCACCATCTAAGGATGACATTGCACTCGGAACGACACGAGTTGCGGTGGTTCCTGTAATAAAAAAGAGAAGGGAGTCAGGGTGTCAACGAAATGAGTTAAAAATGTATATTCAAAAGCATCGCAAAATGAATCATACCGAGACCCATAGAAGCATGAAGCATCTCCTCTTCCTTAAATGTCTTGAAGGACGCCAAAAGAGCATCTTCGGTGGAGATTCCTATTAAAGAAAAGAGCGTTAATAAAGCATAATAAATTCAAAAAAAATAATAATAAAAAATAATATACAGAGGAACGTAAACAAGATATACCGGACGCCGTAAGAGAAGCAAGCACTGCTTGCTCGTGGGCTAATCTCTCAGAACCCTCAATAGCGGCTTGAAGATCAGTGGCGACATTCTCATCGATAGAGCCCTCGAAAAGACCGTCGTTGGTGCCGTATTCGGAAAAGCCTTCGCTATAAGGAGCATGAAGATCCTGACCAAATACAACATCAACCGAGAATAAAGATTTCTTCTTCTTCTGCGAGCTGGAAACAACACCCGACGACAAAAGTTTTCGCTTAACGGGCTTCTTAGGACGGCGAGTCCCGATCTCCGAGTCAATACCTGACTTAAGGGATGCTGTAGCCATCACAGTCACAGGAGTACTTACATCCGGTCGTGGTTTAGCCGGAAAGGCTCGCGAAACTACATTCGCAGCACTCTCTCTTAAAGAAGGACGGATAATTGCCCGTCGCTTCAGCGGGACCGCGGGATTACTGGCCGGGACAGAATCTTTATAGTCAAGAAGCATCTGCCTTTCTTCCTTAATGATGGCACCCATTGCATGCTGATACCAAGCAATGAAAGCATTCAAGGCCTTTGGGATATGTCTTGGCTCATTGATCAGGAAATGAGACCCCTTATTTAGCCGCAAAAAATGATGCACCGCATTGCGAATGCTCTCTTCTGTAGCAACCGGATCAATGAGAAATGCTTCAAGAGAAATGCCTTGGTTGTAACCAGATTGCTGGGAAAACCGATGCTGGTTATATCTCATAAACAACGAGGCGTTCTGTCTGAATACAAGGAAACCCGGCCTGATAGAACACAAATGAATAATCTCTCGGGTCCTCAAAGCAGAAGCTCCATCCTTGAAGACATCGTGGAGCGGCTGGATTACTTTGGAAGGTTCCTCACCAATGGTCAGGACCCTGTCAACAAAGGTCATGCTGTCCCCAACCATACACGGGCAAAGAAGCAATCGCCGAGTCTCTCGCTGTATTGGTTCTGTAGAAGAAGCATCGACCAATTGCATGACCCGAGGGAAGTTGTATCCTTCATAAAATCTAAGCCGTTTATGCATTCCAAAGGCACCAAATACGTGCATCTCAATCTACGAGGTGAAGTAGTACAATGGAAGATTTACGGGTTTCAATCCCGGCTGAGCGGTGTCGGCCGCTATACTCAGACCAAGATACAAATGAGCTAATCCTGCAACCCCAATAGCCATACGTGTCCCCGCCACAATGCGGTGAGCCAGATAAAAGACAGATGGTCTCATATAGCGAGGGTGCATTGGAAGCGCAAACCAGCTCAGCCACAAGCCATTGAACCCTATAAAGAACGTCTCCTCATCAATGTCCGGAGCGGCAATCTCTGCAAAAAGGACGATTGGGGTATCCAGAATAAAGAATTGTTTTAAATCCGCCCCCGCGGTCGGCAGTTTGTCCAAGCCAAATCCGAACGGATCATCGAGCTTGGAAAACTTCGCATCTTTCTTCGATAAAGCCTCCGGACGAAGGGAACGGGCAACAAGGTCCGTAAAGCTAACTCCATGCCCCCCGGACTCCAAGAACAAGCTTTCATATATGTTCAACACTTTGATCAAGCTCGGAAACTTGTGTTGACCAGTATTTTCCGGGGTAAGACCCATAACCGCCGATTCAGTAGCGAAAACATACTCATCAGGAGGAAGTATCTCCTCATGGTACTCTCCTCTAACCGGTAACCTGGATATTTCCGCAAATTCCTCAAGCGAAATTGATACCTCCTGATCCGATAAAAGAAATGTGTGGGTCGGAATATTCCACTGCTCCAGGAAGGATTTAACCCACCACACATGAGGAGTGTGATAATAAAAGAGAGACGCGTAGATCGCTAAGTATAACCTGGTCTTCGGCAGCATCGACTTCTTGGTCGACAAAATGTAATGGGCCCACTGCAGATAACCAGCCGGATGTCAAGGGTCGGTCCTATCGTATAAACTTGACCACAAGGACGCGCTTCACTTTGACATATGTGACGCCCCAGAATGTCTAGGGCCATCGGCGGCTGGACTGGTACGCCATGGAAGATTGGAGACGACCTTCCGAGGTCCAGTTGACCTCTTCCACTGCATAAGCGACCTGCGAAGGGTCAGCGTAATGAATCGACGGGATCGATTCTGATGGCACCGCACAAGTAAAACTGCGCCGACCCTGGATAATATAACTATACCATGATCCTCATAGATGAAGAGACTTCTGCTCTGGGTCGTAATCCCAGATTAGCGCAAAGACTTCCCGATTAATAGGCGCATCGGTAAAAGCACTCTCTGAAAGAATGTAGGAATCGGAAGCCATAGTACCTAAAAAGAAAAACCTGTAGAGAGTTAGTTATCGGCACCATGTAATTAACTACAACTAGGGGCCTTAGGATCTGTACTCCACTATGGCATATTAAAATCACTACTGTCCAAAAAAAGGGGACAATGAGCCCCACAAAATCAAGGTGATGCCTCATCAATGATGAGACATGCACCCATTGTGAGAATCCAAAAGGATTCTCATTAAATGAATGATCTCACTGAATGGTGGAGTTCAAAACTCCCAATGTTCTCGAAAAACGTTTTCTGCAACAGATCCAAATCTGTAAGAAGAGTGGTAGAACCTTAAAAAAGTTAATAATAATAAGAAGAAAGAGGAATAAAATTCCCAAAAAAATTCAAAATTTCTCAGAGCTAAGCTCTGTAATACAAACTGGAATTAAATTCCTTCGATGATGGGATTAAATCCCAGAAATCCCCATGGGAAATAAAATGGAATTAAATTCTGAGGAACCCTTAAAGATCAGAGCCAATAACAGGGTAAAACCATAAGATCTCTAAGACCCATGGTCTACCTAAATAAAATATTTTTTTTAAAATCTCTAAGAGATCATTTCAAAAAAAGATCTAAGATCTGTTAATGGGTTAAAAATCCAAAACAAAAACGGAGATATTTTTAAGAGTTAAATTTTGGTCATAATCCTTACCAATTTTTTTATCAGAGTTCAACTCTAAGAGGTTCTGTAGGTAGAGATCTAAGCTCTGAGAAGAGAATTGAATTCTCAAGAAAGAAAAAAGAAGATGATGAAACGACGATCATCTTAAGGGCCAAAGGCCCTATTTATAGGATGTGAAGGGACGGTTCAACTCCATAGGAGATCAAATGGTGGAAAAAGTGACACCGTTGCACCCATATGTGAGCCACGTGAGAAAAACAGTGAGGGACATTTGTTCCCCTAAAATTTAAACAATATAAAATGAGCTAAGCTCTGTTGAATTTTAATGAGGCAGCGCCTCACGTGCTCTTCAAGAGAGTGCCATCGCCAATCTTGTCGGATTAAATCCTATGATGGCCCTGCACGTGCTCCTCACGTAGGCGCCAATGTGCAAAGCATAGGAGCGCTTATTATATAAGAATTAGATTCTTATATGGCGCCGCACGTGCTCCTCACGTGGGCGCCAATATGCAAAGCACATGAGCACTTATTATATAAGAATTAGATTCTTACATGGCACCGCACGTGCTCCTCACATGGACGCCAATATGCAAAGCACAGAAATGCCTATCATAAATAAGAATTTAATTCTTAAGTGGCTTCCACGTGCACAACACGTGAGCGCCGGTGTCCAAGTTTACACCAGTAGAATTAAATTCTATATTTCCCTAACAAAAAGTTGGGATATTCTCTATTAAACAGAGCCGTTGGATCAAAAATCCACTGGTGATGATAAATAATCAAATAATAGAATTAAATTCTATTCTAAGGAATATTTGTCCTCAATGTTTACAAACAAAGAAGATTGCTCTCTGTAAAACAGAGAACCCTTGGATCAAAAATTCAATGGTAATTAAAAAATCACCGCTTGATAGAATAAAATTCTGTATATGGGAAAATATTTTCCCAATTTTGTTAAAAAAAAGAAAACATATTCTATAAAACAGAAATACTTGGATCAAAAATCCAACGGTGGGTAAAATGCCCCAAACCAATTTTGAGACCAATTAAATCAATTGGAATCTCTCAATAAGAGATTATCTCAAAATTAATTAACAAATTTGCCTCCACTATATAAAGGACCCGAGACTTCAAGTCTCATATAGATGGAACCCCCCATAAGTTTTTGAAAAATACAGAAAGTTTCCAAAACAACAAAGAATTCAATTCTCAAGAAAGAAGAAAACTTTCCTCCTCAAAACCCTAGGTAAAGAAAATACAGAGATCAAAATATCTCCTTTTACCTATCTAAGGGCTTAATCCTTCTCAAAGAACTTAGTTCTTCTTCTGGATCAGAGATCCACAAGAAAAGTCTTCCACAAGTTGAGAATTTAATTCTCATCGGGAAGATCTTATTCTTGAGAATCAAAGATTCAGAAAAGAACTAGCATAAAAAGAAAGAAAAAAGAAAAGAACGAATGTTCTGGGAATTTAATTCCTCCGAAATTAGGGTTTAACCCTACATAAGGAACCTAGTTCTTATAAAAAAAGAAGAACTTAGTTCTCCAATGAAGAAAAAACGATCCAAGGTCCTCAAAATAGAGATCGTGATGATCATTAATGGCCAAAATAACATTAACAGAGATTTAATCTCTAAAACAGAAAAGAGATTAGCGCCTCACGTGTTCCCTACGTGGGCTCCCTCCCAATAGCGCCCAGTGCCTTACGTGTTAAACACGTGGGGTTGTATTTCCTTGCTCATGAAACGGGCCCGTGTTTTCTTTCTCCTGGGGTCCCACTCTTGAACTCGTGAATACTTCTACGGCTGCATTGATATTCACACTTGGAACTTAACGTTAACATAATGACCATATAGAGACCTATAGTATATACCTACCTATGAACATATACTCTTACTCATTATATATATTCTACACTTGTCATTTTTTCATTACTCTTACCTATCTTTGGGACTTACCGAGCGCTAGTTCACTGACGGGCATTCTATCAACTTTTCTTCTCTTGGAATGTTCGTCAGATACAGTCGAGACGGAAGAAGTTGAAGCCACAGAGAAGGACTACAACCAGATCTCTACTCAGGGCTAGCTCAGCTTCATTTTCCTTTAGTTTATGTATGCCATTTGTTTAGGCATTTTCCCTATTGTATTTACTTTCCAGCATAAACTCATGTATTTGTAAATATTGAAAGTTGAATGTAAATAAAGATCTTTGTTGAAAATTTACAGTCTCCATTTATTCTTGTATTGTGTATTATTGTTTCAATACGCTATTCCCCCAATATTTAAGCTAATAAAAGAGCAAAGCTCTATTGAATTTAATGAGGCAGCGCCTCACGTGCTCTCCACGAGGGCGCCGGCGCCAGAGCCACTCTTATAGGATGAAATCCTATGGTGGCGTCTCACGCACTCCTCACGCGGGCGCCAATATGCAAAGCACGGAAGAATTTATAATTAAACTCTCAGATGACGCCGCACATGCTTCTCACACGGGCGCCGATGTGCAAAGTATAGAAGAATTTATTACATAAGAGTTAAACTCTTAGAAAGCGCCGCACGTGCTCTTTATGAAGGCGCCAATGTGCAAAGCACAGAAATACCCATCTTAAGAATTAAATTCTTAAATGGTGCCCACGTGAGCTCCAGCACCCAGGTAGAATTAAATTCTACAATACTCTCTGTTAAACAGAATCGTTGGATCAAAAATCCAACGGGGATGATAAATCATCAAAATATAGAATCAAATTCTATTAGGAGAAAATATCTCCCAAATCTTTCTAAATAAGAAAGATACTCTTGGTTGGATCAATGATCCAATAATATAATAAAATTCTATTTTTGGAATATATTCCATCAATCTTTCCAAACAAAAAAATTGCTCCCTGTAAAACAGAGAACCCTTAGATTAAAAATCCAATGGTGATTAAAAATCACCACTTGACAGAATAAATTCTGTATATGGGATAATATTTCCCCAATCTTGTCAAAAAAAAGAATATATTCTGTAAAACAAAAGCCCTTGGATCAAAGATCCAACGGTGGGTAAAACTCCCCAAATCGATTTTGAGACCAATTAAATCAATTGGAATCTCTCAATGAGAGATTTTCTCAAAACCAATTAACAATCTGCCTCTACTATATAAAGGACCCGAGATTCAAGTCTCACACAGACCAGAGAGAGGAACCCCCCATAAGCTTCTAAAAAAAGGGGCAGAAAGCTTTCAAAAGAACTGAGAATTTAATTCTCAAAGAAGAAGACTTCCCTCTTCAAGAAGAAGAACCTAGGTAAAGAAAACACAGAGTAAAAATATCTCTTTTATCTATTTAAGGGTTTAATCCTTCTCAAAGAACATAGTTCCTTTTCTGGATCAGAGATCCACAAGACAAGCCTCTCACAAGTTGAGAATTTAATTCTCATTGGGAAGATCTTGTTCTTAAAAATAAAAAATTTAGAAAAGAACTAGGAAAAAGAACCTATCTTATTGTAGGGTTCCTAGGCACTCTTGTGAAGGTTCAAAAGGCATCAAACATGCCCGGATTAAATTTTAGACGTGCCGAACAACCCAAAGCTGGGATCTTTGCTAGATTATTAGGGTTTAACATGCATTAAGATAACTTTTATCTAAGTGTGAGGGATTACAACCTTTGTAGTCCGCTCCTTCACTTCACAAGCTCCGAGTAGAAGTCCCTTTGCCGCGATCCACGATCTCCCGGACTCATGAGAGGCTCCACGACTCGAACGATCCATTCTAGCTTGTCGTATTCCAAATCTCCGATGATCTACCTTGAAGTTGCTTCGACTCAAGCTTTCTCACTCAAAAGAGAAGAACACACTAATCCCATGGGCTAGATGAGATGAGGATGAGAAAGTAGTGATTTTGCTTTCTTTTTAAATCATTTTCTCAATTTTTATCATCACTTTAGGATTTTCAAGAGAGCTTATCAAGAGAGAAGAAGAAGCTAATGGAAAATATAATCCTTAGATCAATCCTTTTGTGATGAATAGAATATAAACCATATGATTGAATTATTAACCATGGTCAAGGATGAGTGGCTAAAAATGAGTAGAGAATAAACTAGAGTTAGGGTTTGGTTAGGTTTAGAAATGTGTCATCACAAAATATCTTAACCATGACAAAATAAAATGCTTCTAGAAGGAACTTGAAGCATCCAACCCTAATCAAACCTTAACCTCAATTAATCATCCTTAAACATGTTCAACAATTAATCATATCATGTCACAATAATATATATCACATATATATTATATATTTGCAACAAAAGAAAATAATACTATTAACATATATCGCATACATATCAATGTATCATCCACTGAGAAAATGAAATAATAAAGCGAGCCAATATTAGATAATGTAATACAATATATCATATATATTATTATACATTAAATCATCGAATCAACACTTGAATCGATGATCCGGCTATATCGAATATTACTGACTAATATATCATGTACCGATTCATCGAATCAACACTTGATCCGATGACCCGGTTCATATCCATATATCGCGAGAATATAATACGGTATCCCATATCGCATTATTCACGCTCCTGCGCATATCACATATGCGCCACTACTCCGTTTCGCCTGAGCCAAGAAACCTCTGTGTAGGACTCTAAAGAATCGTCAATACGCCGGTAGCAGGTGATGATCATATCAAACACCCACAAGCTGCAAGCGGTCAGCTAAACGTAACAGCCACCCAGGTATTGAGCGATCAGAAGATCAACAAGCTAGCCTGTGCGTTCTCCTGTGAATCCAACCAGTAACACTCCCGTACAGTCCGGTCTGTTCGTCTGATATGTCGCATATCAAGTCTAGGGGTGGTATACGTCAGACCCCAGTAACCGATAAGTCGTGTCGATGTATGGCTCATAACGGGTCGAGAAACTACTAGTAACACTTACCAGTAAATCTCCATATCAGCCCTGGCCAGGGACTTCCAGTTATAGCCAATCGAACACAGCACAACATCAACTCCCTATACCGGGAGAGACGAATCCCCTCCTATCGCTCATTGCCTCCATGTGATTCGGGACTGTACCCAAAAGCCACCGTTTTGCACGCCCTCTTGGACGTGGTAAGGTGGAAATCAAAGCACAGTGGGAATCACACAAGACTCCATGACGATCTCGGGTCTACAGACTACCCTGTACCAGTGTCACCGGAGAACTGCCATCTGACGTGTGGTATATCACCATCTGGGAGTTCTCGGCGAGTCCGTCCAGTGTACCCAGTCTCCACTGAGCACCCGTACACCATCTCTGATGTCTAACACCGATGGATATGGGATCATCCATCGCCCATCATATGGGTCAAGATGCGTATACGCTAGTCTACTCTGGTGTATCGATGCCCTGTCTCGATATACCCTCGACTAGGAACAGTTATAGGATGTACTCATCGACTACCACGGCCCCACTAGTATGATCTCATCATAGTCCCAGTAGTCGAGTACAGATCCTAAGGGCTTTATCAACATGTGAGAGTAAAACAGTAAACCAATACAAGTCAACATGTTAAGATAAAGTGAAACCAAATAGCATACTATCATGACGAGCAAGAAAGTCATCTCTATATATAACCAAGCATCCATTATAATATACATCATATGTACAACAATGGCCTCTAGGGCATATACATAACTAACAATCTCCCACTTGCACTAAGGCCAGCTGCTGTAGTATCTCATACCTAGCATCCCGAATAATCTCTCAAACTGTATCTGGGGAATAGCCTTCGTGAATGGATCCGCAGTGTTGTCCTTCGTATCTACTCTCCTGACCTCGATCTCCCGGCGATCAACTATCTCCCTGATCAGGTGATACCGCCTCAGAATATGTCTGGACTTCTGATGGGACCTGGGTTCCTTGGCCAAAGCCACAGCTCCATTGTTATTGCAATACAGAGGTATTGGATGCTCAATGGATGGAACCACACCAAGTTCACTAATGAACTTCTTGATCCAGACAGCCTCTTTGGCAGCATCGTTGGCAGCGATGTATTCAGCCTCCATCGTTGAGTCTGCCACGGTATCCTGTTTGGAACTCTTCCAACATACCGCCCCTCCATTGAGGGTAAAGACAAAACCCGAATGCGACTTAGAGTCGTCCTTATCACTTTGGAAGCTGGAATCGGTAAAGGACTCCACCTGGAGTTCTCCGTTACCGTACACCAAGAACATCTCCTTAGTCCTTCGCAAGTACTTGAGAATGTTCTTCACAGCTGTCCAGTGACTCTCTCCAGGATCTGCTTGATACCGACTCACTACACTTAGTGAGTATGCAACATCGGGTCTGGTACATAGCATCGCATACATGATAGAGCCTACTGCCGAAGCATAGGGTATCCCTTGCATGCGAGCTCTCTCCAAATCAGTCTTGGGAGACATCTCTTTGGAGAGAGTGAGTCCAGAGATCGTGGGCTGATTCCCACGCTTGGATTCTTCCATACTAAACCTCTTTAGTATGGTGTCAATGTACCTGGATTGGGACAATCCCAGTATCCGTTTAGATCTATCTCTATAGATCATGATTCCCAATATGCAGGAGGCATCACCTAGATCTTTCATTGAGAATCTCTGTGATAAGAAGAGCTTGACTGATTGCAGCATAGGAATATCATTTCCTATCAAGAGTATGTCATCCACGTACAATACGAGGAAGACAACCTTACCCTCTGCTACCTTCTTATAGATACAAGGTTCATCTATATTTTTGATGAAGTCAAACTCTTTGACTACAACATCAAAACAGATGTTCCAACTCCGCGATGCTTGCTTTAACCCATAAATGGATTTAAGCAGCTTGCACACCTTTCCGCTGCTCCCACTATCTACGAAGCCCTCTGGCTGAGTCATATACACGCTCTCTTCTAAATCACCATTTAGAAAGGCGGTCTTAACATCCATTTGCCAGATTTCATAGTCATGGTATGTAGCAATGGCAAGTAAGATCCGGATGGACTTAAGCATAGCCACTGGAGAAAAGGTTTCGTCATAGTCCACACCTGGTCGTTGACGAAAACCCTTTGCTACAAGTCTAGCTTTGAAAGTCTCAACTTTTCCATCTACACCAAATTTCTTTTTAAAGATCCACTTGCTCCCAATGGGTTTTACCCCTTCAGGAGCATTTTCCAAAGTCCATACTTTGTTGGTGTACATGGATTCCATCTCAGATCGCATTGCATCCAGCCATTTCACAGAGTCACCACTCGTGATGGCCTGCTCGAAACTAGTCGGGTCATCATCATCCATGATGCAGTCCTCGCTTCCACCATCAATGAGAAAACCGTAGTATCTCTCAGGTGGACGAGAAACCCTACTAGATCGGCGGAGAGGCTGGGGTTCGTCGGGTACTACTGAATCCTCTGGTTCCACTAAATCTTCAGTTGCAGTTTGTGTTGCTGGAACTTCTTCCAGTTCTACCTCTTCGCCACTAATTTCTTTTGTAAGAAATTCCTTTTCTAAAAAGGTGGCATGTCGAGAAACAAACACCTTTTGTTCCTCGCGATGGTAGAAAAGATATCCATGTGAATGTTTGGGATATCCCACAAACTTGCATAGAACTGACCGTGCCTCGAGTTTGTCTGGATTTTGCCTTTTGACATAGGCCGGACAACCCCATATCTTAACTCGTTTAAGACATGGTCTCTTCCCACTCCATATCTCATATGGTGTGGTAGGTACAGATTTAGTTGGAACTTGATTCAATAGGTATGTTGCTGTCTCCAGTGCATGCCCCCAGAAGGAAATAGGTAACTCAGCTGTACTCATCATAGAGCGCACCATATCTAATAGGGTGCGATTCCTTCGTTCCGATACACCGTTGTGCTGTGGTGTATAAGGAGGAGTAAGCTGAGAGAGAATCCCATTCTCTTTTAGATAATCTAGGAACTCACTGCTTAAGTATTCACCTCCTCGATCAGATCGAAGAATCTTAATACTCTTGCCCGTTTGATTCTCTACTTCGTGCTTATATTCTCTAAATTTCTCAAAAGCTTCAGACTTGTGTTTCATCAGGAACACATATCCGAATCTTGAGAGATCGTCAGTGAATGTAATGAAGTAGGAAGAACCGTTCCTGGCATGCGTAGACATGGGACCGCATACATCACTATGTACCAGTCCTAAGAGTTCGGTAACTCTTTCTCCGTGTCCACTAAACGGAGCTTTGGTCATTTTTCCTTTGAGACATGAATGGCAAGTATCATAAGATGATAATTCGAACGAATTCAAATAACCATCTTTATGTAACTTAGCCAGTCGTGTCGCATTGATATGACCAAGTCTACAATGCCACAAGTAGGATTCGTTCATATCTGAACTTTTCCTCTTGTGTGTGTTTTGTATATTCAGAACTGTATTCTGATTTAGAATGAATATGCCATTATGTAACGAGCCTGATGCAATCAACTTTTGATTTAGGAATATGTTCATAACATTATCCTGTACTACAAAATTATATCCCTCTTTACTCAATAAAGAAACTGATATAATGTTGCACATCATGTTCGGTATATAATAGCACTCATTTAGAATCAGTGTATTACGACTTGGTAATACAAGGTGATATTCGCCAACAGCTTTGGCTACAATACTCGCACCGTTCCCTACTTGAACGGAATGATCACCTTTTCCCAGTTCTCTACCTTTACGTAGCCCATGTAACTGTTTACATATGTGGGATCCTGATCCGGTATCTAATACCCAGGACGTAGGGTGAACTGAGAAACAGTTCTCAATAACTAACACACCCGAAGAAGATGCATCAACATGCATGTTCTTTTGGGCGGCGTGAGAATCCAGATATTCTCCTGTTTCCTGTTCAGTCTTATAACTCTTATAAGAAAGAACGGGTCCAACATTCCCTAGCTCAGTACAATAATTAGGTTTAGTCAATACATCCATATTATTATCTTGATTATGGCCTGAAATGGTCGCTACCTGGAGAGAGAGAGAAGAAAACACTTTAGCGTATGCTCTTGCAAGATTAGATTGGTTATTATCTTATCTAATCAGGATGTCTCCCACTGTTTTTATCAAATCTACCTTAAAACCCTAAAAGGTAAGATTAGCCGGGATTAATTACACCTTACAATTTCGTCAATCTTTCAGCCAGATCAGTGTCGGTACTTTGAGGGAGGTTCCCCATGCTCTCGCACGGACCTAATTAATGTAAACCTCGTTTTCCCAGAGGCGTAACCTCGTTAACACTTTTGTAGACACCTACTTGAATGACTAATTGTCCTGTGTAAAACTCTCCCAGGAGTAACACTTACTCGCAGTGGGTATCGGGATCCAACTATCTCATAGGAGGTATGCAATCTCATTGCAAATTTCAACACTTGAAATTCCCGATAATGCTTTTGCCCTTAACCCCTATGACCTTGACAAAGGCCAACAAACCATAGGAAGCTAGTCAAGTTCAACCCGTCATTTCTTGATTGAAATTAAATCCACCCGCACGACCCTTGACAAAGGCCAACAAGGTCGTACGAATACCCTAATCCAATCACATCATATGTTTAAGCAGATAAGTACCAGTTAGCTACCACACACTACGCCTTGACAAAGGCCAACAAACGCAGCACGAATACTAAATAGTCTTTATCTGAAAAGACGGAGGGCTACGCAGGTTTTTCAGAAAACCCTGAGCGTAATGAACTTGATATCGTCGTAGAATCGAGTGAAGTTTTGAAAAGGAGTGTTTTCGAGGCTTTTCTTAGTTTCGCTAAAGGGGTCACTCCCGGTGAAGGGATCGTCGGCCCTTTCCTCATCGAATAAGGTGCAGGATATATCACATATACCGCTGTGCAAAGCAAAACACTAAAAGCAATCAAAAGACAAACCGTGTTTTGTAGCATCTGCCAGTTTTGCTAAAGGAGTCACTCCCGGTGAAGGGATCTCGGTCCTTTCCTCATCGAATAAGGTGCAGGATATATCGTATATATCACTGTGCAAAGCAAAACTGTAGCTACCCTTTTTATTAAGTTTTGATTCTACAACATCTTTAGGTTTGTTTTCTTTTATTAATCACATTAATAAAAATCCCATCAGCTTATGCTTCCTAAGCATCACAGAAGAAACGAAAGCAGTAATATTTATATATCAGCATATATATATAGTATAAGTATTCGTCTCAGGCAGTAATATGATCTCATCACAGAACATAGCAGCAGAAGAACATATATGAAATATTGGATATACTAGGACGTCCGTGTTTTCGATACGAGCCTGTATAAAACACGGATTCCACGGTCGCGACGAATAGCCAAACCCACATCCCAAGACCCCTACGAGAGCGGCAAGTAACACTGCCAATTCTAGGGTTAGAAGACCCGGTCTCGACTCCTCGAGATGGCCTCCCACTGGACCCTAGAACCCGGTTACTTGTGCTCCCCTCCTTGGGTCTACCTAATGCGGAAAAGTAAATAATATACACTGGTGACAGCAACCGCAACCTGGAAGTGCCCCAAAAAGAATATTACATTACAAATGAATTTTACATGAATGAAAATAAAAACCCTCATCTCACATAAAACCCCCGGCTATTCAGAACGCGACGATCCAATATAACATATCACAGCAACACATAATATCTCATATCATCAACGTAAGTAAATATGCGCATCCCAATTGTCGTTGAATCATATAGCAACGAAACCGGCGATATCACATATTACACTTACGGTCACAGAAAAGAAAGTGTAAAACTACAATATTTGGAATCCACAATCACTTTAGACATCGTAAATCCGAAATATCACATACTCCGTATTTCATGCCTAACTCTATGAATTCCACATATTGTATCACATTCCAGATAAATAAACAGTATTAAACTTTTCGAACGGATAATCAAACACCCAAAATTTCCTAAACTGCTCAACTCTTGAGCGGGGTTCAAATAATCCCAGAATATGTCACAGTACCGGTGATCCAGCCGTAGAAGGGTCAAGCCAACGCCTCACATGTGGCACGCCGTACTGCCCCAAACCCGAAGGTTCAAAAGGCAGTTCAAGACGGTCACATAATCGAGTTAAGGTTTGTTGTCTTCTAGAGGGTCCACCGCTTAACTTGTACAATTTTCCGAAAGATTTAAACCCGAATAAATTTCAACACTTGAAAATTTGCCGTACCGGGAAACAGTAAGTTAATGATATCCGTTCAAATAGTTTAACAGTTTCTAAATATCCGGAAAAAAATACGAATTTAAAATTTCCGATCGAGTCTACTATTACAAAACAAACCCCAGAATTTTAAACACCTGGAATAGATTAAAAATACCCAGAATAGTCAGCAAGTACCTACGGTCAATACCATGAAGCCACGTGTCCCAATCCTACAGTCAGGCCGCGGAACCGCCGCGATATCCTTGTTCTTGCCGCGTTTCCGCGCTCGGTTGGTGGAATTGCAGGCACGTGTTTCATGGTAATTATTAGAATTCCCTGCTGATTTTTTTACATATTTTTAATTCTGAAAAATCCCAAAATTTAAGAAATTTCCAGAGAGGGGTCAAGTTTCGTCGTTTCGGGTTCGATCGGAGTTTTAACTTCGTAAACACATCGCCTAATGCTCTAGCTAGGCTCTGATACCACTGTAGGGTTCCTAGGCACTCTTGTGAAGGTTCAAAAGGCATCAAACATGCCCGGATTAAATTTTAGACGTGCCGAACAACCCAAAGCCGGGATCTTTGCTAGATTATTAGGGTTTAACATGCATTAAGATAACTTTTATCTAAGTGTGAGGGATTACAACCTTTGTAGTCCGCTCCTTCACTTCACAAGCTCCGAGTAGAAGTCCCTTTGCCGCGATCCACGATCTCCCGGACTCATGAGAGGCTCCACGACTCGAACGATCCATTCTAGCTTGTCGTATTCCAAATCTCCGATGATCTACCTTGAAGTTGCTTCGACTCAAGCTTTCTCACTCAAAAGAGAAGAACACACTAATCCCATGGGCTAGATGAGATGAGGATGAGAGAGTAGTGATTTTGCTTTCTTTTTAAATCATTTTCTCAATTTTTATCATCACTTTAGGATTTTCAAGAGAGCTTATCAAGAGAGAAGAAGAAGCTAATGGAAAATATAATCCTTAGATCAATCCTTTTGTGATGAATAGAATATAAACCATATGATTGAATTATTAACCTTGGTCAAGGATGAGTGGCTAAAAATGAGTAGAGAATAAACTAGAGTTAGGGTTTGGTTAGGTTTAGAAATGTGTCATCACAAAATATCTTAACCATGACAAAATAAAATGCTTCTAGAAGGAACTTGAAGCATCCAACCCTAATCAAACCTTAACCTCAATTAATCATCCTTAAACATGTTCAACAATTAATCATATCATGTCACAATAATATATATCACATATATATTATATATTTGCAACAAAAGAAAATAATACTATTAACATATATCGCATATATATCAATGTATCATCCACTGAGAAAATGAAATAATAAAGCGAGCCAATATTAGATAATGTAATACAATATATCATATATATTATTATACATTAAATCATCGAATCAACACTTGAATCGATGATCCGGCTATATCGAATATTACCGACTAATATATCATGTACCGATTCATCGAATCAACACTTGATCCGATGACCCGGTTCATATCCATATATCGCGAGAATATAATACGGTATCCCATATCGCATTATTCACGCTCCTGCGCATATCACATATGCGCCACTACTCCGTTTCGCCTGAGCCAAGAAACCTCTGTGTAGGACTCTAAAGAATCGTCAATACGCCGGTAGCAGGTGATGATCATATCAAACACCCACAAGCTGCAAGCGGTCAGCTAAACGTAACAGCCACCCAGGTATTGAGCGATCAGAAGATCAACAAGCTAGCCTGTGCGTTCTCCTGTGAATCCAACCAGTAACACTCCCGTACAGTCCGGTCTGTTCGTCTGATATGTCGCATATCAAGTCTAGGGGTGGTATACGTCAGACCCCAGTAACCGATAAGTCGTGTCGATGTATGGCTCATAACGGGTCGAGAAACTACTAGTAACACTTACCAGTAAATCTCCATATCAGCCCTGGCCAGGGACTTCCAGTTATAGCCAATCGAACACAGCACAACATCAACTCCCTATACCGGGAGAGACGAATCCCCTCCTATCGCTCATTGCCTCCATGTGATTCGGGACTGTACCCAAAAGCCACCGTTTTGCACGCCCTCTTGGACGTGGTAAGGTGGAAATCAAAGCACAGTGGGAATCACACAAGACTCCATGACGATCTCGGGTCTACAGACTACCCTGTACTAGTGTCACCGGAGAACTGCCATCTGACGTGTGGTATATCACCATCTGGGAGTTCTCGGCGAGTCCGTCCAGTGTACCCAGTCTCTACTGAGCACCCGTACACCATCTCTGATGTCTAACACCGATGGATATGGGATCATCCATCGCCCATCATATGGGTCAAGATGCGTATACGCTAGTCTACTCTGGTGTATCGATGCCCTGTCTCGATATACCCTCGACTAGGAACAGTTATAGGATGTACTCATCGACTACCACGGCCCCATTAGTATGATCTCATCATAGTCCCAGTAGTCGAGTACAGATCCTAAGGGCTTTATCAACATGTGAGAGTAAAACAGTAAACCAATACAAGTCAACATGTTAAGATAAAGTGAAACCAAATAGCATACTATCATGACGAGCAAGAAAGTCATCTCTATATATAACCAAGCATCCATTATAATATACATCATATGTACAACAATGGCCTCTAGGGCATATACATAACTAACACTTATGGGGATTTAATTTCTCGAAAAATAGGGTTTAACCCTAAAAGAAACTTAGTTCTTATAAAAGAACTTAGTTCTTAAAAGAAAACTTGATCCCGGATCTTCAAAATAAAGATCTTGGTGATCATTAATGGTCAAAATGTCATTAACAGAGACTCAATCTCTAAAAAAGAAAAGAACCTAGTACCTCACGTGAAAAACACGTGGGTGCCGAAAGCAGAAGCCCAGTGTCTCACGTTTTCCTCATGTGGGCGCCAAAAAAATAATATGAGTGCTTAGCACTTCATAAATAGCCAAAACGGCTGAGTGCTTAGCACTGATTGGACATCGCCCAGCGCCTCACATGCTCTTCACGTAGGCGCCATATAAAAAATGCTTAATACTCCATATGCAGCCAAAACGGCTGAGTGCTTAGCACTGATTGGGCAGTGCCCAGCGCCGCACGTGCACCTAACGTGGGCGCCATAAAAAGTGCTTAGCACTTCATGATTAGTTAAACGACTAAAATATTCAACATTCATTAGGCAACGCCCATGACTGAATGCTTCACATGATATACATGTGAGAGTCAGAGCTCAAATAAGTGCTTAGCACTTTTACATAAAAAGAAAATGACTGAACAAACAGAACCCAAATAAATGCTTAGCACTTTTGAATGAACAAAAAGAAAAGACTAAGCAAACTATGTCCAAATTGGCTAGGTCTCTGAGGTTTTCTTACAACTGAGCCTAAATGCTCTGTTGTTGGATCTGAAATAAAAATGATCCTTGAAAATTTACTAAGTTGATTTTAGTCTCAAATTAGATTAACATATCCTTAGTTAAAATAAATTGATCCCAAATACTCATATATTTAAGTTAATCTTAATCTCAAACCAGATTAACGGTCTTTAAATAAACCTAAGCCCAAATCTAAAATATACAGATTTGGACTGATCCGCGCCCTATGGGCGACGATATAAACTAGTCTCTGTTTATAATCCACGGGCAACCAAAAATAAACAAAACATACACACGACACGAAGTGAACTGCCGGAGTAGGAGAAAGTGTTTATCACAATGCGGTAACCTAACTAACTGCAGGGGCTTGCACCTGCAGGGAAGAACGTCCCCACAATCAAAAAACCCTCATAAAATGAGGGGGAATCTGATGAAGTCTGCTACAATGGCCGCATCTGTCCAAATCTCCGATATATGGTACCATAAATCAACTTGGTATTTTTGGAGAGGTGAATAGGTAAATCCAAATAGCATCTGTCCCCAAACTCAGGCAAGACGATCCATCCCGATTTATCTCTATTTTCGGCGGTGAACATACGCTTAGTATATTTATTTAGAGAATGACCTTCTCTGGATAAATATGCCGCGAGCTTATCACGTCACTGTTTCCGTCTACTGGGAAGCGGGGCGTGACAAGGATTAAGCCAGATTCTAGTATTATATTATTGGATTATTTTTTATCTCTTTGTATTCGTATTTTTTGTAGTACGGATATGGGTATGTATATACGGTGAGGGCATTCTTGTAATTTTACAAGAGATATTTCTAGAAGGGGATACCTCATTTTGGTTTAATCTATTTTTGGAAAATAAATTAATGAGGTTGAAAATGGAGATATTTGTGGCATCGGTGAAGCATGGCTAATTCTTTAGTTTATTGGTTTGCACATACTATTGAAGTATGGCTACAATTTTCTATTGAAAATAATGCATGCTTGATGTGAGAAAAGAATGAGCCATTCTTCACTAGCCTTCATGACTTGTTCATTTGTTCATTCCCATTCTCTCTCCACGGTTCTCCTCCTTCTTTCTCAAACCCTGACCCTCACATGTGTTGTGAATTCTAGAGTCATTTGAGATAAAATACTCTAATTAACTCTCTACATCTTCTAAGCTACCTAGATTAGTGAACTAGGTAGTTTAGTTACTTCGGTTTTGAGGTTGGAGCTTGAACCATAGACTCTCGGGTGGATCGTCTTCGACACGAAGAGGCCGACGACCGAGCTAGATCCGCATCTTCTAGAAGCTCAAGAAGAGGAAAAGAAGACCCGAAGGACTTGTATCTAGGAGGTATAAAACTCTATTATAGTAGTTTAGAACCTCTAAGTGTTTAGCTAGTTAAGCTTTCTAAAAAGATACTGTACGATAAGTCGATATTGCATATCATAAAATCGTTTTTGTAAATTTTGCCTCTCCACAAACCTGTAGGGTATACAACATCGACTTATAGTGGTATCAAAGCCTACTTAAAGCATAACTAGCTAGTTAGCAAGTGTTTAGAATTTCGATCGACAGAAAATATCCGAAATTGCATTTTCAAGTATTGCTTGCCGTTCGATTTTCAAAGTTGTTCAAAAAATATTTTCAGTGTCCTTAAAAATATATGCGGGCATTTATAAGACCAAGAAAAAAGTTTGAGCACTTAAGCTCATAATTAGATCGCTAATTCGCGGCCTAGTTATGGCCAATGTGCTCCATTTTTTTTTCTGTAGTTTAGGGTCATGGAAATATCATTTTTGGTACATTTGGTTTTTTCCCAGATTTGTTTATGTACTGGTTTGTACATGGGGTAAATGCAGAAAGTTATAATCGATCGAAATTCTAAATTCTTGATTAACTGTGTATTTTGTTTGTATATGTGTTGCTAAACGTCTACTAATTGCTATATGTCGATTAGTAGGGGTTGCACATATCAAGTATCTTGTTGATGGTTTGTGGATATGAAGTATTGGATTGTCGTGAATGAATAACCAGGGGATGTGAGAAGAGTGTTCTTTTCTTTCGTTCATGTACATTTGTAAATTGATATAATATTCTTTTATAGGGAACATTCGGGTTAAGGTTGTAGCCACCGTTGTATTATTTCATTTACTTTTTCTTGGACCTAGGATAGACCTAAGGAGGGGTGCACAAACTACCGAGTTTTTGAAATGCCGAGTGGCCTACCCATTTTATTGAGAGAGGTTGCTTCACTTCGGGAATTTGGCGGGTAGTTTGCCGCACCCGTAGTGGTCTAGGATAGGGTTTGGCTATTCACCACGACCGTAGAATCCATTTTTCGTTCTAGACTAAAATGAAACACGGAAATCCTAGTATATCCAATATATTCATCTGTGTTGTTGTGATCTGTGATCTGGAATGGTTATTATTGTGTGAGATGAATGGCTATATATATATATATATATATTATAAACATTGCTTATGTTTTGCACCTGCGCTAGTCCATCCTCCGCTCTGCCGTTAATTAAGTAACCTGACGGTGCTTGATGGGGTCCCGTGGCGAATGCGAATGGCATAAGCGTACGTTCTATTTTCGTTTCTTTCTGCAATGATAGGGTTAAATGATGGGACAACATTAATATTGTTTAATGCAAAGAAAACAAACCAAAATTAAATCTTGGAACAATTTAAAAACCACTCGGTTTTCTTTAAAAACAACTTTTAAATGCGGAGCCTAAACCACTCCTTTTAAAAGCTATCATGGTTCCTTTTACTATATCAAGTTCATTACGTTCACAGTTTTCGACAAAACCAGTCGTAGCTCTCCGTCATTTCAGATGGGTATTTAGTAGTATTCAAGCTATGTATTTTGACCTTCGCCAAGGCATAATGATTGGTAGCTGCTGGGTAGTATAGATAGATGCGTTAATCTGGGACAGGCGTAAAACTATTTTGGCCTTCGTCAAGAGTTTGTACGAATGAGTTCAGATTAACCTGTACAATGATGGGTAGAACTTGGCTTTCGTCTTATGATATTTTGGCCTTCGTCAAGGTCATAAGCGCCTGGAGCAAAAATCCACATCGGGAGTTTCAAAAGAAAAGGAAACTTATTAGTTTTGCATACCATCTAAAGTGTGATGATTTTGGTAGGATTCCTTCAAAGTTGTCACACAATGATGGTTGGATCCCGATCCAACAGTGAGTTTTATTACTCTTCGGGAGAGTTTTTCACTTTACAATCAATGCTATAAATCATGTAGGTGTCTAAAATGGTGTTAGCGGGGCTATGCCTCCAGGAAAAAGAGATTATATAATTAAGGAATTTCGTGAAAGCGTTGTAAAAGCTCCCTCGAAATACTGACACTAGCCTGGCTGAAAGGTTAAATCAAGAATTATAGAGTGCGATTAATCCCGACTAATTCTTCTTTTATGGTTTGAAGGAGAATTTAAGGAAACAGTAGCAGCCATGTTGTTTAGATAAACTAATAACCAATCTAAACTTGCAAGAGCATCATGCTGAGTGTTTCTGTTGAGGTAAAAATTTACACCCCGGTTGACCAAGTCAAAATCAAAGTCAACCCCAAGCCAAGTGAGCCCAAGACCAGATCCAGTAGGCCCATGCCCGGGTCGAGCCAGAACATGAAGCGGCCGGCCTCCCCCCATACCAAGATAAAAATTTGTAATAAATAATTTTATTGTATTTCTTTTATCTTATTTTATGCATAAATGTAAGAAAAATAGGCATAAAGCCAAATTTTTGTAAAGCCCATGACTTATGTGCAAAAAGAAATAGCACATGAGCCATGGGATAGGCAAAATGCCATTTTGTGAAGCCCAAGGGGCTATGTGTAAAGTGTATAGCCTATAAAGGCAAAGATAATGAAATATCTCAAGAACTTTTTTCTCTCTCTAAAAATTTTTCCAAATCTGAGATCTTTTCTTCTTCTTCAAGGTTCCAAAACCCTCTTCTTTCTCTTGAATTAAATCAAGAGTTTTACTCTTCTTTTTATAAAACAAATTAGTTTTTCACCATAAAACCCACAAATGGGAACTTGGATCTATCATTAGATCTAAAAAAGAAGAGATTTTTAGATCTCACATCTCTTGAGCCAGCCAACAGAGGAGGAAGAAGAAGAACCCATTTCCTCAACCAAAATATATTTTCTTTTTCAAGAGTTTAACTCTACTAATTTCTCTTCCGGGAGTTTCTGGGGCTAAAAACCCTCTTTTCCTCGCCGGCGCGCTAGCGCTCGAGCGCAAAGCACCCACGTGCCGACACGTGGCGCGTTTGCGCTCCAGCGCACTGCGCGCGAGCGCAAAGCGCCCTCGTGCCGACACGTGGCGCGCATGCTTGCGCTCCAGCGCACTGCGCCCGAGCGCAAAGCGCCCACGTGCCGACACGTGGCGCGCGCGCTTGCGCTCCAGTGCAGTGCGCTTGAGCGCAAAGCGCCCACGTGCCGACACGTGGCGCGCTTGCGCTCACGCGCACTGCGCCCGAGCGTAAAGCGCCCACGTGCCGACACGTAGCGCGCGCGCTTGCGCTCGAGCGCACTGCGCCCGAGCGCAAAGCGCCCATGTGCCGATACGTGGCGCGCGCGCTTGTGCTCCAGCGCACTGCGCCCGAGCGCAAAGCACCCACATGCCGACACGTGGCGCGCTTGCGCTCAAGCGCACTGCGCCCGAGCGCAAAGCGCCCACGTGCCGACACGTGGCACGCGCGCTTGCGCTCCAGCGCCCAGCGCACGAGCGCAAAGCGCCCACGTGCTGACACGTGGCGCGCTTGCGCTCGAGCGCCCAACGCTCATGCGCAAAGCGCCCACGTGCCGACACGTGGCGCGCTTGCGCCTGAGCGCACAGCACCTAAGCGCACAACGCTCAAGGCGCTGGCCCCACGCATCCTTTGGATGTCTTTTCCCCCCTTTTGTTTATATATACATAAATATATATACATATGTATACATATGTGCACATACACATACTCCGCAACATTCTCCCCCTCCAAAAAATTTTTGGGCCGGGGCGCTGCCCCGAACCCCGCAAGGGGGCCGCTAGCCCCCTTGACCCCCAGCCTGCTATCCGGGTAGCGGGACCCCCGTAAAAACTCTGCGTGGCTCCTGATATATCCAAAACCCTCTTTCAAAACAAAACACACGTACACTGCACATTGAGTTCGCATGACCAGTTTAACCCGTTAATCGGAGGTTCCCTCGCCCCAAAGGCGAGGGGTAATTAACGGCAGCTTAGTCCGCGGCTGCCGGAGATTCGGATCCCCACAATCAATAAACCCCGGCCTATCCTAGGTAGGAGGAATCTGTAGTACGCCTGACAAGCGCGCGCGTATTCCCATCTCAATGGGGTGACGAAAAACACCCTACAGATTCTGGCACGCCCGGTGGGACCAATCTCTCCTCCCATATTTTGGGTTAAACGTTCATGCGAACTCAATCATATACATATCGATTGCCTATACTGAAATGATGTTTTTTTTTCCGTGCAGCAATCAACCTTCGACGACAATGTCTCCCCAGACGAATTCAGCTTCCAACGCGACCCCGATTCCGTACGTGGTCAAGATCAACGCTCGTGTGGTTCTCCCTGCAAGCCTCAGTCGACAGTGGGAGGAGCCGCCCCGCCAGTTTGGCTCCGTCATCATCTACCCTGCCGGAAGCGCTCATCTGGTGGAAATCCCAGCGGAACAGGTGGCCAAGCCGGTCCCAAGGGGCAAGAGGCCGAATGTCGTGATTGCTAAGGCACCACAACCGAAACTTAAGATGGTGTCTGAACGACTCACTGGCGCTCCAGCTGGGGGCAAGACATCCAGTGCGAAGGGCAACATCAAATGTCGCGGACGAGCTCAGGCGATGACTCCAACAAATGCGCAATCGAGCGTATCTCCAAGGCCCTCCATCGCCCGGTCCGCGGCGTCTTCCCAAAGAGCCGAAGTCTGCCAGGCGCTTAGAACAGAAAAGTTAAGGCAGAAGCGGCTTAGGTATCGAGCCAACAAGAGGGCCAGGGCTTCGGCCAAATGGAATCGTGTGAAGTTCCAAGGGCAGGGTTGCCCCGCGATGACGGCTGAGTCTGGCGTAAGAATCAGCAATTACTTCGAGCCTCTGAAGTGGGTTCAGAAAAATTCCATGACCGCCAGAATCAAGAAGACAGCGGTCCGAACGATTCTACAAAGAGACGTGTCCCGGCCCCAACAGAAAATGTATGACACCGTCTCTTCAAGAGTCTATCAAGCACTCTGTGCCGCATGAAAGCAGTGGGGCAAACCCAGAAAAGAAGCGCCAGCACCATTCAAGAACCTGGTTAGGCCAGCTGCCTTCAATCGACTGCCAGCTACCGAAACAAGGGGGTCAAGACAGCAATCCATGAAATCAGCTGCCAATGATAGAAAGACGGCCGGACATATCATCCATACGGTCTATATGGCGGGCGGTCGCCCCAGCGATAACCTTCGCAGCAAAAGCAAGGATGGGGCCACCACATCCCAAGCCCAATCTAGCCTGAATGTGGTGCCGCCGCCCAAGAACAGCCGCCCCCGCTAGATGAAGAAAACCCTCTCGATGAGGATGATAGGCAGAAAGACCCCTCGGTCCATGCAGAGTCAAGCTCGGACAGCGAGGAAGAGCCAACTTTCCGCCCCAGGACTGCGGAGCAAGAGCTGCTTCAAGAGCTTCGAAAACAGCTCAGGAGCAAAGATAAAGAGATGGCCAAGCTCTATTCGAAAATTGATGACTTAACGAACGTGGTGATGCAGCTTACGGCTCAAATTGCTCGAGCGCCTCCCAATCAGGCACAAGCCGCTGCTAATCAGCTAGGTGATGACAATCCGAGGCAGCCAATGCCTGTTCCTTCGGGTCCAAGACTGGTCAAGCCACATGAAATCCGGCCACACTCCGCTTCTGGGGACGCCTTGGCCCCAGATAGCACTATCCTGCTAACACAGGATCGGATAATGGATTTGGTCACCAGCAAGGTTAAAATATTGGTGGCCGAAGCTGAAGCTCAGAAAGAAATCGGCAGTAGTGGGCGGCCATACCCCGCGCCGTACGATCTGATTGAGTTCCCAAATGGCTACGTCATTCCTAAGTTCGGAAGATTTGATGGAACAGGGAATGCAAATCAGCATGTTGCCCACTTTAAAGCATCGTGCGGAAATACAGGGGGCAATGACGCGCTCCTTCTTCGTCAGTTTGTCAACAGCCTGACCGGTGTCACTTTCGACTGGTACGCGAGCATACCAGACGGGTCTATCATTACCTTTGCCCAAATGGAGTCTCTGTTTCGGAAAAGGTTCATGAGTGTCAGTGATAAAATCTCCATTGCCGACCTTGTGAGGACCAAACCGGGAAAAAATGAAGGCAACACCGACTTTATCGCTCGATGGCGTAATCTCACAGTCAAGTGCGAACCGCCGTTGGAGCAGGACCAGTCCGTCGGCCTTCTCATTGGGAACCTCAGCAATTGGATGGTCCCATTCTTGTGTACGGCGGGCCTCAAGATATTTCAGGAGCTAACCAAGAAAGTCCAAATGCTGGAACGCTCGAAGCAAGAGTCCCCGCTGGATTCTCAGAGAGACAAAACTTAGAAAAGCAAGCGGGACGACAACCGTAGAAGCGGGAGTTCCAGCAGTACCAATGTCTTCAATGCGTCCGACAATGAAGAAAAGCGAAGGGCGGCCGAATCCAAAACTAACCGGTCTCGAAAGCCATTGCTGGGAGGAGATGGGCCCTCCCTAGAGGAGAAAAAGAACAAGGTTTACTCTTTCAGAAGGGACAAGGTCCGCAAGATATTTAAAGATGCCTTGAACAACGGCCTACAATTGCCGGAGTCGAAAAGACCCCAAGAAGCAAAAATGACCGACAATCCTCTGTATTGCCCGTACCACCGAGTAGTGAGCCATGCGATCGAGGATTGCTATATCTTCAAAGACTGGGTCGAGAAGCAGTACAAGGCTGGAGAGATCGAGCTGTCCAAAAGTGTGTTGGTGAACAATCAAGTTGCAACCACCAACTTTATACAGACAGAAGCTGAAGCCTTCTGGGAGCAGACAGCCGAACCCGCTGCCCTGAGAAATGAAACGGACTCATCGCGGCCTCCATGGAGTACGCACATATCTAATAAGACGAAGAAGATGATAAAGCTACTTCGGAAAGAACCCAGGACGGAATGGGAAGGGCAGAAGAAGCCTACCAGTCTAGCTGCCATTGCGGCTCCATCAGGCTCAAAATCCAAGAAACTCAAGAAAAAGAAAAGTGCGGCTCGACGCGAAAAGGAGTCTGCAGGGAGATCGACCATTCAAAAATATATCGATTCCCTCGAAGAATATGAACAGAAGGAAAGAACATTGATTCAATTGAAGGAGTTCTTCCCTGTACAAGCGGCTGAAATTCTGGAGGAGTTAGAAGAAGACTCCAATGAAGAGATCCCAGTAGTGACCTGCTACGCTATCCATCTTGGCAGCGACTCCGAGGATGAGCTCTGTTTTCCCGAAGAAGATGAGGAGCTCGCCACAAAGGCCAATCAAATCCAGCTCAGAAGCGGCAGGGCTCTACCGCCAAATCAGGGCAACGCCCCAAAAGGGAAGGAAAAACATATGGCTAATGATGAAGATGGCAGAGAACCGGCTGATGAAAACTCAAGTCCTTCCTCGGTGGACTATAATGTCTTGGCTCACCTTCGAAGGCTTCCGTCTCTCCTGAGCATCTACGACGCCTTGGTCCTATCTAAGGAGCTTAGAAATGTTCTTATTCACGCTCTCCAAAACCCCGAGCGGTATCAGGCTCACTTTGCGGAAATTAATATGAAAGAAGCTCCGCACGCTCTGCATGCCGCCGCAATCACATTTAAGGATGAAGACTTGCTACTGGGAACGGCTGAGCATAATCGGCCGCTTTACGTGACCGGGTACAGCGACGGAGATCGAATTAATCGCATATTGATTGATCCGGGGTCCTCAGTGAACATCATGAACTTGCGAACTCTGAAGAGTTTATCAATGGACATCCGACACCTGTCAAGGGAAAGGATTTCCATTCAAGGCTTCAACCAAAATTGCCAGCAAGTTCTGGGGTCCATAGCTCTGCCAATCAAATTCGGGGATCTGCAAACTGAAGCTAAGATATACGTGATCGACGCCGACACGTCTTATAAGATTCTCTTGGGCGGCCGTGGCTCCACGATTACAGCATCATTCCGTCAACTCTCCATCAATGCATGAAGTATACTAAAAATGGCGAAGAAAGACGCATTGACGGAGACATCCAACCGTTCGGTGTGCATGAAGTCCGATATGAAGATTCTCGGTACTTTATGAACCACCAAAATGCTAAGCCACAACTGACTGAGGATAGACTAGCCCCAAGGCTCAAAAGCAAATCTGCGCTGGCTGTCACTTTCAAAAGCAAAAATGCCCAAGTGCGCCCGCATTTCGGTAGCGACACTGATGAGTCCGACGCTGGAAGGCCGTCCTTCCGTAAAACTCGCCCTCATTTCGGCAGCGATACGGATGAATCTGTTACTGAAGGCCCATCTAGCAGCAAAGTCCGCCCTCATCTTAGCAGTGACACTGAAGAGTCAGAAGAAGAGGACCTGCCGTGCAACAGCTGTGCAGATTGGCCCCCTATGCAGCAAGCAAAACTACGAGAGACCTTCGAAGTCGCAGAAGGGTCCCTAGCCGTTACAAGGGTGCCAGAGCAGATGTACAAAGAGCTCGATGCGTTGTCAGTCTCCACCGTGGACCAGCTGAAAACTTTCTACGTCCCCGGGAGGAAAAATGGACAGAAGGGCATCCTGTTTTACGGGTCAACCCCCGTTGTGCACCCGGACGATCTTTCTATCGCGTGCCTTCCCTATGAGAGAGGCATAAGAGCCGTCCTCAATCCCTGATACTATGCGCCCGAGATGCGGGAATACTTTAAGAAGTGCGGATGCCGGTTATATCAAACGGAGTCCGAAGCAAAGTTTTACCAAGGGCTATGGTATCCGCCCCAGGTCCGAGCACTCATCGATGGACGAATTCCAGATAGACGGGGCATAGGCTACATTCAACCTGATTCCAAAGCGTGCTACATGATCCATGTTGGTGAGGCCAGCGAAAGATCAAATGATGATGACGAGATAGCCGAGCCAGAAGAAGCTCCTCAAGAGCTCGAAGATGGTGGACAAGCAACCTTTGACGAGCTAACCAAGATTGACTTAGGAACGCCCGATAATCCAAGGCCGACCTACATCAGCTCGCTCTTGTCAGAGGAAATGAAAGCGCAGATAATTGCCCTGCTGCATGAGTTCGTCGACTGCTTCGCGTGGACATACAAAGAAATGCCAGGCCTTTCCCCTGAAGTGGCTGTGCATAAGCTGGCTATATCTCCTGATGCTAAGCCAGTCAAACAAGCTCCTCGAAGAATGAGAAGGGAACTAGAAGAAAAATTCATCGAGGAAACCAGAAAGCTCATCGATGCCGGCTTCATCAGGGAAGAGAAATATGCGGACTGGATCGCATGCATAGTCCCAGTGAAGAAGAAAAATGGGCAGATCCGAGTTTGTGTCGATTTCAGGGACCTCAACAAGGCATGTCCTAAAGACGACTTCCCGCTACCGGTCATGGAAATGATGGTCGATGACACCTCAAATTACGAGCTGTTCACCTTTATGGATGGCTCGTCTGGATACAATCAGATCAAGATGTCGCCTGAGGATGAGAAGCACACAGCATTTCGAACCCCGATCGGAATATATTTCTACAAGGTGATGCCGTTCGGATTGAAGAACGCAGGTGCTACATATCAAAGGGCAATGACCAATATCTTCGATGACCTAATTCATAAAGTCGTCGAATGTTATGTTGATGATCTGGTCGTTAAGACTAAAACCAAGGCCGATCATATCCAGGATCTTAGGACCGTTCTCACCAGACTGAGGGAATTTGACCTGAAGATGAATCCTCTGAAATGCGCTTTTGGCGTGTCGTTGGGAAAATTCCTGGGCTTCATAGTCCGACATCGAGGGATCGAAGTTGACCCATCAAAGATAAAGGCCATCATGGAGATGCCCCCTCCGAAGAGTCTGACGTAGCTAAGGTCTTTTCAAGGCAAGCTTGCTTATATACGGAGGTTTATCTCAAATTTATCGGGAAGATGTAGGCCCTTCTCAAAGCTCATGAAGAAAGGAGCTCCTTTTATCTGGGATGCCGAATGTCAAGCAGCGTTCGAAAGCATCAAACAATACTTGTTGCACCCTCCAGTGCTGGCCGCTCCCATTCTAAATAAACCGCTGATTCTCTACACTGCCGCGCTAGATGAGTCACTCGGTGCGCTCCTTGACCAGAATAATGAGGAGGGAAAAGAAAATGCCCTCTACTACCTCAGTCGAACTCTAGTCGGGGCGGAACACAACTATTCCCCAATCGAAAAGCAATGCCTGGCTCTGATATTTGCAGTGAAGAAGCTGAGGAACTATCTGCTTGCTCATCGGGTTATGCTGATCTCCAAGGTCGACCCGCTCAAACACTTGATGACCAGAGCGAGCCTAGCCGGCAGAATGGCAAGATGGGCTGTCATGTTACTTGAGTTTGACATAGTTTATACCCCTCAGAAAGCAGTAAAAGGGCAGGCTCTTGCAGACTTTCTCGCTGCTCATCCCATACCAGAAGGGTCGCCGCTAAATTGTGAATTACCCGACGAACAAGTGCTGCACCTCGAGGAAGATGAGCCATGTTGGGAGCTCTACTTCGATGGGGCCTCATCGATAAGGACCTCCAGTAAATCAAGCGTCCCGGAGATAAAAGCAGGGATAGGATCGGTGTTCATCACACCATCAATGGGAACCCTACGGCGTTCTTTCGCTCTCACCGAGCCTCGGACAAACAATGAAGCTGAGTATGAAGCTCTGATAGCTGGTTTGGAGCTCGCCATAGAAATGGAAATCCGTCGGCTACGAGTTTACGGTGACTCCCAGCTCGTCATCAACCAAGTAAGCGGTGATTATAAAATATACAAACCCGAGTTAGCTCGGTACAGAGGCCGAGTGGTGGAACTCATGAAACGGTTCACTCACATTGAACTAATGAGAGTCCCTAGAGCGTTGAATGGAAAGGCTGACGTACTCGCTCGCTTAGCCAAGGAGCTGGCTGATCCTGACATGGACGAAATTCTGATCACAGTCAGGAGCCGACAAATTCTACTCCCAGACTCTCTACGAGAAGAGGAAAGCGCGGAACAGAAGAGCAGTCCTGCCGAAGAAGCTTCGATCATCCAAGACGAGCCCGATTGGAGAGAACCCTTCATAGAGTACCTCCGATACGACAGGCTGCCCGAAGAAAAATCTGCGAGGATTCAGCTGAAGAAGAGAGCTCTCCGATACGTGTTTGTAAATGATACGTTATACCGCAGGTCATATGACCAACTCTGGCTCAGGTGCCTGTCATCGGCCGAAGCCCAAAAAGTCATGAAAGAAGTTCACTCAGGCGTTTGTGGTGCTCACCAATCTGGCCCCAAGATGCGACTGCAGATTAAACGGCTTGGGTATTACTGGCCCACCATGATACGGGATTGCGGAGAACATGCAAAGAAATGTCAGATCTGCCAAATCCATGGTAATTTCATTCACAAGCATCCCAATCCGCTGCTTCCTATGGTGGCGTCGTGGCCCTTCGAAGTCTGGGGCACCGACATTGTTGGCCCAATTGATCCTCCATCATCTAAAGGCCACCGGTTCATATTAGCTGCGACAGACTACTTCTCCAGATGGGCTGAAGCTGTCCCGCTAAAAGAAGTCAAAACAAAAGATATTCTGACATTCTTCCAGCATAATATTCTATACCGCTTCGGTACACCAAGAAGAATCATTTCCGACAATGGGCCTTCTTTCAAGAGCTTCAATGTCTCAAGGTTCGCTACCCAGCACAAGATAGACTGGAGATATTCCTCCATCTATAATCTAAGAGCCAATGGGCTAGCCGAAACCTTCAATAAGACTCTATGCAAGCTCCTGAGGAAAAATGCTTCAGCCAACAAGAGAGACTGGAATCTCAAACTTCACGAGGCGTTGTGGGCATATCGTACCACGCACCGTACTCCAACTCAGTCCACTCCATACTCATTGCTCTTCGGAGTGGAGGCGGTCCTCCCCCTCGAAGTCGAAGTTCTAAGCTTAAGAATGGCCGTTCAGCACAAGTTGACGGAGGAGGAAAACGTGCTCCTTCGGCTTGAAGAGCTCGATGCCCTCGAAGAAAAGAGGCTCGCGGTGCAGCAAAATCTGGAGCTATACCGAGCCCAAATGTCACGGGCCTATGACAAGATAACCCGTCTCCGCGTTTTCAAGAAAGGTGAATTGGTGTTGGTCCTCAAAAGACCGATCATCCCCAATCGACATGCCAAGGGAAAATTCGAGCCAAACTGGGAAGGACCATATGTCATCGAGAAAGTGTTCGACGGAGGATCCTACCAACTAATAAGTGCCGAGGGAGAAAGGCCCATGCCACCCATCAATGGCCGATATCTCAAGAAATACTACACGTGAATGCTCCAAGTCGTAGGCGAATTGAGCACATCAGCCCTACGGTCTGGATCATACATCCTGCAAAACCGTATACAATCCACGGGCATAAATGGCCCCTATCTCTCCCAAATCCTGCCGGTGAGACTACTTTTAAAGTCCCACCAGCGGCAAAAAAAAAGAATAAAAAAAAGAATAAAAAAAGAATAAAATAAATAAAAAATAAATAAACGGTATGTCCACAAGCAAAACGGGCACGGATGAAAACCCGAAAGGGCTCCATGAGTAAAAACAGCAGGACTACCGGCAAGTCTGTGAAAACCCGAAAGGGCGCAAACTCGTGAAAGGAGATGAAATACACTCGCAAAGTCCTCTCGACCTTGTGAGGAGAAAACCCTGCGTGAGATCCTTACGACTCACAAAGGAGCAACACACTTAGGAATCCTCACGATTCCTAAGGAGAAAATACACCTGCGGGATCCTTACGACTCGTAGGGAGAAAATGCTTTTATGGGACCCTCACGGCCCATAAAATTGAAAAGCCTTAGGTGATAGGGACCCAAACCTGTCTCCTAAGCCATCGTTCCCCAACGGGCAACGGCAAATGATGAGTCGCTCCTGGCATTTCGTTTCAGTGTTAGCGGTGCTGATGCCGACTAAAAACCCAAATCCCAAGTCCTCCCAAGGCAAATGATGAGTTGGTCCTGGCATTATTCCAGTGCAGCAATGCTGATACCAAACAAGATCCAAATTCCAAGTCTCCAAACGGCGAATGATGAGTCGCTCCTGGTACCACATTCCAGTGCAGCGATGCAGACGCCAACCAAAATCCAATTTCTCAAAAATTTTCCGGCCCTACGGTGGGTCCCCAAGTTGACCATCGTATACAATCCACGGACTCAAATAATTCTCATCATACCCATGCCCCACTGTAATCACCAGTTACGCGGCTGGTCTCCGCTTTGGGAATGATGCTCCATTGATAAGACCCACTCATGTGTCCTCACGATATATGAGGAGAACAAACCTTTGTGGGATCCTTACGACTCATAAAGGAAAAACATACTTAGGAGTCCTCACGACTCCTAAGGAGAAAATACACCTGCGGGATCCTTACGACTCGTAGGGAGAAAATGCTTTTATGGGACCCTCACGGCCCATGAAATTGAAAAGCCTTAGGTGATAGGGATCTAAACCTGTCTCCTAAGCCATCGCTCCCCAATCCCCAAATGGTGAATGATGAGTCGCTCCTGGTACCATATTCCAGTGCAGCGATGCAGACGCTAACCAAATTCCAAATCCCATACCCCAACGGCGAATGATGAGTCGCTCCTGGTACCATATTCCAGTGCAGCGATGCAGACGCCGACAAAGTCCCGAAATTTTTCCGGCCCTACGGTCTGGATCATACATCCTGCAAAACCGTATACAATCCACGGGCGTAAGACAATCCCAACCTCTCCCAAGTCCTACCGGTGAGACCACATTCAAAGTCCCACCAAAAAAATAAAAAATAATAATAATAAAGAAAACCAATTCCAAAATCCTCCCGGGGCAAATGATGAGTTGCTCCTGGCATTGTTCCAGTGCAGCAATGCAGATGCTAAACAAAAACCGAAATCCCAAAATCCTCTCAATGACAGATGATGATTCGCTCCTGGTACCATATTCCAGTATAGCGATGCAGATGTCAACCCAAATCAAAATCAACAAGTCAACTTCCACTCCGACACCGCAGAAAGCGGAGCAAGTCAGAATCCAATCTCGACACCGCAAGAAGCGGAGCAAGTCAAGTCTACCCCTGACACTGCAAGAAGCAGAGCAAGTCAAATCAAGAACCGACCGTCCACGTCGCTAAAAGGGCAGCACCGACCGTCCAAGTCGCAAAAAGGGCAGAACCGACCGTCCAAGTCGCAAAAAGGGCAGCATCGACCGTCCAAGTCGCAAAAAAGGCAGAACCGACCGTCCACGTCGCTAAAAGGGCAGAACCGACCGTCCACGTCGCTAAAAGGGCAGCACCGACCGTCCAAGTCGCTAAAAGGGCAGCCACGACCGTCCAAGTCGCTAAAATGGCAGCATCGACCGTCCATGTGGCTAAAAGGGCAGCACCGACCGTCCACGTCGTAAAAAGGGCAGAATCGACCGTCCACGTCTCTAAAAAGGGCAGCACCGACCATCCACGTCGCTAAAAGGGCAGAACCGATCGTCCACGTCGCTAAAAGGGCAGCACCGACCGTCCAAGTCGCTAAAAGGGCAGCCACGACCGTCCAAGTCGCTAAAATGGCAGCATCGACCGTCCACGTCGCTAAAAGGGCAGCACCGACCGTCCACGTCGCAAAAAGGGCATAATCGACCGTCCACGTCTCTAAAAGGGTAGCACCGACCGTCCACGTCGCTAAAAGGGCAGAATCGACCGTCCACGTCGTTAAAAGGGCAGCACCGACCGTCCAAGTCGCTAAAAGGGCAGCCACGACCGTCCAAGTCGCTAAAAGGGCAGAATCGACCGTCCACGTCGCTAAAATGGCAGCACCGACCGTCCACGTCGCAAAAAGGGCAGAATCGACCGTCTAAGTCATTAAAATGGCAGCACCGACCATCCACGTCGCTAAAAGGGCAGTACCGACCGTCCAAGTCGCTAAAAGGGCAGCACCGACCTTCCACGTCGCTAAAATGGCAGCACCGACCGTCCACGTCGCAAAAAGGGCAGAATCGACCGTCCAAGTCATTAAAATGGCAGCACCGACCGTCCACGTCGCTAAAAGGGCAGTACCGACCGTCCAAGTCGCTAAAAGGGCAGCACCGACCGTCCAAGTCGCAAAAAGGGCAGCACCGACCGTCCAAGTTGCAAAAAGGGCAGCATCAACCGTCCACGTCTCTAAAAGGGCAGCATCGACCGTCCAAGTCGCTAAAAGGGCAGAATCGACCGTCCAAGTCGCAAAAAGGGCAGCATCGACCGTCCACGTCGCTAAAAGGGCAGCATCGACCGTCCAAGTCGTTAAAATGGCAGCACCGACCGTCCACGTCGCTAAAATGGCAGCACCGACCGTCCATGTCGCAAAAAGAGCAGAACCGACCATCCAAGTCGCTAAAATGGCAGCATCGACCGTCCACGTCGCTAAAATGGCAGCACCGACCGTCCACGTCGCTAAAATGGCAGCACCGACCGTCCACGTCGCAAAAAGAGCAGAACCGACCGTCCAAGTCGATAAAATGGCAGCATCGACCGTCCAAGTCGCAAAAAGGGCAGCATCTACCGTCCACGTCGCTAAAATGGCAGCACCGACCGTCCACGTCGCAAAAAGGGCAGAATCGACCGTCCACGTCGCAAAAAGGGCAGAATCGACCGTCCAAGTCGTTAAAATGGCAGCGCCGACCGTCCAAGTCGCTAAAATGGCAGCACCGACCGTCCAAGTCGCTAAAAGGGCAGCACCGACCGTCCAAGTCGCTAAAAGGGCAGCACCGACCGTACAAGTCGCAAAAAGGGCAGCGCAGGATTCCTACAAAGCGGGAACCAGATCACTCCGGGCCAGAGAAGACGTCTATCACGGACACTCCGTCTCGGAGACATGTCAAGCAATGACCGTCCATGTCGTAAAAAGGGCAGTGCCAGCTTCCCAAAAAGCGGGAACCAAATCAAGTCGCCTCCACGTGAAAGAAGATCCATCAATTTCATGCACACGACCCATTTATGTGGTGTGCATTTATTGATGGGGGGCAATTTGTTGGGGTAAAAATTTACACCCCGCTTGACCAAGTCAAAATCAAAGTCAACCCAAAGCCAAGTGGGCCCAAGCCCAGATCCAGTGGGCCCATGCCCGGGTCGAGCCAGAACATGAAGCGGCCTGCCTCCCCCCATACCAAGATAAAAATTTATAATAAATAATTTTGTTGTATTTCTTTTATCTTATTTTATGGATAAATGTAAGAAAAATAGGCATAAAGCCAAATTTTTGTAAAGCCCATGACTTATGTGCAAAAAGAAATGGCACATGAGCCATGGGATAGGCAAAATGCCATTTTGTGAAGCCCAAGGGGCTATGTGTAAAGTGTATAGCCTATAAAGGCAAAGATAATGAAATATCTCAAGAACTTTTTTCTCTCTCTAAAAATTTTTCCAGATCTGAGATCTTTTCTTCTTCTTCAAGGTTCCAAAACCCTCTTCTTTCTCTTGAATTAAATCAAGAGTTTTACTCTTCTTTCTATAAAACAAATTAGTTTTTCACCACAAAACCCACAAATGGGAACTTGGATCTATCATTAGATCTAAAAAAGAAGAGATTTTTAGATCTCACATCTCTTGAGCCAGCCAACAGAGGAGGAAGAAGAAGAACCCATTTCCTCAACCAAAATATATTTTCTTTTTCAGGAGTTTAACTCCATTAATTTCTCTTCCGGGAGTTTTTGGGGCTAAAAGCCCTCTTTTCCTCGCCGGCGCGCTAGCGCTCGAGCGCAAAGCGCCCACGTGCCGACACGTGGCGCGTTTGCGCTCCAGCGCACTGCGCGCGAGCGCAAAGCGCCCTCGTGCCGACACGTGGCGCGCGCGCTTGCGCTGCAGCGCACTGCGCCCGAGCGCAAAGCGCCCACGTGCCGACACGTGGCGCGCGCGCTTGCGCTCCAGCGCAGTGCGCTTGAGCGCAAAGCGCCCACGTGCCGACACGTGGCGCGCTTGCGCTCACGCGCACTGCGCCCGAGCGCAAAGCGCCCACGTGCCGACACGTGGCGCGCGCGCTTGCGCTCCAGCGCACTGCGCCCGAGCGCAAAGCGCCCACGTGCCGACTCGTGGCGCGCTTGCGCTCAAGCGCACTGCGCCCGAGCGCAAAGCGCCCACGTGCCGACACGTGGCACGCGCGCTTGCGCTCCCGCGCCTTGCGCCCGAGCGCAAAGCGCCCACGTTCCGACACGTGGCGCGCTTGCGCTCGAGCGCCCAGCGCTCATGCGCAAAGCGCCCACGTGCAGACACGTGGCGCGCTGGCGCCTGAGCGCACAGCACCTAAGCGCTCAAGGCGCTGGCCCCACGCATCTTTTGGATGTCTTTTCCCCCCTTTTGTTTATATATACATAAATATATATACATATGTATACATATGTGCACATACACATACTCCGCAACATTCTCCCCCTCCAAAAAATTTTTAGGCCGGGGCGCTGCCTCGAACCCCGCAATGGGGCCGCTAGCCCCCTTGACCCCCAGCCCGCTGTCCGGGTAGCGGGACCCCCGTAAAAACTCTGCGTAGCTCCCGATATATCCAAAACCCTCTTTCAAAACAAAACACATGTACACTGCACATTGAGTTCGCATGACCAGTTTAACCCGTTAATCGGAGGTTCCCTCGCCCCAAAGGCGAGGGGTAATTAACGGCAGCTTAGTCCGCGGCTGCCGGAGATTCGGATCCCCACAATCAATAAACCCCAGCCTACCCTAGGCAGGGGGAATCTGTAGTACGCCTGACAAGCGCGCGCGTATTCCCATCTTAATGGGGTGACGAAAAATGCCCTACAGTTTCCTCTCTCTCTCTCTTAATTGCAGCGACCAAAATGATCGGGCTTAAGTTACTGGTAGATAAAAATATATTGACGGAGCCAAACTATAAAGATTGGCTAAGGAATGTCCAGATGGCCATAACCTATGATAAGCTGGGCTACCTCCTTACTACCAAAGTCCCCGTTGTCCCAGGTTCAGATTCCACTGTCGTGGATATTGAGATCCGCAAGACATGGGAATTACACTGTGCGAAAACCAAGTGCCTCGTACTGGCCTCAATGGATAATGAACACTAGAGGCGGCACGAGAAGATAGACTTAGCTTCCATCTTCCTCCATACTAAAGATTTATATGGAGAGCAATCTCATATCGCAAGATACGAGAGCTCGAAGAAATTATTTCAGGCGAGGTTGGCTATCGGGTAATCTGTAGGGGACCACGTCCTTAAAATGATCAGCTATATTGAAGGGCTCGCAGACCTTGGGACCACGTTGGAGAACGAGTTATATACAGACTTGATTCTACAGTCCATCCCCTCTACTTATGCCCAGTTTATCTTGAATTCAATATTCAAGATAAGGAAGTTACACTTCCAAAACTCCTCAACATGTTGAGGAGTGTAGAGGGCACCCTAAAGAAAATCAGGGAGACACCCGCTCTGCTTATTGTAGAATCTTCCTCCTCTAAATCCAAGACGAAAGCCAAGGGGAAGAAGAATAAGGCCCCCACTAAGCCGAAAGGCGGTGTCAATAAGGTACATGGGAAAGGAAAGGCAAAATTTGGGGGCCGATAGTAGGGAAAGAGGAATACTTCTATTGTCACAGGAAAGGCCATTGGAAGAAGGACTGCTGGGCTTGGAAAGCCAACAACCAGAATTCGAAGCAAGTTGTGGCTTCGGCTTCAGGTATGTTTATGATTGAAAACTGTCTGTCGATCAACTCTACTTCCTGGGTATTAGATACCAGTTCAGGATCTCATATCTGTAATTCATTACAAGCTCTGAGAAACCGTAGAGTTATAAAGGCAGGTGATATGACTCTCAGGGTTGCTAATGGAGTGAGCGTGGATGCTGTGTCCATAGGGGAATATCATCTAGGATTGACAAGTGGGCACATTTTGGTTTTGTGTAACTGTTTTTGTGTACCTAGTTTGACATGCAATATCATCTCTGTATCTTTACTATCTAAAGAAGGTTATGATTTTACATTTATAAGAAATGTTGTAAACATTCACCTTAATCATGGTTTGATTGGGTCAGGTACACAGACAACGGTATATACGTATTAAATCAACACTAGGTTTTCAATGTACAGAACACACTTAAAAGAAAGACTCCAGAATTAAAACAAGCTTTCTTATGGTAATGTAGACTAGGTCACATCAATAAAACATGGTTGATGAAGTTACATAAAGAAAGATATTTGGATTCGTTTGAATATCTGTCTTATGCAACTTGTCAATCATGTCTCAAAGGAAATATGACAAAGATTCCATTCACTGGACACGGAGTAAGAGCCACCGAGCTCTTGGGACTCATATACAGTGACGTGTGTGGTCCAATGTCTACACATGTCCGGATGATTTCTCAAGGTATGGACATGTATTCTTGATGAAACATAAATCTGAGGCCATTGAGAAATTCCAAGAATACAAGAATGAAGTGGAAAAACAAACAGGCAAAAGTATCAAGACACTTCGATCTGATTGAGATGGTGAATACTTAAGTGTCGAGTTCCTGGATTATTTAAAAGAGAATGGAATTCTCTCTCAGCTTACTCCTCCATACACACCTCATCATAACGGTGTATCCGAATGACGGAAACCGCACCTTATTAGATATGGTACGTTCCATGATGAGTAACGCTAAGTTACCGCGATCCTTCTGGGGTTATACACTAGAATCTGCTGCATATCTTTTGAACAAAGTTCCTACTAAGTCTGTGCCTACCACACCATATGAAATGCGGAGTGGGAAGAAACCCTGTCTTAAGTATCTTAAGATATGGGGATGCCCAGTTTTTGTCAAAAAGCAGCATGCGGACAATCTTGAGGCATGATCGGTACTGTGTAAGTTTGTGGGATACCCAAGAAACTCCAGGAGGTATGTTTTCTATTACATAGAGGAACAAAAGGTTTTTGTTTCTCGGCATGCTCACTTTCTGGAGACTCGATTTCTTGAAAAAAAAATAAGTGGAAGCGCAATAGAACTGGAAGAAATTCCAGAACCGTAAATTATTACTGAAAGTATGGTGGAACCAGAAGTTTCAAAAGAACCGGACGTCCATGCGCCTCTCCACAGATCTAGTAGGCAGTCTCATCCACCCAAGAGATACTATAGTTTTCTCGTAGACGGGAATAGAAAGGATTGTATCATCAATGATGATGAGCCAACTAGTTTCCAGCAGGCCATTACGAGCAGAGACTCAGTAAAATGGCTGGAGGCAATGCGGACCGAAATGGAATCCATGTACACCAACAAAGTTTGTACTTTGGACATTGCACCTCAAAGGGTAAAACCCGTAGGCTGCAAATGGATCTTCAGAAAGAAGGTTGGTGCATATGGATAGGTTGAAACCTATAAAGCTTGACTTGTAGCAAAAGGTTTTCGTCAAAGACCTGGCTTGGACTATGATGAAACCTTTTCTCCAGTGGCTATGCTTAAATCCACTCGGATCCTACTTGCCATTGCTTGCCTCCTATGATTATGAAATTTGGCAGATGGACATAAAGAACGCTATTCTGAATGGAAATTTAGAAGAGTGTGTTTATATGGATCAGCCAGAGGGTTTCATAGAGAGTGGGAGAAGCAGAAGAGGGTGCAAGTTGCTTAAATCCATTTATAAATTAAAACAGGTATCGAGGAGTTGGAACATCTGCTTTGATGAGACGGTCAAAGAATTTGATTTTATCAAAAATCCAGATGAACCATGCATTTATAGTAAGATTGTAGCGAGAACTGTAGTATTCCTCATCTTGTACGTGGATGACATTCTCCTGATAGGAAATGACATTCCTATGCTACAATCAGTTAAAGGGTTCTTATCACGGACGTTCTCCAGGAAAGATCTGGATGATGCCTCCTACATTCTGGGGATCCAGATCTATCGTGATAGATCTAAGAGAATGTTGGGGCCTTCACAGTCTAGGTACATCGATACCATACTGAAAAGATTTAATATGGAAGATTCCAAGCGCGGTACTCTACCGGCTTGTCACGGGATCACCTTATCCAAAGAGATGTCTCCCAAGACTGATTTGGAAAGGGATCGCATGAGTATTATACCCTACACTTCTGCGGTAGGATCTATAATATATGCGATGTTGTGTACCAGACCAGATGTTTCTTACGCACTGAGCGTGGTAAGCAGATATCAGTCAAACTCTAGGGAGAAGCACTGGATAGCAGTTAAGAACATTCTCAAGTACCTGAGAAGGACTAAGAAGATGTTCTTGGTGTACGGCAGTAAAGACCTCCAGATCGAGGCATTCGCTGACTCTAGCTTCCAGAGTAACAAGGATGACTCCAAATCCATATCGGGTTATGTCTTTACTCTCAATGGAGAGGCGGTCTGTTTGAAGAGCTCCAAGTAGGATACCATTGCTGACTTGACGATGGAGGCAGAGTATATCACTGCATGTGACGCCGCTGTAACACCTTAATGTGTTTAGGGGTAAATTATATTTTAATTTATAATTTTAATAAAAGTTTACCAAATTGAGTCCCAAATATTTTATCCTATTTAATGAATATTTTATTAGAATTTTTCTAGGCACACACACACTTGTGCATGTTAACTAGGGTTTAGATTTGGGGTTAAAACCATAATTAGCAACCATGGTGGGTTAACCTATTTGTATTAAGTATTTGGACTTTAAATTGGGTTTTATTTATTTGTGTGTTGTTTTGTTATTTGAATTTCTTTTTCTTTTGTTGACTTTGGTGTGAGAGAGGGGGTATGGGCATGGCATGAGCCATGCTCATTAAATGAAGAGAGAGGGAGAGATGGAGGGGGGTGTTTGACTTGGATTCTCTCCTTCTCACTCTCACTTCTCATTCTCACAACTCTCACATACACACACACACTCACCTAGCAGCAGCAGCAGCATCCCCAGCACCATGAGAAGCAGCAGCAGACAGCAGCATCAGCAGCAGCAAGCAGTGACAACAGCAGCAGCAGCAACATCAACAGCATCCCCCAGCAGCTGCAGCAGCACTTCCCATCTTCTCCACCTCCTTTCTCCTTGCACCTAGGGTCTTGTAAGGTATAGAATCTGAGCCCAACTTCGTGCTTGCTTAATATATGTGTAGTTTAGCTTCGGTTTGTGTAAAAAGTGAGACTTTAGGCTTGAAATGGTGATTTGTGTAGACTTATGGCTAAGTGCTGTTAATGTTGGTTAACCTAGCCTAATTAAATGTTATTAAGGCCATGAAAACCTAGTTAAACCCCAGATTACACCAAAATATCATAGGGTTTCAAATTTGCAGAAATTAGTGTTTTTAAGTGGAATTTTGGCCTCTGTGATCTGCTATAGTCCCGAGCACTTCAGGTCAAAACTGAGGAAACTGGAGCACACTAGATATACCCTGACCACACCACCAGAGCCCGAGACCCCCACTCCAAAGTTAGGCCGCCGGTTTATTCTTTCTGGCCGCAATTTGTGGCCAGATGAGGAATCTTTTGGGTGTAGTTTGTGTGGGTAGAAGTCTGCTACATTTCTAGGGCCATTGGTATGTATAATTTTGTAAGTTGTTAGCCTGGGTAGAATCTGGGACGTTATATCGTATTTCTAGTACGTTTGGTTCGCGCGATACGCGAGAGGGTTCTGTGATTCAGCGTATCGCGGCGTGTCGGGATGAGTTTTAGACGCGTACACACGTTTTAGCGTATCGTACACACGCGCGTTTAGTTCGCGACGCGAGCGTATCGTTTGACCTCGATATCGCGTTTTGCGAGATAGTTGCTTATATATGGATTCTTGTGTAATTCCAGGTTCGCAGGCGGGTACGTCGGACGAAGCTAAGAAAGGGAATCAGGTGGTCGGCTACGAGTAGCGCACGACCAGGTGAGTAGATTTAACATCTATGGGGAAATCGCCCGTATGGCGTTAAGCGTCAGGGCGCGTTAGGATATTTAGTATAGATGTTCATATAGACTGTAGTAGCATACCTTATTGTGGCATATAGAAATGATAGCATAGGACCATGCACTGTCACTAACGATTCAAGTTGCACGAGCACGATTTATATGCTACACTCACACCGTTAGTGATTGCCATGACACTCACATTATAGGATTGTTATAAATCATATATCATACCGATTCCGCTTTATTGATGTTGTCATGATTTTCCGCATAACAGCATATGTTATATCCATATTTGGGCACATATACATCACATACCCATACTTGTACCACATACATCATATATTGATATCTTCATACCTGCGCACATGCACATTGTATACCCATACCAGTGCATACATATATTGATATCTTCATACCTGCGCACATGCACACTGTATACCCATACCAGTGCACACATATATTGATATCTTCATACCTGCGTACATGCACACTGTATACTCATACCAGTGCACACATACATTGATATCCTCATACTTGCTTAGATTACGTATTGAGATATGTTGTTTACATGTTAATTCTGGATTTGGGGAACCGTGGATATTTCAAAAGAGAATAGTTAATTATTTAAAAACCCGGTTTCCCTTGATATGATATTTCGGTGCGTCCACCATGTGTTTTCTCGGTGCTAGAGTGATATATGTGAACCCGAATCGAGGAGTTGGATGAGGCTGATTACGGGTACATGGTGGACCCGGTATGGTCCCCCGGGGCGAGAACGGTTTCACCGTATAGTAGACGGTGAGCCTGGCAGAGGGACTACTACCTACCGGTGATTGGTTGGACCTGGCGGTTATCCGGAGGATACTGACCAGAGTCGATTGATGGATACGGGACGACTCGTACTGCCGGGGCCGAGGGTCGTTACCGCAGACAGAGCCCGTGGGCTGACCCGGACTGACGAATGCCCGATATGTGAGGATTTGCATGTCGATGCTTGGCACGAGTATTTCATGATATTTTGGATGCCGATGTTGGGCACTCACGATTATATGAAATTTACAGGATTTGAGGACCGAGGAGGATGACGACGCCTGAGTAGTATTGGGATTTGGGTGCATTGATGGGTACCAATTATACTTTCCACGATGGCATTCCGTGTAGATGTTATATTTCCCATGCTCAGTATTTAGTATTGATATCTCATCCTGTATCTATTGTACCTGATATAGTACACATGTTTGCACGATCATTGCATACCATGCTCATTCTATATTGGATTGTTAGATTGCATTGCCATACCCGATTATCACATATCTTGCTCATCACATGGAGATGTTATTAGATCGCACTTGTTGCATGAATTGAGCATCCAGTTCATCATATAGATGTTATCTGTTGGCATAGGTTAGAGTATCGCAGCACGTGCATACTCGCGATTACCTTTATATGTTATCTACTATTCACGTGTTGGCAACTCACCCTCGTTGTGCCACAGTGTTTGCAGGTTGCCCTTCGGAGTAGTCGCGGTAGGCTGCGTTCTTGCATCTTTTGACACAGATACCCCTATAGTTGGTGTACTAGCTCTTTTGCTGATAGGTGGGTTTTGTGCGGTATCTATTTATCTTTCAGTTATGTACATTGTTGTATCTAGTACTCTCCATCTACCACTTATGTATTGACTCAGAGACTAGTTGTGAGGACGATGTATATTATTTTGTATTCTGGTGTCGAGCTCGTTGTGAGCCGACTTTACTTATGCAGTTTATTCTATCTGTGATGTTTCCCACTTGTTGCTCATTTTCTTCGCTACGGTGTTGTATATTATTATCTTGGTGATTGTTCACTTAAGAATTCTTAACATTTTAGTTAATGCTTCCATTCTATGCTTAAAACACTCTATACTTTTATTGGTTTTGATTTCTGGGTTTCGGCTTACTTAGCCGCGTTACGCCTGTAGACGTTACGTAGTTAAGTGCCGGTCACGGGCCAAACCTTGGGTTGTGACAAAGTTGGTATCAGAGCGTAGGTTTTACCTTCGGAGTGTAGGATGACCCTGGTATGATAGAGTAGGTAGCTACAGCAGAGTGGCGTAGCATGCGTATGTTCCGCGGCATACTCACGACACGGTACTCCGCCTAAGCGACCTTAGGACTTATTGATTGAAATTCCCTCATGATTGTATACATCCTTGTGATTCGATTTTCGTATCCTCATCGAATCCTACCTTCTTTTCAGCCATTATGCCGCCAAGGACTACGAGGGTGCAGAGAGCGGCCGTGAGAGCCGAGGTTCGAGTTGATTCATCTGAGACGAGGACTGATCCGAGTAGTACCCCTGTTGTACCAGGACAGATTGTTCCCCCTACGACAGATCAGTTCGCTAGACTAGTGGCAGAGATGCAGGGCTTGGGCCAGATAATGAGCTCATTGGTGGAGGTCGTTCGAGCGCAGCGACAGGTGGTTGTCACCCCTGTTACCCAGTTGTTCCTTGCGGTCATCATGCAGTATTCCGTTCCCTACATAGCACCGGTGGAGGAAGCCCCAGTTTATGAGACACGTCTTCCAGAGACCGTGAGAGTTCCAGAACAGTTGATGAATCGTACTGGTGTACCAACCCAAAGCAGAGGCTTGGGACAAGGACAGTCGCGTGGCTCTCATCCCCAGGAAGGACAGCAGTCAACGTGTAGATGTTTGCGATGCGGAAGCCTTCAACACCTCATCAGGCAGTGTTCCTTCACACCACGTCAGGGTCGTATTCTGAGACGTCGTGAATGCGGAGGGTTCGCGCAGAGGGGTCAGGCTAGTAGAGGAGGAGTTCGGTCAGTCGCAGATGGAGGGCAGGCCCAAGTTTTTGCTTCGACTCATCGGGATGCTCAGGCATCCAATGCTGTAGTTTCAGGTACTCTTTCAGTATGTCCTTTTGTTACACACGTATTGTTTGATCCGGGTTCATGCACTCGTACGTTTCCACGCACTTCGTGTCGAGTTTAGACGAGAGTCGTGCTAGGTAGATCAGCTGTTTGTTGTGTTAACTTCTGTCAGCATCCTTTTGTTGCGCGACACGTAATTCGGTCGTGTGCCCATCGGATAGGAGATAGAGATTCGTCTGTCATTTTGATCCTCCTAGAGATGTTGGATTTGGCAATCTCCTGGGCACGGACTGGTTAGCTACGTGCTAGGCGTTGTGGACTACCGTGAGGAAACAGTTAGGTTTTGTTTTCCCGGGCGAGTCAGTCTTGTGGTGCTGGCGGATAGTTGTGCCGCCTCTCCCAGCTTGAATTTAGCCTTTTCGCTAGTCGGCCTTTGAGGAGATATCGTGGATTCTTGGCGTTCATTCGTGATGCCGTAGCCACAGTTGGTTTGTTGGACCGGTTTTCTTTCGTGCGAGAGTTTTCCGACGTCGTTCCAGATGAGCCGTCGAGGCTTATGGAGCTTAAGGATCTGCTGCAGAGTGGTTGTTGAGGGAGTTGTGCGTCTGAGTGTTTCGCATTAAGAAGTTCCTATTTCTGTTCGTCAGGGAGAAAGACGACAGATTGAGGTTGTGTATTGACGGATCGTCAATTGAACCGGCTTACGGTGCGGATAGGTATCCTGTATCTCGCAATGACGATTTCTTCGATCAGCATCAGAGTGCAAGACCTTGTCCAAGTTTGTTTGGGATCAGGTCACCATTGTTGCGGGTTCGGAGTGATGACATTCCGAAGACTGCCTTGTGCGTGCTACGGGCTTTATGTATTTTGGGTGTCACTAGACTCACCAATGCTCTAGCAGCCTTCGTAGGTGTGATGAACTAGATTTCTTTGGGCCGTTCCTTGACCAGTTATTGTTGTGTTATTTACGACATCCTGGTCTATTTAATGTGTCTTGAGGGATAGGAGTAGCACTCGAGGATCTGTTTTACGGATACTGGGAGAGCCGCAGCGGTTTGCTAGATTCTCGGAGTGTTGCTTCAGGCTTGTTTGTGTTGACTCCTAGGACTTGTAGTTACGGAGACGATTTTGTATGGTTCCGAGGAAGATCGTGTCCGTACAGTTTAAGCCCAGACTTATGAGTAGGACGGAGGTCCGCGGATTTTGGATTAGCAGGTTTTACCGCCGTCTCATGCAGGATTACTAGTGTAATGCTGCCCCGTTGACTAAATTGACCGGAATGGAGGGTTCTTTTCTTTGGATTAAGGCTTGTGTACGGAGTTTCGGCAGTTAAAGATTCGGTTAACAACTGCATCAGTTCCTTCTTTGCTTTTCGGTTCGGGCGACTTTGTGGTTTAACTGTGATGTTTCGTGAGTAGGGCTCGAATGTGTACTGGGGTGACACAATGGAGTTATCTCTTTTGCTTCCCTACATTTGGAGGAAGTACGAGAAGGATATCCCACTCATGATCTGGAGATGGCCGCGATGGTTTTGCGTTGGAGATTAGAGACACCACTTGTTTGAGAGTCGTGTCAGATTTTCACGGACCACCAGAGTTAAATGTACATCTTCCTGCAGCGGGTTTTGATTGTTGCAATAGTCCTCCGCAGATTTACAGTTCTTGTGCGATCGTTGAGTACAGCTTAAGTTCGTCTCTACTGAAGAGACAGCTTGCTCATATCCGCGCCTGACCACTTTTCCTAAATCGCTTTCGCGAGACACTGCCCGCCGACGCTCGTTCGTCAGAGATACTGGAGCCTACTCGACTGGGTAATGATTTGGAATCCTTGACTTGTGGCAAGGGTGTGCTAGGTTAGGGAGACGCTTGTGTACCTAATATTATGGGGCAGAGATGTGGAATCCTAGGGCAGGCACATCGGTCAACTCTCTGTACTCCTTCAAGCCCCACCAACTGTTAACGTGACTTGTGAGGTAGTTATGGGTGGGAAGGGACAGAAAGAGAAGTCTCGGGATTCGTTTCAAGGTGTCTGTCTTGTTGTGTACTAGGGTTGAGCAACTGAGACCGGTTGGAGAGTTGCAACCTTTAACCGTTCCAAAGAGGGAACGAGAGAAGATCTCCCCAAAATCGTTATGGTGTCCACCCAGGTTTAGTCAAGATGTGACTCCATTCGGATGCTTGTCATCCGGTGATACTCAGTTTGCTCAGTTGTTCTTGTTAAGTTGTGCGTATGTAGAAATTGTTGCCGGCAGTTGGGGATCGTCGTTTGCCATCGATAGGGTTCTCCTTTGATAGCAGTTATCAGGAGACACTCCAAATTGGTAACCTTTAGGTTTAGAGGTTAGGTCGTGTCGATCACCAGCCTGTTTTTCTAACTCTGTGTTGTAGGATTATTGGACCTCAGCTAATCTAGAAACTTCGGAAATGATCCAGTTGTTTTAGGTCAGGATGAGAATTGTCCATTTCGGATAGAGATCAGATGCTGACCAAGATGGTCGTAGATTCGAGTTCGCAATGGCAGATCATGTATTCCTATGGAAGTTTCCGATGAATGACATGTTGAGTTTTGGGAAGCTTTTCAGGATAGTAAGTCTTTTTAGGATCCTTAAGGCGAGTTGGTTCGTTGCCTTTAATTTGGCACTTTCACCCAGATTATTGAGTATTCACCCCGTATTCGCTATGTCGATACTTTGCAATTACCTTCATGACCTTTCTCATTGGATTCAGCGCCAGACCATTTAGTTCAAGCGTGATCCTTCGTTCACCAAACAGCCAGTCGTAATATTGGATTGGCAGGTGAAGAAACTTCGATCGAAGGTCTCGCCATCAGTGAAGGTATTGTGGCGCATCCCAAATGGTGAAGAAATCACTTGGGAGGCTGAAGGCGAGATGCGGAAGAAGTTCCATCATCTCTCTGAAGGTATGTGTAGCTTTGTATTTTAAAATTCGGGGACGAATTTTCTTTAAGGGGGGAAATTGTAACACCTTAGGTTGTGTTTAGGGGTTAGTTATATTCTAATTTATAATTTTAATAAAAGTTTACCAAATTGAGTCCCAAATATTTTATCCTATTTAATGAATATTTTATTAGAATTTTTCTAGGCACACACACACTTGTGCATGTTAACTAGGGTTTAGATTTGGGGTTAAAACCATGATTAGCAACCATGGTGGGTTAACCTATTTGTATTAAGTATTTGGACTTTAAATTGGGTTTTATTTATTTGTGTGTTGTTTTGTTATTTGAATTTCTTTTTCTTTTGTTGACTTTGGTGTGAGAGAGGGGGTATGGGCATGGCATGAGCCATGCTCATTAAATGAAGAGAGAGGGAGAGATGGAGGGGGGTGTTTGACTTGGATTCTCTCCTTCTCACTCTCACTTCTCATTCTCACAACTCTCACATACACACACACACTCACCTAGCAGCAGCAGCAGCCCCAGCACCATGAGAAGAAGCAGCAGACAGCAGCAGCAATAACAACAGCAGCAGCAAGTAGTGACAACAGCAGCAGCAGGCAGTGGCAGCAGCAACATCAACAGAAGCCCCCAGCAGCTGCAGCAGCACTTCCCATCTTCTCCACCTCTTTTCTCCTTGCACCTAGGATCTTGTAAGGTATAGAATCTGAGCCCAACTTCGTGCTTGCTTAACATATGTGTAGTTTAGCTTCGGTTTGTGTAAAAAGTGAGACTTTGGGCTTGAAATGGTGATTTGTGTAGATTTATGGCTAAGTGCTGTTAGTGTTGGTTAACCTAGCCTAATTAGATGTTATTAAAGCCATGAAAACCTAGTTAAACCCCAAATTACACCAAAATACCATAGGGTTTCAAATTTGCAGAAATTAGTGTTTTTAAGTGGAATTTTGGCTCTCTGTGATCTGCTATAATTCCGTGCACTTCAGGTCAAAACTGAGGAAACTGAAGCACACTAGATATACCCTGACCACACCACCAGAGCCCGAGACCCCCACTCCAAAGTTAGGCCGCCGGTTTATTCTTTATGGCCGCAATTTGCGGCCAGATGAGGGAATTTTTGGGTGTAGTTTGTGTGGGTAGGAGTCTGCTACATTTCTAGGGCCATTGGTATGTATAATTTTGTAAGTTGTTAGCCTGGGTAAAATCTGGGACGTTATATCGTATTTCTAGTACGTTTGGTTCGCGCGATACGCGAGAGGGTTCTGTGATTCAGCGTATCGCGGCGTGTTGGGATGAGTTTTAGACGCGTACACACGTTTTAGCGTATCATACACACGCGCGTTTAGTTCACGACGCGAGCGTATCGTTTGACTTCGATATCGCGTTTTGCGAGATAGTTTCTTATATATGGATTCTTGTGTAATTCCAGGCTCGCAGGCGGGTACGTCGGACGAAGCTAAGAAAGGGAAGCAGGTGGTCGGCTACGACTAGCGCATGACCAGGTGAGTAGATTTAACATCTACGAGGAAATCGTCCGTATGGCGTTAAGCGTCAGGGCGTGTTAGGAAATTTAGTATAGATGTTCATATAGACTGTAGTAGCATACCTTATTGTTGCATATAGAAATGATAGCATAGGACCCTACACTGTCACTAACGGTTCAAGTTGCACGAGCACGATTTATATGCTACACTCACACCGTTAATGATTGCCATGACACTCACATTATAGGATTGTTATAAATCATATATCATACCGATTCCGCTTTATTGATGTTGTCATGATTTTCCGCATAACAGCATATGTTATATCCATATTTGGGCACATATACATCACATACCCATACTTGTACCACATACATCATATATTGATATCTTCATACCTGCACGCATGCACACTGTATACCCATACCAGTGCACATATATATTGATATCTTCATACCTGCGCACATGCACACTGTATACCCATACCAGTGCACACATATATTGATATCTTCATACCTGCGCACATGCACACTGTATACTCATACCAGTGCACACATACATTGATATCCTCATACTTGCTTAGATTACGCATTGAGATATGTTGTTTCCATGTTAATTCTGGATTTGGGGAACCGTGGAAATTTCAAAAGAGAATAGTTAATTATTTAAAAACCCGATTTCCCTTGATATGATATTTCGGTGCGTCCACCATGTGTTTTCTCGGTGCTAGAGTGATATATGTGAACCCGAATCGAGGAGTTGGATGAGGCCGATTACGGGTACATGGTGGACCCGGTATGGTACCCCGGGGCGAGAACGGTTTTGCTGTGTAGTAGACGGTGAGCCTGGCAGAGAGACTACTACCTACCGGTGATTGGTTGGACCTGGCGGTTATCCGGAGGATACTGACCTGAGTCGATTGATGGATACGGGACGACTCGTACTGCCGGGGCCGAGGGCCGTTATCGCAGACAGAGCCCGTGGGCTGACCCGGACTGACAGATGCCCGATATGTGAGGATTTGCGTGTCGATGCTTGGCATGAGTATTTCATGATATTTTAGGTGCCGATGTTGGGCACTCACGATTATATGAGATTTACAGGATTTGAGGATCGAGGAGGATGACGACGCCTGAGTAGTATTTGGATTTGGGTGCATTGATGGGTACCAATTATACTTTCCACGATGGCATTCCGTGTAAATGTTATATTTCCCATGCTCGGTATTTAGTATTGATATCTCATCCTGTATCTATTGTACCTGATATAGTATACATGTTTGCACGATCATTACATACCCTGCTCATTCTATATAGGATTGTTAGATTGCATTGCCATACCCGATTATCACATATCTTGCTCATCACATGGAGATGTTATTAGATCGCACTTGTTGCATGAATTGAGCATCCAGTTTATTATATAGATGTTATCTGTTGTCATAGGTTAGAGTATCGCAGCACGTGCATACTCGCGATTACCTTTATATGTTATCTACCATTCACGAGTTGGCAACTCACCCCCGTTGTGCCACAGTGTTTGCAGGTTGCCCTTCGGAGTAGTCGCGGCAGGCTGCGTTCTTGCATCTTTTGACACAGATACCCCTACAGTTGGTGTACTAGCTCTTTTGCTGATAGGTGGGTTTTGTGCGGTATCTGTTTATCTTTCAGTTATGTACATTGTTGTATCTAGTACTCTCCATCTACCACTTATGTATTGACTTAGAGACCAGTTGTGAGGACGATGTATATTATTTTGTATTCTGGTGTCGAGCTCGTTGTGAGCCGACTTTACTTATGCAGTTTATTCTATCTGTGATGTTTCCCACTTGTTGCTCATTTTCTTCGCTACGGCGTCGTATATTGTTATCTTGGTGATTGTTCACTTAAGAATTCTTAACAAATTAGTTAATGCTTCTATTCTAAGCTTAAAACACTCTATACTTTTATTGGTTTTGATTTCTGGGTTTCGGCTTACTTAGCCGCGTTACGCCTGTAGACGTTACGTGGTTAAGTGCCGGTCACGGGCCAAACCTTGGGTCGTGACAGCCGCAAAAGAAGTACTTTGGATGAAGAAGTTCGTTATAGAACTTCAAGTGGTTTCGTCTATTATTGATCCAATACCTTTGTATTGTGACAACAATGGGACTATAGTTTTAGCGAAAGAACCAAGGTCCCATCAGAAGTCCAGACATATCTTGAGGCGGTATCACCTGATCAGGGAGATCATAGATCACCGGGAGATCGAGGTGCGGTAGACACGGAGAACAACACTGCAGATCCACTCACAAAGGCCATCCCTCAGACTCGGTTCGAGAGGCTATTCGAGATATTAGGTCTGCGATATGCCAATACATGGCCTTAGTGCAAGTGGGAGATTGTTAGTGATATATGCCTTAGAGGCTATTATTTTATAGTACTGGATTGTATATTACATTTTGGAAGCTTGGGATATACACAGATATAATAATAACAGTCTTTCTCAATATGATAGTATGCTATCTGGTTTGATTCTATCTTAATATGTGTATATGTTTCTTTTAACATATCGCTAATACATATTGATAGAGCTCTTAGGATCTTTGGTTGAATACCAGCGTTGTGATGGCAATCACACTAGTGGGGGCTGGGTAGTTTATAAGCACATCCTTAATTTTTCCTTAGTCGTAGGATTATCGAGATAGGGGATCAATACTCCATAGTAGACTAGGTATACGCTTCGCATCCCAGTCAGGGGAGATGGCCTGTCCCGCAGCCATTGGTATGCGATACCAGAGATAGTACACAGGTGATCATTGGGTTATGAGTTACAGTGGACGGACTCGCTGGGAACTGCTAGTTGGTATTATACCTATCGTCGGTTAGCAGTTCCCGGGTGACATGAGTACATGTTAGTCTGTTGACTTGACATCACTATTCGTCTCGAGTATGTTCCCACTGTACTTAGATTACCACCCTACCACGGCTCAAATGAGTCATGCAAACAGGTAGTGGTTGGGTGCAATCCCGAAGCACTTGGAGGCAGTAGGGGTTAGAAGGGATTCGTTTCTCCCAATATTGGGAGTTGATATCGCGCTGTCTTCGGTTAGCCAATACACAAAGTCCGTGGACAGGGCAAGTAAGATTTACTGGTAGGTACACCAGTAGTTTCTCAGGGTGTATTGGGTTTGCATCGACACGACTTTTTGCGCTATTAGGGGTCTGACATTTACCACCCCCTAGGTCCGATATGTGATGCTCTTAGACGAACAGACCGGACTGTACGGAGATTGTCACGGATAGGCTTAGTAGGGGTTCAGATGAGTTCGCTTGTCGGCCTTCTTTTCGATAGGTACCTGGGTAGCCGTTACGTACAGCTAGTGCCGCTAACGGACTTGTGGTTAAACCCACTACCAGCATACTATCGAGTATTTAGAGTCCCACAAAGAGGGTTTATCTAGTTCAGACGAAACGATGTAGAGGCCATATGGTTTTACGTGCAGGGTTCCGATCATATACGTGTACTGGCTACACGGATGTTGTTTGGACGGATAATACTGGTGGGTTTAGGATTAAGCCGGATTCTAGTATTATATTATTGGATTATTTTTTATCTCTTTGTATTCGTATATTTTGGAGTAAGAATACGGGTATGTATATACGGTGAGGGCATTCTTGTAATTTTACAAGAGATGCTTCTAGAAGGGGACTCCTCATTTTGGTTTAATCTATTTTTGGAAAATAGATTAATGAAGTGGAAAATGGAGATATTTGTGGCATGGGTGAAACATGGATAATTCTTTAGTTTATTGGTTTGCACTTACTATTGAAGCATGGCTACAATTTTCTATTGAAAATAATACATGCTTGATGTGAGAAAAGAATGAGCCATTCTTCACCAGCCTTCATGACTTGTTCATTCTCATTCTCTCTCTATTGTTCTCCTCCTTCTTCATCAAACCATAACCCTCACATGTGTTGTGAATGCTAGGGTCATTTGAGATAAAATACTCCAATTAACTCTCTACATCTCCTAAGCTACCTAGATTAGCGAACAAGATTCAAGCATGTCCTAAAAATTACGTGTTGTACCGGAAAGAGAATTCAGATTTGAAAGAGTGTCCAACATGCGGAGAGGCCAGGTATAAGCCGAAAGATTCTGATAAGAAGCCCGATATACCTGTCAAGATAGCATGATACTTTTCCATAACACAGAGGCTGCAGAGGCTATTCAGGTACAAGAAAACAGCCGAGGCAATGATTTGGCATCACCGTGCTCCTCCAAGTGAAGATGGAAAAATGAGTCATCCAAGAGATTCACCGGCATGGAAGGATTTCGATAAGAGGCACGAAATATTCAGTAGAGATCCTCGCAATGTCAGACTCGGACTCGCTAGTGATGGCTTCTGCCCATTCAACTATATGGCTGGAAGCCACAGCATATGGCCCGTTGTAATGATAGTTTATAATTTGTCGTCTTGGTTGGCTATGGACCAATCATACTTTATGATGCCTCTTCTTATCGACGGACCAAACTCACCGGAAAATAATATCGATGTCTATCTCCGACCTCTGATCGATGAGTTAAAATCTTTATTCATTGATGGTGTAGAGACTTACAATGCAAACACAAATACAACATTCATACTGCATGCGGCTTTAATGTGGACAATTAATGACTTTCCTGCGTATAGAATGCTATCAGGTTGGTCCATACATGATCTCAAAATATTTCCTTATTGCCATCAACATACAATATCGAAATTCTTGAATTTTAGCAGGAAGGTTTGTTATTGCGGCCATCGACGTTTCCTGCCTCTAGACCACCCCTACAGGTCAGACGCTGTTCACTTTGATGGTCATCGGGAGCTTCTTGGACCTCCAGCCCCATTGTCTGGAGAGGACGTAATTGCTCGGTGGGATGGTTACAATAATGTGACCTTCGGGATGGATCCGACAAAACAGGTAAAACCACCATTCTGGAACAAGTTAAGCATTTTCTTCGAGCTTCCGTACTGTTCAAAAAATTTAGTGCGTCATTGTCTGGACATCATGCACATAGAGAAAGGAGTATCCGAGCACGTACTCAACTTGCTTCTTTGTAAAGAGGGGAAATCGAAAGACAACCTCAATGCTCGGATGGATCTATAGGACTGGGAAATTAGAAGTGAATTGCATCCTAAACTGATAGCGGGTAAACCATGCAAGTTTTTACTTCCCAATTCCGCGTATCATATGTCACAACCGGAGAAGAAAAGATTCCTGCAAGTGTTGCATGATTTGAAAGTTCCTACAGGTTTCTCAGGATCATTCAGCATGAACATAAAAATTATGAAAAGCAAGATCGATGGGCTGAAAAGTTATGATCACCATATTATTATGGAGCACCTTCTCCCATTAGCCCTCAGGAATTCCCTTCCCGAATCGGTTGGTCTAGTAATCAATGACCTATGTTATTTTTTCAGAAAATTATGCGCTAAAACACTGGATGTTGTGACGCTGGAGAAACTAAAAAATTCTATTGCGTTGTTCCCGCTATCTGGACGAGAACATTGAGACGAGACTTAACCGGCCTCGAAGAATTCAGGACGGGCCATATGGTAAAGCCGATTATAAGAGGGTAGACACTATGTTTATCAACAAGATATACCGGTTTATCCTCCTCAATAGCGCATGTCATGAAAAAATTAGAGAGTAAGTTTTTTTGGATTAATTATTATATTTGTGTTTGCGTGTGTATGAAATGATATAATATTAATGTCATAATTTATTGTCGATAACATAATTCATTTTAACGAGGTACGTGAGGGGCATCCTGATTAGAACGATGAAGATTAGAAAAATATCATCAGGATAATTTTTGCGATTGGGTTGCAGATCATGTAAGTTATTCGAATAACATGTTATTGCTATCAGTTTTAATCTAAACTTATATCGTTATGTATTTGTCATAAAATTTGTTTTGTTAAATCCACGATCCGAACTTGTCTGCATCATTAGAGAGTGATTCAAGATGTTTAGCTCAGTTTCCTACTATGGAGGTTGCATATTATAAAGGATTCGATGTCCTTGGATACGAATTCGAAGTTAAGGACACAGAAACTGTCACGCCCCGTTTCCCAAAATACGAAATACAAGGGTGACAAGGCCAGCCATGCTCCTATGATCAAGGAAAAATCCTGTCGTAGTCACATTTTGGCTTCTAGCATTATATGGTAATCAGTAAAATACAGTACGGGTAAAGAGAATGCAGTCACTAAAATTATCGAATATAAAGAAATATGAGCTCAAAGGAAATAAACAAGAGGACAACTAACCAGGGATATCAGTGGAGAAATGTAACTGGTTCACTGGTCTGGATCTTCACGGTCTTCTCGAGAACAGGCGAATCCTCCTCTATCACTGACCATGCATACTCAGGTCGTCAGAGCGACACAATAGCAATATTATTATAATGAGGTGAAACAGGTAAATAAGGTAATAACAGTGAAAGTACAATGCGTGTAATCGCTATGTTACTATATGATGCAAAGTATGATCTGTGTTCCTATCAGTCTCTAGGTCAAGTTTGAAATCGTATAGTGGAAAGGAGGATCATGTTTAACAGGAGTCTCGTACATACCCGAGACAACGGCCCACATGCCCGGGACATAACCCTGTCAGCCGAATCGCTAGATCCTACCTAATATATATATCACTGCTCGAATGATCATCCTCTAAACACGGTCCCACTAAATACGATTCTCTTTCCACTTCGATTTTCCCTTTATCCCCAGGTTTACACTATTTATGATTTTGATTTAGTCGTGTACAAATATACCAATGGCACGGTTTTATCACTGTTCACTGTATCAATCACTGTCACGAATCAATTACTTTCCATTGTTGTACTCGACACTCCTAAACCAATACCATTCATGCACGATAATGCAATGTCCACTGAACACTAACACGCACTAACACTATGTATATGGCAAATGGGGTAAGATATGTGTATGTATGCCATTAACAAGCCAAGTATGTTATGAATCAAAATGCACGTCATCAACTTACAAAATTTGCATAAATTCATATGTTCAGAATTCAACGAAATGATACAAATACGATAAATAGCACTCTGTCAGCAGTTCATCAAAATTAGTTTCAGTTCAATTAGGTTTCCGGTATTCAAGTTACAGCCGTTTCACTTTAAGTGCTCGCTGCAGAAAATTCAGTTTCTGAACTGAACGTCTGTTTCGCGACACGAATTTCACCCAGTTGGGTTCAGAATTAGGCGACACTGTAGTTGATCAATTTTTAGGGTTATCATTTATGTTTCCAAGGCAATTGGAGGATCAGTAATATCCTATTTCAACAGGGAGTTATGGTCAGTTTAAGTTCAATATGTAAAATCTGCCACTGCAGAATTCAGCAGAACACATCGTCGTTATAAAATATGTTAAAAAATATCATACAGTTAAGGAATCCAGTGAAACCAGTGGGGTAAGAAAGCTAACTCAATTTTCTGTGTAACTATATAGGGTTCCGCACATTTTCGCATTTGACCAATGTTATACGGTGATTTCAAAAAAAGGGTGAACTGGGATTACTGCTCTGGACTGCAGTCCAGAGTCGTAATTCTCCCCAGTTTGCAATATCATAACACATTAAAATTCAGTAAATATCTCCATAGATTTATATATTATTCAGTCATCTTTATAACGAGCCTTAGCACACCATGATACGATTTAAATATGATTTATTATGAATTTTACGGGATATCATATATGGGATTTCCAGATTTTGAGTCGGTTGTCGAAAATGTCATCTCATGTGTGAAATGACATTATTTTACGTCAAAATTTTCACAAGATAATCATAAATAGTAAAGAGATTTATTTATCATGAGTTCCTCCATATTTGATTAGGTTTTCGCAAAGAGTTCCATATCTAATACCTAGACAAGCAATCGTTTATCGATCGAAATGTCGATTTCGTTCACTCAATCCACATGAAATAATTTAAGAACTTCTATACGAAATTAACTTGAGATATTTGACTCGATTAATACCCAAATATAAATTAACTTAAATTAATACGGTCTATTTTTAATCACGAGATATTATCGGACGATATATCAATATATATGTGTTTTAGCATGTAAGCAAGTAATTGAACTTGCCTGTGACGATGTGTCGATGGTGCCGCGGTGATGATGACGGCGATAGCATGCATGGGCAAGACACATACGGGCAACAACGATAAGGGTTTTTCCTTGGGCTTGAACTTGGCCTTGAGCTCTGTGCAATGGCTCAGCGACGACGATGGGCTCCGGCTTGGATGCTGGAATTGGCTTGGTCTGAAGGTCGGCTGCTCGAGCTTCAGAGGTGGTGAGCGCAGCGACGGGTGGCCGAAGCTTGGAGGTTGTGCCGGCAAGGGAAGGCTCAGGTTGAGTCGTGAGGAAGGAGAGAGAAGAGGTTGGAGATGCTGGTGCTCACGGAGGTGTGGTGAGCATGGGGCTGCCGTTGGCAAGGTAGCCGGCGGTCGACGATGATGGTCGGCGGTGCTCAAGTCGAGGGTTGAAGGCTGGAGTTGAGCTCGGCAAGATGGGTTGCAACGACGAGGTGCTCGGGAGGGAGATGACGAGGAGTTCAGGGGTCGGGTGGAGGATGTGGAGGGCAGCAGCTGGAAGCGGGGAGGTCACGATGGCGAGGGTGATGGTTGGTAAACACCGATGGTGTAGGCGGTGGTTGGCACGCAGTGGGGGCAGCGGGTGTTTGGGGGGTTGTTGCGATGGTGGTGGGTGCATCGAGGAAGTCGCACGGTGGTCGGAGGTGGCAGGCGAGGTGGAGGGGAGCTCGGCGGTGGTTGGAACAATGGTGAGGAGGGAGGTCGGCTCGGGTGCACAGGCGAAGTGGGTAAGAGGTTGGCTCGGGGGTGCAGGCGAGGTGATGGGTGCATCGGGTTGTAGGTGAAGTGATGCCGGTGATGGCAGCGGTGGGGCGAGCACGGTCGTGGCCTCGAGGGAGGGAGCGGGAATGGAGAAAATGGAAGAAAGAGAGGGAGAGAGAGAAGGTTACATGGGAGAGAGAGAATGTGAGGGAGAGAGAGAATGTAACGTGGGGGAGAGAGAGAGAGAGAGAGATAACGTGGGGAAGAGAGAAAACGTGAATAATATTGAAAAGGGATTAAAGGAAGAGAGAGAGAAATAATTGTGGGGAATATTAATAATTAAAGAAATTAAAGGAGAAAGGAATAGTGAGTAACGGGAATGTAAGTTAATAGGATTTTAATGATAATTTAATTGGGTAAGATTTGGGTTTAATTGAGGGTATAAAAATTTGAATTTTGAAAAGGAAGGAAAGAGTAGATAATTTGAATATAATTGTTATTTTAAAAATAAGGATTTGGGTTGTTGGGCTTGGGCTCAATAAAATTTAAAAGAAAAGTGTGGGATTTAGATATGGACTTAGGCTTAGGGTTGGGTTCATAGGAAAGCAAAATAATTATAAATTAATATAAAACGTAAAATGGGTACAATATTTTGTTTTGAATACAGGTATTGGCGTAGATGAAGACCGGATATTACATCATACCACCCTTACAAAAATTTCGTCCTCGAAATTAAAAGAACGAAAACAAGAAGGTAATGATACAAACGGCCACTCGAAAAGATGTGGGAACCGCGAACGGATATCCTTCTCTTGTTTCCTGATAGATTCCCCAGGAGAACGACCGTCCAACTCTTCTGTCTATCCTGGGCCGTCTTGATGCACTGTCTGATCATCTGGATCTTGTCTGCCGTCAACTTGAGACATGTACCCAAGACCCTCCTGTAAGCTCTTCCAAAAGTGTGAATTGAATCTAGTGTCCTGACCTGACACTAAACTTACCGGAACTCCATGAAGCCGCACTACTTCTTGCATGTACTTCTATGCAAGCGACTCTGTCGACTGTCCCACCCGGAAGGGTATAAAAATGTGCTATTTTCGTAAGACGGTCGACGATAACCCAAATGGCGTTGTTGCCTCGTGGACTCCGCGGTAGAGCAGTCACAAAATCCATAGTGATGTGCTCCCATTTCCATTCTGGTATTGGAAGCGGCCGTTCTCTGGTGATCAGGCTCTACTTGCTGGCATACCAAGCACTTGGATACAAGCCGTGCAACCTCTCGCTTCATCATGTTCCATTAATAGTCTTGCCTCAGATCTCGATACATTTTCCTGCCTCCCGGATGTACAGAATAAGCTGAACTGTGAGTCTCAGCTAGTACTACTTCTCTAACATCTCCCTTGGGAACACAAAGTCTATTACCGAATCTCAAAGAACCGTCTCGATGTATAAGTAAGTCTGTCCTCAGCCCGGCTTCCACCTGCTCTCTGAACTTCTGCAGTCGAGGATCGTCAGCTTGCGAAGCCTTAATACGATCTACAAGGGAAGACTGCACCTGTAACTGCCAAAACTGTTTGATTGCACTCGGTGTAACAATTTCTAGTTCAAGCTTCTGAAAATCCTCAATGATTCTCCTCTGCCTGGTCAACATCATGACCGTTGGTTTGCGACTGAGGGCGTCGGGTACGACCTTTACCTTTCCCGGATGATACTGTAAGTCCAAGTCGTAGTCCGCCATTAGTTCTAGCCATCGGCGTTGTCTCATATTCAGTTCTCTTTGAGTGAACACGTATTTCAGACTCTTGTGATCCGTGTACACCTTCATCTTTTTTCCCAGTAGGTAATGTCTCCAAATCTTCAATGCTAAAACCACTGCGGCTAACTCCAAGTCGTGTGTTGGGTTGTTCCTCTCATGATTCTTCAGCTGCCGTAAGGCATAAGCAACTACACGACCGTGTTGCATCAGAACGCAGCTTAAACCTTTCCCTGAATCATCGCTGTGTATCACCAACCATCTGAATCGTATGGCACTGTAATAATAGGTGTCATGGTCAATTTCTGTTTCAGTATCTCAAAATCCCGAGCACCTTCCCCCGTCCATACGTAAGGTACTTCCTTCCAAGTCGGCTAAATTGGGAGTCTGGTGATAAGGATGAGATAAAAATAATTACTTGTAATAAAGGAAAGAAATGTTGTAAGAAGGATCAACTTATGAATCAAACGGGCTTAAAGGTACAATACTTCTGGAAAAATTTGATTGAACCAGAACTTTATTATTCAGAAAATCTTGACATAGTGCAATTGAGAGATAAACGTGGCCCTAAACTATTCATCATTTTTATTTGGCCCTAAGAAAAGAAAATAAGCCGCGTCAGTCGCGATTGTAGGAGTTCAACAAGTTACGATAAGTTCTCGCGCTAAGATGGAGGCATCCATTCCCATAGTGTCTTGCCTGAATATCTGCTTGAGGTTCTTCAGCCTCGAGTTCCTCTTCACTCGAGGTTTCGTCTTCCCACTCCTCCTGGATTGGAGCTTCGTCTTCAGATTCTTCCACTATAGGGTTTTCTTCCACTGGCTCTTCCCCTTCGGCGGGAGGTTCCTCATCGGAATCCTCTACCATATGTTCTGCCTCTTCCGGATTCCTTTCTGGATCCTCTTCCATAGGGTCTTCTTCAGGATTCTCCTGTTCAGGATCCTCATCTGGTTCCTCCTCTACTGCATTTTCCTGTGGATCCTCTTCTATCGGGTCTTCTTCGGGATCCACTTCCACTGCATTTTCCTGTGGGTCCTCTTCTATTGGATCTTCTTCGGGATCCTCTTCTTCAGGGTCCTCCTCTTCATCGTCAGAATCATTAATCATATTGATCTCTGGAACTGCGACATCGACTCCCTCTTCCTCTGGTTCACTTTCGTCGAAAATGACCTGTGGGCCATCGACCTCGTCATCTGAACTCACTAATATACAGTCAAAAGAAATGCAGGACCGAGTGTCCTCATCGATAAGCGGTGCTGCTTCATAGTTGGCCATGGCCTGAAAAGTAAGGGTCGTGATCAGATAGTGGAACACGAAGGAAAATAACGATTAATGATGCGGAACACGAGGAAAGGATAACGTAGATAAGATTCAAAACATGAACTTGAGTTGTGATGCACAAGTAGTATATGGAAGTGAAAGCAAGGAAACACAGTATGATTCAATGGATCCCTAAATTAAACTGCAATCTTATTCTAAACCCAGGGCTCTGATACCAACAAAACCATGTCACGCCTCGCTTCCCAAAATACGGAATACAAGGGTGACAAGGCCAGCCATGCTCCTACGATCAAGGAAAAATCCTGTCGTAGTCATATTTCGGATTCTAGCATTATATGGTAATCAGTAAAATACAGTACGGGTAAAGAGAATGCAGTCACTAAAATTATCGAATATAAAGAAATCTGAGCTCAAAGAAAATAAACAAGAGGACAACTAACCAGGGATATCAGTGGAGAAATGTAACTGGTTCACTGGTCTGGATCTTCACGGTCTTCTCGAGAATAGGCGAATCCTCCTCTATCACTGAGCATGCATACTCAAGTCGTCAGAGCGACACAATAGCAATATTATTATAATGAGGTGAAACAAGTAAATGAGGTAATAACAGTGAAAGTACAATGCGTGTAATCGCTATGTCACTATATGATGCAAAGTATGATCTGTGTCCCTATCAGTCTCTAGGTCAAGTTTGAAATCGTATAGTGGAAAGGAGGATCATGTTTAACAGGAGTCTCGTACATACCCGAGACAACGGCCCACATGCCCGGGACATAACCCTGTCAGCCGGATCGCTAGATCCTACCTAATATATATTTCACTGCTCGAATGATCATCCTCTAAACACGGTCCCACTAAATACGATTCTCTTTCGACTTCGATTTCCCCTTTATCCCTAGGTTTACACTATTTATGATTTTGATTTAGTCGTGTACAAATATACCAATGGCACGGTTTTATCACTGTTCACTGTATCAATCACTGTCACGAATCAATTACTTTCCATTGTTATACTCGACACTCCTAAACCAATACCATTCATGCACGATAATGCAATGTCCACTGAACACTAACATGCACTAACACCATGTATATGGTAAATGGGGTAAGATATGTGTATGTATGCCATTAACAAGCCAAGTATGTTATGAATCAAAATGCACGTCATCAACTTACAAAATTTGCATAAATTCATATGTTCGGAATTCAATGAAATGATACAAATACGATAAATAGAACACTCTGTCAGCAGTTCATCAAAATTAGTTTCAGTTCGATCGGGTTTTCGGTATTCAAGTTACAGCCGTTTCACTTTAAGTGCTCGCTGCAGGAAATTCAGTTTCTGAACTGAACTTCTGTTTCGCGACACGAATTTCACCCAGTTGGGTTCAGAATTAGGAGACACTACAGTTGATCAATTTTTAGGGTTATCATTTATGTTTCCAAGGCAATTGGAAGATCAGTAATATCCTATTTCAACAGGGAGTTATGGTCAGTTTAAGTTCAATATGTAAAATCTGCCACTACAGAATTCAGCAGAACACATCGTCGTTATAAAATATGTTAAAAAATATCATACAGTTAAGGAATCCAGTGAAACTAGTGGGCTAAGAAAGATAACTCAATTTTCTACGTAACGATATAGGGTTCCGCACATTTTCGCATTTGACCAATGTTATACGGTGATTTCAAAACAAGGGTGAACTGGGATTACTGCTCTAGACTGCAGTCCAGAGTCGTAATTCTCCCCAGTTTGCATTATCATAACACATTAAAATTCAGTAAATATCTCCATAGATTTATATATTATTCAGTCATCTTTATAACGAGCCTTAGCACACCACGATACGATTTAAATATGATTTATTATGAATTTTACGGGATATCATGTATAGGATTTCCAGATTTTGAGTCGGTTGTCGAAAATGTCATCTCATGTGTTAAATGACATTATTTTACATCAAAATTTTCAAAAGATAATCATAAATAATAAAGAGATTTATTTATCATGAGTTCCTCCATATTTGATTAGGTTTTCGCAAAGAGTTCCATATCTAATACCTAGACAAGCAATCGTTTATCGATCGAAATGTCGATTTCGTTCACTCAATCCACATGAAATAATTTAAGAACTTCTATACGAAATTAACTTGAGATATTTGACTCGATTAATACCCAAATCTAAATTAATTTAAATTAATACTGTTTATTACTAATCACGAGATATTATCGGACGATATATCAATATATATGTGTTTTAGCATGTAAGCAAGTAATTGAACTTGCCTGTGACGATGTGTCGATGGTGCCGCAGTGATGATGACGGCGATGGCATGCACGGGCAAGACACATACGGGCAAAAACGACAAGGGTTTTGCCTTGGGCTTGAACTTGGCCTTGAGCTCTGTGCAATGGCTCAGCGGCGACGATGGGCTCCGGCTTGGATGCTGGAATTGGCTTGGTCTGAAGGTCGGCTGCTCGAGCTTCAGAGGTGGTGAGCACAGCGACGGGTGGCCGAAGCTTGGAGGTTGGGCCGGCAAGGGAAGGCTCAGGTTGAGTCGTGAGGAAAGAGAGAGAAAAGGTTGGAGATGCTGGTGCTCACGGAGGTATGGTGAGCATGGGGCTACCGTTGGCAAGGTAGCCGGCGGTCGACGATGATGGTCGGCGGTGCTCAAGTCGAGGGTTGAAGGCTGGAGTTGAGCTCGGCAAGATGGGTTGCAACGACGAGGTGCTCGGGAGAGAGATGACGAGGAGTTCAGGGGTCGGGTGGAGGATGTGGAGGGCAGCAGCTGGAGGCGGGGAGGTCACGATGGCGAGGGTGACGGTTGGTGAACACCGATGGTGTAGGCGGTGGCTGGCACGCAGTGGGGGCAGCGGGTGTTTGGGGGGTTGTTGCGACGGTGGTGGGTGTGTCGGGGAAGTCGCACGGTGGTCGGAGGTGGCAGGAGAGGTGGAGGGGAGCTCGGCGGTGGTTGGAACAATGGTGAGGAGGGAGGTCGGCTCGGGTGCATAGGCGAGGTGGGGAAGAGGTTGGCTCGGGGTGCAGGCGAGGTGATGGGTGCGTCGGGTTGTAGGTGAGGTGATGCCGGTGATGGCAGCGGTGGGGCGAGCGCGGTCATGGCCTCGAGGGAGGGAGCGGGAATGGAGAAAATGGGAGAAAGAGAAGGAGAGTGTGAGGGGGAGAGAGAAGGTTACGTGGGAGAGAGAGAATGTGAGGGAGAGAGAGAATGTAACGTGGGGGAGAGAGAGAGAGAGAGAGAGATAACGTGAGGAAGAGAGAAAACATGAATAATATTGAAGAGGGATTAAAGGAAGAGAGAGAGAAATAATCGTGGGGAATATTAATAATTAAAGAAATTAAAGGAGAGAGGAATGGTGAGTAACGGGAATGTAAGTTAATAGGATTTTAATGATAATTTAATTGGGTAAGATTTGGGTTTAATTGAGGGTATAAAAATTTGAATTTTGAAAAAGAAGGAAAGAGTAGATAATTTGAATATAATTGTTGTTTTTGAAATAAGGATTTGGGTTGTTGGGCTTGGACTCAATAAAATTTAAAAGAAAAGTATGGGATTTAGATATGGACTTGGGCTTAAGGTTGGGTTCATAGGAAAGCAAAATAATTATAAATTAATATAAAACGTAAAATGGGTACAATATTTTGTTTTGAATACAGGTATTGGCGTAGATGAAGACCGGATATTACAGAAACGTCTAGAACCACTCAGAATAGTGGGATTGCGATGGTAGAATCGGATGGTGTGATTTCTTATGGATACTTAAATTGTATACTTGGCATCCAATATTCCGAACGATCAGAACCGTTTTATATATTTCAATGTACTTGGTACGATACATGAACCAATACGAATAAGTGGAGAAGTAATCTCAGGACTTGGAAAGATGAATATGGATTGACCAGTGTGAACACACTTCGATTTTACGGTCAGGACGATCCGTTTATCTTTCTGAACCAAGCGTTCCAAGTATACTACTCACAGTGTTCGAAGCATCAGGGATGGAGTATCGTATGCCGTTTGAAACCAAGGGATGTTTACGATGTCCCAGAATTCGAGGACAGCGATGAGGATGAAGAAGAGAGAAGACTTAGAGTGTTCCGACCGTCTGTTTCGAAAGACGGGTTGTTTTCGGCTGGTCATGAAGTTACGTGGGTTAGAAATGATATCGATGATGCAATCCAAGTAGATATGTCTAATGCGTCCACGAAACGAAAAAAGTTATCAGTAATGTTATATTATTACTTCACATTTTATGATCTACACATATATAGTCAATGTTTGTAATGATTGTCTAATACGTCCACGAACTGTTTTATCTAGATTTGATGACGATAACGGGAGTGTACTCCGCTAAAAACACGACGAAGACGCGGAGGACGTCTTGCCTGAATTTCGGGGTAGATGCTAATTGGTGCTATCCGTCCACCTCTCCGAAGATGCCAAGTTGATTTATGGCACCGTGTATCGAAGGTTTAAATGGATGCGGCCGATGTACCAGACTTCGTCAGATTCCCTCTCGTTTGAGGAGTTTTTGATTGTGGGGACGCTCTTCTCTGCAGGCGCAAGCCCTTGCAGTTAATTACGCTACCGCATCGTGGTAACAACTTTCTCCTTCTCAAGATGGTCACTTCATGTCGTGGGTGTTTGTTTTGTTTGTGGTTGCCCGTGGATTGTATACGGAGACTAATTTATGTTGTCGCCCGTAGGGCGTGGATTAGTCCAAATCCGTATCTTCTTAGATTTGGATTTGGGGGTTGTGTTTAAGGATATGTTAGCCTCATTTGATACTAAGATCAACTTAAACGTTTGTTAAGGATACGTTAGTGTAATTTTTAGACTAAGATCAACTTAGCGAGATCGTTTAGATCCAGCAAAAGAGTATTTGAACTCTATTGTTTAGTTTAGGGACATTGCGGTCGATTAGTTTAAGGACATTACGGTCCAGTGTTAGTTTAAGCACATTTCGGTCCAGGTTAAGGACATCGTAGTCCGTGGGTTTAAAGGGACCCCACAGTCCGAGGTTAGGGACATCGTAGTCCATGAGTTTAAGGACCCCACAGTCCGTAGTTTAAAGACATAGTAGTCTATGAGTTTAAGGACCTCACAGTCCAGGTTAAGGACATCATAGTCCATGAGTTTAAGGACCCCACTGTCCGAGGTTAAGGACATCGTAGTCCATGGGCTTAAGGACCCGACAGTCCAGGTTAAGGACATCGTAGTCCGTGGGCTTAAGGACCCCACAGTCCGGGTTAAGGACATCGTAGTCCGTGAGCTTAAGGACCCCACAGTCCGGGTTAAGGACATCGTAGTCCGTGAGCTTAAGGACCCCACAGTCCAGGTTAAGGACATTGTAGTCCATGGGCTTAAGGACCCCACAGTCCAGGTTAAGGACATCGCAGTCCGTAAGTTTAAGGACCCCACAGTCCGGGTTAAGGACATCGTAGTCCGTGAGTTTAAGGACCCCACAGTCCGGTTTAAAGACGTCATAGTCTATGATATTTAAGGACATCGTAGTCCATGAAATGTGTGGTTGTCGAGGCCCGTCACCTCTCTGAAGACGTTGAAGGATTACAACGACAGATATCATAGGAGTAAAGAGATGTACCCTTGAACTGGTGTGAGTTGGTTGAAGGATCTGTAGTCCGGTTTGGGACTGAGATCTGTTAAATATTCGTGAGCAGATGGACTCGGTTCAATATAAGTTGAGGACTTATGGCCAATATTGGGCTAAGTCCAATAAGATTAAAATGTTTAACATTTTATTGTTCTGGGCTGTTGAGCCTTTATTTGGGCTTGGCCCTTTTAATAATGCTAAGCATTGGATCCTGACATTTTTTGTCTTGTATTGAATGCATAGCATTCATCAGAACAATGTGTGTTCTGACAGCGTGCCACGTGGCGCGTCAGGCGCTTTGCGCCAATTAAAGAGCGCATTGCGCTTCTGCCAAGTAGCGCACACGAAATGGACACGTGTCGCGCTTGGCGCTAAGCGCCAGATGATGGGCGCATTGCGCTAGCATATGAGCGCATTGCGCTTTCAATTTATGAGCGTGCTGCGCTAGTTTAGTGGCGCACAAGTGAGTGCCACGTGGCGCACTTGGCGCTGAGCGCCAGCCCATGAGCGCAGTGCGCTGTTTCAGAAGCGCAAAGCGCAAGTTGCATACGTGATTGACGCGTGGCACGTTTTGGCGTTGAACACTGGTCCAAGGAGCGCAGAAGCGCAGTTCAAGAGTGCAAGGCACTTTTCAATAGCGCAAAGCGCATTTGATCAAATTTATGATCTGTGAACAAATTTATGTTCTTTTTAAAGGAGGCTTTGCCTCAAGATTCAAGAACAACAGTTCTTATTTTTGGAAGGGCTTTGCCTTTGTAGATCAATGATCTGTGAATGAAGTAAATACTTCTTTTGTTTTTATGATGAGATCTTTTGATCTCTTTTTATAAAAGACTTTGGTCTTTTGTAGATCTATGATCTTTTAAGAAGATAATTCTTCTGTTTTAATGAGATGATTTCATCTCTTTATGCAAGAATCATTCTTTTTACCTTGAAGAAATTATCTTCTTTCAAGAGCTTGCTCTCTTTCTTTTGAGTTTTCTCAAAGTTTGTAGGGAGGTTTCTCTATATCAGACTTGAAGTCTTGGGGCCTTTATATAGGGCAAGTTGATTTGTTAAATCAGTTAAAGAGACCTTTCTCTGATTGATTTGGGGATGTTTCCCACCGTTGGATCTTTGATCCTAGGGCTTCTGTTTTACAGAAGGCAATCTTCTTGTTTTTAACAAGATTGGAAGATCTTTCCATAACAGAATTTTAATTCTGATTAATTAATGATTTATCATTATTATTAGATCTTTTGATCTAACGGTGGGGAATTTTATAATTCCAGCGCTGGCGCACCCGTGCTTTGCACGTGGTGCACTGCTCAGAGCGCTGCGCACTTTGCGCTAGCGCACCTACGTTTGACACGTGGTGCGCTGCTTAGAGTGCAGCGCAGCCTGCGCTAGCGCACCCATGTCTGACACGTGGCGCGCAGCGCACCTAGCGCTAGCGCATACATGGTGCACCCTTAGATGATTTTCATCTTCTTCTTGTTTTCTGAGAACTATCTCTTCTTCAGAACATTGCTATCTTTTTTAAGAAAGTTAAGAGTTAAAACTCTGTCAGATTTTTCTAGGTAAAGATTAATCTTTAAAGGGATTAGTTAATAATCTGGAGTTTCACTCATTATCGGAGCTTTTTGCTCTACTTAGATCATAGATCTTTAAGAAAAACCTTTTTAGGGTTTTTTAACAGGGCGTTGCCTTTGTTAGATCTTAGATCCCAAGAGATCTTTTAAGCACTTTGATGGGTTATTCCATTATCTTTACAGAGCATGGCTCTTTAGAATTCTCGGGGTATATTTTTTTTAAATTCCCCTCATAATTAACTTTGACAGGTGTCACTCCTGTTTGCAGAGCATTGCTCTCGAGGAGTTTAACTCCTAGACCCGAGGAGTTGCTCATTAAATGAGATTCCTTTTTTTAGGATTTCTCACAAATTCAAATTTGTTAGGTGTCATAATTAGAATTTGTTTTCTCTATGGGGATATCAAGAGTCGTTTAAATTCTTGTGCCTGTTTTTTTTTCTCATTACTAATCTTTTAATGATGTTTCTTTTCAGGCACTATGGCTGTTCATTTATATAGTTTGAACGAGTTTATCTCTTATGAGGATATTCGCGTACAGGGCCGTTGCCAGAACCAAGAGTTTACAGATGCCCAATGTGCGGAGATTATGGATCGTCTGTATGCACACGTCGGTCGACTGCTTCCTCGCCGTTCCGCTCTCTTGAAAATCGTAGTGGGAGCAATTTGGGGAGCACTTCCTGGGTTTCACGAAGCCATGCCGCTTAATGCGCTGGATGATGCCAAAGACAAGGTGCATTCAGTGTACCTGTCGGGACTGATCTCGAAGAAGCGGCGAGATAACCTCATTGATGTTCTGCATCAAGCTTTCCAACAGACAACGATAATCGCTTCTTATCAAAGGGAGGAGGACATTAGCGAGGATCTCGACACTCGTGAGCGCGAGAGGATGCACACGAGAATTGTCAGAAAGGCCAGAAAGATTCTAGACGGCCTTACTTTCGAATTCCTCAATCCGTGCCCTGGATCAGAGGTTTTACCGTTGTAATCATTTTGATGATGTTTTCGTTTACTGCTTTCATGATTGTAATAACCTTTCGAAGTATGAATGGCAAATTCCTCATTTCAGCGTGTTTTATTTTATGTACTAAATCTTTTGCACATGCATAAACGGGTATGCTTTGGACGCTTAACCAAATGCGAATCAAATGTTTTCCTTGTCGCTTTCTTCTCTTTTCTGTGTTGTTGGTATGTTACTCTGGCAAGTGTGGCCTGTAGATAATAAAGAATATTTCATCTTGAACTCTCCGAGAGGTAGTGATGGCTTAGGAAGCAGGTTCAGATCTGCTACCTAAGACTTTTCAACTTCATGAGCCGTGAGGGTCTCATGAAGACTTTTTCTCCCTACGAGTCGAGAGGATCCCGTAGGTGTATTTTCTACTTAGGAATCATGAGGATCCCTAAGCGCGTTTTCTCTTGAGAGTTGTAAGGATCTCACAAGAGAATTTTCCCTCCTACAAGTCGAGAGGACTCGTAAACGGTTGTTTCCCTCCTTGTCGAGATTCGACTTTGGAGAGTGTGGCCTGTGAATAGTATGCAAGAGTCCATTTTGGACCGACCTGCAGGGCCCAGTGCTTAGGAAACATGTCCTTATCCCCAATGCCTAAGGCTTTTCCTTACGAGTCGAGACGAATCGAGAAGTTCTCGCAAAGACACTAATTTCCTTACAAGTCGAGACGGATCGAGCAGTTCTCGCAAGAATATCCTAACGTCACAGTTAACCTCTGCTCTTTACGACAGAGGCCTGTTAGGGTTTGTGGTACTAGGGTTTTGTCCGTCGTACCGTCGCGTTGGCTGATGTATTCCTCGATAGGAAATCTTGTTGTTCGAGTAGCCTTGCGACTGTCGTGTCTCTGATCCCTTCGGGGGCTGGACAAGACGTCTTCAAGCAATCCTCCTAGGCAGTTTGACCGTCGGAAGAGCAAGCGTTAGGAATTTTGCCATGCCGCTTTTTACTTGAGGTTGGGCTCATTTTGGAGAGCCCCCATGAGTCATAACCACTCCGCGCTGGGGTGGGATGATCTCCGATAGTCTTTCAGGTTTTATATGAGTTGCCGTTAAGACCCTGAAGCTAAAAATTTGGCCTTCGCTTCATTTTCTTTGGCGTGTCCGAATCCTGTTGGAGGAAGGACGCTGTAATGACATATCGTCTGCTGTATCGAGGCGAACGTCGGGGTGGTGACCACTCTGCGCTGGTGTGGGATGATCTCCGATAGTCTTTCAGGTTTTATATGAGTTGCCGTCAAGACCGTGAAGCTAGGAATTTGGCCTTCGCTTCGTTTGTTTTAGCGTGTCCGAATCCTGTTGGAGGAAGAACGCTGTGATGACATCTCGTCTGCTGTATTGAGACGAACGTCGAGGTGGTGACCACTCCGCGCTAGCGTGGGATAATCTCCGATAGACTTTCAGGTTTTATATGAGTTGCCGTCAAGACCCTGAAGCTAGGAATTTGGCCTTCGCTTCATTTGCTGGCATTGCATCTGCTGTATCAAGACGAATGTCGTGGTTGCCTCTAGGTTGCTAGTGAATCGTCGAGGTTTGGAACTAGGGGTTTTGCCGTGGCTCCGTTGTTTGATTGTCGCGTCTGAATCCTGCTGGAGGAAGAACGATGTAGTGACATCTCATCTGCTGTATCAAGATGAACGTCGAGGTGGTGACCACTCCGCTTTTTTTCGACCGTGAGGTCATTCATTGAAGTTGCATCTGCATCCTGCTGGACTGCGAAGGAACGTCATTGTTGACATTGCGTCTGGTGCAACGAGACGAATGCTGCGGTGGAGCTGGGATTTTGCCGTCACTCCGCTTTGTTTCGACCAAGAGGTCTTTCGTTGACGTTGCATCTGCATCCTGCTGGACTACGAAGGAACGCCGTTGTTGACATTGCGTCTGGTGCAACGAGACGAATGCTGCGGTGGAGCTGGTATTTTCCCGTCACTCCGCTTTATTTCGACCATGAGGTCTTTCGTTGACGTTGCATCTGCATCCTGCTGGACTGCGAAGGAACGCCGTTGTTGACATTGCGTCTGGTGTAGCGAGACGAATACTGAGGTGGAGTTAGGATTTTGCCGTCACTCCGCTTTGATTCGACCGTGAGGTCTTTTGTTGACGTTGCGTCTGCATCCCGCTGGACTGCGAAGGAACGCCGTTGTTGACATTGCGTCTGGTGTAGCGAGACGAATGCTGAGGTGGAGTTGGGATTTTGCCATCACTCCGTTTTGTTTTGACCGTGAGGTCTTTTGTCGGCACTGCATCTGCATCCTGCTGGACTGCGAAGGAACGTCGTTGCTGACATTGCGTCTGGTGTAGCGAGACGAATGATGAGGTGGAGTTGGGATTTTGCCGTCACTCCGCTTTGATTCGACCGTGAGGTCTTTTGTTGACGTTGTGTCTGCATCCTGCTGGACTGCGAAGGAACGCCGTTGTTGACATTGCGTCTGGTGTAGCGAGACGAATGCTGAGGTGGAGTTGGGATTTTGCCGTCACTCTGCTTTGATTCGACCATGAGGTCTTTTGTTAACGTTGTGTCTGCATCCTGCTGGACTGTGAAGGAACACCGTTGTTGACATTGCATCTGGTGTAGCGAGACGAATGCTGAGGTGGAGTTAGGATTTTGCCGTCACTCCGCTTTGATTCGACCGTGAGGTCTTTTGTTGACGTTGCGTCTGCATCCTGCTGGACTGCGAAAGAACGCCGTTGTTGACATTGCGTCTGGTGTAGCGAGACGAATGCTGAGGTGGAGTTGGGATTTTGCCGTCACTCCGCTTTGATTCGACCGTGAGGTCTTTTGTTGACGTTGCGTCTGCATCCTGCTGGACTGCGAAAGAACGCCGTTGTTGACATTGCGTCTGGTGTAGCGAGACGAATGCTGAGGTGGAGTTGGGATTTTGCCATCACTCCACTTTGTTTTGACCGTGAGGTCTTTTGTTGACGTTGCGTCTGCATCCTGCTGGACTGCGAAGGAACGCCGTTGTTGACATTGCGTCTGGTGTAGCGAGACGAATGCTGAGGTGGAGTTAGGATTTTACCGTCACTCCGCTTTGATTCGACCGTAAGGTCTTTTGTTGACGTTGTGTCTGCATCCTGCTGGACTGCGAAGGAACGCCGTTGTTGATATTGCGTCTGCTGTAACGAGACGAATGTTGCGGTGGAGCTGGGATTTTGCCATCACTCTGCTTTGTTTCGACCATGAGGTCTTTCATTGACGTTGCATCTGCATCCTGCTGGACTGCGAAGGAACGCCGTTGTTGACATTGCGTCTGGTGTAACGAGATGAATGTTGCGGTGGAGCTGGGATTTTGCTGTCACTCCGCTTTGTTTCGAACATGAGGTCTTTCGTTGACGTTGCATCTGCATCCTGCTGGACTGCGAAGGAACGCCGTTGTTGACATTGTGTCTGCTGTAACGAGACGAATGCTGAGATGGTCTCTAGGTTGTCTGGAAACCATCGAGATTTGGAGCAAGGGCTTTGCCGTAGCTCCAGGGTTGATTGTAGCGTCTGAATCCTGCTGGAATGGAGAGGAACGCTGTTGATGATCTCTGGGCTATCCTTGAACCATTGATATTTGGCTTCGCTTTCTGATGGAGCCTGGGGAGGGAAGGTGTAATTCCTCCTTTGTTTGCGCCCCTGGATTGTATACAGGGATTGATGTGATATCACCAGTAGGGCATAAGTTTCATTTTATTTTTTTCTTTCTGCGATGCTCTATTATTTCAGCTTTTATATCACGAAGGTCGCGATTACCCATCATTTCGGCTATTTTTCGCAGCGCCCAAGCATTTTGGCTATTTATTTTTACTCGCTGCTTTTTATTGCGAGTTGCCCAATCATTTCAGCTATTTTACATGCATACATTTTTACTTGCTGATTTTGTTGCAAGTTGCCCCATCATTTCGGCTATTTCGTATGCATTTTTGGCTCGCTGATTTTTTTATCGCGAGTGTGGAACTTGGAATCTGGTGCCAATCTCAGCATCAGTATCGCTGCGACTGGAATATTGCCAGGAGCGAATCATCATTTGCCGTGAAAGGACTTGGAACTTGATACCGATTTAGACATTAGAATTGCTACAACCGAGATATTGCCAGGAGCGAATCATCATTTGCCCCTGTCGATGTCGAACAAAGGTGGCTTAGCAAACAGGGTTAGGATCCCGTCGACTAAGGCTTTTGACTTCATGGGCTGTAAGGGTCTCATAAAGGTATTTCTCCCTGCGAGTCGTGAGGATCTCGTAGGTGCATTTTCTCCTTAGGAGTCGTGAGGACCCCTAAGTGTATGGCTTCTCGTAAGTCGTAAGGATCTTATAAGAGTATTTTCTTCTTATAAGTCGAGAGGACTTACAAGGGCTGTTCACTGTGCAAACATATCCTTAATCACGGATGGGACTTTGTTAAGAAAATGTTTATTCGCGTCCTTGGATTGTATACATGGGTCATCATTGAGCCGCTTGTAGGGCAGCACTGAAGGTTGTGATGGCCGCTTAAGAACAGGTTCAGATCCCTGTAGCTTAAGACTTTTGAATCTTATAAGCCGTGAGGGTCCCATAAGAGGGTTCTCCTTACGAGTCGTAAGGATCTCGCAAGTGTAATTTCTCCTTAGGAATCATGAGGCTTCCTAAGTGTGTTGTTCCCTTGTGAGTCGTAAGGATCTCACGCAGGTGGTTTCTCCTCACAAGGTCGAAAGGACCTTGCAAGTGTCTTTTAACGAGGTTGCGCCCTTTCGGGTTTTCACAAAACGCGCCGGTAGCCCTGCTGTTTTTACTCACGGAGCCCTTTCAGGTTTTCATCCGTGCCCATCTCGCTTGTAGACGTACCTTTTTTTTTTACCACGTCAGCCTGAGAATGTCGCGGGTTGGTAGTAGTTTAACGACGTTTCGGTCAACAACTAGTTTTAGGACATAGTGATCCATCGGTAGTTTAAGGACGTTTCGGTCCATTGTTAGTTTAAGGACGTTTCGGTCCGCAGTTGCCGTATTTGAGACGAATTTCTAGTTTACAGACTTTTCGGTCCATGGGGCTTTTTCTATGAATGAGCACGATGCCCCCGACATGTCCACCTTTTTAGGGGCATGAGGTTGTGGTAGTTTCACCTTCCAGTTTTCGGATAATGCGAACTTGCCTTGTTGGTATTGGTCCTCAATCCATCCTTTGAAGATGAAGCAATTTTCGATTGGATGTCTTACTGCTTGGTGGTAAATGCAGTAATTAGGATTGTTGACATCGACTGGCTGCAACGGACGTTTTGGATTCGGCAGCTCGATGAGTCTGTTGCGTACTGCCAGCTCGAACATTCTCTTCGTTTTATCCTGGGGAAACGAGTAAGGACGTTCTAGTCTCTCCTCGAGGGATGGGTGTTCAGTTGATAAAACTGCACATTTGTATTACATTTTTCCTACCATTTTCATATTAAAAAAAAGACTTTATTATAATATATTATACATATGAGGGTTTATGTGTAAAAACATTATTTTCCATGTGTTAATATATTTTAATTATCATTTGATAGGAAAATGTATGCAAATATTATTGACCTAATCCTAGTAGAACAAAGTCTACTAAAATATTATTTGAGTTGTTGTGCAGAATATTTCCAAGTTGTTATGAAGAATTTATCAAACAAATCAATTTGTTGAAGAAATCTTGCCGAATTAAGAAGCAAAACTTGGAGACCAAGTCTGGAAGCAACCGAGAAAAGATTTTTGAATTCTGAAGGTGCCTAGGATTGTCACATGTCACAAGATGCAAGCACAAGAAAATTGATCAAGAGATCTCACCCATTGGCCGCGGATCCGCGGCCATACCCCCCCTTTGGCCGCGGATCCGCCGCAATATCATGGAGTTGGAAGGAAAGATTTTGGGGCATGATTCTCTACTATATTTTACCAACTTTTGAAGCAAAAGATTCTGGCTTTGCACTATAAAAAGGCACCGAGAGCCTCTTGGAAAAATGATCAAGCCGAAGAGATCAAGAAACTCCCGACGCTCACGCATCCAGGCTGATCATCGACTGTTCGACTACCTTCTTAGGAAAGATCGAGAAGCAACTAGTTGTAATCATTTTCTATGGATTAAAAGTGTAGTTTGTTCAAGTCGATTAATAAAGGTAGTTATTTTATTTAATTGTTTCTTTTACATTATGTTTTCCCTCTCTTTCTTTTCATCTTCTTCTCCCAACATGCGCGAGTAATTCTCCGCTTGTTAGGGTTCGTAGGATTAGGGTAGGCTAATGGACGATGAAAATAACTAAACCCTTTTTAAGTCCTATAAAGTTTAGGAACTTTATTAAAAGAATCATTAACATCCTAATCGGGCGCGCTAGCAATTCTTTGCTAGTTCCGACCGCGATTAGAGATTAGATTAATGATTGTTTTGGTAAAGGCTAGATATGAACGGAGTTCCGTGTCGAGATAAGGGTTAAGAGTGGGATTCCTTTTCCCTCCGGAAACCCTAATCTACACGCATCACCGTCGTTCTAGTTCTAAATCTATTAACGGATAAAAAGGGTAACTTTTAATTAATCGTCCATAACTACTAAATCCTAACGAACCCTACAAGCCCCCTTATTATATTAACCACATCTTTAAAATAATCTAGATCTATATTTTACATTCTTGTTTAACGTAGATCTAGAAACCATTCTATAAAATTCTTTATTCCTCCTCTCTTTTTTTCAACACATCTAAAGTAAAAGTAAAAAGTTCCACGTTTCCCACAGGACGACCCGTACTCACCTCGGTCTAGCTACACGCGACACCGTTCTGATTGCGGTTAAACTACAAACACACTTTTTCGAACCAATCAAATGGCGCCGTTGCCGGGGATACGTGCGTAATTTTTTATTTTTACTATTTGTGTTGAATTCTTAGACGAGTCATATCATTATTAACACAAAACTGCAAATTGCATATTTAACGATTTGTGCGTGAATTTTTGTAAGGAGATCTGGAGTCACAGAATTAAGGAGAACAGGAAACAGAGACATTTTTAGAGATCCAGAGGAGCACAGAAGGCTATACAAAAAATTTCATCAACTGTTCCTTCTTCCACGCGGCGGAACCGCGGCAAAAGCACCCTTTCCGCGGCGGAATCGCTGCCAGTTGGAGGAATTAGGGAATCAATCTTCTCTGGTATCTTTCTCAACGCCTTCTCTCTCTCCTCAAATCCAATAAAATCTATTTTCTGCAGGATTCTTTGCAAAATTGCGCCGCTCAAAAAAAAATCTTTTTGCAAAAGTTTTGTGATTGGTTTTGTTTTGCATATTTAATACGGACTTTAAGGGGCAAAGACCAAATCAAGATTAGGTGGGGATTTCATCACCCTTCCTAAGCCCCACAAATCACAAACCGAGCATATAGATCAACCCTTCATTAATTTAAAAAATATCTAGACCAGACTCTAAGGATTGTCGCGCTCAATAAGGACAGAGGAAGGTCGTGGGTAATCTATCGTTTATCCGCATTACTTTTGTAGTGCCTAGGCAAGTGTGACAAAGGCTAGTGGTTTTTAATTAGGCCCACGACGTGGTTCCTTCCCACTTACCTGGCACTTATCTGGTTATAAGGGTAGTACGGAGGCGGCAGAGGATTGATCCTACGGCTTGTCCTTTGGAAGTCTAGGAGCGGTCTAGAGACTGGACCTAGGTGACCTTAGTTCTAGGGTTGCTTGTGCATCTTAGGGAGATTTGTCTTGAGTCCCACATTTTTCAAAATAAGCCAATTTTAAAATCACATACACGCTGCCACTTGCACTAAACCCGCTTAGTGCATGCTCGGCTGGACACGGGATCCTAGTGCCCGTCTTGTCCGCGTTCCTTCTATCGACGCCAAAGTCGGTACTTCTTCATCTTCTTTTCCCCCACCACACACCACATCGACCGTGATGGACGGCACTCCATCTAATTATAACACCACGCTGCCACCGCCCGCAGGTGAGCAGAATCCACCGCGCATCTCTCTCCAAGAGAGATGCTATCCTATTCGTGGTCCTCTTCCTACTTGTCTATCTCTTCCACCACCTAACGGGGATAATTTCGAAATTAAACCCCACTACATCAATCTGCTGCCCAAATTTCACAGGCTTGAGTCGGAAGACGCGTACGTTTTCATCACCAAATTCGAAAACGTATGCGCAATGATGGGTACTTCACAATTGACTTTAGATGCTATGCGCTTACGTCTTCTCCCATTCACACTGTGGGACTTGGCAGAAAAATGGCTTTATAATACTGCCGCACACTCTATCACTAATTGGAATGAATTCGTCGTAGCATTTCTTAAGAAGTTTTACCCAAACCATAAGACTGCCCACATTAGGAGCGAGATCAACCAGTCCACCCAGCTTCCCAATGAACCATTTTGGAAGTGCTTTGAACGTTTCAAAGATCTGCTTGTCCAATGCCCTCATCACGGAATACAAAGATGGGATTTATGTCGGATTATATATGAGGGCATTAATCCAGCGACAAAGCAGATGCTTGAAACAATGTGTCAATGCAATTTCATGTCTAAAGATGATGGTGAAGTATGGAAATATCTGGAAGATCTCGCTGAACACACGTTGCAGTGGGAAAGCGTAAGACCACCTACAACTAAGGGAGGTATTCACCAGCTCGACGTTTCCATCGCAGTGAAAGCCGAAATGGCAGCGATACAAAAGAAACTCGACGCTATTGAAAACAAGTTCTCATCTTTCTCCCTAAATCAGGTCACGCTTCCTAAGACCGTCTGTGGTTGCTGTTCGGATCCTTCACACTTAACGGAAGAATGTCCTATGAATGCATCGTTTCAAGCTAATGCTGCTTTTCAGCAGCGACCTAGAAACGACCCTTATTCTTCCACGTACAATCAAGGATGGAGGAATCATCCTAACTTTGCTTGGAATCAAAACCAACAAAGCAATTATCAAAGACCTCCTCCACAGCAACCACAACCACAGAATCAGCCCCCCTTTCAGTCACAGAATTTCCAAAATCCGGCCAACATTTCTACACCACAAGTGGCCGGTATTGACAACTCACTTGCACAAACTTTGGATATGTTCATGAAACAATCCATGCAAAATTCGGCTGAGATGAGGTCTTCTATTGATGCCCTAACAAAAAACTCCTCCTCCCATGGTGAGAGTATCAAATCAATAGAAAACCAAATCGCACAGTTAAACGCCGCAATGAGTGCGAGAGAGAAAGGGAAACTCCCATCTCAACCCCTACCGAATCCTGGCCATTCACAAAGTCATAATGTGAATGCCGTCACTACGTTGAGATCGGGGAGAGTGCTGAACAACCAAGTGGGTGAGCAATTTGATGATAGTGACATATTTGATACCCCTTCTTCTTCTTCTTCTTCCAGTCTTCCACCTTCATCCGAGCGTATTCTCCGTTTTCCCCAAGGCTCAAACATTTTGCCAAATCTATCTAAGTCGATGCCCACTCCAATTTTGGGATCGAATCCGTCGCCACAGTCTTCTCCACAAACGTTGGACCCAAAACTTATTGATCGAGCTCCATTTCCAAGCCGATTAAGGGCCAACCGACCTAACCCGCAAATGGAGAAGATTGTGGAAATGTTTAAGCAAGTGAGCGTGAATATTCCTCTCCTAGATGCTATTCAACAAGTCCCATCTTATGCAAGAATCCTTAAAGACTTGTGCACTAGGAAGAGAAAAACTCAAGTGCCTAAAAAGGTTTTCATGACGAGTAATGTTAGCACAGCTTTTACCCAACAAATACCAAAGAAACGTAAGGACCCCGGCTGTCCTACAATCTCTATTTCTATTGGGGGTAAAAATATTAATCGTGCTTTACTCGATCTAGGCGCTAGCGTCAACTTGCTTCCTTATTCAGTATACGAGCAGTTAGGGATTGGAGAGTTAAAACCCGCCCATTGTACTCTCCAAATAGCAGACCGATCTATCACCAAACCTCGGGGCGAACTAGAGGATGTGTTAATTAAAGTCGGGGAATTCATATTTCCCGTGGACTTTATTGTTTTGGATACACAACCTGTGGCAAACCCACGTAATCAAATCCCGGTGATACTTGGTCGACCCTTCCTAGCAACTTCTAACGCTGTGATTAATTGTCGTAACGGTTCTATGAACTTATCCTTCAGGAAAATGATAATTGAGCTTAATATTTACAAGCTAGGAAGTCAGCCATCAGAACCTTCTGCTCAATTGCTGGATGTTTGTTCCATCCACGAGATAGCTTCCGAAAGCTGCATGGATGAGGAGCTTTGCTTTGATGTTCTCGACAACACTAATGAGACATCGTTTGATCTTGCACCACTTTACAGTGAGGATATGTTCAATGAGTCCGACCTTGAGATTGAACCCGTTGACTCGTTGCAAAAGTCAACAGCACTTTCCGAGTCAATATTTTATGCAAGTGTTGAACCTCTTCGGGAGTCCGAATATCATTCTCTTACCCCACCTTCTATAGTCTCTCCGCCAATTCTTGATCTCAAACCGCTACCTTCTCATCTTAAATATGCATATTTAGGAGAGAATGAGACTTTGCCAGTGATTATTTCCGCTTCTCTAGCCTTAGAGCAAGAGAATGCACTTTTGGCAGTGTTGAGATCGAATCGAGAAGCATTTGGTTGGACAATGGCTGACATCAAAGGGATTAGTCCCTTAATTGTTGAACATTACATACATCTGATGGATGAAGCCAAACCAACCCGAAACCCACAAAGACGGTTAAATCCCGTTATGAAGGAGGCGGTAAAGAAAGAAATCGTTAAGTGCCTTGATAGTGGAATAATTTACCCCATATCTGATAGTCAATTGGTAAGTCCAATTCATGTGGTCCCTAAAAAGTCTGGCATCACGGTCATCACTAATGAGGCTAATGAGTTAATCCAAACACGCACCCAAACTGGGTGGCGCGTATGTATCGATTACAGGAAACTCAATGCCGCGACGAGGAAAGATCATTTCCCTCTACCTTTCATTGACCAGATGTTAGAACGATTAGCGGGACACGAATACTACTGTTTCTTGGACGGATACTCTGGTTATAACCAGGTCCCCATCGCCGAAAAGGATCAAGATAAAACCACTTTTACTTGTCCTTTCGGAACTTTTGCTTATAGACGCATGCCTTTTGGGTTATGCAACGCTCCCGCTACATTTCAGCGGTGCATGATGGGGATATTTTCAGATATGGTGGAAAATTTTCTGGAAATTTTTATGGACGATTTCTCCATTTTTGGGGACTCCTTTGAGGACTGCCTTCGTAATCTTGACCCTGTTCTTACCCGCTGTAAGGATAAGAACTTGACTTTGAATTGGGAAAAATGACATTTTATGGTCCAAGAAGGTATTGTACTTGGACATATAATTTCACATAAAGGCATTGAGGTTGACAGAGCTAAAATAGATGTCATTCAAAACCTCCCTCGTCCCAATTGCGTCAAAGATATACGATCCTTTCTTGGTCTTGCAGGATTTTATAGGAGATTTATTAAGGACTTTAGCAAAATTGCTAGACCCTTAACCCTTCTATTGGCCAAAGACACTACTTTTCACTTCGATTCGGATTGTGAGGCTGCTTTTGAATCACTTAAAGAATCACTCACTACAGCCCCCGTTCTATCATCTCCGGATTGGAACCACCCGTTCGAGCTTGTGTGTGACGCATCAGACTTTGCTATTGGTGCTGTCTTGGGACAGCATATTGATAAGATGCCACATGTAATTTACTATGCAAGTAGGACCTTGAATGATGCACAAATAAATTACACAACTACCGAGAAAGAACTCTTGACAGTTGTATTTGCATTAGAGAAATTCAGGCCCTACTTGATTGGCTCGCCTATTGTGGTTTACACAGATCATTCCGCCCTACGACATCTTTTATCGAAGAAGGATGCGAAGGCCAGGCTAATATGTTGGATCCTATTGTTACAAGAATTTGATCTTGTCATCAAAGACAAGAGTGGATGTGAAAACGTTGTAGCCGACCATCTTTCACGCATCACTTCTTCGCCAACTGTAACCGTGCCGATAAATGACTCATTTCCCGACGAACAGCTCTTGAATGTATCCTACGAACCTTGGTTCGTGGATATCGTGAACTATCTTGCGACGGGACTTATACCTAGCGATTGGTCGAAACAAGACAAACTTCGATTTTCATCCCAAGTAAAATATTTTTACTGGGATGAACCATATCTATTCAAGTATTATTCCGATCAAATCATTCGCAGGTGTGTCCCTAACGATGAATTCAAGAGCGTGTTATCATTTTGTCATGATCAGGCATGCGGCGGTCACTTTGGACCTCGAAAAACGGCGGAGAAAGTTTTTCAATGTGGCTTTTATTGGCCAACATTATTTAAAGATGCATTTGAACATTGCAAAACTTGTCCGCGATGTCAGCATTTGGGTCGGATTTCACGAAGGAATGAGATGCCGCTCCAACCTATTTTGGTTGTGGAAATATTTGATGTTTGGGGTATTGATTTTATGGGCCCTTTTCCCAACTCCTTTGGGAATCTATATATCTTGTTAGCGGTTGATTATGTCTCGAAGTGGGTGGAAGCTATACCGTGTCGCACTAATGACAACAAAGTTGTCATTAAGTTCCTTAAAGAAAATATCTTTTCGCGATTCGGACACCCTCGCGCTATCATTAGCGACAACGGGACACATTTCTGCAATAGGTCTTTCGAGGCCTTGATGCGGAAATATTCAATCACTCACAAGCTTTCTACGCCCTATCACCCTCAAACAAGCGGGCAGGCTGAGATTTCAAATAGGCAAATTAAACAGATATTGGAGAAGACGGTTTCGAAAAACCGTAAGGATTGGTCAACCAAATTGACGGATGCTCTTTGGGCATTCTGCACCGCTTATAAGACCGATCTTGGTATGTCTCCATACCGCCTTGTGTTTGGGAAGGCATGCCACCTCCCTGTCGAGATTGAACATAAGGCAATGTGGGCTATTAAAGAGCTTAATTTTGATCTTGAGCATGCAGGCAGCTATCGGAAGCTGCAATTGAATGAGCTAAGCGAACTCCGCGATGAAGCTTACGATAATACGGTGATAGTAAAGAACAGGACTAAAGTGTTCCACGATAAAAATCTTTCTAGAAAAACCTTCACATCGGGGCAACAAGTCCTTCTTTACGATTCCCGTCTCCATCTTCATCCGGGTAAGCTTAAATCTCGTTGGAAAGGACCTTTTGTGGTGCGGTATGTACACCCGCACGGAGCAGTTGAAGTCGAAAATTTAAAAAACGGTTCGATTTTTAAAGTGAATGGGCATAGATTAAAACCGTATTTTTCTGCTGACCCCGCGGAGGAGCTCCTGTTTTTACAGGAGCCGCTTTATCAAAACTAAATTTCCTCCGCCTCACCTCCATGTTTTTGTAACATTTTCTCATTTTAAGAAATGGAGGTGAGTAAAAAATGGATTTGATTGAATATCTGTGCGTGTCAAAGAATAAGTTTGGGGAAATTTTTCATTTAACTATTATTTTACCCCTTGTATCTCTCCCTTAGTATACAGGTCCATGTTCTCAAAAGGCTACATCAGTGAGGACACTGCTGAAAACAGGTTTGGGGGGAGGTTTGTATTCACTAAATTATCTTTGACACCGGGCATTAAATTTTTTTTTATATATATAACAAAAGAGTAGAAAGTGAAAAATTACATCCAAAAGATTGGAATAGTTTAAGAAAACCAAGAAAATTAGAAGTTTTCTTACACGAACTAGTAATAAGTAGTTATGAGCTGTTGTCCCAAGGGTTAGTAAAATGAAGGAAGTCACTAATCTGAGGATAAAAATAAGTCTGAAAAATAGTTTCTATTCTGGAAGCCAAACATTTGAATGTTGATACCCTACTATATGCACTTACACACGTCTTGAAACTCAGCATAGTAGAGGATACCTTGAAATGCTCTTGTCCAAAAGCCAAAGTATGAAGGAAATGAAAAAAAAATGAAGAAAATATAAATGGTGAAAAGAAGAAAAAAAATGAACACTGGTTTTGTTATCGCCAAGGCAGCAATAAAAAAATATAGCGAGGGTGCCTCTTCACCTAGTGCCCTAAGGCCAACTGGTCTGGGAGTCAAGACGAGGAAAATATTATCACCTAATTAGCAAGCACATGAGTAATCGGTTGGTTAGTATCTCAAGAAGTATTAACGGTCGCATGAAAATGTGTGAGCAAATCTTTAATATTCATTAAATTAAAAAGTACTAAGGTAGATGGACAAGAGTATGATAGCTTGAATTGAATTCTCCGAGTGTAGGGATGTCCATTTCACACACGTGGGGTTATATGATCAATGTTTGGAAGAAAGGTAGGAATGAAGTATAAAGACGATGTTTTATTGAGGGGAAATGTGATTTCTAACATTTTTTCATGACTATTAAGATAGGGCTCATGAAAACTGAAAAGCTAGCATAGTTGGAAACTCTTCTTTTCAAAATATTTCTTTTATGGTTCTTGTCTTTATATGTAAATTTCACCATCTTTCTTTTGTTATAGGATTTTGTGGGTGTAATCCGCTGAAAACCCTCAGGAGACAACACTCCTCCTACTAGGGACACCTAGAGGTTTAACGGCTTGTTGCACGTGCTCAGTGCAATCGTGTCTGCCTACGAAAGTGTGCTTAGTTTTCTCCTTTCTTTTTCTCCTCTTAAATAAACTAGTTTGCTCGGGACGATCAAAGATAAGTTTGGGGGTATTTGTTCAGTTGATAAAACTGCACATTTGTATTACATTTTTCCTACCATTTTCATATTAAAAAAAGGACTTTATTATAATATATTATACATATGAGGGTTTATGTGTAAAAACATTATTTTCCATGTATTAATATATTTTAATTATCATTTGGTAGGAAAATGTATGCAAATATTATTGACCTAATCCTAGTAGAACAAAGTCTACTAAAATATTATTTGAGTTGTTGTGCAGAATATTTCCAAGTTGTTATGAAGAATTTATCAAACAAATCAATTTGTTGATGAAATCTTGCCAAATTAAGAAGCAAAACTTGGAGACCAAGTCTGGAAGCAACCGAGAAAAGATTTTTGAATTCTGAAGGTGCCTAGGATTGTCACATGTCACAAGATGCAAGCACAAGAAAATTGATCAAGAGATCTCACCCATTGGCCGCGGATCCGCGGCCATAACCCCCCTTTGGCCGCGGATCCGCCGCAATATCATGGAGTTGGAAGGAAAGATTTTGGGGCATGATTCTCTACTATATTTTACCAACTTTTGAAGCAAAAGATTCTGGCTTTGCACTATAAAAAGGCACCGAGAGCCTCTTGGAAAAATGATCAAGCCGAAGAGATCACGAAGCTCCCGACGCTCACGCATCCAGGCTGATCATCGACTGTTCGACTACCTCCTTAGGAAAGATCGAGAAGCAACTAGTTGTAATCATTTTCTATGGATTAAAAGTGTAGTTTGTTCAAGTCGATTAATAAAGGTAGTTATTTTATTTAATTGTTTCTTTTACATTATGTTTTCCCTCTCTTTCTTTTCATCTTCTTCTCCCAACATGCGCGAGTAATTCTCCGCTTGTTAGGGTTCGTAGGATTAGGGTAGGCTAATGGACGATGAAAATAACTAAACCCTTTTTAAGTCCTATAAAGTTTAGGAACTTTATTAAAAGAATCATTAACATCCTAATCGGGCGCGCTAGCAATTCTTTGCTAGTTCCGACCGCGATTAGAGATTAGATTAATGATTGTTTTGGTAAAGGCTAGATATGAACGGAGTTCCGTGTCGAGATAAGGGTTAAGAGTGGGATTCCTTTTCCCTCCGGAAACCCTAATCTACACGCATCACCGTCGTTCTAGTTCTAAATCTATTAACGGATAAAAAGGGTAACTTTTAATTAATCGTCCATAACTACTAAATCCTAACGAACCCTACAAGCCCCCTTATTATATTAACCATATCTTTAAAATAATCTAGATCTATATTTTACATTCTTGTTTAACGTAGATCTAGAAACCATTCTATAAAATTCTTTATTCCTCCTCTCTTTTTTTCAACATATCTAAAGTAAAAGTAAAAAGTTCCACGTTTCCCAGAGGACGACCCGTACTCACCTCGGTCTAGCTACACGCGACACCGTTCTGATTGCGGTTAAACTACAAACACACTTTTTCGAACCAATCAATGGGCATAGACGCATGTTGTCTTGGCGAACAACCGACTTTAAGTTTTTCGGCTGTTGTTGAGTATTGGCAACGAAAGTTGCTTTTCCTTTCCCTTTTTCATTTCGAGAGTCCGTCTTTGGAGGAGATGGTCTATGACCCATTTGATCCATTTGGGACAGCTTGTCAATCAAGGCCTGGAAAGTAGTTGGCTTGAAGAACATCATGAATTGTGAGATGGTCGCTTGAGGGTCAAAAGTGCCCACAAACATGCTTACCGCAGGCACTTCTTCGATGCGCTGCTCGCATTTCGACCACAAATTCCGCCATCGTATTGCATATTGGACCCATGTTTCTCCAGGCTTCACCCTGGCATTGATCAATGCCATTATTGGGGTGCGTTCACTAGCACTCGCGAAACGCTGGGTGAATAGTAGCTCCATCTCTGCAAAAGTTTTGACGGAATCGTTGGGAAGTTCAGAATACCACTCGAATGCCGTCTCCGACAAGCTGCCAACGAATTGGCGAAGTAGCAATTTATCATCGCAACCGGTGTTGCCGCAAAGAACCCTGAACTGAGCGACATGTTGATGGGGATTGCCTGTCCCCTTGTACACATGGAATTTGGAGATCGTATATCCCGGCGGGTAACTTATTTGGTCATACCAGCCCGGATAGGGTCGTCCAGTCTTGATAACTTGGCCAGCCGCTTCGTTCGCTCGGTGAGCTCGTATTTGTTGAGCTATATAATCATCGAGCATGGCTTTTAAGATGGTTTCCTCCTTGGCTGCTGACAGAGCCGGTAGAGGATTTGACGCTTCTCCTTTATCATCTTCAATAATGATTGGAGGGTCTTCAGCTGGAGGTTCTGGCTGTAACATCATCCCGACCATGTTCTGGAAGAGAAGCGCCATTCGTTTTATGTTGGCAGCTTGTTCTGCTGCCTCTTTGTCCTTCTTTTCGAGAACTCTGCGGAGGAAGTCAGCATCGGTTTCTTGTTCATGACGCTGCTCTGATGACGCTTCCGGGCTTTTTTTTGGCCCGGTGAGTGCGGCCATTTGCGTTAACATTTCCTGAAGCTTCTATTGCTGCTCCTGGGCTTTTGTCACGGATCGGGTGAGCGGTCAGTGACCCATAGAAGCGCGGCTTTCCTCTTTTCCGGAAGCCATATAAACAGTATGCACCATTATGCCCCCAGACTTAGGGAGTTTAGGCTCAGTGGTCTTGCGATTCATCGCAGACTCAGGAATTTTCTCCGGCCTTCTCCTTTTATGGGCGGTCGAAGTTGATGAGGCCGTTGTAGTGGGCACCCAAGTAGCTGTCATCTTTTATAGCTTGACAGGACGGTTCTCTTCCTGTTGAACCTTCACCTTTTTCTGTCGGCGAGGGTAATCTTGATCAATCACCGACTTCTGGACCTGTCGCCAGACTTTGTAGATTTTGGAGGATAGCCGCTGAGGGGGCTGCTCTGGCTTTGTTTCTGTAACATTCTCCACAGGTGGAGGAGATTTTTTCAATACGGCGGTAGGAGAGTTTCTGTGCACCTTGTTCAGCAATTCAAAGCTGTTCCCGGTAGGAACAGCAGCATTGACTTCCACCGTTGGGGCTGGTGGAGTTAGCCCAGAGGGGGAGTTGCCCCCAGCTTTCCTTACTCGGCGCCAGTGGCGACATCGAGCGTGCCGAACTGCTGGGATTGATTCAGCGATGGGGATGGCTTTGTCGTGCCCCCTGTTTTGGAGAAGGGCTGTTGTCGGCGTCAGCCTCTTGAAGACTGATGTCCGTTAAGTAGCAGTATCTAATCTGTCAAAGACAGACTTTTGAGCAGGGACGGGAGCCGGAGTGGGAGCCGGAACAGTCAGTCTTGTAAAGACCGACCCTTTGGCAGGAGAAGCCGCCTTGACGACTTTTGGAGCAGGGATGGCTATCCTCTTCAGAATAACATTTTCTGGAACTGCAGGCTTCATCGTGGGCCCGCATGAACTTTGGCCCAATCTGGCGAAGACTGAGGCGCTGGAGCTGGACGACCCGTTAAGAGGGGCCGCTGTAGTTGCAAGCCAATCGAAGACTGACTTCTTGGAAGCTTCTTGCGATGGTATAGGGGCGCTGAAGCTCATCGGTGGGAGCATGGTCCCGAAAAAAATCCAGTGGTGGCCTGAGTCACCTGGTCCACCAGCATTGTGAACAGGGAGGCCGCTTGGGGCCCGTAAGCTATGCCTCCAGATGAGGCGGAGCGTGAGTTGCAATTGCAGTTGGAACACTTCGCGCAAGTAGACGCCATTGATGTTTCGTTTACTGCGCCAAGCAAGAAACCAAATCTTAGTACCTCGAACCCAAGGGCAACCATATCAAACCACGATTCGTTCGCGAACACGACACACGAAGTATGGAGTGGAAAGAGGAAAAGGTCCCACCGGGCGTGCCAGAATCTGTTCCCCGCCGAAAACGCGACGAAGACGCGGAGGACGTCTTGTCTGAATTTCGGGGCAGATGCTAATTGGTGCTATCCGTCCACCTCTCCGAAGATGCCAAGTTGATTTATGGCACAGTGTATCGAAGGTTTAAACGGATGCGGCCGATGTAGCAGACTTCGTCAGATTCCCCCTAGTTTGAGGGGTTTTTGATTGTGGGGACGCTCTTCCCTGCAGACGCAAGCCCCTGCAGTTAATTACGCTACCGCATCGCGATAACAACTTTCTCCTTCTCCAGATGGTCACTTCGTATCGTGGGTGTTGTTTTGTTTGTGGTTGCCCGTGGATTGTATACGGAGACTAATTTATGTTGTCGCTCGTAAGGCGTGGATTAGTCCAAATCCGTATCTTCTTAGATTTGGGTTTGGGGGTTGTGTTTAAGGATACGTTAGCCTCATTTGAGACTAAGATCAACTTAAACGTTTGTTAAGGATACGTTAGTCTAATTTTTAGACTAAGATCAACTTAGCAGGATCGTTTAGATCCAGCAAAAGAGCATTTGAACTCTATTGTTTAGTTTAGGGACATTGCGGTCGATTAGTTTAAGGACATTACGGTCCAGTGTTAGTTTAAGGACATTTCGGTCCAGATTAAGGACATCGTAGTTCGTGGGTTTAAAGGGACCCCACAGTCCGAGGTTAGGGACATCGTAGTCCATGAGTTTAAGGGACCCCACAGTCCGAGGTTAGGGACATCGTAGTCCATGAGTTTAAGGGCCCCACAGTCCGTAGTTTAAAGACATCGTAGTCTATGAGTTTAAGGACCCACAGTCCGGGTTAAGGACATCGTAGTCCATGAGTTTAAGGACCCCACTGTCCGAGGTTAAGGACATCGTAGTCCATGGGTTTAAGGACCCCACTGTCCGAGGTTAAGGACATCGTAGTCCATGGGCTTAAGGACCCCACAGTCCACGTTAAGGACATCGTAGTCCATGGGCTTAAGGACCCCACAGTCCAGGTTAAGGACATCGTAGTCCGTGGGCTTAAAGACCCCACAGTCCAGGTTAAGGACATCGTAGTCCTTGAGTTTAAGGACCTTACAGTCCAGGTTAAGTACATCGTAGTCCATGGGCTTAAGGACCCCACGGTCCAGGTTAAGAACATCGTAGTCCATGGGCTTAAGGACCCCACAGTCCAGGTTAAGGAAGTCCAGGTTAAGGACATCGTAGTCCATAGGCTTAAGGACCCCACAGTCCAGGTTAAGGACATCGTAGTCCGTGAGTTTAAGGACCCCACAATCCGGGTTAAGGACATCGTAGTCCGTGAGTTTAAGGACCCCACATTCCGGTTTAAAGACGTCATAGTCTATGAAATTTAAGGACATCGTAGTCCATGAAATGTGTGGTTGTCGGGACCCGTCACCTCTCTCAAGACGTTGAAGGATTACAACGACAGATATCAGAGGAGTAAAGAGATGTACCCTTGAACCGGTGTGAGTTGGTTGAAAGATCTGTAGTCCAGTTTGGGACTGAGATCTGTTAAATATTCATGAGCAGATGGACTCGGTTCAATATAAGTTGAGGACTTATGGCCAATATTGGGCTAAGTCCAATAAGATTAAAATGTTTAACATTTTATTATTCTGGGCTGTTGAGCCTTTATTTAGGCTTGGCCCTTTTAATAATACTAAGCATTGGATCCTGACATTTTTTTGTCTTGTATTGAATGCATAGCATTCATCAGAACAATGTGTGTTTTGACAGTGTGCCACGTGGCGCATCAGGCGCTTTGCGCCAATTAAAGAGCGCATTGCGCTTCTGCCATGTAGCGCACACGAAATGGACACGTGTCGCGCTTGGTGCTAAGCGCCAGATGATGGGCGCATTACGCCATTTTATGAGCGCATTGCGCTTTCAATTTATGAGCGTGTTGCGCTAGTTTAGTGGCGCACAAGTGAGAGCCACGTGGCGCGCTTGGCGCTGAGCGCCAGCCCATGAGCGCAGTGCGCTATTTCAGAAGCGCAAAGCGCAAGTTGCATACGTGATTGACGCGTTGCACGTTTTGGCGTTGAGCGCCGATCCAAGGAGCGCAGAAGCGCAGTTCAAGAGTGCAAGGTACTTTTCAATAGCGCAAAGCGCATTTGATCAAATTTATGATCTGTGAACAAATTTATATTCTTTTTAAAGGAGGCTTTGCCTCAAGATTCAACAACAACAGTTCTTAGTTTTGGAAGGGCTTTGCCTTTGTAGATCAATGATCTGTGAATGAAGTAAATACTTCTTTTGTTTTTATGATGAGATCTTTTGATCTCTTTTTATAAAAGACCTTGGCCTTTTGTAGATCTATGATCTTTTAAGAAGATAATTCTTCTGTTTTAATGAGATGATTTCATCTCTTTATGTAAGAAAGATTCTTCTTACCTTGAAGAAATGATCTTCTTTCAAGAGCTTACTCTCTTTCTTTTGAGTTTTCTCAAAATTTGTAGGGGGTCTCTCTATATCAGACTTGAAGTTTTGGGGCCTTTATATAGAGCAAGTTGATTTGTTAAATCAGTTAAAGAAATTTTTCTCTGATTGATTTGGGGATGTTTCCCACCGTTTGATCTTTGATCCTAGGGCTTCTGTTTTACAGAAGGCAATCTTCTTGTTTTTAACAAGATTGGAAAATCTTTTCATAACAGAATTTTAATTCTGATTAATTAATGATTTATCATTATTATTAGATCTTTTGATCTAACGGTGGGGAATTTTGTAATTCCAGCGCTGGCGCACCCGTGTTTTGCACGTGGTGCGCTGCTCAGAGCGCAGCGCACTTTGCGCTAGCGCACCTACGTTTGACACGTGGTGCGCTGCCTAGAGCGCTGCGCTGCCTGCGCTAGCGCACCCGTGTCTGACACGTGGCGCGCAGCGCACCTAGCGCTAGCGCACACATGGTGCACTGCCTAGGGCGCAGCACACCTGTCGTTAGCGCATCCATGTTTGACACGTGGCGCGCAGCGCGCCTAGCGCTGGATCTGAAGCGTTGCTTCAATTTTTAAATTTTGAATTTCAAACAGAGGTTTGCTCTAATTGGGGGAAACAGGGAGCAGCGAGGGGCGGCAGGAGCTCCACCCGCGGCACGGGCAGAGGCAGAGGCAGAGCGGTTCTGCCGCCCGGAGAGCTGCGTAGGGAGCTTCAGAGGGCCGGTCTTGCACCCCGATCAGAGACCCCTTCGGATGCCTCCTTCCGTGTGGACTTTGCCACACCTCCAGGTATATTGCATGCATATTCATTTTGAATGTAATATTATAGATATGCATGCATATTCATATCAAAATTACTTACATTGTCAATGTTTGATTGTCTAGTTGTTGGTGATGCGTCCACATCAGGGACAGAGGCCACTCCCGCACCTCCAGGTATGTTTATATATCATATAGTGAATGTATATTGATTTAGAATGCTATATCATAAATATACATACATTCTTTTTGCTCTTACGTACTTACATCTCGGGCTGTAGGTGGTGCCTCCACATCTCCGGCAGAGCCCACCACCGCACCTGCGGGTATGTTTATATATCCTATATTGTATACATGTTGATTTAGAATGTTATATTATTGATATACACATTCTTTTTGCAATTACTTATATAGTCAATATTTGATTGTCTAATTATAGGTGGTGCGTCCACGTCTGGTGCAGGGGTCACTTCCGTCACTTCCATACCCTCCGCTCAGTCTGCAGGTTTGTATGAATAAATATAAAATATTTATTCATTTTATATATCCTTAAAGAATAAACGTGAACTTCATGTAATTTTATCGATGTTTATTTTCTAGTTGGAGATGTGTCCACGTCCGGGTCACCGGCCGTTCCTCACCGGAGGAACTATCGTCCCGCTCGTGTTGCTGCCCGGGCCCAGGCTTGTGCTTCTGTCGCCGGAGATATATATCACACTTCAATTTTCGTTAAACCTTGATTTTTTAATACCACTGTGTCTTTATATTGATTGTCTTGATATTTCTTTTAGACACAAGGCATCCCCATCCCGAGAGGGGGACTCGAGGCCCAAATCAGTCCCACGGGCTGAGGCCCGACAGAGCTAGGGGAGGCAGCCCCCTCTTCTTTACCCCTGATTATCGCTATACCGGCGATTATGCCGAGAGTTTCGGCCGGTATATGGGGGATACGAGCCGCCTCGTGAAGAAGTATCCACTTCACGTTGAGTGGGGCGACCAGCACCGACGCTCATTCGCCCTCTTTTGGGATCAGACTCGGGTATTAATATATATTTTTATTTGATTTATCCAATATATTTATTATTAACACTTGCAATTTAATAACATTGTTTTTTTGTATTTGCAGTTGGATTACGATTTCCAGCCTGTACCCGACCCTGATCACCCTGGGAGGATGCTCGATCTTCACGCTCTGTACCATGGCCTGATGAAGAACATGCAATCAAATGTCCGATACAATAGGAACGGGCTGAAGATCGATTGCTATTACCTGTGGATGGCGACCCCCGAGGCAGAGAGAGCGGCCCTCCTACATACTCCGGCCTTTGCGAGAGTCGACATAGATACATGGCCTCTATTATGCCAATATTTCAACTCTCAGCACAAACAGGTATGTATTTTAAATGTAATTCATTGTTTAGTATATAATTTATTTTTTTGTGTTGCTTAGTTAGAAAACTAAATCTGAATGTGTTGTGCAGAAACAGGCGGATCAAAATAAAAAGAATAGGAAGTCGGCGAAGAGGGGACACCCCACTTATACAGGTGGCTCGAGAAATATTACTCATGCCATGAAGTTATCGGTAAATTACAATAGACCTACTGTGATATAATGTAATATTAAGAGTTATTTTATAATATATGTAAATTTTTTGCGAATTGCAGAGAGCTCAGACCCTGGCGCAGGGTGGTACACCGAGCGTGCTGTCCGCGTATCTTGCCGTCCACGGCACCTCGATAGATCTCGCCACGGACGAGCTTCGATACCCCGACACCGCTATCCAGGAGTATTGCGTAAGTGTTAATATTTATTCAACCCCTATTTGAAATTTTTGTTTTGAAAAGTTCAAATTTAAATGATATACTTATATTTTACTGGTTAATGTGGGTGTAGGAGCGAGTGGTTGAGCAGGCGGAGGTATCGGGGATCGATTTTACTGGACGAAACGATATGATGCTGCTGACCCCAGTCGTAGACACCGCACACGGAGGGCACCACGGAGGTTGGGAGAGAGGCCAGGGACTGGGTCCTAGCAGGGCCCATATGAGGTTGGACTCCACTCTGGCGGTTACTTTCTCTATCTCCCATGAGCGACGTCTAGAGCAAGAACTTGACAACTTGAAGGACACCGTCCAGGAGTTGAAGGAGATGATGGTATGTATACTACATAATAGTAAAATATTATATCATATTATAGATAGCAACATATCCAATATTAGTACGTAGCCTGTGCTTATTTGATTGTAGACTTAGCTTTGATTAATCATACATACATAGAACTGTCTAATTAAAATAAACTACGGTTTTCCAAACTAGATATCCAAACGAGGCCTAAGTCCCTAAGTATTCATAGATTGGGGTTTCGCAATAACCTGATAATGATATGAATTTGACTAATACACAGTTCTTACTCGTTTATTACACACAAAACTGAACAGACGCGACAGGATACTTCGGCTGAGGCTCCACATGCATATCTTCGACTGCGGCTCCACATGCATCTCCTTCGGCCACGGCTCCGCAAGCCACTACCTTGGCTGCGGTTGCACAGACCAGTCCTACAGCTCTACAGCCCGTTCAGACTCCCGCAGCTGCGGCTCCGCAAGCCACTAACTCGGCTGCGGTTGCACAGACCACTCCTACAGCTCCACAGCCCGCTCAGACTTCCGCACAGTCCGCATTACTCGAGTTAGTGATTCAGGGTTTATCGGAGGAGCAGATGCGCCAGATTACGGCGATTATCAGAGGTGGAGCTGGACCGAGCTAGGGTGGCTTTTTTATTTTTATATTTTAAATATGTATTTACTTATATGATACATATTGTATATATTTTGGATGATATTAGTGGTGTTTGCGTGTTCATATTGATTTAGATTGATATCGTATTCTGCTTGTTGATTTCTTTTATATATTATGCGTGAGATGTTGATTATGAATACTGCGGTATATATTCTGCTTGTTGATTACTTTCATCTATGATGTATATATTATTGTGCACAGGACGAGGAAAAAACAGACAACCCTTTTTTTTTAAAAAAAACCTGAAAATATGTTCCTACAGATTTATCCGTAGGGACAAATGTTGCACCTACAGTTTAATCCGTAGAGTCCAACTTTGCCCCTACATATTTATCTGTAGGGACAAAATATCAGGTTACCTGATATTATGTCCCTATGGACTCAGTAACAGGTGTTAGCCTTGTCCCTACGGATTAATCCGTAGGGGCATAAACTTTACCCTACACGTTTATCCGTAGGGACAAAATATCAGGATACCTGATATTTTGCCCCTACACATTTATCCCTACACATTTATTCGTAGGGGCATAAATATGGACCTACACATTAATCCATAGGGGCATGTATTTGTCCTTACGGAGTTATCCGGAGAGACAACTATTTTATTTTATATACCGATAAATTAAATAAATATTTTGGCCCTACGGTGTAAGTCGTAGATACACATGGACCTATGCATTAAGCCGTGGAGGCAATTATTACTCCGTAGGGACATGTTTAAGGCTAAAACTTGCACCTGTGGCGTGTGCACCTACGATGAATTTTTTTGCCCCTATGAATATAGCCGTAGAGGCAGTGTTTTGCTCCTACAGATTTATCCGTAGGGGCAACCCCTATTTGTAGTAGTGGTCTTCTTAGGCCCTGTTTGGCTATGGTGTTAGGATAACAAGAGTCTATTTTAAACTGGAGGTAAAGGGTATGCAAACTCCGGTTTGCAAGCCCCAATCGCCACTTAAAAATAAACTTTGCTTAGTCATAAAAGATGTGTTCGGCAAGAATGGAAAACCTAGTTTGCATTTGAGTTTAGATAACTGTAATTATCTCAATTTTGAAATTTAAATAACCGAGTTATCTTACATCAACTCCAATATCAGTGTCACATATGGTTTAGTTAGCATTTTAGAGTTAAGCTTAGATAACTTTATATGAAACCTCGGTTATCTAACTCCGTTCCCACATGAGGCCTTATTGATTGAAACCTAGGCATTTGCACAACGCGATTTGAAGTCTAGATGACTATGACAATATTAAAGTAGTATCTATCTACTATACCAAAACGTTGACGGTTTGACGACGACTGAGAAAATATATATTAAAAAGAGATCTCGTATTTTGAATGACAATAGTGCAAGTGCCAAGGATTAAGAAATATACTTCTTATTGAGACACCATCTAATTTGATTCCTGCAACTCTGTCATGCTGAGACAAATAGCAATTACTCCAGCATCTAGTGTTGCCCACCGCCATGACCTCATCAGCAGGGGCCGTCCATGGATTGGTTTTGGATAGTATCTATGGAGTAAATACAATTTGTTCAAGAAAAATAAAAAGGAAAGAAGGGAGCTATGGGGGTTAATTTCTGTGTTGATATTGATTTAGAAAGGGAGAGAAGGGAGCTATGGGGTCAAGAGTAACATGGGCTTCATGTGCAATTAAACCAGTAGGTATGCATGAAGAGGTCCTTAACATCCCCACTCCATGGATCTCTGTTCATTAATCTTCTGTGTTTTCTGATGGAAATTGTGGGGCCTTGCCAGTTATCATCCTAACTTTCATTTTGCCATTCTCACTCTTTTAATTAGTTCCATGTCTGACTATAGGCCTAGTACACATCAGAAATCTGTTTTCAGAACAGAGAGATTAAAATATACTGTTTTACCGTGGTATCGATTTTACCACTTTGTGTATCTTATGTGTTATGATTTATTCTGTATTATCATTAAAATATAATTTGGAAGCACCCAAGATGGACTCACATATATTGCTAGTAGCTATACATTACTAAGACTTATAGAACCATCTTGAAACAACTTACATAAATTTTAAAAAGAAAAATGAAATTAAGGCCGCGAAAAAAGAGAGAAGAAACTAAGATAAATTATTGAAGTTGCACACCACTTCACAATACCTCTATGTTCATATCCATGCCTATATATATTTTATTTATATATATATATATTTATATATATAAATATTGTATTCAGCTTGAATCATTCGATTTTTTCTGTGTAAGCTCCACCGTCTTTCCTTTATGTGCAACAATGGTGCGGCCATCATCATAAAAGAAGAACGCATCCATCCTGGCCCATGGATCTCGCTTGATGCATATGCAGACCATGACGGCCAATACGACGGATATGATCATGCATGACACCCCGACGATGAAAACAATCCTAGAATCTGAAGCGCTAGCAATGATCTTTATTGCGCCTGCAACGAGATCAGCGCAGTGAAGATTGTTGGAGATTTTGACAGAGCAATAATGAAAAATTGGAAGCAAAAGTGATTCTGCAGATGATTTTTATTAGAGTAAAAAAATAAAGCCTTTAAATAGGCATTACAAGCTAAACGTGACTTGAAAGCAAAGCAAATTCTTAGCCTAGAAAATCTCAACTGTTTAACTACTTCCATCGGCACATAATCTGCCAAGGAGATTTATTCAACTTAACTACTAATAAACTACTAACAAACCTGTCTAGGAGATTTATTCAACTTGACTACTAACAAACTACTAACAAACTACTAACAGAAACATTCGAATTACTCTAACTTCAACACTCCCCTTTATTCGAAAGTTGAAACTCCCAATTGTGTGCTGAACTCTTCATGTTTTGCTTGTGGCAAACTCTTGGTTAATAAGTCTGCAATCTGTTCATTGGTTCCACAGTTATCCAACTGAATTTCTTCTTTAGCAATCAGCTCCCTTATAAAATGATGCTTGATTTCGAAGTGTTTCGTCCTGCTGTGGTGCACCGGATTCTTTGCTAACATCACTGCTGACTTGTTATCACATTTCATACTAGTAGCTTTGATCTGTTCTTGCCCCAAATCGCTTAGAATCCTCCTTAACCAGACTGCTTGATAACTTGCTGCAGCAGCTGCCACAAACTCGGCCTCTGTCGAAGATAAAGCCACCGAGGCCTGTTTCTTCGAACTCCAGGATATGGCTGCAGTACCTAGGACGAAACAATTGCCGAATGTGCTTCTCCTATCTTCCACAGAACCGGCCCAGTCGCTGTCGGTGAAACCTTTTAGGCTGAAGTCATCAGTCTTGCAAAACCAAATACCATAACCTTTAGTTCCTACCAAGTAGCAGAGAACTCTCTTGGCCGCTCCAAAATGACGGCTTGTTGGACTGTGCATAAAACGAGATAAGACACCAACAGAATAAGCTACATCAGGTCGAGAATGAGTAAGATAAATTAGTCTTCCAACCAAACTTCTGTAGAGTCTTGCATCTGTCAATCTCGTACTGTCATCCGAACTCAATTTCTCATTTATATTCATTGGTGTCGCAACAGGCTTGCATCCTTGCATATTAAATTTCTTCAATGTGCCATCCACATATTTTCTCTGTGACATGAATATCCCTTTCTGAGTTTGAACGATCTCCAGCCCCAAAAAATATTGTAACTCTCCTAAATCAGTCATCTCAAACATCTTTTTCATTGATGCTTGAAATTCATGTATAAGCTGCAAGGACGAGCCAGTGTAGATCATATCATCTACGTAAAGACTTACTATGAGTAAGTCATTCGTACCTTGATTCTTTACATAGAGAGTTGGTTTGTGAAGGCTCCTTTCAAACCCATTCTTGAGGAAGAAATCGTCGATCTTACTGTACCAGGCACGTGATGCTTGCTTGAGTCCGTAGAGAGCTTTCTGCAACCGAAGTACCTTGTCTTCCTCTGTCTTGCTTTCGAAACCTGATGGCTGACTTACATAGACCTCCTCCTTTAAATCACCATTTAGAAATGCAGATTTAATATCGAACTGAAAAATTTTCCATTGCTTTTGGCCTGCTACCGCCAAGATTATCCGCACGGTTTCAAAACGAGCCACCGAAGAGAATATTTCTTCGTAGTCGATTCCCTGTTGCTGCGTGAAACCTTTAACCACCAGCCTAGCTTTGTGTTTCTGAACACTTCCATCTGCCAAATACTTTGTTTTGAAGATCCATTTTAAACTAATAACATTTTTACCTTCTGGAAGATCGACCAACTCCCACGTTTGATTTCTTTGGATTGCTGACAGTTCTTCTCTCATTGCAAGTCTCCATTCTTTTCTCTCCATGGCTTCTTCCATAGTGATTGGGTCCCCAGCAAATAGAACCAGTGCTGAAGTTGCATTCCCCTCAATCTCAAACCGACGTCGAGGAACTCTCCCCCGCTCACTTCTACATAGCTGAGCTGACTCTTTCGGAGAAGATTCTTTAGATGCTGAGACTGAGCTTGATTTCTCCGGAGTTGAAGACTGTGAACCTTCCGAACCATCATTTTCGGGCTCGACTTGTTCAAGGGCACTTTGTTCTTCTTCAGTCTGAACGTGAGGGATTTGGCTGTTGTCTTTGGCTTCCCAATCCCAACTGGCCTGTTCGTCAAATACAACATTGCGACTAATAGTAATCTTTTTACTCAAGGGATCATATACTTGGTAAGCCTTTGATTTAGTGCAATAACCAATAAACACATGCTTTTGTGATTTCCCATCTAGTTTATGTCGTCATGTTGTAAGCAAGACATAACATATGCACCCAAACACTCGAAGATGACTTACGGAGGGTTTACTTCCGCTCCATGCTTCATACGGAGTTTGGTTCCATACTGCTTTGGTCGGTGAGATGTTGAGAATATGAACAGCTGCTGCAACTCCTTCAGCCCAAAAAGGATTTGGTATTCCATTCTGTTTCAACATCGATCGAACTATTTCCACAACCGTCCGATTCTTGCGTTCAGCCACGCCGTTCTGTTCGAGAGTATACAGTGCTGTGAGCTGCCTTCTTATTCCTTGTTCATCACAGAAGGCATCGAAATCTTTTAAGGTAAACTCACCTCCACGATCGGTACGGAGTATTTTTACAACTTTCCCACTTTGTTTTTCCACAAGTGCCTTGAACTTCTTGAAGCACTCGAAGCTTTCTGATTTGTGCTTCAAGAAATATACCCAGCTCATCCTACTAAAATCATCAATAAATAGGAGAAAGTACTTACTGTCAGCTGATGATTCTGTTCTCATGGGACCACACAGATCGGCATGGATGAGCTCGAGAATATCTTCAGCTCTCTTTGATTTTCATATCGGAAAAGATTGTTTTGCTTGCTTTCCAATCATGCACCCTTTGCAGACTTTCTCTACTGACTTGATGACAGGAAGATCATTCATCATTTGCTTGTTCTTTAGCAGCTGCAGTCCTTTAATGCTTAGATGGCAATATCGCTGATGCCATAACTCGTTTTCCGCAAGAGTCTTGCTCACCATGGCTCTTTCTGTTATTTCAGCAAAATCAAGAGCATACATACGATTTGATGACATACGAGCACAAGCAAGAATTTTACCAGTGATTTTGTGTTTCACCGTGCATCAAAATCATCAAATACCACCATGTAACCAGATTCATTCAATTGTCCAACGCTCAGCAAGTTGTGTGCTAAAGATGGAGCAAAATGAACATCCTTAATAAATTTTTTCTGGTTACCTACTGAGATCTCAGCTATGCCCTTACCTTTAATCTGTAGTTGTTTATCATCTCCAAGCCGTATTTGTGATTTGACAGTCTCATCGAGCTTTTTGAATTTGGAGCGATCTCCGGTCATATGATGAGAGCAGCCGCTATCAATGTACCAGATGTCATTCTTCTTTGTTGTTGTTGCTTCTATCATAAACAGGAAGTTATCTTCCTTTTCTTCAGCATAATTTGCCTCTTCTGGTTTGGACCAACAATACCTATCAGAGTGCCCAAATTTATTACAGTATGAGCACTTGACAGTATTGTTTCTGTCTCGGCCCCTGCCTCTATGGCCTCCTCGACCTCTTCCTCTTCCATATTGATTTGAGGATTCAGACTCCCCCTTGGTCTGAAAGGCTATTTCTTCTTCCTTTCCATTAGATCGGTTGATTCGCGCCTCATGAGCTTGAAGTGATCACATCAGTTCATCAAACGAGAAGGTGGACAGGTCCTTAGATTCTTCGATTGCAGTCACCACATGATCGAACTTGGATGGCAGACTCCTTAGAACCTTGGCAACGACTGTTTCGTCTGATATCTGATCTCCGTAGTACCTCATTTGCCCTACAACCGACGAAACTCTTGCCAGAAAATCTTGCACAAACTCGTTATTTTTTATGGAAGAAGTTTCAAAATCACGCCTTAGGGATTGCAACTTTACCCTTATTACCTTGGAGGAACCCTGATATTCAGTCTTGAGCGTGGTCCACGCTTGCTTGGCCGTGGTGGCTGCGGCTATCCTGGAAAAAATCGACTCATCCACTGCCTGCTGGATGAAGAAGAGAGCTTTGGCATCTCGTTTTAGATGCTCTTTGTTGCGAGTCTCGTCTTCTTTATTTTCTTCATATCCTGTTTCGACATAATCCCATATATCTTGAGATCGAAACAGTGTCTTCATTTTGATGCTCCAAAATTCATATGAATCTCCTTTGAACAGCGGAATTTGTGGCTGTGAAGTACTGACACCGGCGTTGGCAGCCATGTTTGCGAGTGAAGCAGTCAAAGAAAATTCCCAGTTCTGAAAGAACCTGGCGCTGATACCACTTTTGTTGGAGATTTTGAGAGAGCAATAATGAAAAATTGGAAGCAAAAGTGATCCTGCAGATGATTTTTATTAGAGTAAAAAATAAAGCCTTTAAATAGGCATTACAAGCTAAACGTGACTTGAAAGCAGAGTAAATTCTTAGCCTAGAAAATCTCAACTATTTAACTACTTCCATCGACACATAATCTGTCTAGAAGATTTATTCAACTTGACTACTAACAAACTACTAACAAACCTGCCTCGGAGATTTATTCAACTTAACTACTAACAAACTACTAACAAACTACTAACAAAAATATTTGAATTACTCTAACTTCAACAAAGATCGCGTCCAATGCTTCCGTTTCTAGCATTGTTTTCATCGTCGGGGTGTTGTGAATCATCTTGTCCATCGTATTGGCCGTCATGGTCTGCATATGCTTCAAGCGAGATCCAAGGGCCAGGATGGGTGCGTTCTTTTATGAGGATGGCCGCGCCGTTGTTGCAAAGCGGAAAGGCGGTGGAGCTTACACAAAAAAAATCAAACGATTTGAGCTGAGTGTGTGTGTGTGTGTGTGGATATGAACAGAATCATTGACACATTGCTGTTGCCTTGTAATTCAATAGAAGCTTACACAAATAAAATATACAATGAAAACAATCCTAGGAGCTTTGTGTATCTTCTGCATTTGATTTCGGACCTAAGATCAAGACACATTGTTGTTGCCTTCTAATTCAATAGACTTTTTGAAAGATAGGTGCAATCTCTAGTCGAACAAACGGAATCAGCCGCCAAAAAGAGCGTCACAAGCGCCCCCTGTTTCTGGTTCCGTTGATTTACACTTTCACAAGATACACCAAGAAGAAGAAAATTTACAAATGAAACCATCGCAAGAAAAGCACAAGTATGTCTGCTTTACTTGAAAATTGGAAGTGTTTCTATAAGAAAGCAATACTCGAGGATCTAAAAAATTTGGAGGCAGTAATGAGGCACCCTAATTACCAGACAAGCAGGAAAGATAGTGAAGATACCGAGCACCTCGGCTGTACTCTTTTGTAACAAATATATTGAGATATGGGTAAGATAAACAAATGGCCCTATCTAATCGAAAAAAAAAAATCTGAAGCAAATCCCAAATCCATGATTCAGGATCGTGAGTGGATCACAAATCTAAAGCAACAGACGCTACATCCGTAATTGTGGGTACCAGGGGTGATTTATGAGAAAAAAGCGGGTCACGCCTGTCCTAAACAAGAACAGGACAGGTTAAATTCTCAGCTCACACACACCCCACCCTCACATGACATTGTCCACCGACGCGCCCCATATATACCTCCCTTACCCTTCCCAAACTCTCCATCACCGAAACAAAAATCAAATTTCTTCTTTACAAATTGCAAGTATAGTTTCTAAAGGACAATTAGATATAGAAATTAATGGCTTTGATCAAGAAGTCCAACAAGATTGTACAAGGAGCGGTACTGAAGCTGAAGAGGTGTTCGAGCCTTGGTAAACATGAACCGCCATCGGACGTGCCCAAGGGGCATTTTGCAGTGTATGTGGGTGAGAAAAGGAGCAGATTCATAGTGCCCATTTCTTATCTCGCTCACTCAAAGTTCCAAATTCTGTTGACACAAGCCGAGGAGGAGTTTGGGTTCAATCATGAGACTGGGCTCACTATTCCTTGTGAAGAAATCACGTTCCGCTCACTCACTTCCATGATCAGATGATTCAAGATAAATACGCAGATTTTTTTCCTCCCTTTTTTGCCCCCTATATATGTTTTTAGGAGAGTTAGAAAGTAAGGAAAGAATGAAGGATGGCTGATACCAACTGTGGTTTTTTCCTTCAGTTCTGCTTCTGAAATCTCCTCTCCTTATCTATAGGATCTTGACCCAAAACTCATTAGATCACTTTTTTTGGGTTGGTTTGTATATTATATGTATAGTGCAGAATGCTTTTATGCCCAATGAGAGCTAATTAACTAATGAAGAATGAGAGCTCTTCCTTTTTCTTTATATATATATATATATATATATACATTCATCTCTCTCTAATTTTAGTTCATGGTTCTGTTGTGACCTGTGAGTGATGTATTTACTTTGAAAATCTGATGTTGTGAAGTTTGGTACTACTGAGAATTAAAAAGCCAAGCTGGATTGGTTGATGATGTTATTAATGATTGATATATAGCTAGAGCTTTTCCAAAATCAATTTAGTTTCTTTATACTAAGGACAGGTGCCTAACTCAAGTATAAGTTGATCAATCAAGACTTTTAGCAGCTTCTTTGTTTGTTGATTTCTATCTTGGGTCAGGCTAAAAGCATTAGAAATACTTCACATATATTGAGTCAACTCACATTATATATGTGTATACTCAGAAGACAGATAATTTGGAAAGAGCATGTGAAACGAGTATTTCAGAACTGGAGTTGGGAACCTGTGAATTCTTCCCTCCGTTTCATTAAGACGGTCCTTTTTTGCTCTTTCGTTTGTTCCAAAATGAAAGTCCTTTTAGGTTTTCAAGAACAATTAATTACTCCATGCATCTTAAAACTATGCAAGGTATACATAAGTTTCCAAATTTAACCCTGATAAATATTTCTCATCGATTGTTTTGAATAACAACTGGAAAATTAAAGAGTGTAATTATTTTAGTTAAACTGGTAAATGATCATTTAGCATGCTTTGGATCTTAGGTTAACTAGCTACTTCTTAGCAAGTGTGCAAAGTAAAAAAAAAAGACTTTTTTTAATGAAACGGAGGGAGAAAGACTTTAATTTGCATAGCCCCCAATAAAACTAAAATCCAATTTTCTTAAGTCGATACTGCAACTGGAACATGAAAATAGTGGTCATGATAAAGGATATTATAAGGTTCTGTGCATGGAAAGTTGGAAGACTTCTAGTTTGGACATCTAATTTTTTTCCTTTTTCCCTTCTATTTTTAATTTCTTGTGGATCTCTAAGACTTTTTTCCTCATCAGGTACGAGATGTGAAATCTCCATTTAACAAAAACTCTTCCTCAGATGGGTGCCGTTGCTCTCTTTGAAGCTCGCATGCAGATTTATGAACAACATGGGTGACGGAAAACCACGTAAATTTTCGACACTTCTTGAACACATTAATCCAACTCTGACGGATAAACCTTTCTGCGGATAACTTCTGTTGGATCATTAACGACCTGTTGCTTTGTTATGCTTACTGTTTTACTCCGAATATAGTTTTCTCATGGGCTCACTGTACATGGCATTGGGAATAATATCATCTCAATGTATCCATAAACATAGGTTGTATTTGTGTTGACCATCACTTGCTGAACCTAGGATGGAAATTTGATGAAGTTTTATTCAGAGTTCTTATGTCTTCACACACAAATTTGGTTAAGCTATTCACGTGATATGTAAACACATCATTATATTTAATCCCGAAGTTCCAATAATATGCGGAATCTACAAAAAATTAAAGCTCTATCAAACCTAATATGAGCATGGCCTCCCTTAAGATGCAGGGAATAAGATGGTTCCCTAACTATAATTCTAATTGATTAATCTCTTGATATTTGGTGATAATGATGCCTTCAGGTAATCCTAGGCATCATTTTACACATGTTTCAGATACTTGCAACTGCATTGCTGTTTATATTGTTCCGTCGGTTTCTTTTCTTACTAAGAGAGTATGCCTTAGAGATATCACCGTCATACTATTTGTAAGGCTTTTCTGCCACTGCATCGAAGCTTCACAACTCTCATGTTGTCGTGATGGTCTAGTAATATATTTTTATATTCTATTACGACCCTGGGTGTAAACCTAGCCAGATGGTTCCGATACCATATTAAAGTCCTCTTTTTTTTGTTGAAATCAACCCCCTTCGGAGATCAAACTTGCGACCTCTCATATTGGAGAGTAAATTGGTACCAACTGAGCTGAGCCCAGTTGGTCTGCAGCATCAAACTTGCATATTCGGATGACGGTTGAGCGATAAACTTTCATATTCTAGCACGGTCTAATTTGATTCCTGTCATGATCATCTCATGAGAAAGATGGGCAGCACTCCAATAACTTTTGTTACTCCTCACCATGATATCAACATTTGGCCATCTATTGATTGGTTTTGAACAGTTTCTCTTGAGCAAGTACAAGGCATTCAATAAAAATGAGAAACATAAAAGTGAGTTGATGTAGCTTTCAGCTTGAGTAGATTTTTTGTCCTGGTACTGAACTAGAAAGGGGCATGTCCTCTATTGTTATTATGATATAAGAGAGCCAAGAGGCCAAGAGTAACATGGTCTTCATGTGCAATTCAACTTATATGTATGCATGAAGAGGTCATCAACATCCCTCCTCCATGGACTTTCACTTCATTGGTCTCTCTATAGGTGCTTTCCCATGAGAACTGTGGGCCATGCCAGTTGGCACCTTATCTTGCTTTACATTTAAGCCCTTTTAAATAGTTTCTTGTGGACTACAGCCTTGCTTTCTGTTCTCAGAAGTGCAAGTGCACACAAGAATTCTGTTTATGTACTTGATTTCTGTTTTAAGATTAGATGCATTGCTGTTATCTTCCTCATTCAATGGACTTTGAAGTGGAGGTGGCCTCTCTGGTCAATTAAACCTACAGCAAAACTATATAGAGACAGACCACATGACCTCTGCAGCTTTTCTTGGGTGCTGTAGATCGAAAGCATAACATGAGAACTACCAAAGCTCATAGTGAGATACTGTCCAGTACCACCACCCTCTTTGAACAGGGACTATTGTTCGTGAAGTCATCCCTGATACTTCCATAAGGATATCAAAATTTATTGATGCCACGGGTCTGGATGGTGGGTCAATTGCTTGCAATTGGAATGCACTACCTGCCTTTTTAAAAGTTCGGTTTTGAACTGTTATTTTGTGACGGTCTTGATCTTGTTCTTTTGTATTTTATTTTATTTTGCAACTTTCTTTCCAATATATACAATAGAAACACAAAGCACAAAACTTTGAATTCGAAAGTGCCCTGAAGAAAAGTAAAAGCATGTCTGCTATACTTGAAAATTGCAAGTGTTCCTGTAAGGAATTAATACTTTATATGTGATCAGCTTTGATTAAGGATCTAAATCCATTTTGGTTTAATTCCAACTCTCATATTCGTGGCTTTGTGAGCGACATGGTACAGGCTATGTCCTTTTTAATGGAGAGATGCCCATGATGCGTTTTTAGCTGTCAGCCACAGATATCTTCAAACAACAACTTTTCTTTCATGTTCTCTGCTCTTGATGCGACAGAGCATGTGCAGACAAGAACCAGTTGCAACAAACGTTAAAATATCTGGGCATCATTCTTCCCTTTAATTAGCTTGTTTATTTTTGGTTTACTTTTATATTAATTTGTTGGCATTTTGTTCTTCTGTATATTTTATTTGTTGGCCTTAGCTGAACTCTCTGAACTAAACCGCATGCGCAGATTGTAACGATGGATGGATATTTTGTTGCTCCAAACATCTGGGATTGACGGTGAATAAAATATTTGGGGCGCAGTGCTTGCAGATCCGAATCCTAATATTTTACACAAATCATTGAAGAAGGTGATCTCAAATCTTAGTCTTAAACTTTAATCTAATTGATACTCTTTATCTTTAATGTTCCTTGTGTTGGACTCATGTTTGGTTGAGTGAAAATGAAATTGTAACAACATCTGTTGCGATCATACACTTGGGTTTCAACATTTGGGTAGTTCACTTGTTCTGCACAAAAGTTGCGGCTCAACTTGTTAGAAATTTGTTACGGTTTATGTCTGATTGCTGTTCGTTGTAATCTATGTATACGGTTTTGAGATACCATTGCGCTGCTCATCTCTGATCATAAATAATATGCTCCAAATGGCTCCTCAAGCAGCCCATGTGTGACCTCTCAATCTGCTCGTGAATGGATAGCATTATTCACTATATACCACTTTAGCATTATTCACAACATACCACTTGGATATTAGGTTCTTCCATAGTGTATCGATGTCTCATTCAACATTTTATAATTTGTTCTCTCAAAAAAAAAACATATAATTTGTCAACTCACGAACTGCCACTTAACACTTTTGGACTATTCAATAGTCATGTCAAATTTTATGTTCCAAAGTAGATGAATACTATCAAACGCATCGGGTGCTAATAGACGAAGGGTTTCGAGCATCACAGCTATCTGAAACATGCAAAATATGGGTCATGTGGTGGCCATTTTAAGCCGGATTTTCTTCGTTGCTCATGATGAATTTCAATCTATCAACGAGTAAGATCTATGAGTTCTGAATGCCACCGAGTATCATACTTGAAGTATGTGGCTCACCGACTTAGATATCTGATCGCAGATTCATTATTTTTGTATCTCTCATACTTGCAGAAGCTCTCATTGGATATATAATTGATTGTTCGTTATCTGATCAGGAGTTGAGTTTAAATGGAAGATAGGAAGTTGTATGAAACTATAGCAAGCATTTGACATGCGTTGGTTCTGAATGAACAGGCCATTGATTACATGCACATACTTTTGTTCCGAGCTGAATTTCCAAATATCAGATCCAAAGTCTTGAATTTCTGCATATCCTTTTCAAATTTATGAATCCTGAAATAAAAATCAAAGCACAAGCTCATGAGATGAACCGTACTATGATGAGTAAAGGAGTCAATGACCTGATCATGGCATGTTATCTATTTAGCAGGGTGATTATGGTGAGATCTCAGCTAAGATCTCGCCTCATTGTGGTTGTGAAGAGACTATTTCAATGTTGAAAGGATCCTATGCCAATGCTTCATCATTTTCAGGAAAGCTCAGATTTCAATCTTGATTGTGCTTATTGCCTCTGAACCCAAAGCAGATATGCTGCAAGTTGCTGTTAGAAATCAATATTTTACACGATATCAGCTTGGATTAAGGATCTAAATCTTTGAAGACTGTATTCAGTCACCCCAATCACCAGACAAGAAAAAAAGAGAGTGAAGGTACCGAGTACTCGGTTGTACTCTGTGAAACATGTACATTGAGGATGCATGAAAGGTAAACAAAAACTCTCTTCTGATTGGAAACCCAAAATCTGAAATCAATCACAAATCTGTGGTTTTAAACCAAGATTGGACCACAAATCTGAATCAACAAATGCATTACCCCATGTGTAATTGTGGGTACTGGGGACGATGGATGGGGAAAAGGTGGGTCATACTTGCCCTGAACAAGAACAACATAGAGATTAAATTCTCAGCTCCACTTGTCATTTCAGACCAAACACCCACATGATCTTGTCCACTCACTTACCCCATATATACCCCCCTCACCCTTCACAAACTCTTCATCACCAAAACTCAAACTCGATCTCTCCTCTCTCTCAACAAAAGCTTCTCTCAAATTTTAACTTTTCACTCAGTTGCAAATGGCTTTGATCAAGAAGTCTAACAAGGTGGCACAGGGAGCAGTATTGAAGCAAATACTGAAGAGGTGTTCAAGCCTTGGCAAACATAATAACAATGTGGGTGGTGATGAGCTGCCTTTGGATGTGCCCAAGGGCCATTTTGCGGTGTATGTGGGTGAGAACAGGAGCAGGTTCATTGTGCCCATCTCATTCTTGAGCCATCCTGAGTTCCAAACTCTATTGAGAAAGGCAGAGGAGGAGTTTGGGTTCAATCATGACATGGGACTCACCATTCCTTGTGAAGAGAACATGTTCATCAAGACCATTAATGGGCTAGTTTCTGTTAATTAAGTTTTTAGGAGAGGATGAAGGATGACTGATACCGCTGTGGCTTTTTTCCTTGAGTCCCCCCCCCCCCCCCCCCCCCGCCTTTTTTTGAGATCTCCTCAACTTGACTTGTAAGGATTTTGACCCAAAACACATTGGATCATTGTATGGGTTGGATTAATTTGTATGTTACATTAATTTAGTGCGGTGTGCGATTGCGCCGCCCTGTATGGAGCTAATTTTACTCAATGAAGAACTGGAATTCATTCCTTTATTATTTTATTTTTTTCAAGCTTATAGTCTCTGTTTAATACTCATCTCTCTCTGAGTTCAGTTCATGAATCTGTTATGAGTGAAGTTTTTGCTTTGGAATACTTCTAACCGTGGAGCTGGATTGGCTGTTTGTGCTGTTAATTAGTGAAAGCTATACTTATTTGGCATCAATTTGGATCTTGAAGCTGATTAATGACATGCAGTAACTCCAGAGTAAATTTATGAATCAAGTCCTGAGCTCCTTGTTTGTGTGATCATAGCTTTGCTTCTGTGTTGATTTGTATTTTGCTTCAATTTAGAAACTCGCATAATAGAAAAACAGTAGTCGAGGTTTACAGACCCTGAGTTCAAACCTTGTTAACTCTAATCTGCAAAATCTTCACATTAAAAACATTCAAATTTTCAGTAACTTTGCCGTAAAAAATTCCTTCTTCCGTGTGACTTACTCATCGGTTCGATTTTAATTTTACTCTGTACCTTTGAATTTTTTATAATTTTAATGAAATGCTTATCGGGTGTGGGTCTCTTAAACCATTCCATGTTTCTTAGTAAAGGTATCAAATTCAGGTTTATATCAGATATATTAAGTGGGATAATTTTTTTTCTCTTCAGACCAAATATGACATTCATTCAAGCAGAAAAATCGGCAAATCAATCTATTTTGGCTTCTTCCAACTCCCATATTCATGGCGTTTTTACTTTTTATACAAATTTTACCTCGCTGTAAGCCACAAGGTACAGGCTATGTCCTCTTTAATGGAGAGAAGCCCATGATGCCTCTTTAGCTCTCAGCCACAGATATCTTCTTGAGCTCTGACGTCTTCAAACAACAGCTTTTCTATCATGTTCTCTGCTCTTGATGCAACACAGCATGTGCAGAAAAGAACCAATTGCAACAAACGTTAAAATATCTGGGCATCACTCGTCCCTTAATTAGCTTGGTTTACTTCTATAATTTGTTGGCATTTGGTTCTGTGTTTATTTTATCTGTTGGCCTTAGCTGAACTCTCCCAGCTAAACGCATGCGCAGATTGTAAGGGTAGCATGAAGGTTTTGCTGCTCCAAACATCAGGGATTGACAGTGAATAAAATATTTGGGGTGCAATCCTTGCAGATCCTGATCCTAAATATTTTACACAAAGCATGGAAGAAGGTAATCTTAAATCTTAGTCTTAAACTGTAATCTAATTGATACTCTATTTTGAATATTCCTTGTGTTGGACGCATGTTTGGTTGAGTGAAAATGAAACTGTAACAACATGTGTTCCAATCACCAACTCGGCCAGCTCAGTTGGTATAGGGGTCGTCTCCACAAAAAAAAAGAGGACAAGTTCACGAGATGAACCATTCTATGATGAGAAAAGGAGTCAATGACCTGATCATGGCATGTTCTCTATTTAGCATGCAAGGGATGATTATGGTGAGGTCTCAGCTAAAATCTTGCCTCATTGTGGTTGTGGTTGTGAGAGGCTAATTCAAATGTTGACGAGGATCCTATGCCAATCCCTCATCATTTTCAGGAAAGCTCAGATTTCAATCTTGATTGGGTTTTATTGCCTCTGAAACGAAAGCAGATATGCTGCATCTGTTTAGAGATATGTGATTTGGTTCTTTCTGTACAGGTCCTTCAAAACAGAGATATTTCCATATTAGTTCCCAAAACATCTATATTTGGTATCAGGTTCCTATAATACATCCCGGCACAGGACCGTCAGCGTCGGCCTATTCCGTCCGAAAGCTGACCTTAGCCTACAATAGAACTCTAAGTTACACAAGTAATTTACCTTTTCGAAAGCAAGAGATAAAAACGGCATATTTAAGTAGAGAGACTGAAGAATTTGGATTTAACTTTTAAGACAGGAATAGAGAGATTTGAGGATTTGATACACCTCAAACAAATATTGAGATCTGAGGTCTCGTTTGGCAACAATGTTTCCGAAACATTAGTTTTGTTTAAGCTGAAACGAAACTGCGGTAGCATGTATGTAAACAACGGTTTTGTAGAAATGAGGTTTTGCAAAGTTTAGGGTTGTTTGGTAATGTATTTTGAAGCCAAGGTTTCCTTGAAAGTCGTGGTGTAATAAGTAGAGCGGCTTAGAACTTTCTGAAACCCCAACCGTTTTGGAGTGTATACAATGAGGAAACATACAATATGAGTGCAGTTTCCAAACTGCACACCACATGAGGCCCAGAGGCTTTTTTTACACATAGCCTCCTGACCTTATGGGATCTGCAGTTATGGGCCTGCATGCGGTTTCGATCCCTCAAAGTTTTTTGAAACTATGATTTGGAAAATTCTATTTTGGTTGCTAAACAGCTCTCTGTCACAGCCTTTGAGTCTCTTCTAATTTCTAATCTTCACGAAAACATGATTTTGGAAACCGTGACCCTGTTACCAAACGAGGTCTAAAGGGCAAGCATTGCAATCTCTTTAAGAGAGACTAAAGGGCAAGCAATCATGAAGACGACTTGATCTACGGTCATTCCCAAAAAAAAAAATAATAATTTGGAGTGAAATAATTGAGAGATTTGCAGCTATAAATGGCCATCTTTTCTATGGTCCTGTTGATAATAACTTAATTAGTGTCTAGTCTGAGAGCGACGGTAACTAAGGGGCTGTTTGGTTGGAGGATTATGAAATTTGGATTCCAAAAATAGTACGGTTGAAATTTCTGGATTTGGTAATTTGTTGTTTGGTTTGTTTTGGATTCCTAGTATTGGATTTGTAGATCCTTGTAATCTTTGTTTGGTTGGTGGAAAAAAAAATGGGATTTGGACTTAAGGATTTTAGAGAGAGATAGGAAGAGAGGATTGTTAAATAAATAAAGTGCATGGGCCCCATCTAAAAGTACAATGAATAGTGCCAAATCCTTGAGAATCCTTGAAAAATTTAAGGATTCATGAATTCTTCTTTTGTGGTGGGCCCCCCATACAAAACAAAGGAATCCTAAAAATCCTAATCTTGCAACCAAACACAAAATTGTGGAATCCTAGGATTCCACAATCCAAAATCCAAATCCAAACTCATAATCCCGCAACCAAACAGGCCCTAAGCCACACAACAGAAGGTAACATGAAACGTGGGTCCATGTGTGTCATCTTGATACTGACAAGTCCTGCCATTCTGATCCCAGCACATGCGACGAGCCGAAAATGCGCCTGCAGCCAATCAATTATTTATCCTTCTCAATAGCCAGAAAATTTGAACACCTCTATAGAAATATCATAAATGTATTTATCCTAGAGCTCTCATTTTTCCTAAGATATAATAAAAGCCATTGAAATTCGAAAGCGTGTTTTGTCTTTGTTTAAAATTTTGTTTCCTTATATAGCCTAGGTATGAATGGAATCTCCAAATCGCCATATTTCCTGGCTCAGCACGGATCTGCTCAAAACGGGCATTGAAGACTTTTTTTTTTATTATCAAATCTGGTTAAACATAGCTGTTTTGAAAAACACCTCCGGATACTTCGTAATTCCAAAAATACCTCCTAAAACTGCTAACCCAACTAAATAAGACCCTAAGGTTTACAAATGTTTCAAGCTCGGTTAGAAATACCCGTTAAGAGGTTAAAATTACCCTTTTGCCCCCATAACGGCTATATTGGACGTTTTAAATCCTCAAATCCTCCAGACCTAACCCTATCTCAGATCCCTTGAATTTGCAACGGTTCTTCGTCGAGCCGCTGCTCCAGCTCTTGTTCTTCATCCTCTTCAACCGTTGCCGCTCCAACTCCTGCTACTGCTCTTTTGAAGATTTTTTATCAAAGCTGGTTATCCACCGTCTGTGGTATAATGCACGGACGGTATGATTTAGCAAGAGAAAAAAATATATTCTAAACAATAGGATCTGCAATTTAATTTAATGTCGATCGTTCGTGTATTATATCACCGACCGTAGATGATCAGGTTTGACAAAAAAGCTTCAAAGCAGGCTTTGACCCGGTCCATAGACATGTGGAAACTATTTTGATTATCTTCACATGCAATTGTGGTCTAGGTTATTAAGGTTTTGGGTTTGAAGGCGCCAGTCATATCATGTTATCTTTAAATAAAAGGGCACGCATGTTGAGAATTGTTTTTGCTCACCTCAATAGTATTTTAATCGTAATCAAGTTAAACCATCTTTGATATGTTATTTTTATCAGACTATACACAATACAACATCTGACTAGATCAAATAATACAAGTGGTTGTGACCGATCCCTTTCGAACGACGATGGATGGATAATAGATACCAGACTCTCTAGCGATCCATTCAATTGCTCATTTCTCAACCTCATCATGCATGTCTTCTTCCTTCAACTTGCAAGATTTTTGGTGCAACTTGCTTGGGGGAAGCAAATTGTGCTCCACTGATGTCCAAATTTGGATTTGATACATCATCCCATCACTAGATCACTATACTTTTTTTCGTTTTGGACTTATTAAGATACGGACATTTTACATAGGTTACTACTGTAAATCTGGTATTGCGACCAAACTACTAAACAATTACCAACCAACGGCAAATCATCATGGTCATTTAAGACTTCATGGATGCTTTTTACAAAGGGTTAATTACATATGACAATGGTCAACTCACAATCCCACGCTAATTGGCCGAAAGTAGTTTGAGAATTCTCTCTTTTTCTCTCTTTCCACGTGTGTACCAATAATTTCTCGGATTGAGAAATTAACCCTCTAAATTGTTGCTTTTCTTTTAGCAATGTTCTTGCAATATCTATACAAAGCTTGGTTTGGGATTGATAAGGCTCATGAACGGGAATTTCCAAGATTACGACACGTGGCAGATGACGTGTCGTCCACGTAAACCGACTAGGCTTCTGGTGGCTGCGGAGGTAGAATAAATGTGGTGGATTGTGGACTTTCCTCGGGGTCTCGTCTCCGAGCTTACATCCCCATTCCTCGGTCCCGAGCCATCCAGCAGCCGAACTTACCCCTCTTCGCTCGTCTCCGAGCTGTTGCAGGGCTGAGCTTCCTCGGACTCCCGGCTAGCCTCCGAGCCATCCATCAAGCTGAGCATCCTCGGCTTCTCCGATCAACCGAGAGCGCGGAACCCAAGCGTCTCCGCAACGGCTCCGTATATCTCGCCAAAGCGAGATATCCGCCGCCCCACGTTCCGCATCCCACGCCGGCGCATCCCTCCATTAATGAGTGTATCCCGCCATTGACGCGGGCGTAACTAACGGAGAGAATTTTGCGACGGCTCGCTCCATATGGCCGCTATATAAACACCTCTTTCAGACGACTCAGGTAACTCGAACTCATTCTAATACGCCGCTATCCTGCTCTTATTCCACGGTACTAAATTGATGGTCGGAGGGTCCTACGGTGGTTTCCCACCCGGGACTTCCCTTGCAGATAGCTCGGCGTTAACAACATCAGACGACCCATTAAGATCCACACAACAATTCTCATATCCAATCTCAACCGTTAAAATCCACTCGCAGCCAGATCGACGGAGAACGATATCTGAGGGAGATTCCGACCTCCATCAGTTGGCACCGTCTGTGAAAAAAGCTAAAGTTTCTCCACCCATAAGTTGATCTTCCGCTCTCGATCCGATGGAAAGCAACAATCGCGACGATCTCAGCACGAGCCGCCCCGTTCCCCATAACGGAGGCGGGAGCGGTCTTACTACCCCTCCTAATATCATCAACGCTCTATCCGCTAGGATCGACAGGCTCACGACGATGGTGGGCGCGCTCGCCCGCGTCCAAGCGGCCGGCCACCAAGCCGCGGTCCCCTTCCCTGGGACGGCGACGTACGCATGCTGGCGGGAACACGCACTCAGGCCCTTGACCTCAATCGCGCTCACCCTGATGTAAACGAACGTCGGAGCGCCGATTCCGGTAGCTACAACTTGTATGCGAGGAATGATTCAATGAACCGATAAGCCGGACAGTTCGACGCCCCGATCTCAGAGGAGACCAGGCCATCACGCTGACATCCGCCGCATTCTCTCACCCTCTGAGAAGGTGTCGGTCAATTCGCTTGGTTCCAGGCATGACCGACGCCCCTACTCCCATCGGGGCCGCAAAAACGGCGAATGTCGGGACTACTCAAGAAGGGCCTCGCCCGAGGAATTAAGAAATGTGATAGAGCGAAACAAAAGCCTCACTGTCGCACAAGCCAGGAGCAGAGATGGCCGGCGCTCCGAATATGGGGAATCCTCAGGGTACCACCAACGAATCGAGGCCCTCGAAAAGAAAATTGAGGACATATGACAGGACGACCACGCGGCCGGCGAAGGGGCGAAGTACTCTGCTGATTCACTCACGAGACCCTTCACAGAGCGGCTCCTTACCAAGCACGTCTCGTCCTGGAACAAGCCGCCCAAAGTGCTTTTATTTGATGGGAAGTCTGAACCGAAGGACCACTTGGACGCGTTCACAGCCGCCATGAGCTTCCAAGACAACTCGGATGCGGCTCAATGCAGAGCTTTCCCAACCACCCTTATCCGAGCTGGTTGGGATTGGTTCCGGGGGCTAGCGCCGCACTGCATCTCGACCTTTGACGAGCTGGCTACCCAATTCCTCGGTCATTTTGTCGCGACAGAAGAAGACGGTCGACTACTTGTTCACCGTCAAAAGCGGAGACAAGGAATCCTTCAAAGGGTATGTCACCCGCTTCAACAATGCCCTCCTGGAGTTTCCTGAGCACCGCGATGAAACAGTTATCACCGTGCTGAAGTCGATTCTTAGGCACAAAGAGTGGCTCCACTTTTTTGCATTGGCGCAACCAAAGACCATGGCCGAAGTGAAAGCATGGACCGAGCGAGATATCCAACTCGAGTCAGAAATGAACTCCAACCGGCCCAAAGGCGACCAAGCAGACTAGAAGAAGAGGGACAGGGAAAAGAAAAAGAAAGTCGATCGTCCGAAACCTTATTTCGCAAGGTTCCAGGAGTACACCCCTCTGAACATTTCCCAGACCGAATTGTTGGAGGAAGCTAAGGGCGAGAGGTTCTTTAAGCTCCCGCCAGCTACCCAAAGGACGGGCAAGCGACTCCGTAGCCCGTACTGCGCCTATCACAGGTCACAGGGTCACCCAACTGAGAGTTCCAAACAGCTCCGCGATTATATCGAGGAACGGATCCGCTCTGGTCACCTGGCGAAATACCTATGGGATAAACGACAGATGGAGCGGGAGCAAAAAGACCTAGCCCCTCCCGGGGAGTTAACAATCGGGCAAATCATGGTCATTTCGGCAGATCCAGCTCTGGGAAGTAGGGGGAACCACCACCTCTTGCCAGTCGAGGGCGTAAACAATTCACCCCATAAGAAGTGCAAGAAGGATGACCCGATCATCTTCACCGATGAAGACCTTCATGACATATCACTTCCTCACAATGACCCTCTTGTGATAACGGCCCGAGTTCACCATTACGGGGTCCAAAGAATATAGGTCAATTCAGGGAGCTCGGCAGATATTCTGTTCTATGACTGTTTCTAGCGTATGGGGTTAGGTTCATCCGACCTTCAGCCGACCTCCCATGTCCTCTCTGGGTTCACCAACCATTCCGTCCCGACCGAGAGATCGGTCACCCTCCTCCTCAACATTGGAGAAGCGGGCAAGACGTGAACCGTACCGGTAAACTTCCTCGTTGCTAAGGTTCCGTCGTCCTATAACATTCTCCTGGGACGCCCTACCTTAAACGCCTTCCGGGCTCAGATCTTAACTTATCACCTTGCGCTCAAATTTCCTTTGGATAATGGGGGGATAGTCTGGGCCTATGGGGACCAGCAAACGCCAGAATTTGCCTCGCCTTGACGTCCCCCGCCGGAGAGCAGGACAACGATTTTGAAGACACGCATGATTTCCAGGGGTCTTTAGATACACGCGATGACCAAAAGAAAGTTCGAGGTGCCCCGGTGGAAGCGTTGACTGAAGTTCCCCTAATAGAGGGAGTCGACGGCCGGACAGTCCAGATCGGCTCTCTCTTGACAGGGGACACCCCCGAAGGCCTGATCCGGTTCTTCCGAGATAATTTGGACGTATTCGCTTGGACTCCAGCGGTCATGCCCGGGATCAAGCTTGAAGTGATCTCCCATAAGATCGGGGTCGACCCGAAGGCCCGCCCGATCCAACAAAAGAAGAGATGTTTTGCACTGGTTAAACAAAGGGCGATAGAAGACGAGATGGATCGATTGCTCGCCGCCAACTTCATCAGAAACCTAAACTACTCGGATTGGCTGGCGAATGTGGTCATGGTCAAGAAGGCAAACGAGAAATGGCGCATGTGCGTCGATTTCATGGACTTAAACAAAGCTTGCCCCAAAGACAACTATCCATTTTCTCGGATAGACCAGCTAGTGGACAGCTCGGCCGGACATGAATTACTGAGCTTCATTAACGCTTTCTCCTGTTACAATCAGATCCGGATGAATCCAACCGACAAGGAGCTTACCGCCTTCACCACTGATCGGGGAGTCTACTACTACAAAGTGATGCCTTTTGGACTCAAGAACGCCGGGGCCACGTATTAGCGGTTGGTCAACAAGCTGTTCAAACCGCAGATTAGGAGAAACATGGAAGTCTACGTCGATGATATGCTCATAAAATCTGCCTCGTCAGCCGGCACACTAAGGACCTCGGCGAGACATTCGACGTCCTAAGCAAGTACAAGATGAAGCTGAATCCATCTAAATGCACGTTTGGAATCACCAATGGGAAGTTCCTCGGGTTCATGGTTACCCACCGAGGAATCGAAGCGAACCCAGAAAAAATTAGTGCCATCCTCAACATGGCAACGCCCAAGAGCAATGCCGATATCATGCGACTTACGGGGAGGGTGGCTGCCCTGAGTCGCTTTATGTCCAGATCCGGAGAGAAGTGCCTCCCTTTCTTCAGGGCCCTAAGGAAAATTCCTAAGTTCGAATGGTCTGAGGAGTGCCAGAACGCTTTCGAACAACTCAAGGTGCACCTAGCAACCCCACCGCTTCTCACCCGACCGGTCGAGGGCGACGAGCTATTACTAAAACTAGCCGTCTCCGACCAAGCTGCAGGCTCAGTGCTCGTCATAGAATTCGAAAGAATACAGAGACTGGTCTACTACGTGAGCTATATTTTCAAGGACGCGGAAACAAGATACCCGGCCATAGAGAAAATAGTCCTAGCTCTTGTCGTCACCTCTAGGAACTTCGACACTATTTCTAAGCGTACACGATCATCGTCCTCATTGAGCGACCTTTAGGGTATATCATCGCCTCACCCGAATCATCAGGTCGTCTGGAGAAATAGAGGTGGGAGTTGTCTCAATTCGACAGCAAATACCTCCCCAGACAAGCTATCAAAGCACAGATCTTAGCCGATTTTGTTGTCAAATACACCATCCCTACTAAAGAAGGAATGGCAGCGTGGGGCCCCGAACCACGACCCTCGGTCGAGGAGGTGCCCGGCCCTATCCCGTACTGGTTACTCTATATGGAAGGATCCTCCACAGAGGAAGGGAGCGAGGCTGGCCTGATCATCTGTGACCTGGATGAGATAGAAATGGAGTACTCTCTAAAGCTCGGTTTTAGGGCGTCGAACAATGTCGCAGAATACGAGGCCTTGTTGGCAGGGGTACGAATTGCTTCTGGGGTAGGGCTAAAGACTATCAAGGTATGCAGCGACTCCGCACTAGTCGTTGGCCAAGTAACCAAACGTTTCGAGGCCCGAGAGCCACTTATGATAAAATACATGGCTGAGGTAAAAAGGCTTCAGAAAAATTTCGACGAAATCCAAGTGGAGCAGATTCCCAGGAACTTGAACACCCAGGCCGACGCCTTGAGCAAGCTCGCTTCTTCCTATTCGTCCAATCATAAACGAAATATCTTCTTAGAAGTCTTACCACGACCCAGGGTGGAAGATGGAGAGGTAACACTCCAAATCTACACAACTCAGGAAGAAGAAAAAGATTGGAGAAAGCCCCTCGTGGAATTCCTGAAGGGCGGTGTACTTCCGGAAGACCGGGGAGAGGTTCGCCGGCTTCGGGCAAAATCACGCCATTTCATCTAGAGCAATGGAAACCTGTACAAGAAGTCATACACTCAGCCTCTGCTCCGGTGCGTCGACCCCGACGAGGCAGACTGCGTTCTACGAGAGATACATGAAGGGGTCGGGGAGTGCATCAAAGGGACCGTACCCTGGTCCAGAAGACGCTGCTCCAAGGGTACTATTGGCCGAGAATAAACCAGGATGCCGAGAAGCTGGTCAAAAGATGCAAGAACTGCCAACTCTTCGGCAGCATACTTCGTCTCCCCGCCACCGAACTAATGCCACTCAGTTCCCCTTGGCCGTTTGCGCAATGGGGGATGAATATGGTGGGCCAACTCCCCACCGACACGGGTGGACACAGATACATCCTTGTCGCTGTGGACTACTTCACAAAGTGGATAAAGGCCATGCCCATTAGGAAACCGGACGCCGCCTCTACGATAAAATTCCCACAGAACAATATAATCTCCCGATTTCGAATCCCGAGGTGCATAGTTACCGTGTTAGTGACATATGCTCTAGAGGCCATTATTGTATCATACTGGTTTGTATATTACTTAATGGAAGCTTGGGATATTCACAGTTGTATTGACAGTCTTGCTCAAAATGGTAGTATGCTACTTGGTTTGTTTCTGCATCAATATGTGCATGTGTTTCTTTTAGCATATCGCTTATATATATTGGTAGAGCCCTTGGGATCTTTTCTTGATTACCAACATTATGATGGCAGTCATACTAGTGGGGGCTGGGTAGTCCATAAAGTACATCCTTATACAGGTCCATAGTCGTAGGATTATCGAGACTGGGCATCGATACTTCGGAGTAGACTAGTGTATACGCTTCTCATCCCAACAGGGGAGATGGTCTGTCCCACAGCCATTAGTACGTCTTACTGGAGATAGTATGCAGGTGCTCATTAGGTTATAAGTACACTATACATGACTCGTCGGGGACTGCAGGTGGGTATTATACCTATCGTCGGGTAGCAGTTCCTAGATGACATGAGTACAGCTTAGTCCGTCGACTTGACACTGCTACTTCGCCTCGAGTTTGTTCCTACTGTACTTTGATTACTACCCTACCATAGCTCAAAGGAGTCATGAAAACAGGTAGTAGTTGGGTGCAGTCCCGAAGCACTTGGAGGCAGTGGCGGTTAGAGAGGATTCGTTTCTCCCGGTATTGGGGGTTGATATCATGCTGTGTTTGGAGAGCCATTACACAAAGTCCCTGACCAGGGCAAGTAAGATTTACTGGTAGATATTCCAGTAGTTTCTCAGGGTGTTTTGGGCTACACTCCGGCACGACTTATTGCGCTATTAGGGGTCTGACGGTTACCGCCCCTAGGCCCGATATGCGATACTCTTAGACGAACAGACCGGACTGTACATAGATTGTTACATTCAGGCTCAGTAGCAGTTCGGATGGGTTTGCTCATCGGCCTTCTTATCGACAGATACCTGGGTAGCCATTACGTGCAGCTAGTACCGCTTGCGGTTAAACCCACCGCCAGCGTACTGTTGAGTCTTTAGAGTCTCATACAGAGGGTTTCCCTGCATCGGGCAAAAGATGTAGAGGCTGTATAGTTTTACGGCAGGACTTCGATCACGTGCGTGTACTTGTGCACGTATGATGATCGGGCGGATAATACTAGTGGGCTTTGGTTTAAGCCGGATCCTAGTATTATATTGATTGATTATTTTGGTCTCTTTGTATTCGTATTCTTCGGAATGCGGATGCAGGTATGTATATACGGATGAGGGGCATTCTCGTAATTTACTCGGGAAAGCTTCTAGAAGATGATATCTAATTAGGGTTTTATTCTTTTTGGATTAAACATTATTAGGTGGAGGAAATGAGGTGGAGTTTTACATTGAATCTAGCATGACTACTTGGTGACTCATGGTTATGACTCACTCTTTAGATATTTTGAAGCATGCTTGATATTTAGTTAGATATTTTATCTTCAAATATAAGTATGCTTCATTTTTTTAAAGAGAGGACAGCCAAGCTATTTCCGAGTTCACACTTCACTCTCATTTTCTTCAAGTCTTCTTCTTCTTCCTCTAAATCCTAAAAGCTCTAATGTGTTGAGAATCCTAGGGTTCCAAGAGAAAAAACACTCCATCTTCTTTCTCTACATCACCTAGGCCATCTAGTTTGGAAAGCTAGTTGCTCTAGTTACCTCGGATTTGAGGTTGGAGATTGGACTATAGACTCTCGGGTGGATCGTCATTGACTCGAGGAAGCTGACAAGGAAGCTTCGATCGGTTTCGATCCTCGGAGCCTATGATGATGAAGAGGACAGAGAGAAGACCCGAAGGACACGATACTACGATGTATAACATTCATCCGAGTAGTTAAACCTCAAGTAGTTTGCTAGTTAGGGTTTATGATCGATCCTTAGTTTTAGTCGGTGTTTGAATCCCGTAAAAATCATTTTTTGCAATTTCCGCCTCCCCGCGAACACGTGGGGTGTGCAAAATTGACTTACAGTGGTATCAGCGCCTCTCATAAACCTTAGATAGCCTGTAGCGATGTTAGAAATCCGTCGTTTTTTGTCGCGCAAAAACTGCCAACAAAAATAGTTTCCAAAAATTATGTTTTGAGTTGTTTGCACACCCCGCGAGCTCACGGTTTGAACCAAGAAGCCGCAGGGTGGAGCGTGCGCACCCCAGGAAAACCTCGGGGGGACCAAAGGCCGGGCCCACCCCCCAAGCCCACCACAAGGTGGCCTTGAGGGGTGGTGACCCGAGAGCACCCAAGAATGGTGCTCTCGGGTCTGCCTTCCTCTAGGAACCATTTCGTGGTGGCCCCCAGGGGTGGGTACCTCCATGAGGTCCCCCATTCGACAGTTAATTTTGGTATCTTTGCCTCCGCGAAGATTCGGGCGGGTTTCGAGTTCGTTTCGACTCCCGGATTGGCTTAAAACAATCGTTTTTGGAACTTTAGCTCACTGGATTTTTCAATTTTTGGAAAAATTGGTTTAGTTTGCTAATTGTGTGCGGAATTCTAATGTCGCGGTTACTTTACAAGATTTGTGATGTGTATATGTGTTTAGAAATGTCGACTAATTTCTATACGTCGATTATTCAGGGTTGCACATATCTGTGATGATGTTATGTTGTTTGTGTATATAAACTTGTTGGTTCGTCGTGGATGAATAGCCGGGATGTGAGATGAGAGTTTTCATTCTTTCATTCGATGTAAATTTGTAAAGTGATGTAATATTATTTTGCGGGGCACATCCGGGTTAAGGTTGTAGCCACCGTTGTATTATTTCTTTTACTGTTTTCTGCTCCTAGGATAGACCCAATGTGGGGTGCACAAACTACCGGGTACTTTGAAGTGCTGAGTGGCATACTCACCTTGTTGAAGTAGGTTGCTTCGCTTTGGGTATTTGGCTGGTAGTTTGCCGCACCTGTAGGGATCTAGGGTGGGGTTTGGTTATTCATCACGACCATGGAATCCGTCTTTCGTTACAGGATTAAACGAAATGCGGTATTCCTAGTATATCCAATGTGTTCATCTGTGATCTGGAATGCCTATTATTGCATGAGATGAATGTATATATCTATATATGATATCTAGTAGGTGTTGCTTATGTTTTGCATCCGCGCTAGTCCAGCCCCCGCTCTGTCGTTAGTTAAGTAACCTAACGGGTGATGACGGGGCCCGTGGCGAATGCGGATGGCATAAGCGTACGTCATATTTTCATTTCTTTCTGTGATGATATGTGAAAATGATGGGACCGCATTACATTAATGCAAAGCAAACAAACCAAAGATGAATTGTTGGAACAAATTTTAAAACCACTCGGTTTTTTCAAAACAACAAACTTTTAAAATGCGGAGGTTAAACCACTCCTTTTAAAAGCTATCAAGTTCCTTCAATTATATCAAGTTCACTACGTTCACGGTTTCGCCAAAACCATTCGTAGCCCTCCGTCATTTCATATGAATGTTCAGTAGTATTCAAGCTATGTTTGTCGACCTTCGCCAAGGCATAGTGATTGGTAGCTGCTGGATATTCATATGTAGCATAGATAGATGTGTTGGTTTGGGACAGTCGTATTACTTTTTTGGCCTTCGTCAAGGGTATATACGGGTGGGTTCAAATCAAGCTGGACAATGATGGGTAGAACTTGACATGTGACTTATGATTTATTGTCCTTCGTCATGGTCATAAGAGCATGGGGCAAAAATCCACATCGGGAGTTTCTAAGGAAACTGGAACTTGCTAGTGCTGCATACCATTTGGAGTGTGATAATGTTGGTAGGATTCCTTCAGGGTTATCACACAATGATATTTGGATCCCGATCCTACTGTGAGTATATGCTACTCCTCGGGAGATTTTTTCACTTAACGATCAATGCTATAAACCAAGTAGGTGTCTAGAAAGGTATTAGTGGGGCTACGCCTCAAGGGAAAAGAGGTTATTTAATTAAGGAACTTCGCGAAAGTGTCTTAAAACCACCCTCGAAGTACCGACACTAGCCTGGCTGAAGGGTTAAGCAAGTATTGTACGGTGAGATTAATCCTGACTAATTCTTCTTTTATGGTTTGCGGAAGGATTCGAGAAACAGTAGGAGTCATCATGTTTAGATAAACTAAAAACCAATCTAAACTTGCAAGAGCATCATGCTAAAGTATTTCTTCTCTTTCTCCTAATTGCAGCGACCAGTTGACCATACATAGGTTACAACTAGCTAATAAATTGACTGGGCCAGACTATATTAACTGGAAAGGGTTTGTCCAGATGTCCATTGCTTGTGACGAGCTGGACCACCTCATTACTACTTAAGCCCCCGCCATCCCAGGTCCAGTTTACACCGTCATGGATGATATCCGTAAGACAAGGGAAAAGGACAGTGCGAATGCCAAATGTCTCGTGTTGGCCTCAGTAGATGGTGAAAACCAGAGGCAGCACGAGAAGATGGACTTAGCTTCCATCTTCCTCCATAACAAATATGGAGAGCAATCTCGTATCGCAAGATATGAGACCTCGAACGAATTGCTTCAAGCGAGGTTGGCTATCGGGTCATCTGTAGGGGATAACATCCTTACAATGACTAGCTATATTGATGTGCTCACAGACTTGGAGACCACGTTGGAGAACAAGTCATATGCTGACTTGATTCTACAGTCCCTACCTTCTACTTACACCCTGAAGGAAACCAGGGAGACACCCGCTCTGCTTATTGGGGAATATTCATCTTCTGCATCCAAGGCGAAAGCAAAAGGGTGAGAAGAAAAAGACCTCCACAAAGTTGATATGCGGTGTCAGTAAGGTAGAGGGATAGGAAAGGGCAAAAGTTTCAGGGCTGACAGTAGGGAAGGAGGGATGTTCCTATTGTCACGGGAAAGGGCATTGGCAAAGGGATTGCAGGGCTTTGAAAGCCAGAATCCAGGATCCGAAGCATGTTATGGCTTCGACTTCGGGTGTGTTTGTAATTGAAAACTGTATGTCAATTAAGTCTACTTCCTGGGTGCTAGATACCGGATCAGGATCTCATATCTGTAATTCATTACAGACTTTGAGAAACTGTAGAGTTATCAAGGTAGGTGATATGACTCTCAGAGTTGCAAACGGAATGAGCTTGGACGCTGAATCCGTAGGGGAGTATCACCTAGGATTGACAAGTGGGCAGATATTGATTCTACGTAACTGTTTGTGTGTACCTAGTCTAGCTTGTAATATCATATCTGTATCATTACTTTCTAAGAAAGGATATGATTTTACATTTGTAAGCGATGTGGTCCACATCCACCTAAATCAAGCTTTGATTGGATCAGGTACATTAGATAACAGAATATACGTATTAAATCAAGCTCAAGTTTTCAGTGTCCAGAACACACTTAAAAGAAAGTCTCCGGAATTAAATCAGACTTTCTTAAGGCATTGTAGACTGGATCACATCAATGAAACACGGTTGACGAAGTTACATAGAAAAAGATATTTGGATCCGTTCGAATATCAGTCTTATGCAACTTGTCAATCTTGTCTCAAAGGAAAGAAGACAAAGACTCCGTTCACTGGACACGGAGTAAGAGCGAGCGAGCACTTGGGACTCATACACAACGATATGTGTGGTCCAATGTCTACACATGGGCAAAGTGGTTATTCCTATTTCATTACTTTTACGGATGATTTCTATAGGTATGGACATGTCTTCTTGATGAAGCATAAATCTGAGGCCTTTGAGAAATTCCGGGAATATAAGAATGAAGTGGAAAAACAAACAGGCAAAAGTATCAAGACACCGAGATCTGATCGAGGTGGTGAATAATTGAGTGCCGAGTTCCTGGATTACCTAAAAGAGAATGGTATTCTCTCTCAGCTTACTCTTCCATACACGCCACAACATAACGGTGTATCAGAGAGACGGAACAGAACCCTATTGGATATGGTTCGTTCCATGATGAGTAATGCTGAGTTGCCGCGATCCTTCTGGGGTTATGCACTAGAATCAGCTACATATCTTCTGAATAAGATTCCTACTAAGTCAGTGCCTACTACACCATATCAGATGTGGAGTGGGAAGAAACCCTATCTTAAGTACCTTAAGACATGGGGATGTCCAGCTTTTGTTAAAAAGCAGCATGCGGACAAGCTCGAGGCACGCTCAGTACTGTGTAAGTTTGTGGGATACCCAAAGAACTCCAGGAGGTATTATTTCTATTGCACGGAGGAACAAAAAGTCATTGTTTCTCGTCATGCCCACTTCTTGGAATCTGAATTTTTAGAAAATCAGAAAAGTGGGAGCGCAATAGAACTGGAAGAAATTCCAGAACCACAAACTATTACTGAAAGCTTGGTAGAACCAGATGTTTCAGAAGAACCGGACATCCCCGCGCCACTCCGCAGAACTAGTAAGTTGTCCCATCCACCCGAGAGATACTATGATTTTCTTATAGACAGGGATCGAGAGGATTGCATCATCGACGATGATGAGCCAACTAGCTTCCAGTAAGCCATTCAGAGCAGAGACTCGGTAAAATGGCTGGATGCAATGCGGACCGAGATGGAGTCCATGTACATCAACAAAGTATGGACTTTGGACATTTCTCCAGAAGGGGTATAACCCGTAGGCTGCAAATGGATCTTCATAAAGAAGATTGGTGTAGATGGACAGGTTGAAACCTATAAGGCTAGAGTTGTTGCAAAAGGTTTTCTTCAAAGACCTGATTTGGACTATGATGAAACTTTTTCTCCAGTGGCTATGCTCAAATCCATTCGGATCCTTCTTGCCATTGCTACCTGTTCATATCAGAATTTTGCATTATTATATTCCCCATTCTTAATCATATTGCAAATAAATAGGTGCTTTTGATCCATGTCTGTTAAATAGTTGCAGGTTACAGGTTCTCGGAACAATACAGCGAAAATGATGAAAAAACGCTACAAAAGTGAGACTACGACCAACAAATAGAAGAATCTATATGATGCCGCCTACAGTTTAAGGAACAAATGAAGATCAATGAACAGTTCGATTGCAAAAAGTACGACGGCAGCCCAAGATTCAAGACTTCAACACGAAGTAAACAGTAAAAGTCCACAACATTCTGCACTGTGGAAATCTGGAAGAAACTAGAAGGGATTCTGAAGAACCAAGAGAAGAAAATACAATAAAAAAGCAACATGAAGAAGCCCTCAGAAACTCAGCCCACAAGCCCATTAAACGGCCGCGGAACCGCGGCCAAACAAGGCTTATGGCCGCGGTTCCGCGGCCGTGCAGAACCCGTGTCGGCGCGTGTCCGTGCGTGTCGATGGAGTCGGTACGTTGACCTAGCTTTCTGAGGGTAGTTTTATAATTCTAGATGTGGATCATATGTAAACCTTAGGGTTTTTCCTTTCTATAAATAGGAAACCCTAAAGCCTAATTAGGTGTGCCTCTTTTGGGTGCCTCTTTTGAGATGCCTCTTTTTAATTCCTAGTTTAAAATTTCCATTCATTGTAATTGTCAAAGAGTGCATCAATAAAGTAAGTTTTCTTATCTTGAATTTCTTTTCTGCCCCAGTTATTTCTCTACAATTTTTTTATCTGCCGTAGTTATTTTCCGCACTTTAATTAGATTATTAAAAACCATAAAAATGAATTCCTTTGTTAATTCCTTAATGAGTGAGTAGTTCCTCACTTGTTAGGGTTAGGTTTAGGGAAGGTTTGAGAGATGAAAATCTCCCACCCTTTTCTTACCCATTCAATATTTTAAAATAGGAATCTATGCAAACCAAACACACACCGCTCACTACGGCACCCTATCCCACGAGGTAGCGGTGATTCCCTAGTTTAAGACCGGTTGTGATTGTTTTCCATAGAGGTTAGGGCTAAGTGTTAAGAAAGGACGGACAAGGACCAAAGCGAAGAAACCTAGTTTCTTCCCGATCGTGCTAATCCCCTTTGTTAACTATTACCTTAACACCTAAAAGTTCTTAATTAGGGCAAAGAAAGCGGTGAGAATAATTGACTTTCCAAACTAACATAATCCTAACCCTAGCAAGGTTTTAATCCTAATCAAACCCAACTTCAGTTTTTATTGAAAATCAAAACCTACCACAAATAGGAATTAACTCATTAGAACATAAAGAATAGGAATCCATCTCCCTGTGGACCGACCCGTACTCAACCGGCTGGCTGCAAAACGACACCGTTATTGATTGTGGTTAATTTTTGATTCAAAACACATAAGCACAAACTCCCTAACAATCAAATAGTGTCGTTGCCGGGGAGACGGTAGTCTCTTTCTTTGTGTAATTTCGGGTTAAAAAATATATATATATATAAATAAAATAAATTTTTTTAAAAATTATATAATTTGAAAAATTTTAAAACAAAAAAAAAAATAAATAAAAATAAAAATCATCTTGTTCTTTTTAAGAGGTATTGTGTGAATTGCGCAGGAATAGAAGATGGACTGATTCGGATCTGGAAAAATCCAGTGAACAAAACAGCAAACAGCAGATCTGAACATACAGAGGAGAGCAACAACAGACAACAGAAAACTTTTGGAGGCTTGAACTGACTATTTAACCGCGGATCCGCCGTACTTTCCTTCTTTTGACCGAGGAACCGCCGCGTGTTGCTGACGTCAGCAATTGGAAACTTCTCTGTAAGCATTCATTTCTTCTCTTCTGTCCTCTGAAATCCTCTGAAAAATTTTCCTGCAGGGTTCTTTGCGCAAAACTTCTCCCCCTTCTCCAATAACTTGATTTTGTGCAGGATTCTTTGCGCCGCAAACAAAAGAAAAAATTTTGGCAAGTGTTTTGGATTTTTGTGTGTTTACTGCTTTGCATTTTTTAAAACAGACTTTAAAGGGCTATAACACCAATCCAGATTGGGTGGGAATTTCATTACCCTTCCTAGGACCCCAAAAATCACAAAAAGCATTTGCATCAACCTTCGAGTTAATTAAAAAATATTAGACTCAGCCAATAAGGACTGTCGTGCTCGTTAGGACAAAGGAAAGGTTGTAGGCATCGGTCGTTTATCTAAACCTGACTTTGTGGTGCCTAGGCTAGACAAGTGGGAAGGGTAATTTTAAAAGGCCCGTCTCACGGTGATTCGTGAGCGGATCGCTCCTTTCTTTACTTGTGCTTATCTGGCCACAATTGGCGGTGAAGAGGCGATTCGAGGATCTCACAACTTGCCTTTTGGAACAGTTAGGAGCAGTCTAGTTGACTTAGGAGACCATAGCTCTAGGTTTGATTGTGCATATTTTAAACTGTGATTGTTTGAACTAATTCCGTATAAATTTTGCAAAACTTTTTCTAAAAAAAACACTTTCAAAAACTTCAAATCTCCAAAATCAAACAATTTTTTTAAAATAAAAATAAAAAAATAATAAAAAAATCATCACATTCTTCTCCTTTCTCACATCATGGGTACCCCACATCGCAAAACTCTTGCCGAACTTTGGTACCCTCAACCAGACATTAATTCTTACGCTCATCGTTTTGGTCGAATTACGGACGACCCTTCCATGCCCAAAATTTCTTTGAAAGATCGAATAGACGCATTTAGGAGAAACAGTTGGACTCCGCAATCCACTTTGTATCAATCATTTCAACCTTCACCACTTTCTTACGTTGATACCCCTTTTGAGAGTCCGGTGGTAACTCCGAAATCCATGTCTATTGCTGAACATATTGAACAATCTCGTAGCCGATCTTTCACTCCTTTCAACACTTCCAGTTCTTGGGATCAACAATTCTATTCACCTTTTTATCCAAATGTTGATCCTAATACCGTCCAACCATTCAATTCCTATTCATCTTACCCAACTGTTGCACCTTCCTTAGACATTGATTCTTGATTTGAATAGATTTTTAGATCAAAAATATTTGTTAACCGCAATCAAGAACGTCGTCGCTTGGTAGCTAGCCGGTGAATATGGGTCGGTCCACAGGGATGATGTGTATTTCCTAATTGTTCTAACGAGTTAATTCCAAATGGTGTTTGGATCTTTATCACTAAAACTAATTTGATTTAGACTAGGATTTAGAAATCTTGCTAGGGTTAGGTTTAGATTAAGTTTGGTAAAATAAAATTTCCCACCTCTTTCAATGCCCTAAATTAGATCTTTTTAGGTGTTATGGTAATTATTAATAAAGGGGATTAGGACGATCGGGAAGAACCGATGTTTCTTCCTCTAGGTCCTTGTCCGTCCTTTCTTAATCCTTACCCTAACCTCCATGGAAAATATGCATATCCGGTCTTTTATACTACGGTATCACCGTTACCTTGTGGATAGGGTGCCGTAAGGAGCGGAATATGTATGTATGCATGGAGTCCTAATTATTAACATGTGATGGGCAAAAAAGGGGTGAGAGATTCGCATCTCTCAAACCCTTCCCTATTCCTAACCCTAACAAGCGAGGAAACTAAGTGCTCGTTGAGGGATCTACAAAAGTCATAATTTTTATTTTGGTTTTAGAGTTAAGAAATTAATTAACTACTGCAGATTAATAAAAATTCTAATCTAGATTAAACTAAGGCAATTAAGAATTTTATCTAGGGCAGAAATTAAAAACTAATAACTAGGGCAAATAAAAAGAACTACTTACAAATTGATGCTCTCCAAAACTTGAAAAGAACTCTGAATTTTATTAATGAAAAGAGGCATGACCTAAAACAAGTTTTTGGGTCTCTATTTATAGGACATAGAAAACCCTAGGTTTACAATCACCGCACGTATGCTTTTACAAAAATACCCCTAGGAAGACTATTCAACGCGCCGCCAGACATTATGGAAAAATTTCGCCACTACGAGCTTAGCATGGCCGCGGAACCGCGGCCATAGGCCAGGTTTGGCCGCGGTTCCGCGGCCAAACAGTGAGCTTGGATGCTGATTTCTTCTGTTCTGCTTCTGGGTGTCTTTGTCTTCCTATTTGTTTGGTTGGTTCTTCAGAATGTTTTCCATTTCTCTTCCAGATCTCCACAGTGAGTAATGTAGTGGACTTTAACCGTTTGCTTTGTGTCGAAGTCTTGAACCTTGCGCTGCCGTTGTACTTGTGTGAACTTGTTCATTGATCTTCATTGTCCCTCAAAATTGGCATGATCAAGATTCCACCATTTATCGGTCGTAGTCTCACTTTTGCATCGTCTTTTGTCTTTTTCACTGTTTTTGTTCCGAGAACCTGTAACCTGTAACTATGTAGCAGACATGGGTCAAAAGCACCTGTTTATTTGTAAAATGAATAAGAATGGGGTTTATAAGAATGCAAAATTATGGTATGAACAAATACCCCCAAACTTATCTTTTGCTCATCCTCGAGCAAACCCAGTTTTATTCTTGAAAAAGACCTAGCCTCACTTTCGCAGGGAAACCCGATTGCACTGAGCTCGTGCAACAAGCCGTTAAACCTCTAGGTGTCCCTTGTAGGAGGAGTGTTGTCTCCTGAGGGTTTTCAGCGGATACTACCCACAAAATCCTATCGATTTGGCTTATCGACTTTTATTCTCCAATTAGGTTTTCTAATAAGAAACTCTATTATCTTTGACTCATAAATCATCCACCCGTATTCTTCACGCATCTTTATCATTCAACTTAAGATTATATATATTCTTCTGAATTTACTTAGCTTTAGGCATCTCTTAAGTTTTCCTTCTAGGGTTTTATCTCAACTTAGGAATTTTTATCATCTCTATTAAAAATATAAGTCCTATTCTTCATTCCTATCTCTTATCTAAACCCCAATCATATACCCCTATGTATGTGTATATATCACCCCTACACTTGGAAATTCAAATCAAGCAATCATACTCTTTTCCGTTGTCCAAAGCACTTCTTAATTGGTGAATTTTTTTAGATGAATTTTGCTCACACATCCTTCATGCGACCGTTAATACTTCTTGAGATACCAACAACCGATTATAAGATGTGTTTGCACATTAAAGCGTAATTCCTAGTCTTGTAACACCTAAGGCTTTAGCAGTGACTCCCAAACCAGTTAGTCTAAGGCACTAGGTGATGAAGCACCCTCGCTAAATATTTTTTTCTATTTATGCAGCTTTAAGTAATTACAAAAACCAGTGTTCATTTTTTTTTATCTCTTTATTCACACTTGTATTTTTAATTTATTTTCCTTCATACTAAGGACTTTCAGACAAGAGCATTTCAAGGTCTCCTCTACTATTCCAAGTTTCAAGGTTCGTGTTTGTGCAATTTGTAGGGTATATATTTTTAGAATCTAAACTTAAGCTTAGGAATTATTTTTCAAACTTATACTTTAATAAAAGTATCAATACTTTTCTCTTGTTTTAATTTAGCCCAAGAAGTCAACTCAAAATTTGCCTATTTCTAAATAAACTACAAAGACATATACTTTCTACCGTTAAATTTTAAGAAAGGTTATTTTTAGGGTTTTTAATTTACTAAGTCTAAGGTCTAGTTGTTCCTAGCTAGTTAACCGTCTTGTCAAACTCAAGTCAAATAAGGCCAAAATTGAATAATTTAATTTTTATAATTTTTAAAATTTTCAATTTTTATGGGTTTTTCTTTTTCTATATTATTTTATTTTTCAAATTTTTCAATTTTTATGATTTTTATATAAGGATGCAAATGCAAAAATATACATATGAATGCGAAGGAAGAAAACTTACCGAGCATACCCCCAAACTTAAACTGAACAGTGTCCTCACTGTCAGGCTGCATCAAGTGGGTCGAAAATGTCGGCATTTTCCTGTTTATTTTTTTTATATATATTTATATTTACAAATGATACACACCCCCAAATTTATTTGAAATAAAGTATTGGCAAGAAAATCAAAAATTTGGGGGTAAAATGGAGGAAGATTAATCAGTGTAAACCGTCTCCTGCAAAAACAGGAGCTCCTCCGATGTGTACGCAGTGAGGAACGGTTTCAATCGATGTCCGTTAATTTTAAATAAAGTACCGTCCTCCGGATTTTCAAGATCTACCGCACCGTGCGGATATACGGTGCGTACTAAAAATGGCCCTTTCCACCTAGATCTGAGCTTGTCGGGGTGAAAGTGTAACCGAGTGTCATAGAGTAAAACCTGTTGACCAGGTTTAAACGTTTTGCGCATAAGGTGTTTGTCATGGAACACCTTAGTTCGGTTTTTAACAATGACAGCATTATTATAAACCTCATCCCGCAGCTCTTCTAGTTCGTTTAATTGCAGATTTCGATTGCTGCCCGCATCTCCCATTAATAAATTCAACTTCTTGATCGCCCAAAATGCCTTGTGCTCAATCTCAACTGGTAGGTGGCAATGCTTCCCATAAACAAGCCGGTATGAAGACATACCAAGATCGGTCTTGTATGCAGTACGGAAAGCCCATAGTGCATCGATCAGTTTGTGTGACCAATCTTTATGGTTTTTAAAAACCGTTTTCTCCAAGATTTGCTTAATTTGCCGATTCGAAACCTTAGCTTGCCCACATGTTTGGGGATGGTATGGCGTTGACAGTTTGTGAGTAATGGAATATTTGCGCATTAAGGACTCAAAAGTCCTATTGCAGAAGTGAGATCCATTATCACTTATAATTGCTCGAGGGTGCCCAAACCGAGAAATGATATGTTCTTTAAGAAATCGAACGACAACCTTGTTATCATTCGTTCGGCTAGGCACAGCCTCGACCCATTTCGACATATAGTCAACAGCCAAAAGAATATACACATTCCCAAAGGAATTGGGAAATGGTCCCATGAAGTCTATTCCCCAAATATCAAAAATATCCACAACCAAAATTGGTTGGAGCGGCATTTCGTTTCTCCGCGATATCCGGCCCAAGTGTTGACACCGGGAGCATGTCTTGCAGTATTCATATGCATCCTTAAAGAGTCGTGGCCAATAGAAACCACACTGCAAGATTTTCTCGGCTGTCTTCTTTGGGCCAAAGTGCCCGCCACACGCTTGATCGTGGCAAAAAGACAGCACACTCTTAAACTCATATTCAGGCACACACCGACGAATGATTTGGTCGGAACGGTATTTAAAAAGATACGGTTCATCCCAGTAAAAGTGTTTTACTTGGGACAAGAATCGGAATTTATCCTGTTTCGACCAATCTTTAGGTATCAAGCCGGTGGCCAAGTAGTTTACTATATCAGCGAACCAAGGTTCGCAAGACACGGTTAAGAGTTGCTCATCGGGGAAATCATCTTTGATTGGAATTTCAAGTGTAGGCGAAGAAGGAAGTCGTGAAAGGTGATCGGCCACTACGTTTTCACATCCTCTTTTGTCCCTTATGACAAGGTCAAACTCTTGTAGTAAGAGGATCCAACGTATTAACCTCGATTTAGCATCCTTCTTCGCAAAAAGGTGGCGAAGAGCTGAATGATCCGTATACACAATCACTGGAGAGCCGATTAAATAAGGCCGGAATTTTTCAAGTGCAAACACAACTGCTAAAAATTCCTTTTCTGTTGTTGTGTAGTTTAGTTGGGCCTCATTTAATATTCGGCTAGCGTAATAAATTACGTGTGGCATCTTATTAATGTGTTGTCCAAGAAAAGCACCAATGGCGAAATCTGATGCGTCGCACATAATTTCGAATGGATGCGTCCAGTCTGGAGATGAAAGAATGGGCGCAGAAATGAGAGAGTGTTTCAATGACTCGAACGCTTCCATGCAAGTTGAGTCAAAATCAAATGTTGTGTCCTTGGCCAATAAGAGAGTCAAGGGTCTAGCAATCTTGCTAAAATCCTTGATGAACCGTCTATAAAAGCCGGCATGGCCAAGAAAAGCTCGGATGTCTTTGACGCATTTAGGAGGAGGAAGATTAGAACTGACCTCAATCTTGGCTTTATCAACCTCTATGTTGTTTTGCAAGATTACATGTCCTAAGACAATGCCCTCTCATACCATAAAGTAGCACTTCTCCCAATTTAAAGTTAGGTTCTTATCCCTACAGCGGGTAAGAACTGCGTCAAGGTATAGCAAACACTAGTCGAAGGAGTCACCAAAAATGGAGAAATCATCCATAAAAATCTCCAAAAACTTTTCAACCATGTCTGAAAAGATCCCCATCATACACCGCTGAAATGTAGCGGGTGCATTGCATAACCCAAAGGGCATGCGACGGTAAGCAAAAGTGCCGAAAGGACAAGTAAATGTGGTCTTGTCTTGATCCTTTTCGGCGATGGTGTTAGGTTTACCTAGCACCCTATGAAAGGTTTGGAAGCATCACATGTACCAAAGATTAGATTTTTATGGTGCTAAGTAAGCATACAAAGGATCTATCCTAGAAAATTAGGGTTACAAAACTGTAACCAACATCATAAGTAACAAAGACTAGGGTTTTGAGAGTACAACCTTTGTAACTCCCTACGCTAGACTCCTTGGCCACTTGAGGGTTGGAGAACGGTTAGCTTGAAGTCTTCTAGTGTTCACGACGATCAACCCGAAGCTCCTTTGTCCAAGCTAGCAACTTCACTTGATCAAGAGAAAAAATGAAGATAACACTCTAAACAAGTGGGCAAGACTTGTATAGAATGATATTGTGGTGGCTTTTCTCACTTCAAAAATCTAACTTGATGAGTATTTTGCTCACTACAAAAGTCTAGAGAGCAAAAGAAGAAGGAGGAAGAAGATGATGGCCTTTTAGAACAAGAGTGAAAAGAAAACTCTTATGAAGAAAATGAAAATATATGTATATATATTTTTCACTTCTTATCTCAAACCATGGTTTAATGATTAAGATATTATTGAATTTGAGTTAAAACATAAAAGGAAAGTTAATCCATGGTTAAAAGTAGGTGAGCATGGTTAGCTCAAAGAAGAGTGTAGAAACAAACCATGAATTATCCTTTCCTTTTTCATTTTGTTTTAACACAAATGCAATAATAATTCATATATATAAAACCATGGTGTGAGTCTTATATTTCCACCATTTTCTATGTATATACAACCATGAAAGATGATGTATGTATGTATGTGTGCATGCACATCCATATGTGCATGAATCATGAACGAATGCATACATGCATGCATACATCAAAAATACAAGAAAGGATTTCTAGTGAGAAAATAATGGTTAAATGATAAATCAATACTTGATTTATCAATCCGGCCATATCACATACGACCCAACCAAAAGCAAGCCGCCCGATTAATATACGGTATCTCATATGCGCATTTTAACCGGGTCCATGCGCATATCGCATACGCGCACCACAACGTTTCGTCTGGACTAGGTAACTCCTTTGTGGGACTCTAAGACTCGTCAATACGCCGGCAGTGGGTGATGATCATATCAAGCACCCCCAAGCCGCAAGCGGTCAGCTAAACGTAACGGCCACCCGGGTATTGAGCGATCAGAAGAAAACAAGCGAACCTGCTACAACTCCCGTCGAGCCAACCGGAAACATTACCGTACAGTCCTGTCTCTTCGTCAGATATGCTGCATATTGAGCCTAGGGATGGTCACGTCGACCCCCAATAACTCAATAAGTCGTGCCGGTGAATGGTCTATAACAGATCGAGAAACTACCGATAACACTTATCAGTAAATCTCAGCAGCCCTGGCCAGGGACTTACTGATATAACCATTCGAGCACAGCACAGCATCAACTCCCAATACCGGGAGAGACGAAACCCCTCCTATCGCTCATCGCCTTCGTGTGTCTCGGGACTGTACCCAACGGCCACCTGTTTGCACGACTCAGTAGAGCCGTGGTAGGGTGGTAATCAAAGTACAGTGGGAGAGCACACAAGACTCTATGACGATCTCGGGTCTACAGAATAACCTGCACCAGTGTCACCTGAGAACTGCTATCCGATGATAGATATAATTCCATATAGGAGTTCTTGGTGAGTCCGTCCAGTGTACCCAGTCACCACTGAGCACCCGTATATGATCTCGATGTCAAACATCGATGAATGTGGGAACATTCATCGCCCATCGTATGGGTCTAGTATCATATACGCTAGTCTACTCTGGTATATCAATGCCCCATCTCGATATACCTACGACTAGGGACATTCCAGGATATGCTTATAAACTACAGATGTCCCACTAGTATGATCTCCATCATAATCACAGTAGTCAAGCCGATATCCTCAGGGCTTTATCAGCATGTATGAATGAATAAAAGCATGATCAAATCAACATGTCAGATAAAGAAGAACCAGATAGCATACTATCATGTCGAGCATGAATGTACACTGAATATATATACATGTATAAATACATCCACTATCACATAATGGTATCTAGGGCATACATATATCCAACAATCTCCCACTTGCACTAAGGCCAGTTATTGGCGTATCTCATACCCAACATCTCAAAAAGTCGCTCATGCTGCGGCTGAGGGAGGGCCTTGGTGAAAGGATCCGCGGCGTTATTCTTTGTGTCTACTCTCTTAATCTCGATCTCGCGGCGATCTACTATCTCCCGGATCAAATGAAAGCGCCTCAGGATGTGTCTGGATCGCTGATGGGACCTGGGCTCCTTGGCCAATGCTATAGCCCCATTATTGTCACAATACAAAGGTATTGGATCAATAATGGTTGGAACTACTCCTAGCTCCGAGACGAACTTCTTCATCCAGACGGCTTCCTTGGCGGCATCATTCGCAGCAATGTACTCTGCTTCCATCGTAGAGTCTGCAATGGTATCCTGTTTGGAACTCTTCCAACTTACCTCCCCTCCATTGAGGGTAAATACAAACCCAGAGATAGATTTGCTGTCGTCCTTATCGCTCTGGAAGCTCGAATCGGTAAAGGCCTCCATTTGGAGATTTCCATTACCATATACCAAGAACAATTCTTTAGTCCTTCGTAAGTACTTAAGAATGTTCTTCACAGCTGTCCAGTGGTTCTCTCCTGGGTTGGATTGATACCTGCTTACAACACTAAGTGCATAAGCTACATCTGGGCGTGTACATAACATCGCATACATTATAGATCCTACTGCCGAAGCATAGGGTATAATGCTCATGCGAGCTCTCTCTTCATTGGTCTTTGGGCAAGAGTCCTTGGAGAGAGTGACCCCATGGCAAGCGGGTAAGGCACCCCTCTTAGAATCTTCCATACTAAACCTTTTTAGGATGGTGTTGATGTACCTGGTTTGGGACAATCCCAATAACCTCTTGGATCTATCCCTATAGATCCTTATGCCCAGAATGTATGTGGCATCACCCAGGTCCTTCATGGAGAACCTTAGTGATAAGAAAGATTTGACCGACTGTAGCATAGGAATATCATTTCCTATCAGAATAATTTCGTCCACGTACAATACGAGGAATGTGACAGCTCTCCCTACAGCCTTCTTATAAACACAAGGTTCATCTGGATTTTTGATGAAATCAAACTCTTTGATGACATCATCGAAATAGATGTTCCAACTCCGTGATGCCTGCTTTAACCCATATATGGATTTAAGCAACTTACATGCTTTCCCGCTGCTCCCACTGTCAATGAAGCCCTCTGGCTGATCCATATAAACACATTCTTCTAAATTTCCATTTAGAAATGCCGTTTTAACGTCCATCTGCCAGATTTCATAGTCGTAGTGAGCAGCAATAGCAAGTAGGATCCGAATGGATTTAAGCATGGCTACGGGTGAAAAAGCCTCGTCATAGTCCAAACCTGGTCTTTGACGAAAACCCTTCGCCACAAGTCTTGCCTTATAGGTCTCTACCTGCCCATCTACACCAATCTTTCTTTTAAAAATCCATTTGCACCCCACAGGTTTTACCCCAGGGGGTACAACGTCCAAAGTCCATACTTTGTTGGTGTACATAGACTCCATTTCGGATCTCATGGCATCCAGCCACTTCACAGAGTCTCCACTCGTGATAGCTTGCTGAAAACTGGTAGGATCATTATCATCCATGATGCAGTCTTCTCCGTCACCATCAATGAGGAAACCGTAGTACCTCTCCGGTGGGCGAGAAGTCCTACCAGACCTACGGAGTGGCCGAGGTTCCTCAGTTTCTATTGCAACAGCCGGTTCAATCAAATCGTCATTTGTAGTTTGTGTCTCTAGAACCTCTTCTAGATCCACCACCTTGCCATCATCTTTATCTGTGAAAAACTCTTTTTTCAAGAATGTGGCATACTGAGAAACAAACACTTTTTGTTCCTCTTTGTGGTAGAATAGATATCCATAAGAATTCTTTGGATACCCCACAAAATTACACATGACTGACCGTGTCTCGAGTTTGTCCGGATTTTGCTTTTTAACATAGGCCGGGCAACCCCAAATCTTAATTCTCTTAAGAGATGGTCTCTTCCCATGCCATATCTCATATGGCGTGGTAGACATGGTTTTGGTTGGGACCCTGTTCAGTAGAAACGCTGCAGTCTCTAATGCATGTCCCCAAAACGAGACAGGTAACTCAGCATCACTCATCATTGAACGGACCATATCTAATAGGGTCCGATTCCGTCGTTCTGACACACCGTTGTGCTGTGGTGTGTAAGGAGGAGTGAGCTGAGAGAGAATCCCATTCTCTTTTAGGAAGTTTGCAAATTCTGTACTGAGATATTCTCCACCTCGATCTGATCGAAGCATCTTGATACTCAAACCGGTTTGTTTTTCTACTTCTTGTTTATATTCAATGAATTTCTCGAAAGCTTCGGACTTGTGTTTTAATAAAAATACATGACCGAATCTTGAGAAATCGTCAGTGAACGTAATGAAGTATGAAAAACCGCCTCTAGCCTGTGTAGACATTGGCCCGCATACATCACTATGTATGGGGCCTAGGAGCACGGTAACTCTTTCTCCGTATCCGGTAAACGGAGTTTTGGTCATTTTACCCTTGATACAAGACTGGCAAGTCGCATAAGATTTATATTCAAAAGGTTTTAAATATCCATCTTTGTGTAACTTGTTTAGTCTTGTTTCGTTAATATGACCAAGTCTACAGTGCTAAAGAAAAGCTTCATTTAATTCTGAAAGTTTTCTTTTATTAGTGTGTTGTATACTGAAAACTGTATGTTGATTTAGGACGTATATCCCGTTATTTAGCGTACCATACCCAACCAACATTTGATTCAGGTGAATGTTCATAACATTGTTCTGCAATACAAAATTATATCCTTCATTGTATAACAAAGAAATGGATATTATATTACAAAGCATACTTGGTACAAAATAACATGGGTTCAAAACCAAAATACATCCAGATGGCAACCCTAAGTGATACTCTCCCACTGCAACTGTATGTACATTGAAACCATTTCCAACGCGGAGAGTATGGTCACCTGTCTTCAAAACTTTGCTATTTCTCAGCCCCTGCATAGAATTGCAAATGTGAGAACCTGAACCGGTATCTAATACCCAGGAAGCAGAGTTTATTGAAAAACAGTTTTCTGTCACAAACGCACCTGAAGCAGAAGCAACCCCATGCTTCTTCTTGAGATTTAAGTACTCCGTGCAGTTGCGCTTCCAATGTCATGTCTTGTGGCAATGAAAACATTCCCCTTTCCCCGAGTCTCCAGCTTTGGACTTTTCCTTTCCCTTCACCTTTTTAACTCCTCCCTTAGGATTGGTGGGCTTCTTCTTTTTCTTTCCCTTGGCCTTAGCCTTTGGACGAGAAGAGGAAGACTGTCCAACAGTCATAACGGGAGTTTTTGCTGATTTCATAGTGCTCTCTGCACTCCTTAACATATTAAGGAGTTCAGGGAGTTCCTTCTCCATGTTGTGCATGTTGAAGTTCACTATGAATTGAGCAAAGGTAGAGGGGAGGGACTGCAGAATAATATCTGTATATTGTTCATTGTCCATCGTCCATCCAAGGTCCTCAAGCTCTTCTATAAGAGCTATCATCTTCAGAACATGGTCTCCTACTGGTGTGCCAGGGGCCATTCGCATCTGAAACAATTTCTTTGATGCTTCGTATCGTAATACACGGGATTGCTCTCCATACAACTCCTTTGTATGGAGCAATATGGTTTGAATGTCCATATTCTCGTACTGCTTTTGATGTGTATTTTTCATCGATGCAAGCGCGAGGCATTTGGCCGTGGCACAGTCAGCGTCCCATGTCTTGCGGACTTCAATATCCGCAACTGAGGATTTTGGACCTGGGGTGGGCGGGGCTGAAGCCGTGAGGACATATGATACTTTATCATAAGTCAAGGCTATTTTCAGATTCCTCAGCCAGTCTTTATAATTGGTCCCATTCAGTTTGTTTTTATCTAGTAGAAGCTTGAGTCCAGTCATGGGCATCTGCCATTAAGAGAGAGAAAAGAATACACTCAGCGAAAGCTCTTGCAAAGATCAGATTGGTTATTATCTTGTCTAATCGATGTTTCCCACTGCTTTAATCAAGTTTTTCTTTCAAACCTTAAAAAGAAAACTAGGCAGGATTAATTACAGTCTACAACTTCGCTAACCGTTCAGCCAGGCCAGTGTTGGTACTTGAGGGAGGTTCCCCGTGCTTTCGCACGGACCTAATTAAAGTAAACCTCATTTTCCCAGAGGCGTAGCCCCGTTAACACCTTTCTAGACACCTAATGAGTTAGCTAATTGTAAACTGCAAAACTCTCCTAAGAGCAACTATTGCCCACAGTGGGATCGGGATCCAACCATCACATGGAAGGAATGCAATCTCATTGCAAATTTCAACTATTGAAATTCCCGATGTGGTTTTTACCCCTAGTACTTATGACCTTAACTAAGGTCAACAAATCATAAGTACCAGTCAAGTTCTACCCGTCATTTCTTGATTAATTAGACCCATTCATATGACCCTTAACTATGGTCAACAAAGTCGCATGGATGTCCTAATTAATCTGCATCATATGCAATGTAGGAAGACATCACTTAGCTACCGTATACTACGCCTTAACTATAGTCAACAAACGTAGCACGAATACTAAGTACTCTACTTCCTAAAATGACGGAGGGTTGCGGATGATTTTTTTTAAGAAAATCTTTAACGCTTTGAACTTGATATCGTTGTAGAATCAAATGGTTTTCAAAAGGAGTGGCTTAAGCTCCGCAGTTTTGAAATGTAGCTTTTTCATAAATAGCCGAGTGGTTTTCAAATCCGATTCTACAACATCTTTTTAGGTTTATTTTCTTTACATTAATCACATTAATGTAATCCCATCATTTAAGTCCTTAAGCCAATCACAGAAAAGAAACGAAAATAACACGTACGCTTATGCCATCCGCATTCGCCGCAATGTTCCGTTATGCACCATTAGGTTACTTAATTAACGGCACCGTTAGGTTACTTAACTAGCGCGGGTGTAAAACATAAGCAACGTCTACTATATATCATATATATAATATGTCATTCGTCTCAGATATCACAGAACACAGGCAGCAGAAACATAGATACAATGTGGGATATACTAGGACGTCCGTATTTAGTATTTAGCCAATAATAGAAAATACGGATTCCACAGTCGCGATGAATAGCCAAGCCCACACCCTGGACCCCTACGAGAGCGGCAAGCGACCCTACCAATTCTGGAGTTTAGGAGACCCGGTCTCGACTCCTCGAGATGGCCTCCCACTGAACCCCAGAACCCGGTCACCTGTGCTCCCCTCCTTGGGTCCATCCTAATGCGGAAAAGTAAATAATATACAACACTGGTGGCATCAATCTCAACCTGGAAGTGCCCCAAATAAAAGAATATTACATTACATTTAAATTTACATGAATGAAAAATAAAACTCTCATCTCACATAAAAACCCCCGGCTATTCGATCGCGACAATCCTGCACATCATTTCTCAGCAACACATAATATCATATATCATCAACGTAAGTAAGTATGCGTACCTCGATTGTCGTTGATGTATAGCAACAAAACCGGCGATATCGACATACTACACTTACGGTCACAGAAAAGAAAGTGTAAAACTACAATATTTGGAATTCACATTCTCTATAGACATCGTAAATGCGAAATATCACATACATCGTATTTCATGCCTAACGATATGAATTCCACATATTGCATCACATTCCAGATAAATAGACAGTATTAAACTTTTCGAACAAATGATCGAATACCCAAAATTTCCCAAAGCTCAACACTTGAGCGGAGTTCAAAAACTTCGGAACGTGCCACAGTAGTAGCGGTCCAGCCGTAGAAGGGTCAAGCCAACGCCTCACATGTGGCACGCCGTACTGCCCCAAACCCTAAGGTTCAAAAGGCAGTTCAAGACGGTCACATAATCGAGTTAAGGTTTATTACCTTCTAGAGGGTCCACCACAAAAAAAACTTGCACATATTTCCGAAAGATTTAAACCCCGTGAAAGAGTGAGTTAATGATATTCGTTCGAACACTTTAACACTTTCTAAATTACCCGGAAAAAACATGAAGTTAAAATTTCGATCGAATCATTGAACTCAAAACCATCCCCAGAACATTCATCACTGAAAACAGATTAAAAATACCTAAAAATATCAACAAGCAGTTATAGGTATTACTGTATAAAAACCATGCATTGACTCACCTGTACGGCCGTGGAACCGCGGCCCAAGCAAGCTTTGGCCGCGTTTCCGCGGCGGAAATGACTGTTCACTGCATCGTTTTTTACAGTGTTTCTTAGATTTGCTTGCTGAATTTTTTACATATTTTTAATTCTGAAAATAACCAGGTTTGAAAAAATGTCCAGAGAGGGTTCCAAAAACCCGTATTTCGGTTCGATCGGAATTTTTACTTCGCTAAAGTGTCGCCTAATGTTCTAGGTCGGCTTTGATACCAATGTTAGGTTTACCTAGCACCCTATGAAAGGTTTGGAAGCATCACATGTACCAAAGATTAGATTTTTATAGTGCTAAGTAAGCATACAAAGGATCTATCCTAGAAAATTAGGGTTACAAAACTTTAACCAACATCATAAGTAACAAAGACTAGGGTTTTGAGAGTACAACATTTGTAGCTCCCTACGCTAGACTCCTTGGCCACTTGAGGGTTGGAGAACGGTTAGCTTGAAGTCTTCTAGTGTCCACGACGATCCACCCGAAGCTCCTTTGTCCAAGCTAGTAACTTCACTTGATCAAGAGAAAAAATGAAGATAACACTCTAAACAAGTGGGCAAGACTTGTATAGAATGATGTTGTGGTGGCTTTTCTCACTTCAAAAATCTAACTTGATGAGTATTTTGCTCACTACAAAAGTCTAGAGAGCAAAAGAAGAAGGAGGAAGAAGATGATGGCCTTTTAGAACAAGAGTGAAAAGAAAACTCTTCTGAAGAAAATGAAAATATATGTATATATATTTTTCACTTCTCATCTCAAACCATGGTTTAATGATTAAGATATTATTGAATTTGAGTTAAAACATAAAAGGAAAGTTAATCCATGGTTAAAAGTAGGTGAGCATGGTTAGGTCAAAGAAGAGTGTAGAAACAAACCATGAATTATCCTTTCCTTTTTCATTTTGTTTTAACACAAATGCAATAATAATTCATATATATAAAACCATGGTGTGAGTCTTATATTGCCACCATTTTCTATGTATATACAACCATGAAAGATGATGTATGTATGTATGTGTGCATGCACATCCATATGTGCATGAATCATGAAAGAATGCATACATGCATGCATACATCAAAAATACAAGAAAGGATTTCTAGTGAGAAAATAATGGTTAAATGATAAATCAACACTTGATTTATCAATCCGGCCATATCACATACGACCCAACCAAAAGCAAGCCGCCCGATTAATATACGGTATCTCATATGCGCATTTTAACCGGGTCCATGCGCATATCGCATACGCGCACCACAACGTTTCGCCTGGACTAGGTAACTCCTTTGTGGGACTCTAAGACTCGTCAATACGCCGATAGTGGGTGATGATCATATCAAGCACCCCCAAGCCGCAAGCGGTCAGCTAAACGTAACGGCCATCCGGGTATTGAGCGATCAGAAGAAAACAAGCGAACCTGCTACAACTCCCGTCGAGCCAACCGGCAACACTACCGTACAGTCCGGTCTCTTCGTCAGATATGCTGCATATCGAGCCTAGGGATGGTCACGTCGACCCCAATAACTCAATAAGTCGTGCCGGTGAATGGTTTATAACAGATCGAGAAACTACCGATAACACTTATCAGTAAATCTCAGCAGCCCTGGCCAGGGACTTACTGATATAACCAGTCGAGCACAGCACAGCATCAACTCCCAATACCGGGAGAGACGAAACCCCTCCTATCGCTCATCGCCTTCATGTGTCTCGGGACTATACCCAACGGCCACCTGTTTCCACGACTCAGTAGAGCCGTGGTAGGGTGGTAACCAAAGTACAGTGGGAGAGCACACAAGACTCTATGACGATCTCGGGTCTACAGACTAACCTGTACCAGTGTCACCTAAAAACTGCTATTCGATGATAGATATAATTCCATATAGGAGTTCTCGGTGAGTCCGTCCAGTGTACCCAGTCACCACTGAACACCCGTATATGATCTCGATGTCAAACATCGATGAATGTGGGAACATTCATCGCCCATCGTATGGGTCTAGTATCATATACGCTAGTCTACTCTGGTATATCAATGCCCCATCTCGATATACTTACGACTAGGGACATTCCAGGATATGCTTATAAACTACAAATGTCTCACTAGTATGATCTCCATCATAATCACAGTAGTCAAGCCGATATCCTCAGGGCTTTATCAGCATGTATGAATGAATAAAAGCATGATCAAATCTACATGTCAGATAAAGAAGAACCAGATAGCATACTATCATGTCGAGCAAGAATGTACACTGAATATATATACATGTATAAATACATCCACTATCACATAATGGCCTCTAGGGCATACATATATCCAACAGATGGGGACTTGGTTATAGCTGGAATAGCCATCCAAAAAGTAGTAAAACTCGTGCCCAGCCAATCGTTCTAGCATTTGGTCAATGAAAGGTAAAAGAAAGTGGTCTTTCCTTGTCTCGGCATTGAGTTTTCTATAGTCGATGCAAACTCGTCACCCAGTTTGGGTGCGAGTAGGTATTAACTCATTTGCCTAATTGGTTATGACCGTAATGCCTGATTTCTTTGGGACAACATGAATGGGGCTAACCCACTGGCTATCCGAGATAGGGTAAATGATACCACTATCAAGACATTTAACAATCTCCTTCTTGACAGCCTCTTTCATTATGGGGTTGAGGCGTCTTTGTGGATCTCTTACCGGCTTGGCATCATCCATCAAGTGTATATGATGTTCAACTATGAGGGGACTAATTCCCTTGATGTCCGCCATAGACCAGCCAAAAACTTGCCGATTATTTTGTAAGATCATTAAAAGGGCCTTCTCTTACTCGAGAGCTAGAGAGGCCGATATGATAACGGGAAGGGTCACATTCTCACCTAGATAAGCATATTTAAGGTGCGACGGCAAAAGCTTTAGTTCGAGTTTAGGAGGTGAAACAATTGATGGTAACAATGGTGTAACTGTTTCAAACTCGAAGGATTCCATCAACGGTTCAAATCGAGTGTACGCAACCGAGTCGGATGGTTCAACTAACTCATCCGAAAAAGCAAAAGACTCAAACTCGGGTGGTGAGTCTTCAAAATCGTCTAAAAAGGTGAAACACTCATAATCCTTGTCCGGCGTGAAAGCTATGTCAGATTGTAGGAGGAACGCACTAGAGGCGTCATCACTGCTGTGATCGAACATAAATTTTTCGAGCTCACAGTCCTCCTCCATGATCTCATTGATCGAGCAAACATCAAGTACGCTAGAATTAGGCTCGGAAGGCTGATTTCCCAACTTGAAAATGTTGAGTTCAATTGTCATATTGCCAGAAGATAGATTCATTGAACCATTACGACAATTGATCACCGCATTAGAAGTCGCAAGGAATGGTCGACCAAGTATCACCGGAATTTAACTCTAGGGGTTAGCTACAGGTTGTGTATCCATAACAATAAAGTCAACGGGGAAAATGAAATCTCCTACTCTAATTAACACATCCTCCAACTCTCCCCTAGGATGGGTGATGGATCGGTCGGCCATTTGGAGAGTACAATGAGTGGGTTTAAGCTCTCCAACGCCTAATTGCTCGTACACTGAATAAGGTAGCAAATTGACACTACCACCAAGATCTAATAGTGCTCTATTGATGTTCTTGTCCCCAATTGTAATCGAGATAGTAGGACGGCCGGGGTCCTTGTGCTTTTGGGGTAAAGATTGGACAAGAGCATCACTAACAACACTAGCCACGAAAACTATCTTCGGTACTTGTGACTTCCTCTTCTTGGTGCATAAGTCCTTTAAGATTTTCGCGTAAGAAGGAACTTGTTGGATTGCATCCAAGAGAGGGATATTTATGCTAACCTGTTTGAACAACTCTACAATCTTCTCCATTTGTGGAGTTGGTTTATTGGATCTTAACCTGTTTGGAAAAGGAACATTTTGAAAATTTGTTGAGTCTAATTTTTGTAGATCAGATTGTGGAGTTGGAACGGATCCCCGTGTAGATGTGTTCGTGTTGTGAGAAGTGGGTCCATTCGAGCTAGAAGAAATAGAGCCTTGTGAAGGATGGAGAATAGGCTCTAACGAAGAAGAAGAAGAAGATTAAGGTGAAGAAGATGAAGAAGGACCACCGGCAGAGGTGTCATTGTTAATACCCACATTATTGTGCAACACTTTTCCGGATCTCAACGTGGTCACAGCATTTACGTTATGATTTTGCTGTTCATATGCAACATGTGCGAGACCGGGATTTGGCAGTGGTTGAGATGGAAGCTTTCCTTTTTCTCGCTCGCTCAACGCAGTATTGAGTTGTGCAATTTGTGTCTCAATAGATTTGATGCTTTGATCGTGTGAGGCACTGTTTTGCACCAAAGATTGAATAGAAGTCTCCAACCTTGCTGCGGATTGTGTAGATTGCTTTAGGAACGCATCTAGAATTCTTTTTAGCGAGTTAACCTTATCATTATGAGGTTGAACAAAGTTGTTTTGAGGGTAAGAATTGTTGGGCACATAATTGTTCATTTGGTTAGGGTAAGGTTGCGGTTGGAAAGGTTGCCGGAATTGAGTTTGTGGAGATGCTTGTTGTTGTGGAGGAGGAGGCCTTTGAAAGTTGTTGTTTCCTTGGAATTGTTGATTTTGATTCCAAGCGAAATTTGGGTGACTCCTCCAACCCGGATTGTATGTCGAAGAGTATTGATCATTTCTTTGTCGTTGCTGAAAGGAAGCATTGACGTGATCTTGTCCTTGAGCAGGTGGATTGTAAAGACACTCTTCGGTAAGATGTGATGGATCCGAACAATAAGCACAAACAGTCCGTGGGGGCAAAGCAGGGGCAGGAGAAGGCGATGAGATTTTGGTCTCAATCGCTTCTAGCTTTTTCGTAAGTGCGGCCATCTCGGCCTTCATAGCAATCGACATATCTAATTGATGTATGCCTGCCCTAGACTGACCAATAGAAGAAGATGAAATGGTCTTGGTGCTCTCCCACTGAAGTGTTTGTTCAGCAAGATCCTTGAGAAACTGCCACGCTTCCTCACTAGATTTGGTTAGAAAGTGACTTTGACAAATGGTTTTTAGCAACTGCTTCGTTGCTGGGTTCAATCCTTCGTATAATGTTTGGCAAAGTTGCCAATTTTCGATCCCATGGTGAGGGCATTGAACAAGTAGGTCTTTGAATCTTTCAAAACACTTCCAAAATGGTTCGGAATGAAGCTGGGAAAATTGTATAATCTCATTGCGAATTCTCGCAGTCTTGTGATGAGGATAAAACTTTTTAAGAAAAGTTTTAACAAACTCTTCCTAATTCTTAATTGAATGTGACGCTGTGCTGTATAACCACTTCTCGGCTAAGTCACATAAGGTGAAAGGAATGACCCTTAGCCTTATAGCATCGTCTGATAATTGGGTTGTTTTCATCATTGCGCAAACGTTTTGGAATTTGTTTATGAAGATATAGGCATCTTCAGATTCCAGTCCGTGAAATTTTGGCAGCATATTGATGAAGTGGGGTTTGATCTCAAAATTGTCCCCATTTGCCGGTGGGAGTGAAAGACAAGTAGGTAGGGCGGTGCGGATTGGGTAGAAAAGATCCTGGAGCGCGATTCGTTGGGGCGCTTCAACAGGCGGGTGATTCGGGTTATATCCCGACATCCCTTCGGAAGAAGAATTTGAAGGTGAAGGTGAGGAAGTGGAAAGAATTTCGATTTCGGAGTCGAAAGCTTCGTCGGTCGGTACCAACGAAACACGGACTAATCGGGCGCTAGTGTCTCTAGTCCAACCGGACATACACTAAAGAGGTAGTGTATTCAAAAAGGTGAAAAACAGAATGTGGAGGTAAGAAAACGTCAATGAAAAGAAAGTGGTGTAAGTGGGGTGCAAGGATTTCTTAGCGACAAGTTGCAAGTTTTTTTGTAAAATTTTTTTCTCTTTTTTTTATGTGGAGATTTTTGCAAAAAGATTTTCGATAAAAGGCTTAGACACACTTTCAATCAACCACAAATGCACAATCAGGTCTAGATCTAGGGTCACCTAGGTCAGCTAGACAACTCCTAACTGTTCCAAAGGGCAAGAAATAGGACCTCAAACCGCCTCTTCACCGCCAATTGTAGCCAGGTAAGTGCCAGGTAAGTGGGAGGCTCTCCACCACGTAAGTAGTGGACCTAATTAAGTAACCACTCGCCTTAGACACATTTGCCTAGACACCACAAAGTCAGGTTAGGATCAACGGTCGATCCCTACAACTAGTCCTTTGTCCTATTGAGCGCGAAGTGCTTAGGGCTGAGTCTAATCTTTTTTAATTAATAATGGTCAATGCAAAATGCCTTATGTGATTTCTGGGGTCCTGGGAAGGGTGATGAAATCCCCACCCAATCTGGATTGGTTTCAAGCCCCTTAAAGTCCGATTAAAAATATGCAAAGCAGTAACAATCACTTGCAATCAATTTTTTTATTTTTAGCGCGGCGCATAGAATCCTGCTCATGATCAATTATTGGAAAGGGGAGAGATTTTTTAGCGCAAAGAATCCTGCAGGAGATTTTACAGAGGAAATATTGGGATTTGCAGAGGAGAATAAGGGAAGCTCACAGAAGGAATATGGCAAGCTGACGTCACCCCAGTGCGGCGCTTCTGTGGCCAAAAGCAAGCTACTGCGGCGTTTCCGCGGCTGATGATGCGGCTCGGTTCCCAAAAAAATTTCTTCTTTTCCGGTTTGACTTTTCTCCGTTGTTAGGATCTAGGGTTTTCTGTTTTGATCTCTAGATTTTTACAGATCCGAACTCGTTCGTCTTCCTGCAAAAATTCACATGAAAGAAAACCCTTCAAACAATAAAAGATGATAATTTTTTTTTTATATATATATTTTAATTTTTCAGTTTTTATGATTTTTTTAATATTTTATAATAACCCGAAATCGCAAAAAGAAAATACTACGCCATCCCCGGCAACAGCGCCATTTGATTTGAATAGATTTTTAGATCAAAAATATTTGTTAACCGCAATCAAGAACGGCGTCGCTTAGTAGCTAGCCGGTGAATACGGGTCGGTCCACAGGGATGATGTGTATTTCCTAATTGATCTAACGGGTTAATTCCAAATGGTGTTTGGATCTTTATCACTAAAACTAATTTGATTTAGACTAGGATTTAGAAATCTTGCTGGGGTTAGGTTTAGGTTAAGTTTGGTAAAATAAAATTTCCCACCTCTTTCAATGCCCTAAATTAGATCTTTTTAGGTGTTATGGTAATTATTAATAAAGGGGATTAGGACGATCGGGAAGAAACGATATTTCTTTCTCTAGGTCCTTGTCCGTCCTTTCTTAATCCTTACCCTAACCTCCATGGAAAATATGCATATCCGGTCTTTTATACTACGGTATCACCGTTACCTTGTGGGTAGGGTGCCGTAGGGAGCGGAATATATATGTATGCATGGAGTCTTAATTATTAACATGTGATGGGCAAGAAAGGGGTGAGAGATTCGCATCTCTCAAACCCTTCCCTATTCGTAACCCTAACAAGCGAGGAAACTACTCGCTCATTGAGAGATCTATAAAAGTCATAATTTTTATTTTGGTTTTAGAGTTAAGAGATTAATTAACTACTGCAGATTAATAAAAATTCTAATCTAGATTAAACTAAGGCAATTAAGAATTTTATCTAGGGCAGAAATTAAAAACTAATAACTAGGGAAAATAAAAAGAACTACTTACAAATTGATGCTCTCCAAAACTTGAAAAGAACTCTGAATTTTATTAATGAAAAGAGGCATGACCTAATACAAGTTTTTGGGTCTCTATTTATAGGACATAGAAAATCCTAGATTTACAATCACCGCACGTATGCTTTTACAAAAATACCCCTAGGAAGACTATTCAACGCGCCGCCAGACATTATGGAAAAATTTCGCCACTACGGGCTTAGCACGGCCGCGGAACCGCGGGCATAGGCCAGGTTTGGCCGCGGTTCCGCGGCCAAACAGTGAGCTTAGATGCTGATTTCTTCTGTTCTGCTTCTGGGTGTCTTTTTCTTCCTATTTGTTTGGTTGGTTCTTCAGAATGTTTTCCATTTCTCTTCCAGATCTCCACAGTGAGTAATGTAGTGGACTTTAACCGTTTGCTTTATGTCGAAGTCTTGAATCTTGCGCTGCCGTTGTACTTGTGTGAACTTGTTCATTGATCTTCATTGTCCCTCAAAATGTGGCATGATCAAGATTCCACCATTTATCGGTCGTAGTCTCACTTTTGCATCGTCTTTTGTCTTTTTCACTGTTTTTGTTCCGAGAACCTGTAACCTGTAACTATGTAGCAGGCATAGGTCAAAAGCACCTATTTATTTGTAAAATGAATAAGAATGGGGTTTATAAGAATGCAAAATTATGGTATGAACAATTCTACACAGCCATTTGGGAGTTTCCAGAATCCAAACAACTTTGAATCTTTTACTGAAACCCCTTCACAACCCATGTCTAGTCTGGAACAGTCGTTGGAAGCTTATATAGCGGCGACAAACCAACAGATGATGGATTTGAATGCGTCCATGGCCGCCCTTATACAACCCAGTAACCCGGTAGTTAGTTTCCAACTAGCTCCAAAAATTCCATTGTATGATGAGTTAGTTGGACAGATCGAGAATTTGAGTGGTGAGAGTGAGCTGTACACCCTTCCAAATCAAACCTACCCATCCCCAACTGAATCCCACAACTCCGATTTTGAATGTCTATCAAGTATCCCAAATGATTCACCAGTTGAAGATAAAACGTGTACTGAGTTGTGCGACTTTGTAGTGTTTGATTTACCTGATTGTGAAGAGCCCTTTTCGAGTGAAACCATCACCAATCCTTTTGACTTCTACACCTCCACTATAGAACCTGAATTGATTGATATCCATGCTTTTGATGAGGTGTTTGAGAAAATTAATTTTCACTTGATTGAGGATATCAACGCTGGGAATATTTCGGATGATGAACCCACAGATTTGACTGAATTTCTCTCTCCAATTCATCATCCCAAGTCATTAACCGTTTTTCCCGAACTTCATATGTGTCTTGATTTTGATGAAAATTGCATGGATGAGATAACTTTTGAGGAGAATTATGAGGATAGTATTGAGGATGAACCAGTTTTGTTTGATGAGTCGGATTTTCCAATTCATTCTGTCCCTTCCACTGACTGTGTACACCCTCTTGAATCTTTAACCGATACCCTTCCTCACTCACTTCCCTCCGTCCTCGTTCCGACCTTGCAAGAAACCGTTATACTTTCATTTTCAATGTCTGGTTTACCAAGTTCGACGTACCCATGTTTTCTCACGAATCTTGAGGGATTTGACCTCATTTCTCAGTGGGTTGATAGATTAGCACAATCCCTTTTTACACATCAGTCATTACAAATTGTGCTAAGTTATACACTTCATTTCCACCCTCAAGTTCGTATTCCACTTCTTTCTCCCACTTTCTCTGGTTCTTCTTCTATTCTTCCTATAATTTCAGTGAGTGTTGATGAATCACAATCCGATAATTCAAGTTTGATCATTCCAGAAAGCCAACTTGATTTGGATACTTTTAAAAATGAGGTAGATGAGTTTTTCAAGTTTCCTGCCTCCATAATTTTTGACAAATCAAGTATGATAAATTCTGGCACAAAACTTACCGACAGCAAAATGTTCGATTACATCGATGAGAGTTTTGAAGAACTTTTCGCTAACGAACTTGCATTCCTAAACGTCATGGATTTTGTGATTAATCAACCTCCACCTATAGAAGTTGAACCACCACCCTTTCTTCTTATAAAATACGAGAATGCCAATATTCCACTCATTTCTGATCATTCACATTCTCGTGTTTATTTATCATCACTTCTTATCTCCTCACATTCACGTTCACTTCTCATTTCTTTTCTCTACACTCCATTCTTTCACCAACCACACCATTATAACGATAAATTTTTTGAATGGTTGGTGCTAACCTTTGGCCTGTGTAAGGCCTTGTATAGCTTGATACTGTGTGTTTCTCCTCCCTAACTCTGAACTTTAATGCTTCAACAGTGGAAACACTGTTTCACTTAAGTTTGGGGGGAACCTTTTTGTATATATATTTTTTGTTTTTCTGTTAACAATAATAAAAAAAATAAACAGGGGAGTGCCGAGAATTTTGACCTTCTTGGTGTAGCCTGACAGTGAGGACACTGTCAAGTTTAAGTTTGGGGGTATGCTCGGTAAACTTTCTTCCTTCGCATTCATATGTATATTTTTGCATTTGCATACTTATTGTAAAATCCATAAAAATAAAAAAAAATTAAAAATTATAAAAATTGAAAAGTTCAATTTTGGCATATTTGACTTATGTTCAACATGACGGTTGACTAGTTAGGAAAAACTAGATCCTAAACTGAGTAAATTAAAAACCCTAAAAATAACCTTTCTTAAAGTTTAACAGTAGAAAATATATGTCCTTATAGTTTATTTAGAAATAAGCAAATTTTGAGTTCAGTTCTCGGGCTAAATCAAAATAAGGGAAGAGTATTGAAATTTTTATTTGAAGTGCAAGTCTGAAAAAATAATTCCTAAGCTTAAGTCTAAATTCTGAAAATATATACCCTACAACTTGCACAAACACGCACCTTGAAATTTGGAATAGTAGAGGATACCTTGAAATGCTCTTGTCTAAAATCCTTAGTGTGAAAGAAAATAAAATAAAAGTACAAGTGTGAATTAAGAGATATAAAAAAAATGAACACTGGTTTTGTAATTACTTGAGGCTGCATAAATAAAAAAAAATATAGCGAGAGTGCTTTATCACCTAGTGCCTTAGACCAACTGTCACGCCCCGCTTCCCAAAATACGGAATACGAGGAGTAGACAAGGCCAGCCATGCTCCTACGGTCAAGGAAATGTCCTGCCGTAGTCACACTTCGGCTTCTAGTTTTTCATGGTAACAGTAAATAATGCGCAGGTAATGAGAAATGCAGTAACTGGAACAAAACAGTAAAATGAACTGACCTGATGGGAAACACAAGATATAACTCTGGATAGCTAAACAAGATGTCCGTGAAGTGCGTCTAGTACTGGTCCAGGCTAAATCTTCTCCTCACACTGAGCATGCATACTCAGGTCGTCAGAGCGACACAATAGCAATATAATATATATAAAATCATGTGACAATTCTAACAGTGATAATAAGTATATATAACAGTAGATCAATGGCAGTATGGATATGAACATGCAGTAATCAATGCAGCGGAACAGTAAAAGCAGTAGAATAACATGTCACGTATGTCAACACAGTATGTAAGGTATATCAATGCCAGTATCCCTATCAGTCTCTAAGTCTAACTGTACAGGTCACTACGCCTATCGTCAGTCTAAGTGTGAGAGTCAACCACTCGCGAGTGTCCTCCACCCAAGGGTAGAACCCAAAGGCAAGGGACCACGGGCCCAACATGTATATCACGGTAATAATCACATACCCTGTAAATCTCCATATATCTCCCTAAATATATAAGCCGACATGGGACTCCCGAGATTCTGTTGAACTCACACTCAAACTACCCCACACCCCGTGGTCTACATCAAACGCTAACCATAACCCTAAATACCAATCGGTCGGTGACAAGTCTGCGCGAGAACTGGAGGCAGGTCCTCCATCAAGCACGTCCCGACTAATACCCAAGATAGATGGCAGTGTCTGATGCCTTATCTGTGACACCCGTGCAAGAGCTTCCATAAGTGTCCCATACCACTTATAGTCACACGTACACGCGTCTCATAGACGTCGACAATGCAATATAATAATAAGGGTCACTGATTGTGTACAAGTACGTATCACTTTCACTTATTCACTGATACACGAACACTGACGTACTTGCCACAATTATCACTAAAACCTAACACTGGGTAAATGCACGTTATCACTATGTTATCAAATGCAGTGACATGTATATGACATGATGCGTGAACAGTATGTAAAGCATGATTAAGGTGTCATAAAATAGTACTCTATCAGTTGCACGATTTATCATGAATCGTACGGTTACAATTTAGTGAAACAGTGAACAGGTAATAATTAGTATGTTCAGTTATCTATCCATCGAATTTAGTTTCAAGCCAATCGGGTTCCAGGATCATTAATTATAGCCATTTCATTTTAAGCATTCACGGCTGGAAATCTGGTTTCAGAATCAGAAATCCGTTTCGCAACGCATTTTAATCCCAGTTGGGATCAGATTTTAGCGATGCTACAGTTGAATAAAATCTATGGTTTTTAGTAAGGTCTTCAACGCAACAGACGGATCTTCAATCGCGTCTGTACGTCAAGAGATATCCACTGTTTAATACTAGTACGTCAATTCTGATTCTGTTCTGGACTGGTATACGTCTACATCTATTAAATTACAGATTAAATATCAAACGATAACGAAACAGAATAAAACCAATTTTGTTGTCTAGCTAACAGATTTACCTATAATAAACAGCGGAGTTCCGCAACCTATGAGTTAAGGAAACAGGGTGGTACCCATTACGGAACAGCACACAGTAAACACAGCCATTCTGGACTGCAGTCCAGAGTCGCACTCCGATCCAAATATCGTCACAGTTTAAGTACAAGAATATCTGGAAACTAGTATAGGGTTAAATTTCGTCGAGTTGGATTCGATTTGAGCCCTCTAACGCATCATTCCAATGTGTATATAATTTATGGCGAATTTAACGGTTTTCAGGTACAATAAAATTCCAGTTTTACGAGTAAACTTGGGGGTAGTCGTTTTAGTCGTTATCGGTCATATTATTCAACGAAATTTGCATAAGATATTCATCACTACAAGGGAAAATGTAAACCATCCAGTTCCGTCAATTGTGATAAGTATTCTCATAGGGATCATGCATCGAACAGGAGTGTAGTATAATTTATTCAGAAAAGTAACTACAGAATCTAACCAATTTTAATTTGTAACAAGTATAACTTAGCATGTAGCAAGTAAAGAACTTGCCTGGACACGTCTCGGGGATGCACGGCAGCGACGCGGTCTGTTGGAATGGCTCGACGCGATCACGACAAGGATTGGCCTCGGCTCGAGCTTTGCTTGACGACTCGGTACAGTGGTTGTTTGTGGAGTTGGCCGATTGATAGGAGAGTGCGGAAGAGATATAGAGAGAGAGGAATGTTGGGAGAGGGAGATGTGTAGAGAGAGAGATTTTAGAGAGTGAGAGAGAGAGAGGACAGAGAGAGGTAGAGGGAGTACACACAGAGAGAAGCCAGAGAGAGGCAGAGAGAGAGATTGAGAGTGGTCAGTGAGAGAGAAAAAGAGCAGAGTGAGAAAGAGAGAGAGAAATTGAAACAGAGGAAGAGAGAGGGAGTGTACTGAGAGAGAGAGAGAGAGGGAGAGAGTGTACTGAGAACTGAAGGGGAGAGGAAGGGAGGATGTTGGCAACGGTGGTGATGATGATGTTGGGGTCTTGGGTCGACGAGGCGACACGGGACAGCAAGGGAGCTCGTCGGCGTGCAGCAGGTGGCCGGAACAGGGTGTAGGGAGAGTTGGAGCTCGAGCGAGGGGTGTGCAGGGGGTCGTCTCGAGCTCGAGCTTCGGTGATGGAGGGTGTGTCGGCGAGTGAGGAGGTGGATACAGGGATGAGGTGGTCGGTGATGGTGGTCGCCGCCGCCGACGATGGTGGCTGAGCTTGGTTGCGGGGATTGGGGCTCGGGTATGGTGGAGGAGCTCGGGGGTGCTGTGGTGAGTGGAGAAGTTTGGTGACGAGGTGGAGGAGATGAGAGAGGTGTGAACGGTTGGGGAAACGGGTCGTAGGGGAACGCGCGCGTCGTGGGGTAACGTGCGCGAGCGTGGCGTGGGCGAAGGAGGCGGCGGAGAAAAAGGATCGAGCGGGAAAAAGGAAGTGTAGCCATTGGAGGAAGAAGGATTGGATAGCGGGCTGGGTCGGGTAAGAGAAGCGGGCGCTGGGGTGAGAGAGTGGGCCGGGCCGAGGAAATTTAATCAAATCCCTATTTTTCTTTTCATGGGCTGAGGAAAATGGGGCTGGGCTCGGGCCAGAAAAATATTAGAGAAAGAAAGAAAGAATAGTGGGCTTAGGGAAGAAAATCAAATGGAAAAAGATTTACTTTTGGGTTTTAAGTTTTCAAATAAAATAAATGGGACTTTAAAATAAATAAATAATTATATAAAAATAGATAAAATTATAAATAAAAATAATTAAAATTATAAATAAGAATAAATAGGATTCTAGAGTAATAAAATACAGATTTTGGTATAATAGGGGCTGGGTATTAAATCATACCACCCTTACAAAAAATTTCGTCCTCGAAATTTAAAATAAACGATAAATAATACAAACATAGGCGAAAACTATTATATTGCAACTAACGCATAAAGATTTACTTGAAATAGGCTGATGAAGAAATTTGAAGGTTTAAAATATGTAAGATCAACATACAAAAAGATAAGTCTAAGTAGGTATAAGGCAGGAATAACTACAAAGGCAACCTATGAGAATAGCAATAACAGCAATAACGAACAATGATATTCGAGGCGTACCCGATAAAATCGAAACTTAAATATGTGCACGTATAAGTATATCAAATATCACACAACAGAAATAATAAGTGTAAAGCACAACCATAGATAATAGTAATCATAGGCACAAAACCCGAAAATAAAGTAACGATAATAACGTAGCGAAAGATTTGTCGGTAGGTTAAAACATTTTGGGGTAATTATCGATCGAATAGTTTTTAAAATAACCTAGAAAACTCACATAAAGAAAATCAGAATATGGAACAAAATATGCGCGGTGTATGGTTGCGCTACTGAAAAAAAAATATAAGGATAATAGTAGTGTGTTTTAAAATACATAAAACTAAGTAGTCGATAACACGCACTCTTTGACAAATACAAGATAGTGAAAACCAAATTTCGAATAATAAGGTCCCAAAATATATATAGGGTAAAAGGAAACACAAAAAAAATATATAGGGCTGGCTAGAGCAGGGATTACAAGGATGTGTAGCTCAATCAGAAGGTCGGAGTGTGGCGGCTTTAGGCTGAAGATCAAGGAGATTGGGATCGGGTCAATACAGGAAGTAAGGGTGAGCAACAAAGGACTACAAGTGAAAGTATGGGGAGGACAACGGTCGGTACATCATATGAATCAAAAATTTAAAGAGTTAATGAACTCGGAAATTTCACAAGAAATGTTCTCCTCCCAGAAGGATCTCAAACGGGGCACAGACGAAGGATGAAGGGTGGACCTCAAAAAGATCGGGTGTGGTATTTGTTAGTCTGGGTGAGGGATAGAACAATGTAAGGAGTAGAGGTGGACAGATCCCAGTAGGAAAATAATTGTATAGAAGAAATAATCAAGGATCAAGGGAACTAAGAAGATCGAAGGATTTGTGAACTCAGCAATTTATTTCATTTCAAAAGATTTCAAACAAAGCATCCTCAAAGACGAAAAGTGGCCCTAAACTATACACAGTTTTATTTGGCCAGAAAGACAACATCAAAAGAAATCCCGTCAGTCGCGGTTGTGGAGATTCAGCAGGTTGCGGTAGGCTCGCGCACTCAGGTAGGGGCGTCCATTTCCATAGCGCCTCGCAGGTATCGCCATTGGGAGTTCTTCCACCGTAGGGTCTTGATCTTCTGGTCCTTCTTCCTCGGATGGAGCTTCTTCATCGAGGTCCGATTCCATGTGATTCTCTTCTTTTGGATTCTCTTCCATGGGATTTTTCTCCACTGGATTTTCTTCTATCGGTTCTTCCTCGGAGACTCCTACTAGAGACACCTCGAGGTTTAACGGCTTATTGTACGAGCTCAGTGCAATCGCGATTCCCTGCGAAAGTGAGGTTAGGATTTTTTCGAGAATAAAATTGGCTTTGCTCGGGACGAGCAAAAGATAAGTTTGTGGGTATTTGTTTATATCAGAATTTTGCATTATTATATTCCCCATTCTTAATCATATTGCAAATAAATAGGTGCTTTTGATTCATGTCTGTTAAATAGTTGCAGGTTACAGGTTCTCGAAACAATACAGTGAAAATGATGAAAAACGCTACAAAAGTGAGACTACGACCAACAAATAGAAGAATCTATATGATGCCGCCTACAGTTTAAGGAACAAATGAAGATCAATGAACAGTTCGATTGCACAAAGTACGAAGGCAGCACAAGATTCAAGACTTCAACACGAAGCAAACAGTAAAAGTCCACAACATTCTGCACTGTGGAAATCTGGAAGAAACTAGAAGGGATTCTGAAGAACCAAGAGAAGAAAATACAATAAAAAAGCAACATGAAGAAGCCCTCAGAAACTCAGCCCACAAGCCCATTAAACGGCCGTGGAACCGCGGCCAAACAAAGCTTATGGCCGCGGTTCCGCGGCCGTGCAGAGCCCGTGTCAGCGCGTGTCGGTGCGTGTCGGTGGAGTCGGTGTGTTGACCTGGCTTTCTGAGGGTAGTTTTGTAATTGTAGATGTGGATCAGATATAAACCTTAGGGTTTTTCCTTTCTATAAATAGGAAACCCTAAAGCCTAATTAGGTGTGCCTCTTTTGGGTGCCTCTTTTGGGTGCCTCTTTTGAGATGCCTCTTTTTAATTCCTAATTTAAAATTTCCATTCATTGTAATTGTCAAAGAGTGCATCAATAAAGTAAGTTTTCTTATCTTGAATTTCTTTTCTGCCCTAGTTATTTCTCTGCAATTTTTTTATCTGCCGTAGTTATTTTCCGCACTTTAATTAGATTATTAAAAACCATAAAAATGAATTCCTTTATTAATTCCTTAATGAGTGAGTAGTTCCTCACTTGTTAGGGTTAGGTTTAGGGAAGGTTTGAGAGATGAAAATCTCTCACTCCTTTCTTGCCCGTTCAATATTTTAAAATAGGAATCTATGCAAACCAAACACACACCGCTCACTACGGCACCCTATCCCACGAGATAGCGGTGATTCCCTAGTTTAAGACCGGTTGTGATTGTTTTCCATAGAGGTTAGGGCCAAGAGTTAAGAAAGGACGGACAAGGACCAAAGGGAAGAAACCTAGTTTCTTCCCGATCGTGCTAATCCCCTTTGTTAACTATTACCTTAACACCTAAAAGTTCTTAATTAGGGAAAAGAAAGCGGTGAGAATAATTGACTTTCCAAACTAACCTAATCCTAACCCTAGAAAGGTTTTAATCCTAATCAAACTCAACTTCAGTTTTTATTGAAAATCAAAACCTACCACAAATAGGAATTAACTCGTTAGAACATAAAGAATAGGAATTCATCTCCCTGTGGACCGACCCGTACTCAACCGGCTAGCTGCAAAGCGACACCGTTATTGATTGCGGTTAATTTTTGATTCAAAACGCATAAGCATAAATTCTCTAACAATCACTACCTTCCACGATTATGAGATCTGGAAGATGGACGTAAAAACATCTTTTCTAAATGGAAATTTGAAAGAGTGTGTCTATATGGATCGGTCAGAGGGTTTCGTTCAGAGTGGGATCAGCGGAAAAGTGTGCAAGTTGTTTAAGTCCATTTATAGACTAAAGCAGGCATCACGGAGTTGGAACATTTATTTTGATGATACAGTCAAAGAATTCGACTTTATCAAAAATCCAGATAAACCATGCATATATAGTAAGATTGTAGGGAGAACGGTGGTATTTCTCGTCTTGTACGTAGATGACATTCTCTTAATAGGAAATGACATTCCTATGCTACAATCTGTCAAAGGATTCTTGTCACAGAGGTTCTCTATGAAAGACCTGGGTGATGCCTCCTACATTCTGGGGATCCAGATTTATCGTGATAGATCTAAGAGGATGTTGGGACTTTCACAGTCCAGGTACATCGACTCCATACTGAAAAGATTCAGTATTGAAGATTCCAAGCGCGGTAATCTACCGACTTGTCACGGAATCACCCTCTCCAAAGAGATGTCTCCCAAGACTGATTTGGAAAGGGCTCTCATGATATCTATACCCTACGCATCTGCGGTAGGCTCTATAATGTATGCGATGTTGTGTATCAGACCAGATGTTGCTTACGCATAAAGCGTGTAAGCCGGTATCAGTCATACCCACGGGAGAAGCACTGGATAGCAGTAAAGAACATTCTCAAGTACCTGAGAAGGACTAAGGAGATGTTCTTGGTGTATGGCGGAAAAGACCTCCAGATCGAGGCCTTTACTGCCTCTAGCTTCCAGAGAGACAATGATGACTCCAAGTCCGTGTCGGGTTATGTCTTTACCCTCAATGGAGGGGCGGTCTGTTGGAAGATCTCCAAACAGGACATCGTTGCTGACTCGACGATAGAAGCGGAGTACATCGCTGCTTGTGATGCCGAGAAGGAAACAGTCTGGATGAGGAAGTTCCTACAAGAATTTCAGGTGGTTCCGTCCATTGTAGATCCAATACCTCTGTATTATGACAACAATGGCGCTATAGCCTTAATGAAGGAACCCAGGTCCCATCAAAAGTCCAGACACATTTTGAGGCGTTACCACCTGATCAGGGAGACCGTTGATCGCCAGGAGATCGAGTTGAGGAGAGTAGATTCAGAGAATAACAATGTAGATCCACTCACGAAGGACATCCCTCAGACACAGTTCGAGAGGCTAATCGAGATGATATGTCTGCGATATGCCAATATATGGCCCTAGTGCAAGTGGGAGATTGTTAGTGACATATGCCCTAGAGGCCATTATTGTATCATACTGGTTTGTATATTACTTAATGGAAGCTTGGGATATTCACAGTTGTATTGGCGGTCTTGCTCAAAATGATAGTATGCTACTTAATTTGTTTCTACCTCAATATGTGTATGTGTTTCTTTTAGCATATCGCTTATATATATTTGTAGAGCCCTTGAGATCTTTGCTTGATTACCAGCGTTGTGATGGCAGTCACACTAGTAAGGGCTGGGTAGTCCATAAAGCACATCCTTATACAGGTCCTTAGTCATAGGATTATCGAGACAGGGCATCGATACTCCGGAGTAGACTAGTGTATACGCTTCTCATCCCAGCAGGGGAGATAGTCGGTCCCACAGCTATTAGTACGTCGTACTGGAGATAGTATGCAAGTGCTCATTAGGTTATAAGTACACTGGAAAGGACTCGTCGGGGACTGCTGGTGGGTATTATACCTATCGTCGGGTAGCAGTTCCCAGGTGACATGAGTACAGCTTAGTCCATCGACTTAACACTGCTACTTCGCCTCGAGTGTGTTCCCACTGTACTTTGATTACAACCCTACCATGGATCAAAGGAGTCGTTCAAACAGGTACTAGTTGGGTATAATCCCGAAGCACTTTGAGGAAGTGGCGGTTAAATAGGATTCCTCTCTCCCGGTATTAGGGGTTGATATCGCGCTGTGTTTGGAGAGCCATTACACAAAATCCCTGGCCAGGGAAAGAGAGATTTACTGGTAGGTATTACAGTAGTTTCTCAGGGTGTTTTAGGCTACACTCCGGCACGACTTATTGCGCTATTAGGGGTCTGACGATTACCGCCCCTAGGCCCGATATGCGATACTCTTAGAAGAACAGACCGAAATGTACAGAGATTGTCACATTCAGGCTCAGTAGGAGTTCGGATGAGTTTGCTCATCGACCTTCTTATCGACAGATACCTGGGTAGCCGTTACATGCAGCTAGTACCGCTTGCGTCTTATGGTTAAACCCACTGCCAGCGTACTGTCGAGTCTTTAGAGTCCTACACAGAGGGTTTTCTTGCATCGGGCAAAAGATGTAGAGGCCGTATGGTTTTACGGCAGGGCTTCGATCATGTACGTGTACTTGTGCACGTATGATGATCGGGCGGATAATACTAGTGGGCTTTGGTTTAAGCCGGATCCTAATATTATATTGATGGATTATTTTCGTCTCTTTGTATTCGTATTCTTCGGAATGCGGATGCGGGTATGTATGTACGGATGAGGGGCATTCTCGTAATTTACTCAGGAAAGCTTCTAGAAGATGACACCTAATTAGGGTTTTATTCTTTTTGGATTAAACGTTATTAGGTGGAGGAAATGAGGTGGAGTTTTACATTGAATCTAGCATGGCTACTTAGTGACTCATGGTTATGACTCACTCTTTAGATATTTTGAAGCATGCTTGATATTTAGTTAGATATTTATATTTGGTTAGATATTTTATCTTCAAAATATAAGTATGCTTCATTTTTTTAAAGAGAGGAAAGCCAAGCTATTTCCAAGTTCACACTTCACTCTCATTTTCTTCAAGTCTTCTTCTTCTTCCTCTAAACCCTAAAAGCTCTCATGTGTTGAGAATCCTAGGGTTCCAAAAGACAAACCACTCCATCTTCTTTCTCTACATCACCAAGGCCATGTAGTTTGGCAAGCTAGTTGCCCTAGTTACCTCGGATTTGAGGTTGGAGCTCGGACTATAGACTCTCGGGTGGATCGTCTTTGACTCGAGAAATCTGATGAGGAAGGTTTGATCCGTTTCGATCCTCGGAGCCTATGATGACGAGAAGGACAGCGAGAAGACCCGAAGGACATGATACTACGAACTATAACATTCATCCGAGTAGTTAAACCTCAAGTAGTTTGCTAGTTAGGGTTTATGATCGATCCTTGGTTCTAGTCGGTGTTACGAAGCCCGTAAAAATCATTTTTTGCAATTTCCGCCTCCCTGCGAACACGTGGGGTGCACGACATCGACTTACATACCGACCATGGGACCAACTTCGAAAACGATAAAGTCAAAGAGTTTTACTACGACTACCACATATTGATGAAGTTTGCCACGGTCGCACATCCACAATGCAACGGGCAGGCCGAAGTAGCGAACCGAGGCGTCATCCGCGATTTCAGAGCTCGCTTGGAGGGAAAGCAAGGAAGCTGGGTCGAGGAACTACCGTGGGTACTATGAGCGTTGCTGACATCAAAAAAGACACCCACGGGAGAAACCACATTCAGCCTCTGCAACGGTACCGAGGCAATGGTCCCTACGGAAATTGGACTACCCAGTTATCGAGTCGAGCACTTTGACAACGAAGCTAACACCTTAGTGCTACGAAGCAACTTGGACATCTTGCTAGAAAGGAGAGATCGGGCATAAATCAGAATGGCCACCTATCAGCAGCAGACCGCCCGTTACTTCAACGCCCGAGTTAAACATCGAGCCTTCAAGACTGGAGATACGGTCTTACGATGAAACGAATTCATAGACCAGGGGAAGATACATAAGTTCTTCCCGAAATGGGACGGGCCATTCATCGTGTCGGAGGCATTTCCCAGTGGAGCCTACCGCCTCCAAGACTCACAAGGTTGTAATTTACCCCGGCCGTATAACGCCGAGAAACTTAAGTTGTACAGATAATCTTGTACCCCTTTGTTTCTGAATAATATATTTCCTTCCCACATCAACTAAAAACTCCAAGATAAATTTTACACGCAAATAGAATTCTGCACCAACCCAGAACCCTGACTCTTCCTTCATGACCTCGGCTTCGAGTTAAGGAGAAGGGGAAAAGCATAGGGCAGCCAAAGAAGACGAAGAAAAAGAAATTGACAATACACCATAACCTCAACCAAAGAAAAAATTATTTATTCAGAGGTATTATGGACTCCCCAGCTTTACAAAAATTACAGCAAAAGAGGAAGAGGATTAAGAAAACATTGGCGATGATACTCGGACTAAAGCTCTTCCAGCCGAGCCCAGGAAGCCTCCGCCCGCTCCCTCTGTCGGTACCCGTGGACCCTCGAAGCAACAGATTTGTCGAGGTCTGCCGCCGCTGAGCACGACACTGCAACCAACCTTAGCTGGAAACATTCGAGAAGAATGTCCACCGAGCGATCCCGCCTGCTCTTCGAGATCAGCCCAAGCTCGTGGGCCATGTGCATCTTATTGAACGTCTCATCCATCGACTGCGGGTAGAGAACGTTGTAAAGACCGCGGGAAGACCTCCATATCGCATAGATGAGCACTTGTAGAAAATGAGATCGACGGGGAAGTAGGCGTCCACAGTGGCCCTCCAACCGGCCTATCACCGTCTCGTACGTCTCTTCGGAACGATCAAGATTGTAAAATTACACGTCGTCCCGGGAAACGATCTCCCTGATGGTGTATGCACGGCCCGTCATCTGGAAGGAACGAAACAACTGGGGAAAATTCGGAGTAGGAAAATGAATGGTAAGACCATGCCTTCTGGTATTTATAGCCTCAACAAAAATCTTCTAATGGCAGAGATCTTCTCGTGCAATAACGCAAATCACGGAATATCGCACTTTCCCGATAAGGTACGGCCACGTGTCATCCGTGACGGTCACCATTCCCCCGCCTTTACGGGTCACAGAAGGTTGAATGACTTCCCAAGGAGAAACTATGGAATTCAGAAAGCTCTCGTCCAGAGGCAACCGAGTAGCTTCCTGCTCCGCTCATCCGCCGAAGGCAGCTTCCTGCCCGAACAATCCACGGATCCAAAGCCCTCGTCATGAGGCTGCCGAGTAGATTCCTGCTCGGCTCATCCGCTGAGGGCAGCTTCCTGCCCGGCCAATCCGCGGATCCAAAGCCCTCCTCGTGAGGCTGCCGAGTAGATTCCTACCGGTCTATCCACAACGGGTAGCTTCCTGCCCCTACGAAGAAGTGGATCCAAATACCTCACCACGAGGCCACCGAGTAGATTACTGCTCGGTCCATCCACATCGGATACCTGCCCAAGGAAGAAGTGGATCCAAAGCCCTCATCACGAAGCCGCCGAGTAGATTCCTGCTTGATCCATCCACAACGGGTAGCTTCCTACCCTACGAAGAAGTGGATCCAAAGACCTCATCACGAGTCCGCCGATTAGATTCCTGCTTGGTCTATCCACGACGGGTAGCTTCCTGCTCTACGAAGGCATGGATTCAAAACACGCGCTGAAAGGCGGCCGAGTAATGTCTTGCTCGGCTTATCCAAAAAGGAATCTAGGGAGATTCCGACCTATTCAAACTTGGCTATCGCTCGATTCATACTCGATGCACGATCGTCACCTCGACTCTGGGGAAAGGGAGGATACCGGTCTTCCTACACTTGGCCATCGCTCGATTCATACTCGATGCACGATCGTCACTTCGACTCCGAGGAAAGGGTGTACACCGGTTTACCTGTGCTTAGCCTTTTGCTAGCTCTTACGTCGCGTCCGCCTAAAACTTGCAAGATAAAAAGGCTTGCGAGCTAAAAATACTTGTAGGATAAAAACACTTGAGCCAAAAAAATAGACTTTATTTATGTTCAAAATTATATAAAAGGTATTGTGGGATCCTCAGCCTTGGAAAAACGCCCGGAGGCTTACAATATTCTTTAAAAAAAAGGATAGCTCAAACTTCCTGCTCGGCCGCCACTTCTCCTTGCTCCGTGCCTCCATCGAGCACCACAATGGAGACTTCAGGAATTCCATGAGGTATCACCACTCCTTCTCTATGCCTCCGTCGGGGACCACAATGGCAACTTCAGGCTCGGCGCTTCCGCCAGCTGCCTCGCCTTCCCCGGGAAGCTCGCCTGCCCTCTGTGGCGCTTCCTCAGTGAGGGGATACCTTGCGTAGAGCTCACGTCGTCGAACTCGGGCATAGCCTCCTTGATGGCTTCAAGGGCATTGTGCCATCCAACGGACACGGAGTCGGCGAGGTCGATATAAAACTGATCGGACGCATTGTACTCCTCCACGACCCTCTCTGCCCTGCTCTCCACGAGCTTCGCCGCCTCGCAAGTCGCCCGAACGTCCTTCCTGAGGGCGACCCTCTGCCTTTTCATTCCTTTGAAGAACCTGTTCGCCTCTTCCATCTGGGCCTGGATAGCCCGGTTAGATTCAGTCAGGAGCTGATGGGATTTCTTCAGCTTAGAAACCGTCAGGCTCTCGGCGACCAATCTTGAGTCAAGGAGGGCCGCCTTTTCTTCCGTCTGCTGCAGCTGAACGAGAAGCTCGCCTTCTCGCGAGGAAGATTTTCTCGCCTTATTTATCGCCGGGAAACCTCCTCGGACTCCATAGCGGCGAGGAGAGCGCAGTGCTGGAGGACCTGAGGAAAACGGGAACCGTGTTAAGAAGCTGAAACCGAGGAAATAACTCATAAAATTTTTTTGGGAAAAGCTACCGACCTGAACCACCTCCTGAGCTATCGCGGCTACTTGGGCCTTCATGGTGCCCCGGAGAATCTTGGCCCCAGCCGCCTCCTCCATGTCCGCCAGCAAGTTGTCGGCCACAGAGAGCCCCGAAGGCACCTCGATGCAGAAGTCACCCTCTTGCACTTAGATCACGGCTGGGGGTGGCCGAGAAACCACCCACTTATGTCTCTTTAGGGGGGATTCGGCAGGGGGCGACACCTCCGCCCTAGCCCGAGGCGCCGGATCCCGCGCGTACTTCTGTCCTCCCCCGCAGCGTTCCTCCAGGATGGGGGGTGTTGCGGAAGCCTTGGCCGGAGGAGCTTACCGAGGAGACGCGCTCAGACCTGGTCAGGACGAGCTTGCGCCAACGGTTTTCCTTCTCTGGTCCTTGGTAGCCAGTGCGGCCATAATTTTCAATCGATCCATGGGCTCTGCGAGAAAAACATAAGAAAAAGGTCAGCGACGCAGAAATGGCAATAGAATTTTGGCGAAATCTAAACAGATCGACAAAAGCCCTAACTTATCCAAAAAATGCGTGGGGCTGAGTCCATCCCGGCTCAGTACCTGCTCGGAGAGCAGGACATCAGCCCGCTGGATCAGTTCCTACTGGGCCACCACCTTCGCCTCGGGGGCGTTCGACTGCCTCACCCTCAAGCAATCGGCCCTATGCCACTGGGTGGGCACGGGCCAATCCTCTCCCTCCGATGGCCCGACGAATACGAACTTCTCCTTCCATTTATGGATGGAAGAAGGGACGACCGCTACCCCTGACCCAGCCGCCCTACCCTTACATTTTTTAAACGAAAGATACACCCAGCTCGGCTCTTCCTTACGGCTACCAAGGTGATTTTTATAGCAAAGAAAAGATAGGAGGAGGCTCAAATCAAAGGGGATCCGATTAATTTTTAACCGGACCAGTAACCCGAGGAGGATCCTCCATGAGTTCGGCGCTAGCTGGCCCGGAGAAAGACGGAAACAATAGAGCACAGCATAAACCTCATATGAGAAGGGCAGACGTAACCCTGCCCGGAATGCTTCCAGATACAGAGCAATCTCCTTGCCCTGCACCTGGTCTGCCCGCTTACCCTCTCTGGCCAAACGGAGTGAATAGCCAGAGGGGATATGAAATCAAGCCCGGATGTCGGAAAGCTCGTCCAGAAGTTTCAAGACTGAGGACGCATCACGGGTATTCCCGATGCGTGCCTTGGGAACCCTTGTCGCCGCTCGACGGTGAGAGACAAGGGCGACACTAGCCCTGGGGGGCCAGCCCGACACAGAAGACGTAGATGAAGTAGAAAAAGAACTCTCTCGGCTATCTGAAGCCGAGGAGGAGGAAGACCAGCTGGACTTGGCCCTAGAAACTGAGGCCTCATCACCTGACTCTACCCTTTCTAAATCCATAGATACCTCAGAGGAAGACATCTAACCTGATTCAAGAAAAGGGTTTGCCGAGGAAAATTCAGCGGAAGATCCGACCTAAGCGGAGGTGCGCCGGGCAATCTTCAAATGACGTGAGACAACTAAGGCAAAGTGTCGCCCCTGGGATGCCCCCTCCTATTTATACACTCCAGAGATGACATCCTATGGCCCAAATCGATTCCCACCAAAACGAAGCGTCGCACCTAGCGGCCGTCGAGGCTCCACGTGGCGATCAGCCATTGGAAACATCCCCTAGCAGCAGGAGTTAATGACAGCTTCTCACACCCCGCCAACCAATATTGGGCATGTGGTGCATAGCTTAACCGACAATCGAGCGAAACGACGCTCCCACTTTAAAAGCGCAATCATTTCAAAGATCCACTGATGTCACCAAAGATACGCGAGGTAACTGAGGCGTTCCATGAGTCGTTACATAGGCCTAGTGATCCGAGGGGAGTAGCCGCCAAATGTCCCGCCGTCGTTAGACGACCCGAAAATCCTAGGCTGAACCGGGTTTACCACTCTCGACCCTGACCCACAAATTGGTCAGGATGAGAGTGGGGGGCCAGTTATAACGCTCATAAACGGGAATTCCCCAGATTATGACACGTAGTAGATGACGTGTCGTCCACGTAAACCCACTAGGCTCCTGGTGGCTGCGGAGGTAGAATCAATGTGGTGCATTGGGGACTTTCCTCGGGGTCTCGTCTCCGAGCTTACATCCCTATTCCTCGGCCCTGAGCCATCCAGCAGCCGAACTTACACCCCCTTTGCTCGTCTTCGAGTTATTGCAGGGCTGAGCTTCCCCGGCCTCCCGGCTCGCCTCCGAGCCATCCATCGAGCTGAGCTTCGTCGGCTTCCCCGATCAACCGAGAGCGCAGAGCCCAAGCGCCCCCACAACGGCTCCATGTATCTCGCCAAAGCGAGATATCCACCGCCCCACGTTTCGCGTCCCACGCTGGCGCGTCCCTCCATTAATGATCGTATCCCGCCATTGACGCGGGCGTAACGCAGGGGCGTAACTAACGGCGAGGATCTCATGCCGGTTCGCTCCATGTGACCGCTATATAAACCCCTCTTTCAGACGACTCAGGTAACTCGTACTCATTCTAATACACCGCTACCCTGCTCTTATTCCACGGTACTAACTTGTTTGTCGGAGGGTCCTATGATGGTTTCCCACCCCGGGACTTCCCTTGCAGATAGCTCGGCGTTAACAACATCCGACAACCCATTGAGATCCACACAATAATTCTCATACCCAATCTCAACCGTTCAAAACCGCTCGCAGCCAGATCGACGGAGGACGACATCTGAGGGAGATTCCGACGCCCATCAGGGATATACAAAATTGTGTATTTATAATCTCTAAATTTCGTCATTTATCATCCATTAACTAGTTCATTTAGCAAATAACATCTTGAGTTAGGACGATCAAATCAAATTTCGTCTTGTAAATCATTATCAAGACTTATCCCAGAGTTGAGATATACATGAAGAAAACTAATTGATCAATACTTTTGCTGACAACCCGGTAAATTTCACATAGCCTACCTGATGGAGGTCGGAATCTTCCTCAGATGCTGTCCTCCGTCAATCTGGTGGCGAGCAAGATGAAAAGCTGAGATTTGGAAAAAGAGTGTAGATCTCAATGAGTTGTTGGTCGGTGTTGCCGCCGAGCTGCCTACAAAATAAGTCCCGGGATAGGAAACCACCATAGGACCTTCCGACGATCAAGTAAATACCGGGGAATATTTATGCAGAGTAGATACGTATTGGAATGAGTTTTAGTTACCTGAATCGTTTAGAGGAGGGTTTATATAGGGGTCGCATGGAGCGAGTTGTTGCGAGATCCTCACCGTCAGTTTCGTTCACGCATCACGTTCGCATTAATGGCGAGATACGCTAGCGTGTGATGCGGGATGTGGGCCGGCGGAGATATCATCGTGGCGGGATACACAGAGCCGTTACGAGGATACTCATGCTTCATGATCCCGGGCAAACAGGGACGCTGAGGAATCTCAGCCATAGGATAGCTCGGAGACGAGTAAGAAAGCTGAGAAGGCTCAGCTTGCTCGGGGACAAGTTATTGGCAGGTGGTTAGGAAAAGAGAGAACGTACGCAGGAGAAGCCCCCTAAAGGTTGGATGCTACCTCCGAGGAATGTCCCCATTGCATCATACTTATTCCAACTCTATAACCCTAGGAATTTAGTGGAATTACGTGGACGACATGTCGTCTACTACGTACCGTGATCTAGGGAATCCCTACTTATGTAACGACTCTAAAGTCTCCGTACATAAATTTTCCTGTTAATATACAAGAAAAGAGTATTACAGCCTGAGTTTGAGTTATAAGTTACTTTTGTTAAATAAAAGCAATAAACCACTTGTAGCTCACTGGTAAATCCTTTGCACTGCTATGACGTAGCCTGTGTGTTCGATTCCCATCAGACACAATTAATTTTCTGATTTTTATTTTTAACTTTTTGGAAGCCCAAAAGGTTGCATGTGCAATACACAGGGAAATGAAAAGTTCAGAAAAATCAAACATATGCAAAATGGTGTAAACACTGAATAAATCATGTAGCATGAATCTTGAGGCATTTGCCTCAGAATCGACCGACGGATATGCCCAATAGGCCTGCAGGGACGGTTCGGATGGGTCTATTTTGATCCGTGCTTTGCACACTCGTCTCTTCAGCTCTTATTAACTCCTCTACACTGTTTAATTTCTCTGCAATCAAACAGAGACCTTTCATTTCACCAATTAACACTATTTTAATGCTTTTTAATCCAAAATTTTAATTCCCAAACCTTAATTCTCCACTATAAATACTATCCCATACTTTGGCTCAGCACCATTCTGAAATTTCTAGCAAAAACTCTCTCAAAAAGTTCCTAAGTGCATGTGGAGTAAAGTGGAGTAAGCGAGCAAACTTCTTCCGTCGAAGATCGAAGCCGATTCCGGAGCTTCCGCGACACCACGAAGTTTGTCCCCTCTTTCTTAATCTCTTCTTGATATATTCAAACCTTAAGTCCCTCCCAACTCTCCTCCTTTCCATTGAAATTCATTTTTAAATCTTATATCGGTAAAGTGGAGTTATTGTCGATACTCTTTTCTAAACCCTAGAAAATCCCGTTTTCCATTATATATTGATCGACCTAATTTTACCACATTACTTGTAACCTTAAATACCAATGTTTAGAATCAAGTTTAACCAAAAACCACATGTGAAATAACCATAATTGAATTTTTTTCATTAAAATACCTTGAACTTGATTATCACCTCTTTTCGTTTTTGTTAAAACTATATCTTTAGGAAAAACTTCACGGGGTAACGACCTACCCCACACGTACACTTTGGTTTTATAGCAAGATACCATTTATATGTATTTTTGTTTCGAAGAATAATCTTAACAATAAAATACCACATACTTTAAAACCGGCTTTCTTTTAAAGCGGTATTTCTATTCCTTTGCAGCTATGTATCTACAACCCTTGTTAGGGGATCCGCTAATGGATGGTGCAGATTATCGCACATCCTGAGGATAGTAGAGCGAGATGCAGCACTCCTCGCAGAGTATTCGATCTCGAAAGGATATAAAATACATTTTTTAAGAAATGCGAATTTTCTAAATAAAACTAATTTTCTAAAAATTAAAATTAAATAAAATTAAAAATCCATATTTTCATTATATTATAAAACTATATTTTTATAACAATGAAAGATTAAAAGAAAATGTCAATCAAATACTATCAAGTTACTAAAAAGAACTAGTTTTCAATAAAATACCATAAACTTTTAAAAGTTAGGTATTTATCAATAAAATACCTCAATAATCAAAACATATGCTCATCAAAACCCTAAGTAATACAAATCACCATTGAGATTTTATTTTTAATCTATATTAAAATATTTTTCATAAAACCCCATCGAGATATACAAAACAATATTTTAAGAATTCTAGTAAATATGGGTTTAAGCGGGATCAATTCTCTTGAGCCCCAGGGAGCCGGAGAAAGTGAGTGCTTGCCTATTCAGGTTAGACAACTTAACGGAGTTATCAATGGCAATTGTCTTGGAAAAAGACACAAATCCTGCCGTCCGTGTGCAGCAGTTGCCGATGACTTTCGAACCTAAGAATTCTAGAGTTAAATCAGTTTACAAGTGTCTGACTCAGTCTGATTTCAACCTCAAATCTGAATCCAAAATCAAACACAAATACTTGATCATGAACATGAATACTCGAATTCAAACATGTATACTTGACTTGACCAAATCAAGGTTATAACTTGACATAAACTTTGTTCCCGCCAAAAATTTTGGCTCAAAACTTGCTGTCCCCTTATAAAAATAAAGGGAAACCTTCACGTGTTAAACGCGTGCACCCACATGTAAAGCATGTAGGTACCGCTTCAGATATGATTAAATCCTTGAGCGACTCACGTGTTTCCCACGTGAGCGCCAGCGCCAGCTTCTGTTAGGATTAAATCCTATAGTGGCGCTTCACGTGGAACATACATGAGCGCCGGCGTGCAAAGTACGAGCATGAGTATTTATAAAAGAATTAAATTCTTAAGCGACGCACACGTGCATAGCACGTGAGCGTCATCGCCCAAATTAAAGAAGGTAGAATTAAATTGTACTATATGTTAAACATAGCCGTTAGATTAGATATCCAACGGAGATGATAAATCATCAAAAATACAGAATTAAATTCTGTCGGCAGAAAACATCCCCCAAATTAGATTATAGAATAAAATTCTATTTTGGGATATATTCCCTCAATCTTTCTAAACAAGAAAGATTGCCCTCTGTAAAACAGAGAGCCGCTGGATTAAAAATCCAACGGTGATTAAAAAAATCACCGTTTTACAGAATAAATTCTGTGCAAGGAAAAATATTTCCCCAATCTTGTTCTGTATAACAGAAGCCCTTGGATCAAAGATCCAATGGTAGGTAAAAATCCCCAAATCAGTTAGGATCTTTTAATGAGAGATTTCTTCAACTAATCAACAAACTTGCCTCTACTATATAAAGGACCCAAGAATTCAAGTCTAAAGAGGAGGAACCCCCCCCCCCATAAGCTTCTAAAAACAAAGCAGAAAGCTTCAAAAAGGAAGAAAGAAGAAGATCTCCCTTCTCAGAAAAAACTCTAGGTAAATAAAAAGAAGAGAGATCAAAGCATCTCATTTACCTATTGAAGGGTTTAACCCTTTTAAAAAGAACTTAGTTCTTTCTCCGGATCTGAGATCCACAAGACAAGTCTCCCACAAGTTGAGAATTTAACTCTCATCGGGAAGAACTTGTTCTTGAGAATCAAAGATTCAGAAAAGAATTAGGAAATCGAATTCCTCAAAACAAAGCATATAAGGAAAAATCTAGCGCCCAGCGCCTCACGTGCCCCTCATGTGGGCGTCACAAAAAGAGGAGTACTTAGCACTCAATGAGCAGCGCATAGCGTCTCACGCGCCCCTCACGTGGGCGCCACAGAAAAAAGGAGTGCTTAGCACTCAATGAGCGGCGCTCAGCGCCCAGCGCCTCATGTACCCCTCATGTGGGCGCTACAAAAAAAGGAGTGCTTAGCACTCAATGAGCGGCACTCAGCGCTCAGCGCCCCACGTGTTCCTCACGTGGACGCCACAGATGAAAAGAGTGCTTAGAACTCAATGTGCGGGCCCAGTGCCTCACGTGGGCGCCATAAAAAAAGGAGAGCGCCCGGCGCCTCACGTATTTCTTACGTGGGCGCCATAAAGAGTGCCTAGTAGTCCATACAAAGATAAAAGGGGTAAAGTGTTTAACACTTATTGGGCAATCCCCATGACTAAAAGCCCACATGATTATATGTGAGCGTTAGAACTTACATAAGTGCTCAGCACTCTTTGTACAAAAAGGGGACTGATTATACAGAGCCCAAACAAGTGCTTGGCACTTTTTAACAAAAACTGAATGGACCAAGCCTAAATTGGCTAGGTCCCCTCGAGGATAGAACCTCCTTGATTCAGACTATCCGAGCCGATGTGCTCATGACTTCCCAAGCTGACCTTAGTCCCAAATACGACTATTGATCTTCTAACTGATGATATCCAAAATGGTACTCATCCAACATCCTCCTGAGGAAATCTTAGTCTCAAAATATGACTAATGATTTCCGGATTTACCACTAACTCCTTTTCCTTCAAATACGGGAATTGGTTCAAGGGTACATCTCTTCACATCTCTGATCCACGTCGTTGTAATTCCTCAACGTCTTCAGAGAGGTGGCGGGTCCCAACAACCAACAGCTTTTAGGTGCACTTTTAAACAGATGTGCACACCTTAAATCAGACCGCACCCCAAATGGGGTGCATCCCAAATCATCGTTGTTCATCTCGTCACTTAAAAAATACACGTGCGTGCAAGATGGATAACAGACCGAAACGTTCTTAAACTAACCATTGGCTCCAAAATGGCAACAACGGACCGAAACGTCCTTAAACTAATCGTTGCCTCCAAAATAGCAACAACGGACCAAGACGTCCTTAAACGAAAATCTCACCTCCAAAATGGTGATCAACGGACGGAGACATCCTTAAACTAAAATCTCACCTCCAAAATGGTGATCAACAGACCGAGACGTCCTTAAACAAAAATCTCACCTCCAAAATGGTGATCAACTGACCGAGATATTCTCAAACTAGAACTTCGCCACCAAAGTGGTGATCAATGGACCGAAACGTCCTTATACTAGAACAATAGAGCCCAAACGCACTTTTTTGGATCTGAAATAAAAATGATCCAGACACCCCGTTAAGTGGATCTTAGTCTCAAATTGGACTAATATATCCTTAACAAATCGATCCCCAAATGCTCACTTACATTTAAGTTGATCTTAATCTCAAAATAGATTAACGGTCCTTAAATAAAAACCCCAAATCTAAGAAATACGGATTTGGACTGATCCACGCCTGACGGGCGACAACATAAATTAGTCTCCGTAAACAATCAACGGGCAACCAAAACAAACAAAAACATACACGACACGAAGTGAACTTCCGGAGCAGGAGAAAGTGATTATCGCGATGCGGCAACGTAATTAACTGCAGGGGCTTGCGCCTGCAGGGAAGAGCGTCCCCACAATCAAAAAACCCTCGCAAAACGAGGGGGAATTTGACGAAGTCACGCTACAACGGCCGCATCCGTCCAAACTTCTGATATACGGTGCCATAAATCAACTTGGCATCTTCAGAGAGGTGGACGGATAAATCCAAATAGCATTTACCCCCAAATTCAGGCAGGATGATCCATCCCGGTTCGTCTTTGTTTCCGGCGGTAAACAGATTCTGGCACGCCCAGTGGGACCTCTTCCTCTTTCCACTTCACACTTCGTATGTCGTGTTTCGCAAAAAAAAATCGCGGTTTGCTATGGTTGCCCTTGGATTTAAGGTACTAAGATTTGGTGTCTTGTTCCTGTGCAGAAAGAAGAAAAAACATCAATGGCTTCTAGCTACATAAACTGCTACAACAACTCCTACTCCGCCCCAACTGGAGGAGTGACATAAGGGCCCAATGCAGACTCCATCTTTTCAATGCCAGTGGGGCAGGTGACTCAGGCCACTACTGGATTGTTCTTCGGGACCATGCTCCCGCCCGTGAGTTTCAGCGCCCTAGTGCCATCACAAGAAGCTCCCACGAAGTCAGTCTTCGATCGAATTGCAACCACCACGGCCCCTCTCAACGGGTCGTCCAAGTCTGCCACCTCAGTCTTCAACAGACTGAGACGAAGCTCAAATGGGCCCGCAAAGGGGCTCGCGATACCTGAAGGGACTATTCCAAAATGGATAGTCCCGCCCACTCCTACTACGGGCAAAGTCATCAAAAGATATTTCCATATCAGGAAGTCGGCCTTCGAAAGATTGGTCGTTCCTTCTCAACGGACGTCGGTCTTCGACAAGCTGGCACCAGCAGCAGCCCTTAACCAAAGCAGGGGGCACGACGAAGCCGCTTCCACAGCTGAAGTGGTCCCATTTGCAAGGCACGCTCGATGTCGCCACTGGCGCCGAGTGAGAAGAGCTGGGGGAAACTCACCCTACCTGCTCCAATGGTGAAAGTTGACGCTGCTGTTCTAACCGGAAACAACTTTGAACCGCTAAAGAAGGTGCACAAAAACTCCCCAACCACGGTGCTGAAGAAATCTCTCCCACCTGCTGAAAACATGACGCAGGAAAAACCGGATCAGCCCCCTCAGCAGCTCTCTTCCCAAATCCACATGGTTTGGAGGAAAGTCCAAGATTATGTGATCAACAAGAACTACTCTCGTCAACTGAAGAAAATGAAGGCTCGACAAGAGAAAGATCATCCCTCCGTCATACATCGAGGGACTTGTTCCGCACAGGAGCCTGTTACAATGGCTCCTTCAACTGCGACCTCCCATAAAAGGAGGAGGCCGGAGAAAATCTCATTGCCTATGGCAAATTCCAAAGGTGCCGGACCCAAACGTCCTAAGTCTGGGGGCATGGTTGTACACACGGTCTACATGGCTTTCAGGAAAGAGGAAAGACGTGCTTCCGTGGGTTATCGGCCGCAAACTCAGTCGTTGACAAAAACTTAGGAGCAGCAACAAAAGCTCTTGGAGATGCTGACGAAAATGTCAGCACTCACCGGGAAGAAAGAAAGCCCGGAATCGGCGTCTGAACAGCGCCAGGAGCAGGAGACCGATACAGAGTTCCTGCGAAGGGTGCTAGAAAGAAAGGATAAGGAGGCCGCGGAAAAAATTGCTAATATAAAACAGATGGTGCTCATGTTCCAAGACAGGGTTGGAATGATGATCCAGCCAGAACCTCCAGCTGAAGTCCCGCCGATAATCATCGAGGACGACAGGGGGGAAACATCAAACCCTCTTCCAGCTTTATCAACAGCCAGGGAGGAAACGATATCCAAAGCCGCCCTTGATGATTACATAGCTCAACAAACACGAGCTCATCAGGCAAGTGAAGCGGCTGGCCAATTCGTCAGAACTGGGCGACTGTATCCGGGTTGGTATGACCAAATCAAATACCCACCAGGATATATGGTGCCCAAGTTCCACGTGTATAAGAGGACAGGCAATCCTCATCAGCACGTTGCTCAGTTCAGAGCTCTATGCGGCAATACTGGAGGTGACAACAAATTGCTGCTTCACCAGTTCGTTGGCAGCCTGTCAGAAACAGCGTTTGATTGGTACTCGGAGTTCCCAAATGACTTTGTCAAAACATTCATGGAAATAGAATTGTTGTTCACGCAGCGGTTCTCCAGCGCAAGCGAGCGCACCCCGATCAAAGCATTAATTAATACCTGGGTGAAGCCAGCAGAAACCTGGGTTTAATACACAATCCGGTGGCGGAACGTATGGTCAAAATGCGAACAACGCATCGAAGAAGCTCCTGCTGTGTGTTCATAGGAACTCTAGATCCTCAGGAGACTGTGTCCCAGTTTATGACGTTCTTTAAGCCGACCACCTTCCAGGCTCTGATCGATAAGTTGGCCCAAATGGAACATATGGGCCATGGGCCTTCCTCTTCAAAAATGGACCCTCGAAATGCAAAGGATAAAGGGAAAGCGACCATCGTTGCCAATACTCAACAACAACCGAGTGACCCGAAACCGGTTGCTCACCAAAACAACACGCGCCCGCCCCATCCCTGGAAGAGAAGATGGGACGTGCTTATTCGTTTCCTCATGAAAAAATGAGGAGATTGTTCGAACTGCCTGTGCGCAACAAACTCATCACTCTTCCGGACCCAAAACGTCCACCGCAACCCGGTGATGTCAACAACCCCAACTACTGCTCCTATCACAGAATGGTGAGCCATCCAATTGAAGATTGCTAGGTTTTCAATAATTGGATCGAGGACCAGTATCAACGGGAGAAATTTGCGCTTTCCGAGAACTGGAGGGTGAACCCACCACAGAGGCACGCTCCTAAAAATGTAGATACGCCGGGGGCATCATGTTCGTTTGTGGAAGAAGCTCCGTAGGAAGTGGTCCTTTCAGCTAAAACCAAAAGAATACTGAAGGATCTTCAAGCAAGTCTTGCGATCAGGTGGAAAAGCCCGCTGGAGCCCGAGATCATTGAAGGGATGCTGAAACCGCGTCCCACATCGAAAACTGCTAACGATGGGCAAAACACCCAGGTCAAGCCTTCAAAGTCTTCGAAGGGAAAGAAGAAGACCAAGAAGCCCGTGCAGCCTGACGACACGCGCACGGACCTGCAAAAGTATATCGACGCGCTGGAAAGAGTACAACCAGAAGGCGCGGACCCCAGTCACCCTTAAAGAGTTTCTCAACCATATACTTGAGAACGGAGATAGTGACGATGATGAGGGAAATGGCTCGTCGAGAGAAACCGAAGATTATATAGCAACATGCCACATGGTTTCTCATTCGTCGTTAAATAACAAAGAAACTCCCTCAGCGTCGGAAATCAACGCAGAGGAACCGAGGGCAGGGTCGGTGCCAAAATCCCTGGAGTTGCCAGAAGGCCTAATTGACAAGATGCTAAACGAAGCTTTTCAAAAGAGCAGAGTTGACCGAGAACGTGAAACAGCCATATACAAAAAGGCCAAGCACCGACGTCAGGATGAAGAAGACGCGGCGAGGAAGAGTCACAAAGTACTCCAACCAGACCGAAGCACACCTGCGGCAAACAAAAGCAGTTTTAAGACAGAGAAACAGTTCGCCAAAGCCCTGTCAATAGGAATGAAGCTGCCATCTCTCAAGGGAAATATCCCCGAGGCCACATGCCACAATGGAGAGATTTCACATCTGAACTATTGCCTATATCATCGTAGGGTCACCCACCCAACCGAAGAGTGTAATGCCTTCAAGAAATGGTGGCGAGGATACGTTGCTCATCGACAACACTTCAAGCGGACGAAGCGCAAAGCTTGTCGACAGCAAAGAAGCACAACAGATGAGCGTGAAGGAACGGCTGGCAACTGTCATATGGTTGGTATTAGTTCGACAAAAGGAAAATCCCAAGTTCTTACATTCAGGAGCGATTCTGAGGAAAAAATAACCCTCGGCCCTCTCTTCAAAGAATCCACCTTCGAAAAAGAGGAGGAGGAGAAGAACTATGAGAACATTCAGCTGCGTAATCGTACGCTGCCTGAGAAAAACCTCAGGCCTACAAACAAAGATTCGACCAAAAGAGACAAGGAGAAGGAAAAAGTCCCTAAGGGAATTGCCTTCGATGATGGAGTCGTTAAAGAGATCGCAGCCAAGGACCCACCTAGAAAAAACAAGGTGGATTACAATGTCCTAACACATCTGAGGAAGATACCCTCACAACTGAGCATATTGGATGCTCTATTCCTGTCCAAAGAAGCAAGAGATTCTCTGATCAGGGCATTACAGGAGCCCGATTAGTTCCAAACTTTCCTTGCAGAAGAAAAGATGAAGGACGAGCCGGCAGAGGTTCATACAGCTGACATTACATTCGGAGATGAAGATCTCCTCCTCGGAACATACGAGAACAACCGTCCTCTATATGTCACCGGGTACTGCCATGACATCAAGATAGGGAAGATCCTGGTCGACAACGGGTCCTCCGTTAACCTTCTCAACGTGAAGGTGCTGAAGGAGATCTGCATGAACGTTCAGCATCTGGCTTGGGACAAAATTACCATCTCTGGGTTCGACTCACAGTCATCACGGACACTTGGGTCCGTAATATTGATGTTCCGCTTTAGGCTACTCGTCACTGACATCAAATTTCATGTCATCGATGCCAAGACTTGCTACAACGCTTTGCTCGGCAGTCCTTGTTTGCACGAGTACAACGTCATCCCTTCTACACAACACCAGTGTATGAAGTATTTCAAAGATGGCCTCGAGTACACCGTTACGGGGGAACTAAATCCATTCTCTGTAAACAGAGTCCGAAAATATGAAGACGCCAAGTACTTCCTACCAGACTTCAAAGACATGGAAAGATATCATAAGCCGGAGAATAAACAAAAAGCCGTCACCACTATCCCGAGCTTTGGGAGCGATACTGAGGAAGATGAAGAGATAGTTTACTGGGGGCAACCCCAAGGCAACAGGCCCAGACCATCTACTCCTATTTTGGTCTTCGGCAGTGACTCTGAGGACGAGACCAATGCCATGTTCCACTCGCCCGTCAGCACAAACCATTACTGGAGCTGATCAGATTTTACAAATCACCATGGTTCCACCACGGTATTATAAAGAACTTGATGCGCTTGATACATACAGCGTACAAGAGCTGCAGACTTTCTACGTCCCTCCCAGGCAAAGAGGTGAAAAGGAGATCATCTTCTATCAATCTACAGAGACCAAAGTGGAAAAAGAAGTCTGGCATGGCGCCGATTTTACGCTTGACAGGCTTCGACCAATCCGTTTGCCCAGATATTACGCAGAGAGATTGAAAAGGCTGTTAAGATACCAAGGCGTGCCCTTCAAACAAACTACTCGACAGGCCCAAGTCTACAACAAGATTTGGGACGTCCCCGGGACTCAGCGAAAGATGCCCAATGGGAAGATGGAAACAACCGGGCTCGGATATGTTTGGTCCAAGGAACGGGAGCGATTCCATGGCTGCCGCGCCATAAATAGTTCCTGTGTGGAAATGACTGCTTTTCCAGATAGCTGTGGTGTTGGAACGGAGCAAAATCCCACTATTAGAGCGTCAAGTCCGTCATTCGAGGAGCGGGTTTCCATGCTAATAAGAGAAGCCGGTCAAAAGGTTCGGGATGACCACAACCGCGAAATGGCCATTTACGAAAAGGCCAGGACTCAGCGTCTCATTCAGCAGTCCGTGAAAAAGGAAAATTGCGATGCCCTTCACTCTCAGCCCGCTGTACATTCTCACGACAAGGGAAAAGCCCGAAACATGGGCAGTAACAAAGTGAAGAACGAGAATGACTTTCGAAAATAGCGAAGCAAACCCAAGAAGCCACGCGATCGAGTAAAAGACAGCTGGAATCCGACCTTTATCAAGAAGATGGGTCGGGAATACTCTTTCCCTCAATACAAGACAAAGAAAATATTCAACATTGTCATCAAGCATCAAATGATGACGCTCCCGGAGCCTCGGTACCCTGAACAGATAAATGAGGTCCATCACCCGGATTATTGCTCCTACCATCGAGCAATAGGACATCCTCTTGAAGACTACTTCACTTTCAAAGACTGGGTCGAAGACCAGTATCAACAAGGCAGGTTCGCTCTATCCGACAGCTGTAAGGTCACCCCACCGCAAAAGCATGAGCCAAAGAGAACCTATATCGCGAAGGTAGGACCAGCTCAACACCAAGAATGGAAGCGAACTCGTACTTGCCACATGATAACACTCTCAAAGGAGGGAGAGCACGAGAATATGGATGGTTTCTTCAAGTGCTTCGTAAATGAAGATGATGAGGAGGTGATCTCAGAGTTTCCACCAGCACCAAAAGAGCTGGAAGATGGGATACACACTACGACAGACAACCTGAGGAAAATCGACTTGGGCACGGAAAATGAGCCGAGACCCATGTTCGTCAGTGAGCTGTTATCTAAAAAACAGGTGGACACACAAAAGGACGTGCTTAAGCAATATAAAGACTGCTTCGCATAGAATTTTTCCGAAATGCCGGGAGTAGATTCAGAAACAGCGGTACATAAACTGGCTATATCGCCGGACGTTAAGCCAGTCAAACAGGCGCCAAGAAAAATGCAGGTCGAACTCGAGATGAGTATCAATGCCGAAGTCAAGAAGCTAATTGACTCCGGTTTCATCCAAGAAGTTCAGTATCTCGATTGGATTGACAACATTGTTCCAGTGATGAAGAAAAATGGGACAGTGCGCCTCTGCGTGGACTTTCGGGACCTTAACAAAGCTTGTCCGAAGGATGACTTCCCAGTACCTGTTACCGAGCTGATGATCTATAATACGTCCACTCATGAGGTCTTCTCCTTCATAGATAGATCTTCAGGCTACAATCAAATAAAAATGCATCCAGAAGACCAAAAGCACACTGCCTTCCGGACTCCGCTAGGCATATTCTGCTATAAGGTGATGCCCTTCAGTTTGAAGAACGCAGGCGCTACCTACCAGAGGGCCATAACGAAGATCTTTGATGACCTCATACATGAGATTGTCGAATGCTATATTGATGACCTTGTGGTGAAAAGCAAATCATACGAGGATCACTAGGAACATCTGATCATAGTGTTCCAGCGTCTTCGGACATACAATCTAAAGATGAATCTTCTAAAATGCGCGTTTGGAGTCTCCTCAGGAAAATTCCTAGGATTCATCATAAGACACCGAGGCATCGAAATAGACCCATCAAAGATCAAGGCGATTATGGAAATGCCCATGCCAAGAACTCTTAAACAACCGCGGTCTCACCAAGGAAAGCTCGCGTATATCCGGCGGTTCATAGCCAACCTCTCCGGCAAATGCCGCCCCTGCAGCTATCTAATGAAGAAGGGGACCCCATTCGTTTGGGATCATAAATGCCAAAGTATACTGGATGAAATCAAGCAATACCTACAGAACCCGCCGGTACTGACCGCTCCGGTTAAGCGAAAGCCCCTTATCCTGTACATAACAGCCCTTGAAGGTTCTCTAGGCGCGTTATAGGTACAGGAGAATGACCAGGGGAAAGAGAGAGCTCTCTATTATTTGAGTCGAGTTCTCCTGGGGGCAGAAAACAACTACTCTCCCATCGAAAAGCATTGTCTGGCATTGATCATCGCAATAACGAAGCTCAGGTGCTATGCCTAGGCATATGAGGTCCATCTCATATCAAAGGTGGATCCTCCCAAATATCTGATGTCAAGGGCCATACAAACAGGAAGTCTTGGAAAATGGGCCCTCATCTTAATGGATTTCTCGATAACGTATCGACCCCTCAAGACAGTGAAAGGTCAGGCCATCGCCGACTTTCTCGTCGAGCATCCGATACCAGCCGATTCTCCCTTAAATTGTGAATTGCCAGACGAACATGCGTTCGATACAATCGAAGGGGAGAAGGAAGAAAATAATGTCCAATAGGAACTCTACTTCGATGGAGCGTCTTCCATGAAAAAGCGAAAGCATAACGCTCCTATAATCAAAGCCGAGGTGGGCCTCATCTTCGTGATTCCGTAAAGAGGAATAATGTATTTCGCCCTTTCCTTAACAGAGCCAAGGACAAACAACGAGGCTGAATATGAAGCTTTAGTAGCGGATCTTGAGATCGATGTCGATATGGGAATCAAAAATCTCTTTATATATGGAGACTCCCAGTTGGTCGTTAGCCAAGTAAATGGCAACTATCAGACGTGCAAACAAGAGTTGATAAAATATGGCAGGAGAGTACAGCAACAGCTGACACAAATCCTCTCCTACATCCTGGAAAGCATACCGCGTGCGGAAAATAGCAAAGCGGATGCGTTAGCCAAGCTTGCTAAAGAGCTGGCTGACGAAAACCTCGATGACGTAAGGATCATTGTGCAGAGCCGCCAGGTTCTCGTGCCAGCAGAAATACCTTCAGAGGATTCAATTGAGCCATCTGAAGAAAAATAAACGACCAAACAAGCGGTCCTCCAAATAAAAGACAAAGAAAAGTTCAAGGATCAGAGGGAAGTCATCATAGATTACTTCAAATCCCATCGAACGCCCGAAAACCCGTCGTCAAGACATCAGCTTATGAAACGGACTCTGTCTTTCGCTTTCGTCAATGATACTCTATATAAAAGATCATTCGACTGTCTGTGGCTGAGATTCTTGGGACCAGAAGAACCAAAAAGAGTCATTCAAGAAACTCACGACGGACTCTACGGTTCTTATCAGGTCGGGCCAAAGATGAAGCTAAAAATCAAAAGGATGGGCTATTATTGGCCCACAATAGTTCAGGACTGCCTCGAATATGCGAAGCAGTGTCACCCGTGCCAAATTCACGGGGACTTCATCCACCAACATCCAAATCCGCTACACCCAACAGTAGCCAGCTGGCCGTTCGAAATGTGGGGAACCAATATAATCGGCCCCATTGAGCCAGCATCATCCAAAGGACACCGGTTCATACTGGCAACGAATGACTACTTTTCTAAGTGGGCAGAAGCAGTACCACTAAGGGAGGTGAAGACGGAGAATATTATCCATTTCTTCAAGACACATGTCATCTACCAGTTCGGCACTCCGCGAGGGATAATGGACCAGCCTACAGGAGCCATAAAATCAGCCGCTTCGCAGAACAACATAAAATAGACTGGATATACTCCTCTGTCTATAATTCTCGAGCCAACGGTCTAGCTGAAGTTTTCAACAAGTCCTTGACCAAGATTATAAAGAAAACAGTATCCAGAAATAAAAAGGACCGTCACGAGAGACTGCACGAAGCTCTCTGGGTGAACCGAACGACGTTCAAAACGGATACGAATACAACACCATACACGTTGGTATTCGACACTGAAGCAGTACTCCCTTTGGAAATAGAACACCCTTCTCTCTGAGTAGCGGTTCGATACAAGCTAATAGATGATGAAAATGCCCATCTTCGGGTTAAGGAGCTCGACGCCCTCGATGAAACTCGCTTCATGGCGCAACAAAACCTAGAAGCTTACAAGGTAAGGATGACGCGCTCATACGAAAAACTGACTAGGCCGAGAACATTCCGCCAAGGCGAACTCGTGTTAGTCGTCAAAAGTCCTATCATCCCCAATCGTGCAAAATGGGGGAAATTCAAGCCAAACTATGAAGGCCCGTACATCATAGACAGGGTCTATCAAGGTGGGGCCTATTTACTCATGGATATGCATAGCGAAAGACCTTTCCGGCCAATAAACGGCCGATTCCTCAAGAAATACCACGCTTGACGAGTCACGACTTGGGTCAATGATAGATGACGATGCTCGTGTCCGCTCGCTATCTTCCTGAGTCAAAACTCTAAGTGGTATTCGGAAAAAATTCTCCTCAAACATGGCGACAACGGACCGTAATGTCCTTAAACTAAATAAAGCTTCACCTCAAAAATGGTGATAATGGACCGAGAACGTCCCTAAACTAACAATGGACCGGAACGTCCCTAAACTAGTGTGTCGCCCCAGATATGAAGATACAGTCTCTTGAGATCCATATTGCAATCAAAGTCTTGATAGAAACGATCTCAACTCAAGTTCTACCGACTATGCAGCTACTTCAGCGACAAAGCCACCCCTAAACACCACCGGTTAAAAAGAAACGGTATGTCGAGAAGCAAAATGGGCACGGATGAAAACCCGAAAGGGCGCCGTGAGTAAAAACAGCAGGGCTACCGGTGAGCTTGTGAAAACCCGAAAGGGCGCAATCTCGTAAAATTTTCACTTACGAGATCCTCTCGACTCATAAGGAGAGATCCCCCTATGAGACCCTCACGACTCATAAAATTTGAAAGTCTTAAGTTACAGGGATCCAAACCTGTTCTTAAGCCGTCGTATTCCCCAATTTGCCCTACAGGCGGTCCAATATTGACCCTTGTATACAATCCACGAGCATAAATAAACGATTTTCCCCATCAAATTCCACCAATGATGAGAAATGTCCTCATATGGTGAACGACACTTGTAAGTTCTCTCGACTTATAAGGAGAAAACACTCTTGTACAATCCTTACGACTTATAAGAGAATACATACTTAGGAATCCCCACAATTCCTAAGGAGAAAATACGCCTACGAGATCCTCACGGCCCGTAGGGAGAAATAACTTTATGTGACCCTTACGGCTCATAAAGTCGAAAAGTCTTAGTCGACACGATCCTAACCCTGTGTACTAAGTCACCTTTGTTCAAATCAGTACAGGCAAATGATGATTCGCTCCTGGAAATATCCCAGTTGCAGCAATGCTGATGCTTAAATCGGTGTCAAACTCCAAGTCCTTTCATGGGAAATGATGATTCGCTTCTAGCAATATTCCAGTCGCAGCGATGCTGATACCAAGATTGGTATCAGTTCTTAAGTTCCATACTCGTAATAAAAATCAGCGAGCAAAAATGCATATAAAAATAGTCGAAATGATGGGGCAACTCGCAATAAAAACCAGCGAGCAAAAAATATATGCATATGAAATAGCCAAAATGTTTGGGCAACTCGCAATAAAAAGCAGCGAGTAAAAATATGAAATAGCCGAAATAATTGGGCAAACGCGACTTTCGCAATATGAAAAGCTGAAAAGATAGAACATCGCGAAAATAAAGAATAAAATAAAATAAAATTTCCTCGTCCCTGCAGGTGAGTCTACATTGACCCCTGTATACAATCCATGGACACAAATGAAAAAGAGAACCATATTTTCCCACCAGGCTCCGTCAAAGGGAGAACCAGATCTCGATGGCGGCAACCACAGTCTGGAAATCAGTACGGCGCCCCTTCTCACTCCAGCAGGATGCAGACGAGGCGTCCACAAAGACTCCAGGGTCAAAACAAAACGGAGCCATGGCAAAATTCCTAGCTCCAAGTCTTAACGGTTCACAAAACAACCTAAAGACTATTCCGACATTCGTCTCGTTACAGCAGATGCAATGTCAACAACGGCGTTCCCTCTCACTCCAGCAGGATGCAGACGCGACGTCAACAAAGTCTCCAGGGTCGAAAAAAAACGGAGCCATGGCAAAATTCCTAGATCCAAGTATTGACGGTTCACAAAACAACTTAAAGACTACCTCAACATTCGTCTCGTTACAGCAAACGCAATGTCAACTACAGCGTTCCCTCTCACTCCAGCAGGATGCAGACGCGACATCAACAAAAGACCCCAGGGTTGAAACAAAACGGTGCAATGGCAAAATTCCTAGCTCCAAGTCTTAACGGTTCACAAAATAACCTAAAGACTATCCCGACATTCTTCTCGTTACAGCAGACGCAATGTCAATAAAAGCTCCAAAATAGCCAAATCAAAAGGAAGCGAAGGCAAAATTCCTAGCTTCAGGGTATTGACGGTAACTTAAATAAAACCCGAAAGACTACCGGAGACATCCCACACCAGTGCAGAGTGGTTATGACTCATCATGGCTCCCAAACTAAGCCTAACCTCAAGTAAAAAAAGGCATGGCAAAATTCCTAACCCTTGCTCTTCCGACGGTCAAACTGCCTAAGAAGATTACTTAAAGACGTCTTGTCCAGCCCCCGAAGGGATCAGAGACACGACAGTCGCGGGGCTACTCGAACAGCAGCGTAAATTCTGCATATTGGAGAATGCATCAGCCAACGTGACGGTACCACGGATTAAAACCCTATACCACAAAACCCAACGGACCTCTGTCGCAAAGAGCAGGGGTTATCTATATTTCACGTTAGGATATACCTGCGAGAACATCTAAAAGCTAGTTTTAAAAGAACTAGTTTTCAATAAAATACCATAAACTTTTAAAAGCTAGGTATTTATCAATAAAATACCTCAATAATCAAAACACAAGCTCATGAAAACACTAAGTAATATAAATCACCATCGAGATTTTATTTTTAATCTATATTAAATTATTTTTCATAAAACCCCCTCGAGATATACAAAACAATATTTTAAGGATTCTAATAAATATTGGTTTAAGCGGGATCAATTCTCTTGAGCCCCAGGGAGCCGGAGAAAACGAGTGCTTGCCTATTCAGGTTAGAAAACTTAACGGGGATATCAATGGCAATTGTCTTGGAAAAAGACACAAATCCTGCCGTCCATGTGCAGCAGTTGCCGATGACTCTCAAACCAAATAATTCAAGAGTTAAATCAGTTTACAAGTGTCTCAGCCTAAGACCAACCTCAAACCTGAATCCAAAATCAAACACGGATACTTGATCATGAACATGAATACTCGAATTCAAACATGTAAACATGACTTGACTTTACTTGACCGAACCGTGGTTATAACTTGACATGAACTTTGTTCCCGCAAAAAATTTTGGCTCAAAACTTGTTGTCCCTTTATAAAAATAAAGGGAAACCTCCACGTATTAAACATGTGCACCCATATACAAAGCATGTAGGTACCGCTTCAGATAGGATTAAATCCTTGAGCGCCTCACGTGTTTCCCACGTGAGCGCCAGCGCCAGCTTCTGTTAGGATTAAATCCTATAGTGGCGCCTCACGTGGAACATACGTGAGTGCCGGCGTGCAAAGCAGGAGCGTGACTATTTATAAAAGAATTAAATTATTAAGTGACGCCCACGTGCATAGCACGTGAGCGTCAGCGTCCAAATTAAAGAAGGTAGAATTAAATTCTACTATCTATTAAACAGAGTCGTTGGATTAAAGATCCAACGGAGATGATAAATCATCAAAAATACAGAATTAAATTCTGTCGGGAGAAAACATAATTGAAATATAGAATAGAATTCTATTTTGGGATATATTCCCTCAATTTTTCTAAACAAGAAAGATTACCCTCTGTAAAACAGAGAGCCGCTGGATTAAAAATCCAACGGTGATTAAAAAAATCACTGTTTTACAGAATAAATTCTGTGCAAGGGAAAATATTTCCCCAATCATGTTCTGTAAAACAAAAGCCCTTGGATCAAAAATCCAATATTGGGTAAAAATCCATAAATCAATTAAGATCTCTTAATGAGAGATTTCTTCAACTAATCAACAAACTTGCCTCTACTATATAAAGGACCCAAGACTTCACGTCTAAAGAAGAGGAACCCCCATAAGCTTCTAAAAACAATGAAGAAAGCTTCAAAAGGGAAGAAAGAAGAAGATCTCCCTTCTCAGAAAAAAAAACTCTAGGTAAATAAAAAGAAAAGAGATCAAAATATCTCATTTACCTATTGAAGGGTTTAAAACATTTAAAAAGAACTTAGTTCTTTATCCAGATCTGAGATCCATAAGACAAGTCTCACATAAGTTGAGAATTTAATTCTCATCGGAAAGAACTTGTTCTTGAGGATCAAAGATTCAGAAAAGAATTAGGAAATCAAATTCCTCAAAACAAAGCATATAAGAAAAAAGCTAGCGCCCAATGCTTCACGTGCCCCTCACGAGAGCGCCACAGGAAAAAGGAGTGCTTAGCACTCAATGAGTGGCGCTCGGCGCCTCACGCACCCCTCATGAAGGTGCCACAGAAAAAAGGAGTGCTTAGTACTCAATGAGCGGCGCTCAGCGCCCAGTGCCTCACGTGCCCCTCACGAGGGCGCCACAGAAAAAAGGAGTGCTTAGCACACAATGAGCGGCGCTCAGCGCACAGCGCCCCACGTATTCCTTATGTGGGCACCACAGAAGAAAAGAGTGCTTAGCACTCATTGGGCAGCGCCCAGTGCCTCACGTGGGCGCCATAAAAAAAGGAGAGTGCCCAGCGACCAACGCCTCACGTGTCCCTCACGTGGACGCCATAAAGAGTTCCTAGTACTCCATACAAAGACAAAGGGTAAAGTGGTTAACACTTATTGGGCAATCCCCATGACTAAAAGCCCACATGATTATATGTGGGTGTCAGAACTTACATAAGTGCTCAGCACTCTTTGTACAAAAAGGGGACTGATTATACAGAGCCCAAACAACTGCTTGACACTTTTCAACAAAAACTGAATGGACCAAGCCCAAATTAGCTAGGTCCCCTCGAGGATAGAACCTCCTTGATTCAGACCATCTGAGAAAATGTGCTCATGACTTCCCAAGCTGACCTTAGTCCCAAATACGACTATTGATCTTCCAACTGATGATATCCAAAACGATACTCATCCAACATCCTCCCGAGGAAATCTTAGTCTCAAAATATGATTAATGATTTCCGGGTTTACCACTAACTCATTTTCCCTCAAATACGGGAATTGGTTCAAAGGTACATCTCTCCACACCTCTGATCCACGTCGTTGTAATTCCTCAACGTCTTCACAGAGGTGGAGGGTCCCAACAACCAACAGCTTTTGGGTGCACTTCCAAACTGATGTGCACACCTCAAATCAGACCGCACTCCAAATTGGGTGCATCCCAAATCATCGTTGTTCATCTCGTCACGTAACAAATACACGTGCGCGCAAGATGGACAACGGACCGAAACATCCTTAAACTAACCATTGGCTCCAAAATGGAAACAACGGACCGAAACGTCCTTAAACTAACCATTGCCTCCAAAATGGTGATCAACGGAATGAGACGTTCTTAAACTAAAATCTCACCTCCAAAATGGTGATCAACGGACCGAGACGCCGTTAAACTAAAATCTCTCCTCCAAAATGGTGATCAACGGACTGAGATGTTCTCAAACTAGAACTTCGCCTCCAAAATGGTGATCAATAGACCGAAACGTGCTTAAACTAAAACAATAGAGCCCAAACGCTCTTTTTTTGGATCTGAGAAAAAAATGATCCTGACATCCCGTTAAGTGGATCTTAGTCTCAAATTGGACTAATATATCCTTAACAAATCGAGCCCCAAATACTCACATACATTTAAGTCGATCTTAATCTCAAAATAGATTAACGGTCCTTAAATAAAAAAAACCCCAAATCTAAGAAATACGGATTTGGACTAATCCACGCTCTACGGGCGACAACATAAATTAGTCTCCGTATACAATCCACGGGCAACTAAAACAAACAAAAACACACACGACACGAAGTGAACTTCCGGAGCAGGAGAAAGTGGTTATCACGATGCGGCAACGTAATTAACTGCAGGAGCTTGCGCCTGTAGGGAAGAGCGTCCCCACAATCAAAAACCCCTCACAAAACGAGGGGAAATCTGACGAAGTCACGCTAGAACGGCCGCATCCGTCCAAACCTCCGATATATGGTGCCATAAATCAACTTGGCATCTTCGGAGAGGTGGACGGCTAAATCCAAATAGCATCTGCCCCCAAATTCAGGCAGGACGATCCATCCCGGTTCTTCTCTGTTTCCGGCGGTAAACAAACTTGACATGACTACTTAAATACATGATTACATCCTGAATATGAACCCGAATATTTTGTATCCATGGTTTCAGCCAAGACTTGTAAATATAATCTATACAATACATTACGCGGGGATAAAGGGGTAGATTGGTACGGAACTTATATCGTGGCATGAGAGGTCACTTAAAAGACACATATATGAATTCACGTACCGTTGTCCCGTGGGTTATGACGAGGCCTTTTCCTACATGTTACCATAGTCCACGGGGTAAGATGGACTCCTCACGTATATATGAATACCTTTCTTATCAAACTACAAACAACCATGTTAGAATAACTATCATATACCAGTACTCGGTCATATACTTTACCTGTTCATTTCGCTTTATATACTATCTTCTCTTTCTTCTTTTGGGACTTACCGAGCGTTAATTAGCTGACGACATTCTTTTATGTTTCTTTCTTTGGAAAGTTCGTCAGGAGATAGAGCCAAGCCAAGAGGACTTAGATCAGCTTACCGCTCAGCCTGACTACTAGTTCCTCTGCACTTACTTTCAGTATGCCATTGTTTAGGCATTTGCTTTTGATTATTGCATCTTTTAGTTCAAACAGTTGATAAAGTTGTTGTTTCATTTTATTCTCTTGTCATTCTTGTTCATTTTTATATATTGCTTAATTACGCTTAACATATTTATTTCATAGTAAATAAGTTGCGGACAGCCACGTCACTGTTTCCGTCTACTGGAAAGCGGGGCGTGACAGGTTTAGTTGGTGGCCCATGCATGTCAGTTCTGTATGAAGTCTTAAGCAATATATCACAAGAATTATAAGAATCAGTAACTATACATTCTTTACAATTCTAATTTCTTGAATTTATCCCAACCATTCCTTTTCTATCAAGGTGATGGATTCTCCCAACAACACCAGCACGAACGTCAACGGCAATACCCCACCGCTGTAACAACTCCAATTTTAGTGTACATAAAATTCATTTAAATTTAATGTATACTTGGGGTATTTACAATTCATGTGAGTACTATAAGAAATTGATTTACTTTTGAACAGCAAGAAGGAGCTTGTAGCTCATTGGTAATACCTTGCACTGCTGAACCAAAGCACCAGAGTTCAAATCCCATCAGCCACATTATCTTTTTAATTATTTTTCTTTTAATCTTTTAGAAGCTCAAAGGTCTACACGTGCACAACCCATAAAACCAAGAGTCACAGCCTAAACAAACATGTTCACGAGACTAGACCAAGCTTCAAAGACACGTGGCATCAAGATAGGCCCCGACTTGCCCGACTCGGGTCGGCGAAAACCTCGACTCGGCCGGCGCCGCCGGTTCAACTCAGTCCAAACCAAAATTTTCTTCAACCCTGGGGACTCTTGTACTCCCCTAAAAACTCCTGTATTATTTGTTTTTCCTGCACATTTACAGAACACATTAAAACACACATTTAATCCATTTTAATATAAATTTTTAATACAGCATTTCACTACCCTAAACCTTAATTTTTCCTATAAATTCCACCCTCAAAATCACCCCTCCTCACTCCTAAATCCCTTCCCAAACTCTAAAAAAATTCCCAAGTCTTTTGTGTGCAAGTGGAGTTAGCAAAAGGGCGAAGCTCCGACGAACTTCCGACGGCAATCCGAGAAGTTTCCGATGACGAAACGACGTACCGGCAACTCCTACCTCTTCCCATTTCTCTTCTCTATCCAATCATCTGGTAATTCCCTATTTCTTCCTCTTTTCTCTATTCTAAAAACATTCAAAACTAAAACCCGACGGAAGCGGAGTTAGTCCGACTTCCGATTCGGTTTTCATTAAAAACTATAATTTTTCTTAATCAAGATACCTTCATATCATCACATATTGTTCATTAAACATTAATAAACATTTTTAACAAGTTTCATCACAAAATATTGTTATATGCATCTTTATCACAATTTTACATTAAAATACCTTCATGTTTCATTTCGACATGCTTGAACTTTTAAAACTGTATTTTCTTAGAAAACTCACAAGGTAATGACATGCCTCCTCACAACACACAAATCTAACATAGCACGATGGAAATTTAGGAACATAGATTTAGGAAAATACGATTTTACATATAACTACCTTCAACTTATAAAATCTTTTTCTACAAGAAATGTATTTTTAACAAATCTTTGCAATTGCGTCTCTACAACCCATTTTGAGGAACCTATTCGGTATGGTGCGGATTATCGCACATCCTCGGACCTAGTAGAGTGAGATGCAGACCTCCGCAAGGAGCATACGATCTCGAAAGATTTAAAATACAATTTTCTTTAGAAAATGTGATTTCTATTATTAATAAAACTTATATTTTTAATATATATATATATATATATATAAGTAATATCAAAATATCTATTTTTAATATTTATAATATTCCACATTTCCAAAATTCAAGAAAAACATCTCATTTATAAGAAAATACTATACAATTCCAATATTACAAATAAATACCATATATTATGAAATTAGGTTTTATTCACTAGAAATGTCACATTGATAAAATATACATCCATGAAAACTCTAAAGACGATAATAAAATATCTGAGGCGTATTTTGAAAATTATACAAAATTTTTTTTACATAAAATCCCCTCAAGTTATACTAAATTACAATAAGGACCCTAGTAAACATAGGTTTAAGCGGGACCAGTCTCTTGAGCCTCAGGGAGCCGGAGATATGGGTGCTTGCCTATTTAAGATAGACAACTTAACAGTGGTGTTATCAACACGGTAATTGTTTTTGAAAAAGACACAAATCCTGCCGTCCATGTGCAGCAGTTACCAATAGCACCAAAACATAATTCAGGATTCAATTTCTTTTCTAATTGTATCACTCAGACTGAGTCTCGATATAATAAATCTGACTTGAATATGATTCAAGTATCAAACTTCAATACAACATGGATCTATGAATCTGTCTATTCAATATAATCAATCTATGTTGACTGAACCGAACCATGGATATATTCCCTATACATGTCCATCCATTATATCCGTTCTATTACTGATATCATTGTTCCGGCAAGTCATCCATCTATATAAATCAAGACAATACAATAAAAATAATACAATCAAGACATCGCGGGGTTTTATAAGGGGTAGATTGGTACGGAAGGTGTTAGAAGTGGCACGAGACAACAACCATAAAGACACATAACCTGAATTCAATTGTCATTGTACCGTGGCTGAACGGTTCCTTGTACTCCATATACCATAGTCTCTGGCTTAGTGAGACTCCTCTCGTATACACTGGCCTCTTCTGTACCAAGCTACAAACAACAGCGTTAACACTAAATACAACATTATAACAATATACTCTCTATTCTGTCTATTCCATTCTTGTCTATTTACGGGACTTACCGAGCGATTTGTTAGCTGAAGAAATTCTCTTTCTTTTCTTTGGAATGTCGTCAGGTGATTCGGACCTTCAGGAGATCGAGCCCACTTTCAAGGACTTGGATCAGCTAGCCTTCGACCTGGAGCTCTAGTTACTTGTACACATTTACATTCTGTATTTTCCATTTTTTATGCCACTGTTTATGCATTGATTTCCATTCCATGTATTTACTTTTCAGATGTATTGTAAAAAGAATATCAATAAATAAAGTTGTTGTTCAATTATATCTATTGTCATTGTCTCTTGTGCATTTTACTTATATTGCTTAGATACGCTTAGCGTGTTTACTTCAGAGTAAATACGTAGCGGCCTCGTCGCGTCCTCTGCAAGCATACTGGGAAGCGGGGCGTGACAGGTTTTGTTGGTGGTCCATGCAGGTCAGAGCTGTATAGAACCCAACCATGTAGTTCCGTTCTGCGTGGACAACCTAAGCAATATAACACAAGAACCGGCAACTGAAAACATTCTTTACAATTCATACTTCTTGAATTTCATCATTTCATATACTTTGAATCTGTCCTAACCCAAATTTTTCTTTCAAGGTTATGGATTTCCCCAAACAACACCAGCACGAATGTCAACAACACTCCCCTACCACTACCACTCACACCTGTCGTCGCTGCTCCGATCAACGAGCAGACGGTTCTGCTAGAGGCAATCCGCAGCCTCTTAGAAGGACAGCAGCAGCAGACTACCATTCTAATGAACCGTCCTGAGGTAGAAGCACCTGGGGTGAAGCAATTCAGGGCCTTGCACCCCAAGCAATTCTCAGGAAAAGAGAGCCCTCTAGAGGCTGAGGAATGGGCTCAAAACGTTGAAGATGATCTGGCAGCAGCACAAGTGCCAGAGATAGCTTGGGTTCGAGTTGCGAAGCTGCAGCTCACGGACAAAGCACGGATTTGGTGGAAGGCGGAAGAAAGCCGTCTCACCCAGCCGATCGAATGAAGGACTTTCCATGTGTAAGTCGATGTACAACACCCCACGACTTGCGGGGAGGCGGAAATATGAAAAACGATCTTGTTCTTTGCGTAAACATCGACTAACCGAAGAATCTTTGCTAAACTATAACTAACAAGAAACATAGAAGTTGTTAACTACTATGTGAAGTGATTATACCTAATGAACCGTGTCCTTCGTCTTTTCGTTCTCCACCTCCTCTCCGGCCTTCTCTATGTAGTAGATGATCCACCCGAGAGCTATATTCCAAGCTTTACTTCTAAACTTGAGGTAACTAGGTTTCTTTAGTTGCTAATCAAAGTACCTAGATGATATATAGAAGGGTTATGGATTAATTAGTCTATTCTAATCCTTGATCTCAACACATGAGAAGGGAGGATTAGGGTTTGAAGAGAGAGAGCTTGAGGAGAGAGAAGGTGAGCATGAGAATGAGAAGAGATAATGATCTCATTTGAATATATATGAAGCATTATTATTTATCAAATAAATAAATAAATGATTTAACAACCATGCTTCATAAATTCATATGAGTGATTCATCTATATGAGTCATTAACCATTTATGATGCATTAATGACAAGGATGAATCACACAAATGAGTCACTAATCTCATTTAATGCTTATGCCGCCTAAACCCCCAAGTCACCATCCTTCTAGAAGCTTCTCGCGAAATTACGAGAACGCCCCTCCTATCCGTGAAAACACGGAAAAACTTTAGACTGTATAAATCCAATAACCCGATACTAGAATCTGGCTTAAACCAAAGCCGGCTAGTAAAAACTGTCCGAATGTCGTACGTGCATAAACACACGTATGCATCCGAACCCTTGTCGTAAAACCATACGACCTCTATATCATTTTTCCTGGAGCAGGGAAACTCTCTGTGTGGGACTCTAAAGAGTCGACTACTATGCTGGCAGTGGGTTTAACCACAGACCGCAAGCGGCACTAGTTGTACGTAACGGTCCCCAGGTAGATGTCGATAAGAAGGCCGATGAGGAAACCCATCCGAACTCCTACTGAGCCTGATGTGACAATCTCCGTACAGTCTGGTCTGTTCGTCTATGACTATCGCATATCGGGCCTAGGGGGGCGGCAAGCGTCAGTCCCCTAATAGCGGTATAAGTCATGTCGGAGTGAAGCCCAATACACCCTGAGAAACTACTGGAACCTACCAGTAAATCTCGCTTTCCCTGGCCAGGGACTTTGCGTAATGACTCTCTGACACAGCGCGATATCAACTCCCAATACCGGGAGAGACGAATTCTGTCTAACCGCCACTGCCTCCAAGTGCTCGGGACTGCACCCAACTGCTACCTGTTTGCATGACTCCTTTGAGCCGTGGTAGGGTAGCAATCTCAGAACAGTGGGACACACTCGAGGCGAAGTAGCAGTGTCAAGTCTGCGGACTATGCTGTACTCATGTCACCTGGGAACTGTTAACTGACGACTGGTATAAAACCAACCAACAGTTCCCTGCGAGTCCTGTCCGGTGTACCCGTAACCCAACGAGCACCAGTATACTACCTCCAGTACGACGTACTGACGGCTGTGGGACAGACCATCTCCCCAACTGGGATGAAAAGCGTACACACTAGTCTACTCCGGAGTATCGATGCAATGTCTCGATAATCCTACGACTAGGGACCTGAAAAAGGATGTGCTTGTAGACTACCCAGCCCCCACTAGTGTGACTGCCATCACAACGCTGGTAGTCAAGCAAGATCCTAAGAGCTCTATCAATACGTATACTCACATATTAAGATAGATAAACCAAGTAGCATACTACCATGTTTAGCAAGACTGTTATATACATATGAATATCCCAAGCTTCCATCAAGTAATATACAAACTAGTATGATACAATAATGGCCCCTAGGGCATATACACTAACAATCTCCCACTTGCACTAGGGCCATGTATTGGCATATCGAAGACCGATGATCTCGAGTAGCCTCTCGAACTGAATCTGAGGTAGGGCCTTCGTGAATGGATCAACAATGTTCTCTTCAGTAGCAACTCTCCGAACCTCGATCTCCCGATGATCAATGATCTCCCTGATCAGGTGATACCGCCTTAAGATGTGTCTGGACTTCTGATGGGACCTTGGTTCCTTCGCTAAAGCTATAGCTCTGTTGTTGTCGCAATACAGAGGTATTGGATCAACAATGGTAGGAACCACCTGAAGTTCTGTTAGGAACTTCTTCATCCAGACCGCTTCTTTTGCGGCATCGCAAGCAGCAATATACTCCGCTTCCATCGTCGAGTCAGCAACGGGGTCCTGCTTGGAACTCTTCCAGCACACCGCCCCTCCATTGAGGGTAAAGACATAACCCGACATGGACTTGGAATCGTCCTTATCACTCTGGAAGCCGGAATCAGCAAAGGCCTCTAACTTGAGGTCTTTTCCGCCGTAAACCAAGAACATCTCCTTAGTCCTTCTCAGGTACTTGAGAATGTTCTTTACTGCTATCCAGTGATTCTCCCCTGGGTCTGACTGATACCGGCTTACCACGCTGAGTGTGTAAGCTATATCTGGTCTGGTGCACAACATCGCATACATTATAGAGCCTACCGCAGAAGCGTAGGGTATAATAGACATGCGATCTCTTTCCAAATCAGTCTTGGGAGACATCTTTTTGGATAGGGTGATTCCGTGACAAGCCGGTAGATTACCGCGCTTAGAATCTTCCATACTGAATCTTTTCAGTATAGTGTTGATATACCTGGACTGCGAAAGTCCCAACATCCTCTTGGATCTATCACGATAGATCCGGATCCCCAGAATGCAAGAGGTATCACCCAGGTCTTCCATGGAGAACCTGTGTGACAAGAATCCTTTGACAGATTGTAGCATAGGAATGTCATTTCCTATCAATAGAATGTCATCCACGTACAAGACGAGGAATATGACACTTCTGGCTACAACTTTACTATATATACATGGTTCATCTGGATTTTTGATAAAGTCATATTCTTTGACTGTTTCATCAAAACAGATGTTCCAACTCCGCGATGCTTGCTTCAGTCCATAAATGGATTTAAGCAACCTGCATACTTTCCCGCTGCTCCCACTCTGATTGAAACCCTCTGGCTGATCCATATAGACGCATTCTTCTAAATTACCATTCAGAAAAGCCGTCTTTACATCCATCTGCCAGATTTCATAATCATGGAAGGCAACAATTGCAAGAAGGATATGAATAGATTTGAGCATAGCCACTGGAGAAAAGGTTTCGTCATAGTCCAAACCAGGTCTTTGACGAAAACCCTTTGCAACAAGTCTAACCTTATAGGTTTCCACCTGCCCATCTACACCAATCTTTTTCTTGAAGATCCATTTGCATCCTATGGGTTTTACCCCACCTGGAGCAAAGTCCAAAGTCCATACTTTGTTGGTGTACATGGACTCTATTTCGTTTCGCATTGCATCTAGCCATCGTACCGAGTCGTTGCTCTGGATGGCCTGCTGGAAGCTAGTAGGTTCATCATCATCAATGATGCAATCCTCTCCATCCCCATCTATGAGAAAACCGTAGTATCTCTCAGGCGGATGAGACGGCCTACTACTTCGGCGGAGGGGTGCGGGAATGTCCTGTTCTTCTTGAACTACTGGTTCTACCAAACTTTCAGCAGTAGTTTGTGGTTCTGGAATTTCTTCCAGTTCTATTTCGCTCCCACTTGTTTCCTTTTCTAAAAACTGATTTTCTAGAAAATGGGCATTACGAGAAACAAAAACCTTTTGTTCCTCTGCGTAATAGAATATATATCCCCTGGAGTTCTTTGGATATCCCACAAACTGACATTTTACTGATCGTGCCTCGAGTTTGGCCACATGCTGCTTTTTAATAAAAGCTGGACATCCCCATATCTTTACATACTGAAGATGGGGTTTCTTCCCACTCCACATCTGATATGGCGTGGTAGGCACAGTCTTGGTAGGAACCATGTTCAAAAGATATGCCGCTGATTCTAGCGCATAACCCCAGAAAGATCGTGGTAACTCAGCATTACTCATCATGGATCATACCATATCCAATAGGGTTCGATTCCGTCTTTCCGATACACCATTATGCTGTGGAGTGTATGGAGGAGTAAGTTGAGAGAGAATTCCTTTCTCTTTTAGGTAACCTAGGAACTCGGCACTTAAGTATTCACCACCTCGATCAGATCTTAGTGTCTTAATACTTTTGCCGGTTTGGTTTTCTACTTCATTCTTATACTCCTGGAATTTTTCAAAAGCCTCGGATTTATGTTTCATCAGATAAATGAATCCGTACCTTGAATAATCATCCGTAAAAGTAATGAAATAGGAAAAACCACCTCTTGCATGTGTAGACATTGGACCACATACATCGCTGTGTACGAGTCCTAAGAGCTCATTCGCTCTTACTCCATGTACAGTGAATGGAGTCTTTGTCATCTTTCCTTTGAGACATGATTCACAAGTGTCATAAGTTTGATATTCGAACGAGTCCAAATATCCTTCTCTATATAACTTAGTTAACCTTGTCTCATTGATGTGACCTAGTCTACAATGCCATAAGAAAGCCTTATTTAATTCTGGAGACTTTCTCTTTAGTGTGTTCTGGACATTGAAAATCTGGAATTGGTTTAAGACATATATACCGTTATCCAGTGTACCGGACCCAATCAAACTTTGATTAAGGTGGATGTTAACAACATCGCTTACAAACGTGAAATCATAACCTTTATTTGATAACAAGGAAACAGATATGATATTACACGTCAAACTAGGTACACAAAAACAGTTATGTAAAACCAAAATGTGTCCACTCGTCAATCCTAGGTGATAATCCTCGACGGACACAGCTCCCACGCTAGCTCCGTTAGCAACCTTGAGGATCATATCACCTTCCTTCAGCACTCTACGGTTTCTCAGTGCCTGCAATGAATTGCATATATGAGATCCTGATCCGGTATCCAATACTCAGGAAGTAGAGTTGATTGACAAACAATTCTCAATTACAAACACACCTGAAGTCGAAGTCACAGCTTGCTTCGGTCCTTGGTTCTTGGCGTTCCACGCCTTGCAATCTTTCTTACAGTGCCCTTTCCTGTGACAATGGAAGCACTCATCCTGGGCCACTACTGGCACTGCAATCTTTTTCTTTCCCTTCGCTCCCACCTTACTAACACCTCCTCTAGGTCTGGTGGCGGCCTTCTTCTTCCTTCCTTTGGCCCTAGCCTTGGACCCGGAAGAAGAAGCACCGCTAACAAACATAGCGGGTGTTTCCCTTGCCTTCTGCAAGGTGCCTTCTGCACTCCTCAACATGTTAAGGAGTTCTGGAAGTTCAACTTCTTTTCTTTGAATGTTGAAATTCAGAATAAACTGGGCGTGGGTGGAAGGAAGGGACTGGAGAATCAGGTCTGTATAGAGCTCATTATCCAAAGTCGTCCCAAGGTCTGCGAGCTCTTCAATATAGCCTATCATTTTTAGGAAATGTTCTCCTACTGATGATCCGACGGCCAACCTCGCTCGAAACAAGTTCTTTGAGGTCTCGTATCTTGCTATACGAGATTGCTCTCCATAAAGTTCCTTTGTATGGAGAAATATGGCATCTAGTTCCATATCCTCGTGCCTCCTTTGATGTTCATTGTTCATCGAGGCAAGCACGATGCACTTGGCCTTCGCGCAATCGAAATCCCAGGTTTTGCGGATTTCCTTATCCGCATTACTGGATTTGGGACCTGGGATTGCAGGTGCCTTAGCGGTGAGGACGTACCCCAATTTGTCATAGGTCAAAGCCATTTTGACATTCCGCAGCCAATTTTTATAGTTTGGCCCTGTCAGTATATTTTTCTCTAAAAGTAACTTAAGTCCAGTCATTTTCAGGGTCGCTGCAATTAGGAGAGAGAGAAGAAAACACTTTAGCATGATGCTCTTGCAAGTTTAGAGTGGTTTTTAATTTATCTAAACTGGATGGCTCCCACTGTTTTTCGAATCCCTCCTCAAACCAAAAAGGAAGAACTAGCCAGGACTATTCTCACCGTACAATACTTGCTTAACCGTTCAGCCAGGCCAGTGTCGATACTTCGAGGGAGGTTTTCCAACGCTTTCGCGAAGTTCCTTAATTAAATAACCTCTTTTCTCTGGGGGCGTAGCCCCGCTGACACCTTTCTTGACACCTACTTGGTTTATAGCATTGATTGTTAAGTGACGAATATCCTGATAAGTAGCATATACTCACAGTAGGATCGGGATCCAAATATCATCGTCTGATAATGCTGAAGGAATCCTACCAACATTCATCAAACTCCAAATGGTATGCATCTCTTTGCAAATTTCAGTTTCTTTAGAAATTCCCGATATAAATTTTTGCCCCATGCTCTTATGACCTTGGCGTTAGGTCAAAATGTCATAAGTCACATGTCAAGTTCTACCCATCATTATCTTGTTAATTTGAACCCATCCGTATATATCCTTGACGTTCGGCCAAAATGATAATACGACTGTCCTAAACTAACTCATCTATCTATGCAACAAATGAATACCCAGCAGCTACCAAACACTATGCATTGGCGTTAGGTCAAAATACATAGCTTGAATACTACTGAATACTCAAATGAAATGACGGAGGGTTACGAATGGTTTTGGCGAAACCGTGAACGTAGTGAACTTGATATAACCGAAGGAACCTGATAGCTTTTAAGAGGAGTGGTTAAAACTCCGCAATTAAAAATATCTGCTGTTTTAAAAATAACCGAGTGGTTTCTTTTAAATCGTTCCAACGATTAACCTTTGGTTTATTTTCTTTGCATTAATAATAATGCGTCCAATCATTAACCTATCATTGCAGAAAACAATGAAAATACAACGTCCTCTTATGCCATCCACATTCGCCACTAGGTCCCGTCATCACCCGTTAGGTTACTTAACTAACGGCAGAGCGGGGGCTGGGCTAGCGCGGGTGTAAAACATAAGTGACGTCTAAATAGCTATAATATATAGATATTGTACATTCGTCAGACGCAATAATAGGCATTCCAGATCTCAGATGAACATTATTGGATATACAAGCAATCCGCGTTTGCTTTGAGCCTGCAACAAAAGACGGATTACACAGTTGTGATGAATAGCCATTACCCCATCCTAGACCCCTATGGGTACGACAAACTAACCGCCAAGTACCTGAAGTGAAGCGGTCTCCCTCAACAACGTGAGTAGGCCACTAAACACTTCAAAGTACCCGGTTGTTTGTGCACCCCACCTTGGGTCTATCCTAGGAGCAAAAACAGTAAAATGAAATAATACAACGGTGGCTACAACCGCAACCTGGATGTGCCCCGCAAAATAATATTACAACATATTACAATTACATTGAATGAATGAATATAATAACCCATCACAAACTCCGGCTAATCATCACAACAGTCCAATACAGTTCATAACCACAAACAGTAAAATCTATTACAGAAATGTGCAACCCCCTGCCAACCGACATACTAGCAGTTAGGGGAGGTTTACGAACACATTATACAGTCACAGATATAATCTTATTAGCCAAACATCGTATAATTTCGATCGAGCAAACACATCAGATTCTACTCCCAAAACTTCTCTGTGCACCTGAGACTTGAGCAGAAAATAAACATTCCAGAAAATACAAAAATATCACAGAAGAGTTACTGGAGGAAACTGGGTTGAATCGGCTTCAACTCGGCCGCGGATCCGCGGCGGATCGGTGGGATCGGCCGCGGTTCCGCGGCTGTATGGCCGATTCAGAAACCCATTTTTCTCCAGTTACCTTATAATTCTCTGCTTGTTATTCTGCAGCTCCCTGAAAAATTTTTAGAGCCTGTTTTAAAATCGACAGAAACTTAGTGATATCGATGTCTTTTCCGGTTTGTTTCGCGTTCGAAATTGATACGACTTTGCTAATGAGTTAATTATTGTTTATCGAGGCTCTGATACCACTGTAAGTCGATGTAAAACACCCCACGACTTGCGGGGAGGCGGAAATATGAAAAACGATCTTGTTCTTTGCGTAAACATCGACTAACCGAAGAATCTTTGCTAAACTATAACTAACAAGAAACATATAAGTTGTTAACTACTATGTGAAGTGATTATACCTAATGAACCGTGTCCTTCGTCTTTTCGTTCTCCACCTCCTCTCCGGCCTTCTCTATGTAGTAGATGATCCACCCGAGAGCTCTACTCCAAGCTTTACCTCTAAACTTGAGGTAACTAGGTTTCTTTAGTTGCTAATCAAAGTACCTAGATGATATATAGAAGGGTTATGGATTAATTAGTCTATTCTAATCCTTGATCTCAACACATGAGAGGGGAGGATTAGGGTTTGAAGAGAGAGAGAGCTTGAGGAGAGAGAAGGTGAGCATGAGAATGAGAAAAGATAATGATCTCATTTGAATATATATGAAGCATTATTATTTATCAAATAAATAAATAAATGATTTAACAACCATACTTCATAAATTCATATGAGTGATTCATCTATATGAGTCATTAACCATTTATGATGCATTAATGACAAGGATGAATCACACAAATGAGTCACTAATCTCATTTAATGCTTATGCCGCCTTAACCCCCAAGTCACCATCCTTCTAGAAGCTTCTCGCGAAATTATGAGAACGCCCCTCCTATCCGTGAAAACACGGAAAAACTTTAGACTGTATAAATCCAATAACTCGATACTAGAATCTGGCTTAAACCAAAGCCGGCTAGTAAAAACCGTCCGAATGTCGTACGTGCGTAAACACACGTATGCGTCCGAACCCTTGTCATAAAACCATACGACCTCTATATCGTTTCGCCTGGAGCAGGGAAACTCTCTGTGTGGGACTCTAAAGACTCGACTACTACGCTGGCAGTGGGTTTAACCACAGACCGCAAGCGGCACTAGTTGTACGTAACGGTCCCCAGGTAGATGTCGATAAGAAGGCCGATGAGGAAACCCATCCGAACTCCTACTGAGCCTGATGTGATAATCTCCGTACAGTCCGGTCTGTTCGTCTATGACTATCGCATATCGAGCCTAGGGGGCGGCAAGCGTCAGTCCCCTAATAGCGGTATAAGTCATGTCGGAGTGAAGCCCATTACACCCTGAGAAACTACTGGAACCTACCAGTAAATCTCGCTTGCCCTGGTCAGGAACTTTGCGTAATGGCTCTCTGACACAGCGCGATATCAACTCCCAATACCGGGAGAGACGAATCCTGTCTAACCGCCACTGCCTCCAAGTGCTCGGGACTGCACCCAACTGCTACCTGTTTGCATGACTCCTTTGAGCCGTGGTAGGGTAGCAATCTAAGAACAGTGGGACACACTCGAAGCGAAGTAGCAGTGTCAAGTCTGCGGACTATGCTATACTCATGTCACCTGGGAACTGTTAACTGACGACTGGAATAAAACTAACCAACAGTTCCCTACGAGTCCTGTCCGGTGTACCTGTAACCCAACGAGCACCTATATACTATCTCCAGTACGACGTACTGACGGCTGTGGGACAGACTATCTCCCCAACTGGAATGAGAAGCATACACACTAGTCTACTCCGGAGTATCGATGCCCTGTCTCGATAATCCTACGACTAGGGACCTGAAAAAGGATGTGCTTGTAGACTACCTAGCCCCCACTAGTGTGACTGCCATCACAACGCTGGTAGTCAAGCAAGATCCTAAGAGCTCTATCAATACGTATACTCACATATTAAGATAGATAAACCAAGTAGCATACTACCATGTTTAGCAAGACTGTTATATACATGTGAATATCCCAAGCTTCCATTAAGTAATATACAAACTAGTATGATACAATAATGGCCCCTAGGACATATACACTAACACCATGACATGTTCGACGCAAAATACTTCCCTGAGACTGCCAGGTTCGACATAGAACAACAGTTCATCCATCTGCAACAAGGTTCAATGTGGATCAAGTCCGTAGATGAATATGATGTTGAGTTCACCATGCTCAATCTTTAAGATATGCCTCAATAATTCAATTTTTCAATATATCACATACTACACAGCTAACACAATACTTTAACAGATTTGCGGCACACCTGATACCGACGGATGAGATCAGAGCCCGTCGATTTCAACAAGGGTTAGATTCGGAAATCCAGGCTGCATTAGCCACAGGAGATTTTCCGACTCATAAATTGGCTCTGAAAGCTGCCCGCCGTTATGAGGCAGTGGTAAAGATGAGGGGCAGACCTTAGTCTGCCGGAATGAAACGCCCTGCTAACCAGATGGCAGGAGGAGCCTCTTCAAGGCCACCATTTGTTCCAAGGAGACCGGGAGTACCGAACAACAGGCCCGGCCCAGCCTTTTGTACCTACTGTAGGAGAGATGGACATTTGGCGAAAGACTGCCGGCGAAACAACCGTCTTTGCTTAGTCTGCAGCTCAGCTACTCATGATATTGGGTCTTTTCCTTAAAGACACAACCCAATTGCTGCACCCAGGCCAGCAATCACTTACCAGCAGAGACCAGCCCTTCAGGCACCTGCTCCAAGACATGCACTCCCTGCTCCACCACCTAGAGGACCAATGACTGCACCTCCTCCTCGTCAGTTCCATCAAGCTCAAAGGAACGTTCCGAGGAATGCTCCTCCGGCCAGGAGGAATGTACCACGGCGACAGGCTTTCACAATGACCGAGGAAGAAGCTGAGGCCACTGGCCAAGTTATCACTGGTAACCCTTTCTTCTCAAGCTTTTCTTTCATTCTTAACACCTACCATATTTTTCCTATACCTAAAACCTATCCTACATATACCTTAGGTACAATCTTAGTAGCCTCACTTCCTGCACTAGCACTCTTCGATACTGGAGCATCTCATTGCTTTATGTCGCAACGGTTCGTCCGAACTCATGCAATTCTAGTCACATCGCTTGTATCCAGCTGGAATGTCAGTTCAGGAAATGGGGTTCTAAAGGCAACAATGGGATACGACTTGTGTCCAGTAGTCGTCTGCAGCAGAGAATTCTATGTTGAATTCAAGGTGCTGGACATACCGAACTTCGATGTGGTTCTAGGTATGGATTGGCTCGGAACATTTTATGCTACCGTTGACTGTCGTCAAAGGAGGGTAGTATTCGAGATTCCAGAGCACCCGGTCTTCTATTTCAAAAGTGGAGACCATACACTGGAGCCAAGTACTTACAAGGTGAAACCAAATAAGGCAGTGATTGCGGCAATTCAAGCGGAGGAAGGATCAAAGCCAGAAGTGGTTCGAGAGTTCGACGATGTGTTTCCTGACGATATATCAGGTTTGCCTCCCGATCGAGCTCTTGAATTCAGCATTGATTTAGTATCAGGACCATAAACAGTGATCAAAGCACCTTATCGATTAAGTCCGGAAGGTTTGAAGGAAATCTGAACTCATTTGGACGAATTATTGGCGAAATGATGGATTCTTCCCAGTACTTCAAGTTGGGGATCACCGGTACTGCTTGTGAAGAAGAAGGAAGGTTCATACAGAATGTGCATTGACTATAGAGCCTTGAACGAAGTAACGATGAAGAACAAGTATCCACTACCTCGCATCGACGATTTATTCAATCAGCTAAGTGGATCTTGTGTTTTCTCCAAGTTAGATCTTCGTTCGGGTTATCATCAGGTGAAGGTCAAGGAAGCTGATATTCATAAAACAACATTCAGAACTCGCTATGGTCATTACGAATTTCTTGTGATGCCATTTGGGGTGACCAACGCACCAGCAATATTTATGAACCTAATAAATCAAGTTTTCCGGGAGTAACTAGACCGGTTTATTGTCATCTTTATCGACGACATCCTGGTGTATTGTCGGAAAGAGCATGCCGAGCACCTACGAATTGTCCTAGAAACTTTACGACAACATCAATTATATGCCAAGTACAGCAAGTGCGAGTTTTGGCTAGATCAAGTTGGTTTTCTTGGACATATCGTATCAGGCGAAGGAATCTCTGTGGATCTAGCGAAAGTTTCAGCAGTAAGCGAATGGCCGACACCAAAGACAATAAAGGACATTCGGAGTTTCTTGGGTCTAGCTGGATATTACAGAAGTTTCATTGAAGGATTTTCGAAGATAGCTACACCCCTGACCAAGCTCACACGTAAAGATGAAGACTTTTTGTGGTCAGAAGCATGCGAGCAAGCTTTCGTAGAACTCAAGTCAAGGTTGACATCAGCGCCTATTCTCGTTATACCGGACCAATCTGGAGGTTTCGAAGTGCATTGCGATGCATCCGGTAAGAGATTTGGATGTGTTCTATATCAACATGGTAAGGTTATGGCTTATGCTTCAAGACAGCTAAAGATTCATGAGCGTAATTATCCGACGCATGATTTGGAGTTAGCGGTCGTTATCTTTGCTCTCTAGATTCGGTGCCATTACTTTCTTGGTGAGCGAGTGAACATATACACAGATCACAAGAGTCTGAAATATGTGTTTACTCAGAAGGAGCTTAATATGCGGCAGAGACGATGGTTAGAACTCATGGCGGACTTTGACATCAACTTGCAATATCACCCAGGGAAGGTGAATGTAGTACCTAATGCCCTTAGTCGCCAACCATTAGCGATGAATCTCACCGCTCAGTGGAAGCTTCAACAAGATATGTATCAGATGGAGATTGAAGTAGTCATGCCAGGTAACGCTTCAAGTTTGATGAATTTACAAGTTCAATCTACTATTGTCAATCAGATCAAAGCAGCTCAAGCAAGTGATGCTAAGTTGCAAAAGATCAAAGAACAAGTAGAGAATGGACTCAGAACAGACTTCATCATCCATGAAGACGGATCTTGGAGATACGGCAGCAGACTGTGTGTACCAAAAGGCTCAGTTCGGGAAGAGTTAATGAAAGAAGCTCACAGCTCTCCCTACTCAGTACACCCTGGAGGTACAAAGATGTACAAAGATCTACGTCAAAATTACTGGTGGCATGGAATGAAGCGTGAAGTAGCCAGAAGCGTCGCTAAATGCTTGGTGTGTCAGCAAGTAAAGGCTGAACATCACAGGACTGCTGGATTACTTCAACCATTACCTATCCGTGAATGGAAATGGCAACACATTACAATGGATTTTGTGACTGCACTCCCTCGCAGCACAAAGGGTAACGATGTTGTATGGGTTATTGTGGATCGACTCACGAAGTCGGCTCATTTCATCCCATTTCGAGTTGGCCAATCTACTGAGACATTAGCAAAGAAATACATGAAGGTAAGAATCTACTTAAAATTTAAACTCTTCATAGTTTACTATCTTTGATATCCATGAACTCATACAGAAAATTGTGAGACTTCATGGAGTACCGGTCTGCGTTGTCTCCGATCGTGACACCAGGTTCCGATAACAATTTTGGCAAAGTCTGCAAGCGAGCTTGGGAACAAGTCTGAATTTCAGCACGGCTTATCATCCACAAACAGATGGTCAGTCTGAGCGAACTATTCCGATCATGGAAGATATGCTCAGAGAGTGTATGTTATACATCGGAAGATCGTAGGAAGATCACCTACATCTTGTGGAGTTTTCATACAACAACAGCTACCAAGAAAGTATAGGAATGGCACCCTTTGCAGCGCTCTATGGAAGGAAGTGTCGATCTCCATTAAGTTGGGACAACATCGGTGATAGGGAACTTCTTGGACCTTTGATGATAGTAGCAACTGTTGACGTAGTCCGCACTATCAGGTAAAGAATGCGCATAGCCCAAGATCGACAGAAGCACTAGGCTGATGCGAAGCGATGTCATTTGGAGTTCCAGCCTGGAGATCACGTATTTCTGAAGATATCTCCGAACCGCGGAGTGATTCGATTTGGAAGACGGGGTAAGCTAAGTCCAAGGTATATTGGACCGTTCGACATACTCGAACAAGTCGGTGAAGTGGCTTATCGCTTGGCACTTCCACCTTCATTGGAAGGAGTGCACAACGTGTTTCACATATTCCAACTCAGAAGGTATGTGAGTGACCCCAGCCATATTCTTGATCATTCCGAGCTCACTGTACAGCCCGACTTATCTTGTGAGCAACAACCTGTTGAGATCCTGGACAGAAAAGTGAAGTCACTTCGGAACAAGGAAGTCAATTTGGTTCGAATGATGTGGAGAAGAGACACTCCAGGAGAATCGACATTGAAAAAGGAAGACGAGATGCGTACAAAATACCCTCACCTATTTGTAAACTAGTCCTAAAAATAAATTGTAAATTTCGATGACGAAATTTTCGTAAGGAGAGTAGACTGTAACAACTCCAATTTTAGTGTACATAAAATTTATATAAAATTAATGTATGCTTGGGGTATTTACAATTCATGTGAGTACTATAAGAAATTGATTTACTTTTGAACTCGCTAGGGGAGTGGGCCACCTCGTCCTATCCGGGGACAACAGATGTGAGTAGACCAACTAACGAAGATAGAGTAAAGAAGGAGCTTGTAGCTCATTGGTAATACCTTGCACTGCTGAACCAAAACACCAGAGTTCAAATCCCATCAGCCACATTATCTTTTTAATTATTTTTCTTTGAAGCCAAAAGGTCTACGCGTGCACAACCCGTAAAACCAAGAGTCACAACCTAAACAAACATGTCCACGAGACTAGACCAAGCGTCAGGGACACGTGGCACCAAGATGAGCCCTAACTCGCCCGACTCGGGCCAGCGAAAACCTCGACTCGGCCAACGCCGCCGGTTCAACTCGGTCCAAACCCAAATTTTCTTCAACCCTGGCGACTCTTGGACTCCCCCCATAACTCATGTATTATTTGTTTTTCCTGCACATTTACAGAACACATTAAAACACACATTTAATCCATTTTAATACAAATTTTTAATACACCATTTCACTACCCTAAACCCTAATTTTTCCTATAAATGCCACCCTCAAAATCACCCCTCCTCACTCTTAAATCCCTGCCCAAACTCTCAAGAAAATTCCCAAGTCTTTTGTGTGCAAGTGGAGTTAGCAAAAGGGCGAAGCTCCGACGAACTTCCGACAGCAAGACGAGGAGTTTCCGACGACGAAACGATGCACCGTTAAATCCCACCTCTTCCTCTTTCTCTCCTCTATCCAATCATGCAGTAAGTCCCTAATTCTTCCTCTTTTCTCCATTCTAAAAACATTCAAAACTAAAACCCGGCGGAAGCGGAGTTAGTCTGACTTCCGATTCGGTTTTCTTTAAAAACTATAATTTTTCTTAATGAAGATACCTTCATATCATCACATATTGTTCATTATACATTAATAAACATTTTTAACAAGTTTCATCACAAAATATTGTTATATGCATCTTTTATCGCAATTTTATATTAAAATATCTTCATGTTTCATTTCGACATGCTTGAACTTTTAAAACCGTATTACCTTAGAAAACTCAAGAGGTAATGACCTACCTTCTCACAACACACATATCTAACATAGCACGATGGAAATTTGGGAACATAGATTTGGGAAAATACGATTTTACATATAACTACCTTCAACTTATAAAACCTATTTCTACAAGAAATGTATTTTTAACAAATCTTTGCAATTGCGCCTCTACAACCCATTTCGGAGAACCCTTTCGGTATGGTGCGCACATCCTCGGACCTAGTAGAGTGAGATGCAGAGCTCTGCAAAGAGCATAAGATCTCGAAAGATTTAAAATACAATTTTCGTTAGAAAATGTGATTTCTATTATAAATAAAACTTATATTTTTAATAAATATATATATATATATGTAATTAATATCAAAATATCTATTTATAATATTTATAATATTTCACATTTCCAAAATTCAAGAAAAACATCTCATTTACAAGAAAATACCATACAATTCCAATATTACAAATAAATACCATATATTATGAAATTAGGTTTTATTCACTAGAAATGTCACATTAATAAAATATACATCCATAAAAACTCTAAAGACGATAATAAAATACTTGAGGTGTATTTTGAAAATTATACAAAATTATTTTTACACAAAACCCCTTCAAATTATACTAAATTACAATAAGGACCCTAGTAAACATAGGTTTAAGCGGGACCAGTCTCTTGAGCCTTAGAGAGCCAGAGATATGGGTGCTTTCCTATTTAATGTAGACAACTTAACAACGGTGTTATCAACACGGTAATTGTCTTTGAAAAAGACACAAATCCTGCCGTCCATGTGCAACAATTACTGATAGCACCAAAACATAATTCAGGATTCAATTTCTTTTCTAATTGTAAGACTCAGACTAAGTCTCGATATAATAAATCTGATTTGAATATGATTCAAGTATCAAACTTCAATACAATATGGATCTATGAATCCGTCTATTAAATCTAATCAATCTATGTTGACTGAACCGAACCATGGATATATTCCATCTACATGTTCATCCATTATATCCGTTCCATTACTGATATCATGGCTCCGACAAGTCATCCATCTATATAAATCAAGACAATAAAATATAAATAATACAATCAAGACATCGTGAGGTTTTATAAGGGGTACATTGGTACGGAAGGTGTTAAAAGTGGCACGAGACAGCAACCATAAAGACACCTAACCTGAATTCAATTGCCGTTGTACCGTGGCTGAACGGTTCCTTGTACTCCATATACCGTAGTCTCTGGTCTAGTGAGACTCCTCTCGTATACACTGGCCTCTTCTGTACCAGGTGTTCATATCAGATTTTTGCATTTTTATACCGCCCAATTTTTATCACATTTGCATATCCGTAGATACTCTTGAGCCGTGTTTGCTAGTAAATTGCAGGATACAGGTTCTCGGTTCTAAAACGGTGAAATTCATGGAAAACACAAAAAAATCCGGGTTCCTGCCAACCACAGATAAAAACACGGTCTCTGCTCTTCATCCGTATGTTGCCAGATATCAATAGGAAGACAAAAGATCAAATCAATGTCATCCTCATGCACAAGGCTCAATGGTAGCACAAAATCCAAGAGATCTACGCGGAGCTCGAGGCAAATCATGACAAAATCTTGACAAAAAGTCCACCTTTCCCTCAACAGAAATTCTGGAAAAATCGTGGAGCCAAATTGAGAAAATATATGTACCAGAATAATGTAGACATCAGATCAGGCCAGCACCAAAAGTTGGAGGGCCCAACTCTTCCAAAGGGCCGCGGATCCGCGGCCAAAGTGGGGTCCAGGCCGCGGATCCGCGGCCATATAGTGGCGGCAGGAAAATCTTTTCCAGGGGTATTTTTGTATTTTCATGTGGGTTCTGGTGGTTGCCCTAGGTTTTCATTCTCTGGCCTATAAATAGCCCAGAAGTTTGTGAAGGAAAGGGTCCATTCTTGTATTCTCTTTTTCTAGGATTTAGTTCACTTGTTCTTCTTCTTCTCATCTCTTCTCCATTAAACTTGTAGTGAGCTTTGTGAGGGAGGAATGATAAATAAAGAAGATCAATTTATTATCATGCTTGTCTTACTTTTGTTATAATTGTTGTAACTTTAAATTCGTTAAGTAGTTGTTGTTATTTCCTTGTTGTTTCTTCTTCTCTTTTTTTCTTTATCCTTACATACGACAATGATACTTACGCTCGATTCTCGCCAAGGTGAGGTCGCAAATAGTTAGTCGTATTCTTCTAATCTCCCTCTTTCTATCTTCCTCTTTTGTTTTGTTTTGTTTTTCCTATCATGAAGTGTGAGTAGTTTTATACTTGTTAGGGTAGGATAAGGGAAGTTTGAGAGAAGGAAATCTCTCTCACTCTTTCCTTGCCCAACAACTTAAATCGACTCCCGTTAATTGAACCACAATCCGCTCCTTAAGGCACCCTATCCTACATGATAGCGGTGATTCCGTAGTGAGACCGGTTGTGGTTGAATTAACCGGAGGTTATGGATAAGAGCCAAGAACGGACGGACAAGCACCAAAAGGAAGACTTATGCGTTGGAAAGCCTAGCTTATACTCGCAAAGTCCTTCCTAGTCGTGCTAATCCCCGTTGTTGCCGATTACCGTAACACCGATATTAAGAGGGGCAACGAAAGATGTAGAGACTCCTAACTCAAACTAACCCAATCCTAACCCTAACAAGCTCTCTTTAAATATCAACTTAACACTTAGATAACTACAAACAAAATCTGAACAACCGGACTTAACTCGTCGAAAAACACATAGAAAAAGATTCCCATCTCCCTGCGGACGACCCGTACTCAACCGGCTAGCTACGTGCGAAACCGTCTTGATTGCGGTATTTAAAACTTAAACGTGAACACGCACATATCCTATCAATCAAATGGCGCCGTTGCCGTGGAGACGGTAGTTTATTTCCTTGTGTAATTTCGGGTTAATTTATAAGTATATAAAAAATATATATATACTTTGTAAAAGAAACCATCTTGTTATTCTTGATTAGTTTTTGTGCAAGTGCGCAGGAAAATACGAAGTTCAAGATCGGCGCCAAAGACGTCGGAAAATACGGAGTTCAAGTACAGTGCCAAAGACGTGGGAAGATAGACCCACATTTCGCGGCTACACCGCGACGGACAAAACAAAGTTAACAGTCTACTGTCAAGATCTGGAGCAGGTACAGTGAGCAAGTAAAAGTTCAGTACATCCATACAAGCAGAGGACACCCAAAACAGCCCACAGCAGAAAACTGAAGAGCCAAATCCTCATTTCAGCCGCGGATCCGCGGCATTAGGGCCTTCTTGCCGCGGAAACGCGGCCACTTGGTGGGGTCAGTGTGCGAAATTTTCTCTGTAAGTCCCTCTGCCTCTCCCCTCTCCTCTGAACTCCACTGAATTGTGTTTTCTGCAGCCTTCTTTGCGCAAATTCTTCTCCCCCTCCAATAAACTGTTCTTGTGCAGGATTCTTTGCGCCGCAAAAATAAAAATTGTTTGCAGTTGATTTGTTACTGTTTTGCATTCTTTAATACGGACTTAAGGGGCTTGAAACCAATCCAGATTGGGTGGGGATTTCATCACCCTTCCCAGGACCCCGGAAATCACTAAAGCATATGCATTGTCCATTGTAAATTAAAAAATACTAGACTTCAGCCCTAAGGACTTCGCGCTCATTAGGAGAAGATAAACCTTGTTTAGAACCTCGCTTAACCGTATATTGTTTACGGGGTGTCTAGGAAAGTGTTAAAGGCGCAACCGCTAAAGAGAAAGGGTTATTTAATTAAGGAACTTCGCGAAAGCGTTGGACAACCTCCCCTTATCTCTGCACTTACCTGGCCTCGTGATCAGTGTATTTTTAAGCCCGTTTCTCGACATTGTTTAACTTCGACAATCAAGTTCAGGAGCAGGTCTAGTAGACCTAGGTTACCCTAGATCTAGGTGTGATTGTGCATATCTTGTTTGTGATTGCTTAAGCCGTATTTCCGTACATATTTCTGTAAATCTCTTTCTAAAAAAAAAAAAGAAAAAAAAGAAAAAAATCAAAAACTTTTATAAAAACTTGCCCTTTTGTTGCCAAATCCATTTTCACCCACCACCCATCGCCTTTCTCCATTGACGTTTTCTTACCCTCACCTTCTCCGCTTTGACTATACTAAACTCGTTTAGTGTATGTCCGCTTGGACTCGGGACACTAGCGCCCGTCTAGTCCGCGTTACGTTAGTCGCGACCGACTACGCGATCGACTCCGAAGTCGATACTCCGTCCACTCCTCTTTCACCCCTTCCTTTGCCGGCCAACTCCGACGTTGACCGGAATTCTGTTCATACATCTTCACCTTCACCTTCACCTTCACCAACCTCTTCTTCCGCGATGTCGGGATTTAATCCGAACATCTCTTTGACCACCCCTGGATTGGCTCCACCTCCTACGGAGACCAATCTCCCACCACCTCCGCCTGTTGTAGCGCCGCAGCGAATTGCGCTCCAGGATCGTTTCTACCCCACCCGTTCTGCACTTCCCACCTGCCTTTCTCTTCCTCCGGCCAATGGGGACAACTTTGAAATTAAGCCCCATTTCATCAACATGCTTCCACGTTTTCATGGACTTGAATCTGAAGATGCCTATATCTTCATCAATAAATTTCAAAACGTCTGTGCCATGATGAAAACAACCCAGCTTTCGGACGATGCTATACGTCTACGGGTCATTCCGTTCACTTTATGCGATCTCGCTGAAAAATGGCTGTATAGCACCGCTTCCCACTCAATCACCAGCTGGGACGAGTTTGTTAAAGCGTTTCTGAAAAAATTCTATCCAAATCATAAGACCGCAAGGATTCGAAATGAAATCAACCAATTCTCCCAGCTTCCTTCTGAACTCTTCTGGAAGTGCTTTGACCGATACAAAGACCTTCTTGTTCAGTGTCCTCACCACGGTATAGAGAAATGGCAACTCTACCAAACCTTATACGAGGGACTGAACCCAGCAACGAAGCAGTTGCTGGAAACCATCTGTCAGGGCCACTTCCTATCCAAATCTGACGAGGAAGCGTGGCAGTTCTTTGACGATCTTGCGGAGCAAACGCTACAGTGGGAGAGCACCAGACCGACTTCTTCTTCTACCTCCACTTCTACCGGTCAGTCTAGGGTAGGAATCCACCAACTCGATGTCTCTATTGCGATGAAAGCTGAAATGGCTGCAATAACATGAAAGCTTGAAGCGATAGAGAGCAAATTTTCTGCTCCTGCCCCCACACCTGTTCTCCCCCTTCGTACCATCTGCGCTTGTTGTTCCGATCCTTCCCACTTGACCGAAGAGTGTCCTTACAATCCACCCTCGCAAGGACAGGATCAGGTTAATGCTGCCTTCCAGCAAAGACCGAGGAATGATCCATACTCTTCCACCTACAATCCCGGTTGGAGGAACCACCCCAATTTCGCCTGGAATCAGAATCAGAATCAATTCCAGGGCAACAATTTCCAAAGGGCCCCTCCGCCGCAACAACAAGCGCACCAACAAACTCAGTATCAGCAGCCCTTCCAACCCCAACCTTACCAAAACCAGACGAACAACTTTGCACCCAACAACTCTTTTCCACCAAACAACTTTGTTCCGTCGAACAACGATAAGGTTTCCTCGCTCGAGCGAAATCTGGAGGCATTTGTTAAACAATCGACTCAATCCACCGCCAACATCCAGTCTTCGATTCAATCTTTAGTGCAACACACTGCCGCACACGGGCAAAGCATCAAGACCATCGAGGCCCAGATTGCACAGCTGAACGCGGCCTTGAGCGAGCGAGAGAAGGGGAAGCTCCCGTCCCAGCCACTTCCAAATCCCGGTCACCCACATAATGCACATGTTGCTCTTGAACAACAAAACCATAATGTGAGTGCCATGACCATACTGAGATCGGGGAGGATGCTGCAAAACAACATTGGCAAACAGATCAACGATGACGCCCCGGCCGCTGCTTCTTCTTCTTCATCTCCTTCTTCTTCTTCGTCTTCTGAGCCTATTCTCCATTCTTCAACAGGCTCTCCTTCTTCTTCTTCTGCTCTGAACGGACCCACTTCTCACTCCACGAAAACACCTATTCTGGGATCCGTTCCAACTCCAAAATCTCCTCCTCCAGCATTAGACTCAACCAATTTTCAAAATGTTCCATTTCCAAACCGGTTGAGGTCTAACAAACAAAATCCACAAATGGAGAAGATTTTGGAGTTATTCAAGCAAGTTAACATTAACATTCCTCTTTTAGATGCTGTCCAACAAGTCCCGTCTTACGCGAAAATCTTAAAGGACTTGTGCACGAAAAAGAGGAAGTCTCAGGTACCCAAGAAAGTTTTCTTGGCTAGTGCTGTGAGTGATGCCCTTACCCAATCTTTACCACAAAAACGGAAGGACCCTGGCTGTCCTACGATTTCAATTACTATTGGGGATAAGAACATCAACCGCGCACTATTAGATCTTGGTGCCAGTGTTAACTTGCTTCCGTATTCAGTATACGAGCAATTAGGCGTCGGAGAGCTGAAACCCACACACTGCACTCTCCAGATGGCCGACCGATCGATCATCCATCCTAGGGGTGAGCTAGAGGATGTGTTAATAAAAGTCGGGGACTTCATATTCCCCGTTGACTTCATTTTCTTAGATACACAGCCTGTAGCTAACCCCCGGAATCAAATTCCAGTGATACTCGGTCGCCCATTTCTCGCAACCTCAAATGCTGTGATCAATTGTCGCAATGGTTCGATGAACCTCTCTTTTGGAAACATGACAATTGAACTCAACATTTTTAGGTTGGGGAATCAGCCCGCCGAACCTAATGCTCATATACTGGATGTCTGCTCGATCCAGGAGATCAACCCCGAAGAGTGTGAATTTGAGGAGTTTCTGTTTGAACACGATAATCTTGACGCCACTAGTGCGTTTCTCTTCGAACCTGCTGCTGCTTCTGCGCCCAACAACGAATACGAGTGTTTCACGTTCTTGAACGATCTTAGCTGCGCACAACCCGAGTTTGAATCTTTCGACTTTCCGGATGAGTTACCTGAACCATCTAACTCGGTTGCCTACACTCGCTTTGAACCTTTGCTGGAGTCCTTTGAGTTCGAGACCTTTGCACCAGTCTTGCCTTCCATCATTTCGCCTCCAACACTCGAACTCAAGCCTTTGCCGTATCACCTTAAGTACGCATACTTAGGTGAGAACGAGACCCTTCCTGTCATCATCTCGGCTTCTCTAGCTCCCGAGCAAGAGAAAGCCCTTCTCGCGGTCTTGCACGGCAACAGGCAAGCTTTTGGCTGGTCCATGGCGGACATCAAGGGGATTAGTCCCTTGATCGTTGAGCATCACATTCATCTGATGGATGATGCCAAACCAGCCCGGGATCTACAAAGACGTCTTAATCCAGTCATGAAGGAGGCTGTGAAGAAGGAGATCGTCAAATGTCTAGATAGTGGTATCATTTACCCTATCTCTGATAGCCAGTGGGTTAGCCCCATTCATGTTGTCCCCAAGAAGTCGGGCATCACGGTCATAACCAACGAGGCGAACGAGTTAATCCCTACTCGCACCCAAACTGGATGGCGAGTTTGCATTGATTACAGAAAACTCAACGCCGCAACGCGGAAAGACCACTTTCCGCTACCCTTCATTGACCAGATGCTTGAACGATTGGCCGGACATGAGTACTATTGTTTTCTTGATGGCTACTCTGGCTATAATCAAATTCCCATCGCCGAAAAAGACCAGGACAAGACCACTTTCACTTGTCCTTTCGGCACGTTTGCATATCGACGCATGCCCTTTGGGTTATGCAATGCGCCCGCTACCTTCCAGCGGTGTATGATGGGAATTTTCTCTGACATGGTGGAAAAATTTCTGGAGATTTTCATGGATGACTTCTCCATCTTCGGCGACTCCTTTGACGAGTGTTTGCTGCATCTTGACGCTGTCCTTACCCGATGTAAGGACAAGAATCTCACCTTGAACTGGGAGAAATGCCACTTCATGGTGCGCGAAGGTATTGTCTTAGGACATATCATCTCGCAAAATGGCATAGAGGTTGACAAAGCAAAGATTGAGGTTATTTCCAATCTGCCTCCTCCCCGATGCGTCAGAGATATCCGAGCCTTCCTTGGCCATGCCGGTTTCTATAGACGGTTTATCAAGGACTTTAGCAAGATTGCTAGGCCCTTGACGCTTTTGCTGGCCAAGGACACGCCTTTCGACTTCAACTCGAGCTGTGTGACTGCATTCGAGTCACTGAAACGCTCACTCACTTCTGCTCCCGTTCTTTCTTCACCTGACTAGACGCACCCATTCGAGATCATGTGCGATGCATCCGACTTTGCCATCGGTGCTGTCCTTGGACAGCACATCAACAAGATGCCGCACGTAATCTATTACGCGAGCCGAACCCTGAACGACGCCCAACTCAATTATACAACAACTGAGAAGGAATTCTTAGCTGTTGTATTTGCTTTAGAAAAGTTCAGGCCCTACCTCATCGGCTCTCCAGTCATTGTCTACACGGACCATTCAGCTCTGCGCCATCTTTTTGCGAAGAAAGATGCCAAATCTCGGTTAATACGTTGGATCCTCTTGCTTCAAGAGTTTGACCTTGTCATTAAGGACAAAAGAGGATGTGAAAACGTAGTTGCCGACCATCTCTCACGACTTCCTTCTTCGCCTTCGCTTCCAATTCCGATCAACGACGTTTTCCCGGATGAACAACTCTTGACAGTATCGTGCGAACCCTGGTTCGCAGATATTGTGAACTATTTGGCCACGGGATTACTACCGACTGAATGGTCGAGTCAGGACAGACTTCGCTTCTTATCCCAAGTAAAACACTTTTACTGGGATGAACCCTACTTGTTCAAGTACTGTCCCGACCAGATTATTCGTCGGTGTGTCCCTGACGATGAATTCAAGAGTGTGCTGTCATTTTGCCACGATCAAGCGTGTGGCGGGCATTTTGGGCCCAGAAAGACAGCTGAGAAGATCTTGCAATGTGGTTTCTACTGGCCACAACTTTTCAAAGACGCTCACGACTATTGCAAGAATTGCTCCCGGTGCCAACACATGGGCCGGATATCCCGGAGGAACGAGATGCCGCTCCAACCGATCTTGGTTGTGGAGATTTTCGATGTTTGGGGGATAGACTTCATGGGGCTGTTTCCCAGCTCTTTTGGGAACTTGTACATCCTTCTAGCTGTTGATTACGTCTCTAAGTGGGTCGAGGCTGTGCCGAGCCGGACTAACGACAACAAGGTTGTCGTTAGGTTCCTTAAAGAAAACATTTTCTCCCGGTTTGGCCACCCTCGAGCGATCATTAGCGACAATGGAAGTCATTTCTGTAATAGGTCTTTCGAGGCCTTGATGCGGAAATACTCCATTAATCATAAGCTTTCTACGCCCTACCACCCCCAAACCTGCGGGCAGGCCGAAGTTTCAAATCGGCAAATCAAGCAGATACTGGAGAAGACGGTTTCCAAGAACCGTAAGGATTGGTCTCTGAAACTCACTGATGCCCTTTGGGCATTTAGAACCGCTTATAAGACCGACCTTGGCATGTCTCCCTATCGGCTTGTGTACGGAAAAGCCTGCCACCTTCCTGTCGAAATCGAGCATCGCGCATTTTGGGCGATAAAGGAGCTGAATCTGTCTCTTGAGGACGCGGGCAGCCATCGGAAGCTGCAGTTGAACGAACTGAACGAGCTTAGGGATGAGGCTTACGACAACGCGGTTGTCGTTAAGAATCGAACGAAGGTGTTTCACGATAAACACCTTTTGCGCAAAACCTTCGTACCTGGTCAGCAGGTACTGCTTTACGACACCCGACTTCATTTCCATCCAGGAAAGCTCAGATCTCGCTGGAAAGGGCCGTATTTTGTGCGGAATGTGTATCCGCAGGGCGCTGTGGATTTGGAAAATCCAAAGGACGGTTCACTCTTCAAAGTTAACGGACACCGATGCAAACCGTACCTTAGCGCCGAACAAACAGAGGAGCTCCTGTTCTTACAGGAGCCGGTTTACCCTGAATGATCTTCCTCTGCCTACCTCCAAACTTCGGTTATCCAGCCAAGAACAGTAGACACTGTTCCAAATAAGTTTGGGGGTATGTACAAACCATTTTGTATATATTTGTGTATATTCTTTTTCTTTTCTTTAAAAACAAAAACAAATAAAAATTTGTGTATCGCTAACCGACAATTTTGACCCTTCAAATGATCTCTTCATGCAATGACAGTGAGGACACTGTCCAGTTTAAGTTTGGGGGTACGCTCGGTACGCATTTCTTACCTTCGCATTCATATGTATATTTTGCATCTGCATATTAATATCCATAAAATCCATAAAAATTTGAAAATGTTCTAAAAAATATAAAAACTTTTTTGTCAAGTTAGCTTGTGGAAGAACTCTGATTCAACATTCGACGGTTTTTGTTTGAAAAAATAGGAATAACTAGATCTTATGTTTGGATTTTGAAAACCTGAAAGATAACTCTCCTTTGAAGTTAACTATAGCTGATATACGTCTTTACATCACACTACACGTGTCGTAAGATTTTGGGAATTAGATGACAAGTCTTTCATGTTTAAACTTTTAAACAGATAAATGATTTTCTGAGGATCAAATAGGTTTGTTCTGAAATAAGTAATGTCAAGAATAGTTTATGAAGTAAAGCGAATATGAAGGAATGTTATTGATGCCGTAATTGGAGCTAAGTCGGAAAAATAACCCATCTAAAACTTGATTGGAGTGATTACACACCAAACCCACTAAACACGTCTTTTATCCAAAAAATATTTGAGCTGCCGGTTATATCTCCGTTCGTTTTAATCATCTGATTTTCACGACAAACTGTCTTTTGTTTTTGGACCTAGGTAACTTGAGTAATTAAGTCCGCTGGGGTGTTTCTACATCTAATGCCCTAAAACCAACTGGTTTGGGTGCATTGGGCCAAAGCTCGCTAAGAAGCCTAGAAAGTCCAGTTTAAAACAAAGTCAAGCAAGTGTTCTCTCCGAGTTAAAATTCCTAACGGTTCTTTGTGTGAGAATAATCCTGATAAAAGACAGGCTTTTAAAAAAAAAAAAATTTTAACGGAGATATGAAGGTTTTACTCTTTGATAAAGACTATTGCACGTTCACAGATGTGTGTATGAAATGAAAACAAGAAAAAGGTGGAGTGAAAAATACGACTTAGTTTCCTGTTAAGGAAGATAGAAATTCTGAAGTTGAAACCTTACTGGAAAACGAAACTTGAAAAATGCTTAACTCTTTATAAAACTTATGTGATCCTTTTAAAATTGTTATCTTGGCTTTATTGTGCGACATGATGACTTTAATTGATCCTTCTGGAACTTAACGACACTATTTGCACTGCACGTAAAGACATATAAAATCTGTAGTTAAATAAGAAGCGAGGTGTGAAAAATAAAGGTTCGATAGTCTGGACTTAGGATTATAGAATTGTTATTTTCTAAAAACAAAACTTTAGGGTTTGAAACTTAGTCATTTTTACAAACCAACTTGACCGGATTTTGTGGGTAGTATCCGCTGAAAACCCTCAGGAGACAACACTCCTCCTACTAGGGACACCCAGAGGTTTAACGGCTTGTTGCACATGCTCAGTGCAATCGCGTTCCCTGCGAAAGTGAGGTTAGGAAATTTTTTGTGAATAAATGGGCTTTGCTCGGGACGAGCAAATGATAAGTTTGGGGGTATTTGTTCATATCAGATTTTTGCATTTTCATACCGCCCAATTTTTATCACATTTGCATATCCGTAGATACTCTTGAGCCGTGTTTGCTAGTAAATTGCAGGATACAGGTTCTCGGTTCTAAAACGGTGAAATTCATGGAAAACACAAAAAAATCCGGGTTCCTGCCAACCACAGATAAAAACACGGTCTCTGCTCTTCATCTGTATGTTGCCAGATATCAATAGGAAGACAAAAGATCAAATCAATGTCATCCTCATGCACAAGGCTCAATGGTAGCACAAAATCCAAGAGATCTACGCGGAGCTCGAGGCAAACCATGACAAAATCTTGACAAAAAGTCCACCTTTCCCTCAACAGAAATTCTGGAAAAATCGTGGAGCCAAATTGAGAAAATATATGTACCAGAATAATGTAGACATCAAATCAGGCCAGCACCAAAAGTTGGAGGGCCCAACTCTTCCAAAGGGCCGCGGATCCGCGGCCATATAGTGGCGGCAGGAAAATCTTTTCCAGGGGTATTTTTGTATTTTCATGTGGGTTCTGGTGGTTGCCCTAGGGTTTCATTCTCTGGCCTATAAATAGCCCAGAAGTTTGTGAAGGAAAGGGTCCATTCTTGTATTCTCTTTTTCTAGGATTTAGTTCACTTGTTCTTCTTCTTCTCATCTCTTCTCCATTAAACTTGTAGTGAGCTTTGTGAGGGAGGAATGATAAATAAAGAAGATCAATTTATTATCATGCTTGTCTTACTTTTGTTATAATTGTTGTAACTTTAAATTCGTTAAGTAGTTGTTGTTATTTCCTTGTTGTTTCTTCTTCTCTTTTTTTCTTTATCCTTACATACGACAATGATACTTACGCTCGATCCTCGCCAAGGTGAGGTCGCAAATAGTTAGTCGTATTCTTCTAATCTCCCTCTTTCTATCTTCCTCTTTTGTTTTGTTTTGTTTTTCCTATCATGAAGTGTGAGTAGTTTTATACTTGTTAGGGTAGGATAAGGGAAGTTTGAGAGAAGGAAATCTCTCTCACTCTTTCCTTGCCCAACAACTTAAATCGACTCCCGTTAATTGAACCACAATCCGCTCCTTACGGCACCCTATCCTACATGATAGCGGTGATTCCGTAGTGAGACCGGTTGTGGTTGAATTAACCGGAGGTTATGGATAAGAGCTAAGAACGGACGGACAAGCACCAAAAGGAAGACTTATGCGTTGGAAAGCCTAGCTTATACTCGCAAAGTCCTTCCTAGTCGTGCTAATCCCCATTGTTGCCGATTACCGTAACACCGATATTAAGAGGGGCAACGAAAGATGTGGAGACTCCTAACTCAAACTAACCTAATCCTAACCCTAACAAGCTCTCTTTAAATATCAACTTAACACTTAGATAACTACAAACAAAATCTGAACAACCGGACTTAACTCGTCGAAAAACACATAGAAAAAGATTCCCATCTCCCTGCGGACGACCCGTACTCAACCGGCTAGCTACGTGCGAAACCGTCTTGATTGCGGTATTTAAAACTTAAACGTGAACACGCACATATCCTATCAATCACCAGGCTACAAACAACAGCGTTAACACTAAATACAACATTATAATAATATACTCTCTATTCTATCTATTCCATTCTTGTCTATTTACGGGACTTACCGAGTGATATTTTCGCTGACGACATTCTCTTTCTTTTCTTTGGAATGTCGTCAGGTGATTCGGACCTTCAGGAGATCGAGCCCACCTTCGAGGACTTGGATCAGCTAGCCTTCGACCCGGAGCTCTAGTTACTTGTACACATTTATATTCTGTATTTTCCATTTCTGTTATGCCACTATTCAGGCATTGCTTTCCATTCCATGTATTTACTTTTCAGATGTATTGTAAAAAGAATGTTAATAAATAAAGTTGATGTTCAATTATATCTATTGTCACTGTCTCTTGTGCATTTTACTTATATTGCTTAGATACGCTTAGCGTGTTTACTTCAGAGTAAATACGTAGCGGCCTCGTCGCGTCCTCTGCACGCATACTGTTGAACCAATATTGGTTGGGGGATCTGTAGTTGGATTGATTTAAGGATCGTTACTCTCGTTTGAGACTAAGATCAACTTAAACGTTTGTTAAAGATACGTTAGTTTAATTTTAGACTAAGATCTACTCAACAAGATCATTTAGATCCAACAAAAGAGCATTTGGGCTCTATTGTTTAGTTTAGGGACATTGCGGTCCAAGTTCAGATGCAAATATGGGTTTGGAAATGCACCAGATAGTTATTGGTTATTGGGACCCACCACCTCTCTGAAGACGTTGAAGAATTACAACAACATGTATCAGAGGTGTGAAGAGATGCACCCTCGAACCAAAGTTAATTGAAAGGCTTTGGATTTTGCTTTGAATGTCATATGAGATGATCAATTTTGGAAGACAAGAGTGTGTTTGAGATTCAGTCAAAAGGGAGGGTCCTGCCTCTGGAAGACCTAGCTAATTTAGGCTAAGATTGGCTCGAATATAGTGTTAAACACTAGAGTACACTCGTCTATCACGTGATCCCACGTGATGCGCTTAAAATAGTTTTAAACACTAAGGATGAAACGCACAAAATAGTGTTAAACACTAAAAAAAGAAGCGCTCACGTGGGGTCACGTGAGGCGCCTGAGTGTTGGGCCAAACTTAATTTATTTTATTCTTAGAATATGCAAATAAGTGTTAAACACTTAATCTTCATGGCCATCACATGTGGGCACGTGATGAGTACTCATGCATTGGATATTAAAAGGATTTGTTAGGGGTCACGTGGGACACGTGAGGGCGCCCATGCGTTGGATATTAATCCTTCAGTTTTACCCCATCGTTAAAATGGTGTTTGTCAGGGGTCACACGGAGACACGTGAGGCATCCTTTAGGCGGGCATTGCCCTTGGGTAGAATCCTCTTTGTTTGATAATTGATAGGGGTCACGTGGGAACACGTGAGGCGCCCAAAATCTGTTCTTCCTTGGCTTCATTCCCGTTTTAATTTGAGAATTTTGTTCAAGGGTCACGTGGGAGCACGTGACCCAATTTCATTCGTTCTCTTTTGATCATTGGAGGGGAGGGTCACGTGTTGCCACGTGATCATGTTGGGTACTTGATCCTTTTACGTGCATGGAGAGATAGATCCCTTGTATAAGAATTAAATTCTCTTATAGGGTTAAACCCTAATTTTATTTAGAGAAATTAAATTCCTATATGTTAAAAGAATTAAATTCGTTAAACCCAATTCTCCTTCTAAGTTTTAAATCTGCATGGCAGAATCTCCCTGATGAGAATTAAATTCTCAACTTATGGGGAGATCTGCTTCTGCAGATCTATTACCATGAAGAAGAACTAAGTTCTTGTATTAAGGGTTAAGCCCTATCTTTGTTGGAGGAACTAAATTCCTATATGCTTTGTGGGAGAATAGAATTCTCTGAACTTAGGTCCTCCTTCAGGTTTTAGATCTGCATGACATAATCTCCCCGATGTGAATTAAATTCTCAACTTATGGGAAGATCTGCTTCTGCAGATCTTCAACCAGAAGAAGAACTAAGTTCTTATTTAGAAGAGTTAAACTCTTAATTTGAGAATTAAATTCCCTTTTTTTTGTGGGAGCTTATAGAATGATCTCTTTCCCTCTCTTACCTAGGGTTTCTTTTTTTTTCTGAAGAGATCTTCTTTTCTCTCTGGAGAATTGAATTCTCTTCTTTTTTTTGTATTCTCACTCTGTTGTTGTATCTCTCTTTCTTTCTTCTCTTCTTGGCTCCTATTTATAGGAGAAAGAAAAGAATCAGTTTGTTTAGCCAATCTCTCATTGAGAGATTTTGATTGATTTTGTAATCAACATGATCGTTTAGATCACTCGGTGAATTTTATTCACTATTGGATTTTTAATCCAAAAGATATTTTATTTTTTGTTCCTGGCAGATTTAGGAAAATATTTTCTTATGTAGAATCTTTCTATAAACTGGTGATTTTTAATCACCATTGGATTTTTAATCCAACGATGCTCCACTTTACAGAGTGCAATCTTTTTGTTTGGACAGATCTAGAGAAATATTTTTCCAATTAGGGTTTTTAATTCCCTTTTAATTAGAATTTAATTTTATTAGCTCAGATAGTTTAGGAGTTTATCACGTGTTGGCACGTGACCCTACTTGATAAAGCATTTGATTAGAATTTAATTCTATTGGTATAGAGGGCTCAGGAAACCATCACGTGTTGGCACGCGACCCCACTGATTAAGTATTTAATCTAGAATATAATTTTATTGTTTCAGAGGGTTTAAGAGCCTATCACGTGTTGGCACGTGACCCCACTGATTAAGCATTTCATTTAGAATTTAATTCGGTGTCTACAGGCTATGCCTGTAAATGGTCACGTGTCTGCACGTGAGACATTGTCACGTGTGGGCACGTGATGCCCGGTCACGTGTAAGAACGTGATGCCGGGTCACGTGTGGGCACGTGATGCCTGGTCACGTGTGGGCACATGATGCCTGGTCACGTGTGGGCACGTGATGCCTCATTTGAGGTTTTCCTTGCTGCTTTATTTGTATTTTATTTAATTCCCATGAGGGAACAAATGCCCCCACAGCGTTGTTCTCACGTGTTTGCACGTGAGTGCAACGCTGTAACTTTTGTGGCCATTGGATCTGCCTAGGGAACAGGGAACCGTTTCCTATCATGTCTTATAAATGCATGGGTCTCTTCAGCAGTGCCTCCACTCCTTCATCTTCTTCCTTTTTCAATTTCTTGCCTTGAGAATTTAATTCTCTTCCTCAGAGCTCAGTTCTCTGTTCAAAAACAATTTTCAGAGTTTAACTCTGTCCACACAAAAAGAATCCCTTTTTAGGTAAGGGCCTTGAACGGCCGAGGAACTTTTTTATAAAATTCTCTTTGGATATTAAATCCACACCAAGGGTTTTCCCTTTAAAAAAACTCATTTTTCTGAACTCTAAGAACGCCCGATCTTTAGGTAGTAAACCCCCAATGTTAGGTGTTTTTCTGATATCAGAGGATTGATGATGGTACTTGTTTTCTTCTGGAATTTAATTCTATTCCAAAGAGCTTAGCTCTGAAAATTTTCATGGAATTTAACTCTTCTGTTCAAAAGGAATTTACTTCCTCCAGAGAACTTAGTTCTAAAAAGGCTTCTTGGGATTTCTATCCTCAGTTGTTCTTGACAACAAAATTTTAGGAGATATTCTGCTTGATTTGCGCGGAGTTTGTATTGGGTTTCTTAATCAGCACATATTTTCTCCATTCGGATATTAAGAGTTGTTCAAATTCCCATGTCTGGATCAGTCTGTCCACTGAACTTTCACTGATTTTCATTTTCAGGCACTATAGCCGCTCATCTGTATGACCTTAATGAAATTATTTCATATGGAGACATTCGCACATTAGGCCGCTGCCAAAATCAGGAGTTCACAAACTCTCAGTGCGCCGAAATCATGCGTCGCTTTGATGAATAAAATGGTCGACTGCTTCCTCGTCGTTCCGCTCTTTTGAAGCACTTTGTGAGAGCGATCTGGGAAGCACTTCCTTTATTCTATGCAGTCATGCCGCTTAAGGCGTTGGATGATGCCGAAGATAAGGTACACTCAGTGTATCTGATGAGCCTAATCTCAAAGAAAATGTGAGACAATCTTGTTGATATTCTGCATCAAACTTTCCAACAGACGAAAATAATCGCTGCCTATCGAAGGACGGAGGACATCAGTGAAGATCCAGACGCTTGCGAGCGTGAGAGAATGCTTACGAGAAAGGTCCGAGAGGCCCGAAACATTTTAGATGGCCTTACTTTTGAATTTCTCAATCCATGTCCTGGATTTGATGGCTTACCATTGTAAACATTTTCTTTTATTTTTGTATGAATTTTCGGAGTATGAATGACAAAACTCTCCCTTCCCCCTTCTGTGTTTACATGTGTTCATTATGAAATTTTGTCGTACTGTTATTGGTGTTCACGCGTTTGGCACGTGAGGCACTGTTGGGGGTTTCAATCTCACATTGGCGCCTGTTCACGTGTTATGCACGTGCAGTGCTGTTTTAATTTCCAATAAGGATCCAGGCCGGTGCTCACGTGCTATGCACGTGGGGTTCTGTTGATGGGGTCGCTTCATTTCCTTAGATTGATTCCAATGAATCATCTTTTTGATTTCCCATGCTCTCCCCTTTTTCTGGGCCTTGGGAATAGTTCCATCATGCACAATATTTTCTGTGCATAGCATTGAATGCTCCCCTTTATAACCTGAAGCTGTGCATAGCATGGATGCCGAATGCGACGTGGTGAGTTATGAACTCCTAATTCGTAGGGGATCTCCCCTTCCTATGGGTTCCATTTGGCTACGGATGGTTTTTTCATCCGTGCTTGCGGACATCCCTCCCCATCCGACAGAGATGACTTCGGCGATGTTTGATGCGGCGGAGGACAAGATTGAGTGTTTCTATGAGGCATGCTTGCTTACCCGGGCTCTGAAGGATCGCTCGATTCATCTTCTAGGTCATATAAGAGCCCGGTGGGCTGTCATGTCCGGTTTTGCTGATGGGCATAGCGTTAATCGGTGGGGAGCAACCCCTTGTGAAAACCGTCGCTTCGACGTGTTGGAGAAGGCAGAGAGGGAGCTGGAGAATTTTGTTTTTTGTTTTGTTAACCATGGTATCGCTGATCCCGTGTTTGGCGATCTTTTCCCTATAGATTAGTATACTTTAACTCGATGTATTCCTCTTATTATTGGTTGTTGCATGCTTTTTATTGAATCCTTTCCGCTCATCATATATTCGTACGTGCATCCCTCCTATATACATGAGCTTTATAATTTATCCCTAGGAATTTCCTTTAAATGTGAGTGCTACTGTTGTGTTGCCAGCACCTTTTAGATATCATCTCTATTTAAGCGGGCGTATGGTTGCAAATGCGCGCTTGATGGGGGCGCATACAAAGGATCCTCCTTATTGCCTTACATAGAACACGGTTTGTGCATGTTTTGGATCAGATACTGTCGTCGAGTGGGGGCTTGTTTACATAGTCTTGTGTGCACGCGCCTTCCTTCAGAGGTCGTGGTTGCAAAGGCGAGCTTGCGGGGGCTGGTTGAACAGTGCGCCGCAAATCTGCAGTCATGTGAGAAGAGGCTCAACAGAAAGTTTTCGGAGAGGGAGCTAGCTTCAAATGCGCTGGGGGAACTTCAAGCTGAACTTACGGCCAAGACCACTCGTGCATATGAACTCTGGCGGGTGCTTCAAGAAGTTATCGGGGAGGTGGTGGCTATTGATAAAGCCATCATTTTTACTCGCGAGATGGTTGAAACCCACAAAGTTACCGAACAGGAGCTTGAAAGTCGGCTCGCCTCGTACCAGGCCCAACAGTCTCAGGCGGAGGTCCGTCTTATCGCAATAACAAATTATGAGGCTGAGACCCAGCGGAAGAGGGATGAAATGACGACTCTACTAAATCGTCCGCCGGCTTGAAGACAATATATATGTTTTTTTTCTCCTTTTGTACATACTCCTGAATGAAAGTATTTTTTTATTCTTTTACAGATTGTACTTTGTATTCATTTTGATTCATGAATAAAAGCCATACTTTGTTTCACGGTGGTGTGTCCCTTTTAGCAAATGTGTTTTGTGGATAATCTATTTTGATTTCTTTGTAGGACAGCGATGGCTTAGGAGTCAGGTTCAGGTCTGCCTCCTAAGGCTTTCCAACTTTATGAGCCGTGAGGGTCTCATAAAGATTTTTCTCCCTACGAGTCGAGAGGATCTCGTAGGTATATTTTCTCCTTAGGGATCGTGAGGATTCCTAAGTGTGTTTTTTCTCCTGAGAGTCGTAAGGATCTCCTAAGAAAATTTTCTTCCTTACAAGTCGAGAGGACTCGTAAGTGATTGATGAGTTGACTTGCTCCTGAATCAAAGCATTGCTTTGACGTGGAGGTCGAGGGTTGACTTTGGCCGTGTTTCACGGGGTCAAGATTGACTTTGGCCGTACGGGGTCAGTTGATGACGTGTTTCCGCGACGGGGTCATTGGATGACGTATTTCCGCGACGGGGTCATTGGCTGACGTATTTCCGTGACAGGGTCATGTGCTGACGTATTTCCGCGATGAGGTCATGTGCTGACATATTTCCGTGACGGGGTCATTTGCTGACGTATTTCCGCGACGGGGTCATTGGCTGACGTATTTCCGAGGCGGGGTCATTGGATGTCGTATTTCCGTGACGGGGTCATATGCTGACGTATTTCCGAGACGGGGTCATTTGATGACGTATTTCCGCGACGGGGTCATGTGCTGACGTAATTCCGCGACGGGGTCATTTGATGACGTATTTCCAAGACAGGGTCATGTGCTGACGTATTTCCGCGACGGGGTCATGTGTTGATGTATTTCCGTGACGGGGTCATTTGCTGACGTATTTCCGCGACCGGGTCATGTGATGATGTATTTCCGCGACGGGGTCATGTGATGATGTATTTCCGCGACAGGGTCATGTGATGCCGTTGCGTTTGCTGTAATGAGACGAATGTCAAGCTGGTCTCCAGGCTATAGATGTGGCCGTCGAGACTTGGAACTAGGGACTCTGCCATGGCTCCGAGATTCATTGTCGCGTCCGAATCCCTGCTGGAATGAAGAAGAACGCTGTTGGTGATCTCTAGGCTATAGATGTTGCCGTCGAGACTTGGAACTAGGGACTCTGCCATGGCTCCGTTTTCCTGACGTCGTATATTCCTGCAGAGACACTGATTTCTCTACGGGTCGGGGCGAATCGAGATGTTCTCGTCAAGGACGCTGATTTCCCAGAATCGAGGTATTGCCAGGGACGCTGATTTTCCTGGGGGTTGAGACGAATCGACATATTCCTGTAAAGACACTGATTTCTCAGCGGCTCGACGCGAATCGAGGTGCTCTCGTCAAGGACGCTGATTTTCCTAAATCGAGGTTTTTTCCAAGAACACTGATTTCCTCGGCGTCGGTTGACTTGTTTCCGAGACGAAGCGTTGATCCGGCGGGGAGGCCATTGGTCGACTCTAGGTTGTCTGTGGACCGTAGAGTCTTGGAACTAGGGACTTTGTCGTGGCTCAGTTTGGTGATGTTGCGTCCGAATCCTGTTGGCATGAGGAGGATCACCGTTGCTGATTTTTAGGCTGTAGATGCTGCCGTTAAGATTTGGAACTAGGGACTTTACCATAGCTCCGTTTCGTTGTGTCACGTCCGTGCCCTGCTGGCATGAGGAGGAACACTGTTGTTGACACTGGGTCTTCTGGGATGCAGATGTTGCTGTTGAGATCTGACTTTTCCTTTTGACAGGATCTAGTGGGGGACATGTGGTTCCCTTTCATTTATGCCTATGGATTGTATACAGGGGTCAATATGGACTCGCTTGTAGGGCAAAAGTTTCATTCTTTTATTATTATTTTTTTTGTTTTCTTTCCGCGATGCTTTATCATTTCAGGTTTTTATATCGCGAAAGTCGCGATTGCCCAATCATTTCGGCTATTTTTCGCGGTGCCCAATCATTTCAGCTATTTTTTTTTACTCGCTGCTTTTTATTGCGAGTTGCCCAATCATTTCGGCTATTTTTGTATGCATACATATTTTTACTTACTGATTTTGTTGCAAGTTGCCCCATCATTTCAGCTATTTCATATGCATTTTTGGCTCGCTGATTTTTTTTATCGCGAGTATGGAACTTGGAATCTGGTGCCAATCTTAGCATCAACATCGCTGCGACTGGAATATTGCCAGGAGCGAATCATCATTTGCCGTGAAAAGGTTTGGGATTTGATACCGATTTAGGCATCAGCATCGCTACCACTGGAACATTGTCAGGAGCGAATCATCATCTGCCTCTGTCGATGTCGAACAAAGGTGGCTTAGCAAACAGGGTTAGGATCCTGTTGATTAAGGCTTTTTGACTTTAAGAGCCGTAAGGGTCTCATAAAGTTATTTCTCCCTACGAGTCGTGAGGATCTCGTAAGTGCGTTTTCTCCTTAAAATCGTGAGGATTCTTAAGTGTATGTTCTCTTATAAGTCGTAAGGATCGTACAAGAGTGTTTTCTCCTTATAATTCGAGAGGACTTACAAGGGTCTTTCACCGTGTGAGCATATCCCAAGTCGCTGATGGGACTTTGTTAGGGAAAGGTTTATTCGTGCCCGTGGATTGTATACAAGGGTCAATATTGAAACGCTTATAGGGCAGTCTGGGAAATGTGATGGCTTAAGAACAGGTTCAGATCCCTATAGCTTAAGGCTTTTGAATCCTATGAGCCGTGAGGGTCTCAAAGGGGAATTCTCCTTACGGGTCATGAGGATCTCGTAAGTTTAACTTCTCCTTAGGAATCGTGGGGATCCCTAAGTGTGTTGCCCCGTTGTGAGTCGTAAGGATCTCACGCGGGTTTTTTTTCATTACAAGGTTGAGAGGACCTTGCAAGTGTCTTTTAACGAGATTGCTCCCTTTCGGGTTTTCACAAACTCGCCGGTAGCCCTGCTGTTTTTACTCACGGAGCCCTTTTCGGTTTTCATCCGTGCCCATCTTGCTTATGGACGTACCATTTTTTTTGTGTCAGCCTTGGGACGCTGCGATCCGTGGTAGTTTATAGACGTCTCGGTCAGGCGTAGTATTTCTTCAAGAAACGACCGTTTATTGGCCTGAAGGGTCTTTCGCCATGCATATCCATGAGCAAGTAAGCCCCATCCTGGCAGACTTTTTCTATGATGTACGGGCCCTCATAATTCGGCTCGAATTTTCCCCGTTCGGCACGATTGGGGATCATAGGTCTCCTGACCACTAGCACGAGTTCGCCTTGGCGGAATGTTCTCGGCCTAGTCAATCTCTCGTATGAGCGCGCCATTTTTGCTTTGTAAGCTTCTATGTTTTGTTGCGCCATGAGTCGGGTTTCGACGAGGGCATCAAGTTCCTCAAGCCGAAGATGAGCATTCTCTTCGTCTGTTAGCTCATAATGGACCGCTACTCGTAGAGAGGGTAACTCTATCTCCAAGGGAAGAACTGCTTCAGCGCCGAATACCAATGCATAAAGCGTTGTGTTTGTGGCCGTTTTGAACGTGGTTCGATACGCCAAGAGAGCTTCATGCCCGTCCTTCTTATTTTTCGACATCGTCTTCGTCAAGGTCTTGTTGAAACCCTCAGCCATACCGTTAGCTCTAGGATTATAGACCGAAGAGTATCTCCAGTCTATATTATGCTGCTTTGCAAAGTGGCTGATTCTGTGGCTTCTGTAAGACGGCCCGTTATCGGAGATAATCCGTCGCGGAGTGCCGAACCGATAGATGACGTGTATCTTGAAGAAATGGAGGATATTCTCCGTCTTCACTTCTCTTAGTGGTACTGCTTCGGCCCACTTGGAGAAGTAATCAGTTGTCGCCAGTATGAACCGATGTCCTCTGGACGATGCTGGTTCAATGGGCCCGATTATGTCAGTTTCCCACATTTAGAACGGCCAGCTAGCCACCGTCGGGTGTAGCGGATTTGAATGCTGGTGGATAAAATCCCCGTGAATCTGGCATGAGTGGCACTGCTTCGCGTATTCGAGGCAGTCTTGGATCATTGTGGGCCAATATTAGCCCATCCTTTTGATCTTCAATTTCATCTTCGGCCCGGCTTGGTGAGAACCACAGAGTCCGTTGTGAGTTTCTTGGACGACCCTCCTTGCTTCTTCAGGTCACAGGCATCTTAGCCATAGAGAATCAAATGATCTCTTATATCGAGTGTCATTGACGAAGGCGAAGGATAGAGCTCGTTTCATGAGCTGATGTCTCGAGGATGCATCTTCAGGCGTTCGACGGGATTTGAAGTAGTCTATAAAGACTTCTCTCCAATCATTGGCCTTCTCCTGGTCCTCTATTTGTAGGGCTGTTTGCTCGGTCGCTTCCTTTTCTTCAGATAACTTCGAAGATATTTCCACTGGTGTAAGAACCCTATGGATTTGAACAACGATCCTCACGTCATCGAGGTTTTCGTCAGCCGGTTCTTTAGCAAGTTTGGCTAAAGCATCTGCTTTGCTATTTTCCGCACGTGGTATGCTTTCCAGGGCGTAGGCAGGTATTTGAATCATCAATTGTTGCACTCTCTCGCCGTACTTCACCAACTCTGGTTTGCATATTTGATAATCGCCGTTTACTTGGATAACGACCAGCTGGGAGTCTCCGTATATGAAGAGGTTTTCGATCCCCATGTCGACAGCGATCCCAAGTCCTGCTATCAAAACTTCATATTCGGCTTCATTGTTTGTCCTCGGCACTGTTAGGGAAAAGGCAAAGCGCATTATCCTTCCTTGTGGAGTCACGAAGATGAGGCCTACCCCGGACTTGATTATGGGGGAGCTGTGCTTTCGCTTCTTCATAGAAGATGCCCCGTCGAAGTAGAGTTCCCATCGGGTGTTACTCTCTCCTTTCTCCCCATTGATCGTGTCAAACGCGTGCTCGTCTGGCAATTCGCAATTTAGGGGTGAATCGGCAGGTATAGGATGCTCAGCGAGGAAGTCGGCGATGGACTGGCCTTTCACTGCCTTGAGAGGTCGATAAGATATCGAGAATTCCATTAAGAAGGGCCCATTTAGCGAGCCGCCCTGTTAGTATGGCTCTTTACATCAAATATTTGAGAGGATCCACCTTTGATATGAGATGGACCTCATGCGCCAACGCATAGTGCCTGAGCTTCGTTATCGCGAAGATCAACGCCAGGCAGTGTTTTGCAATGGGGGGTAATTGTTTTCTGCCCCCAGGAGCACTCGACTTAAATAGTAGAGGGCTCTCTCCTTTCCTTGGTCATTTTCTTGTGCCCATAGCGCGCCTAAGGAACCCTCAAGGGCGGTTGTGTACAGAATGAGGGGCTTTCCTTTGACCGGAGCGGTCTGTACTGGCGGATTCTGCAGGTATTGCTTAATTTCCTCTAGTGCGCTTTGGCATTTGCGATCCCAAACGAACGGGGTTCCCTTCTTCATCAAGTGACTGTAGGGACAACATTTGCCGGAAAGATTGGCTATGAACCGCCGAATATACGCGAGCTTCCCTTGGAGAGACCGCAGTCGCTTGAGAGTTCTTGGCGGGGGCATTTCCATGATCGCCTTGATCTTCGACGGGTCTATTTCGATACCTTGATGTCGTACGATGAATCCTAGGAATTTGCCCGAGGAAACTCCGAACGTGCATTTCAGAGGGTTCATCTTCAAGTTGTATTTCCGAAGACGTTGGAACACTATTTTTAGATGCTTCCAATGCACCTCGTGTGATTTTCTTTTCACCATAAGGTCGTCGATATAGCATTCGACGATTTCATGTATGAGGTCATCGAAAATCTTCATCATTGCCCTCTGATAGGTAGCACCGGCGTTCTTCAGACCGAAGGGCATCACTTTGTAGCAGAATATGCCTAGCAGGGGCCGGAATGCGGTATGCTTCTGGTCTTCGGGATGCATCTTTATTTGATTGTACCCTGATGAGACGTCCATGAAGGAGAAAACTTCATGAGTGGACGTGTTGTCTATCATCAGCTCGGTAACCGGTACAGGGAAGTCATCCTTCGGACATGCTTTGTTGAGGACCCGAAAGCCTATGCACATGCGCACCGTCCCATTTTTCTTCATCACTGGGATGATATTGGCAATCCAGTTAAGGTACTGAACCTCTTGGATGAATCCGGAGTCGATTAGCTTCTTGACCTCGGCGTTGATGCTCATTTCAAGTTCGAGCCGCATTCTTCTCGGCGCTTGTTTGACTGGCTTGATATCCGGAGATATCGCCAATTTGTGCACGGCTACTTCTGGATCTAGTCCCGGCATTTCGGAATAGTTCCATGCGAAACAGTCTTTATACTGCATGAGCACGTCTTTGAGTGTAGCCACCTGTTCTTTAGACAGCAGCTCGCTGACGAACGTAGGCCGTGGATCGTCTGCTGTCCCCAAGTCGATTTTTTTGAGCTTATCTGCAGTAGTATGTATCCCATCTTCCAGCTCTTTTGGCGCCGGTGGAAACTCTGAGATCACTTCGTCATCATCGTTTTCGAAGCACCAGGGGTGGTCAGCCATACCCTCGTGTACTCCTTCTCCTGAAAGCGTTATCACGTGACAGGTATGAGATCGCTTCCAAGACCGATATTGATCCGGCTCTACTCTCGCTACATATGTGGCTTTCGGTTCATGCTTCTGTGGTGGGGTTACTCTCCAGCTGTCGGATAGAGCGAACCAGCCGAGTTGATACTGGTCTTCAACCCAGTCTTTGAAGGTGAAGCAATCTTCGAGAGGATGTCCTATCGCTCGGTGATAGGAGCAATAATCTGGGTGAGAGACCTCGTCTGCTTGCTCAGGGTGTTTAGACTCCGGGAGCGTAACCATTTGATATTTCATGACAAGATTGAATATCTTTCTTGTCTTGTCTTAGGGAAAAGAATATGCTCGACCCATCTTCTTTATAAGAGATGGATCCCGGCTGCTCAATTTTCGATCGAGAGGCTTCTTGGACCCGCTTTGCTGCTGTCGAACATTTTTTCCCGTTCTTCAGTTTATTTTTGCCTCCGCGTCGAGTCTTCCGTACGACGGGTTATCGACGAAGGGCATCGTCATTTTTCGTAGCCTGCTGAAGGAGGTGCTGCGTTCTGGCTTTTTCATAGATGGCCATTTCGCGGCTATGGTCATCCCGGACCTTTTGACCCGCCTCCCTTATTAGCTTATCCATTTGTTCTTCGAACAACGGACTTGGCACTTTCATGGTGAGACCTCATTTTGGTTCAGGGTTAGCGTTTTCTAACAGAACATCTCCTTCTTCATCAAAGTCATGTATAACGTAGCAGCCATGGAATCGCTCCCGTTTCTTGGATTGAATATATCTGAGCCCGATCGTTTCCATTTTCCCGTTGGGCACTTTTCACTGAGTTCCAGGGACGTTCCAGATCCTGTTGTAGAACTGAGCTTGTCGAGCAGTATGTTTGAAGGGTACTCCTTGGCGCCTCAACAGCCTTTTTAATCCTTCTGTGTAGTATCTGGGCAGACGGATGGGCTGGAGCCTGTCAAGCGTAGAATCGGCACCATGCCAAATTTCTTTCTCCACTTTGGTTTCCGTGGATCGATAAAATAGGATCGCCTTTTCACCACTTCGCCTGGGAGGGACGTAGAATGTCTGTAGTTCTTGCACACTGTAGGTATCAAGTGTGTCGAGCTCTTTGTATTGCTCTTACGGAACCATGGCGATCTGCAAACTCTGATCATCTCCAATGAAGGCTTGCACTGATGGACGAGCCGAGAATACTACGTTGACCTCATCTTCAGAGTCACTGCCAAAGACCAGAATAGGGGTAGACGGTCCCGGTTTGTTGTATCGGGGAGGTCCCGAATAGACTATCTCTTCTTCCTCGGTATCGCTCCTGAAGATCGGGATAGTGGTGATAGCTTTCTACTTATTCTCCGGCTTATGGCACCTTTCTGTGTCTTTGAAGTCTGGCAAGAAGTATTTTGCGTCCTCGTATTTGCGGACTTCATTCACGGAGAACGGGTTTAGCTCCCCCGTCACGGTATATTCGAGACCATCTTTGAAGTACTTCATACACTGATGTTGTGTAGAAGGGATGATATTGTACTCGTGTAACCAAGGCCGGCCGAGCAAAGCGTTGTAGCAAGTCTTGGCGTCAATGACGTGGAACTTGATATCAGTGACGAGTAGCCCAAAGCATAATGTCAGTATCACAGACCCGAGCGTCCGTGATGACTGGGAGTCGAACCCGGAGATAGTGATTTTATCCCGAGTGAGGTGTTGAACGCTCATGCAGATTTCTTTTAGCACCCTCACATTTAAGAGATTGACAGAGGACCCATTGTCAACTAGGATCTTCCCTATCTTAATGTCATGGCAATACCCGGAGACATATAGGGGACGGTTATGCTCACACGTTCCGAGGAGGAGATCTTCATTGCCGAAAGTGATGTCAGCTGTGTGAATTTCTTCCAGCTCGTCCTTCATCTTTTCTTCGGTGAGGAAAGCTTGAAACTGGTCATGCTCTTGTAACGCCTTGATCAGAGAATCTCTCGCTTGTTTGGACAGCAGAAGGACATCGAGAATGCTTAGTTGCGATGGTATCATCCTCAGATGCGCCAGAACGTTGTAATCCACTTTGTTTTTCTTGGGCGGGTCCTTGGCTGCAAGCTCTTGGATGACTCGGTCATCGAGGGCGATATCCTCAGGGACCTTTTCTTTCCCCTTATCTCTTTTGTTTGATCCCTTGTTTGTGGGTCTGAGATTCTTTTCTGGTAGCATGCGATTGCGCAGCTGAATGTTCTCGCAGGTCTTCGTTTCTTCCACTTTTCCTGAAGTGGATTCTTTGAAGAGAGGGCCGAGAGCCATTTCTTCTTCAGAATCACTCCCGAAGGTGAGAACTTGCGATCCCCTGCTTTCAACCATGTGACAGTTGCCGACAGCTCTTCCTCGTTCGTCTGTCGTATTTTTTCGCTGTCGACGAGGTTCACGCTTCATCCTCTTGAAGTGTTGCCTGTGAGAGACATACCCTTGCCACCAATTTTTAAAGGCGTTGCATTCTTCAGTAGGGTGTGCAATCCTCTGATGATATAAGCAGAAGTTAGGATGTACGTCCGCTTCATCAAGATGTGTACCGCCAGGAGAATTTCCTCTGAAAGAGGGCAGCTTCATTCCCATTGATATGGCTTTGGCGAACCTTTTCCTTGCCTTAAGTTTGCTTTTGTCTGCGGCGGACGTGTTTCGATCTGGTTGGAGTGCCTCAACCTTTTCATTGAGTCACCGGCGTTTAGCCTTTTCGAATATAGCCAGTTCGCGCTCTCGATTGGCTTTGCTTTTTTGACGGTCTTCGTTCAGCAGCAAGTCGATTATCTCTTCAGACGGCTCCATGGGTTTTGGCTTCGATCCTGCCCCCAGCTCCTTTATGTTATCTTCTATCGCCGAGTGAGATTTTTCGTTAGTTAACGCAGAATGAGAGATCATGTGGCAACTTTCCACATAATCCTCAAGTTCATCTGACGAGTCTTTTCCCTCATCTTTGTCACTATCTCCGTCTTCAAGGATGTGGTTGAGAAACTCTTGAAGCGTGACCGGGGTTCGCGCTTTCTGGTTATATTCTTCCAACGCATCAATATATTTTTGCAGGTCCGTGCGCTTGTCACCATGCATCACGGGCTTTTTGGTCTTCTTCTTCTTCTTCGAAGATTTTGACGGCTGGGCCTGAGCGTTTTGCCCATCGCTATTAATTCTTGGCATCGGGCCCGGCTTCAGCATTCCCTCAATGACCTCGGGTTCCAGTGGATTTTTCCACCTGATCGCCGGGCATGTTTGAAGATCCTTCAGCATTCTTTTCGTCTTGGCTAAAAGAGCAACCTCCCATGGAGCTTCTTCTATCAAAGAGCACGATGCCCCGGGCGTGTCCCCCTTTTTAAAAGCATACGGCTGGGGCGGGCTTACTTTCCAATTCTCGGACAACGTGAATTTGCCCTGTTGGTATTGGTCCTCAATCCAACCTTTGAAGACGAAGCAATTTTCAATTGGATGGCCTACTACTCGGTGATAAGGGCAATAATTGGGATTGCTGACATCACCGGGCTACGATGGACGTCTCGGATCCGGCAAATTGATAAGCCTGTTGCGTATTGCCAGTTCGAACAGTCTCTTTGTTTTCTCCCGCGGAAACGAGTAAGGACGTCTTAACTTTTCGTTGAGGAAACGCTGTCTATCGCTTTGGCGATCAGCTGGTTTTGGGCCAGTCGGCTGCTGTTGAGCATTGGCGACGAAGGTCGCTTTCCCCTTCCCCTTTTTGTTTCGAGGCTCCATTTTCGAGGAAGACGGTCTATGGCCCATCTGGTCTATTTGGGCCAGTTTGTCGATCAAGGCCTGGAAAGTGGTGGGCTTAAAGAACATCATGAATTGGGAAATGGTCGCCTGCGGATTGAGAGTACCCACGAACATGCCTACCGCAGGCGCTTCTTCAATGCGCTGCTCACACTTCGACCATGGATTCCGCCACCGTATAGCGTACTGCACCCATGGTTCGCCTGGCTTCACTCTGGTGTTAATTAATGCTGTAATTGGGGTGCGTTCGCTAGCGCTTGGGAAACGTTGGGTGAACAGCAATTCCATCTCTGTAAAAGTTTTGACGGAGTCGTTGGGAAGCTCTGAGTACCATTCGAACGCCGTCTCCGCTAAGCTGCCGACGAATTGGCGAAGCAGTAGCTTATCATCCCCTCCAGTGTTGCCGCGGAGAGCCCTGAACTGAGCGAAATGTTGATGGGGATTGCTTGTCCCCTTGTACACATGGAATTTAGGAATCGTGTATCCTGGCAGGTACTTTATTTGATCGTACCGACCCGGATAGGGCCGTCCAGTTCTGACGACTTGGCCAACCGGTTCATTTGCTTGATGAGCTCATATTTGTTGAGCTATATAATCATCGAGCGTGGCTTTAGAGATGGTTTCCTCCTTGGCCACTGACAGAGCCGGCAGAGGGTTTGATGTCTCTCTTCTATCATCTTCAATTATCACTGGAGGATCTTCGGCTGGAGGGTGGGCTGGATCATCATGCCCACCATATCTTGGAATAGAAGGGCTATTTGTTTTATGTTGGATGCTTGTTCTATGGTCTCTTTGTCCTTTTTCTCAAGCATTCTCCGAAGGAATTCGGCATCAGTTTTCTGCTCATGACGTTGTTCTGAGGACGTCTCTGGGCTTGCTATGGGTCCCGTGAGTGCGGCCATGGCTGTTAGCAACTCTTGGAGCTTTTGTTGTTGTTGCTCCTGAGCCTTAGTCACTGATCGCGTAAGCGGTCGATGATCTGTGGAGATATGGCTATCCTCTTTTCCGGATGCCATATAGACGGTATGCATCACCATGCCCCCAGACTTAGGGCGTTTAGGCTCAGTGCCCTTGACATTTGCCGCAGACACGGGGATTTACTCTGGCCTTCTCTTTTTGTGGGCTGGTGAAGTTGAGGGGGCCGTTGCAGCGGGCACCCAGGTAGACGACACCTTCTGTGGTACGACAGAGTGGTCCTTCTCTTGCCGAACCTTCATCTTCTTCGGTCGGCGAGAGTAATCTTGATCAATCACCGAGTCTTGGAATTGACGCCAGGCCTTGTAAATTTTAATAGACAGCCGCTGAGGGGGCTGCTCCATTTTCGCCTTTGTGGCATTCTCCACGGATGGAGGAGATATTTTCAGCACAGCAGTCGGAGAGTTCTTGCGGACCCTCCCGAGTGGTTCAAAGTTGTTCCTAATTGGAACAGCAGTATCGACTTCCACCGTTGGAGCTGGTGGTGTAAATCCAGAGGGTGAACTACCCCCATCTTTCCTCACTCGGCTCCAGTGGCGACGTCGAGCATGTCGTACGGCCGGGATCACCTCCGCTGTTGGATGAGCTTCATCTTGCCCCTTACTTTGAGGAGAGAATGTTATTGGCGCTAGCCTATTGAAGACAGACGTCCGTTGAGAAGGGATAGTCAGTCTTGCAAAGGCCAACTTTCGAACAGGGAAAACAGCCTTCATGACTTTGCCTGGAACGGGAGCTGAAATGGTCAGTCTTGCAAATACTGACTCCTTAGCAGGGGAAGCCGCTCTGACAAATTCAGGGGCAGGAATGGATATCCGCTTTAGGATAACCCCTTCCGGAATTATGGGCTTCTTCATGGGCCCATCCGAGCTTCGGCCCAGTCTGTTGAAAACTAAGACAGTGGACTTGGGCGACCTGTCGAGAGGGGCCGCAGTAGTTGCAAGCCGATCAAAGACCGACTTCTTCGGAGCTTCTTACGATGGTACAGGAGTGCTGAAGCTCGTTGGCGGGATCATGGTCCCGAAGAACAGTCCAGTGGTGGCCTGAGTCACCTGTTCCACTGGCATGGCAAAGATGGAGGCCGCTTGAGGCCGGTAAGTCACTCCTCCGGACAAGACGGAGTGAGAGTTGCAGTTGCAGTTAGTGCAGTTTTAGGCCATTGATCTTATGTTTTCTGCACGGAGCAAAACACCAAATCTTAGTACCTCGCATCCAAAAGCAACCATGTCAAACCGCGATTCGTTCGTGAAACACGACACACGAAGTGTGGAGTGGAAAGAGGAAAAGGTCCCACCGGGCGTGACAGAATTTGTTCTCCTCCGAATACAGTGAAGCGACCGCGTAAGTCCGTCTTGCCAGAACTTGGGGGTAGATGCTATTGGGTTTTATCCGTCCACCTCTCCGAAGATGCCAAGTTGATTTATGGCACCATGTATCAAAGGTTTAGACGGATGCGACCGATGTAGCAGACTTCGTCAGATTCTGTCACGACCCGAAATATTAGCTCGTGACCAGCACATGCATCACGCAACGTCTAAAGGCATAACGGAATTCAAGTAAGCTGAAACCCAGAAATCTAAACCCATTAAGAAAATAAAGGAGGTGAGGTTTGAAGTAAAGGTATAATGAGATCAAGTTTTCTTAATGCAAAGAAAAGGAACATGAATGATGCAAGTGAAATCTACTAATTGAAAACATGTTTCGTCTTTTAAAAATTTTGGCAGCACCTCCTTTGTATATTTTGATCCAAAACCCCAAATACATAATAAGGATAATGGCATCCCCAAGCGGGAGCTAGCTCTTCGCCAAACGGCGGATCACAACCACGCAATACAATATAAATAAGTATACAACGCCCAACGGCGAAGTTCACCACAAAAAGATAAAGAAATGAGCAAGATATAACCTCAAAAGTGAATATAAAACCCATCGCTCAAATCTTGCAACTACAAGTCTCACTAAGTCTCATCACTTATACAATTTACAACTTTTGATTGATGGAGTTAACTAGATATAATATGAAATATAGATACAAGAGTGGGAATGATACAACTATCCCACCTACCAATGCAAAACACCCGAATGCAACTGTGTGCCAGCGAAGCCGCTACTGATCCAAGCGGTCAACCTGCAAGAACTGTGGCACAACGGGGGTGAGTTGCCAACTCGTGAGTAGAAAAATATCAACAGATAGAAATCGAATAAACAACGACTCCTAGGTCAACTATATCATACAGGTAATACTATGATATCTAGGGTGACCGGATCTGTATATGTGCCAACAAGGTAGTCAATACCTATATGCATGTGGATAACATCCAACAGTAATAATCAATGCATGCATATGGATCTCGTCCAACCATAATCAAGGTATGAAAGTATGTGGATCTCGTCCACCCAAAATCAATGTCTGCATGCACGTAAATATCATAAAGGGGTGTGCATGGAAGCATGAGGATATAAATCACCGGTGTCCCTCCCGACACATCAAAATCATGGAACCTGAGTGCCTACCATCGACACTCGAAAACATCATGAAAACCGTGCCCAGCATCGGCACATAAATCCTCATATATTGGGCTCCGTCTGCGGAATCGGCCCTAGGCCCCGGCAGTACGGGTCATCCCATATCCATCTATCGACTCTGGTCAGTATCCTCCGGATAACCGCCAGGTCCAACCAATCACCGGTAGGTAGTGGTCCTTCTGTCAGGCTCATCGCCTACTGCGCGACAGATCCGTTCTCGCCCCGGGGTACCATACCGGGTCCACCATGTACCCGCAATCGGTCTCATCCGCCTCCTCGAATCGGGTTTCACATGTCGCTCTCAGAACCGAGAAAACATATGGTGGACGCACTGAAATATCATATCAAGAGAAACCGGGTTTTTAAACAACACATAATCTCTTTTAAAATGTCCACGGTTCTCAAATCCAGAAATCTCATGAAAACAACATATCTCAATGCGTAAAATCGTAAAGCATGATGTATGCGACATATGATGGAAATGTAAGCATATCCGTATATAAGTGCACGGGTAACTATAGCAAGTAAATGATGTATAGAGTCATATCATGATGCAGCAATCCTACTGTGTAGTGACATAGCAATTATCGATGATGAAGTGTGTGAGCCGGCAAATCTGTGTACGTGTAACATACGCATCATCGATAATAGTGTAAGTGTACTAACACAGGTATATGCAATGCAATGATAATAATATTAATGCAGCATAAGGTATATCATATGCAATGCTGACGGGTATACGTATCTAATATGACCGAGTTGGGGAATCTATCAATCGGCATCCAGCCTCACAACATCGCATACGGTATGATCCGTCGTACGGTAGCCTCTAGTCAAGGGAAAAGATCAATCATCAAGTCAAACTCGTCACGCACGGAAAATCATCGTACGGCGGCATTAAGCTAATAGGGATCCTATCATCCTATACGAAAAATGAGGGTACGGCCTGAAATCACGTACGGCCTAGCATCCATGATTCACAATATTCTATATATATCTATATACCTATGTCCCAGGTCACATCCGCAATAATCTCACATCACGGGACCGAAAGGGTATAAATCATCATGATCGACTCGCATCCGTATACCAACATATCATCAGGTCATCATATCCGTCTTATAATCTTTTTATCGCATTTATAACTCATATCAAGACGAGTTTACCTAAACATTCTATCTCTACTATAAGTATAGATATCTAATCTAACATACACACCCGAACCATACAATCAGATTTTTAAAAAAGCGAATCGTAGTTTTGAAAATAGGGGTTACGGTGTTTTTAAGAAAAAGATATCATTTGAAAATCCGTAACCTCCCTCAAAATATATTTTTAAAAGATACATACGACTCTTCGGTTTAGAAAAAGGTATGGTTCGGATGACGCATCTACATCGACTATCTAGTCCTACGGTACCCTAAACGGCAATATCGGCAAACGTTGTCCTCGTATCCCGTCATCACATAAAAGCCGTGTTATCTCATTTCTAACTATCCTTACCTTCTAATATAGTATCACTAACTATCCTTTACTATAACCCTAGTTTCCTAATCTAGGTTTTTTGACCATATTCTATAATCAGTTTTCCATCAATACTTTGCGGGGGTGCTATACGCCATCCACCCGACTTCCCCCGTGGATATAGATCCACTCACCTGGTCTTCGCTCGCAGAAATCGATGACGCCACGCTCCGTCGCCTCGGAATCCATGCGAAGGTACCTACAATAATCAACAGTCGCAATGCGTATTAAAGTCGAATCCGGAAAACCGATATGGCGCACGGTGTGCTCATAGGTTAGAACATATGGCCTATACGTGCAAAACAATCAAACAACCCCTGTTGTCGATGTACAAACATCCGAAAACTAAATACAAATCCAATTGTCAAGAAATTGCATTTCAAAATACGGAAAACATAGCCTAAAATACACCAAAATGCTCCCAGATTTTCCCCAGGTGACAATTAGGAAATTTTGCATATAGGAGGGGTCTATTTTACTGACATAGGAGCTACAGACGAAGCAAGAACTAAAAATGAGGTACCCAGGCCGCAAATTGCGGCCCAGGGGATTAAATCTGCGGCCCAAAGGTTAGGGTTTGGTCTCGGGTTTTTGTGGTAGCTTCCTGGGTCCCTGCATGTGCTACAGTGTTTGCAAAATTATTTTTAGAGGCTCCGGGTGTTAGCAGATTCCATTTTACATCCACAGAATTCACAATTCATCCGATATCGGTTTCTAATTCCGTATTCCGGGTTTCCAGTCTCTGGTTTGAGTCTTAATTCTAACACTAGGGGGTTTGTGTGGCCTTTACTGAGCTTAATTACCCATCACCACTCTCAATTCCCATTAACCCTAACTAGGTTTTTCCTAAGTCCACAAAACCACTCGATATCGATTCAAATCTAATATGGGGGTATAAGTAATGGAAACACTAAGCTTATGGTTTAGAAATTACCTTATTTGGCAACTCTAGAAAATTCTTGAGTTGCCCTAAGTGGCCAAAATCCTTGCTTTCTTGGTCCAATGTGCTTCCCTTGAGCTTGTAAACGTTTTTTATGAAAAGGAGATGGGGTTTTGAGGTGTTTATTGAGGTGATTTGAGGGGGTTGAAGATGGAGGAGGAGAGGGTGCTTCCTTGGGCTGAAGAAGGAAGGGAAAAATGAAGGAGAATGATGGAGGAGAGAATGGCTTGGTCAAAGTAAACCCTCCCTTTCTCTCTCTCACCCATACCTCTACTATTCAAATCTTTTCTCTTTTTCTTTTCTTTTCTTTTCCCCTTTCAAATAAATCATCAACCATGATAAAATCATGTAGGAATCCATGGGAAAATATGTAACAAGTGTAGAAAAGATACGGTGCATGTTTTGCCCAAATACGCTTAAAGCGCGATTAACGATTTTTGATCGCGATTAGCGCTAAATTAGCATATAATTAATCATAAAAACATTAAAAATGGCATAATTCCATAAAACACCCTTTTTAGAATTTTCCATAATTTTCCAAATTTTTCCCCAATTTATCGGTATTTAATTATACCGAAATATTAAAATATTCAATATAATATTATTTAATTATAAAAATTCCCAAAAATAATATTTTATTTTTCTAAAGTGTTACAATCTTCCCCTCTTAAAGAAATTCGGTCCCCGAATTTAAATTTAAACCCCTCAATACTAAAACATTTCAGTAAAAATCCAAGTCGTCGGGGTTCCGAAATCATGGAAAACGTTGAAATAGCACAACGCGCCAAGTGCGCGTGAAAACGAGTACAACACTCAAAATCAACTCCGTCAAGCGTCACGCAAATTATCGGATTTGCATGCATATCCTCAGAGTTACAATAGAGATACAAATCTCAAAATCCACTACTGAAATCCAATATACACTAGTCAAATACTATAATACGTGTATAGTACGCATCTTTGAAAAACTCCAAAATCTGAATAAAATACATGCAAAATCTTTTCTAAATCTCCGTGGAAATGAGTAACTCACGGCATAACTGACGGACGCTCATTTAAAATAATAATATATGTCCTTATATGTTTTCTTAAATACACGTTCCGTCGTTTCCAAAATATCCCAAAAGGTTTTCCTTATAAACGTTCGTGTCGCTCACAGACACGTAGGAAATAGCGAGACTATAGCTCCTTTTGAAAACCCTTTTGGTAGTATATTAATGCATGCAAAGTACTCAGGTACTGTCCTCAGATCAGTCCTGTTGGCTAATACACAATATAGTGCTCAAAAGCAAAAATCAGCCTAAAAGGCGTATCCAAAAATCACATGCATCTGGTGCGCATGGAAATCAAATCCAAATACAGGTACCACAATATGCAAAAAAACCCAAAACTACGTGCAACGGGTGTGCACGGAAGCATCTGTCCGCTGCAACGGTGTGCATGACAACAATATCTGGTGCACCTATTGTGCACGAAATAACATCGGGTGCATCAAATGCATGAAATGCAATCAATAACTCGAACGCATCAAAAGCAACACCGAGTATACCAAGGTGCATAAATCAAAATCGTGTGCAACTGCGTGCACAAAACACATATCAATGCACTGCAAGCACATATAAGCTATACCGAGTGCAAAAATCAAATCATCCGTATGAAATCCATGAAATCATAAACACATGCTACGCAGGTATAAAATCGACATCAAACTCAATAAGCATGTACAAATTGTTAGTTGTATGTATGCCCTAGAGGCCAGTATTGTACAGATGATGTATATTATATTGGATGCTTGGACATATATAGAGATGACTTTCTTGCTCGATATGATAGTATGCTATCTGGTTGCTCTTTATCTTAACATGTACACTTGTCTCTTTACACTGTCTTATGGTTACATGTTGGTAAAGCCCTTAGGATGTGTACTTGACTACCTGGACTATGATGCAGATCATACTAGTAGGGACATGGTAGTCCATAAGTACATCCTTCAAGGTCCCTAGTCGTGGGTGTATCGAGACGGGGCATCGATATACCAGAGTAGACTAGAGTATACGCTTCTCGACCCATGAGATGGGCGATGGATGATCCCATATCCATTGGTGTTTGACATCAGAGATGGTATACGGGTGCTCAGTGGAGACTGGATACACTGGACGGACTCGCCGAGAACTCCCAGATGGTATTATACCTCACGTCAGATGGCAGTTCTCAGGTGACACTTGTGCAGGTTAGTCTGTAGACCCGAGATCGTCATAGAGTCTTGTGTGATTCCCACTGTGCTTTGATCTCCACCTTACCACGTCCATGAGGGCGTGCAAAACGGTGGTCTTTGGGTACAGTCCCGAGTCACATGGAGGCAATGAGCGATAGGAGGGGTTTCGTCTCTCCCGGTATTGGGAGTTGATGTTGCGCTGTGCTCGATTGGCCGTAACAGGAAAGTCCCTGGCCAGGGCTGATCAGAGATTTGCTGGTAAGTGTTACCAGTAGTTTCTCGACCCGTTATGAGCCTCACATCGGCACGACTTATCGGTTATTGGGGTCTGACGTTTACCACCCCTAGACTTGATATGCGACGTATCAGACGAACAGGCCGGACTGTACGGTAAGTATTACTGGTTGGATTCACAGGAGTGTGAGCGGGCTAGCTCGTCGATCTTCTGATCTCTCAATACCCGGATGGCCGTTACGTTTAGCAGACCGCTTGCGGCTTGTGGGTGCTTGATATGATCATCATCTGCTACCGGCGTATTGACGAGTCTTTAGAGTCCTACACAGAGGTTTCCTGGCTCAAGCGAAACGAAATAGGAGCGCATATGAGATATGTGCGGGACCGAGAATAATGCGTGTATGTGATACCGCATTTCATTCTCGCGATGAATGTTTCGATTGGTTGTATGCGATATGACCTAGTTATCGAATCATTGATTCGATAAAACGATACATTGGATACTGGTCGGTTATATGCGATATGACCGGATCGTTAAATCAAGTGTTGATTTAATTATTTAATGTATAATTATATATTTGATATATTACTTTGCATTAACTGGTATTGGTTCACTTTAAATGGATTTTCTCACTTGATGTACATGTTGTATATGTGATATACTTTTGTGCACATCTTTGTATCATGTTTGATGATACTTGCTCATTTGGTTAAGTGTGAAGAATTAAACCATGGTTAAGAGATGATTAGGGTTTTGCCTTTTTATTTATTTATTTGTTTATTTATTTAGAAAAGGTTTAGATGAGAATGGTGGCTTTCTTTGTCTCTTATTGAAGCTTCATGAAGCTTTGACTTATGCAACCATTCTTGTCTTCATGCTTAACCCTAACTCATCCAAGTAACCATGGTATATTCTCTACACTTAACCTTAGTTAGGATATGATAAGTATTGTTTTCTTTTTCATTTTTAAAGAACTTATCATATTCTTTCTTCTTCTTCATCTTCTTCTTCAAGATAGAAAGCTTGATGCCATCAATGGCAACTTGAGATATAAAGTGAGAAATCCAATTCTAAAGTGAACCCACCTCCTATTTCTTCACCCTCTACCTCTTGCCAAGTTGTTTTGGGTGTTTTCTTCATAAGTTTCACAACTTGGTGAAGTTGGAGCTTGAACATGTGCAACCTCGACGTAGATCATCTTCGGCACGAAGCCGACGACCTAGTCCGCCCTATTCTCCGATGAAGCCGACGTTTGAGTTCGGGATTCGAGATGGACAGCGATAGGACACCTACGTGGAGCTAAGGAAGTGGAGAACCGGATCTACAAAGGTTGTAGTCTCTCTCCTTTAGTTAAAGTGTTAACTAGTTTCGTATTTCGCCTAAATTTCTAATCGACGATCCGCATTAGGGTTTCTCAGCACCCATAAAATTTGAAATTGGCATGGTTGATACCTTGTGAAACCTCTATAGTGTGCCTAGGAACCCTACAGTGGTATCAGAGACTAGCTAGAGCCTTAGGCGAAGTCTAGACGACATTTGAAGTCCGATCGAACCAAAACCCTAACCCGAAAACGGCTCTCTGTATTTTTTTAAAAAAATGGGTTTTTTCCAAATTAAAAATATGCAGAAAACTCAGCAGGGAATTCTAAGTATTACGGCGCAAAATTTATTTCATGATCCCTCACATGCGCGGCGGAACCGCGGCATAAGCCTAGCTTATGCGGCGGTTCCGTGGCTAAAGTATGACGTCAGCCCTACCACTTTGCCCGGTAATTCCTCTTTAACAGTGCTGAGTTCTCTGGGTATTTTTAAATTTTATTCAAGAGTTGAATTTTCTGGGGTTGTTTTGGGGATTCGGTGTTTCGATCGGAGTATCAGATCTTGTCTTTGTGGCTTTCTGGATAACTTTAGAATATGTTAAAAAGTTCGACCGGATATAAATACCCAACTTTTCCCCTGCCGGAAAATTTCCAAGTGTTGGATTTTTCTGTGGTTTAATGACGTTCTAAGTAGTGCAAGTAACGCGATGGTCCCTCTAGAAGACAACAAACCTTAACTCGATTATGTGACCGTCTTGAACTGCCCTTTGAACCTTCGGGTTTGGGGCAGTACGGCGTGCACATGTGAGGCGTTGGCTTGACCCTTCTACGGCTGGACCGTTGGTACTGAGGCATGAAGTGAATGTTGTTGAACCTATTTCATGTGTTGGACGGTTTCGGGAAAACTTGGGTGTTCGAATGTTCGATCGGAAAGTTTAATATTTTCTATTTATCTGGAATGGGATACAATAATTGGAATTCACAAACAGTTATGAGATAACTGAATGAATGTTATAAATCTAGCGGTTTAGTTTCATTTGATATTGAAAAGAGTTTTCGATAATGAGACTAAAATGCGGGGTTTATAACTGTTAGGCATGTGATGTCTAAGTATTTCATTTGATTAGGCATGTAATGTCTAAAGAGGTTGCGGATTCCAACTGTTGTAGTTTTACACTTTTTTTTTTGTGACCGTAAGTGTAATATGTGATATCGCCAGTTTCGTTGCTATATGTCAACGACAATTGGGATGCGCATATTTACTTACGTTGATGACATGTGATGTTATGTGTTGCTGGATATGTTATATTGGATTGTCGTGTTTGAATAGCCGGGTGTTTTTATGTGAGATGAGTGTTTTTCATTTTCATTCATGTAAAAACTTGTATGTAATATTCTTTTATTTGGGGCACTTCCAGGTTGCGGAAGTTGTCACCTTTTGTATATTATTTACTTTTCCGCATAAGGATAGACCCAAGGAGGGGAGCACAAGTAACCGGGTTCTGGGGTCCAGTGGGAGACCAACTCGAGGAGTCGAGTACGGGTCTCCTAACCCTAGAATTGGCAGGGTTGCTTGCCGCTCTCATAGGGGTCTAGGGGTGTGGGATTGGCTATTCATCACGACCGTGGAATCCGTGTTTTATACTGGCTCGTATTGAAAACACGGACGTCCTAGAATATCCAATATTTCATATGTTTCTTCTGCTGCGATATCTGTGATGTGATCATGTGATGTTCTGTGATGGATACAGTATATAGTATATATGATATATTATATAGACGTTACTTATGTTTTACACCCGTACTAGCCCTGCCCCGCTCTGCCGTTAGTTACCTAACCTAACGGTGCACGAGGGGACATCGAGGCGAATGCGGATGGCATAAGTGTACGTCGTATTTATCTGTGATGTTTAGGTATTTAAATGATGGGACTTCATTAATGTGATTAATGAAATAAAAGAAACCAAAAGATGTTGTAGAATCAAATTTTAAATAAAACAGGTAGCTACAGTTCTTGCTTTGCATAGCGGTATATATGATATACCCTGCACCTTATTCGATGAGGAAAGGACCGAGATCCCTTCACCGGGAGTGACTCCTTTAGCAATAACTGGCAGATGCTACACACTCGGTTTGTTTTTGATTGCTTCTATAGTTTCTGCTTTGCACAGCGGTATATATGATATACCCTGCACCTTATTCGACGAGGAAAGGGCCGACGATCCCTTCACCGGGAGTGAGCCCTTTAGCAAAACTAGAAAAGCCTCAAAATCACTCCATTTTAAAACTTCATTTGATTCTACAACGATATCAAGTTCATTACGCAATAGGTTTTCAGAAAAACCTGTCGTAGCCCTCCGTTATTTCAGATAAGTCATGTTTAGTATTCGTGCTGCGTTTGTTGACCTTGTCAAGGCGCAGTGTGCGGTAGCTAACCAGTATTTATCTGCTTATGCATATGATGCAGATTGAGTTAGGGTAGTCGTACGGCCTTGTTGACCTTGTCAAGGGTCGTGCGGGTGGGTTTAATTCAATCAAGAAATGACGGGTTGAACTTGACTTACGGTCTATGGTTTGTTGACCTTGTCAAGGTCATAGATCGTTTGGGGAAAAAATATTATCGGGAATTTCAAGTGTTGAAATTTGCAATGAGATTGCATACCTTCTATGAGATAGTTGGATCCCGATACCCGCTGCGAGTAAGAGTTACTCCTGGGAGAGTTTTACATATTACAATTAGCCGATCAAGTAGGTGTCTAGAAAGGTGTTAACGAGGTTACGCCTCTGGGAAAACGAGGTTTACATTAATTAGGTTCGTGCGAAAGCACGGGGGACCTCCCTCAAAGTACCGACACTGGCCTGGCTGAAAGATTGGCGAACTTGTAGCGTGTAATTAATCCCGGCTAGTCTTTCCTTTTAAGGTTTGAAGGAAGATTTGATTAAAACAGTGGGAACGGTTCATCGGCCCATCTTCTCCTCGGATTGCCAATCTCGCAATCCATCGGCTCATCGGCCCTGTCAGGTGTGCTAACGGGAACGATTCCGCTCTAGCACTCCTCTGGTAATCTCCCGGTCATTTGTCACGACCACTCATAAAGCAGCACGTTACTAGCGCCGGTCTCTAGTCCTCTGAATACACGTGACACATCTGATCCTGGGTGCAATTCTCATTGCAGCAGTGTCCGGGAAGGAATCCTGCTCAAGGTCTCTTCCGATCTCGCCTATGCCGAACTGTACGGAGGCTGGTACTCTCATATAATCTTTTCTCGTTTTCTGGACATCTGCGTGTTCCGCACACATTTCCTCGGAAACTGGCCGTATCCCAATGCCTCAATAAGCATATCAGGTCTCTGATCTCGACGGGGAGTAATAACAGCTCGTCAGCGTCTCGCACGAACTTCTGGTTCCACTCGTCTTTATCATCTCTCACTATGACGTCACGCCACGCTATCTGCGCACTGCAACTGTTCTTGGCCACGGTCAATCCGAAGTCTCTAGCACAGACTCGAAATCGCGTACTCTATAGCTTCGTCACTTCGTAGAAGATATCTGGCCGAACACGTCCTCGGGAACTCGCCCCAACCATCGGAGGAATACTCAATACTCGTCCATTCTCAATCAACTCACAACGCTTCTGGGTGAGGTCCTCTATCCAAAGATGGTCAGCTTGCTGATCTCTTATCACATGGTATCCGGACGATGTCAAACTTTTCGATCGAGTCATCAAGGTCCCAAAATTTCCCGAAGGCTCGGCACCTGAGCACGGCCTAAAAATATCTGGTACATACCACATCACCTCTGGACCAGCCGTAGAAGGGAAAACCCAAGCCTCACTGATGGCACCGCTAAACTGCCACAAACCCTAAGGTTCAAAGCGGTTCCATGGTCATCATGTCGAGTTAGGGTTTCATTCTTCAAGAGGGTCCACAGAATTACCTGCATGTTCCTCCGAACACTTTAAACTTGGGAAAATGGGTTTCTGACACTCGTTCGAACCTTTTTTTTTAGCCTATACAACATGTGAATATTTTTCGCCCGCATGCTAATCAACGCCTCAATCCTCCAGGAAAGGCGATACATCGGCGGTCATCTCTGGATCGGTCTGTCTAGGTCTGAGTAAGATTCACCACACTGGAAATCTTCAACTCAACTGGGCCTGCGTCGGCACATCAATCTGACGAATCACCTTCGTCTCCCAACTCGGGGTAGACTAGCTATCATCTGTCGCATTTCTGGCTGGAAGCTACGGCGATCTTAGCTCGTAAGCTCTGGAAGCGACATCCCATCATCTCAGCAACAGCTGGGTCACCTGTCTGCATGGTAGGCGACATCATAATCTCTGAGGTAGGCTGTACATCTACAGTCCTCTCGCAACTGGAAACTCTAACAATGGCCCGATCATCCGGTATAAAACCAAGCATTCGCCTCCACAAGAGGCCACAACACAACACTACATCGAGACGTTCCCATGTCACCAGAAAACACAATGGTCAACTCTCGTACCAGACGAGCTTGCCCTGACCGCAACACTAGCAGTAGCTCAAACTATGGTGACAGGAACCGCAATCGAGTATCGAAGAAAGCAGATCAACGGCATGAGAGGAAACGACAGATCCAAAATGGATACATGATCATAAGAAGGAACATCATCAATGGGAGTATGATGATGGAAACAAATAGAATCGAGGATCTCGAATGGATGTATAACCATGGATATGAAGAGAATCACTGGTCTCAAAAATATGTACATCCTAAGGTTTCTTAAGTGGAATACCGTATCGTAAATATACCGCGGAACATACGTACGGTACGTCACTCTACTCAAGCTACCTACTCCATCAATCAGGGTCAGCTTATGAAACGAAAGTTCGGGTCTAATACCCCCCCCCCCCCCGCGTCCAAGTCTAAGTTCCGTAAGGTCAAGCCTAGGTTCCGAAATACACTCCCGCCCTAGACTCCGCATAGTCAAACATAGACTCGAACAAGGTTAAACCTAGCGCTCTATTACCAACTTTGTCACGACCCAAAATTTTAGCTCGTGACCAGCACATGAATCACGCAACGTCTAAAGGAGTAACGGAATTCAAGTAAGCTGAAACCCAGAAATCTAAACCCTTTAAGAAAATAAAAGAGGTGAGGTTTGAAGTAAAGGTATAATGAGATCAAGTTTTCTTAATGCAAAGAAAAGGAACATGAATGATGCAAGTGAAATCTACTAATTGAAAACATGTTTCATCTTTTAAAAAATTTGGCAGCACCTCCTTTGTATATTTTGATCCAAAACCCCAAATACATAATAAGGATAATGGCATCCCCAAGCGGGAGCTAGCTCTTCGCCAAACGGCGGATCACAACCACACAATATAGTATAAATAAGTATACGACGCCCAACGGCGAAGTTCACCCAAAAAAGATAAAGAAATGAGCAAGATATAACCTCAAAAGTGAATATAAAACCCATCGCTCAAATCTCGCAACTACAAGTCTCACTAAGTCTCATCACTTATATAATTTACAACTTTTGATTGATGGAGTTAACTAGATACAATATGAAATATAGATACAAGAGTGGGAATGATACAATTATCCCACCTACCAATGCAAAACACCCGAATGCAATTGTATGCCAGCGAAGCCGCTACTGATCCAAGCGATCAACCTGTAAGAACTATGGCACAACAGGGGTGAGTTTCCAACTCGTAAGTAGAAAAATATCAACAGATAGAAATCGAATAAACAACGACTCCTAGGTCAACTATATCATACAGGTAATACTATGATATCTAGGGTGACCGGGTCTGTATATGTGCCAACAAGGTAGTCAATACCTATATGCATATGGATAACATCCAACAGTAATAATCAATGCATGCATATGGATCTCGTCCAACCATAATCAAGGTATGAAAGCATGTGGATCTCGTCCACCCAAAATCAATGTCTGCATGCACGTAAATATCATAAAGGGGTGTGCATGGAAGCATGAGGATATAAATCACCGGTGTCCCTCCCGACACATCAAAATCATGGAACCTGAGTGCCTAGCATCGACACTCGAAAACATCAAGAAAACCGTGCCTAGCATCGGCACATAAATCCTCATATATCGGGCTCCGTCTGCGGAATCGGCCCTCGGCCCCGGCAGTACGGGTCATCCCATATCCATCTATCGACTCTGGTCAGTATCCTCCGGATAACCGCCAGGTCCAACCAATCACCGGTAGGTAGTGGTCCCTCTGCCAGGCTCATCGCCTACTGCGGGACAGATCCGTTCTCGCCCCGGGGTACCATACCGGGTCCACCATGTACCCGCAATCGGCCTCATCCGCCTCCTCGAATCGGGTTTCACATGTCGCTCTCAGAACCAAGAAAACACATGGTGGACGCACTGAAATATCATATCAAGAGAAACCGGGTTTTTAAACAACACGTAATCTCTTTTAAAATGTCCACGGTTCTCAAATCCAGAAATCTTATGAAAACAGCATATCTCAATGCGTAAAATCGTAAAGCATGATGTATGCGACATATGATGGAAATGTAAGCATATCCGTATATAAGCGCATGGGTAATTATAGCAAGTAAATGATGTATAGAGTCATATTATGATGCAGCAATCCTACTGTGTAGTGACATGGCAATTATCGATGATGAAGTGTGTGAGCCGGCAAATCTGTGTACGTGTAACATACGCATCATCGATAATGGTGTAAGTGTACTAACACAGGTATATGCAATGCAATAAAAATAATATGAATGCAGCATAAGGTAAATCATATGCAATGCTGACGGGTATACGTATCTAATATAACCGATTCGGGGAATCTATCAATCGGCATCCAGCCTCACAACATCGCGTACGGTATGATCCGTCGTACGGCAGCCTCTAGTCAATGGTAAGGATCAATCATCAAGTCAAACTCATCACGCACGGAAAATCATCGTACGGCGGCATTAAGCTAATAGGGATCCTATCATCCTATACGATAAATGAGGGTAAGGCCTGAAATCACGTACGGCCTAGCATCCATGATTTACAATATTCTATATATATCTATATACCTATGTCCCAGGTCATATCCGCAATAATCTCACATCAGGGGACCGACAGGGTATAAATCATCTTGATCGACTCGCATCCGTATACCAACATATCATCAGGTCATCATATCCGTCTTATAATCTTTTCATCGCATTTATAACTCATATCAAGCCAAGTTTACCTAAACATTCTATCTCTATTATAAGTATAGGTATCTAATCTAACATACACACCCGAACCATACAATCAGATTTTTAAAGAAGCGAATCGTAGTTTTGAAAATAGGGGTTACGGTGTTTTTAAGAAAAAGATATCATTTGAAAATCTGTAACCTCCCTCAAGGTATATTTTTAAAAGATACATACGACTCTTCGGTTTAGAAAAAGGTATGGTTCGGATGACGCATCTACATCGACTATCTAGTCCTACGGTACCCTAAACGGCAATATCGGCAAACGTCGTCCTCGAATCCCGTCATCACATAAAAGCCGTGTTATCTCATTTCTAACTATCCTTAGCTTCGAATATAGTATCACTAACTATCCTTTACTATAACCCTAGTTTCATAATCTAGGTTTCCTAACCATATTCTATAATCAGTTTTCCATCAATACTTTGCGGGGGTGCTATACGCCATCCACCCGACTTCCCCCGTGGATATAGATCCACTCACCTGGTCTTCGCTCGCTGAAATCGAAGACGCCACGCTCCGTCGCCTCGGAATCCATGCGAAGGTACCTACAATAATGTCACGCCCCGAAAGAGCACGTGACTGGCCCTTGAACCATATGAAGTCTATAGGACTCCATCTGATCCAAGTAAACTAAAAGCCCAGAAATCTAAAACAATTTTACGGAGTAAATAAAGAAACTGGTTTTTAATAAGTAAAGAAAGCATGTTTGAAATCAAAGTTTTCAAATAACTAAGCCGAAAATGCATTTTAAAAATGTGTAGTCTTTTTTGAAAATTTCGGCAGAGTTTCCTTTGTAAAAACTGGCCCCGAACGGGGTATAACAAGAATAATATATATGAAATGATAAAAGGCATCCCCAAGCGGGAGCTAACTCTTCGTCAATCGACGGTCATAACCACGCAAGGAATAATAATATACAACGCCGAAGGGCGAGGATCAAAACTCAGAAAGAACTTAAAACAGCATGAAAACCGTAATACTACAACGCGCGACTCTAAGATCGAGATAATACATCACTGTTTTTCTAAGTCTGAAACAATATAAAAGTTTTTGGTTGATGGAATTTCTAGATACAATGAATAATACATCAACAATGGTGGTCCTGATACAAAAGAACCCACCTACCAAAGCAAGTCACCCGTATGAAAGCAGTGTGCCAGAAAAGCCGCAAGAAACCTGTACGGCAAAACCTGCAAGAACTGTGGCACAACGGGGGTGAGTTTCCAACTCATGAATAGATAATATCTAGAAGCAGAAATCGAATGTATGACCCATCCTAGGTCAATACGATCAGATATATATAAACCTCAATATGAATAAGTCTGAAGCATGCTAAACTGGCAATGTAACCTCTATGCATAAGTGTGGTGCCAAGTGCTCGTGCCAGTTTCTCAGGTAATAGCATATCATAAATATGAGGTATGATCGATGTAATCAAATCTGCATGTGCATGGATCCCATCCACTCGTCACTCAATGACAATAACCATCATGCATGTAAATACCATAAACATATGCATGGAAATATGAGGATATAATCAATATCATGGAACCTGAGTGCCTAGCATCGACAGTCGAAAACATCATGAAAACCTGTGCCTAGCATCGACACGTAAATCCTCATATATTGGGCTCCGTCAGTCCGGATCAGCCCACGGGCTTCGTCTGCGGAATCGGCCCTCGGCCCTGGCAGTACGCCCATATCCATCTATCGACTTTGATCAGTATCCTCCGGATAACCGCCAGGTCCAACCAATCACCGGTAGGCACTCGCCACCCTGCCAGGCTCATCGTCTACTCTACGAAAAACATTTCTTGCCCCGGGGAACCATACCGGGTCCACCATGTACCCACAATCGGCCTCATCCGCCTCCTCGAATCTTGTTTCACATGTCGCTCTCAGCACCGAGAAAACACATGGTGGACGCACTGAAATATCATATCAAGGGTAACCGGGTTTTTAAAACAGTTACATATTCTCTTTTGAAATACACACGGTTCCCAAATCCAGAAATATCATGGAAACAACATATCTCAATGTGTATAATCAGAAAGCATGATGTATGTGACATGTAAAAGAAATGTAAGCATATCAGTCTGTCATGCAAGAATCATATCCTGAATGCAACAGTACTACAGTGTAGTGACATGGCAATTATCGATGAGGAGGTGTGTGAGCCGACAACAAGTATACGTGGAACATACGCATCATCGATAATGGTGCTGGTGTCCTAGCAGCATGACTGTAATATATCAATAAACACAAGCAATGCAACGCAAATAGCATGAATATGCGGAATCGAATAATCAACGCAACAGTAAAGAATCTACCTCAATAAATATATCATGCAGCTTTGCCATTTGAAATAAGACGAATCAGGGTTTTTGGTAAAATAAGGGCTACGGTGTTTTAAGAAAAGATGCGTCGTTTGAAAATATCCGTAGAATCCCTTTTGCCTATCTTTAAAATATCCCCGATTCGTTAGTTTTGAAATAGATATGACTCGGGTCTAGTCTAACGCCTACTATGCGAACTACAGACCCAACTATCAAGTCAATTGAGAGGGGTATGGAAACCACCTAAATCTGAGTCGATATATATATATACACACACACACACACACACAATAGTCGGTGATCCCGCCTCAATAGTATCACGTACGATACAGTATATCATACAACATCCTCGAGTAATGAGTGCGGATCTATCATCAATATAAAGCTCGCACGGTAAATCGTCGTACGGCATCCCAATAGCTGGGTACGGGTCAATATCACATTCAGCTCATCAATTATCTGGTATCCTTATCATCGTCTCCCATGATGTGGGGTACTGATCTAAGTCTACTACAATCGACACCATCTATATATACATGCACGTGTATAAAACACTTCGTCAAAGGACCCGCTAACTCATCATGTCGTATCTCGAATACGAACTCTGTCATATTGCCGATCTCACGGCCTCGTATCAAATCTCATCGACTCATCTCAATCCCACGTATCATCCTCAAATCCAGTATATGAACACATAGTCCCATACCCATGTGTAGATATACACACTTCCATGTGCGCACAGGTAAAAGAAAGAATGTATGCAAGTATATGTGTGCGTGTATGTGTGGGTGCAACCACTACTCTAGGGTTTCGCACTATACTAAACCAAACATCCTTATCATCAATAACCCATTTTTACCATCAATAATCTTAAACCATATAATAAATATATGTGTGTATACGTATTCGTATACCTCACCACGGACTGCGGGGGTGCTATACGCCATCCACCCGATTTCCCCCGTAGATATAATCTACTCACCTCGCTTCTCGTGTGCCGATGCCGATGCCGCCATCTTCATCTTCTTCGCCTCAACATCACGTAGGGTACCTACAAGTATATCACAAATGCTAAAGCACATGAAAATCACATCGGAAAACCAAAACAGCACACGCTACTCGCATAGGTAAAAACCTATTGTCTCGCATGCAAACACGATCAATATCTACTTGTCGTTGACGTCCAAACGCCACCCGACAGAAACAAATCACCAAACATCAAAATCCATGCTAAAACAAGTCGTAAATCATGCGCCAACTCATGAAAATCAACCCAGATTTTTACCCTAAATGGAATCAGACAAAATTGCACATGCCAGGGGTCAAGTTTAAAGGGCAAAAGGCTACAGAACAAAAACGAAGGGGTTCCAACCTGCTCTGGCCGCAATTTGCGCCTAGAGGGATTAAATCTGTGGCCCAAACAAGGAATTAGGGGCTAGGGCTTTGTGTGGTGGTTCCAGGGTGCCTGCACATCTCACTGTCAACTCAATTTTATTTTAGGGGTCTCGGGGTGATAGCAGATTCCTAAATACACTCCCAGATTTATTGTTTTCCCCGATATCGATTCACTAAATCCGTATTCTGTGTTTAACTCTCAGGTCTGGTCCAAAATATCATCACACCAGGGGTTCTAGGGTCACAACAAGCCTCAATTTCGCCTTTGATTCAGATCCAACCATAAACCCTAACTTGAAATTTCAAAAGTCCATCAAACGAAACCATATCGACATGATACTAGCATAGATGCATAAAGAAATTGAAATACTACTCTAGGGTGCAGGAATTACCTCCTTTGGCAACTCAAGAAAATTCTTGAGTTGCTCAAAGTCCTCAAAATCAGCTCTTGCTTAGTCCATTGTGTAGCTAATGAGCTTGGGAGCAACTTTTGTGAAATGGGAATAAGGTTTTGGTTAGGTTTTAATGGTGGATCTAAGTTGGAGAGGGAGGAGGAAGAAGAGGGAGAGGCTGCAGCAGCAGCACCTTAGAAGGGGAGAGAGAAAGTGAGAAGGGAAATGATGGAGGAAAGGGTCAAAATGAGTCAAAAGCAACCTATTCTCTCTCTCTCATCATCATGCTTACCTTTTCTTTTCTTTTCTTTTCCTTCTCACTCAATGGCAAGCCCTAAGCAACCATACCCCCAAAACATGTAACAAGTGTAACAAGTGTGGAAAAATGATATGTGCACATTTTTGCACAAAAATGCTAAAAACCCGATTAGCGATTTTTAATCGCGATTAACACTAAAATAGCATGTAATTAACCATAAAAACTTTAAAATGGAAAAATTCCACAAAATACCTGATTTTAGAATTTTCCATAAGTTTTCCAAAATTTTCCCCATTTATCGGTATTTAATTATACCGAAATATTAAAATATTCATTAAAATTAATATTAAATTATGAAAATTTCCAAAAATAATATTTCATTTTTTTTTTTGAAATGTTACAAATAATCAACAGTCGCAATACGTATTAAAATCGAATCCGGAAAACCGATATGGCGCACGGTGTGCTCATAGGTTAGAACCTATGGCCTATACGTGCAAAACAATCAAAGAACCCCTGTTGTCGATGTACAAACATCCGACTACCAAATACAAATCCAATTGTCAAGAAATTGCATTTCAAAATACGGAAAACATAGCCTAAAATACACCAAAATGCTCCCAGATTTTCCCCAGGTGACAATTAGCCAATTTTGCATATAGGAGGGGTCTATTTTACTGACATAGGAGCTACAGATGAAGTAAGAACCAAAAATGAGGTATCCAGGCCGTAAATTGCGGCCCAGGGGATTAAATCTGCGGCCCAAAGGTTAGGGTTTGGTCTCAGGTCACTGTGGTAGCTTCCTGGGTGCCTGCATGTGCTACAGTGTTTGCAAAATTATTTTTAGAGGCTCCGGGTGTTAGCAAATTCCATTTTACATCCACAGAATTCACAATTCATCCGATATCGGTTTCTAATTCCGTATTCCGGGTTTCCAGTTTCTGGTTTGAGCCTTAATTCTAACACTAGGGGGTTTGTGTGGCCTCTACTGAGCTTAATTACCCATCACCACTCTCAATTCCAATTAACCCTAACTAGGTTTTTCCTAAGTCCACAAAACCACTCGATATCGATTCAAATCTAACATGGGGGTATAAGTAATCGAAACACTAAGCTTATGGTTCAGAAATTACCTTATTTGGCAACTCAAGAAAATTCTTGAGTTGCCCCAAGTGGCCAAAATCCTTGCTTTCTTCGCCCAATGTGCTTCCCTTGAGCTTGTGAACGTTTTTGATGAAAAGGAGATGGGGTTTTGAGGTGTTTATTGAGGTGATTTGAGGGGGTTGAAAATGAAGGAGGAGAGGGTGCTGCCTTGGGCTGAAGAAGGAAGGGAAAAATGAAGGAGAATGATGGAGGAGAGAATGGCTTGGTCAAAGTAAACCCCCCCCCCCTTTCTCCCTCTCACCCATACCTCTACTATTCAAATCCTTTCTCCTTTTCTTTTCTTTTCTTTTCCCCTCTCAAATAAATCATCAACCATGATAAAAATATGTAGGAACCCATGGGAAAATATGTAACAAGTGTAGAAAAGATACGGTGCATGTTTTGCCCAAATACGCGTAAAGCGCGATTAGCGATTTTTTATCGCGATTAGCGCTAAATTAGCATATAATTAATCATAAAAACATTAAAAATGGCATAATTCCATAAAACGCCCTCTTTTAGAATTTTCCATAATTTTCCAAAAAAATTCCCAATTTATCGGTATTTAATTATACCGAAATATTAAAATATTCAATATAATATTATTTAATTATAAAAATTCCCAAAAATAATATTTTATTTTTCTGAAGTGTTACAGATTCCCCCTCAATATGAGGGGATTTTTTATTGTGGGGACGCTCTTCCCTGCAGGCGCAAGCCCATGAAGTTAATTACGCTACCGCATCGCGGTAACCACTTTCTCCTTCTCCAGATGGTCACTTCATCTCATGTGTTTTTGTTTTATTTTTGGTTTCCCGTGGATTGTATACGGGGACTAATTTATGTTGTCGCCCGTAAGGCATGAATTAGTCCAAATCCGTATTTTCTTAGATTTGGTTTTGGGTTTGGGTTTAAGGATCGTTAATCTCATTTGAGACTAAGATCAACTTAAACGTTTGTTAAGGATACGTTAGTCTAATTTTAGACTATGATCAACTTAACGTTTGTTAAGGAAACGTTAGTCTAATTTTAGACTAAGATCAACTTAACTGGATCATTTAGATCCAACAAAGGAGCATTTGGACTCTATTGTTTTAGTTTAGGGACTTTGCAGTCCAGTTTAAAGACATCATAGTCTGTAAAGTTTAAAGACATCATAGTCTATGAGTTTAAGGACTTCACAGTCCCTGGTAGCTTAGAGACATCAGAGTCGGTAAAGTGTAAAGACATCGTAGTCCATGGGTTTAAGGACCCCACAGTCCGTAAAGTTTAAGGACATCATAGTCCATGAGTTTAAGGACCCCACAGTCCGTGGAATGTCTGGTTGTCGGGACCCGTCGCCTCTCTGAAGACATTGAAGGATTACAATGACAAGTATCAGAGGAGTGAAGAGATGTACCGTTGAACCAATATTGGTTGGGGGATCTGTAGTTGGATTGATTTAAGGATCGTTTGTCTCGTTTGAGACTAAGATCAACTTAAACGTTTGTTAAGGATGCGTTAGTCTAATTTTAGACTAATATCTACTCAACAAGATCATTTAGATCCAACAAAAGAGCATTTGGGCTCTATTGTTTAGTTCAGGGACATTGCGGTCCAAGTACAGATGCAAACATGGGTTTGGAAATGCACCAGATAGTTATTGGTCATTGGGACCCACCACCTCTCTGAAGACGTTGAAGAATTACAACGACATGTATCAGAGGTGTGAAGAGATGTACCCTCGAACCAAAGTTGATTGAAAGGCTCTGGGTTTTTCTTTGAATGTCATATGAGATGATCAATTTTGGAAGACAAGAGTGTGTTTGAGGTTCAATCAAAAGGGAGGGTCCTGCCTCTGGAAGACCTAGCTAATTTGGGCTAAGATTGGCTCGAATATAGTGTTAAACACTATAGTACACTCGTCTATCACGTGCTCCCACGTGATGCGCTTAAAATAGTTTTAAACACTAAGAATGACACGCACAAAATAGTGTTAAACACTAAAAAAAATAAGCGTTCACGTGGGGTCACGTAAGGCGCCTAAGTGTTGGGCAAAACTTCCTTTATTTTATTCTTAGAATATGCAAATAAGTGTTAAACACTTAATTTTCATGGCCATCACGTGTGGGCACGTGATGGGTACTCATGCATTGGATATTAAACGGATTTGTTAGGGGTCACGTGGGACACGTGAGGGCGCCCATGCGTTGGATATTAATCCTTCAGTTTGACCCCATCTTTAAAATGGTGTTTGTCAGGGGTCACATGGAGAAACGTGAGGCATCCTTTAGGTAGGCATTGCCCTTGGGTAGAATCCTCTTTGTTTGATAATTGCTGGGGGGCACGTGGGAACACGTGAGGCGCCTAAAATCTGTTCTGCCTTGGCTTCACTCCTGTTTTATTTTGAGAAGTTTGTTCAAAGGTCACGTGGGAGCACGTGACCCAATTTCATTCGTTCTCTTTTGATCATTGAAGGGGAGGGTCATGGGTTGCCACGTGATCATGTTGGGTACTTGATCCTTTTACGTGCATGGAGAGATAAATCCCTTGTATAAGAATTAAATTCTCTTATAGGGTTAAACCCTAATTTTATTTAGAGGAATTAAATTCCTATGTGTTTAAAACAATTCAATTCTTTAAACCCAATTCTCCTTCTAAGCTTTAAATCTGCATGGCAAAATCTCCCTGATGAGAATTAAATTCTCAACTTATGGAAAGATTTGCATATACAGATCTATTACCATGAAGAAGAACTAAGTTCTTGTATTAAGGGTTAAACCCTATCTTTATTGGAGGAATTAAATTCCTATATGCTTTGTGGGAGAATAGAATTCTCTGAACTTAGGTCCTCCCTCAGGTTTTAGACTTGCATGACAGAATCTCCCCGATAAGAATTAAATTCTCAACTTATGGGGAGATCTGCTTCTGCAGATCATCAACCAGAAGAAAAACTAAGTTCTTATTTAGAAGAGTTGAACTCTTAATTTGAGAATTAAATTCTCTTTTTTTTGTGGGAGCTTATAGAATGATCTCTTTCCCTCTCTTACCTAGGGTTTCTTTCTTTTCTGAAGAGATCTTCTTTTCTCTCTGGAGAATTAAATTCTCTCTTTTTTTTGTATTCTCTCTCTGTTGTTGTATCTCTCTTTCTTTCTTCTCTTCTTGGCTCCTATTTATAGGAGAAAGAAATGAATCAGTTTGTTCAGCCAATCTCTCATTGAGAGATTTTGATTGATTTTGTAACCAACATGATCTTTTAGATCACACGGTGAATTTTATTCACCATTGGATTTTTAATCCAAAATATATTTTATTTGTTGTTCCTGGCAGATTTTAGGAAAATATTTCCTTATGTAGAATCTTTCTATAAACTGGTGATTTTTAATCACCATTGGATTTTTAATCCAACGATGCTCCACTTTATAGAGTGCAATCTTTTTGTTTGGAAAGATCTAGAGAAATATTTTTCCAATTAGGGTTTTTAATTCCCTTTTAATTAGAATTTAATTCTATTAGCTCAGATGGTTTAGGAGTTTATGACGTGTTGGCTCGTGACCCTACTTGATAAAGCATTTGATTAGAATTTAATTCTATTGGTATAAAGGGCTCAGAAAACCATCACGTGTTGGCACGTGACCCTACTGATTAAGCATTTAATCTAGAATTTAATTCTATCGTTTCAGAGGGTTTAAGAGCATATCACGTGTTGGCAAGTGACCCCACTGATTAACCATTTCATTTAGAATTTAATTTAGTGTCTACAGGCTTTGCCTGTAAATGGTCACGTGTCTGCACGTGAGACTTGGTCACGTGTGGGCACGTGATGCTCGGTTACGTGTAGGCACGTGATGCCTAGTCACGTGTGGGCACGTGATGCCTCATTTGAGGTTTTCCTTTCTGCTTTATTTGTATTTTATTTAATTCCCATGAGGGAACAAATGCCCCCACAGCGTTGTTCTCACGTGTTTGCACGTAAGTGCAACGCTGTAACTTTTGTGGCCGTTGGATCTGCCTAGGGAACAGGGAAGATGGACCGTTTCCTATCATGTCTTATAAATGCAAGGGTCTCTTCAACAGCGCCTCCACTCCTTCATCTTCTTCCTTTTTCAATTTCTTGCCTTGAGAATTTAATTCTCTTCCTCAGTGCTCAGATCTCTGTTCAAAAACAATTTTCAGAGTTTAACTCTGTCCACACAAAAAGAATCCCTTTTCAGGTAAGGGTCTTGAACGACCGAGGAACTTTTTTATAAAATTCTCTTTGGATTTTAAATCCACACCAAGGGTTTTTCCCTTTAAAAATACTCATCTTTCTGAACTCTAAGAACGCCCGATCTTTAGGTAGTAAACCCCCAATGTTAGGCGTTTTTCTGATATCAGAGGATTGATGATGGTACTTGTTTCCTTCTGGAATTTAATTCCATTATAAAGAGCTTAGCTCTGAAAATTTTCTTGGAATTTAATTCTTCTGTTCAAAAGGAATTTACTTCCTCCAGAGAACTTAGTTCCAAAAAGGCTTCTTGGGATTTCTATCCTCAGTTGTTCTTGACAACAAAATTTTAGGAGATATTCTGCTTGATTTGCGTGGAGTTTGTAATGGGTTTCTTAATCAGCACTTATTTTCTCCATTCGGATATTAAGAGTTGTTCAAATTCCCATGTCTGGATCAGTCTGTCCACTGAACTTTCACTGATTTTCATTTTCAGGCGCTATAGCCGCTCATCTGTATGACCTTAACGAAATTATTTCATATGGAGACATTCGCGCATTAGGCCGCTGCCAAAATCAGGAGTTCGCAAACTCTCAGTGCGCCGAAATCATGCGTCGCTTTGATGAATACAATGGTCCAATGCTTCCTCGTCGTTCTGCTCTTTTGAAGTTCATTTTGAGAGCGATCTGGGAAGCACTTCCTTTATTCTATGCAGGCATGTCGCTTAAGGCGTTGGATGATACCGAAGATAAGGTACACTCAGTGTATCTGATGGGCCTAATCTCAAAGAAAAGGTGAGATAATCTTGTTGATATTCTGCATCAAACTTTCCAACAGACGACAATAATCGCTGCCTATTGAAGGACGGAGGACATCAGTGAAGATCCTGACGCTTGCGAGCATGAGAGAATGCATACGAGAATGGTCCGAGAGGCCCGAAACATTTTAGATGGCCTTACTTCTGAATTTCTCAATCCATGTCCTGGATTTGATGTCTTACCATTGTAAACATTTTCTTTTATTTTTGTATGAATTTTCGGAGTATGAATGACAAAACTCTCCCTTCCCCCTTCTGTGTTTACATGCGTTCTTTATGAAATTTTGTCATACTGTTATTGGTGTTCACACGTTTGGCACGTGAGGCACTGTTGGGGGTTTCAATCTCATATTGGCGCATGTTCGCATGTTATGCACGTGCAGTGCTGTTTTAATTTCCAATAAGGATCCATGCCGGTGCTCACGTGCTATGCACGTAGGATTCTGTTGATGGGGTCGCTTCATTTCCTTACACTGATTCCAATGAATCATCTCTTTGATTTCCCATGCTCTCCCCTTTTTCTGGGCCTTGGGAATAGTTCCATCATGCACAATATTTTCTGTGCATAGCATTGAATGCTCCCCTTTATAACCTGAAGCTATTCATTTCTTTCTCTCTTCACAGAGAAACCTATTTATACCATAGGGTGATCATCTTGGGAAATCAACTAAGTGCCATGGATTGCAACCGCCCCCATGCTCGTCGACAACCATGGGAGGTGCCCGTCGAGGAGATGATTCCGCGCTTTACTGCGCGGCTGGTGGATCCTTTTCTCACGGATGCCGAATGCGACGCGGTGACGTATGAACTCCTAATTCGTAGGGGATCTCCCCTTCCTATGGGTTCCATTTGGCTACGGATAGTCTTTTCATCCGTGCTTGCGAACATCCCTCCCCATCCGACAGAGATGACTTCGGCGATGCTTGATGCGGCGGAGGACAAGATTGAGTGTTTCTATGAGGCATGCTTGCTTACCCGGGCTCTGAAGGATCGCTCGATTCATCTTCTGGGTCAGATAAGAGCCCGGCGGGCTGTCATGTCTTCTTTTGCTGATGCGCATGGCGTTAATCGGTGGGGAGCAACCCCTCATGAAAACCGTCGCTTCGACGTGTTGGAGAAGGCAGAGAGAGAGCTAGAGAATTTTGTTTTTTGTTTTGTTAACCCTGGTATCGCTGATCCCATGTTTGGCGATCTTTTCCCTATAGAGTAGTATGCTTTAACTCGATGTATTCCTCTTATTATTAGTTGTTGCATGCTTTTTATTGAATCCTTTCCACTCATCATATATTCGTGCGTGCATCCCTCCTATATACATGAGCTTTATACTTTATCCCTAGGAATTTCCTTTAAATGTGAGTGCTACTGTTGCGTTGTCAGCACGTTTTAGATATCATCTCTATTTAAGCGGGCGTATGGTTGCAAATGCGCGCTTGATGGGGCGCATACAATGGATCCTCCTTATTGCCTTACATAGCACACGGTTTGTGCATGTTTTGGATCAGATACTGTCGTCAAGTGGGGGCTTGTTTACATAGTCTTGAGTGCACGCGCCTTCCTTCAGAGGTCGTGGCTGCAAAGGCGAGCTTGCGGGGGCTGGTTGAACGGTGCGCCACAAATCTGCAGTCATGTGAGAAGAAGCTCAACCGAAAGTTTTCGGAGAGGGAGCAAGCTTCAAATGCACTGGGGGAACTTCAAGCTGAACTTACGGCCAAGACCACTCGTGCAAATGATCTCTAGCGGATGCTTCAAGAATCTATCAGGGAGGTGATAGCTATTGATAAAGCCGTCATTTTTACTAGCGAGATGGTTGAAGCCCACAAAGTTACCGAACAGAAGCTTGAAAGTCGGCTCGCTTCGTACTAGGCCCAACAGTCTCAGGCGGAGGTCCGTCTTATCGCAATAACAAATTAAGAGGCTGAGACCCAGCAGAAGAGGGATGAACTGACGACTCTACTAAATCGTCCGCCGGCTTGAAGACAATGTATTTGTTTTTTTTTCTCCTTTTGTACATACTCCTGAATGAGAGTATTTTTTGATTCTTTTATAGATTGTACTTTGTATTCATTTTGATTCATGAATAAAAGACATACTTTGTCTCACGGTGGTGTGTCCCTTTTAACAAATGCGTTTTATGGATATTCTATTTTGATATCTTTATAGGACAGCGATGGCTTAGGAGTCAGGTTCAGGTCTGCCTCCTAACGCTTTCCAATTTTATGAGCCGTGAGGGTCTCATAAAGATGTTTCTCCCTACGAGTCGAGAGGATCTCGTAGGTGTATTTTATCCTTAGGGATCATGAGGATTCCTAAGTGTGTGTTTTTCTCTTGAGAGTCGTGAGGATCTCCCAAGAAAATTTTCTTCCTTACAAGTCGAGAGGACTCGTAAGTGATTGATGAGTTGACCTGCTCCCGAATCAAAGCATTGCTTTGACGGAGAGGTCGAGGGTTGACTTTGACCGTGTTTCACGGGGTCAACATTGACTTTGGCCGTACGGGGTCAGTTGATGACGTGTTTCCGCGATGGGGTCATTAGATGACGTATTTCCGTGACGGGGTCATTTACTGACGTATTTCCGCGACGGGGTTATGTGCTGACGTATTTCCGTGACGGGGTTATGTGCTGACGTATTTCCGTGACGGGGTCATTTGCTGACGTATTTCCGTGACGGGGTCATTTGCTGACGTATTTCCGCGACGGGGTTATGTGCTGACGTATTTCCGTGACGGGGTCATTTGCTGACGTATTTCCACGATGGGGTCATTGGCTGACATATTTCCGAGACGGGGTCATTGGATGACGTATTTCCGTGAGGGGGTCATATGCTGACGTATTTCCGAGAAGGGGTCATTTGATGACGTATTTCCGCGACGGGGTCATGTGCTGACGTAATTCCGCGATGGGGTCATTTGATGATGTATTTCCGAGACGGGGTCATGTGCTGACGTATTTCCGCGACGGGGTCATGTACTGACGTATTTCCGTGACGGGGTCATTTGCTGACGTATTTCCGCGACGGGGTCATGTGATGACGTATTTCCACGACGCTTTTTTAAACGAGACAAATTCTCTAATAAACGAAAATTTAATTCTCTTATAAACGAGAATTTAATCCTCAGAGCGCAGAACTAATCAAAGTTGCCGAAAAAGAGCCTTAGCGCTCCAAATTAAAAGGAAGTGCCTTAGCGCTCCAAGACTGGCGCACAGCGCCGCAGCGCTCCTAGCGCTCTAATTTAAAGAAGTGCCTTAGCGCTCCAAATTAAAAAGAAGTGCCTTAGCGCTCCAAGACTGCGCCGCAGCGCTCCTAGCGCTCTAATTTAAAGAAATGCCTCAGCGCTCCAAGACTGGCGCTCAGCGCCAAGCACACCACGTGCTCCTCACGTGTGCGCTCTTTCACAAGGAGCACTCTGCACTCATTTACTGGCGCTCAGCGCCAAGCGCACCACATGCTCCTCACGTGTGCGCTCTTTCACAATGAGCGCTCTGCACTCATATACTGGCGCTCAGCGCCAAGCGCACCATGTGCTCCTCACGTGTGTACTCTTTCACAAGGAGCGCTCTGCACTCAATTAGTGGCGCTCAGCGCTAAGCGCACCACGTGCTCCTCACGTGTGCGCTCTTTCACAAGGAGCACTCTGCACTCATTGACTGGCGCTCAGTGCCAAGCACGCCACGTGCTCCTCACATGTGCGCTATCTCACAAGAAGCGCCTTAGCGCTCTAAATATGGCGCTCAGCGCCAAGCGCGCCACGTGCTCCTCACGTATGCGCTGAGCGAACATAAACTGTTCTTTAAATAAAGCCCCAGAGCCATAATAAGGGCTCAACACTCAATAAAAGACAAAAAGGTTGTCAGAACCCAAATCAATGCTTAGTATTGTTAAATGAAAAAGGACCGAGCCTAATTAAATTTCCAACATTTTAACTGAATGGGCCGAGCCCAAGTTGGCCACAGATCCTTAATTGAGCTCATATGCTCATAAATCTTTGGTCTTAGTCCCAAACCTGACTATAGATCTCCCAACCAATATTGGTTCAAGGGTACATCTCTTCATACCTCTGATACATGTCGTTGTAATCCTTCAACGTCTTCAGAGAGGTGGAGGGTCCCAATAACCAATAACTTTTAGTGCATCCCCAAACGGTTAAACCAAAACCATACTACGATGTCTTTAAACCAGACTATGATGTCTTTAATCCTTACAGACTAAGATGTCTTTAAACCAGACTATGATGTCTTTAAACTTTACAGACTATGATGTCTCTAAACTCCATGGACTATGATGTCCTTAAACTTATGGACCGCAATGTCCCTAAACTAAAACAATAGAGTCCAAATGCTCTTTTGTTGGATCTAAATGATCCTATTGAGTAGATCTTAGTCTAAAATAAGACTAACGTATCCTCAACAAACGTTTAAGTTGATCTTAGTCTCAAATGAGATTAACGATCCTTAAACCCAATTCAAAACCAAATCTAAGAAAATACAGATTTGGAGTAATCCACGCCCTACGGGTGACAACATAAATTAGTCTCCGTATACAATCCACGGGCAACCAAAAATAAAACAAACACACACGACACGAAGTGACCATCTGAAGAAAGAGAAATTGGTTAACGCGATGCAATAGCGTAATTAACTGCAGGGTCTTGCGCCTACAGGAAAGAGGGTCCCCACAATCAAAAACCCCTCACAATGAGGGGGAATCTGACGAAGTCTGCTACATCGGCCGCTTCCGTCTAAACCTCCGATGCACGGTGCCATAAATCAACTTGGCATCTTCGGAGAGGTGGACGGATAAAACCAAATAGCATCTGCCCCCAAATTCAGGCAAGACGAACCTACGCGGTTTCGTCTCGCGTCTTTCGGCGGCGAACAGATATTGCACGTCCGGTAGGACCTTTTCCTCTTTCCACTCCCACTTCGTGTGTTGTGTTTCGCGAACGAATCGCGGTTTGCTATGGTTGCCCTTGATATCGAGGTACTAAGATTTGGTATCTTGCTCCGTGCAGAGAAAATGGCTTTCAACTGCACCAACTGCAAAAACGGCAATAACTCCCACTCCGAGGAGTGACTTATGGGCCCCAAGCGGCCTCTATTTTTGCCATGCCAGTGGAACAGGTGACTCAGGCCACCACTAAGTTGTTCTTCGGGACCATGCTCCCACCAATGAGCTCCAACGCCCCACTACCATCGCAAGAAGCTCCAAAGAAGTCGGTCTTCGATCGGCTTGCAACTATCGTAGCCCCTCTCAATGGGTCGCCCAAATCCAACGCCTCGGTCTTTAACAGACTGGGCCAAAGCTCCAATGGGTCCATGAAAAAGCCCGCAATACCTGAAGGGGTTATCCCAAAACGGATAGCCATCCCTGCTCCAGTAATGAAGTCATCAGAGAGACTTCTCTGCTAAGGGGTCGGTCTTCACAAGACTGGCCGTTCCAACTCCCGCTCCAGGCGAAGTCACCAAGGCTGCTACCCCTGCTCGAAAGTCTGCCTTCGACAAGTTGACCATCCCTTCTCAGCGGACGTCAGTCTTTGATAGGCTGGCACCAACAGCAACCCTTCACCAAAATAGGGGGCATGATGAAGCCACCCCCGTAACTGAGCCAGTGCCATTTGCAAGACATGCTCGACGTTGCCACTGGCGCCGAGTGAGGAAAGCTGGGGGCAGTTCCCCTTCTGGATTGACTCCACCAGCTCCGATGGTTGAAGTCGATGCTGCTGTTCCAACTGGGAACAGCTTTAAACCACTCAAGAGGGTCTGCAAGAATTCTCCAACTGCTGTATTGAAAAGATCTCCTCCACCTGTGGAGAATGTTACAAAGTCGAAGCCGGAGCAGCCCCCTCAGCGGCTGTCTTCCAAAATCCACAAGGTCTGGCGGAGAGTCCAGGATTCTGTGATCGACAAGGACTATTTCCGCCAACAGAAGAAGATGAAGACTCAACAGGAAGAGGACCATCCCTCTGCCATGCTACGTAAAGTATCATCTGCTCGGGTGCCTACTGCAACAGCCCCCTCAACTTCAATCATCTATAAAAAGAGGAGGGCGGGGAAGATCCCTATGTCTGCGATGAATCTCAAGGGTACTGAACCCAGACGCTCCAAGTCTGGGGGTTTGGTGGTGCATACTGTTATATGGCTTTCGGGAAGGAGGAGAGACATGCCTCTGGGGGTCATCGACCACTCAACCGATCGGTAACAAAAGCTCAGGAGAAACAACAGAAGCTCCAGGAGATGTTAACGAAGATGGCTGCACTCATGGGACATAAAGAAATCCCCGAAGCATCGTCGGATCAGCGCCAGAAACAGGAAACTGATGCCGAGTTCCTCCGGAGGATGCTAGAAAAGAAAGATCAAGAGGCAGCGGAACAAGCAGCCAATATAAAACAAATGGCGCTTTTGTTCCAGGATATGGTGGGCATGAAGATCCAGTCAGACCCTCCAGCCGAAGATCCGTCAATAATAATCGAAGACGACAGAGGGGAGACGTCAAACCCTCTTCCGGCCTTTTCAGCAGCAAAGGAGGAAACAATCTTGAAATATGTGCTCGGTGATTATATAGCTCAACAGATACGAGCTCATCAAGCGAACGAAGCTGCTGGCCAAGTCGTTAGAACGGGGCGACCATATCACAGCTGGTACGATCAAATTAAGTACCTGCCAGGATACACAATCCCTAAATTTCATATATATAAGGGGACATGCAACCCTCACCAGCATGTCGCCCAGTTCAGGGCTCTATGCGGCAACACTGGAGGTGACGATAAGCTACTGCTTCGCCAACTCGTCGGCAGCTTGGCGGAGACGGCGTTAGAATGGTATTCAGAGCTTCCCAACGATTCCGTCAAAACTTTTACGGAGATGGAGTTGCTATTCACCCAGCGTTTCGCAAGCGTTTGCGAACGCACCCTAATCACGACATTGATCATTGCCAGGGTGAAGCCTGGAGAAACATGGGTTCAGTATGCAATCCGGTGGTGGAACCTATGGTCGAAATGTGAACAGCGCATCGAAGAAGCTCTTGCAGTAGGCATGTTAGTTAGTACCCTTGATCCGCAGGCGACCATATCCCAGTTCATGATGTTCTTCAAGCCGACCACCTTCCAGGCCCTGATAGACAAGCTGGCCTAGATGGACCAGATGGGCCACAGGCCGTCCTCTTCAAAAACGGAGCTCCGAAATGAAAAGAGGAAAGGGAAAGCAACCTTCGTAGCCAACGCTCAACAACAACCGAGTAGCCCGAAGCCAGTTGCTCACCAAGAAAATAAACAAAGATCCCTTGGAGAAAAGATGAGACGCCCTTACTCGTTCCCTTGGGATAAGACGAAGAGATTATTCGAGATAGCGCTGCGCAACAGGCTCGTCACTCTACCGGAGCCAAGATGCCCAACGCAACCAGGCGACGTTAACAATCCTAATTACTGCCCTTACCACCGAATATTGGGTCATCCAATCGAAGATTGTTACATCTTCAAAAGTTGGATCGAAGATCAGTACCTACAGGGCAAGTTTGCGTTATCTGAGAATTGGAAGGTGAGCACGCCCCAGCCACACGCTCCTAAAAAAATGGACACACCAGGGGCATCATGCTCTTTTATAGAAGAAGCTCCATAGGAAGTTTTCCTTTCGACAAAAATGAAAAGAATGCTGAAAGATCTCCAAGCGTGTCCGGCAGTTAGATGGAAGAACCCGCTGGAGCCCGAGATTATTGAAGTGATGCTGAAGCCGCGCCCAACGCTGAAAATTGGTGAAGGTGGACAAAACATTCAGGCCAAGTCTCCAAAGTCTTCAAAGAAAAAGAAGAAGGCCAAGAAGCCCGTCCGACCCGAAAACAGCCGTACAGGTCTGCAGAAATACATCGATGCGCTGGAAGAATATAACCAGAAGGCTCGGACCCCAATCACGTTGGATGAATTCTTTAAGCATGTTCTTGAGAATGAAGCCGATGACGCTGATGAAGGAGACAATTCTTCAGAAGAGCCTGAGGATTACGTGGCAAGATGCCAGATGATCTCTTATTCATCAATAAAGGGTAAAGAATCTCCCAATGCAGAGAAACTGGGGGCAGATCAAGAACCGGAACCAAAATCCCTGGAGCCATAGGAAGAATTGATTGACAGACTGCTGAGCGGAGCTCTTCAGAAAAGCAAATCTGACCGAGAGCGTGAAACGGCCATATATGAAAGGGCCAAACGTTGGCGTCACGTTGAAGAAGTTTCGGTATTGAGAAGTCATAGAGTACCCCAACCGGATAGAACTACTTCTGCTGCCAGCAAAAGCAGGTTTAAGGCAAGAAAGCAGTTCGCTAAAGCCCTGTCGATGGGAATGAGGTTGCCACCTTTCAAAGAAGACACTTCAGAAAATACGTTCCCCGACGAACTAGATGCACATCCAAACTACTGCTTATACGATCGGAGGATCACCCACCCTACCGAGGAGTGCATGGCCTTTAAAAATTGGTGGCAGGGATACGTTGCTCATCGACAACGTTTCAAGCGGATGAAGCGCAAAACTCGTCGAGAGCAAAGAAGCACGACAGATGAGCGCAGAAGAACTGCCGGTGACTATCACATGGTTAATTCCGGGGGATCGCAAGTTCTCACCTTCGGGAGCGATTCTGATGAAGAAATAGCTTTCGGCCCTCTCTTCAAGGAATCCATCTCTGTAACAAAAGAGACGAAGACCTGCGAGAACATTCAGTTACGTAATCGCATGTTACCCGAAAAGAATCTCGGACCCACAAACAAGGGGGCGAACAAAGAAGATAAGGGGAAAGAAAAAGTCTCTGAAGATATCGCCCTCAATGACCGAGTCGTCGAAGAGCTGGCAGCCAAGGACCCGCCGAAGAAAAACAAGGTGGATTACAACGTTCTGTCACACCTGAGAAAGATACCCTCGCAGCTAAGCATTCTCGATGCCTTTCTCTATCTAAAAAGGCGAGAGATTCTTTGATTAAGGCACTACAAGAGCCCGAGCAGTTCCAAGATTTCCTTGCCGGAGAAAAGATGAAGGACGAGCTGGAAGAAGTGCATACTGCTGACGTCACTTTCGGCGACGAAGATCTCCTCCTCGGAACATGCGAGCAGAACCGTCCCCTGTATGTCACCGGATACTACCATGACATCAAGATAGGGAATATTCTAGTTGACAACGGGTCCTCTGTCAATCTCCTAAATGTGAGGGTACTAAAAGAAATCTGCATGAGCGTCCAGCACCTCGCTCGGGATAAAATCACCATCTCCGGATTCGACTCCCAGTCATCACGGACGCTCGGTTCTGTAATTCTGACGTTATGCTTTGGGCTGCTCGTCACTGACATCAAATTTCATGTCATTGACGTCAAGACATGCTACAACGCTTTGCTCGGCAGGCCTTGGTTCGAGTACAACATCATCCCTTCTACACAACATCAGTGTATGAAGTATTTCAAAGATGGTCTTTAGTACACCGTGACAGGGGAACTGAACCCATTTTCCGTAAATGAAGTCCGAAAGTACGAGGATGCAAAATATTTTCTGCCAGACTTTGAAAACACGGAAAGATGCCATAAACCGGAGAATAAGCAAAAAGCTATCACTACCATTCCGGTCTTTGGGAGCGATACCGAGGAGGAAGAAGAGATAGTCTATTCGGGGCCGTCCCAATGCAACAAGCCGGGACCGTCTACCCCTATGTTGGTCTTCGGCAGCGACTCTGAAGATGAGGTCAATGCAGTATTTTCTGTTCGGCCATCAATACAAGCCTTCACGGGCGATGAACAGAGTTTGCAGATCACCATGGTTCCGCGGCAGCACTACAAAGAACTCGACGCACTTGATACCTATAGTGTGCAAGAGCTGCAGACGTTCTACATCCCTCCCAGGCGAAAAGATGAAAAGGTGATCCTCTTTTATCGATCTGCGGAAACCAAAGTGGAGAAAGAAATCTGGCGTGGTGACGATTCTACACTTGACAGGATCCAGCCCATCCGTCTGCCCAAATACTACACGGAAGGATTAAAAGGTTGTTGAGGCGCCAAGACGTACCTTCCAAACAGACTGCTCGACAAGCTCAATTCCACAACAGAATCTGGAACGTCCCTGGAACTCAGCGAAAATTGCCCAACGGGAGAATGGAAACAATCGGGCTTGGATATGTTCAATCCAAGAAATGGGAGTGATTCCATGTCTGCTACATTATACATGACTTTGATGAAGAAGGAGATGCTCTATTAGAAGTCGCTAACCCTGAACCAAAACGAGATCCCGCCGTAAAAATGCTAAGTCCATCATTTGAAGAACAGATGAACAACCGAATAAGGGAAGCGGGTCAAAAGGTACGAGATGACCACAACCGTGAAATGGCCATTTACGAGAAAGCCAGGACGCAGCGCCTCCTTCAGCTGGCTACGGAGAATGACGATGCCCTTCGTCGCCAGCCCGTCATACAAAAGACCCGACGCAGAGGTAGAAACAAGCTAAAGAACGGAAAAAACGTTCGACGGCGGCAAAGCGGGTCCAAGAAGCCATGCGATCGAGAATTGAGCAGCCGGGTTCCGTCTCTTATAAAGAAGATGGGTCAAGCATATTCTTTTTCCCAATACAAGACAAGGAAGATATTCGACCTCGACGTGAAACATCAGATGATTACCCTCCCGGAGTCCAAGCACCCCGAACAAGCAAGTGAGGTTCACCACCCAGACTATTGCTCCTATCACCGAGCGATAGGACATCCTATCTAAGACTGCTTCACATTTAAAAACTGGGTTGAAGACCAGTATCAGCAAGGCAGGTTCGCTCTAACCAGCAGTTGGAGGGTAACCCCGCCACAGAAGCATAAACCGAAAGCCACGAATGCAGCGAGAGTAGAGCCGGATCAACATCGGTCTTGGAAGCGATCTCGTACCTGTCATGCGATAACGCTGTCAAGAGAAGGAGTTGTTTCCCGCAATCAGAGTAAAGCTCTGTTTGAAATTAAAATTTTTGAAATGAAGCAACGCTTCAAATGCAGCGCCAAGTGCGCTGCGCCCTAGGCAGCGCATCACGTGCAAAGCACGTGTGCGCTAGCGCTAAGAGCGCTGCGCTTAAGCAGCGCACCACGTGCAAAGCACGTGTGCGCTAGCGCTAAGTGCGCTGCGCTCTGAGTGGCGCACCACGTGCAAAGCACGGGTGCGCTAGCGCTAAGTGCGCTGCATTCTAAGCAACGCACCACGTGCAAGGCACAAGTGTGCTAGCGCTGGAACTAAAAGCTCCCCACCGTCAGATCAAAGATCTAATAATAATAATAAATTATTAATTAATCAGAATTAAATTCTGTTAAGGAAAGATTTCTCAAAATCTTTCCAAATAACAAAATTGAGCACTGAAAATCAGAGCACTGTTGGATCAATGATCCAATGGTGATTAAAAATTACCAAAATACAGAATAAATTCTGTTTGGAAAGATTTCCCAATCTTGTTAAAAACAAGAAGATTGCCTTCTATAAAACAGAAGCCCTTGGATCAAACATCCAACGATGGGAAACATCCCCAAATCAATCAGAGAAAGATCTCTTTAACTGATTCAACAAATCAGCCTACCCTATAAAAAGGCCCCTAGACTTCAAGTCTCTGAGAGACAAAAAAGAGAGAGAGAGAAACCTCCCCAAAAACTTTGAGAAAATTCAAAGAGCAAGCTCCTGCAAGAAGATCTTTCTTCAAGGTAAAAATGATGATGATGAACATAGAGATGAAATCATCTCATAAAAAGAAGAATTCATTTCTTTAAAAAGATCATAGATCTACAAATACAAAAAGTCTTTCACAAAGAGATCAAAAGATCTCATCATAAAATAAAAGAAGAACTTACTTCTCACAGATCATAGATCTATAAAGACTAAAGTCTATCTCAAAGAGATCATGAACATCTCATTATAAAAAGGAGAATAATTCATTTCTCTTAAGGATCATAGATCCATAAAGGCAAAGCCTTTCATCAATATAAGAGATTGAAACAAAATAAGAACGGTGGTTCTTAGATCTTGAGACAAAGTCTCTTTTAAAAAAGCTCAGATCATAAAATTGATCAAATTCGCTTTGCGCTCTTGAATTGCGCTTCTGTGCTCTCTGGAATGGCGCTCAGCGCCAAATGCACCACGTGTCAATCACGTATGCTCCAATTAACCACTAGCGCTTTGCGCTCTTGAAATAGCGCACTATGCTCATGGGCTGGCGCTCAGCGCCAAGCGCACCACGTGTCACTCACGTGTGCGCCACTAAACTGAAAGCGCAATGCGCTCATGGATTAGCGCTCAACGCTCATAAACTGGCATCATGCGCTCATCATCTGGCGCCTTGTGCCAAGCGCGACACGTGTCCATTACATGTGCGCCACGTGGCAGAAGCGTACTGCGCTCTTTGATTGGCGCAAAGCGCCTAGCGCACCACGTGTTGTGCTGACAGAACATAAATTGTTCTTTAATAAGCCCAGAGCTCTGATGAATGCTCAGCATTCAATAAAAGACAAAAACATTGTCAAGATATAAATCAATGCTCAGCATTGTTAAAAGGGCCAAGCCCAAATAAAGGCTCAACAGCCCAAAATAAAATGTTAAACATTTTAACCTGATTGGACTTAGCCCAAAATTGGCCATAAGTCCTCAACTCATATTAATTGAGCTCTTCTGCTCATAAATATGTTAACAGATCATAGCCCCAAATTAGACTATAGATCTTTCAACCAAATCACATCGGTTTGAGGGTACATCTCTTTACTCCTCTGATATTTGTCGTTGTAATCTTTCAACATCTTCAGAGAGGTGACGGGTCCCGACAACCAAACATTCCATGGACTGTGGGGTCCTTTAAAACCCATGGACCATGATGTCCTTAACCTTGACTCTGAGGTCTTTAAACTCACGGACTATGATGTCCTTAACCTTGACTGTGAGGTCTTTAAACTCACGGACTATGATGTCCTTAACCTTGACTGTGACGTCTTTAAACTCACGGACTGTAATGTCCTTAACCTGGACCGTAATGTCCTTAAACTAACATCGGACCGTAATGTCCTTAAACTAATCGACCATAGTGTCCCTAAACTAAACAACAGAGTCCAAATGCTCTATTGTTGGATCTAAACGATCCCGTTAAGTTGATCTTTGTCTAAAATTAGACTAACGTATCCTTAACAAACGTTTAAGTTGATCTTAGTCTTAAATAAGACTAACGTATCCTTAAACCCAATCCCCAAACCCAAATCTAAGAAAATACGGATTTGGAGTAATCCACGCCCTATGGGTGACAACATAAATTAGTCTCCGTATACAATCCACGGGCAACCAAAAAACAAAACAAACACACATGACACGAAGTGAGCATCTGGAGAAGGAGAAAGTGGTTATCGCGATGCGGTAGCGTAATTAACTGCAGGGGCTTGCACCTGTAGGGAAGAGCGTCCCCACAATCAAAAAACCCTCAACGAGGGGGAATCTGACGAAGTCTGCTACATCGGCCGCATCCGTTTAAACCTTCGATACATGGTGCCATAAATCAACTTGGCATCTTCGGAGAGGTAGACGGATAGCACCAATTAGCATCTGCCCCGAATTCAGGCAAGACGGACCCGTGCGGTCGCGTCTCCGTGTTCGGAGGGGAAAAGATTCTGGCACGCCCGATGGGACCTTTTCCTCTTTCCACTCCACACTTCGTGTGTCATGTTCGCGAACGAATCACGGCTTGATATGGTTGCCCTTGGATTCGAGGTACTAAGATTTGGTGTCTTGCTCCGTGCAGAAAACGAAAGATCAATGGCTTCTACCCGCACAAAATGCTCCAGCTGCAACTACAACTCCCATTCCGCCTCATCTGGAGGTGTAACTTACGGGCCCCAGGCGGCCTCCCTGTTCATGATGCCGGTGGACCAAGTAACTCAGGCCACCACTGGACTATCCTTGGGACTATGATCCCACCCATGAGCTTCAATGCCCCAATGCTGCCGCAAGAAGCCCCAAAGAAGTCGGTTTTTGATCGACTTACCACTGCCGCGGCCCCTCTCAACGGGTCGCCTAACTCCACTGCCTCAGTTTTCAGCAGACTGGGCCAGGACGCCAACAAGCCCGCAATACCTAAAGCAGCCATCCCAAAGCGGATAGCCATCCCGGCTCAAGCGGACGAAATCATTGGAAAGGCTTCTCCTGACAAGAAGTCAGTTTTCACAAGGCTGGCCACTCTGGCTCCCGCTCCAGGCGAAGCCAACTCTACCCAGAGGTCTGTATTCGATAGGTTGGACATTACTTCTCGGTGAACGTCAGTCTTCAAAAGGCTGGCACCGGCGACAACCCTCCGTCAAGACAGGGGGCATGACGAAGTCATCCCCATAGCTGAACCAACTCCATCCGCTCGACACGCTCGACGTCGCCACTGGCGCCGAGTAAGGAAGGCTGGGGGCAACTCCCTTTCTGGACTAACTCCGCCTGCTCCCATGGTGGAAATCAATGCCGCTGTTCCAACTGGGAACAGCTTTGAACCGCTTAGGAGGGTTCGCAAGAACTCTCCGACCGCCGTGCTGAAGAAATCTCCTCCACCTATGGAGATTACTACAGAAAAGAAGACGGAGTAGCCCCCTCAGCGGCTGTCCTCCAAAATTTATAAAGTCTGGCGACAGGTCCAGGAATCGGTGATTGACCAGGACTACTCTCGCCGGCCAAAGAAGCTCAAAGCTCAGCAAGAAAAGATCCATCTCGTGGTAGCACAGAAGACGTCATCCGTCTGGGTGCCCGCTGCAACGGCCCCCTCAACTTCAACTGCTCACAAGAGAAGGAGGCCAGAGAAAGCCCCCGTGAATGCGGCAAGCCGCAAGGACGTCGAATCTAAACGCCCCAAGTCCGGGGACATGGTAATACATACCGTTTATATGGATTCTGGAAAAGAAGAAATCCGTGCTTCTACGGGTCATCGACCGCTTACCCGATCGATAACGAAGGCTCAGGAACAACAGCAGCAGAAACTTCAGGAGATGCTGACTGCAATGGCCGCACTCATTGGGCCAAAGGAAAATCCAGAGACCTCAGAGCAGCGTCGGGAACAAGAGACTGATACTGAATTCCTCCGAAGAATGCTCGAGAGGAAAGAAAAAAGGCTGCAGAGCAGGCAGCCAATATAAAACGAATGGCTCTTTTGTTCCAAGACATGGCTGGGACGATGTTATAACCGGAACCTCCAGCTGAAGACCCCCCGATCATCATTGAAGACGACAGAGGGGAGACATAGAACCCTCCACAGGCTCTTTCAGCAGCCGAAGAGGAGACCATCTCCAAGGCCGTTCTGGATAATTACATTGCTCAGCAAATACGAGCTCACCAGGTAAACAAAGCGGCTGGACAGATCGTTAAGACTGGACGACCTTATCCAGGCTGGTATGACCAAATAAGGTACCCGCCGGGATATATGATCCCTAAATTTCATGTATATAAAGGGACGGAGAATCCACATCAGCATGTCGCTCAATTTAGAGCCTTGTGCGGCAACACCGGTGGTAATGATAAACTTATGCTCCGCCAGTTTGTTGATAGCTTGTCGGAGACGGCATTCGAGTGGTATTCTGAACTTCCAAATGACTCCATCAAGACTTTTGCAGAGATGGAGCTATTATTCACCCAGCGTTTCGCGAGTGCTAGTTAACGTACCCCAATAACGGCATTGATCAATTCCCGGGTGAAGCCAGGTGAAACGTGGGTGCAATACGCAATACGATGGTGAAATTTATGGTCAAAATGTAAGCAGCGCATCGAGGAAGCGCCGGCAGTGGGCATGTTCGTGGGCACTTTAGACCCTCAGGCAACTATTTCCCAATTCATGATGTTCTTCAAGCCGACCACGTTCCAGGCCTTGATCGAAAAACTGGCCCAAATGGACCAGATGGGTCATAGACCGTCTCCTCCAAAGCCGGAGCCGCGGAACAAAAAGGGCAAAGAGAAAGCGACCTTCGTCGCGAATACTCAACAGCAGCCCAGTGGCCCAAAACTAACGGATCGACTGGACGAGAGACGCCGATACTATAATGAGAAAATGAAGTGCCCTTATTCGTTTCCCCGGGACAAAACGAAGAGATTGTTCGAGCTAGTGGTGCGCAACAGGCTCATCAATATGCCGAATCCAAAACGACCGTTGCAACCCGGCAAGGCTAATAGTCCCAATTATTGCCCATACCATCAAACGGTAAGCAATCCAATTGAGGATTGCTTCGTCTTTAAAGGCTGGATTGAAGATCAATACCAACAGGGCAAATTTGCCCTGTCTAAGAATTGGAAGGTGAACCCGCCGCAGCCACACGCTCCCAAGAAGACGGACACACCGGGGGAATCGTGTTCTTTCATAGAAGAAGCTCCATGGGAGATCGCTCTTTCAGCCAAGACGAAAAGAATGCTGAAGGATCTCCAAACATGCCCGGCGGTCAGGTGGAAAAATCCACTGGAACCCGAGATCATCAAGGGAATGCTGAAACCGTGCCTAACTCCAAAGATTGGTGGTGATAGCCAAAGCACTCACACCCAGCCGCCAAAGTCTTCGAAGAAAAAGAAGAAAGCCAAGAAGCCCGTGAAGCCTGGTGACAAGCGCACGGACCAGCAAAAACAGATTGACGCGTTGGAAGAATATAATCAAAAAGCGCGGAGAATATAATCAAAAAGCGCGGAGTCCCGTCACACTCCAAGAATTTCTCAGCCACGTCCTTGAGAACGGAGACGACGACAACGGAGAAGACTCGTCAGATGAGCCTGAAGATTATGTGGCAAGCTGCCATATGATCTCTCACTCGTCGATAGACGATGAAGAAGCTCCTTACGCAGAGAAACTGGGGGCAGATCCTGAGCCGGAACTTCTAGGACCATCAGACGAAATGATTGATGCGTTCCTAAACGAAGCTCTTCTGAAAAGCAAAGCCGATCAAGAGCGTGAGATGGCCATATTCAAAAAAGCCAAACGTCGGCAACTGGACGAAAGGGTTGAAACACCCCCGCCAGATCAAAGTACATCTGCCGCAAATAAAAGCAGGTTCAAGACGAGGAAGAGATTCGCCAAAGCTATATCGATGGGAATGAAGCTACCACCCTCCGAAGGAAACATTCTTGGTGAAGCGGAAATACATCCTAGCTACTGCTTATATCATCGAAAAATTGCCCACCCCACCGAAGGGTGCAATGCTTTCAAAAGATGGTGGCAGGGATATGTTGCTCACCGACAACATTTCAAGCGGATGAAACGCAAAACTCGTCGGGAGCAAAGAAATACGACCGAGGAGCGTAAAAGAACTACCGGCAGCTGTCACATGGTCGACGCTGGGGGACCGCAAGTTCTCACCTTCGGGAGCGACTCTGACGAAGAAATGACTCCTGGCCCTCTCTTTAAAGAGTCCACCTCGGGAAAAGAGGAAGAACCGAAGACCTGTGAAAATATTCAGTTGCGCAATCGTACGCTTCCCGAAAAGAATCTTGGGCCCTCGAACAGTGGGTCAAATAAAAGTGATAAGGGGAAAGAAAAGGTCCCTGAGGATATCATCCTTGATGACCAAGCCGTCGAAGAGCTGATAGCCAAGGACCCGCCAAAGAAAAGTAAGGTGTACTGCAACGTTCTGGCACACTTGAGAGAGCTACCTTCGCAGCTAAGCATTTTCGACGCCTTTCTGCTGTCCAAAGAGGTGAGAGATTCATTGATCAAGGCACTACAAGAGCCAGAGCAATTCCAACCTTTCCTCGCCGAATAAAAGATGAAGGATGAGCTGGAAGAAGTGCACACAGCGGATATCACCTTCGGCGATGAAGATCTCCTCCTTGGGACATGCGAACATAACCGTCCCCTTTATGTCTCTGGATACTGTCACAACAAGCAACGGCAAGTCAACTAATTTACCTCAGCGCGATATTGGTTTGATGCGCTCAAGCCTTTATGGAAAAATAGGTAGCGCAAGTTTCTATATAATTGCTGCATCCGTTTTCTTGCTGGGAGAGGTCTCAAGGGCCAGATAGTACTTTTTCTAGGAAAAAATCAGAGCACTTTGACTCCATATCAAGATAGGCAAAATCCTGGTTGACAATGGGTATTCCGTCAATCTCCTCAACGTGAGAGTGTTGAAGGAAATCTGCATGAGCGTTCAGCACCTCGCTCGCGATAAAATCACCATCTCCGGATTTGACTCCCAGTCATCACGAATGCTAGGGTCTGTAATATTGACACTACGCTTTGGGCTGCTTGTCATGGACATTAAGTTTCATGTCATTGATGCCAAGACATGCTACAATGCTTTGCTCGGTAGGCTTTGGTTACACGAGTACAACATTATCCCTTCTACACAACATCAGTGTATGAAGTATTTTAAGGATGGTCTCGAGTATACCGTAACAGGAGAGCTGAACCTATTCTCCATGAACGAAGTCCGAAAATACGAGGATGACAAGTAATTCATGCCAGATTTCGAAGACACAGAAAGATGTCGCAAACCGGAGGACAAACAAAAAGCTATCACCATCATTCCGGTCTTCGGGAGTGATACCGAGGAGGAAGAAGAGATAGTTTATTCAGGGCCCCCCAATGCAACAAGCCGGGACTGTCCATCCCTATGTTGATCTTTGGCAACGACTCGGAAGATGAGGTCAATGCCGTATTCTCTGCTCGGCCATCGATACAAGCCGTCGCTGATGAAGATCAAAATTTGCAAATCGCCATGGTTCCGCGGGAGCATTACAAAGAGCTCGATGCACTTAATGCCTATAGTGTGCAGGAACTACAGACATTCTACGTCCCTCCCAGGCGAAAGGGTGAAAAGGCGATCCTATTCTACCGATCTGGGGAAACCAAAGTGGAAAAAGAAATCGGGCACAGCGCCGATTCTACGCTTGACAGGCTCCAGCACATCCATCAGCCTAGATACTACACAGAAGGGTTGAAGAGGCTCTTGAGACGCCAAGGTGTACCCCTTAAGCAAACTGCTCGACAAGCACGGTTCTATAACAAGATCTGGAACATCCCCAGAACTCAGCGAAAGTTGCCCAACGGGAAAATGGAAACGATCGGGCTTGGGTATGTTCAATCCAAGAAACGGGAGCTATTCTGCGACTGCTACGTCATACATGACTTTGATGAAGAAGGAGACGCTCTGTGGGAATATGCCAACCCTGAACCAAAACGAACTCCCGTCGTGAAAATGCTGAGCCCGACTTTTGAAGAACAAATGGACAAGCTTATAAGGGAAGCGGGTCAAAAGGTTCAAGATGACCATAATCGCGAAATGGCTATCTACGAGAAAGCCAGAACGCAACGCCTCTTTCAGCAGGCTACGAAAAATGAAAATTCTCTTCCTCGTCAACCCGTCATACAAAAGGCCCGACGCAAAGGCAAAAATAAACCAAAGAACGGAAAAAACGTTCGACAGCAGTCAAGCGGGTCTAAGAAGCCACGCGAACAAGAGTCGAGCAGCCGGGATCCGTCCATTATAAATAAGATGAGTCGAGCGTATTCTTTTTCCCAAGACAAGACAAGGAAGATACTTGATCTTGCCGTAAAACATCAAATGATTACCCTCCCGGAGTCCAAGCACCCCGAGCAAGCAGGCGAAGTCTCTCACCCGAACTATTGCTCCTATCACAGGGCAATAGGATATCCTATCGAAGACTGTTTCACATTCAAAGACTGGGTAGAAGACCAGTATCAACTCGGCAGGTTTGCTCTATCCAGCAGTTGGAGGGTAATCCCGCTGCAGAAGCATGAACCGAAGGCCCTGTATACAACGAGAATGGAGCCAGATCAATATCGGTCTTGGAAGCGATCTCGTACCTGCCACGTAATAACGCTGTCAGAAGAAGAGCCCGAGAATATGGATGACCCCCCTGGTGCTTCGAAAACGATGATGGCAAGGTGATCTCAGAATTTCCACCAGCGACAAAAGAGCTGGAAGATGGGATACATACTACCGCAGATAACCTCACAAAAATTGACTTGGGAACGACAAACGACCCCCGGCCGACCTTCGTCAGTGAGCTGTTGTCTGAAGAAAATGTGGCTACGCTCAAAGACGTGCTCATGCAGCATAAAGACTGCTTTGCATGGAACTACTCCGAGATGCCGGGGCTAGATCCGGAAATAGCTGTACACAAATTGGCAATATCTCCGGACGTCAAGCCGATTAAACAAGCACCGAGAAGAATGCGTCTCGAGCTTGAGATGAGCATCAACGCCGAAGTCAAGAAGCTAATCGACTCTGGCTTCATCCAAGAGGTTCAGTACCCTGACTGGATCGCCAATATCGTCCCAGTGATGAAGAAAAATGGGACAGTGCGCATATGTGTGGACTTTCGGGATCTCAATAAAGCCTGCCCGAAGGACGACTTTCCAGTACCGGTCACTGAGCTGATGATAGATAATACGTCCACTCACGAAGTTTTCTCCTTCATGGACGGCTCATCAGGATACAATTAGATAAAGATGCATCCCGAAGACCAGAAGCATACCGCTTTCCGAACCCTTTTGGGCATATTCTACTACAAGGTGATGCCTTTCGGTCTGAAGAACGCCGGTGCCACCTATCAGAGAGCCATGACGAAGATTTTCGACGACCTCATACATGAAATTGTCGAATGCTATATCGACGACCTCGTAGTTAAAAGCAAATCATACGAGGAACATTTAGAACATCTGAAGATTGTGTTTCAGCGCCTTCGGAAATACAACTTGAAGATGAACCCTCTTAAATGCGCGTTCGGAGTTTCCTCGGGCAAATTCTTAGGATTCATCGTACGAAACCGAGGCATCGAGATAGATCCGTCGAAGATCAAGGCGATTATGGAAATGCCTCCGCCAAGTACTCTTAAGCAACTGCGGTCTCTCCAAGGGAAGCTCGCGTATATCCGGCGATTTATAGCCAATCTCTCAGGCAAGTGTCGTCCTTACAGCCCACCTAATGAAGAAAGGGACTCCTTTCGTCTGGGATCGCAAATGCCAAAGCGCGCTCGACGAAATCAAACAATACCTACAGAATCCTCCGGTGCTAACCGCTCCGGTTATGGGAAAGCCTCTTATTCTGTATACAACAGCCCTCGAAGGTTCTCTAGGCGCATTATGGGCACAAGAGAACGGCCAAAGAAAGGAGAGAGCCCTTTACTAGTTGAGTCGAGTTCTCCTGGGGGCAGAAAATAATTACTCTCCCATCGAAAAACACTGCCTGGCGTTGATCTTCGCGATAACGAAGCTCAGACACTATGCATTGGCACATGAGGTCCATCTCATATCAAAGGTGGATCCCCTCAAATATTTGATGTCAAAGGCTATATTAACGGGACGGCTCGCTAAATGGGCCCTGCTCTTGATGGAGTTCTCGATAACTTATCGTCCCCTCAAGGCAGTGAAAGGCCAGGCCATCGCCGACTTCCTCGCTGAACATCCGATACCCGCTAATTCTCCTCTGAACTGCGAATTGCCCGACGAGTACGCGTTTGACATGATCAACGGAGAGAGAAGAGAGAATGATACCCGATGGGAACTCTACTTCGATGGAGCATCTTCCATGAAGAAGCGCAAACAAAGCACCCCCATAATCAAATCAGGGGTAGGCCTCATCTTCGTGACTCCACAAGGAGAGATAATGCGCTTTCCCTTCTCCTTGACAGAGCCGAGGACGAATAATGAAGCCGAATATGAAGCTTTGATAGCAGGTCTTGAGATCTCTATCGACATAGGAATTGAAAACCTCCTCATATACGGAGACTCCCAACTGGTCGTTAGTCAAGTAAACGGCGACTATCAAACGTGCAAGCCAGAGCTGGTGAAATACGGCGAGAGAGTGCAGCAATTGCTGACTCAAATCCCTGCCTATGCCCTGGAGAGCATACCGCGTGCGGAAAATAGCAAGGCAGATGCATTAGCCAAACTCTCTAAAGAGCTGGCCGACGAAAACCTCGATGACGTGAGGATCGTTGTGCAAAGACGTCGGGTTCTTGCGCCGGCAGAAATATCTCCGGAGACGTCCGAAGAAAAGGAGGCGACCGAGCAAATAACCCTACAAATAAAAGACCAGGAAAAGTCTAAGGATTGGAGAGAAGTCTTTATAGACTACTTCAAATCCCGTCGAACGCCTGAAGATGTGTCCTCAAAACATCAGCTCATGAAGCGAGCTCTATCTTTCGCCTTCGTCAATGATACTCTGTATAAGAGATCATTTGATTCTCTGTGGCTAAGATGCTTAGGACCTGAAGAGGCAAGGAGAGTCGTCCAAGAAACTCACGATGGACTCTGCGGTTCTCACCAAGCCGGACCGAAGATGAAGCTGAAGATCAAAAGGATGGGCTACTATTGGCCCACGATGATCCAGGATTGTCTTGAGTACGCGAAGCAGTGCCACTCGTGACAGATTCACGGGGACTTTATCCATCATCATCCAAATTCGCTGCATCCAACGGTGGCTAGCTGGCCGTTCGAAATGTGGGGGACTGACATAATCGGCCCCATCGAACCAGCATCGTCCAGAGGACTTCGATTCATTTTGGCAACAACTGATTACTTCTCCAAATGGGCAGATGCAGTACCGCTAAGGGAAGTGAAGACGGAGAATATCCTCCATTTCTTCAAGACGCACGTCATTTATCGGTTTGGAACTCCGCGACGGATCATCTCCGATAACGGGCCAGCCTATAGAAGCCACAAGATCAGCCGCTTCGCACAACAGCATAACATAGACTGGAGATACTCTTCAGTCTATAATCCCTGAGCTAACGGTCTAGCTGAGGCTTTAAACAAAACCTTGACGAAGATCATGAAAAAGACGGTGTCTCGAAATAAGAAGGACTGGCACGAGAGACTGCATGAAGCTCTCTGGGCGTATCAAACTACGTTCAAAACAGCCACAAACACAACGCCGTATGCATTAGTATTCGGCACAGAAGCGGTACTCCCCCTCGAGATAGAGTTACCCTCTCTACGAGTGGCGATTCACTACGAGCTAACAGACGAAGAAAATGCTCACCTTCGGTTTGAGGAGCTCGATGCCCTCGATGAAACCCGGCTCATGGCGCAACAAAATCTGGAGGCTTATAAAGCAAAGATGACGCGCTCATATGAGAGATTGACTAGGCCGAGAACATTCCGCCAAGGCGAATTCGTGCTAGTGGTCAAAAGACCTTTGATCCCTAATCGTGCCAAGCAGGGGAAGTTCGAGCCGAACTACGAAGGCCCGTATATTATAGACAAAGTTTACCAGGGTGGAGCCTACCTACTTATGGACATGCATGGTGAAAGACCTTTTAGGCCAATAAACGGTCGCTTTCTGAAAAAATACTACGCTTGACGAGTCACGGCCTAGGTCAACGATAGATGACGACGACTATGTCCGCTCGCTATCTTCCTAAGCCCAAACTCTATAAGTAGTAACCAACAACGGACCGAAATGTCCTAAAACTAACGATGGACCAAAACGTCCTTAAACTAACGATGGACCGAAATGTCCTAAAACTAACGACGGACTGAAATGTCCTCAAACTAACGATGGACCACTATGTCCTAAAACTGGCTGTTGACCGAGACGTCGATAAACTACTACGAACCGCAGCATCCCAAGGCTGATAAAAAAATAAAAATAAATAAATAATAATAATAATAAATAATAATAAAGAAGAAGAAGAAGAAAACGGTATGTCCATAAGCAAAATGGGCACGGATGAAAACCCGAAAGGGCTCCGTGAGTAAAAACAGCAGGGCTACCGGCGAGTTTTGTGAAAACCCGAAAGGGCGCAATCTCGTTAAAAGACACTTGCAAGGTCCTCTCGACCCTGTAAGGAGAAACCACCTGCGTGAGATCCTTACGACTCACAAGGGAGTAACACACTTAGGGATCCCCACGATATCTAAGGAGAAATTACACTTGCGAGATCCTCACGACTCGTAAGGAGAACTCCCCTTTGAGACCCTCACGGCTCATAGGATTCAAAAGCCTTAAGCTACAGGGATCTGAACCTATTCTTAAGCCATCACAACCTCCAGCTTTGCCCTACAAGTTGTTCAGTATTGACCCTTGTATACAATCCACGGGCGCAAATAAACATTTCCCTAACGAAGTCCCACCAGAAACTAGGGATATGCTCGCACAGTGGACAACCCTTGTAAGTCCTATCGACTTATAAGGAGAAAACACCCTTGTAAGATCCTTACGACTTATGAGAAGCCATACACTTGGGAATCCTCACGATTCCTAAGGAGAAAACGCACCAATGAGATCCTCACGACTCGTAGGGAGAAATACCTTTATGAGACCCTTACGGCTCATGAAGTCAAAAGCCTTAGTCGACAGGATCTTAACCCTGTTTGCTAAGCCACCTTTGTTCGACATCGACGATGGCAAATGATGATTTGCTCCTGGCAATATCCCAGTTGTAGCGATATTGATGCCCAAATCGATATCAAATTCCAAGTCCTTTCATGGCAAATGATGATTTGCTCCGGAAATATTCCAGTCGCAGCGATGCTGATGCTAAGATTGGCACCAGATTCCAAGTTCCATACTCGTGGCAAAAAGTCAACGAGCAAAAAATGCATATGAAATAGCCGAAATGATGGGGCAACTTGCAACGAAATCAGCAAGTAGAAATGTATGCATAGCCGAAATGATTGGGCAACTCGCAATAAAAAGCAGCGAGTAAAAATAAAACAAAATAGCCGAAATGATTGGGCACCGCGAAAAACAGCCGAAATGATTGGGCAATCGCGACTATCGCGATATAAAAGCTGAAATGATAGAACATAGCGGAAAGAAATAAAAAAAAATTTGAAAAAAATGAAATTTATGCCCTACAGGTGATATCACATCAATCCCTGTATACAATCCAGGGGCGCAAACAAAGAAGGAATCGCACCTTCCCTCCCCAGGCTCCATCATAAGAAGAAGCCAAATCTCAATGGTTCACAGACAGCCTGGAGACCGTCTCAATATCCGTCTCATTTCAACAGACACGACATCAACAAATCGGAGCTGCGGAAAAATCCCCAGTTCCATGACTCGACGATGCACAAACAACCGAGAGTCAACCTTTGCTGGTCACGTGGAACATGGCCTATGTCAATCCTGACCCCGTGGGAAACGTCCAGAGCGGATCCTGGTCCTCGCAGAACACGGCTATGTCAAACAGACCCCGTGGGAAGCATCCAGAGCAAATTCCTGGTTACATGGAACGCGGCCTATGTCAATCCTGACCCCGTGGGAAACGTCCAGAGCGGATCCTGGTCCTCGCAGAACACGGCTATGTCAAACCGACCCCGTGGGAAGCATCCAGAGCAAATTCCTGGTCATGTGGAACACGGCCTATGTCAATCCTGACCCCGTGGGAAACGTCCAGAGCGGAGCCTGGTCCTCGCAGAACACGGATATGTCAAACCAGACCCGTGGGAAGCATCCAGAGCAAATTCCTGGTCACGTGGAACATGGCCTATGTCAATCTTGACCCCGTGGAAAACGTCCAGAGCGAAGCCTTGTCCTCGCAGAACACCGCTATGTCAATCAGACCCGTGGGAAGCATCCAGAGCAAATTCCTGGTTACGTGGAACGCGGCTTATGTCAATCCTGACCCCGTGGGAAACGTCCAGAGAGGATTCTGGTCCTCTCAGAACAAGGCTATGTCAATCAGACCCCGAGGAAAGCATCCAGAGCAAATTCCTGGTCACGTAGAACACGGCCTATGTCAATCTTGACCCCGTGGAAAACGTCCAGAGCGGAGCCTGGTCCTCGCAGAACACCGCTATGTCAATCAGACCCCGTGGGAAGCATCCAGAGCAAATTCCTGGTTACGTGGAACGCGGCTTATGTAAATCCTGACCCCGTGGGAAACGTCCAGAGCGGATCCTGGTCCTCGCAGAACACGGCTATGTCAATCAGACCCCGTGGAAAGCATCCAGAGCAAATTCCTGGTCACGTGGAACACGGCCTATGTCAATCCTGACCCCGTGGGAAATGTCCAGAGTGGAGCCTGGTCCTCGCAGAACACGGCTATGTCAATCAGACCCCGTGGGAAGCATCCAGAGAAAATTCCTGGTCACGTGGAACACGGCCTATGTCAATCCTGACCCCGTGGGAAACTTCCAGAGCGGATCCTGGTCCTCGCAGAATACGGCTATGTCAAACAGACCCCGTGGGAAGCATCCAGAGCAAATTCCTAGTTTCGTGGAACATGGCCTATGTCAGTCCTGACCCCGTGGGAAACGTCCAGAGCGGAGCCTGGTCTTCGCAGAACACGGCTATGTCAATCAGACCCCGTGGAAAGCATCCAGAGCAAATTCCTGGTTTTGTGGAACGCGGCTTATGTCAATCCTGACCCCGTGGGAAACGTCCAGAGCGGAGCCTGGTCCTCGCAAAACACGGCTATGTCAATCATACCCCATGGGAAGCATCCAGAGCAAATTCCTAGTTTCGTGGAACGCAGCCTATGCCAATCCTGACCCCGTGGGAAACGTCCAGAGCGGAGTCTGGTCCTCGCAGAACACGACTATGTCAATCCGACCCCGTGGGAAGCATCCAGAGCAAATCCTGGTCCCGTGGAACAAGGCTAAAGTCAATCTTGACCCCGTGGGAAACGCCCAGAGCAACTCCTGACTCCGTGAAATGCGGATAATGGCAACACCATCAATCACTTACGGGTCCTCTCGACCCGTAAGGAAGAAAACTCTCTTATGAGATCCTTACGACTCCCAAGAGAAAACACACTTAGGAATCCTCACGATTCCTAAGGAGAAAATACACCTACGAGATCCTTTCGACTCATAGGGAGAAAATTCTTTATGAGACCCTTACGGCTCATAAACTTGAAAAGCCTTAGGCAGCAGATCTGAACCTGCTTCTTAAGCCATCACTACCTCTCGAAGAGTTCAAGATGGAATGCTCTCTATCAACTACAGGCTACGCTTACTAAAGTAACATGCCGGCAACAAAGAAAAGAGAAGAAAGCAGAAGATAACACAAGATAGTACGAAAGAAATGTGTCTTTTATTCATAAATTCAATGGGTACAATATACATCATATGAAAGAATAAAAGATGGATACATGTTATTCAAAATTTACAAATTGGTACAAAAACAACTATTGGGAGGGAGGCATTTTCAGTAAACCAATCAGTTGCTCGCACGCTCCTTTCAGCCCCTTTTCACGGTCAGCTGTTGCGGCCAACTCTGCTTCAACCTGAGCCCGTTGCTGCAAATAAGATGAAATTTGCTCATCGACGACCCGCTGAGCTGCCTCACGACTCTGCGCATCTCGCTCGGTGAGGTCGAGCTTCTGCCTCAGCGTTAGCCCGTCAGAAATACATCGTAAAAGGCCCTCAAAGATAGCTTTCAGCTGTACAGCATTTGCATCAACCTGAGCATGCAGCCGGGCAGATTCGCTTGAAGTCTCCTCGCGCTCCTTATACTTCAAGTCCGCTTCTTGTTCAAGATGACGGAGGTAGGGAGTACTCTGCTCGACCCACGCAGCCCGTTAGGAGTTCACAGCCAGGACCTCGGGAGCAGGACGTCCGAGCTCAAGCTCATGTAGGCAGGCCTCAATTTTCCTGCAGTGATTAACCCAAGACTCAACGACGCCCTCACTATGAAAGTTCACGAGCGTCGCCAGCATGGGATTAACCTCGGCAGCAAAATCTGCAGCGAGGGCAGGGGCCTCCGCATCAAGCTCTTCAATGGATTCACTTAACATACGAAGTCTGGTCGCAGCGCCCTTAGAAGATGAACGTCTAGAAAATGGTCCTTCTGGCATTAATATACCAGATTCAAAGGGACCAGGGACCGGTGTGACTGCTGCAAAATGAATTCTGATTAAAAGCTAACTCGCAAAATAAATCACATGAGTGATGAAGTATACGATACCGGCTGCGGCAGGTGGCAAAGCCGGGAGTACCGGTGGCGCAACTGTTCTCTCGTCTCCTCCTTCGATCTGTAGGGCTGAAATTAAAACAAAGAAGAATTAGAAACGATTTGACTACCCGTAAAAGAAAAGAAGAGACGTTAGCTAAAGGCTGTACTCACCAGCTCCGCTAGAAGAGGCAACCTCTGACTGAAAGGAGAAGTGTGGGTGTAGCACCTGATACAGGTGATCAAAAAGGACTCCTGCGAGGATGTAATAATGCAATGTCAGTACATAAAGTATACTGCCTACAATGAAACTGATGGGTCACAAATCCGCACCTTCCAGCATTTGAGATGGTACGAGAGAAGGTAGAGGAGCGGTCACCGTCAAAGCAGCAACTGGAGATACTTTCTCGGGTGGCACAACCCCAACGCTCATCACACCTGCAGTAGAAATAAGAGAAACGTTGTCAAAAGAAATTGAAAGGGGTTGCAGAATAAAGGGGGGAGTAATGACCCAAAATCTACCTGGTGAGTCGCCGGTCGAGACCGCGACAAGAGCATCACTGGATGCAGCGAATGCTTCGCCCTCCTCTATCGGAACGTTCTCGCCACCCGTAGCCTCATCCCCGGACTCCATGAGAATCGCCGTGACACTCGCAACGCCCGGCAACAGCAAGGACCCGCAAGGGGAAAGAGTGACGATTGGAGCAGTGCCCGACTCCTGAGAAAGAGTGGCTACCTCGGGTTCAGCGATTGTAGCCATCTCACCTACTGCTACCTCAGGCTCAGCGATTGTAGCCGTCTCACCTACCGCTGCCTTAGGTTCGGTGGTTGCCTCCACGTCACCCACCACTTCCTCGGCAAGACTCGGCCCAGCAAGATAGGATATATGAGAACCTGAAAATTAAAACTTTGACAAAAGAACCCAATGTCACGTTACCTTGGGTCGGTTTTTCGATTGCTTCCCGAGCTGCACGTGCTGCTTGTCTATAGGCGGTAGATAAGGCAGCCGAAGCATCCTCTGAAGGAGTAGGGGCAGGGGTAGGCTCGAACCTGCGCCCATGGCCAAGGCAGCGTTACGCTCCCTTGCTGCGCGCATTCTACGCTTCCTTTCCGCCCGGGCCGTAAGAGCGGATCTTCTCAAGACCTTTGTCAACGGGACGTTATCGTCCGCGCCAATAGTTACCTCTAGAGCCGTTATGGTATCTGTCATCGGTCATTTAAGTAAAGCTCCTTTCGGAAGTGCTGAGGAGGCCGGGACTTCGATAGCTGACTCTGGAAGCATCTCAACGTCGCCCTGCGAGATCGGCACTGTACTGAGCCTGAATTGAGTCGAGGTAGTCCCTGTGATAAGATAAAAAAAAGGGGGGGTCAGATTATCCATAAGAAAGGTGAATGAAGGCGTAATGAGCCGAAATATACCAGCGCGAAGCCTTTCTTCCTCCTCAAAAGTCTTGAGGGAAGCAGCGAGAGCCACTTCAGTGGAAATGCCTGTTAAAGAAGGAAAAGTGTCTGTCAAAACATGATGATAAAAAAAATATGATGCAATGACGAAAGGTACAGCTGATGGTTACCTGATTGCGCGAGGATGGCCAGTCCCGCTTCGTGGCTTGCCAATTGCTCAGAAGCTGCAATGGCAGCCGCCAGACCAGTATCATCTGGCGGCATGAATAGACCCTCGTTTTTCCCATACTCGCTCAGGCCCTCGCCATAAGGAGCATGAGGCTCCTGGCTGAGTACAACGTCGGCAGAGAGGATCGACTTTTTCTTCCTCTTCTGCGAGCGAGCTCCTGTCGCAGCTAGTACAAGATTACGCTTGGTGGGCACTTTGGGACGACGAGCCCCGATATCTAAACCCACGCCAGAATCGGGGGAAGCTACAGTCGCCGTTTCTACAGGAGCCCGGGGTATCGGTAGCTCGGGCCTATCATGCGGGACTTCGATCACGGCAGCCTCTCTTAAGGGAGGTGGGACAATGGTCCGTCGCTTCAAAGGGGCATTTTGATCACCGGCAGGGGGTGTACCTTTGCGATCGAGCAGCAGTCGCTTCTCCTCCCTGATGACGGCGCCCATTGAATGCTGATACCACGCCACGTACATATTAAGGGCCTTCGGGACACAGCTCGGTTCGCTGATAAAGAAGTTGGACCCCGTGTTCACGCGCATAAAATGATGCAGCGCATTTCGCATTCCCTCTTTAGTGACAGCAGGTTCTAACAAGAAAGCCTCAAACGGGACTCCCTGATTATAGCTCAGCTGCTGGGCGAAACGATGCGGATTGTACCTCATGAATAACGCCGCATCATTTTGCCTAAACACTAGAAAGCCCGGTCTGATGGAATATAAATGAAGGATTTCCCGAGCTTTCAAAACAGAGGCTCCATCTTTAAAAATGTCCCGCAATGGCTGCATCGTGGTTGCGGACTCTTTGCCGATGGTCAGAATCTTGTCGGTGAAGGTCATGCCATATCCAACCGTGCGAGGGCGAAGGAGTAAACCTCTAGCTTCCCGCGGTGACGGATTTACAATAGATATGCCGACTAATCGCATAATCCGGGGGAAGCCGCACCTGTCATAGAAGGAAGGCCTTTTATGGATACCGAAAACGCCATGTGCATGTAGCTCGAGCCATGACATGAAGTAATGCATCGATAAGTTCACATGCTGCACTCCGGCTTCAGTAGTATCCGCCGCTTGGCTGTGGCCGTTATACAGATGAGCTAACTCGGCAACCCCGACAGCCACTTTTACCCTAATGACCATTCGGTGAGCTGGGTAGAAGACAGACGGCCTCATACGGCGATGGTGCATCGGGAGCGCAAACTAGCTCAGCCATAGCCCAAGAAACCCCAAAAAGAACGTTTCCTCATCAATCTCAGGGACTGCGACCTCCATGAAAGAAACAACTGGAGTATTGGGAAGGAAGAAACTCTTTTGATATGCCTCCGCCGTTGGGAAGTTGTTTAACCCTAAGCCGAAAGGGTCGTCAAGCGTGGCGAATTTAGCAGCCTCCTTCGAAAGGACTTCCGGATGGAGAAAACGAGCGATGAAATCCTCGAAATTAACCCCGCGGCTCCCAGATTCGAGAAAAAGGCCTTCATAAATATTCAACACTTTGATTAAGCTAAGGAACTGGTGTTGAATGGCGTTCTCCGGGGTAAGGCCTGTCATCACTGGCTTGGCACCAAAAACGTATTCATCCGCAGGAAGCAATTCCTCATAATGCTCTCCCATAACCGGTAAGCCAGAAACTTCTGCAAATTCCTCTAAGGAAATTGATACTTCTCGGTCCAGCAAAAGAAAGGTGTGAGTAGGAATATTCCACTGCTCCAGAAAGGCCTTAACCCACAAGGCGGGAAGCGTAGAATACTAGAAGAGAGAAGCATAAATGACGGGATACAACCCAAGCCTCAACAACTGCGACTTCTTCGCTGACAAAATATAACGGGCCCATTGCAGATAGCCAGCTGGATGACGAGGAATTAGGACAATCATATATGGTTGTCCCTACGGTCGCGCCTCGCCTTGACAAATGCGTCGCCCCAGGGTATCCAAAGCCATTGGAGGCTGAACAGGTATCGAAGCCATAGCAGGCTGAAGAAGATCTCCCGAAATCTAGTTAACTTCTTCCACGGTATAGTACACCGGGGGTGGGTCTGCGTAATGGATCGCCATGATGGACTCGAGGGTACCGCGCACGAAAAGCTCTGCCGACCCTTAATAATTTGATTGTACCATGTCCCCCAGAGGTGAAGATTCTTATTTTCCGGGTCATGATCTTTGATCAATGCTAAGACTTCCCGGTCCACGGGCGCTCCAGGGAATCCTCCCTCCGAACGAACAAACGGGAAAAAGGGATCGAAAGACATGTCGCCTGCGCGAATAGGGACAAAAGTCAACTGTCAGTGCTATAATTTAATTTAAATTCTAATACTTGGTACTTTAGAATTTGTACCGCACTGCAATGCAGTAGAGAGGGACCAAAGGGGGCCCACAAAATCTAGATGACAGTTCATCATTAATAAAACAGACTCATCATTTGATGAGACTGTTGATTAAGTGAGGAAATCCTCAATTGGTTCTCATTAAATAAGAAATCTCTCGGGCAGAGGAGTAAATCTTCCTTTGAGAGCAGTGCTCTGTGACAGAGTGACACTTGTCAAACTCTAATCATGAAGGAATAAAAATTCCTCAAGAGCCTTGCTCTGGAAGAAAATGATGGAATAATCCATCAAGAAAATTAAAAACAATTTTTTTATACGAATTAAAAAAAAATTCTGAGATCTTCAAGATCCATGAAAAAACTCTTAAGAGTTCTTCATAAGAGATTAATAAATATACACGATTTGAAGAAGAGCAAAGCTCTGTTAATGGGTTAAGAAACCCTGAAAAAGATCTCTTTAGATCTATGATTCCAAGGGAGCAAAGCTCGGTTAATGAAACCCTAAAAGGGTTTTCTTTAAATCAAAGATCTTTGAAGAGTAAGGCTCTGTTAATGGGTAAAACCCTAAATTATTAAAAGATTTAATCTTTATCTAAATTTTGACAGAGTTTTTATCCTTAAGAAAATTCTTAAGATGGAGAGCTATACTCTGTGAGAGAATAAAAATTCTCAGAAAATAAGAAAGAAGATGAACAGAAATCATCCGAAGGACCAAACGTCCTATTTATAAGCACTGAGTGCCGTTTCAACTTCTCAGTTGATCCAAGGGCGCAGATGCTGCCACCGCTGCACTCACATGTGGGCCACGTGAGCGCAACGGTTGGGGGCATTTGTTTCCCCCAATCTGAGCAAAGCTCTGTTTGAAATTCAAATTTTTGAAACGAAGCAACGCTTCAAATGCAGCGCCAAGTGCGCTGCGCCCTAGGTAGCGCATCACGTGCAAAGCACGTGTGCGCTAGCACTAAGAGCGCTGCGCTTAAGCAGCGCACCACGTGCAAAGCACGTGTGCGCTAGCGCTAAGCGTGCTGCGCTCTGAGTGGCGCACAACGTGCAAAGCACGGGTACGCTAGCGCTAAGCGCGCTGCATTCTAAGCAGCGCACCACGTGCAAGGCATGGGTGCGCTAGCGCTGGAACTAAAAGCTCCCCATCGTCAGATCAAAGATCTAATAATAATAATAAATTATTAACTAATCAGAATTAAATTCTGTTAAGGAAAGATTTCTCAAAATCTTTCCAAATAACAAAATTGTGCTCTGAAAATCATAGCACCGTTGGATCAATGATCCAATGGTGATTAAAAATCGCCAAAATACAGAATAAATTCTGTTTGGAAAGATTTTCCAATCTTGTTAAAAACAAGAAGATTGCCTTCTATAAAACAGAAGCTCTTGGATCAAAGATCTAACGATGGGAAACATCCCCAAACCAATCAGAGAAAGATCTCTTTAACTGATTCAACAAATCAGCCTACCCTATAAAAAGGCCCCTAGACTTCAAGTCTCTGAGAGACAAAAAAAAATAGAGAGAAACCTCCCCAAAAACTTTGAGAAAATTCAAAGAGCAAGCTCTTGCAAGAAAATCTTTCTTCAAGATAAAAATGATGATGATGAACATAGAGATGAAATCATCTCATAAAGAAGAATTCATTTCTTTAAAAAGATCATAGATCTACAAAGACAAAAAGTCTTTCACAAAGAGATCAAAAGATCTCATCATAAAATAAAAGAAGAACTTACTTCTCACAGATCATAGATCTATAAAGACTAAAGTCTTTCTCAAAGAGATCATGAACATCTCATTATAAAAAGGAGAATAATTCAATTCTCTTAAGGATCATAGATCCATAAAGGAAAAGCCTTTCATCAATATAAAAGATTAAAACAAAATAAGAACGGTGGTTCTTAGATCTTGAGACAAAGTCTCTTTTAAAAAGCTCAGATCATAAAATTGATCAAATGCGCTTTGCGCTCTTGAATTGCGCTTCTGCGCTCTCTGGACTGGCGCTCAGTGCCAAATGCACCACGTGTCAATCACGTATACGCCAATTAACCACTAGCGCTTTGCGCTCTTGAAATAGCGCACTGCGCTCATGGGCTGGCGCTCAGCGCCAAGCGCACCACGTGTAACTCACGTGTATGCCACTAAACTGAAAGCGCAATACGCTCATGGATTAGCGCTCAGCGCTCATAAACTGGTATCGTGCGCTGATCATCTGGTACCTAGCGCCAAGCGCGACACGTGTCCCTTACATGTGCGCCACGCGGCAGAAGCACACTGCGCTCTTTGATTGGCGCAAAGCGCCTAGTGCACCACGTGTTGCGCTGACAGAACATAAATTGTTCTTTAATAAGCCCAGAGATCTGATGAATGCTCAGCATTCAATAAAAGACAAAAACATTGTCAAGATATAAATCAATGCTCAGCATTGTTAAAAGGGCCAAGCCTAAATAAAGGATCAACAGTCCAAAATAAAATGTTAAACATTTTAACCTGATTGGACTTAGCCCAAGATTGGCCATAAGTCCTCAACTCGTATTAATTGAGCTCTTCTGCTCCTAAATATGTTAACAGATCTTAGCCCCAAATTGGACTACAGATCTTTCAACCAACTCACATCGGTTCCAGGGTACATCTCTTTACTCCTCTGATATTTGTCGTTGTAATCCTTCAACGTCTTCAGAGAGGTGACGGGTCCCGACAACCAAACATTCCACGGACTGTGGGGTCCTTTAAAACCCATGGACTATGATGTCCTTAACCTTGACTATGAGGTCTTTAAACTCACGGACTATGATTTCCTTAACCTTGACTGTGAGGACTTTAAACTCACGGACTATGATGTCCTTAACCTTGACTGTGACGTCTTTAAACTCACGGACTATGATATCCTTAACCTGGACCGTAATGTCCTTAAACTAATCGACCGCAATGTCCCTAAACTAAACAACAGAGTCCAAATGCTCTCTTGTTGGATCTAAACGATCCCGTTAAGTTGATCTTAGTCTAAAATTGGACTAACGTATCCTTAACAAACGTTTAAGTTGATCTTAGTCTCAAATAAGACTAACGTATCCTTAAACCCAACCCCCAAACCCAAATCTAAGAGAATACGGATTTGGACTAATCCACTCCCTACGGACGACAACATAAATTAGTCTCCGTATACAATCCACGGGAAATCAAAAAACAAAACAAACACACACGACACGAAGTGAGCATCTGGAGAAGGAGAAAGTGGTTACCGCGATGCGGTGGCGTAATTAACTGCAGGGGCTTGTGCCTGCACAGAAGAGCGTCCCCACAATCAAAAACCCCTCAACGAGGGGGAATCTGACGAAGTCTGCTACATCGGCCGCATCCATTTAAACCTTCGATACATGGTGCCATAAATCAACTTGGAATCTTCGGAGAGGTGGACGGATAACACCAATTAGCATCTGCCCCAAATTCAGGTAAGACGGACCCGCGCGGTCGCATCTCCGTGTTCGGAGGGGAACAGGAGTACGCGAGGATACGGCTGACCTCCCCTGGTGCTTCGAAAACGATAATCATGAAGTGATCTCAGAGTTTCCACTGGCGCCAAAAGAGCTGGAAGATGGGATACATACTACGGCAGATAACCTCAGAAAAATTGACTTGAGGACGGCAAACGACCCACGGCCGATGTTCGTCAGAGAGCAGTTGTCTGAAGAAAAGGTGGCTACGCTCAAAGACGTGCTCATGCAGTATAAATACTGCTTCGCATGGAACTACTCCAAGATGCCGGGACTAAATCCAGAAATCGCCGTGCAGAAATTGGCGATATCTCCGGATGTTAAGCCGATCAAACAAGCACCAAGAAGAATGCGGCTCGAACTTGAAATGAGCATCAACGCCGAGGTCAAGAAGCTAATCGACTCTGGCTTCATCCAAGAGATTCAATACCCTGACTGGATCGCCAACATTGTCCCAGTGATGAAGAAAAATGGGACGGTATGCATCTGCGTAAACTTTCGAGACCTCAACAAAGCCTGCCCAAAGGATGACTTTCCCGTACCGGTTACCGAGCTGATGATAGATAACACGTTCACTCACGAAGTCTTCACCTTCATGGACGGCTCATCAGGGTACAATCAAATAAAGATGCATCCCGAAGACCATAAGCATACCGCTTTCCGGACCCCTTTGGGCAGATTCTGCTACAAAGTGATGCCTTTCGGTCTGAAGAACGCTGGCGCCACGTATCAGAAGGCCATGAAGAAGATTTTCGATGACCTCATACATGAAATCGTCGAATGCTATATCGACGACCTCGTAGTGAAAAGTAAATCGTACGAGGAGTATTGGGAGCATCTGAAGATCGTGTTTCAGCGCCTTCGGAAATACAATCTGAAAATGAACCCTCTCAAACGCGCGTTCGGAGTTTCCTCCGGCAAATTCCTAGGATTCATCGTACGACATCGGGGCATCGAAATAGACCCGTCAAAGATCAAGGCGATTATGGAAATGTTTCCGCCAAGAACTCTCAAGCAACTGCGGTCCCTCCAAGGAAAGCTCGCATATATCCGGCGATTCAAAGCCAATCTCTCCGGCAAGTGCCGCCCCTACTGCCATTTAATGAAGAAGGGGACCCCATTCATCTGGGATTACAAATGCCAAAGCGCACTGGACGAAATCAAGCAATACCTGCAGAATCCGCCGATACTGACCGCTCCGGTCAAGGGAAAGCCCGTCATCCTATACACAACAGCTCTTGAAGGTTCTTTAGGTGCATTATGGGCACAAGAGAACGACCAAGGGAAAGAGAGAGCCCTCTACTATTTGAGTCGAGTTCTCCTGGGGGCAGAAAACAACTACTCCCCCATCGAAAAACACTGCCTGGCGTTAATCTTCGCGATAACGAAGCTCAGACACTATGCTTTGGCGCAAGAGGTCCATCTCATATCAAAAGTGGATCCTCTCAAGTATTTGATGTCAAGAGCCACACTAACGGGACGACTCGCTAAATGGGCCCTCCTCTTGATGGAGTTCTCAATAACTTATCGTCCCCTCAAGGCAGTGAAAGGCCAGGCCATCACCGACTTTCTCGTTGAGCATCCGATACCTGCCGATTCACCCCTAAATTGCGAATAGCCAGACGAGCACGCGTTTGACACGATCGATGGGGGGAGAAGAGAGGGTGATACCCGATGGGAACTCTACTTCGATGGGGCATCTTCCATGAAGAAGTGAAAGCACAGCTCTCCCATAATCAAATAAGGGGTAGGCCTTATCTTCGTGACTCCGTAAGGAGGGATAATGCGCTTCGCCTTCTCCTTAAAAGAGACGAGGACAAACAATGAAACCGAATATGAGGCTTTGATAGCAGTTCGTGAGATCGCTGTCGATATGGGAATCGAAAACCTTCTCATATACGGAGACTCCCGGCTGGTCGTTAGTCAAGTAAATGGCGACTATCAAACGTGCAAACCGGAGTTGGTGAAGTACGGTGAGAGAGTGCAGCAACTGCTGACCCAAATCCCTTCTTACATGCTGGAGAGCATACCGCGCACGGAAAATAGCAAAGCTGATGCATTAGCCAAACTCGCTAAAGAACTGGCTGACGAATACCTCGATGACGTAAGGATCGTTGTACAAAACTGTCGGGTTCTTGCACCAGCGGAAATATCTCTGGAGTTGTTTGAAGATAAGGAAGCGACCAAGCAAACGACCCTACAAACAAAAGACCAGGAAAAATCTAGGGATTGGAGAGAAGTCTTTATAGACTACTTCAAATCCCGTCGGACACCTGAAGATGCGTCCTCAAGACATCAGCTTATGAAAAGAGCTCTGTCTTTCGCCTTCGTCAATGATACTCCGTATAAGAGATCGTTCGACTCTCTGTGGCTAAGATGCCTGGGACCAGAAGAAGCGAGGAAAGTCGTCCAAGAAACTCACGACGGACTCTGCGGATCTCATCAAGCCGGCCCAAAGATGAAGCTGGAGATCAAAAGGATGGGCTACTATTGGCCCACGATGATTCAGGACTGCCTCGAATACGCGAAACAGTGCCACTCGTGCCAGATTCACGGGGACTTCATCCACCAGCATCCAAATCCGCTACACCCAACGGTGGCTAGCTGGCCGTTCGAAATGTGGGGAACTGACATAATTGGGCCCATCGAACTAGCGTCATTCAGAGGACATCGGTTCATATTGGTGACAACCGATTATTTATCTAAGTGGGCAGAAGCAGTACCGCTAAGAGAGGTGAAGACGGAGAATATTCTCCATTTCTTCAAGATGCACGTCATCTATCGGTTCGGCACTCCGCGACGATTATCTCCGATAACGGGCCGGCCTACAGAAGTCACAAAATCAGCCACTTCGCACAACAGCATAACATAGACTGGAGATACTCTTCAGTCTATAATCCCTGAGCTAACGGTCTGGCTGAGGCTTTCAACAAGACCTTGAAGAAGATCATAAAGAAGACGGTGTCCAAAAACAAAAAGGACTGGCATGAGAGATTGCATGAAGCACTCTGGGCCTACCGAACCATGTTCAAAACGGTCACAAATACGACGCCATTCACATTGGTATTCGGCGCAGAAGTAGTATTCCCCTTGGAGATAGGGTTACCCTCTCTACGAATGGCGGTTCATCATGAGCTAACTGATGAAGAGAATGCTCACCTTCGGCTCGAGGAGCTCGACGCCTTCGATGAAATTCGTCTCATGGCGCGGCAAAACCTAGAAGCTTACAAAGCAAGGATGACGCGCTCGTACGAAAGATTGACTAGGTCGAGAACATTTCACCAAGGCGAACTCGTGCTAGTGGTCAAAGCGAACTCGTGCTAGTAGTCAAGAGACCTATGATCCCCAATCGTGCCAAACGGGGGAAATTCGAGCCAAACTATGAGGGCTCGTATATCATAGACAAGGTCTACCAAGGTGGGGCTTACTTGCTCATGAATATGAATGGTGAAAGACCCTTTAGGCCAATAAACGGTCGGTTCTTGAAAAAATACTACGCTTGACCGAAACGTCTGTAAACTACTACGAACCGCAGCATTCTAAGGCTGACGCAAAAAAAAACGGTACGTCCAAAAGCAAAATGGGCATGGATGAAAACCCGAAAGGGCTCCGTGAGTAAAAACAGCAGGGCTACCGGCGAGTTTGTGAAAACCCGAAAGGGCGCAATCTCGTTAAAAGACACTTGCAAGGTTCTCTCGACCTTATAAGGAGAAAATACCTGCGTGAGATCCTTACGACCCACAAAGGAGCAATACACTTAGGGATCCCTACGATTCCTAAGAAGAAATTACGCTTACGAGATCCTCATAACTCGTAGGGAGAACCCTCTTATGAGACCCTCACGGCTCATAAGATTCAAAAGTCTTAAGCTACAGGGATCTGAACATGTTCTTAAGCCATCACATTTCCCAGATTGCCCTACAAGCGGTTCAATATTGACCCTTGTATACAATCCACGGGCACAAATAAACGTCTCCCCCACCAAGTTCCCGCCAAGGGCGCGAAATTCCCCCGCTTGGTGAAAAACACTTGTAAGTCCTCTCGACTTATAAGGAGAAAACACTCTTGTAAGATCCCTACGACTTACAAAAGAAAACGCACTTAGGAGTCCTCGCGACCCCTTAAAGAGAAAACGCACCTATAAGATCGTCACGACTCGTAGGGAGAAATACCTTTATGAGACCCTTACGGCTCATGAAGTCAAAAGCCTTAGTCGACAGGATCCTAAACCTGTTTGCTAAGCCACCTTTGTTCAAATCGACAACGGCAAGTGATGATTCGCTCCTGGCAACATTCCAGTCGCAGCGATACTGATGCAAGATTGGTATCAGACCTTGAGTTCCATACTTGAAAAAAAATGCATATGAAATAGCCGAAATGTTTGGGCAATTCGCAATAAAAATCAGCGAGTAAAATATATGCCAAAAATAGCCGAAATGATTGGGTAACTCGCAATAAAAAACAGTGAGTAAAAAAAACAGCCGAAATGATTGGGCACCGCGAAAATAGCCGAAATGATTGGGCAATCACGACTTTCGCGATATAAAAAGATGAAATGATAGAGCATCGCGGAAAGAAATAAAAAAAATGAAATAAAAATTTTTGCCCTACACGCGAGTCCATACTGACCCCTGTATACAATCCATGGGCATAAACGAAAGGGGACTACATTTCCCCACCAGATCCTGTCAAAAGGGAAAGTCAGATCTCAATGGAAACATCTGCATCCTAGAAGACCAGCAACGGCATTCCTCCTCCTGCCAGCAGAGCACGGACGCGACACCACCAATCGGAGCCACGGCGAAGTACCCAGTTCCAAGACTCTATGGTTCACGAACAACCTAGAGTCAGCCCCGACACCGCAGAAAACGGAGCAAGTCAACATGACCCCGTCTCGGAAATACGTCATCCAATGACCCCGTCACGGAAATACGTCATCCAATGACCCCTTCGCGGAAATACCGTTGCGGAAATACGTCATCCAATGACCCCGTCGCGGAAATACGTCATCCAATGACCCCGCCGCGGAAATACGTCAGCACATGACCCCGCCGCGGAAATACGTCAGCACATGATCCCGTCGCGGAAATACGTCAGCACATGACCCCATCACGGAAATACGTCATCCAATGACCCCATCGCGGAAATACGTCAGCACATGACCCCGTCGCGGAAATACGTCATCCAATGACCCCATCGAGGAAATACGTCAGCACATGACCCGTCGCGGAAATACGTCAGCACATGACCCCATCGCGGAAATACGTCATCCAATGACCCCGTCGCGGAAATACGTCAGCACATGACCCCGTCGCGGAAATACGTCATCCAATGACCCCGTCGCGAAAATACGTCAGCACATGACCCCGCAGCGGAAATATGTCAGCATATGACCCCGTCGCGGAAATACGTCAGCACATGACCCCGTCGCGGAAATACGTCAGCACATGACCCCGTCGCGGAAATACATCATCCAATGACCCCGTCGCGGAAATACGTCAGCACATGACCCCATCGCGGAAATACGTCATCCAATGACCCCGTCGCGGAAATACGTCAGCACATGACCCCGTCGTGGAAATACATCATCCAATGACCCCGTCGCGGAAATACGTCAGCACATGATCCCGTCGCGAAAATACGTCATCCAATGACCCCGTCTCGGAAATACGTCATCCAATGACCCCGTCGCGGAAACAACTCAGCCAACGACCTCCCCTTCAGAGTAATGCTTTGACTCGGAAACAAGTCAACTCACCAACCACTTACGAGTCCTCTCGACTTGTAAGGGGGAAGATTCTCTTGTGAGATCGTTACGACTCTCAAGAGAAAGCACACTTAGGGATCCTCATGATTCCTATGGAGAAACTACACCTACGAAATCCTCTCGACTCGTAGGAGAAAAATCTTTATGAGACCCTCACGGCTCATAAAGTTGAAAAGTCTTAGGCGGCAGATCCAAACCTGTTTTCTAAGCCATCGCTGCCCTACAAAGAAGTCAAGATGGACTATCTACGGGCCACATTTGCCAAAATTACATGCCGTTGAAATAAAGAAGCTACTTACGGGTCCTCACAATTCGTAAGGAAAATACCCGAGTGAGATCCTTACGACTCACGGAGGCGATGAACACTTAGAAATTCTCACGATTTCTAAAGAGAATATGCACCTATGAGATCCTCTCAACTTGTAGGGAGAAAAAACCTTCTTGAGACCCTTACGGCTCATGAAGATGAAAAAGTCTTAGGCTATAAGGACCCTAAACGTGTCTCCTAAGCCCTCAATTCTATGGTCATGCATAACTCTGCACTACTTCATCCACGTACATACTTACATGGGCAAAGTAGTGGGGGGTATTTGTTCCCGTCAAAAATTTATGCGCAAAAGAGCCCAAAGTATCAAATGGCAGCGATACGCTTAAGAAAATGTGAATCGGTATTTTCCGGGCTGTATTTTGACAAACTCCCGAATGAGAAATAGCTAAATTCTGATGGTATCGAAAGTGTCTCGAAAAAACCTTCGATTTGATATTTTATGAGCCTCATAATTCATCCGGGATCAAAAGTTATGAGCAAATGTGCTATGCACGTGTAATCTAAGGAAGAAAATGCGAACCAGTATTTTCCGGGCTGTGTTTTGACAAACTCCCGAATGAGAAACAGCTAAATTCTGATGGTATCATAAGTTTCTCAAAAAATCCTTCAATTTGATATATTATGGGCCTCATAATTCATCCGGGATCAAAAGTTTGAGCAAATGTGCTACGCACGTGTAATCTAAAGTAATGCTCTACTACATGGAGGATGCATTTTAAGTCCCACGTCGGGAAAAAGAGAGATCGCTTCTCTACCACTCCCATATAAATAAGAGGGGATACCTTTTAGAAAGGGAGAGAATTCATTTCTCAAAGGAGATTGGTTCTACATAGGAGCTTGCTCCCCCCCCCCATAATGTGCATATGCGCAAGCGCCATGTGCGCTACGTGCGCACCACGTGAGAGAATTCAATTCTCAAAGGAGATTAGTTCTCCATAGGAGCTTGCTCCCCTCCCCATAATGCGCATATGCGCAAACGCCATGTGTGCTACGTGCAACGCACGTGCGCCCGCCACGTGCGCACCACGTGAGAGGATTCAATCCACAAAGAAGATTAGTTCTCCATAGGAGCTTGCTCCCCCCCCATAATGCGCATATGCGCAAGCGCCATGTGCGCTACGTGCAACGCACGTGCGCCCGCCACGTGTGCACCACGTGCAACGCACGTGCGCACCACGTGCGAGAATTCAATCCTCAAAGGAGCTTAGTGCTCCAAGTTAGGGCCATAGCCGCCCCCCCATAATGCGCATATGCGCAAGCGCTACGTGCGCCCGCTACGTGCGCACCACGTGCAACGCACGTGTGCCCCCCACGTAGGGAGAATTCAATTCTCAAAGGAGATTAGTTCTCCATAGAAGCTTGCTCCCCCCCCCCATAATGCGCATATTCGCAAGCGCCATGTGCGCTGCGTGCAACGTACGTGTGCCCGCCACGTGCAACGCACGTGCACACCACGTGCGAGGATTCAATCTTCAAAGGAGCTTAGTGCTCCAAGTTAGGGCCATAGCTGCCCCCCATAATGCGCATATGCGCAAGCTCCGTGTGCGTTACGTGCAAACATGTGTGCCCAACACGTGCGATGCACGTGCGCGAACGCAAAGAAGCCTTTTTCAGCAGTAAGAAGCTTAAGCTCCAACCTGTTCTTCCCCCCTGATGAGTGGGACATGGTTCAAAGGGTACATCCCTCCACACCTTTGATATATGACGTTGTAATCTCTCAGTATCGTCGGAGAGGTGGTGGGTCCCAACGACCAATGATCTTTCTTTCCAAAATAAAAAAAGAAAGAAGAAACACAGAGGAACCTCCCACAAACTTTGAGAAATTTCAAAGAGAAGAGCAAGCTCTCGGAAGAAGAAGAATTTCTTCAAGGTAAATAAAATAAAGAGGTCAAAACATCTCATCAAATGAAGAAGAACATAGTTTCTTTTTTTTTAGATCATAGATCTATAAGACAGACGTCTTTCACAAAAGAGATCATAGCATCTCATCATAAAAGGGGGGGAAAGAAGAATTCAACTCTCTTCAGATCACAGATCCATAAAGGCAAACCCCTTTCACAAAAAAATAAGAGATTGTGACATCTCCTATAAAAATAAGAATTTTGTTCTTAAACCCACAAGACAAATTCTTTTATAAACGAGAATTTAATTCTCAGAGCGCAGAACTGATCAAAGTTGTCTAAAAAGAGCCTTAGCGCTCCAAATTAAAAAGAAGTGCCTTAGCGCTCCAAGACTGGCGCACAGTGCCGCAGCGCTCGTAGCGCTCTAATTGAAAGAAGAGCCTTAGCGCTCCAAATTAAAAAGAAGTGCCTTAATGTTCCAAGACTGGCGCACAGTGCCGCAGCATTCCTAACGCTCTAATTTAAAGAAGCGCCTCAGCGCTCCAAGACTGGCGCTCAGCGCCAAGCACACAACGTACTCCTCACGTGTGCGCTCTTTCACAAGGTGCGCTCAGCGCCAAGCGCACCACGTGCTCCTCACGTGTGCGCTCTTTCACAATGAGCGCTCTGCACTCATTTACTGGCGCTCAGCGCCAAGTGCACCACGTGCTCCTCACGTGTGTACTCTTTCACAAGGAGCGCTCTGCACTCATTTACTGGCGCTCAGTGCTAAGCGCACCACGTACTCCTCACGTGTGCGCTCTTTCACAAGGAGCGCTCTGCACTCATTGACTGGCGCTCAGCGCCAAGCGCGCCACGTGCTCCTCACGTGTGCGCTATCTCACAGGAAGCGGCTTAGCGCTCTAAATCTGGCGCTCAGCGCCAAGCGCGCCATGTGCTCCTCACGTGTGCGCTGAGCGAATATAAACTGTTCTTTAAATAAAACCCCAGAGCCATAATGAGAGCTCAACACTCAATAAAAGACAAAAAGGTTGTCAGAACCCAAACTAATGCTTAGCATTGTTAAATGAAAAGGGACTGAGCCTAATTAAATGTCCAACATTTTAACTGAATGGGCCGAGTCCAAGTTGGCCACAGATCTATAATTGAGCTCATATGCTCATAAATCTTTGGTCTTAGTCCCAAACCTGACTATAGATCTCCCAACCAATATTGGTTCAAGGGTACATCTCTTCATATCTCTGATACAGTCGTTGTAATCCTTCAACGTCTTCAGAGAGGTGGATGTTCCCCTCCGAAAAACGGCGCGACAGACGTCTTGCCTGAGATTCGGGGCAGATGCTAATTGGTGCTATCCGTCCACCTCTCCGAAAATGCCAAGTTGATTTATGGCACCGTGTATCGAAGGTTTAAACGGATGCGTCCGATGTAGCAGACTTCGTCAGATTCCCCCTCGCTTGAGGGGGTTTTTATTGTGGGGACGCTCTTCCCTGCAGGCGCAAGCCCCTGCAGTTAATTACGCTACCGCATTGCGGTAACAACTTTCTCCTTCTCCAGATGGTCACTTCGTGTCGTGTGTGTTTGTTTTGTCTGTGGTTGCCCGTGGATTGTATACGGAGACTAAGTTATGTTGTCGCCCGTAGGGCGTGGACTAGTCCAAATCCGTATCTTTCTTAGATTTGGGTTTGGGTGGTTGAGTTTAAGGATACGTTAGCCTCATTTGAGACTAAGAGCGACTTAAACGTTAGTTAAGAACACGTTAGTCTAGTTTTAGACTAAGATCGACTTAACGGGATCGTTTAGATCCTACAAGAGAGCAATTGGGGGCCCTGTTATTTAGTTTAATGACATTGCGGTCGATAAGTAGTTTAGGGACATTGCGGTCCAATGTTAGTTTTAAGACGTTGCGGTCAAGGTTAAGGACATCATAGTCCGTGGATTTAAGGACTCCACAGTCCGGCGTTAGTTTTAAGACATCACAGTCAAGGTTAAGGACATCCTAGTCCGTTGTTAGTTTTAAGACATCCCGGTCAAGGTTAAGGACGTCATAGTCCATGAGTTTAAGGACCCCACAGTCCGTTGTTAGTTTTAAGACATCCCGGTCAAGGTTAAGGACATCATAGTCCGTGAGTTTAAGGACTCCACAGTCCGGCGTTAGTTTTAAGACATCACGGTCAAGGTTAAGGACATCATAGTCTATGAGTTTAAGGACCCCACAGTCCGTTGTTAGTTTTAAGACATCCCGGTCAAGGTTAAGGACATCATAGTCCGTTGTTAGTTTTAAGACATCCCGGTCAAGGTTAAGGACGTCATAGTCCATGAGTTTAAGGACCCCACGGTCCGTGAAATGTATGGTTGTTGGGACCCGTCATCTCTTTGAAGACGTTGAGGAATTACAACGACAAATATCAAAGGAGTGAAGAGATGTACCCTTGAATCAAGGTAGATTAAGTGATCTGTAGCCCAATTTGGGACCAAGACCAATTAATTATATTATGAGCCCATTGGCTCAGTTAAGTCTGAATTGAGGACTTATGGCCTTCTTGGGCTAAGTCCAATCAAGTTTGGAATATTGGCCCTCTGTTGGTCCATTGAAAGGGAGGCTTTGCCTCTGAAAAATCGGCCAACTTGGCTAAGAGTAGTGTTAAACACTAAACATCAAAAGTGTTAAACACTAAAGATAGAATTCTCAAACTAGTGTTAAGCACTAAGAGTACAATCAGTGTTAAACACTGGAAATATAGTTCTCGATTTAGTATCAAACATTAGAAAATAACAGTGTTAAACACTGCAAATAGGGTTTTCAAATTAGTGTTAAACACTAAGAAAAATCAGTGTTAAACACTGGGAACAAAGGTCTCGAATTAGTGTCAAACACTAAAGGAAGAGGGGTCACGTGTGGACACGTGAGAGCGCCCAGATTTCCCTTATTTTGCTCTGCAAAAAGTGTTGAATACTTTTTATGTGTTATTTTGGAGCATTACGTGCTGACACGTGACGGGGATTTGTATGCTGATTGTTAAAGATTTTGCCGAAGGGGTCACGTGGGGACACGTGAGAGCGCCCAGAGCCCCTATTTCTTTTGCTTTTTCTCTTTTTGTTTCAGGGGTCACGTGGAGCACGCGAGGCATTACCTCTGAGTTCTTTTTTCGTGGATCTTTATAGGGGACACGTGACCCTGGTTTTTTTTTTTTTTGCCTGTTTAAAGATCTGTTTATCTTTTTAAGAATTAAATTCTTAATAGGGTTAAACCCTAGCTAGAGGAATTAAATTCTTATTTTCTTTGGAAGAGTTATATTCTTAGATAGGGTTAAACCCTAATTTTCCTTCTGTGGGAATTAAATTCAAGTTCTGGCATAGGGTGAAACCCTAATTTCATTTTAAGAGGAATTAAATTCCTGTGAGCTTGAGAGAATTAAATTCTCAATTAGGGTTAAACCCTAGTTCTGTCCATCTTGAAGGAATTAAATTCCTATGATTTTTGGAGAATTGAATTCTCACGTAGGGTTAAACCCTAGTTTTATCTTGGAGGAATTAAATTCCTATACTCTGTGGGAATTAAATTCTCAAAACTCAATTCCTCCTCTATATTTTAGACCTGCATGGCAGGATCTCGACCCGATGAGAATTAAATTCTTAACCTATGGGGAGATGTGCACTTTGCAGGTCTTCCACCAAAGAAAGAACTAAGTTCTTCTTTTATTTTATATAAGAGTTAAACTCTTAGATTGAGAAATAAATTCTCTTTTTGAAGCTTTTATCCCCTTTCTTTTCTTACCTAGGGTTTTTCTTTGTAGAGGATCAAATTCTCCTTTCTTTTCTCTCTGAATTTTCAAGATTCCAAAGCTCTATATCCCCCCAAAACTCTCTATTGCTCCTATTTATAGGAGAAGGAAAAGAATCAATCTGTTGAGTAAATCTTTCATTGAAAGATTTGATTTGTTTTCATCATTAAATCCGGGCCTTTAGATTATTAGGTGAATTTTATTCACCGTTGGATTTTAAATCCAAAGATATTCCTTTTGTTATTTCGGTGAGATTTAGGGGAAATCTTTCCTTGTCCAAGATTTTTCCATAAATTGGTGATATTTAATCACCCTGGGATTCTCAATCCAGCGGTTCTTCATAATTCTTCTCAATTTTGGAAAGATTTAAAAGATCTTTTTTTCATAATTTAATTCTGTTGAACAGTAAGGCTTTTAAAGCCAGTCACGTGTGGCCACGTGACCTTTGGTCACGTGTGAGCACGTGACCCCCGGTCACGTGTGAGCACGTGACCCCCTGACTGGACTCCTCTTCTGCGTTCTGTTCTTTGCCGCTGCTTTAACCATCACGTGCCAACACGTGACCACTGGTCGCGTGTGAGCACGTGATGCCTCTTCTGAAGCTTTTTCCTGATTTTTAATCAGGGAACAGTGGAGGGTCCCAATAACCAATAACTTTTGGTGTATCCCCAAACGGTTAAACCAAAACCAGACTACGATGTCTTTAAACCAAACTATGATGTTTTTAAACCTTACAGACTACGATGTCTTTAAACCAGACTACGATGTCTTTAAACCAGACTGTGGTGTCTTTAAACTTTACAGACTATGATGTCTCTAAACTCTATGGACTATGATGTCCTTAAACTTATGGGCCGCAATGTCCCTAAACTAAAACAATAGAGTCCAAATGCTCTTTTGTTGGATCTAAATGATCCTGTTGAGTAGATCTTAGTCTAAAATTAGACTAACGTATCCTCAACAAACGTTTAAGTTGATCTTAGTCTCAAATGAGATTAACGGTCCTTAAACCCAATTAAAAACCAAATCTAAGAAAATACGGATTTGGACTAATCCACGCCCTACGGGCGACAACATAAATTAGTCTCCATATACAATCCACGGGCAACCAAAAATAAAACAAACACACACGACACGAAGTGACCATATGGAGAAGGAGAAAGTAGTTACCGTGATGCGATAGCGTAATTAACTGCAGGGGCTTGCGCCTGCAGGGAAGAGCGTTCCCACAATCAAAAACCCCTCACAATGAGGGGGAATCTGACGAAGTCTGCTACATCGGCCGCATCCGTCTAAACCTCCGATGCACGGTGCCATAAATCAACTTGGCATCTTCGGAGAGGTGGAAGGATAAAACCAAATAGCATCTGCCCCCAAATTCAGGCAAGACGACCCTACGCGGTTTTGTCTCGCGTCTTTCGGCGGCGAACACCACCCTCATTGGAAGGAGTGCACAACGTGTTCCACATATTCCAACTACGATGATATGTGAGCGACCCCAGCCACATACTCGATCACTCAGAGCTCATAGTACAAACTGATTTAACCTGCGAGCAACAACCAGTTGAGATCCTAGACCGAAAGGTGAAGACATTACGGAACAAGGAAGTAAATTTGGTCCGAGTGATGTAGAGAAAGGATTCGCCAAGAGAATCAACATGGGAACGAGAAGAAGACATGCGTGCAAGATACCCTTATCTATTTGAAAATTAGTCCATATGTAATTGTAAATTTTGAGAACGAAATTTTTATAAAGAGGGTAGAATGTAACGATACTGAAATCTCTGTACAGAAATTTTCCTGTTAATATACAAGAAAAGAGTATTACAGTCTGAGTTTGAGTTATAAATTACTTTTGCTAAATAAAAACAAGAAGCCACTTGTAGCTCACTGGTAAAACCTTTGCACTGCTGTGACGTAGCCTGTGTATTCGATTTCCATCAGACACAATTATTTTTCTGATTTTTCTTTTTAACTTTTTTGAAGCCTAAAAGGTTGCATGTGCAATACACAGGGAAATGAAAAGTTCAGAAAAATAAAACATGTGCAAAATGGTGTAAACACTGAATAAATCATGTAGCACAAATCTCGAGGCATTTGCCTCAGAATCGACCGGCGGATATGCCCAATAGGCCGGCGGGGACGGTTCAGATGGGTCCATTTTGATCCGTGCCTTGCACACTCGTCTCTTCAGCTCCTATTAACTCCTCTGCACTGTTTGATTTTCCTGAAATCAAACAGAGACATTTCATTTCACCAATTAACATCATTTTAATGCTTTTAATCCAAAATTTTAATTCTCAAACCCTAATTCTCCACTATAAATACTACCTTATACTTTGGCTCAGCACCATTCTGAAAATTCTAGCAAAAACTCTCTCAAAAAGTTTCTAAGTGCAAGTGGAGTAAAATGGAGTTAGCGAGTAAGCTTCTTTCGTCGAAGATCGAAGCCAATTCCAGAGCTTCCGCGACACCACGAAGTTCATCCCCTCTTTCTTAATCTCTTCTTGATATATTCAAACCGTAAGTCTCTCCCAACTCTCCTCATTTTCATCGAAATTCATCTTTAAATTTTATATCGGTAAAGTGGAGTTATTACCGATACTCTTTTCTAAACCCTACAAACTCCCTTTTTTCTTTATGTATTAATCAAACTAATTTTACCACATTACTTATAACCTTAAATACCAATATTTAGAATCAAGTTTAACCAAGAACCTCATTTGAAACAACCATAATTGAACTTTTTCATTAAAATACCTTGAACTTTATTATCACCTCTTTTCGATTTTGTTAAAACTATATGTTTAGGAAAAACTTCACGGGGTAATGACCTACCCCACACGTACACTTTGGTTTCACAGTACGATGCCTATTTATATGTAATTTTGTTTCGAAAAATAATCTTTACAATAAAATACCACATACTTTAAAACCGGGTTTCTTTTAAAGCAGTATTTCTATTCCTTTGCAATTATGCATTTACAACCCTTGTTAGGGAATCCGCTAATGGATGGTGCGGATTATCGCACATCTTGGAGATAGTAGAGCGAGATGCAGCACTCCTCGCGGAGTATTCGATCTCGAAAGGATATAAAATACGTTTTTTAAGAAATGCGAATTTTCTAAATAAAACTAATTTTCTAAAAATTAAAAATTATATAAAATTAAAAATCCATATTTTCATTATATTATAAAACTATATTTTTATAACATTGAAATATTAAAAGAAAATGTCAATCAAATACCATCAAGTTACTAAAAAGAACTAGTTTTCAATAAAATACCATAAACTTTTAAAAACTAGGTATTTATCATTAAAATGCCTCAATAATCAAAACATATTCTCATGAAAACCCTAAGTAATACAAATCACCCTCGAGCTTTTATTTTTAATTTATATTAAAATATTTTTCATAAAACACCCTCGAGATATACAAAACAACATTTTAAGGATTCTAGTAAATATGGGTTTAAGCGGGATCAATTCTCTTGAGCCCCAGGAAGCCGGAGAAAGTGAGTGCTTGCATATTCAGGTTAGACAACTTAACGGAGTTATCAATGGCAATTGTATTGGAAAAGGAAACAAATCCTGCCGTCCATGTGCAGCAGTTGCCGATGACTCTCGAACCTAAGAATTCAAGAGTTAAATCAGTTTACAAGTGTCTGACTCAGTCTGAGTCCAACCTCAAATCTGAATCCAAAATCAAACACGAATACTTGATCATGAACATGAATACTCGAATTCAAATATCAAATTCAAACATGTAAACTTGACTTGACTTGACTTGACTGAACCATGGTTATAACTTGACATGACTACTTGAATATATGATTACATCCTGAATATGAACCTGAACATTTTGTATCCATGGTTTCGACCAAGACTTGTAAACATAATCTATACAATACATTACGCGGGGATAAAGGGGTAGATTGGTACGGGACGTATATCGTGGCACGAGAGGTCACTTAAAAGACACCTGCATGGATTCACGTGTCGTTGTCCCGTGGGTTATGACGGGGCCTTTTACTACATGTTACCATAGTCCACAGGGTAAGATGGACTCCTTTCGTATACATAATATCTTCCTTATCAAATTACAAACAACCACGTTAGAATAACTATCATATACCAGTACTCGGTCATATGCTTTACCTGTTCATTTCACTTTATATACTATCTTCTTTTTCTTCTTTTGAGACTTACCGAGCGTTAGTTCGCTGACGACATTCCTTTTTGTTTCTTTCTTTGGAATGTTCGTCAGGAGGACCGGACTCTGAGGAGATATAGCAGAGCCAGGAGGGCTTGGACCAGCTTATCGCTCTGTCTGACTACTAGTTCATCTGCACTTACTTTCAGTATACTATTGTTTAGGCATTTGCTTTTGATTATTGTATCTTTTAGTTCAAATAGTTGATAAAGTTGATGTTTCATTTTATTCTCTTGTCATTCTTGTTCATTTTTATATATTGCTTAATTACACTTAACGTATTTATTTCATACTAAATACGTTGCGGCCTGCCACGTCACCGTTTCCGTCTACTGCGAAGCGGGGCGTGACAACTTACGAGTACCATCAGTAGCGCCCCACTCTCATTCCGACCTATTTATGGGTTGGGTTGAGAGTGGTCTGCTTGGACTTCTCCGTTCATCTTGGTGCCAAGAACTCTTTGCAGTGGATTGTCCGGGAACGAGATGGCGTTTGACGGTTGTGTCTCTGCGATCTTCGAGCCCACACGGCGTCCATCATGCGCCTTAATTTTCGCGCATATCCTCGATGACGTCAGCGGATCGCTGAAAGGACAGTGCCATCATGATGAATTCGTTTCATTTGCTCGGGTCGTTGACGGGTCGACCGTCGATCTCGTGCCACGCAGCGGCATCTGGAGCATAGATGTGAGATGTCTCTTCAGCCGATTAGATCCGCAAGAGAGGAAGGCGTCCAATGGTTCGCCGCCGCGTGGCGTCATATGGATCGTTGGGCGTGAAGCTTCGTTTTGGTAGGAGAGAATCTGGGCCGCAGGATGGCCTTCGCTGAGAGTATAAATAAGGATGGTCTATCCACAGGAAACACCTTTGCAAACTTTCTCTCCTGCTTTTTTTGGATTGCTCGGCGCTCCTAAATTTAGGTCAGCTTTGCAGTTCAAAACCTTTTTCAGCTCTCCCCTCCTTTGAACAGGTCAGATGTCTTCCTCTGATCTCTTAGTTGACGTAATTAGGGTAGAGTCCGGTGATGATGCCTCGTCCTCTGACACCGAGTCTAGTGAGTCTTCCTCATCTTCTGAAAGCCGAGGAAGCTCCTCTTCTTCTTTGTCGGGTTCGCCCTTAAAGGGTGGCGATTCCTTCCCCCCCCCCCTCGAGGAGCCAAGAAGGCCTCTAAGGTACGCATCGAGAACGCTCGTGACGTTGCCTCGGTGTTGAACAAGTTGGGCGAGCTTTCCGACATACGAGCTCGCTTCCACATTCTCTCTTACTACTCGCTTCGTTTGGCCAGGGAGGGTATACGGGTAGACCAGGTACAGAATAATGAGATTGCCCTGTACTTGGAAGCGTTTCGAGCAGGGATGTGTCTTCCCTTTTCGTCTGAGGTTTGTGCAGCCCTTCATTGTTTCCAACTTGCCCTGGGCCAGCTAGCGCCAAATTCATGGAGGATTCTCCTCAGGTTCCTGGTCCGACTCAAAATCGATCGAATCCCCTTTAGCCTAGGGCTGCTCTTGGCCTTCCTATACTACAAGAACCATCCGAACACCCACAATGACGAGCCGAGTTGGGTATATTTTTCCTTTAAGAAACACTAGAGTAGGAAGGCCGGGTCAGAGGTAGTGGTCATCCCTTCTTCCATCCACGAGTAGAAGGAGAAGTTTATCTTCATCGGTCCTCCAAAGGGAGAAGACTGGCCTGTGCCCACCGAATGGCATAGGACGGATTGCCCGAAGGACAAGGTGCCAAATACAATGGAGGCAGGGATTGTGTCCCGGTAGTATTCGATCCAGCGCTCTAACGCCTTGCTTTCTGAGCAGGCCCTGAGCTGGACGGGACTCAGTCCCGTGCGCTTCCAAGGTAAGTTAAGTCACAGTCGCTCAATTTAGACTTGATATATTTTGTCGCTTTCGTTGCTAACCCTCTCTTGTTTCTTCCCGCAGAGCCCCTGGATTGGTCAAAGATTATGGTTGCCTTGGCCGTCAAGACACAGGGGAGGAAGGGTGGCAGCGCCGGCTTGTCCAAGCCCGCACCGAGCGAAACGTCTCGCCAGGAGCCCTCTGCGAAGACTGTCGTCCCCCACTAGTCCCCGAGGAGCGCCGGGGAAGTGGGCCGAAACAAGCCCGGGATCAGATTCTTCGTGTGAGGTCGGAGGCGCCTTCCTCTGCCGAGCCTCCGGCCAAAAGGCATAAGAAGGTGGTTTCCCGGCCGGAGTCGGCCGGGGTACATATTCAGGAAGGCGATCTTCACCTCGAGGTGCCGTCAGGACTGTCAATGGCCGACAGCCTCTTGGCAGATATGGAGAAAGCGACGGGGGCCAAAATATCTCGGGACACCATGAAAGCCCAGGTCACCACGATAGCCCAGGAGGCCGTCCAGGTTAATGAGCTCTCCATAAATTTCTTTCAAGTAATTTTTCCCATGTTCGGTTCCTGATGGATATTCTTTGCTTCCTTTTGCAGGTTCGCCATCACCGCGCCCTCTTGGCCGCCATGGAGGTTGAAGAGGTTGTCCCGGGGATGAAAGGTGCAGGGAGACCTCTTCGCGCGAGACAGAAATCCTCACCAGGTTGAAGGAGGTCGAGGAAAACGTCGTCTCCTTCAAGTCCCGGTTTGTCTCAGAGGAGCTGAAGGCCGGAGAGCTGATAGAGTCCAACCGGACCCTGACCGAGTTTAACCGGGCCCTCCAGGCCCAGGTCGATGAAATCAATGAGCTCTTCTACGCGATGAAAAACCAGAGAGACTCGTCTGAGAAGAATGCCTAGGTGGCCAAGGAAGCAGCGAAGCAGGCCGCGGAGAGGGCGGAGAAGGCTGTGGAGGACTATAAATCGTCCGTCCAATTCTATCTTGATCTTGCCGATTTTGCGTCCATTGGGTGGTATAATGCCCTTTGACGCTATCAAGGAGATTATGCCCGGGCTCGATGATAAGGAGCTCCACTCGCGGTATCTTCTTCCCGGGGGAAGCTCGGCCGCCATCGAGACTGCTTATGCTCCTCCTTCGTACTCCACTAAGGCCGTGGCCCCGGAGGTCGTCCTGGTCGCTCCCGAGCAGGCTCAGGAGATCGGCGACGACGATTGGTGAGCGGGTCATTATGAGGAGAAGCCCTAAAGCCCCCGCCCTCTTTGCTTTCCATTTTGTCTTCTTTTGTAAGCCTCCGGGCAATTTTATAAAGCTGAGGAGCTCAAAATGTCTCGTACACCAATTTTGAAATTAATGAAGTATTTTTGCTCATCTGTAGTGCATATAACCTTTTTGCTCATCTGTAATGTGTTTACTTGAAAATTTCATTTCTGTTTTCCAAGTGCAAATAGACCGATGCCCCATCTTCATCCCGGAGACGAGGTAATATGAATAGAACGAACATTAGGTCAGAGCGCCTGTTCAGTCGAAAATATCGCACATTTGATATAACATTTTCCTTACTTTTCTTAAATATTTAAAGGTGTTTATTATAAATATGAAACATATGAGGGTTTATCTGTAAAATATCTATTGTCATATATTTATATATTATAATTAATATTATGAACGAAAATATATGCATATAATATTTTAGTAATTTAAATATGCATATCATATCAAATATCCCTAATCAATATTCTTAAAATATAATATCATATAAAATGGTTAGGATAATATCTCAAAAAACACCAAATATTACTAACACTTTGATTTGAGATATTGTGCAGATATTAGCCCAGGTCTGGAATCAAGGATATCCGGGTTAAATCAAGATGTCGGAATTGAATCTGCCAAAATATTGAAGCAAATCACGAGATCTAGCAACGGTAGAGACCCATAGTATTATTTTCATAATCTAGATATCTAGGAGATCTCCAAATATCAACACAAAATACCAGAAAAAAATCCCAAACCCTAACTCCACCAAACCGCGGCGGAAGGGCGACCAAATAGGGGTAAACGCGGCGGATCCGCGGCGCTTTGGTGGCCGTACAATGTGAGATTTCAAGATCATGATCTTAACAGCATATCTTAACCTATGGAATGTAGGGTTTCTGGTTTTGGGACTACATAAAGGACCGAGAGCCTCACTTGGAAAAGCATCAAACCAAAGAGATCACGAAGTCCAAGTCGACTCATGCATCCAGGTTGATCAATCAGCTGTTCATCTACCTCCTTCTAAATAGATCAAGAAGCAAACTAGAGTTTTGTACTCCATTTTCTAAAGGATCAAAAAGTGTAATTGATTTAGCTGATTAATAAAGGTAGCTGTTTTATTTTTATCGCATTTAATTTCTGCATTATAATTTCCTTCTTTATCCTTTCTTCTTCTATCTCCATCATGCACAAGTAATTCTCCGCTTAATAGGATTCGTAAGATTAGGGTAGAACAATGGATGAGAAAATATTTTAACTTCTTTTACGCCTTATGAAATTTATAAACTTTACCAAAAGAATCGTTAACATCCTTATCGGGCGCACTATTAATTTATTGATAGTCTTGACCGCTATTTGAGATCAGATTAACAATTGTTTTGTTAAAAACTAGACATGAATAGAGATCAATGAAGAAACAAGGGTCAATAGTGGGGAAGCCCTAGTTTCTTCCAAGAACCCTAATTCTCATTCATCACTATCAATCTAGTTTTAAATCTATCAATAGATAAAAGGAGTAATTTTTATTAGTCATCCATGACTGCTAAATCCTAACGAACCCTACAAGTCTCTTCTTATATATTCTATATCCATATTTAAACGTAGATCTAGAATTTATTCTTCCCTATTCTTTTATCTAATCAACTCGTCTAAAGCAAGATTAAAAGTTCCACGCATCCCTGAGGACAACCCATACTCATCTCGTTTAGCTACACGGGAAACCGTTATTGATTGTGGTTACTACACACACTCTTTCAAAAAGAATCAATCAGCGCCCTCAGAGACGAGGTACTGCGGGCGGAGCGACAGTGGAAAACTCAGGATAAACTTTTTCCAGTTTATATAGCCCGATATCCTCTTGGAAGCTCTAGAAACTCTGCCTAGCTCGGTTATACCCCCTCGTCCCCCGGAGACGAAGTTATTCGAGTGGAACGAGAATCGGATCAGTTGTCGATTGTAGACGAGTTTTCTTTACTTGGATTACACAGGAGTCTGCCTACTTCAAGTATGGGTGCTGGGTAAGAATCTACCCGCCGGTCTCATATGAGGTCTTAAGATCCACTATTCAGGAATCTACTCGCTGTGAATAGTTGTGCCTTGGGGCTGAGCAGAAATCTACCCACATGAGGACTTGGGATTCACGGTTTAGGCCGGACAGGATTCTACTCGCTATGAATTAGCTGGACAGTAAGCTACCCAACGGTTTCGTGAAAGGGCTTCAAATCCACAGTTCGAGCCGAGCAGGATTCTGCTCGCTATGGATGGGTGAATCTCGACGGCGAGCAAGAATCTATCCGCATGAGAACTTGAGATTCACAGTTTAGGCCGAGAAGAAATCTGCTAGCTCTAAATGGGTATGCTTTGGGGGTAAGCAGGAATCTACTCGCATGAGAACTTGGGATTCACAGTTTAGGCCAAACAGAAATCTACTCGCTGTGAATTGGCTGGATAGAAAGTTACCCACGGTAAACCGTGTGGCGAGGGAGGTCGGATTGTCGTGAAGTGGACATTTGTACTTCCCTGATTCCGGAGGCCACGTGATGAGGCCACGTGACGGCTGGCGGGTATCTTGGAATCTATGCGTATCTTCTGGCGGAGTCATCTAGTCAGCCCCGATCCACGTGAAAGGGAGGCAGCTAATGGCCGGAAGTCCCGTGGCCGGAAGCCGCGTGGCGACGCCTCATCCGCTGGCGGATGAGGTGCCCTGTAATCCGCCCCTTGGCAGGTTGGTAGGTTAAGCATTTTTCTAACAAATTTACACAGTATACAAGCATCCATAAATGGACTGATGTAGCTCCCGAAACTTTATACCTCTTTTTCAAGTTGACAAACTCATCCATGAACTCAACTTAACATAAAATGAGATGGATTCTCGACAAAGGCAACACAAATTGATAACACAAGAAAAAGAGATTAGCTCTTACAGGGCAGCACATCGCACGCCTCACTAAATATAATTTACAAATCAAATCCCAAATCCATAGAAATAATTCAATAGGTCTTGGTTCAAAATCCCTACAAACTAAAGAAATGAAGGATAAAAAAAGAAATACCACAATTGGTACTACTCATCCTTCACTTCCTGAAAACTTAGAATTTTTTTTTTAAAAACTTAACAAACTGAAACTAGCCCATTAATGGTCTTAATGAACATGTTCTCTTCACAAGGAATGGTGAGTCCCATATCATGATTGAACCCAAACTCTTCCTCCGCCTTTCTCAATAGAGTTTGGAACTCAGGATGGCTCAAGAATGAGATGGGCACAATGAATCTGCTCCTGTTCTCACCCACATACACCGCAAAATGGCCCTTGGGCACATCCAAAGGCAGCTCATCACCACCCACATTGTTATTATGTTTGCCAAGGCTTGAACACCTCTTCAGTATCTGCTTCAGCACAGCTCCTTGCACAATCTTGTTGGACTTCTTGATCAAAGCCATTTGTAAATGGGTGGAAAGAGTTTGAAATTTTGGAGAGAAGTTTTGGGTTTTGAGTGGTGGATGAGTTTGTGTAGGGTGAGGGTGGGTATATATTGGGGCGAGTGAGGGGGTGGACAAAGATCATGTGAGTGTTTTGGGGTTGGAAATGACAAGTTAAGGACAAGCTTGGCCCACTGTTTTTAATCCACAGTTAGTTTTTAATTCACAGTTAAGAGATGGGATTGTGCTTTTGTTGATTTGTGGTCCAGTCTTGTCTTGTTTTGTGAAGAGCACTGTTTGTTTTTTTTTTTAATAAATTGAAATAAATAAATAAATAAAATTTATCCCAAACATCAGTTATACCCATGAAGGGACCTGCTAGCAAGACACTTGTTCAGACTTTTCAAAACCATAGAAGAGATTGATTATTTCTCTTCGAGGAAAGCACTAATTTTTTATTATAATAAATTGAAATAAATAGCTTAAACTTATCCCTAACAACAGTTATTATACCCAACAAGCAAGGGACCTGCTAGCAAGACATTTGTTCAGACTTTTCAAAACCACAGAACATGTTGATTATTTATGTCCGAGCAATCCTTGTTGTTATAAAGAAAACTCCAATTTGAGGAAACGGGTATTGCAAGGACCATGCAGGCCCTAACAGCAGTGGTCTCTCATATGGGCTGATCGATCCTCCAAATTGTGTGCGGGCCGGGCTTAATCGACAAGCAAATTGAGTGAGAGAGCGAAGGGTAAACCCCCTTCGTGAAGGAACGCACGAGGAACCCAATGGCCTCCTGATGGAGATCGGCATCTCTCTCAGATGTTGTCCTCCGTCGATTTTGTGGCCAGCGGAACTGAACGGTTGAGATTCGTTGGGAAAGGTTGAACGTGTGGATCTCAATGGGCTTGTTGGTTGATGGGGACACCGAGCTACCTGCAAAGAAGTCCCGGTGTGGGAGACCACCGTAGGACCTTTCGGCGATTAAGTAAGTAGCGGCGTACTAGATTGAGTTCGCGTTACCTGATCGTTTGGAGGAGGGGTTTATATAGGGGTCGTCTAAGGGCGTGCTGATGCGAGATTCTCGTCGTCCGTTTCACCCATGTGTAACGCCCACATTGATGGCGAGATACACTCATTAATGGCGAGATACGCTGGCGTGAGATGCAGGACATGGAGCGGTGGAGATCTCGTCGTGGCGAGATACACGGAGCCGTTACGAGAACGCCCGTGTTTCATGCTCCCGGCCAAACAGAGACGCTAAGTAAGCTCGACTATAGGATAGCTCGGAGACGAGTAAAGAAGCCGAGAAAGCTCAATTTTATGATTGCTCAGAGACGAGCTATTGGCTGGTGGTTAGGCGAATAAGGAACGTACTCAGGAGAGGCCCCCAAAAGGTCGGGTGCTATCTCGAAGACGAGAAGCCGAGGAATGTCCCCATTGCATCAGACCTATTCCAGCTCTATAGCTTCCAGAAATCTAGTAGGCTTACATGAACGACACGTCATCTATTTCGTGTCGTGATGTGGGGCATCCCCGCTTATGAGTATCATCACCTCTCCCAAAGTACTACCAGCTCCCCGTTTGCTCAAGACGGAATGGAGTAAGGAGCTTGGGATGTCGATCCCTCTTGATTGACAACTATGGGAGAAACCCATTTTCTTTGAAAGAAAATATTTAAGTGTAACGAAATGTTCCGTTGTTTCGCAAAGCATCTGGATTATCGGTAATCTTCCATTCTCGTCGTCGAGAGACTATAAGAACTATAGCATGCCAGAAACAGGGAGTTGAGGTGGCGAGACCTGTACCCTGAAATCATGTACATATGTGAATTAACCTGTGGCATGGCCCGTGCCTTTTTCCTTTGCTATGTTACTTGGTTCAACTCCATTTGTGAACTTTCAGTGGGGTCCGCTGGCTACTTTGCAGTTAGACCCCAATGACTCATGTGAAAGACTACTGTGGTTTGGTTCTGCATGTCCCGTTTCCTCGTCCAATTTAACTCAAGAACTTGCTTTTTGTGTAGTTTATATAGAAGTTGAGTTCGTTGAGCAAAGATGGGGAAAGAACGAAAAAGTAGGATATAAATGCTATGCGGAGTAACCTGATGTTTTCTGCATTTATTTTTTTATTTTTTGGAACTTTGAAAAAGAAATAATTTTTTAGTCAAGTGTACAATGGGGATACTTGAATGTCTGCACTCTCTTTTTGGCTTGTTTGAACACAAGTCTCCAAATATTTTGTACAGTTAGTAATGTTCTTACAGCAACAGTTTCAATTTTCAAGTAACAAGCAGACATGCTTTTGCTTTTCTTGAGGTAGTTTTCAGTAAAAATATTTATGTTTCTTTGTGCATCTTGTGATCTTTCTATGTAATGAATGAGCATGCTGTGCATTTCACAGGAGTCTTGCGGAGGCCATGTGCTCTTTTGCTGTGGACTCTGCTGCTTCGTTTGACTGGAGAGTGCCCTTCGATAAAAAGTCTTTTCAACATAAAGGATGACATTAATCTTATGTTAACACAAAAACCCAAGTGCATATAGTCTCTAATATCCAAGCAGTCCTTGTATGTTGACTGTATTGCCTATTAACCAACCCTGTAGCTCTACCGCTTATTAAATGCTGAGTGAGATTTTTATAAAATCGGAATAAATTTTATCAAATATCGATTTCAGCATTTTTTGGATAAATATCATAAAAACTAAATGCAAAAATCAACTCAGATGCAAAAATAGACAAAATTATAGGTTTTTTATTTTTATTTTACTTTTTATATTTTTGTAGCTTTCAATTCATATGATAATAAAATATGTTGCAAAAATTTTAAACCCAAAGTTGTGGTATTCCATTTATTAACGTTATACTACATTTATGGTATATATTTTATACACCATGGAGTAATGGTGAAAGTTCGTGGTAACAAATAATGATCCATGGTGTTTATTTGAAAATCCTTGAAAGTTCATGGTATTTTAATGAAAACCGAGTTGAATTTTGGGAAATGGCACAACCATAATTACAAGGAAGTTATGCCATGTGATGCTGGCAAGATTCTAGGCCATAGATTGCTATAATTGCCCTCAAGATTTAGGCACATCCACAAGTTTACTAATATAGCCCAAATCTCCACAATACTTGATGCGGATGGCAAAATGGGAATCCAAAAGTTTTGCCCATAACTAAATTTACATGTTTGCCCATACCACCAAACTATATTCTGCAAAATACTAACAAAGTCCAAATTTGATTGAAGAGAGAATAGTCAAAACCAAGAGGTAAGATTGGAAATCTCAAAATTTCACACCTTCATTCCTCATTAGAGTATAAAGATTGATTTCTCTTAATTAATAATAGATGGTAACCCGGTGCAAGCCGGTTTTAACTCAAATCCCTACCTCAACTGCAATGAGATTTAACTGCTGGACTAGCATGATTTCATTGTTGTTTCCTAGTTTGCTTCGGTCCACCTACCACTTAAACTCATTATAATTGGACGATATACTAATGAGCTCAGTGTATGACACTTCCCTTCATAGGGCGAGTGCGGGTTAGATCCCTGAGAGGGGAAGTGGCTATAATTTAACGATTTCTGGGAAAATTCGTGGGTTCGTTAGGTTCGTGTGTATTGTGTGTGTGGATTAGACTTACGGATCAGTTCAAAAAAAATTTGGAAAATATAATTGTCCAAACAAGTAAAAAAATTGAAAATATAATTTTCCAAACAAGTAAAACTCTATAAAAAAAAATCAGATGGAATTAATATCACATAAGCAATAATGTAAATGATGAATCAAGTGGAAAATATTTGGGTAAATTAATGAAAAAGTCTGGTCCCTTTAAAAACTTGTGAGAAAATCCTTAAGATTTTTCAACCAGTAGAAAACCCCCTAGACTCATAGAGAATTCCCTCAAATAGGTAAGGCCATTTGTATTTTAGTATATCTCAGAATTGCCCTTACTGACCCATATCTCCAGTACAATGACAGCTGTCAATTTCTTTGACAATTAAAGAATCAAATATTACACAGAGGAGTTGCATGTAACATCCGGGGGTTGACTGTAATTTCTATCATGTGTTGATTTTTGCTTAAAAGACTAAGCATTAAATTTCTATTTTCTTTCCAAATTCACTAACTTTCCCACCAAAAACCCAACTGACATATAAGACATATCAGAACTAGAATTATTCCTTTCATTTTCTCCATTATCCATTATAATCTTCTATCATTCACTCAACTTTCATTTACCATCCCCACCAACTAAATCTTTATTTACTATCTTGTTCATTGATGATGGCCCAAACTTGGACATTAATGTGTTTTGTGAGTGGATCCAATGGTAAAGGTATGGTTTTGACCATCTCAGAGGCAACAACATGATTTGAATTTAAAGGAACTATCTCGTTTTGACTTGTTATACCGGTTGATAAGTTAAAACTTGCATATAAAATGAAGAAATATGGAGATCATGCGGTTAGAATGATGACTAAAGATAATTATATAAATATGGTCTGTATCCACCAAGAGATAAACGAGAAGGTCATCCATATGCAAGTCTCTGTTGATACTTAAGCCATTATGAGTAGATTTGGTCTTTATTTGACTTTATTTTTATTTAGAAAAATATTCAAGGAAGTTGCATGTAATATCTAAGAAGTTGCATATAACATCTATGCAGTTGCCTGTAACATCTAAAATATTGTCTGTAATATCTAGACAGTTGTCTGTAACATCTAAGCAGTTGCATGCAACTTCTAAGCAGTTACCTGTAATATCTATAAAAGTTCTCTGTAACATCTAATCAATTGCCTATAACATCTAAAAAGTTGCATGTAACATCTAGACAGTTGTCTAAAACATATAAAAAAGTCGTCAATAACATCTAAAATGGTTGCATTTAATATCTAAACAGTTGTATGTAACATTTAACCAGTTGCATGTAATTTCTAAGCTGTTGCATACCCTAACATCTAAGAATAGTTACATGTAATATCTACATAGATACAACTAATAATAAGTTAATATAAGAGTTTTCTATGTAATAGTCAACACGCATCATCGTCTTCCACTCCAGCAATTGCGTATGACCGAGTACATGACTAGGAGTCAAGCTTACAACCGGCGCGGCAAGATGATCCAATAATAAGGAACAATATCTCGGTTGCGTGGCATGGCGCAATTGAGGGTACGTCTCAAATATTCAAGAGTTCTTATAAAGTTAAGAAGGCTCTTTGCCAATTTGTTATTACTAAATAATTCATCTTCGACTATATTAAGATGACGGCTCATGTGTAACAGTGGCTTGTTACCAAAAGTATAAAGGATGCCAATGGAGATTGTATGCATTATTTTGTACTCGGAGATATAGAGTTAGTAATATAAAATTGTAATTATTGTTTTTTCAAATTGTTGATTATTTTAACTGTTAAGTTATGCTAAGATTTGCATGTTTGTCATATATGAGCAGTTCTCTATAGGCTATAAAGAGATACTATCCGACGCACACATGTTTCGGTAAAATTTCAAGCGACAGACATCTCCGGGCTACTAAGAAATTGGTAACCGACATACTTGTAGATGTTTTGAGGTCATGACCGGGATATTGGCCAATTGAGGTTAAGAAAGACTTCCACCAAAGGTTCAGGGTCAAGATTTCATACAATGTTGCGTAGCATGCAAAAGAATTGGCACAAGAGACCATCTTCGGTAATCAACTGTATTCTTATGACTCTTTGAGGTGGTATCAAAGCAAATGCATGAAAACCTATCCCAGAAAAATAATTAGCATCGATAAATCAGCTGATGACAGATTCATGAGGCTCTTTGTTAGCTATGGTACTTGTATTAACGGGTTTTTTAAATGGTTGTCCGCCTCTCATATTTCTTGATGGATTTTTCATCAAGAACATGGTAAAAGTCTTTCTATTGGCAGCGACTGCTTATGATAGAAACAATGGTTTGTTTTTATTAGTTTTCACTATTTGCGATCAAGAGAACATCACAAATTGGACATGGTTTTTAGATCAGTTAAAAGTCGTGTTGTTTAATAGTCCTAGGGATTACCAACCTTTGCATACCCTTGTGTTTGTATCCAACTCCGATAAGAGAATCAAAGAAGCGGTTAGGATGTGCTTTCCCACCGCATTGCATTCATTTTGTATTCTTCACTTGAAGGTCTTAGTATGAAGAATTCTGAAGCTGAAACTTATGCACATCTGATGGAGAGTGCGTGTTACCAGTATACGACGGTTGAATTCTTGAGGAAGATGAATCTCTTGAAGAATGAATCGATATCTTCTTACAACGCATTGGTTGAACATTATAGTCCTCAACATTGGGCAAATTGTTACGTCCCTGAAATAAGGTACAATCTCAATTCTTGTTCCTCAATATACCTTATTTGGTGATTAACATAGATATGTATAATATCCGAGCAGTTGCTTGCAACATCTGGGCAGTTGCTTGTAACATCTAAGCAGTTGCATGTAACATCTAACAGTTGATTGCAACATCTAGACAGTCATGGTCATCGTGTGGTCTTTATTTATTTATATTTTTATTGAATGCAGATATGATCATATTACATCCAATATTGCCGAATCATATAATAACTGGATACGTGAGACCCGCACTTTTCCTATTCTTCAAATAATCAACCACATAAGGGTATGTTTGATAGATCGATTCAATATTCGTCGAGAAAAAGCCGAAGGGTGGAATGGAGCGTTATGTCCCAAGTCGGAGAAAATTCTGAACAAAAATTTGAAAGCTGCGAGAGTTTTTTCTATTCATCAAGCTGAAACAGAGCATTATGTGGTGTTCGACATTAAAATTGTTCGGATCAATGTGTCGGCCCAATCATGTACATAACGAGAATGTGATATTACTAGGATTTCTTATAGGCATGCTTGCGCCGTTATCAATTATTTGAGGCAATCAATCTATAACCATTGTGACCATTTCTCGACGATTGAATATTTCATAGCTACTTACGTGAATACAATATACCTAATACCTATATTTGATAAGCCGACAGTGACGGAAGAGAACGTTGAGATTCAATCTCTTTTGATGAGAAAATGATCGGGTAAGCCCCTATAAGGCAGATAAACAACATGGATGTTCAAAAAAGAAAGATGAATTACGGTAGGTGTGGCAAAGAGGGTCACAATGGAGTGACATGCACTGCTCCTATCGATTAAGTTTTAAATAGTTGCATATTGGTTGTTTGGTATTTTGTTTTATATTTATGTATCTACCGTCAAGTTTCGTAGACCTTTTGTACTAAGACATTACGATATTTGTTATAATTTTGCTATAAAAATTGCTCTTGGTTATGTATGAAACTGAATGAAATTTATAAGCTGTTTTATGAAAAGCATTTGCAACTTGTAACATCTAAGCCTGTAACATCTAAGCACTTGTCTGTAACATCTAACCAGGTGCCTGTAAGTTCTATGCAGCTGCCTGTAATATCTAACCAATTGCCTGTAATATCTAACCAACTGCCTGTAACTTCTATGCAGCTGCCTATAACATATATGCAGTTGCATGTAACATTTAAGCACTTGCCTGTAATATTTAGGCATTTGTCTGTAACTTCTAAGCAGTTGCTTGTAACATCTAAGTAATTGCATGTAATTTCTAACCACTTACCTATAACATCTAAAAGGTTTCCTGTAATATCTATAAGCATTTGCTGTAACATCTAAGCAGTTGCATGTAACATCTACTATCTAAGCAGTTCCATGTAACAACTAAGTGCGCATCCTCTGAACAAAAGCGATGCATAATACAATCTACAGTAATTGTATCGGCCAATATCGGTGAAAATCAAAGTATATACATCAATAAAAGTAGTCATTCATAACACAACCGACAGTATAGGTCAACATCGGCGATATTAAAGTAAATACATCGACCATTCATAAAACAATTAACAATATCAGCCAACATCGGCCAAATAAAAATGGATCAATACATGTATGAAAACAAAGAGTTTAACATTAAATCAAGCAACATCAATACACTTCTTGCTCATTCACCAATAGAATTTGCGCTGTAATTATCGTCCGTCACTGCAGCGAACCTTTTCCCTCCAAGGCATTCACTATCGTCCGGCCCTCAATCAAGGCCTTCATGAATAAGGACACAAACACTTCACAATCAAAACTGTTAAACGGTACGGTTAACAAACGCATATAGTTATAATCTCTAATATTCAAGAGGTAAAATAAAGCTCTAAAAGTAGAAGTAAGAAGTTTAAATAAAGAAAATATTGCTTACGAATTATTTTGTATCGGGTAAGGGACACTATGAAAGTGAAATTCATTGAAGCCCTCATGCTCGTTGAATTTCTTTGCCCCAAAACTGAAGAATAATACCACAATTTCTTTTCAGCGAAGTCTACAACGAGCAACGTCCAATAAGAGTTATACTTATCGGGGTCATAATATGGGTAGAACCGGAATTCCATGCGTCGTCAACGTATATATTCCATCCACTTGTATTCATGTGCAGCTTTTTGGTGTCTACAAGATCAATAATCATGCTCTGCCACAAGTATTTAACTTATTAATAATTTGATGAATGTAATTATGAGAACCAGATAAGATGAGTAGGCATTACCATTATCCACGGCATGATGAAGGCAAATGTATGTACTTGTGTTTGGGGGGGATAAAGACTTCATCAAATTTTCTACCAGCTTAATAAAGGAGTCCATCACCTATAAAGAGTTTAAATATTTATAGGTTTCCTGTAACATATATTAAGTTGCATGTAACTTCTAATGACTTACCTATGTAACATCTACTAAGTTGCCTGTAATATCTAATGACTTAGTTGTAACATCTATTGACTTATCTGTAACATCTAAGCAGTTGTATATAACATCTACTAAATTGCCTGTAACATCTAGAAAGAGTTGCATTTACATCTAATCACTTGAATGTAATTTCTAAGCAGATGCCTATAGCATAGAAAATGACGGATATTAGACACTTACCGTGTCTCCCACCCGCTGCCTGGTTAAGAAATCGAAGAGTTCGAATCAGGAAATCGAAATGCGATTCGTAGGGTCAAAGGGCATTGCTTTCGAAGTAACACGCATGTTTAAAAAAGTGTCAACGGCATCTCTATGCTTCTTATCAAGCTCATCGATGTTTGGTATTTCGGGATAAGTGACAAATGTCTTATCCCCGTATACCCTCAAGAATATACCTACAGACAACAAAAAAAAGTTTCGGTTAAGATACTACTTGATGATTACATACAACATGCAGACAATTTCCTTGCATAAGAATTATAATTTACATGGATACTATCCATACATAATATTACAAGTAACAACCAACACAATATGATTATATTACAACTGTTTCCCGCCTGGAGACTTTAGATCATCCACTTTTTAAGGCGTACCTCCCCGTAATAGCCCAAGGTCTGATGCAGCTTGGTTTAATGCCTAGGCCGCGGTGATCGTATAGGCCCTGTCAACCATGTCGGTGGCACTGGAAACTTCAATCACGGTTTCGGACTCCGCTTTCAACATCTACCTTGGTCTCGTTGTGATCCATGTTTTCATAATCTTGACGATTACATACTCGTCCTCATTTAGATATTTGGACGGTTTTTGGTCATATCTATTCTTCCCGCGTCTCTCGAAACTTTTGGTGGTGGACCTATGGACGAGTGCTTTTCTCCTGAGTACCGGTACCGGGTGACCGCGGAAGACTGCAACATATCATAAGCACCCTCGGCAACGGGCTCCTCAACCGCAGCAAAAAAGTTCCCCTCGTCATAAGCAGCCACAACTGCTTCGTCCTCCATTCGAGCAACTGGCGGGAATAAAACCAATGCCAAAATGTCATCGACACTATCATCCTCAAAACCATCATCATTCTCATCCTCACTCTTCTTCTCTTCTTCCTGTACCTCATCCATTTCCGTTCTTTCCTCCTCCTCCTCCTCCTTTTCTACCTCATCCACAACCTTGCCCTTCCCTGGTCCAGTATCTACAAACTCTTCACATCCCAACTAATGTAGTATATTACGCAAACAGAGAATTTCGGCTTCAGCTGTCTCCATTGCCGCTTTCTTCTTGAAAATGACCGTTTTAAAACGCACCTCCTTTTCGCACAAAGATTCTTCCAGTACGTCGCTTGCGCTTTAAAAGACATGCACTTAACATTGTTCTTCTGATCCGGTTTCTCAGCAAATTGTTTTACTAGCATCTGCTCCAATGAAGACCACAATAAATAAGTTAACACAGTTTAGATATTACAGGCAACTGTTTAGATGTTACAGGCAAGTAATTAGATGTTACAGGCATGTGTTTATAAATGTTACAGGCAACCTTTTAGATATTACATGCAACTTCTTAGATGATACAAGAAAGTGTTTAGATGTTACGGGCAACTGCTTATAGATGTTACAAGCAACTCTTTAGATGTTACATGCAACTGCTTATAAATGTTACATGAAAATTTTTAGATGTTACAGGCAAGAGATTAGAAATTACATGCAACTTTTTAGATGTTACAGACAAGTTCTTAGAAGTTACAGGTAAGTGGTTAGATATTACAGGCAACTTTTTAATAAAGATGAATATGTGTGTGTGTTTGTATGAATGTGTGTGTGTTTGTGTGTGTGTGTGTGTATGAATGTGTGTGTGTTTGTGTGTGTGTGTGTGTATCTGTATATCTATCTATATACAAATTTGCAAACATTCATACATATAAAAATATACATACAAATACATATACATATATACATACAAATACGTATACATACGTTTGTACACACACAAGATACTTTTTGAATGTAAATAGAGAATATACAACTTACCGATGCAATTAGTACGTCCTCATCTTCACTACTCTTCTCATGCACACCGCATGTGCCGTCTACAAATTCAGAAACCCTCGTTCTTTTCGAAAGCGTAAAACTGGAGGAATGTTTTGACGCATCCACGTCCTTATTCGCCATAAAAGTTTCTCTTCAAAGCCCTCTTCAATCCTCCTCAATGAAGTACTAAATTCCCACCTGTATAGGGCTGGCTTTTTGGCATGTACGTATTTTGGTACCCTCGAATCTGTCAGTGTATGTCACGCCCCACCCTCAATACAGAGAGTATTGTCCGCTCTGGCCGAAACCGCACGGTTTTGTCCTTCGGAGTGAACTGAACCCGACCAGGGGCCACTTCCCAGAAGGTCACCCATCCTAAAATACGGAATACGAGGGGTTGACAAGGCCAGCCATGCTCCTACGGTCAAGGAAACATCCTGCCGTAGTCACACTACGGCTTCTAGCTTTATGTGGTAATCAGTAATCAATGCACAGGTAATGAGAAATGCAGTCACTAAATCAAAACAGATACAAAAACTAATCAGATAGAGATCAAGGAAAGATGGCACTGACGTCGCTGATCTAGACGTCTACAATATCCTCAAGGTACGTCAGGTGCTGATCCAAGCTAAGTCCACTTCTCGCTCTGAGCATGCATACTCAGGATGTCAGAGCGACACAATAGCAATATATATAAATGCAAAAGTAAACACATGCAATGATGATGAACATGAAGCAGTAAATATAGAATGATGATGCGCATGAGATAATCGGTACAGGTAAACAGTAAAGTAGGTATATCAAATCAGTAAGCAATGTATGTCAATGTCACTATCAATACCACTAACCCTATCAGTCTTTAAGTCTCAATGTCCAGGTCGCTAAACCTATCGTCAGTCCAAGTGTGAGAGTCAACCACGCAGGAGTATCCCCAACCCAAGGGTAGGGCCACAGGGGCAAGGGAACACGGGCCCGAAACGCTCGCTAATAATCAGTAATATCACCCATATGACTCCCAGAATCGCTGTATATGCCGGCAATGGGACTCCCGAGATTCCGTTGAACTCACACTCAAACTATCCCACACCCCGTGGTCTACATCAACTACCAACCATGAATCCAAATACTAGTTGGTCCATGACAAGTCTACGCGAGAACTGGAGACAGGATCTCCATCAAACATGTCTCGACTGGTACCCGAGATAAATGGACAGCGTTTGACGCCTTACCTATGACACTAATATAAGTGCTTTCATAACCGTCCCATACCAGTTATAGTTATACTTACATATGCCCCATAGGCGTCGACAATGCAATAAATTAACTGGGTCCGCTGATTGTGTACAAGTACGCGTCACTTCACTTATTCATTCACGTTTTAACACTAACGTACTTGCCACAATCAAATCACTAATATCTATCACTGGGTAAAGTACACGATCACTAGGTTATCAATTCTCCATGACCATTATTCAAATGAGGATACAACTACTACATAATATGATGAGAATGCAAGTAATTATAATGTGAACAAAACGGAGCAGCCAGTGTCATACCACTTGCAAAATTTACTATAAATTATACATGCAGAATTAAGCAAAAAAGTAAAAGGGGTAAGTAGTATGTTTAATTATCTATCCATAAAAATTGGTTTCACGTCAATCGGGTTTCAGGTTCGCTAGTTATGGCCATTTCATTTTAAGTGTTCACTGCTGGAAATCCAATTTCTGAACTGGAAGTCCGTTTCGTAACACGTTTTACTCCCAGTTGAGTGCATAATTAGGTGATACTAAAGTTCAACTAATTGTATATTTTTATGTTATTTTTCCAACGCATTAAACGTATTATCAATAGGATTCCTGTATTAGAAGTTAGGTTATGTACAAGGTGCTGGTGTAAGAGAGGTCACTGCAGAAACTGCAGAACACCACGGTATTCTAAAATACAAATTAAATATCAAACGACGGTGAAACGACGCGGGAATAGATTCGGGTGTTATATAACTAAATTATCTACGTGACCATATAGGGATCCATGCATTTTCAGTTTAAGGAAAGGGTGCACCGGTGTTCCAAAGCCAGGTATCCAAAACGAACGTTGCCCCGGACTGCAGTTCAGGGCCGCAAATCGCCTCAGGATTCATTGTCATAACTTATCAAAATGCAAGGTTGGACTATGGGGTGCTGTAGGTTTATCTATTGGCTTCGATACAAACTATAGAACTCTAGGGTCCGATATATAAATAATTTATTGTGATTTATCCGTTCAGCTCGTCCGAGAAAAGCCAGCCTCCACAAGAGTTATTGGGTTGTCGTTTTAGGGGGTTAAACAACTTTATCTTACAGTCAAATTTATGTACGGTGTTCATTAACAACGCAGGGTTCCATTGATCATGAATTCCGCCACATTAAAATTGGTTTTGATATAGGGTTTCACGCTGATCGATCTCGATTGTGCCTATTGGTGTATATAGTCTAATTAAACATTTATTTTGGTTTGTAAAAATAGTAGCATGTAAGCAAGTGAGGAATTCACTTGCCTTCGGTCGCTTGATATAGAAGCGACGCCACTGCAGAGTTTATCTCGACACACGAGACGGCATGATGCTGGACACGGGCGCGTGGCATGAGCGCGATGCGCGGTGATCCGGTACTGGACGCGGTGGCGATGCGGGCCTGATACGGCAGTGGGTGTAGTCCTGGCTCGGTGCGTGGCACGGCGTGACGCGGTATTGGGCACGGTCTTGACTCGGTGTGTGGTTCGGGAGCGGCACGGTGCGTGCACTGGATCGGGCACGGTATGGCACGGGGCTGACACGACGTGGCACGGGGACTGGGCACGGGGCGCGTAGCGTGAGCGTGATGCGCGGTGATCCGGTACTGGATGCGGTGGCGACGCGGGCGTGGTGTGATGGCGACACGGTGGTAGACACGGAACGAGTATGAGTCGGGGCATGTAGTGGCGCTGGTGCAGGCACGAAACGGCTCGAGTCGGGGCACGTAGTGGCTTGGGATCGGCTCTGGTGGCGGCTAGGGGTCTAGCGATGCTACGGTGACGATGACGATGATGGGTCGAGCTCTGGCGACGAGAGCATGCAGGAGAGTGTCGTAGGGAGGTCGGGGTGATGGGTTTCCGGCGGGTTCTTGCTCGGGAATGATGGCGAGACGAGCTCTGGCGAGGGTGTGTGCAGGCGATGAGTTCGGCGCGACGGGGGTTAGAGTGATGGGTTCGGGTCTGTTGGCGATGTTGGAGATAGTGCCCTCAGAGTCAATTATTGGATCACAGGCATGTGATTGCATTGATTGATGGAGGACCTATGCCGGTAGGACAGTCTTACTCAAGATGATAGTATGCTATCTGGTTTATCTTTATCATCGTGTACTGCTTTAGGTGACCTTACATGTCACTATTGCGTGTTGATAGAGCCCCTAGGATTCTTGCTTGACTGTCAGCAGTATGAGGGCGATCATATATGTGGGAGCTGGGGTCTATAAGCACATCCTTAAAAGGTCCCTAGTCGTAGGAGTTTCGAGACAGGGAATCGATACTCCAGAGTAGACTAGTGTATACAGTCGAGACCCCGACGAGGGGTGGTAGCCGGTCTCACAAACCACTGGTGTCAGATGGTTCACCTAAGATGTATACAGGCACTCATTAGGTTATGAGTACACCGGACAGGACTCGCCGGGAACATGCTAGTTGGTCTTATACCTGACGTCAGATAGCAGTTCCCTCGTGACATGTGTACAGGTTAGTTCATCGACCTGAGATCGTCATTTGTCTTGTGTGAGTTCCCACTGTACTTTGATTACTACCCTACCACGCTCAAAGGAGACGTGCAAACAGGTTTTAGTTGGGTACAGTTCCGAGCTACATGGAGGCAGTGAGCGGATCTGCAGGGGTTCGTCTCTCCCGGTATTGGGGGTGAGGTCGCGCTGTGTCTAGGAGAGCCATTACACGAAGTCCTTGGCCAAGGCAGGAGATTTACTGGTAGGTATTCCAGTAGTATCTCAGGGTGTTCTGGGCTACACTCCGACACGGCTTGTACCGCTTTTGGGGGTCTGACTTTTACCAACCCCCTAGGGCCGCCATGCGATGCTCATAGACGAACGGACCAGACTGTACGGATATTGTCACTGACAGGCTCAGTAGGGTGTCAGGATGAGTTCGCTCATCGACGTTCCTTTTGGTCAATACCTGGTAGCCCGTTACGTATGGATAATACCTCTGACGTGCTAGTGGTTAAATCCACAACCAAAGTATTGACGAGTCTTTAGAGTCCCCCACAGACCGTTTTCTCAAGTTTCGGGCGAAACGCTGTAGAGGCCGTATGGAGATATGGCAGGGTTCGATCAGATACGTGCGGTATTGCACGGATCATGATCGGACGGATAATACTAGCGGGCTTTGGTTTAAGCCGGATCCTAGTATTGTATAGTGTAGATTTTGTCTCATTGCATTTGTATTCGGTCGGAATACAAATGCGGGTATGTATATACAGTCGCAGGGTTTTCCTGTAATTTATTACGGGATCAGTTTTCTGAAGTTGCCAGTTTGCTTTCCGTTTCGGCCATTTTTTTTGTATCTTTCCTTGGCTGAAAATTGGTGGAGAAGGGCTTATTTGCAATTATGCAAATTAGCATTATGGAGGGTGGTCTTTGCATATTGTTGCTTCATGATGGTTGCACCATCATTTGACTTCTTTACTCATGATTGCTTGACTTTTGGAGATGAGATGGTGATGGGAGTTGATATGGATTTAGTAGTGATCATTATTCTTCATGATTATCACTTTTCTCTCTGTTGCATTATTCCCTCTCTTGGCTCACTCCTCTTCTCATTCATCAAGTCATGAGGCCGGCCACTTCTCTTGAGAGGGCTGTCCAAATTTTTTGGGTAAAAAAAATTGGTTCTCATTTTGCTTGCAAAATCCTTTTGTTCATCTCCCAAAGCTTATTCCTTCACCTCCACCAAATGGCAACTTCCTTAACCCCAAGAGACAAATGGATTCTAAACTTCATCTACAGCACTTCTTGGGCACATTGGCTCGCCAACTTCGTGCCCGAGTTGCTTCAGCCCAGAGGTGGGAGCCCGTAAAAGAACCCGGCGATGTGGTGCCCTTCCGACGAGGAGATGAAGACCGGAGATTCCGCGGGGAGATCGGGACGACGACGAGAAGACCGAAGGACACGGATCGCTCGGTATATCTCTTTACCCCTTCTCTAGTTAGCTAGGATTAGATTAATGGCCCGATCCGGGATTTTTGTGCGCGGTGGTGCCGGTTTAAAAAGTTTAAAGTAAAAGTATCGTTTCCGCATTTTGGCCTCGGATTGACGGCCGGGGCGCCGCCGTGCACTTACACTGGTATCAAAGCCACGCCATTAACCTAGTCTAGCTTGCTCTAGCATGTTTAAAGCTTCGATCGAACAAATATTCCAAAACCGCATTTTCAAAATATCAGTTCTCTGTCGAAATTTTTTTGGCTCGAAAATTTTTTCAGTACATTGCAGAAATTTGTGCAGGGAAATATAAGAAGTCTGTGAAAAATTGGTAGCGTGATACTGTAGATTAACCGCGGAACCGCGGCCAAACCCCTTTTCTGGCCGCGGTTCCGCCGCAATACAGTGTCTTCAATGTACCATTTTTTCACTGAGCTCTTTAAATTTGTAAATGGAGTTTTCTGTATATTCTGTTTGGGCCCAGATTTTCTTTGAGTGCTGCAGTAGTGCTTGGGGCCCACTTGGGAAAATTTAGTCGATCGAATATTTTAAACATGTTAGTTCACAGTATTTACATTATATCTGCGACCGTGAATATCACTTGATCGGTAAATCTTGTCTAACTGTTATAGCCCTTTTAGACGGATTTGCGAACGTGACATTCACGTTGATGTTCTGTGTTGTGCTGTGATGTTGCGGATTGTCGTGGTGGATAGCCTGGATGCAATGGTAGTACAGTTTGGTTTATTATGTACATTTGATATTGCGGGACGAGTGTCCGACATGTGGACTGCCGTCACTGCCTGTTTGTATATTATTCTTTTGGGGCACGACCGGGCTGAGGTCGATATACTCGTTGTATGTATATTTTACTTTCTGTACTAGGATTGCCCCGCGGAGAGGTGCACGGGTAGCCGGGTTCTAGAGGGCAACGGGCCCGCATCTCATGGCGTTGAGATGGAGGGGGCTTCACTCTAGAATTGGCGGGCTATTCGCCGCACCCGTAGGGGGTACAGGTTGACCCAAGGAGGGGTTCCTAAGTTACCGAAATCCGTGAAGTGCTGGGTGGTCCATTCACGTTGCTGAAGGGGGTTGCCTCGCTTCAGGATTTGGCGGGTGACTTGCCGCGTCCGTAGGGGTCTAGGATTTTCATTGCACAGGCTATCCACACGACCAGGGGAACGTCGGGTTTCAGTAGCGGCTCTATGAAACCCGGGGATCCCAGATATCTGTATTGTTCTGTGATACTTATTACATTTCTGTGATGTTGCATTTTATCACGCCTTGAGCGAATATTATATATTGATATATATACTAGTAGATGTTGTATATGTTTTGCATCCGCGCCAGTCCAGTCCCCGCTCTGTCGTTAGTTAAGTAACCTAACGGGTAATGACGGGACCCAGTGGCGAATGCGGATGGCATATACGTATATTATTATTTTCGTTCTTTATGGTGTGATCAATTGATGGGACTGTGTTGATTCGGATCAATGCAAGCTAAACAAACCTATTCTGATGCTGTTGGAACAATTTTTCAAAATGCTGTTATTGCAAGGGCGTTCTCTTTTGTTTTGCATAGTGATATTCAGTTGGAATATCCTGCACCTCAGTCGACGAGGCAAGGGCCGAGATCCCTTCACCGGGAGTGACCCCTTGGACAGAAGTTTGCGTCAGGGCAATAACTTCACTATAGTTGTTTACTTTTGCTTTGTATCGTGGTATTCAGTTGGAATATCATGCACCTCATTCTACGGGGAAAGAGCCGAGATCTCTTCACCGGGAGTGACCTCTTTAGCAAAGGTTTTCGTCACTATATTTTTATAAAGCTATCCGGTTCCTTCAACGATATCAAGTTCATTACGTTAAAGGTTTTTCGCCAAAAACCATTCGTAGCCCTCCGTCGTTTCATATGGATAGTCAATAGTATTCAAGCTGTGTTTGTTGGCTAAAGTCAAGGCACAGTGTTTGGTAGCTATTGGGTATTCATATGCAGCATAGATAGATGCGTTGGCTTGGGACAGTCGTACTGCCTTGTTGGCCAAAGTCAAGGGTAGGTACGGGTGGGTTCAAATCAACCTGGAGAATGACGGGTAGAACTTGACATGTGACTTATGATTTGCTGGCCAAAGTCAAGGTCATAAGAGTATGGGGTAAAAATCACATCAGGAGTTTCTAAAGAAACTGAAACTTTCCAGATATGCGCATACCTTCTGGAGTGTGATAACGTGAGCGGATTCCGTCATGTTATCATGCGATGATAGTTGGATCCCGATTCCCACTGATGAGTTGGTTTACTCCTCGGGTGATCCCGACTAATTCTTCTTTCAGGTTTGGAGGAGAATTCGACGGTACAGTGGGAGGTTTCCTGATTAGATAAATTGATAACCATTCTGATCTAGGTTAGAGTGCACACTGAGTGTTTCTTTTCTCTCTTTCTTTGGCAGCGACCATTGACCCGACCCTAGACTATGACTCAGAGACCAAAATTAACCGAACCTTCTTAAACACTGACTTTTGGATTGTCAGAGTTGCAAACCTCATTACCACTCCTACTTTTACCCTTTTCTCCAGGACACCCCGTATTACTACGAACGTCCACTTCCATTGGATACTCCATCGTATGGTTATATACGAACTCGAAAGGAACTTGTTCCAGTTCGGGGATGGATTCTGGTTCAGGAGAAATAGGAATAAGGTTTATTCAGGTGTCTTTTATCTTCACCTTCTCTCGCGTTGCGAGTGCTCTTAGGATTAGGACAGTACACCCATTATGCTTATTAGATAGTCTTCTTCCAAACCATAGACTGGTGCTGAGCGGTAGGGAAGGAAGAAAACCATTTGGCCTAAAGGGGTGTACAGAAGGTAATGACTAAAGACATATGAAGGGATGTGAAGAGATGGTATAGAAATATACGGTTACAGTTGTGAATCTGATAATGGAAGAGGCATTACTAGGAATACCAGGATACCCCTACGAAACATTTCAATGTTTCAGTTTCACTGTGTACTGTTAAAAGAAAACTGATTTCCCAATTAGACACTTGCTCCAGGGTATGTATTTACCAGGTTTGATTCTCACATCTGTATGGTTTTACAGATGATGAGTGGGAGTAAGTTATTGGGAATTAGGTGATCATCCTCATTATATCGGAATTCGTTGTAATTGGTGATATTTGAGGAAGTCACCTGGGTTGTTTGCCGGTCGGCAAATATTTGGTTTTGAATATCCGTTGCTATGCACCAATTTCAAATTGATATATCTGTACGTCTATTTTTATAGAGTGAGATATAAATTTTTAAAATTATGTCTATGATATTTACCTATATCAGTGGATGGTTAGGTAAGGAGCATTTAACAGCGGTGTAATTCTTTTTAACCATAAGTACAGTTTTCAACTACGACACACAGGGAATGAGTTATTCGACTCAAAGGACTTATACAGAGTATTGTATGTTGTCCAGTGTCCATTAGGATAGAAGGGTTGGTCCTCGCACTATATTTTGTTTACTTGTGACTTCTCTGGTTCTTAGACATGTGTTTCGTGGAAACACAAGGTCTGAGTTTTGAGAAGTTATAAGTATAAGATTAAAGTAGAGAACCAGGTATTGCAAGTATCGGGATTCTTCAAGGTGATCGAAGATGTAGATACTTGTGTATGGTATTCAGATGATAGTAATGATTAAGAGAACTTGCATCTCTTTCAGGTTACTCATATCTGGACGCATTCCTAAGTTGAGTAACGCTGATCGGCCTCCTTCCATTTAATTAACATGCACTGGAGACAGCTGCATGATTTGAATCTGGTTCAATTAAATCAGTGCCTCTGGTTTTGTATTGGATATAGAACAGTTCATATCTTAACGATGTTAAGGTACGGGGAGTTGTCCGGCTTATGGTTAAAACCAGACTCTGGATAACTCAAGGCACGTTTCTGTAATGGCTGTTTGTGGGTTGACCCAGGCTATGACGAGGGTTGACTTTCTACCATCTGGAAGATCAATAGTGATATTGTTCTTGACTCGCCACCGTTTTAACAAAAATGGATTTTTTCAGAAAATAGTAGTGGGAGTATGGTAGAACTGGAAGTGATTCCAGAACCGCAAACGATTACTGAAAATTTGATAAGAACCTAAAGATTCAATCTGGATTGACATTCCATTGGCCACTCCGCAGATAAGGTGGGTGTTTCCCCCAATCAGAGCAAAGCTCTGTTGGAAATTCAAAATTCAAATTTCGGGCGCAACGCGCCACGTGTCAGGCGCTGATACGTCAGCGCAACGCCCAAGAAGGCGCGCCCAATCAGAGCAAAACTCTATTTTAAGCAAAATTAAAGGAAACAACGCTTCAGTTGCGCTGCGCTGTGTGCTGCGCGACACGTGTCAGCGCAGTTGCGCTGCGCTTTGCGCTGCGCGACACGTGTCAGCGCACATGCGCTAGCGCAGTTGCGCTGCGCGACACGTGTCAGCGCAGGTACGCTGCGCTGCGTGACACGTGTCACGCGCTGGGGCACTTGCGCCAAACAGAATTAAAATTCTAAAGAAATTTTTTCTGTTATTGTTAAAACAAGAAGATTTTCTTCTGTAAAACAGAAGCCCTTGGATCAAAGATCCAACGGTGGGGAAAATTCCCCAAATCACTCAGAGAAAGATATCTTTAATAAATTTATGGGCACTATATAAAGGCCCCTAGACCTCAATTCAAAGGCATCAACATTCTTGAAAAAATCAAGAGCTTCAAACAGAGAGAACTCTAAAAAAGTTTTCTTTTCAAGAAAAAGGTAAAACCTTCACAAACTAGAAGAAATTTCTTCTAATAGATCATTGATCTAAAAACAAGATCAATGATTTTCACATAATAAACAGTGCTTTGCACTTTTTATGAACCACTGGTTCTTTAAAATAAGAAAAACAAAATAAAGAATAGTGCTTTGCACTTCTTTAATGAACCATTGGTTCTTGAATCTAAAAGATTCTTAAGTCATAGTGCCTTGCATTTGCGAACTACGCTGTTGCGCTCCTGGATTGGCGTAAGCCACCAGAGCGCGCCACGTGTCAGCAGCGCAGGCGCAGCGCATTAGCACAGCGCACTGCGCTTGCGCGACACGTTTCAACACTACAAGCGCTTGCGCTATCTGATTGGCGCAAAGCGCCTGATAAATGCAAGGCATTTCCTAAAGGGCCAGGCCCAAATAAATAAAAAAACAAGCAGGCCTAATTAAATTGATGCTCAGCATCATTTATAAATGGGCAGAGCCCAAGCGAAATAATAAAAATGCTATGCATTTTAAAAGGGGCAGAGCCCAAACAAAGTAGATGCTTTGCATCATTTATAAATGGGCAGAGCCCAAAACAAATTGATGCTCTGCATCTTTTATGGGTAGAGCCCAAATAAAAATGCAATGCAAAAGCAAATAAAATGTTGAACATTTTTAACTGGACTTAGCCCAATTTTGGCCGTAAGTCCTCAAATTAAATTGACTGAGCAAGATTGCTCTCTTAAATCAATTTACCTCCGGTTCGAGGGTACATCTCCGAACTCCTCTGACACTTCTCGTTGTAATCCTTCAACGACGTCAGAGAGGCGATGAGTCCCAACGACCACACATGAATATGGACTGCGGGGTCCTTAAACTCGTGGATCGAAACGTCCTTAAACTAATATCGGACCGAAACGTCCTTAAACTAATGATGGACCACCACGTCCCTAAACTGGCGATGGACCACCACGTCCCTAAACTGAAACATGGACCACCATGTCCCTAAACTGGAGCAATAGAGTCCCCCAAATGCTCTTTTACCGGATCTAAACGGTCCCGTTTAAGTTGATCTTAGCCCCAAATACGGCTAACGTATCCTTAAACATTTAAATGAACTATAAAACTTCAAACCGACTTTGGTTCAAGGGTACATCTCTGAACTCCTCTGACACTTATCGTTGTAATCCTTCAACGACGTCAGAGAGGTGATGAGTCCTGACGGCCATATATTAAACAGATCATCACGTTAAGTTGATCTTAGTCTCAAACAGGACTAACGTATCCTTAACGAACGTTTAAGTTGATCTTAGTCTCAAATGCGGCTAACGTATCCTTAAACTAAAAACACTAAACCCAAATCTAAGTAAATACGGATTTGGACTAATCCACGTCCTACGGGCGACGGCATTACTCAGTCTCCGTATACAATCCACGGGCAACCACAAACAAAACAAATACACACGACACGAAGTGAAATTCTGAAGAAGGAGAAAGTGGCTACCGTGATGCGGTAGCGTAATTAACTACAGGGGCTTGCGCCTGCAGGGAAGAACGTCCCCACAATCAAAAACCCCTCTAACGAGGGGGAATCTGACGAAGTCTGCTACATCGGCCGCATCCGTCTAAACCTCCGATACACGGTGTCATAAATCAACTTGGTATCTTCGGAGAGGTAGACAGATAAAACCATATAGCATCTGCCCCGAATCTCAGGCAAGACGTACCTCGCGTCGTCGCCCGCCATTCGGAGGAGAACAGATTCTGGCACACCCGGTGGGACCTTTTCCTCTTTCCACTCCACACTTCGTGTGTCGTCTTCGCGAACCAATCGCGGTTTGTTAACGGTTGCCTTTGGATTTCAAGTTTACTAAGATTTGGTCTCTTGCTTGGTGCAGAAGAGAAGTCAAGCATCGATGGCCTCAACTTGTTCGAAGTGCTCCAACTGCAGTTGAAGCTCGCGTCCGTCCTCAACTGGGGGCATAACCTACGGGCCCCAAGCGGCCTCTTTGTTCACCATGCCCGTGGAGCAGATTACTCAAGCCACCACGGGGCTGTTTTTCGGAACTATGCTTCCGCCAACAAGCTTCAACACCCCCGTGCCCGTACAAGAAGCTCCTAAGAAGTCGGTCTTCGATCGGCTTTCAGTTACTGCGGCTCCTCTCAACGGGTCACCCAACACCGGTGCCTCGGTCTTCTCCAGACTGGGCCAAAACTCCTGCGGGCCCACAATGAAGATTGCAGTCCCAGAGAAGGTTATTCCAGAGAGAGTAGCCAAACCTGCTCCTGAAGTCGTCAAGAAGGCTTCTCCTGCTAAGAGATTGGTTTTTATAAGATTGACCGTCCCAACTCCCACTCCTACTCTTGCTGCTCAAAAGACATCAGTCTTCAATAGGCTGACGCCGGCAACAGCCCCACACCTGAACAGAGGGCAAGGGGAAGATGTTTCTGTCTCTGAAATAATACCGACAACTCGTCGCGCCCGATGACGCCACTGGCGCCGGATAAGGAGGGCCGGGGGCAACTCCCTTTCTGGGATGACTCCGCCGACTCCGACGGTGGAAGTTAACGCTGCTGTTCCAACCGGGAACAGCTTTAAGCTGTTGAACAGGGTACGCAGAAACTCGCCAACTGCGGTCCTTAAAAGATCTCCTCCACCAATAGAGACCGCCGTGGAAGTAGAAAAGCCGGAGCAGCCTCTTCAATCGCTGTCCTCCAGGATCTATAAGACATGGCGACGAGTCCGAGAATCTGTCGTTGATCCTAACTTCTCTTGCCAACAGAAGAAGTCGAAAGGTCGGCAAGAAGAAAATCCCCCGGTCAAGCAACGAAAGGTGATGACCGCTTGGGTGCCTAAAGCAACGGCCCCTTCAACTTCTACGGCCTATAAGAGAAGAAGGACGGAGAAAGTGCCAACACCGACGACGAATATCAAAGGTGGTGAACCCAAACGCCTTAAGTCAGGGGGCATTGTAGTTCATACAGTCTACGTGGCGTCTGGTAAGGAGGGCAGTCGCATATCTACGAGTCATCGACCGCTTACGCGATCGATGACCAAAGCGCAGGAGCAGAAGCAGAAGCTCCAAGAGATGATGAACGCTATGGCCGCACTTACTGGGCCAAAAGAAAACCCTGCAACGTCCTCGGATGAGCGCCAGGAGGAAGAAACCGATGCCGAATTCCTTCGTCGAATATTTGAAAAGAAGGATAAAGAGACTGCTGAACAAGCAGCCAACATAAAGAAAATGGCCCTCCTGTTCCAGGACATGGTGGGCATGATGATTCAACAGGATCCACCTGCTGAAGATCCCCCGATCTTCCTTGAAGACGATAGGGGAGAGACGTCGAATCCTCCACCAGCTCCATCAACAGCTAAGGAGGAAACAATCTCCAAGGCTGACTTAGACGACTACATAGCCCAACAAATATGGGTTCATCATGCGACTGAAGCAGCCGGCCAGGTCGTAAAAACAGGACGGCCGTATCCGAGTTGGTACGACCAGATCAAATACCCACCTGGTTACACAATTCCTAAGTTCCATATCTACAAGGGGACTGGCAATCCCCACCAGCATGTTGCCCAGTTTAAGGCACTCTGCGGCAACACCGGCGGTGACGATAAGCTGTTGCTTCGCCAGTTTATTGGAAGTTTATCAGATACGGTGTTCGAGTGGTACTCTGAGCTCCCGAACGACTCGATCAAGACCTTCGCGGAGATGGAGCTGTTGTTTACTCAACGTTTTGCAAGCGCCAGTGAACGTACCCCAATGACGGCACTGATTAACGCCAGGGTAAAGCCAGGCGAGACATGGGTCCAATATGCTATACGGTGGCGAAACTTATGGTCGAAGTGCGAGCAGCCATTGAAGAAGCTCCCGCAGTGGGTATGTTTGTGGGAACCCTTGATCCGCAAGCAACCATCTCACAATTTATGATGTTTTTCAAGCCGACTACCTTCCAGGCCTTGATTGACAAGTTAGCGCAAATGGATCAGATGGGCCATAAACCCCCTCTTCCAAAGCCGGACTCCCGAAATGACAAAGGGAAGGGAAAAGCGATCGTTGTCGCTAATGCTCAACAACAACCGAGCGACTCGAAGCCGGTTGTTCGTCAAAATAATACGCGTCCATACGTGGCCCTTGAGGAGAGGCTATGACATTCTTACTCCTTTCCCCGCGACAAAACGAGGAGGTTATTCGAGCTGGCGTTACGCAACCAACTCATAAATCTGCCGGATCCAAAACGTCCGTTGCAACCAAGTGATGTCAATGAGCCCAACTACTGTTCTTATCATTGAGTACTGGGCCATCCGATCGAAGATTACTACGTTTTCAAAAATTGGCTTGAAAACCAGTACCGACAGGGCAAATTCGCGTTATCTGACAAATGGAAGGTGAATCCCCCGCAGCCCCACACATCTAAGGGGAAGAATACGCCGGGGGCAACATGCTCCGTCGTTGAAGAAGCTTTCGATAGATGGTGGCGAGGATATGTTGCTCACCGGTAGCATTTTAAGCGGGAAAAGCGCAAAACCCGTTGGGAGCGAAGAAATACGACCGAAGGGCTTAAAAGAACTACTGGAGATTGTTGCATAGTTAACACCAGCAGGTCACAAGTGCCCACATTCGGGAGCGATTCTGATGAGGAGCTGGAGCTTAGCCCCCTCTTTAAAGAGTCCACCTCAGGAAAAGAAGAAGAACCGAAGATTTATGAAAATATCCGGCTGTGTAATCGCACGCTGCCCGAAAAGAATCTCGGACCCCCAAACAAAAATGATAAAGGGAAAGAAAAGGTCTCTGAGGACATCGCCCTAGATGACCAAGTCATGGAAGAGCTAGCTGCCAAAGACCCGCCGAAGAAAAATAAGGTGGATTATAACGTCTTAGCGCATCTGAGGAAACTACCATCGCAGCTCAGCATTCTTGACGCCCTTTTACTATCAAAGGAGGCGAGAGATTCGTTAATTAAGGCACTACAGGACCCGGAGCAGTTCCAAGCTTTCCTGGCCGAAGAAAAAATGAAGGATGAATTGGAGGACATGCATACGGCAGATGTCACTTTTGGCGATGAAAACCTTCTCCTTGGGACGTGCGAACACAATCGCCCCCTCTATGTCTCAGGATACTGCCATGATATAAAGATAGGCAAAATCCTGATCGATAACGGGTCGTCTGTTAACTTACTCAATGTGCGGGTTTTAAAGGAAATCTGCATGAGCGTTCAACACCTCGCTCGAGACAAGATCACCATCTCCGGGTTCGACTCCCAATCGTCAAAGACTCTTGGATCTGTGATACTGACACTACGTTTCGGGCTGCTCGTCACGGACATTAAATTCCATGTCATAGATGCCAAGACATGCTACAACGCTCTACTTGGCCGACCATGGTTACACGAGTACAACATCATCCCTTTTACACAGCATCAGTGTATGAAATATTTTAGGGATGGTCTCGAGTATACCGTGACGGGAGAATTGAATCTGTTTTTCGTGAACGAAGTTCGCAAATATGAAGATGCCAAATACTTCTTGCCGAATTTTGAAGACACGGAAAGGTGTCGCAAGCCGGAGAATAAAACCAACGCTACCATCCCTGTCTTCGGCAGTGATACCGAGGAGGAAGAGGAGATAGTTTATTTGGGTCCTCCCCAATACACCAAGTCGGGACCATCCGCTCCTACGTTGATCTTCGGTAGTGATTCGGAGGATGAGGTCCATGCTGTATTCTCTGCTCGACCTTCAATACGAGTTTCCGCTGACGAAGAGCAGAGTCTACAAGTCGCCATGGTGCCGCTTAAACATTATAAAGAACTGGATGCGCTCGACACCGACAGCGTAGAAGAGCTGCAGACATTCTATGTCCCGCCCAGTCGAGAAGGCGAGGAGGCAATTCTATTCTACCGCTCTGAAGAAAACAAAGTGGAGAAAGAAATCTGGCACGGGGAAGATCCTATGCTGGACAGACTTCAACCCATCCGTCTACCCAGATATTATACGGAAGGCTTGAAGAAGCTGTTGAAGCGCCAAGGGATACCCTTCTAACAGACCGTTAGAAAGGCCAAATTCTATGACAGGGTCTGGAACGTTCCCGGAACTCAGCACAAGCTGCCTAGTGGGAGGATGGAGACGATCGGGCTCGGATACATTCGCTCCAAGAAACGAGAGCTGCTCCGCGACTGTTACGTCGTGTACGACTTTAATGAAGAAGCAGATGCGCAACGGGAGGACACTAATCCTGAACCAGTAAAAGTTCCTGATGCAAGAGTGCCCAATCCGTCGTTTGTAGAACAAATGGACAGGCTTATAAGGGAAGCTGGTCAAAAAGTCCGAGATGATCACAACCGCGAGATGGTCATCTACAAGAAAGCCAAAACGCAACGCCTCCTTCAACAGGCCGTCAAAGATGAAAGTGCCGCCCCCTGCCAACCTGTTATAAAAAAGGCTCGACGCAGAAGCAGAAACAAGTCGAAAAGCCAAAAAGGCGCTCAACAGCAACAAAACGGGGATAAGAAGCCACGCGAGCGGGAGTCGAGCGTTATTGATCTGTCCCTCGTGAAGAAAATGGGTCGAGTGTACTCGTTTCCTCGGGACAAGACGAAGAAGATACTTGAGCTTGCTCTAAAACATCAGATGCTTACACTGCCGGAGTCCAAGCACCCCGAACAAGCAGGCGAAGTATCTGACCCAAACTATTGCTCTTACCATCGAGTAATAGGGCATCCTCTTGAAGATTGCTTCACCTTCAAGAATTGGGTTGAAGATCAGTATCAGCTTGGTAAATTTGCTCTGTCTGACAACTGGAGGGTAGCGCCGCCACAGAAGCACGAACCCAAAGCCGCAAAAACAGAACCAACTCCACATTGGGATTGGAAGCGGATTCGCACTTGTCACATGATAACAATATTAAAAGAAGAGTCCGAGAAAATGGACAACCTTCCCTGGTGCTTCGAAAATAGCAATGATGAGGTGATCTCAGAATTTCCGCCAGCTCCGAAAGAACTGGAGGATGGAATACATACCACCGCAGATAACCTCAAGAAAATTGAGTTGGGGAAGCTAAACGACCCGCGACCGACATTTGTCAGCGAGCTGCTGTCTGAAGAGAAGGTGGCTTTATTAAAAGACCTGCTTATGCAGCATAAAGATTGCTTCGCATGGAACTATTCCGAAATGCCGGGATTAGATCCAAAAATTGCTGTGCACAAATTGGCGATATCCCCGGACGTCAAGCCGGTCAAACAAGCGCCAAGAAGAATGCGGCTCGAGCTTGAGATGAGTATTAATGCCGAGGTCAAGAAGCTGATCGACTCTGGCTTCATCCAGGAAGTTCAATATCCGGAATGGATCGCCAACATCGTCCTGGTGATGAAGAAAAATGGGACGGTGCGCATATGCGTAGACTTCCGGGATCTCAATAAAGCCTGCCCGAAGGACGATTTCCCAGTGCCAGTCACCGAACTGATGATAGACAATACGTCCACTCATGAGGTTTTCTCCTTCATGGATGGCTCGTCGGGGTATAACCAGATAAAGATGCATCCCGAAGACCAGAAGCACACCGCCTTCAGGACTCCGTTGGGTATATTCTGTTATAAAGTGATGCCCTTCGGTTTAAAGAACGCCGGTGCCACCTACCAGAGGGCCATGACGAAGATCTTCGATGACCTCATACACGAAATCGTCGAATGCTATATCGACGATCTCGTGGTTAAAAGCAAATCGTACGAGGAACATCTCGAGCATCTGAAGACCGTATTTCAACGCCTTCGACAATACAACTTGAAGATGAACCCTCTCAAGTGTGCATTCGGAGTTTCCTCAGGAAAATTCCTGGGATTCATTATTCGGCACCGGGGGATTGAGATAGATCCGTCAAAGATCAAGGCGGTCATGGAAATGCCTCCGCCAAGGACTCTCAAACAGCTGCGGTCTCTCCAAGGGAAGCTCGCGTATATACGGCGATTTATAGCCAACCTTTCAGGCAAGTGCCGTCCTTACAGCCACCTGATGAAGAAGGGAACTCCATTCGTCTGGGATCAAAAATGCCAAGGCGCGCTGGACGAAATTAATCAGTACTTGCAGAACCCGCCAGTGTTGACTGCTCCGGTTAAGGGAAAGCCTCTCATTCTTTATATAACCGCCCTTGAAGGTTCTTTAGGCGCATTATGGGCACAAGAGAACGATCAAGGGAAGGAAAGAGCACTCTACTACTTAAGTAGAGTTCTGCTGGGGGCAGAAAGCAACTACTCCCCCATTGAAAAACACTGCCTGGCGTTGATCTTCACGATAACAAAGCTCAGACACTATGCATTGGCGCATGAGGTCCGTCTCATTTCGAAGGTCGACCCTCTTAAATATTTGATGTCGAAAGCCATATTGACGGGACGACTCGCTAAATGGGCCCTGCTCTTGATGGAATTCTCGATAACATATCAACCTCTCAAGGCAGTCAAAGGCCAGGCCATCGCCGACTTCCTCGCTGAGCATCCGATACCTGCCGATTCTCCTTTGAATTGCGACCTTCCAGACGAACATGCGTTTGATGCGATCGACGGTAGTGATACCCGATGGGAGCTTTATTTTGACGGAGCATCTTCCATGAAAAGGCGCAAACAAAGTACCTCTATAATCAAATCGGGAGTAGGCCTCATCTTCGTAACTCCACAAGGAGGGATTATGCGCTTCGCCTTCTCCTTAACAGAGCCGAAGACGAATAATGAAGCCGAATATGAAGCCTTGATTGCAGGTCTCGAGATAGCCATCGACATGGGAATTGAAAACCTCCTCATATACGGAGATTCTCAACTGGTCGTTAGTCAAGTAAACGGCGACTACCAAACGTGCAAGCCAGAGCTGGTGAAGTACGGTGAAAAGGTGCAACAACTGTTGACCCAAATTCCCTCCTATACTTTGGAAAGCATACCGCGCGTGGAAAACAGCAAAGCAGATGCGTTGGCCAAACTTGCTAAAGAACTGGCTGAAGAAAACCTCGATGACGTTAAAATCGTGGTACAAAGCCGTCGGGTGCTTGCCCCAGCAGAAATATCTCCGGAATCACCCGAAGAAAAGGGAGCGACTGAGTAGACGACTCTGCAAATAAAAGACCGGGAAAAGGCCGAGGATTGGAGGGAAGTCTTCATAGACTACTTTAAGTCCCACCGAATGCCTGAAGAAGCGTCCACAAGACATCAGCTCATGAAACGAGCTCTGTCTTTCGCCTTCGTCAATGATACTCTATACAAGAGGTCATTTGATTCTCTGTGGCTGAGATGCCTAGGGCCTGACGAAGCGGAAAAGGTCGTCCAGGAAGTTCATGACGGACTCTGCGTTTCTCACCAAGCAGGCCCAAAGATGAAGTTGAAGATCAAGCGGATGGGCTACTACTGGCCCACGATGATTCAGGACTGCCTCGAATATGCGAAGCGATGCCACTCATGCCAAATCCATGGGGATTTCATCCATCAGCATCCAAATCCGCTACACCCGACGGTGGCTAGCTGGCCGTTCGAAATGTGAGGAACTGACATAGTCGGCCCCATCGAACCAGCATCATCCAGGGGACATCGTTTCATCCTGGCGACGACCGACTACTTCTCCAAATGGGCAGAAGCAGTACCATTGAAGAAAGTGAAGACGGAGAATATCCTCCATTTTTTCAAGACGCACGTCATATATCGATTTGGAACTCCACGACGGATCATCTCCGATAACGGGCCAGCCTACAGAAGCCACAAGATCAGTCGCTTCGCACAACAACATAACATAGACTGGAGATATTCCTCGGTTTATAATCCACAAGCTAATGGTCTAGCCGAAGCCTTCAACAATGCCCTGACGAAGATCATGAAAAAGACGGTGTCCCAAAATAAGAGAAACTGGCACGAGAGACTGCAAGAGGCTCTTTGGGCGTATCGAACTACGTTCAAGACGGCCACGAACACAACGCCGTACGCGTTGGTATTTGGGACGGAAGCAGTACTCCCCCTCGAGATAGAGTTACCCTCTCTACGAGTGGCAGTCCACTACGAGCTGACGGACGAAGAAAATGCTCACCTTCGGCTTGAACAGCTTGACGCCCTTGATGAAACCCGGCTCATAGCGCAACAAAATCTGGAAGCTTATAAAGCAAAGATGACGCGCTCATATGAAAGACTGACCCGACCGAGGACATTCCGCCAAGGTGAACTTGTGCTAGTGGTCAAAAGGCCTATGATTCCCAATCGCGCCAAGCGGGGAAAATTCGAACCAAACTATGAAGGCACATACATCATAGATAAGGTCTACCAGGGTGTGGCTTATCTACTCATAGATATGTACGGTGAAAGGCCTTTCAGGCCAATAAACGGTCGCTTTCTAAAGAGATACTACGCTTAATGAGCCACAGCCTAGGTCAATGGTAGATGACGACGACTATGTCCGCTCGCTATCTTCCTAAGCTCAAGCTTTATAAGCAGTAGCCGGCCTTCTTAATGATGGACCGAAACGTCCTTAAACTAATGACGGACCGAAACGTCCTTAAAATTACTACCGCAGCATCCTTAGGCTGACGAGATAAAAAAAAGAGAAAAAGAAAATTAAAAAAATGATGATAATAAAACGGGTATGTCCATAAGCAAAAAGGGCACGGATGAAAACCCGAAAGGGCTCCGTGAGTAAAAACAGCAGGGCTACCGGCGAGTGTTCGTGAAAACCCGAAAGGGCGCGACCTCGTAAAAACAAGTAAATAAAAATAAAAAGAATAAAATAAAAACGGTATGTCCATAAGCTAAAAGGGCACGGATGAAAACCCGAAAGGGCTCCGTGAGTAAAAACAGCAGGGCTATCGGCGAGTGTTTGTGAAAACCCGAAAGGGCACGACCTTGTAAAAAAAAAAGTAAATAAAAATAAAAAGAATAAAAAAAACGGTATGCCCATAAGCAAAATGGGCATGGATGAAAACCCGAAAGGGCTCCGTGAGTAAAAACAGCGGGACTACCGGCGAGTGTTTGTGAAAACCCGAAAGGGCGCAACCTCGTTCAAAGACACTTATAGGGTCCTCTCGACCTTGTAAGGAGAAATCACCCGCGTGAGATCGTTACGAATCACAAGGGAGCAACATACTTGGGAATCCCCACGATTCCTAAGGAGAAAATACACTTGCGAGATCCTCACGACTCGTAAGGAGAACTCTCTTATGAAACCCTCACGGCTCATAAGATTTGAAAGTCTTAAGTTATAGAGACCTAAACCTGTGCTTAAGCAACCCCCACAACCTTCGATATTTTCCTATAAGTGGCTCAAAACTGGCCCTTGTATACAATCCACGGGCGCGAATAAACATTTCCCTAATCAAGTCCCATCCGAGACTGAGGATATGTTCGCATGCCGAACAACCCTTATAAGTCCTTTTGACTTACAAGGAGAAAATTCTCTTGTAGGATCCCTACGACTTACAGAGGAACAAACACTTAGGAATCCTCATGATTCCTAAGAAGAAAATACACCTACGAAATCCTCACGACTTGTAGGGAGAAATACCTTTGTGAGACCCTTACGGCTCATGAAGTCAAAAGCCTTAGTCGACAGGACCTTAACCCTGCTCGCTAAGCCACCCTTGTTCGACATCGATAGAGGCAGATGATGATACGCTCCTGGCAATATCCCAGTTGTAGCGGTGTTGATGCCGAAATCGGTGTTTAATTTCAGGTTTACGGCGAAAAGCCAGTAGGCCGCACATGCATATGAAATAGCCGAAATGATGGGGCAACTTGTAATAAAAAGCAGCAAGTAAAAATGTATGCATACAAAATAGCCGAAATGATGGGGCAACTCGCAATAAAAGGCAGCGAGTAAAAACAAAATAAACAGCCGAAATGATTGGGTACCGCGAAAAATAGCCGAAATGATTGGGCAATCGCGACCTTCGCGATATAAAAGCTGAAATGATAGAGCATCGCGGAAATAAAACAAAAAAGAAATTATAAAATTTGGGCCCTACAGTTGAGATCACATCGATCCCTGTATACAATCCAAAGGCGCAAACGAAGAGGGAACCATACTTTCCCAACAGGCTCCGCCAGAAAACGAAGCCAGATCTCGACGATTCATCCCAACTCCGAAGAAACCAGTGTCTTTGGCAAATACCTCAACTCAAGGAAACAAACAATCCTTGACAAGAGCCTCCTGATCCGCGTCGACTCACAGAGCAACCAGTGCCTCCGTGGGAAATTCTCGACTCGTTTCAACACCAAGGAAACAAATAATCCTTGGAGCTAGGGAAACAAATAATCCCTGGCAAATACCTCAACTCAGGGAAACAAACAATCATTGACGAGAGCCTCCTGATCCGCGTCGACTCGCAGAGCAACCAGTGCCTCCGTGGGAAATTCTCGACTCGTTTCAACACCAAGGAAACAAATAATCCTTGGCGCTAGGAAAACAAATAATCCCTGGCAAATACCTCAACTCAGGGAAACAAACAATCCTTGATGAGAGCCTCCTGATCCGCGTCGACTCGCAGAGCAACCAGTGCCTCCGTGGGAAATTCTCGACTCGTTTCAACACCAAGGAAACAAATAATCCTTGGCGCTAGGGAAACAAATAATCCATGGCAAATATCTCAACTCAAGGAAACAGACAATCCTTGACGAGAGCCTCCTGATTCGCGTCGGCTCGCAGAGAAACCAGTGTCTCCGCAGGAAATTCCCGATTCGTCTCAACTTACAAGACAAAGCCTCATGCAGCAGGGACTAGAAAACTTGCTTCCTGAACAATGGGACCCTGCAAGTCGATCTAAAACGATCTCTTGCATACTATTCACGGGTCTCACTCTCCAAAGTCGAGTTTTGACAAGGAGGGAAACAACCGCTTACGGGTCCTCTCGACTCGTAAGAGGAAAAAATTCTCTTATAGGATCCTTACGACTTATAAGAGAAAACACACTTAGGAATCCTCACGACTCCTAAGGAGAAAAACCCACCTACGAGATCCTCTCGATATGTAGGGAGAAAAATCTCTACGAGACCCTCACGGCTCATAGAGTTGAAAAGTCTTAGGCAGCAGATCTGAACCTGCGGCCTAAGCCATCGCTATTTCTTAAGAAAGTCAAGATGCATGCTCTATTATCTGTTGACCATGTTTACTAAGGTGGCATGCTGATAATAAAAGAAAGAAAAGGTAGAGAAATGACACAAGACATTACAGAAAATGTGTATCTTTTATTCATAAACTTGATTGAGTACAGGATACATTGTGCTAAAAAATATATATATATATATACATTTTTTATTTACAAGTACAAACGATACAAGGAGAGTTACTGAGAAGGAAGCATCTTGCATAGCTCTAGCAATTGTTCGCACAATTCCTTCCCCACTTTCTCCTGATCGGCTACCACCGCCAGCTCCGCCTCCACTTGGGCCCATTGCTGCAAGACAGATGCAAGCTGCTCCCTGACGGCCTGATAAGCAGCTTCTTGGCCTGGGGTATTGCGCTCGGCTACATCAAGCTTTCGCTTCAAATTTAGCCCATGGGAGATGCGCTCCAGGAGACCCTCAAAGATAGCCTTCACTTGGGCAGCATTCGCTTCAACCTCAGCACGCAGACGGGTCGTCTCGCTCGAAGTCTCTTGGCATTCCCTTAGCCTTAAAGCTGCTTCTTATTCCAAATGGTGGACGTAAGAAGCGCTTCCCTCGATCCATGCTGCTCTTTCATTGCTCACGGCTATCGGGGGCGGGACGCATCGACTCCAGCTGATGCAGGCGAGCCTCGATCTCCATACAATGGTTATCCCAAGATGCGATGATGCCCTCGTCATGGAAATTCACAAGTATCACCAGCATCGGGTTAACCGCCGTAGCGAAATCCGCAGCAGGCGTAGGGGTCTCGACGTCGAGCTCCTCAATGTAGTCGCTCAACATACGCAAGCTGTTCACGGCGCCTTTCGAAGATGGACGTCTTAGGTAAGGACCTACCGGCATTGTGATGCGAGGCTCGAAGGGCGCCGAGACCGGAACGAAAGCTGAAAAGAAACAAGATGTGATCAGATAACAGTACAAAAAATAAAGAGGGGGGAGTTATCAATGTGATAGTCGCCGTACCAGCTGAGACAGATGGCAAGGTCGAAAGGGCAGGTGGCGCGGCCGATCTTTCTTGTCCTCCTTCAATCTATAGCACTGCAGTCGGGACAAGAAAAAAGGTTAGAAGTAATTCCATCAATCGAAAAGGAAGATATCAATGAAAATCATGCTCACCAGCGCCACCAGAGGAAGAAGCGAGTTCGGATGGGAAGGAGAAGTGTGGGAGCAACACTTGAAATAGATGATCAAAGAGCACTCCTGAAAAAGACATAACGGTACGACTTTAGTACACAAATTATACGTCTCAAAGATAAGATTAATAAATTGCAAACTCATACCTTCCAACATCTTCGATGGTATGAGAGAGGGTTGAGAGGCGACCACCGCCAAGACAGTCGTTGAAGGCGCTCCCTCGAGCAGTGGGGCATCGGCGCTGGCTGCACCTGCGTTACGAAAAAGGTAAATTTGTCAGAAAGAATTGTAAGGTAAAGAAAGACGGCAACTTGGGATTTACCTGATGAGCTGCCGGCTGAAACGGAGGCGGCTCCCTCCTCCATCGACATGAGGCCACCGCCCGTGGCCTCATCGCCCGACTCGATAGGGACCGTCGTCGTGCTCACGCGGCCAGGAGACGGCGGAAGATCGTAGGCGGGGAGGGCAATGATTGGAGCGTTGCCGGACTCTTGGGAGAGAGCGGCTAACTCTTCCCCAAGAGTCGTACCCATATCACCCGCTACTTCTGCGGGCTCCACGGTCTCTATCGGCTCATCCGCCGTCACCACTAGGTCGCCGGCCTCAAGCGCCTCGTCCGCCACCACCCTGGGCTCAGTTGTAATGATCATTTCATCTTCCTCCACTTCAGGCTCGGCATCAATGACCTTCTCGGCTTCAGACCCCTCAACCTCCATCTCAGGCTCCGAAACCTCAGCGACGTTGCCCACCGTCGGCTCAGGTTCGGCAGGTCCCGCCCCCTCTGTTTCCTTGGGTTCAACGGTCTCTGCCTCCCCCTCGGTCGGACTTGGCCCTGCAAGATAAAATATATAAGAACCGACAGCTTTATGAGTCTAATAACGAAATTCTGAAAGAAGTATTACCTGAGGTAGACTTATCGTTAGCCTCTCTATTGGCGCGGATCGCCTGTCTATGAGCTGTAGACAGGGCGACCGGGGACTCTTTTGACGGAGTGTCGGCTCGAGGAACAGTGCTGGGGCCCGCTCCAATGGCCAAAGCAGCCCTCCGTGCCTTTGCTTCGTGCCTCGACCGCTTCCTCTCCTCCCGGGCCGTCACGATGGACCTCTTTGACATTTCCTTTATCGAAGCATCGTCGTCCTCATTTAAAGATGCCTCCAGAGCCTTTAAGGCATCTCTCATCGGCTATTCAAGACGAACCTCCTGCGGTGGCCCAGAGGAAGCGGGAACATCGGCAGATGGCGGAACATTTGCGTCACTTGGCGGGAACGGCATTGAGGTTTCTGCAATAAAAAGGGAGAGGTTAGATTGACCTTAACACAAGGAGAATAAAAACTTGATGAATCGAAACTTACTAAGACCCATGGACGCTCTAAGACATTCCTCCTCTTGGAAAGTCTTCAGGGAAGCGGCAATGGCTTCTTCATCAGTGATTCCTGTTGGAAGAAAGGAAAGAAAAACGTTAGTCAAAGACAATAAGGAGAATATGATACAATAAAAAAATGCGACTAGTAGTTACCTGATTGCGCAAGCTCAGCTAGCCACGCGTCACGCTTTGCCAACCACGCTGAAGTTTCGAGAGCGGCTTCCAGGTCTGTATCATCCGGCGGCGGCATGACTAATCCCTCGTTAGTCCCATATTCGATCATGCCCTCGGCATAGGGAGCATAGGGTTCCTGACCAAACGCGACATCTGCAGCGAAGAGCGACTTCTTTTTCTTCTGCCCTCCGACCCTAGGCTCACGTGGGATTGACTTACGCTTAGCAGCCACCTTGGGACGGCGGGTCCCGATGTCTGCACCTACGCCAAACTCCGGCGAGGCTATAACCACTGTCTCCACTGGAGCACAGGGCGCTGGTGGTTCATCCGCAATATCAGGGAGCGGCAATCCGCGTGGAGGACTCTGCGCACGCGAGGGTCCGACTCTAGCATCTTTTAAAGGGGGGATTACTGGGGTCCTTGGCACCAAAGGAGCGTTGCGATCGCTACCTGGAGGTGCATCCTTACGGTCGATCAGCAACCGCCTTTCCTCCTTTATGACCGCTCCCGTCGAATGACTGTTCCATTCTGTATATACCCTGAGGAGTCATGGGGCGCAAGCCGGCTCACTGATAAAGAAGTGGGAGCCCGTGTTTAGACGCATGAAATGATGCAGCGCTCTCTCCATCCCTTCTTCGGTCGCAGCAGGTTCCGATAAGAAAGCCTCCAGCGGTACCCCTTGATTATAGCTCAGCTGCTGGGCGAAACGATGCAGGTTATATCTCATGAAGATCGCTGCTCCGTTCTGCCTAAACACCAAGAAGCCCGGTCTGATGGAATATAAGTGAAGGGTCTCCCGGGCCATTAAAACCGAAGCTCCATCCTTGAAAGTGTCTTGCAATGACCGCACTGCAGTGGTAGACGCTTTTCCAATAGTCAACACCTTGTCAACGAAAGATACACCGGCTCCAACGGTGTGGGAGCGAAGGAGTAAACCCCTGGCATTTCGTGGCGATGGATTCACAATTGATGCGCCAATCAGCTGTATGATGCGAGGGAAGCTGCACCTTTCGTAGAACGAGGGCCTTTTATGCATGCCGAAAACACCCGATGTATGTAGCTCGAGCCACGACATAAAGTAGTGCATCGGGAAGACCACGTGCAATACCCCGGGCTCGTTAGCATCCGCTGCTCGGCCGAGGCCATGATATAGGTGTGCCAAGCCAACGATCCCAACGGCCACCTTTACCTCGATAGCCATCCGGTGGGCTGGGTAAAAGACAGAAGGCCGCATACGGTGAGAGTGCATTGGGATCGCAAACCAACTCAGCCACAATCCGAGAAATCCTAAGAAAAAGGCCTCCTCGTCCATCCCGGAGGCCGCAATTTCTGCAAAAGACATAGTCGGGAAGTCCGGAAGAAAAAAACCCTTTTGGTCTATCTCCTTCGCTGGCAGGTTATCCACACCTAGACCGAAAGGGTCATCCAGGGTAGCGAACTTAGCAGCCTCTGATGAGAGAACGCTTGGGCGAAGGAACCGAGCAATGAAATCCTCAAAGTTAACTCCTCGACTCCCATGTTTGATGAAAAGAGACTCATATATGTTCAACACTTTAATCAAGCTTGGGAACTGGTGTTGAACAGCATTCTCCGGCGTGAGCCCCCTTATCACTGGCTTAGCACCAAAGACGTACTCATCCGTCGGGAGCAACTCCTCATAATGTTCCCCCATGATCGGTAGACCGGATACCTCCATAAACTCTTCCAAAGAGATTGACACTTCCCGATCCATGGCGAGAAAAGTGTGGGTAAGAATGTTCCTGTCACGCCCCGCTTCCCAGTATACGGCGAAGTGGACGCGACGAGGCCCGCTACATATATACTCAGAAGTACATACGCTAAGCGTATCTAAGCAATATAAAATAAATACACAAGGACAAGAAATGAAAGAACAGCAACTTTTATTTATTAACATTCTTTGTACAATGCATGAAAGGAAATACAACTGGAATAAAAGATGCCTAAACAGTGGCATAACAGGAAATGAAAAGTACTGGAAAAAAAAGTGTACAATGAAACTACTGTGCAGGGTCTTCAGTAAACTGCTCCAAGTCTTCTTGTGATGGCTCGATCTCTGCCGGGTCCAAACCACCTGACGACATTCAAAGAAGAAAGAAATAGAATGTCGTCAGCAAACAGGTCGCTCGGTAAGTCCCAAAGATAAGAGGAGAATAGATAGAGAGTAAGATAGAGAGAGTATATTATTATAGTTGTATTATATTGTTATATTGTTGTAGTATTGTGTTAACGCTGTTGTTTGTAGCTTGGTACAGAAGAATGCCAGTGTATACGAGGGGAGTCTCACTTGCCCCGGAGACTAAGGTATCAGGAACTCAAGGAACCGTTTATGCCACGGTACAACAGCAGCGAAATATAGGTTAGGTGTCTTAATCTGACCACCTCGTGCCACCTTTAACACCTTCCGTATCAATCTACCCCTTAAACCCCGCGATGTCTTGTTTGTATTGTTATCTTGTAAAATTGTATTGATTGCATGATTGATTGACTGACTGACCGAAACCATGATATCAGGAAACGGTTATAACCGGAGAGTCATGTAAATGGAATATTGGGAATCATGTAAAAGGAATATATATCCATGGTTCGGTTCGGTCAAGTTGAATAGGTTGTTAACTGGATTCAGGGATTCATGTGTTCATATTGAGTTGGAATGTTAAAAAATATAGATTGACTTGAATCATATTCAAGTCAGAAATAGTCAGACTCAAACCCGAGTCAGACTAAAAGAAAAGTAATTTGAAGTTCTATAATTGTTAGGGTCCTTATTGTAATTTAAAAAACTTGAGGGGGTTTTATGTAAAAAGTACTTTTGTATAGTTTTCAAGATACACCTCAAGTATTTGTTATTCGTCTTTATAGTTATAATGAGTGTAAATTTTACTTGTGTTATTCTAGTGAATATATCCTAATAAAAGTATTAATTTATAATATTGATTTATTTGAAATTCATGGTATTTTAATGTAACTTTTAATCTTGTAATTTTTAGGAAAAGGTGGAAACTTTATCTTATAATAAAATAGGTCTTTAAAGGATAAATATACATATGTTTATACAAGAATAATTTTATATAAATATTTTATTTTCCAAAAATCTCATTTTTCTTAAATGTCGTATTTTAAACCTTTCGAGACCGAATGCTCCTTGCGGAGGTCTGAATCTCGCACTACTAAGCTCGAGGGTGCACGATAAACCGTACCATCCCTAACGAGTTCCCCAAATGTGAGTTGTAGTGGCGCTTTGCAAAGATTTAATAAATACTATTCATTTAGAAAATGGTTTTATAAAGATAAGGTATTTATTTGTAAAAGGATGTAAATTTCCGTATTTTAGTTTCTAGGGTTCCCTAAGCCAACTAGCCTATTTCTAAAGGTCTAAACGACAAGTCGTTAGAAGCCTCAAATCGCCTCTTCACCGCCAATTGTGGCCAGGTAAGTACAAGTGAGGAGGGAGGAATACGCTCACGAATCGTGAGGCGGGCCTTTTAAAGTTACCCAAGCTCACTTGCCTAGCCTAGACACCACAAAGTCGGTTTAGATAAACGATCGATATCCACAACTTATCGTATTTTCCTAGTAAGAAGTATTTATGTACAAATGTAACAAAACTAAACCTTTAAGAATGGTTTTATTAAGATTATGGTATTTTAATGAAAAATTCACTTTATCGTATTCTAAATTTTGAGGATATCATTTTAGGGTTTGTATTTACGTATGGGTGGAGGTAGGTCGTTATCTTGTACTCTACTTTAATTGAATAGCAAGTTAAGGGTTAAATGTGAAGTTGAAACATGATGGTATTAAAGTGTAAGAATACGGTAAATTGAAAAGGTTATCATTTCATGTGTGAAAACTTATTCAAATTGATTTTTACAAGTTTAGTGGTCAAGATGAAGGTGTTTAGGAATGATTGAATTGATTAGAAGAAAAAAAATAAACATTATGGTATTAATGTAAAAAAGAATACGATATTGCAAAAGTTATCATTTCATGTGCGAAATTTTGTCCAAATTAGTTGTTATATGATTAATAGTCAACATGGATAAGTTTAGATATTAGGGAATTAGTGACAAGTGAGATTTTATAGAAAAACCGAATCGGAAATCGGTTTGTTCCGATTTCCGTCGGGTTTCATAATTCCGTATTTTTGAGAAGTAGAAAGAAGAAAAGAACGGGACTTACGGGTTTCGATCTATACTAAAGAGTATAAAGGAACTAGGGAAATGGCCGAGGTGTTGTTTCGTCGCCGGTTGTTTCAAAGAACGTCGCCGGAAATCCGTCAGCGCTTCGCCGTGAACTCGGTTTCAAAGCACACCCTTCTTGTAGAAATTTCAAGAGAGTAAACCTAGTGTTTTGGGATGAGAGGTTAGAGGGTAGGGGGTCTATTTATAGGGTAGCTAGGATAGGGTAGGTGAAAGGTTTTCTTTATTAAAAAAATTGTAAAAATTTAAAGAAAAACATTAAAATTTGTAGTAATTAGGGTGTATTTAAAATTCTGGAACCGATCTATTAAAATGGAGTGAACAGGGGGTTATGGAATGCAAAAAGCTACATTTTTGGGTTTGGGAGCTCGGCCGTCCGACCGAGTCCGGCGACCGTCGAGTGCGGGGTTCTCTGATGTAGACTTTGGTATACTCTGTTTTTAGGGTTCAGTTCATCATTTGGGAGTTATGGCCTATGGACTGTTGGGCTTCCAAGAATTTTAAAAGAAAAATAATCTAAAAATAATGTGGGGCATGTGATTCGAACTCTGGTGGCTTGGTTCAGCAGTGCAAAGTATTACCAATGAGCTACAAGCTCCTTCTTGTAATTATTGTGTTATTTAATTACTTAAAATGATAGCAGTAAGAGTAAATACTCCAAGTATACATTAAATTTTAAAGTAATTTCTTGTACACTAAAAATGGAGTTATTTCATTCTTGTAGCTTGTAATTAAAAACAAAATTATTACCTATCTCTTGTGCTCAGGTTAAAATACCCCTTTGTGGATTTTTGAAAAAAATATTTGAAAAATTTTGTATAGAAAATTTAGGGTTGTTACATTCTACCCTCCTTATAAAAATTTCGTCCTCGAAATTTGTAAAAGGAAAGTGTAACAGTGCAAAGAAGTTTGGTGACTGTAGCATAGATAGTGTATAAAAATAACAAAAAGATACAAAGGGTGAAAGAGGCTTACCGGTGTTACCTTGACCTACAGTCTCGGCTTCTACGGCTTCTAATGTGAAGGTCTGTCGACGTGGTACATTCCTTCTGGCTGGAGGCACATTCTGCCTTTGGGGCCTGTTTCTCTGCCCTCTAGGTATGTCCCTCATTGCCTGTTGGAATTGGCGAGCAGGCTGTGCAGGTGGTGGAGCAGGTAGTGCAGGACGAGTTGCAGGAGCCTGGATAGCTAGCCGCTGCGGGTAGTTGGTGTGTGTGTGAGCTGAGTTGTATCTATATGGACAGGTCTCAATTCTGTGATTGGACGCGCCACAAACTAGGCACAGGCCTTTTGCACGCCTACAGTCCTTTATCAAATGTCCATCTCTCTTGCAATGGAAACAGAAATGTGGTCTTGGCTGGTGATTGGGTTCTTCAGTTCTCCTGGGTTCGAACGTTGGCCTGGAAGAGGCTCCTCCTGCCATTTGAGAGGCATGGCATTTCAAACCAGCAAATTGGGGTCTGCCCCTCGCCTTTATCACTGCCTCATAACTGCGGGCAGCTTCTAGAGCTTCTTCATGAGTCAAAAACTTTCCTGTGGCTAGAGCAGCCTTAATCTCTGTGTCCAAACCTTGTTGAAAGCGACGGGCTCTGATCTCGTCCGTCGGTATCAAGTGTGCCGCGAATCGGCTTAACATGGTGAATTCAGCATCGTATTCATCTACTGATTTATCCTACATTGAACCCTGTTGTAGATGAATAAACTGCTGCTCCATTGCAAACCTGGCAGTCATAGGGAAATATTTCGCATCGAACTTCTCGCGAAAGGTCTTCCATTCAATTGGCTGTACCAGACGGCTTTCTTCCGCCTTCTACTAGTTGCGAGCATTATCCGTGAGTTGTAGTTTTGCTACACGGACCCAAGCGTTGTCTGGCACTTGAGTTGCTGCCAGATCGTCTTCGATACTTTGTGCCCATTCTTCCGCTTTAAGAGGGCTTCCTTTACCAGAGAACTGCTTGGGATGTAAAGCCCTGAATTGCTTTACTCCCGGCGCATCGGTCTCAGGACGGTTCAGAAGTTGTTGATGTCCCTCGAGAAGACTGCGGATCGCCTCAAATAGCATTGTTTGCTCGGTGGGTGGTGCAGGAACAGCTGGTGTAAGAGGTAGTGCTGAAGGGGTGTTGTTGACGTTGGTGCGGGTGTTGTTCGGGGAATCCATAACCCTGAAGAAAAATTTGGGTTAGGACAGATTCAAGTACATGAAATGATAAGATTCAAGGAATATGAAATAGCAAGATTCAAGGAACATGAATTGTAAAGAATGTTTTAGTTGCTGGTTCTTGTGTTATATTGCTTAGGTTGTTCACGCAGACCAGAACTGCATGATAGGGATTCATACAGCTCGGACCTGTATGGGCCACCAACAAAACCTGTCACGCCCCGCTTTCCAGTATACGGCGAAGTGGACGCGACGAGGCCCGCTATGTATATACTCAGAAGTACATACGCTAAGCGTATCTAAGCAATATAAAATAAATACACAAGAGACAAGAAATGAAAGAACAGCAACTTTTATTTATTAACATTCTTTGTACAATGCATGAAAGGAAATACAACTGGAATAAAAGATGCCTAAACAGTGGCATAACAGGAAATGAAAAGTACTGAAAGAAAAGTGTACAATGAAACTACTGTGCAGGGTCTTCAGTAAACTGCTCCAAGTCTTCTTGTGATGGCTCGATCTCTGCCGGGTCCAAACCACCTGACGACATTCAAAGAAGAAAGAAATAGAATGTCGTCAGCGAACAGGTCGCTCGGTAAGTCCCAAAGATAAGAGGAGAATAAATAGAGAGTAAGATAGAGAGAGAGTATATTATTATAGTTGTATTATATTGTTATATTGTTGTAGTATTGTGTTAACGCTATTGTTTGTAACTTAGTACAGAAGAATGCCAGTGTATACGAAGGGAGTCTCACTTGCCCCGGAGACTAAGGTATCAGGAACTCAAGGAACCGTTTATGCCACGGTATAACAGCAACGGAATATAGGTTAGGTGTCTTAATCTGACCACCTCGTGCCGCCTTTAACACCTTCCGTACCAATCTACCCCTTAAACCCCGCGATATCTTGTTTGTATTATTATCTTGTAAAATTGTATTGATTGCATGATTGATTGACTGACTGACCGAAACCATGATATCAGGAAACGGTTATAACCGGAGAGTCATGTAAATGGAATATTGGGAATCATGTAAAAGGAATATATATCCATGGTTCGGTTCGGTCAAATTGAATAGGTTGTTAACTGGATTCAGGGATTCATGTGTTCATATTGAGTTGGAATATTAAAGAATATAGATTGACTTGAATCATATTCAAGTCAGAAATAGTCAGACTCAAACCCGAGTCAGACTAAAAGAAAAGTAATTTGAAGTTCTATAATTGTTAGGGTCCTTATTGTAATTTATAAAACTTGAGCGGGTTTTATGTAAAAAATATTTTTGTATAGTTTTCAAGATACACATCAAGTATTTGTTATTCGTCTTTATAGTTATAATGAGTGTAAATTTTACTTGTGTTATTCTAGTGAATATATCCTAATAAAAGTATTAATTTATAATATTGATTTATTTGAAATTCATGGTATTTTAATGTAACTTTTAATCTTGTAATTTTTAGGAAAAGGTGGAAACTTTATTTTATAATAAAATAGGTGTTTAAATGTTAAATATACATATGTTTATACAAGAATAATTTTATATAAATATTTTATTTTCCAAAAATCTCATTTTTCTTAAATGTCGTATTTTAAACCTTTCGGGACCAAATGCTCCTTACGGAGGTCTGAATCTCGCACTACTAAGCCCGAGGGTGCACGATAAACCGTACCATCCCTAACGAGTTCCCCAAAGGTGGGTTGTAGTAGCGCTTTGCAAAGGTTTAATAAATACTATTCATTTAGAAAATGGTTTTATAAAGATAAGGTATTTATTTGTAAAAGGATGTAAATTTCCGTATTTTAGTTTCTAGGGTTCCCTAAGCCAACTAGCCTATTTCTAAAGGTCTAAACGACAAGTCGTTAGAAGTCTCAAATCACCTCTTCACCGCCAATTGTGGTCAGGTAAGTACAAGTGAGGAGGGAGGGATCCGCTCACGAATCGTGAGGCGGGCCTTTTAAAGTTATCCAAGCTCACTTGCCTAGCCTAGACACCACAAAGTCAGTTTAGATAAACGATCGATGTCCACAACTTATCGTATTTTCCTAGTAAGAAGTATTTATGTACAAATGTAACAAATCTAAACCTTTAAGAATGGTTTTATTAAGATTATGGTATTTTAATGAAAAATTCACTTTATCGTATTCTAAATTTTGAGGATATCATTTTAAGGTTTGTATTTACGTATGGGTGGGGTAGGTCGTTATCTTGTACTCTACTTTAATTGTATAGCAAGTTAAGGGTTAAATGTGAAGTTGAAACATGATGGTATTAAAGTGTAAGAATACGGTAAATTGAAAAGGTTATCATTTCATGTGTGAAAACTTAGTCAAATTGATTTTTACAAGTTTAGTGGTCAAGATGAAGGTGTTTAGGAATGATTGAATTGATTAGAGAAAAAAAATAAACATTATGGTATTAATGTAAAAAAGAATATGATATTGCAAAAGTTATCATTTCATGTGCGAAACTTTGTCCAAATTAGTTGTTATGTGATTAATAGTCAACATGGATAAGTTTAGATATTAGGGAATTAGTGACAAGTGAGATTTTATAGAAAAACCGAATCGGAAATCGGTTTGTTCCGATTTCCGTCGGGTTTCATAATTCCGTATTTTTGAGAAGTAGAAAGAAGAAAAGAACGGGACTTACGGGTTTCGATCTATACTAAAGAGTATAGAAGAACTAGGGAAATGGCCGAGGTGTTGTTTCGTCGCCGGTTGTTTCAAAGAACGTCGCCGGAAATCCGTCAGCGCTTCGCCGTGAACTCGGTTTCAAAGCACTCCCTTCTTGTAGAAATTTCAAGAGAGTAAATCTAGTGTTTTGGGATGAGAGGGTAGAGGGTAGGGGGTCTATTTATAGGGTAGCTAGGGTAGGGTAGGTGAAAGGTTTTCTTTATTAAAAAAGTTGTAAAAATTTAAAGAAAAACATTAAAATTTATAGTAATTATGGTGTATTTAAAATTCTGGAACTGATCTATTAAAATGGAGTGAACAGGGGGTTATGGAATGCAAAAAGCCACATTTTTGGGTTTGGGAGCTCGGCCGTCCGACCGAGTCCGGCCGGCGGCGCCGGCGGACTCGGCCGATCCCGGCCGAGTCCGGCGATCGTCGGGTGTGGGGTTCTCTGATGTAGACTTTGGTATACTCTGTTTTTAGGGTTCAGTTCATCATTTGGGAGTTATGGCCTGTGGACTGTTGGGCTTTCAAGAATTTTAAAAGAAAAATAATCTAAAAATAATGTGGGGCATGGGATTTGAACTCTGGTGGCTTGGTTCAGCAGTGTAAGGTATTACCAATGAGCTACAAGCTCCTTCTTGTAATTATTGTGTTATTTAATTACTTAAAATTATAGCAGCAAGAGTAAATACTCCAAGTATACATTAAATTTTGAAGTAATTTCTTGTATACTAAAAATGGAGTTATTTCATTCTTGTAGCTTGTAATTAAAAACAAAATTATTACCTATCTCTTGTGCTCAGGTTAAAATATCCCTTTATGGATTTTTGAAAAAATATTTGAAAATTTTGTATAGGAAATTTAGGGTTGTTACAGTTCCACTGCTCCAGAAAGGCCTTGAACCACCAGGTGGGGAGCGTGGGATATTGGAATAGAGAGACGTACACTGCGGTGTACAATCCTAACTTTATCAACTGCGACTTCTTCATCGACAGGATATACCGAGCCCATGGTAGGTAGCCGATCGGGTGGCGGGGGATCAGACCTATATTATATGATTGCTCCCAAGGTCGTGCCTGGCCTTGACAGATACGGCATTCCAGGATATCCAAAACCATGGGACACTGGACCGGGATTGCATCTATGGCCGGATGAAGAAAACCCTTCGATGTCCAATCAACCATCTCCACGGCATACTGCACCGAGGGTGGGGTGGCATAGTGAATCGCTGTGATGGGTTCTGACGGCACTGTGCAGGTGAAGCTCCGTCGACCTATGATGATCTGATTATACCACGACCCCCAAAGGTGGAGACTCTTATACTCCGGGTCGTGGTCCTTGATCATGGCCAAGACTTCACAGTCCAAGGGCACTTCGGGAAATCCTTCCTCTGAACGAGCAAACGAGAATGAGGTGTCGAGAGACATGATCGCTGCAAGTGAACAGAAATTAGCCGTTAGTGTTGCAATTCCAACGCTTAGCGTTTTTTAAAAAAATGCATTAATTAATCAATTAAATTAAAAATTAATTAAATTAAAATTAATTAACTACACCACACAATAGTGCAGTGGGTAGGAGACCGAAAGGGGACCCACAAAATCTGGATGACAATACGTCATTTAATAAGACAACCTCATCATTGGATGAGATTGTCAGTTGGTCCCCAGGAAAACATTCCTACTAATAATAATAATAAAGAATCCCTAGAGACAAGGAGAAAATCTCCTATTTCAGAATAAAGCTCTGTCACAGAATGACATTTGTCAAACTCTGGTCTCAGGGAAATAAGATTCCTTAAAAGAGCCTAGCTCTGTGGTGATGATGAGAAAATTTATTTAAAACTCCTAAAGAGATTAAAACATTTTGAAGACTCTTAGAAGTTCTTCATTTTTTTGTAGATCAAAAAGATCTATTTTTGGATCCATGAGCAAAGCTCTGCTCATGGGTTAAAACCCATGAACAAGATCTTTCCAGATCTATGGATTCATGAGAGTAAAGCTCTGTTGGTGAAACCCCAATGGGGATCCCTTTAGATCAAAAGATCTGTGAGAGCAAAGCTCTTTGGTTAAGATTAATTTAAATTAAATTAATTTTTGCCTAAAGTTTCTAACTTTGGAAATGAGCAAAGCTCTGAAGTTCTTAAGTAAGAGCAAAGCTCTAGAAAATCAAAAATCTTGAAACGGTGAGATTTTTCTAAGGGCCAGAGGTCCTATTTATAAGGCGCTTGCACCCCTTCAGCTCACCCCTTGATCTAACGGTCAAGAGCTTGCCACCGTTGCACTCACGTGCGTGCCACGTGAGCGCAACGGTGGGGGGCATTTGTTTTCCCTAATTAGAGCAAAGCTCTGTTGGAAATTCAAAATTCAAATTTTAAAGCAACGCTTCAAATCTCGGACGCAACGCGCCACGTGTCAGACGTTGATACGTCAGCGCAGCGCCCAAGAAGGCGCGCCCAATCAGAGCAAAACTCTATTTTAAGCAAAATTAAATGAAGCAACGCTTCAGTTGCGCTGCGCTGTGCACTGCGCGACACGTGTCAGCGCACATGCGCTAGCGCAGTTGCGCTGCGCGACACGTGTCAGCGCAGGTGCGCTAGCGCAGTTGCGCTGCGCTTTGCGCTGCGCGACACGTGTCAGCGCAGGTGCGCTAGCGCAGTTGCGCTGCGCTGTGCGCTGCGTGACACGTGTCACGCGCTGGGGCACTTGCGCCAAACAGAATTAAAATTCTAAAGAAATCTTTTCTGTTTTTGTTAAAACAAGAAGATTTTCTTCTGTAAAACAGAAGCTCTTGGATCAAAAATCCAACGGTGGGGAAAATTCCCCAAATCACTCAGAGAAAAATCTCTTTAACAAATTTATGAGCACTATATAAAGGCCCCTAGATCTCAATTCAAAAGCATCAACATTTTTGAAAAAATCAAAGCTTCAAACAGAGAGAACTCTAAAAAAGTTTTCTTTTCAAGAAAAAGGTAAAAATCTTCACAAACTAGAAGAAATTTCTTCTAATAGATCATTGATCTAAAAACAAGATCAATGATCTTCACATAATAAACAGTGCTTTGCACTTTTTATGAACCGCTGATTCTTTAAAATAAGAAAAACAAAATAAAGAATAGTGCTTTGCACTTCTTTTATGAACCATTGGTTCTTGAATCTAAAAGATTCTTAAGTCATAGTGCATTGCATTTGCGAACTGCGCTGTTGTGCTCCTGGATTGGCACAAGCCACCAGAGCGCGCCACGTGTCAGCAGCGCAGGCGCAGCGCATTAGCGCAACGCACTGCGCTTGCGCGACACGTGTCAACACTACAAGCGCTTGTGCTCTCTGATTGGCGCAAAGCGCCTGATAAATACAAGTCATTTCCTAAAGGGCCAGGCCCAAATAAAAAAAAACAAGCATGTCTAATTAAATTGATGCTCAGCATCATTTATAAATAGGCAGAGCCCAAGCGAAATAATAAAAATGCTATGCATTTTAAAAGGGGCAGAGCCCAAACAAAGCAGATGCTTTGCATCATTTATAAATGGGCAGAGCCCAAAACAAATTGATGCTCTGCATCTTTTATGGGTAGAGCCCAAATAAAAATGCAATGCAAAAGCAAATAAAATGTTAAACATTTTCAACTGGACTTAGCCCAATTTTGGCCGCAAGTCCTCAAATTAAATTGACTGAGTAAGATTGCTCTCTTAAATCAATTTACCTCCGGTTCGAGGGTACATCTCCGAACTCCTCTGATACTTCTCGTTGTAATCCTTCAACGACGTCAGAGAGGCGACGGGTCTCAACGAACACACATGAATATGGACTGCGGGATCCTTAAACTCGTGGACCGAAACGTCCTTAAACTAATATCGGACCGAAACGTCCTTAAACTAATATCGGACCGAAACGTCCTTAAACTAATGATGGACCACCACGTCCCTAAACTGGCGATGGACCACCACGTCCCTAAACTGAAACATGGACCACCATGTCCCTAAACTGGAGTAATAGAGTCCCCCAAATGCTCTTTTGCCGGATCTAAACGGTCCCGTTTAAGTTGATCTTAGCCCTAAATACGGCTAACGTATCCTTAAACATTTAAATGAACTATAAAACTTCAAACTGACTTTGGTTCAAGGGTATATCTCTAAACTCCTCTGACACTTATCGTTGTAATCCTTCAACGACGTCAGAGAGGTGATGAGTCCTGACGGCCATATATTAAGCAGATCACCACGTTAAGTTGATCTTAGTCTCAAACAGGACTAACGTATCCTTAACGAACGTTTAAGTTGATCTTAGTCTCAAATGCGGCTAACGTATCCTTAAACTAAAAACACCAAACCCAAATCTAAGTAAATACGGATTTGGACTAATCCACGTCCTACGGGCGACGGCATTACTCAGTCTCCGTATTCAATCCACGGGCGACCACAAACAAAACAAACACACACGACACGAAGTGAAATTCTGGAGAAGGAGAAAGTGGCTACCGCGATGCGGTAGCGTAATTAACTGCAGGGGCTTGCGCCTACAGGGAAGAGCGTCCCCACAATCAAAAACCCCTCTAGCGAGGGGAAATCTGACGAAGTCTGCTACATCGGCCGCATCCGTCTAAACCTACGATACACGGTGTCATAAATCAACTTGGCATCTTCGGAGAGGTAGACGGATAAAACCATATAGCATCTGCCCCGAATCTCAGGCAAGACGTACCTCGCATCGTCGCCCGCTTCGGAGGGGAACAGTGGGTAACCTCAGGCACCCGAGAGGTACTCTGGTAGCCTCAAGGACGGTAGCAGGGAGGTTCTTGTTTACCCAGACTTGCCATTGCTGTTGTTCCAGACTGTGAGACCCGGCAGGAGGATGAGTATAGCGTCGTTCTAAACTAGCTTTAGAAGTATACGTCTATATGACTCTTTCAGAGGGTTGTCGTAGACAGTGGGAGCAGTGGAAGCATTGGTGGACAAGTAGCTTATGTCTATGGACTAAAGCAGATATAGCAGAGATAGATCATCTATTTCTGACGTGACAGTCATAGGTTTGACTTCATCAGAATAGGGGATGGATCTGTTAAGAAGGTAGTAGGGTGTGATGTCCTGGTACTTGGATGACATACACAGAGTAGGAAGTGAAATTCCTATACTACGGTCGGTTATACTTTGGTTGTCACACGGTGGTTGCTCCGCATGGGACTTGGATATAATATCAAGACATTCTGGTTACTAGATCTATAGATCTAGATTGGGTGGTTTCCCAATCAGGGTACTTAGCAGCATTCTGAAGGTGTTTTAGAATGGACGACTCCAGGCACGGTAGTGTACCTGCAGGTGATGGAGTCACCCTCTCTAAAGGTGTCTTACAGACTAAAGGGGAGAGGGATGTGCATGATTGACAGATCACTTGCTTAGGAAATTGAGTCAATCATGAGATGTCAAGTACCACACCAGATGTTGTTTTTTGCACGAGATGCAATAAGTTGATATTAATCCAATCCTGGAGAAACAATCGGAAGCAGTTTTAGAAAATAAGTGGATGTTCTAGGGATATGATAACGACAGCCTCATTCGGGAAACAGTTATCATTCCAGGCTTCCAAGGTGACCTGGATGACAGAGAGGTTGTCAGAGTTATAGTTTTCCATCTGACGAGTGGTAGTATTTTGGACAGGTGGTCCAAGGGGATACTGAGGGAGGCATGGCGCAGGATACTGATTAAGTTCAGTTGACGATACAGTCTAAGAGGTTTGGATTTGGAGTTCATTTATGAGCTAGGTCCCATCAGATATCCAGACATATTCTAAGACAGGTATTGCTCATTTAGGGAGATGGCTTTCTCCGCGAACTTGAGATAAAGAGAGACATAGAAAGAAACATCAAGGTGGATCCACTCACTGAGGCTATTCCTCGAACACATTAGTTTCGCAAACTGGTTTTGTGAGACTGATTAGTAAAGGAGTTGGGTGTTCGGTATCACACGGGCTGTGAGTATGCGACATCGCAATAATTAGCCTTGAGTGTAAGTGGGAGATTGTTGGAGATAGTACCCTCAGAGTCAATTATTGGATCATAGGCACGTGATTGCAATGATTGATGGAGGACCTATGCCGGTAGGACAGTCTTACTCAAGATGATAGTATGCTATCTGGTTTATCTTTATCATCGTGTACTGCTTTAGGTGACCTTACAGGTCACTATTGCGCGTTGATAGAGCCCCTAAGATTCTTGCTTGACTGCCAGCAGTATGAGGGCGATTATATACGTGGGAGCTGGGGTCTATAAGCACATCCTTAAAAGGTCCCTAGTCGTGGGAGTTTCGAGACAGGGCATCGATACTCCAGAGTAGACTAGTGTATACAGTCGAGACCCCGACGAGGGGCGGTGGCCGGTCTCACAAGCCACTGGTGTCAGATGGTTCACCTAAAATATATACAGGTGCTCATTGGGTTATGAGTACACCGGACAGGACTCGCCGGGAACATGCTAGTTGGTCTTATACCTGACGTCAGATAGCAGTTCCCTCGTGACATGTGTATAGGTTAGTTCATCGACCTGAGATCGTCATTTGTCTCGTGTGAGTTCCCACTGTACTTTGATTACTACCCTACCACGCTCAAAGGAGACGTGCAAACAGGTTTTAGTTGGGTACAGTCCCGAGCCACATGGAGGCAGTGAGCGGATCTGCAGGGGTTCGTCTCTCCCGATATTGGGGGTGAGGTCGCGCTGTGTCTAGGAGAGCCATTACGCGAAGTCCTTGGCCAAGGCAGGAGATTTACTGGTAGGTATTCCAGTAGTATCTCAGGGTGTTCTGGGCTACGCTCCGACACGACTTGTACCGCTTTTGGGGGTTTGACTTTTACCAACCCCCTAGGGCCGCCATGCGATGCTCATAGACGAACGGACCGGACTGTACGGATATTGTCACTGACAGGCTCAGTAGGGTGTCAGGATGAGTTCGCTCATCAACGTCCCTTTTGGTCAATACCTGGTATCTTGTTACGTATGGCTAATACCTCTGACGTGCTAGTGGTTAAATCCACAACCAAAGTATTGACGAGTCTTTAGAGTCCCCCACAGACCGTTTTCTCAAGTTTCGGGCGAAACGCTGTAGAGGCCATATGGAGATATGGCAGGGTTCGATCAGATACGTGCGGTATTGCACGGATCATGATCGGACGGATAATACTAGCGGGCTTTGGTTTAAGCCGGATCCTAGTATTGTACAGTGTAGATTTTGTCTCATTGCATTTGTATTCGGTCGGAATATAAATACGGGTATGTATATACAGTCGCGGGGTTTTCCTGTAATTTATTACGGGATCAGTTTTTTGAAGTTGCCAGTTTGCTTTCCGTTTCGGCCATTTTTCTTTATATCTTTCCTTGGCTGAAAATTGGTGAAGGAGGGCTTATTTGCAATTGTGCAAATTAGCATTATGGAGGGTGGTCTTTGCATATTGTTGCTTCATGATGGTTGCACCATCATTTGACTTCTTTACTCTTGATTGCTTGACTTTTGGAGATGAGATGGTGATGGGAGTTGATATGGATTTAGTAGTGATCATTATTCTTTATGATTATCACTTTTCTCTCTCTTGCATTATTCCCTCTCTTGGCTCACTCCTCTTCTCATTCATCAAGCCATGAGGCCGGCCACTTCTCTTGAGAGGGCTGTCCAAATTTTTTGGGTAAAAAAAAATTGGTTCTCATTTTGCTTGCAAAATCCTTTTGTTCATCTCCCAAAGCTTATTCCTTCACCTCCACCAAATGGCAACTTCCTTAATCCCGAGAGACAAATGGATTCTACACTTCATCTACAGCACTTCTTGGGCACGTCGGCTCGCCAACTTCGTGCCCGAGTTGCCTCGACCCAGAGGTGGGAGCCCGTAAAAGAACCCGGCGATGTGGTGCCCTTCCGACGAGGAGATGAAGACCGGAGATTCCGCGGGGAGATCGGGACGACGACGAGAAGACCGAAGGACACGGATCGCTCGGTATATCTCTCTACCCCTTCTCTATTTAGCTAGGATTAGATTAATGGCCCGATCCGGGATTTTTGTGCGCGGTGGTGCCGGTTTAAAAAGTTTAAAGTAAAAGTATCGTTTCCATATTTTGGCCTCGGATTGACGGCCGGGGCGCCGCCGTGCACTTACAGAGAGGAGGAAGTAGAGGCAGTGGTTAGGCCCGTGAGGGTGGTGGTGTTGATGGAAGAGCGGTGGTCCAGAGGGCTACGGGACGATGCAGGGGAACTCGAGTTTGGTCGGTGTGGTCGTCGGTGAGGTGGATGACGAGGGTCGAGGGGGATGGCGGTTGCTGGGGGCTTGTTGGGTTCGGTGGAGGTGACGACGAGCTCAAGGACGCAGGGGTTGCAGTGAAGGGGTTGGCTCAGAGCGGGGAAGCAAGGCCGAGGTGGTTGCTGAGGTGATGGAGCTCGGGCTCGTCGGCGATGGGGTCGGTGCTCAGGTGAGTATGCAGGCGAGGGTGCAGGGGTCGGTTTGGGAATGAGAGAGAGAGTGAAGAAGGGGGAGGCGAAGGAGGGAGAGATGAGGGGATCGGGGCAGTGGGTGATGTGAGATTGAATTGTGAGGAGAGAGGGAGCGAGGCAGGCGAGGGTGTTGCAGGTTGTTGAGGGGAATGAGTCGTGGGGGGTCAGTGCGAGGGAGGCGGGAAAGAGAAGGAGTGGGGTCGTGTGTTGTTAGGGGAGCGGGTCTCACGGGAGTAGGGGAAACGGCGCGGCTATAGGGGCGTGGGCGCAGGCCGTGGGGAAGTGAGGAAAAAAGTGGGAAAGGAGGGAACGCGAAGGGGAGAAGAAGAAGGAAGGAGTGCGGATCGGGTCGGGTGTGGGTTCGGGTCGGGTGAAGGGTGAGGGAGATGGGCCGGGCTCAGGGAGTAGGAAAAAAGAGAAAGAAAAGGGAGAGTTGGGCTTTGGAAAATAAATTAAAAGAGAGGGGAAAGGAATGGGCTGGGTTGGGTTTTACTAGAAATAGGATTAGGGTTTGAAATAGGATATTAGGGTAAGAAAAATAATTGGATTGGAAAAATTAAATAGAAAAATATAGGGAAAATTATTACTAGGAAAATATGGATAATTGGATACAAAAGAAACTGGGTATTACAGTGTATAAAACCATAGCTGCAAACAAACATACATCACAGTTGCATGATTGATATTAAATAATCACAATATATCTACCAACAATATATAATATGATTTATGTAGTTAATACTTTGCATACAAATATAGTACAATCACTATAATAGTTTGCATATACTTACAGCGAGAAGGATCTGACACCCAAGCAAATGTACAACGTTGCACTTCGAAGAAAGCTTATCCATGACACCCTCCATTATCAAGTCGTGTACTGCTTTAACCCAGTTCACATTCGGCATTACAGATGGCTCGATATAAGGAAAAGAGTCTATAGGGATGGTGGGGGATGAGACGGGCATCCAAAATAACGAATGTTGATAAAGAATCTGCAACGCCATGAAATCATCCATCACTTTCGGAGATCTGTCCTTCACAGTACCCTCCAAAGCAGTCTTCAAATATGTGATCAAAATCTTTTCACCTATCTCTATGTTAAAGTAGTTCTTTCAAAGTAGGGTGATGTAATGGTTAGACAGGACATGTTCACCGGAATTAGGCAAGTCGATATGCTGGCTAATCCAATCTACACTGAATTTATGGGAGGCGCCTTTGAAAGAGAACTCTCCGGTGCCTCGATCATAGCAAGAGATAAGCCTACATATAATAGGCCTATCTTGAGCCAAATTTGGCATCTCCAGATAATGGCGGAACGGAGTTTTTTTAGCTTCTGTATGTGTTGGGCACAAATATGAGGCTTCAATCTCTCCATGAAGTTGTTGTAGTGAATGACGTCAACATACGTCTAAATGGCGAGCGTATCTTCATATTTCCTTTTACTGAAAAACAAAGTTTAACATTAAAACACAGCTATTAGTTCTTTAAATTGAAAATTACAGGTAACTGCTTAGAAATTACAGATAAATGGTTAGGTATTACAGACAATTATTTAGATGTTACAGGGAAGTGCTCATTTTCATGCATCATGCATCATCCAAGCACTTGACTATAATATCAAATAATTTGCCTGTAATTTTAGTAGCAACCAAATGAAAACTATAAAATTTCCTATAACATCTACCAAAGTTGCATGTAATATCTACCAAAGTTGCGTGTAACATCTACATGTAATTTTGGAAGGTGTTACAGGCAACTTTTATAGATATTACAGACAAGTGCTCATTTTCATCCATCATCCAAGCACTTGACTGTAATATCAAATCATTTGCCTATAATATCTTAGCAATAACAAATAGAATGATGAGTACGAGAATTTAATAAAAAAACAGACTGTTTAGATGCTACAAGCAACTGCTTAGATGTTACAGACAAGTTCTCATTTTCATGCATCATACATCATCTAAGCAATTCACTGTAATATCAAATTATCTGCTTGTCTTGGCAATAACAAATAGCTTGACCATGATAAGAATTTAATTTAAAAACATATATCTGTAGATACACTACAATTAATTGATTAAAAGTTACAGACCCAAAAATCAAGCATCGACGATATTCACAATTTTTTTTTAGAGAAGAACCGATTTCGAAATGCAATACAAGATCAATAAAATGGGTCTCAATTATACCTTTTTCTTTTCTCGGCCGTTGCCAATTTACCTGACGTTTTCTCCAATTCTGGAGCAACTGATTTCGCCGCAGAAGGAATGGCCGCCTTCTCCTTCTATTTAAGAGCCATTGAGAAGGGTCTGATTGTGATGAAGTGCTTCTCATGACGGAGAACGATAGGGAGGCTCTAGGCGGCCGAGGAGAAGGTGGTGAAGGGCAGACAAAGCCAACGGCGACGATATTAGGTTTAGGGTTTTCGACGACAAGAGACGAGTTGGGGCGGCGAGTCGGGCCGACAACTTGGGGAAGCGAGATTGCGCTGTCGAGACGGCGATGATAGTCAACTACGTGTTATATTATTTATAATATAAGTAATTTTAATAAATTAAAATGTATATTTTTTGGATTTATAATTATTTAATGGGACGGGATTTCATTTGAATTTAAATCTCCCTTTTATTTTGTTGGAGGCAAAGCTCCCTCCCATTTTATTGGAGGGGGTAGTTATGAGAGTTATGGTAGTTATGGAAAGTTTGATTTTAAATTCAAATGGTGAAATGATTCTATTCGCATCGCTTCACTCCTATTTAAACCAACTTATTTTTTTTGTTTCATACACACAAAAAATACAACCCATTCTTTTCTTTTCTCTATTTTTCTTTTGGTACTCGTAAAGATCAAGTTCTTCGGGGCAATTCCTTACGGATGCAACATGGGAGATTGTAAATACAAGGTTGGGTTGTGATATCCTGGAAGCAAATCGCATCAACCCCCATTGCATTGCAGGGAAGCAAATATTGCTTTAAAGATAGCAATTACGTGTCTCAACCCAATCTATTGTCTTTGTGTTTTTTTCTTGTCGTTGATTTCAATCCCAATTTTACAACAACATTTTAAAGCGATATTTTGTGTTCATCAATGGCACCGGAAATATCAACGATGAAGATGACGAGTCTTAAACTTGTCAAATCGGACTACGTACTCATTACTCTGATCCTTACTGCGCCAAAATATGAAGAAATTTTGTGGAAAGCATTTGACTTAAAGAATAAAAATGTAGATGTGGAAGAGAGGAACCTTTTCGGTAATAGGTATTTAAACTTTGTTTTTATTAATACATTTTATATTCATGCAATTTTTCATAAATTATCTAACTTTTGGAAAGATTGTCGATTTCTTGAAATAAAGAAGAAATCAGAAACGAAGGATGGATTCATCACAATGGTTTCTGAAATCAATATGGTTGGAAGTGACATAAATTGGTATCTTCATTCGGGTGCCATTAGACATGCAATGAATAATAAATCTATATTTGCAACTTTCAAGGAAGAAAGTGATAGCCATCAACTTTTCATGGGTAATGAATCGACTGCAACGGTTAAAAACATTGAAACAGTTAATTTAAAATTCACTTTGGATAAGTCAATGAAATTGACTGAAGCGTTGTATGTTTCAGAAATTCGTAAGAATTTAATGTCCGTAAGTTTGATAAGTGAACATGGTTTTAATGTTGTATTCGAGTCCGATAAAACTGTAATAACCAAGAGTGGAATATTTGTGGGCAAGGGTTATGCATATAATGAGATATTCAAATTGAGTCTAATTAATAAATATGCTAGTTATGTTTATACTGTTGATTCGTTTCATTTATGGCATAATAGATTATGACATGTGCATTATCGTTGAATGAATGACATGATTAATTTAAGTCTTACTTCTACATGTGACATATATTTAGATTTAAGTGGAAAATTAAGACATCGTATAAACTTTGGAAAATGAAAGAAAATTTATATAAATCAATTTTATGTATAACGATGTCATGCTTTTGTTAGGCTTCTGGAGCCTAACCAAAATTTATTGCTCCATCCAATTACGGAAAGAAAGTGGAGTGGTCAAGGAATCTTTTTTGTATTTTTTGTGGCCTAAGTCTAAACCACTGATTCCATCAACTGCGACAATGATGATACTAAATTAATAGTGTGGAAACTCTAAACATTTGAGTCTAAGATATTGTTATATCTGACAATTACTCAATAATAAGTGAGTAGTTGGGATAAATTGTATGCGTACAAATCGGAATTTTGTTGATCCTTTATCAAAGGTTTGTCACAAAATTTGCTGCAAAAGATATCATTGGGGATAAGGTGAAAACCTTATACTTAGATCAACTATCATTGAAATCTTACTCGACGCTTATGCTCCAAATATTGCGAGTTTAAAAGAAAAGTAAATGTTATGATTGATTGTAAAAACATGAAAATTTATTCTTATCCCGGAAATGCTCATATTTGGATCTTGTAGAAAAAAGAAGAGAAGGGATATTTCTTAATAGGTGATAAAGTATGATTACAAGACATACTAGATTGTCTGTCTATATGGATGTGAAGGTGCAGCCGTCTTCTATGAGATCAAAAAGTTTTCTCAAAAGTGTTCAAGAAATCAGGACATGCACATAATCATAATAGTGCAAACTTATAAATTACTTGATCTTTTAAATGTATGTACGTGCTTTATATCCGGTTCTTTTGTAAAGGGTTCTCGGCTCAAAAATTCGGTTACCGTGCACCTTGGTTGAATTTTGATGTAAATGCACTAAGTGAAAATTTAAGTTCAAAAGATATCTTCATGGTATGTATGTATATTTAGAATCAACTTTTGTTTGTTTTTGGAATTTTTTGAAATTGGTGGGGAATGTTATATTATTTATAATATAAGTAATTTTAATAAATTAAAATGTATATTTTTTGAATTTATAATTATTTAATGGGACGGCGTTTCATTTGAATTCAAATCTTCCTCGCATTTTGTTAGAGGCAAATCCTCCCCCCCCCCCCCCCACCACATTTTAATATCGAAGGGAGTAATTATGAGAGTTATGGAAGTTACGAGAAGTTTGATTTTGAATTCAAATGGTGAAAAGATTCCATTTGCATCCCTTCATTTCTATTTAAACCAACTTGTATTCTTTGTTCTATACACACACAAAAGTATAACAACCCATTCTCTTCTTTTCTTTATTTTTCTTTTGGTACTAATAAAGATCAAGATTTTTGGAACAATTCCGTACGAGTGTAACGCAGGAGATTGTAAACATAACGTTGGATTGTTGTATCCTGAAGGCAAATTACATCAATCCTCGTTGTATTGTAGAGGAGCGAATATTGCTTTAAAGATAGCGATTACGTGCATCAACCCAATATACCGTGTTTGTGTTTTTTCTTGTCGTTGATTTCAACCCTAATTTTGCAATGACACGACGATGACGAAGACAACGACAACGATGGCGAAGGCGAGGACGATGGCGATTTCTGAGAACGAGAGAGAGAGAGAAAACTTTTGAACTTGGAAGATTTGAAGAGGAGTATTTTGGTTACTCCACTAAATATTCTGTCCCTATTTTGTACTGGGTCAAAGGGTGTTTTGACAAAGATTTAGAAAAGTAGGCCTTCTCTCCCTATTTCGAAAATACAAGAGACTTTAACCCTTTTCTGAACTGGACCGGTGTTTTTTTTAACAATTTACCCAAAATATTTATACAAGCTTAGTTGTGCCTATATTGCCCGCAACACCAAGGGAGGTGCAATAGATAAGATGTGGCATAAAGTAGAGTGCTGAGTACAATCTCATATCTTTGTGTCATCTCTTTTCTGAAAAGATCACTTGTCAAAATCATTATTTTTTAGTAATAGCACAAAAATGAAGAAACAAATTGGGATATCTTGGTGTCTAAATCTTTTCTCATTGTAGAGATGAAAATCGATGGTGCTTAGAAGATTGTCATCTAGATCCTCATCATCGAGATAATATATCCAATAAGTATTGTCATTTTCTTACACATTAATATGAGATGATTCTTGCTAAAAAGATAGAAAAGAATTATCAAAGGATAGATGACTAATATCATGTTTAGACGTCGTAAGAGAACATTTTTAAATTAAAAGTGATGGTCAAACAAGTTTCAAACTATAGACATTAGAGGAGGAAAATAATTTTAAACTTGGCATCCCCACTCAAGCGAGTCTTGAACAGTTGGTTCAGCTTTTTTTTTTTTGTCAATAAAATCAAAGGCTAGGATTTACATATGCGAAAAATGATTTCCGGGATACCCACAGAAAAATTTTCTTTGCACGCTCGCGTATAAGGGCCGCAAGAAATATTCTTGCGCGCATTTGCATGATCATATTACTCTTAACATATTGACTGTTATACGTGATGGTTGCTTACCTATTTTAATGATAATTGTTGGTTTATTGCTATTACATATTGATTTTTGAAATTATTAATTATCTAGTACATGTCAAGCTGTCATTTGAAGTGGATTTAGGGATATTCCCACATGAGCAAAGGTTTATACCTCCATAGATATAACTAGGAGAGATTGACATTACATATCATTAAAGAGTGGGGCAAGCAATTGGGTTTCAATAGACCAAGGAGGAGGAACAACAAGGGCCCATGGGAGGTGGGCAGCCTTGTGATTTAGGACCAAGATTAGCATAGGAAAGGACACTATAGGAACCAAACATTTATGAACATGGACCTGAGCTGGCTTAGTCATGTCAAAGTGACATGTTTGTTTGCACTGAAAACAACATGGAAGCAACGGAAGTAACACCACTTCAAATACATCGGTTGTTTGTTTGCACGGAAGTAAAGCTGGGAAGTTACTTCAAGATGATGATGTGGACCCTATGTGGCATGGTTGCTTCCAAAATTTGCTTCCCTTCGTTTTGGATGGGAAGTAACCATGGAGCACAAGGAACAAGAAAAAGAATCAATTATTTAATGTTTCTCTTTATTACTTTTAAAAGAGAATAATTTATTGCTTATGAAAGAGACATAAGAAGTTGTTTCATTTTTTACTTTCATCTTCAAAAAATATAGAAACAAACGCTTGAAGTGAGATTTAAGTTTATTTCCATGATATATTTTTTGGAGGCTGCTTCAAGATTACTTCCGGCATTTCCGTTTCTTCCGGACAACAAAAGGGCCCTCTCCCTTGGCATTCCATGAAATTAAATATGAAATGCTACGTCAAAGTCTCCTACTGCACCAAAACTATAAATCTAATATTGGAATCTGTTGCGGTGATAGAATTAATGCACCGTCCTTCACAACATTAAACATATGCGTCCCTCTTGTTTTTACACATTTGTGGTCGTCCCATTTCAGTGTACGGTTTCTATTAGAGGATAATCCTTTTAAATTTTGATCAGATTGAAAGATGCTTGTATATTACAACATATGCTAGAAGAAAAATCTTCAATGCATCGGACATAGGGGCCCGGTGTGAAAGACATATTAGTATGGGTTCTAGATATTATCCGTCATTTTTCTTTCCATGTGTGAACGGCTTGGTACACCGAATAATTTATGGAGGCGGAGAGAAACCTCCTCGACAAAAAGCTGTGTGGTTGTGATATCTGTTAGAAGCTTGTGCTAGGCTGGCAAGGCCACACTCTGATGGGGTTGTGGGTGCCCATTTGCCTCTTGGTTGTCTCTGCAGCCTTGGAGCTCATCCTTTTCATGCCAGGTTGTGATCAAGACTTGGTTGGCTTCAACCAAAGTACAATCAAAAGAAATTTAAGTTGGATAACGAATTCAGTACACATTTGTTGGATAATGAATTCGAGGACTCAAAGACTCAACAAAAGTGTCGGTGGGCGGATCAACTCGTTGAGCTCGACCTGCATTTGGCAATTTATCAGATAACGATCTTGTAGTTTTAGTGTAGTTATAGAAAATTTAAGATGATATTAAAGCAAATTCGGATTCAACATTAGCCGCCGGCCAAACAATGTCTACGGTGTGTTGAAATGCACATAAATCATGGAAAACTATATAATAAAAAAAAGGTATTTTAGTGTAACAGGTAGATGTAGTTTATGAAATTTGGATGTAGTTTATGGTGTATATGTCAAAATATTGTGAAAGTTAATTGTTTTTAAGTACAACTACCCTTAAAAAATATTGTGGCAATTATTTCCTACTCCCAGAATTTTCTTCCTGAAATACACACACACACATTAAAGTGTGAAGATCTAATCTGATCAAGAAATTTTTCAGAAAATGGGAGATTAATTTTCTATTTTGGGATCAAGTACAAACATTTGTTGTACATGTATTCATATGTTAAAAAAAAATTTATTTGCACACACATCATGCACAAAAATAGCTAACGCTTATCCGTTTACATGGTCCTCCTTAATCCTCAAGAAATAATATCGTTTCTGTAGAATCTAAACCCTCAATTAGATGAGCAAAATCATACGAGCATAGGCTAACTTCTTGAACTTAGAGATGCTGGTACACATAAATCAAAAAAAGAAGATTACTTGAACATATTTAGCAAATTTGCGCATCTCTAACAAAAGGAAATGTACAACAAAAAACAATAGAAAACAAAAAAAAAATTATTTAAAATAATTGAGATCTTTCAGCAGATAAACTGTACACCAACAAATTATTGACGCAAAAAACACAGACCTTAATTTCCCAATACAAACTCACATCTTCTAAATAAAAAAATTAGGAAAAATACCCCCCCAAAGAATATTGTTCTTCACACAGATATACAAAAGCATCGCCATAAAATAACCAGAACTCATCCAATTTCGTTAACCATTGTCATGAACAAAATTCCAGCGAGTCCTCAATGTTCGCTCCTTCCCTTGGAGAAAAATCTGCTAATCCTCCTCCCATGTTTCTCTGAAACTGTATTCGACGAGGAAGAATACGATGATGATTTCGATGACCTATGCTTTGAGGGCGTGGAATTGAGGGGTGAGCTTGGAAAAAGACCGGATTCGATGTGTCCATTTAAGGGGGATTCGTCGCTTGTTTCTAATGCTATAGTAGTAATATTTTCTAGTTCAGCTCGATCCAAGTGTTGAGGGCTAAGCATGCCTCCACTAGGCTCATCTTCTGGATTTCCGTCTTTTAAATGTTGTGTGCTGTTTGGAGAGGAGGCGATTGATTCTGATGAGGGGCGCAGCGAATTCAATTGCTTTCCAAGGAGAAAGATGGTCTCCTGGCACTCTGCTAGCTTCTCTGCTGCAGCTGCTAGCTCCCTTTCCTGTTAGCATATGCACATAAACTCATTAAGGAACATAATTAAGAAATAATTAGGTATACAAGGCAAAGAACCTTAGCAGAGAGAGAGAGAAGACTAGTAAGAAACAACAAATGGTTCCGCATGCATAAGAAACAACATTCAAATTATGAGTAAGTTCATGAAAATCAACTAATATTGTGCCCTCATATAGAGCTAATGCAATGATCCCTAGTTATATTGACTTCAAAGTAATCATCTTAGTGCAGATTTTGAATTTAAAGAAAATGTTCATGCAAGGGTTTATTTCATACCTGCATTACCTTGCTATCAACATCGGCATCTGGAGGAACTGAGCACACCGAGCACTTACCATCCCTGCATTATCAATAGGAAACATAAGCAGAAGTTCAAGCAGTGAACAATTGAAGAAAATATCAAAATATTTTGGCAAAAATAAAAACGTGAAGAATATGTCGACTTATCACATGACTCTACAAAGATATTGAAACATACTGTTGGAAATTTTAAATCTAACCTTTCTATCTGCTCCTGAAGTTCTTCGAATTTAGCCAAATCATCCTGATGACTAATCTTTTCTTCTTGAATCTCTTTTTCCAACATTTCTACCTTTGTGTTTTCTTGTTGAAGCTCTTTTTCCAACATTTCTACCTTTGTGTGCAGCATGTTTACTTGAGTTTCCAGCCCCTGCTTCTGAGATTCCAGTGACTTATAGGACTCAGCCATGCATTTCAACTGTGTCTCGGCCAAACTGTTTGATTTCTCACTAGCAACCAGTTGTGACTTAAGATCCGATATGTGTTGCTCCATTTCAACCAATTGATGATTTGCTAGTTCCAACATTTCTTTACAACTAGCTAAATCCGTCTCCATGTTCTCTTTCTGTAGTTTCAATTGTTCGAAGTCCTCCAAAGAGCATTTCTCCAATGCAGTCTTTAGTTCAAAGTGGATGGGTGAATCGATGTCAGGCTCGGAAGGAGAATGAGAATCAAGTATGCATGTTCCTGCAAAATTCTCTTTTGTGTGTACATTTGGGGCCACTTTGTTCTCGAGCAATGTCACTTTGTCTATACAATCAGAATTGTAGCTTTCTCCTTCATTGCACTTGTAACTTGGCATGATATGATTGAGGAAACTTTTTCCGGACAGAATATGAGACAAGGTAAGAAGAAAATCACGCATGCTTACTTCATTAAAGAGAACTTTGTTGAAAGAGGTAGAGAATTCCTCGATCCTCTCACTTAGCCAGCTATCATCATCAGATCTCCCTTGACCTTTTTTAGCATCGTTACCGATTGATACAACCAAATCATGGATCTGTGAAATGGTATTCCTTAAATCTTGATCCATATCATGATCAACATCTCGCTTCAAGATTACTCCCCTTTCGGAAACTTCTCCAGTGTGTTCATCGAATTCTTTCTGCATAGATGAACCACCATCTGAATGATTTTCTTTGGCGACAGGACCTGAAGAATGCTGAGTTAGCCCTTCATCTGCATCCTGCACAATACGTCTCATATCCTCTAAAAGTTTTCGCATATTGGCATCCTGTGATTGGGATTCAAATAAACAGGCAATTCTTGATTGAAGTTTCGAGAGTGTAAGCTGGCTTTTAATTGATTCCAACTCATCAGCTGGTGGATTCTCATCCTTTTTATTGATGTCTGAGTCAGTTTTCAAATTATCTACTGGAACATCTGAAACGGTGATTTTATTTTCGGCTTCTGTTGATAGGCACGCTAACTTCTCCATCTCTAAAAAGTCATCCATAAGTTCCAATTGGTTCGAATTTTTTGCCTTGTTACTTTTCTCTACATTTTTCTCTTTCTTGAACTGTGATAGCTCAGATATCATTGCAGTTGCCGGAGACTCTGAGCAGCTTCCTTCCTCATCAATACCATCTTCAGACACGGAGGTCAAACTTGGCGCGTTGCTTCCGATATCAAATGGGATTTCAGTTATTGGATTTGCCAGGCTCTTGTTTTGGTTCATACCAAGAAAATGTGCCTCGATGCTTCGAAGCTTGTTTGCAGTCTTAGAGCACATGTTCCGTGAAGCTTGTAATTCGCTGTTGCGCTTTGATAATGCCTCCTTTAGCATCTTCATCTCTTCCTCCATATTTAGCATGCGTGCCGTGAGAAATCCGTTCTCTTTATGGCATTGCTGCATATTTTCAAATGCAAAGCCATGTGGGCTTGAACTTCGAGCAGGAGCTCGCCGTAATCTAGTCTCTCCATAATCTCGGCCTAAGCTCTCAACTTCTACTTTCATCTGAGCTAATGCAGCAGGGCCAGGCAACTTTTTTCGAACAAGGCCTCGTAATCTTTGGCATTCTGCTTCCAGTTTTGTTATTTTCTTGATATCCTCAAGGTGTTGTTTGTTTGCAACTTCTGCAGACCTCATACTCATATTCTTCTCTTCATTGCGAATCTCGAGTTCTTTAGAGACAACATGAAGCTCATATTTAAGCGAATTTATTTCCCGCTCGCATGACTGAATATCATTCTTCAATACTTCGATCTCAGCATTAGCATCGTCTTTTTCATCATTGATCTTCAAAAGCAAGTCAGAACGTTCTTGGAGAGCCCTAGAGAGAGCAGTATTATCAGCGGAGGATTTTAGAAGCTCTTGTCCAAAATCAGCAATCCTTGCTTCCAGCTCAGCCTTGGCCTTTTCCCACTGCTTAGTTTTTGCAAAAACTACATCATGCAACTTTTGTTCACCTTCTTCCTTCACGTTCCGTACCTGCTTCATGCACTCCTTCAGGGCGCCATCAAGATGAGATACTCGATCTTCAACAGAAAGTTTCAGTAATGTAACAGATTCCAGTTGTTGCTTTAATGCTAGTGCTTCCGCCTCCGCCTTTTCCCAACCTAAAAACAAAAATAAAACCTTAACAATCTTGTGAAAGGAAGTGTTGGAATTTTCACCGCGTGCATGCATGTGTATATATTGTTATTTGTCACAGAATCGAAAGTGCAGGAAGAAATTGCGGATTTATCCCTGTTATCATACCTGAGACTGCTTCCTCTGCAACTTTAGCATGTTGTTTCACTAGGGTTGCTTTGGTGAGCATCTCAGACTGCGCTGACGATAATTTTTCATTTAAATCGGAAACTTCTTCATTAAGAGTCTTCACTTTGTCCTCTAAACCAGTTAGATGTGCATACGACTCCGTAGAAATCTGTACATAATGTACACTCTTGGTATCATCCTGCCAAAAGTACAAAACTAATTATTCGACAATAATGAACTTCAACACGATTATGAAGAGGAAATCAACTTAAATGGTCTATAAAAAAATGGGTCATGTTTTCGAAATAACAAAGTTATTAACTTATAGTATTGAGAATCCTCAGGTTCCAGTCATGTAACTAATAAAACCTTAATTAACAATATTGGTGATGTGTCACTAAATTACAATTAATGTCTCTTGTTGCAACAAGACGACCATGAAGCAATAACACAGACGATATAGAGAAGTAATCAAACCACAGGTAGATAAGAAATACGAGTACTAACCAATAGGCGAAGACAAAGCTTTATTAATATCCAAGAGTGGAGGAGGACAAAACCGATGAACGAATACAAAATCCCTCAAAACCCTAGCTGCCTCAAAATAACAAAAGGGTTCTCTCAAATATCAGAAAAGCTATCAAAAGGCCATCTCATTTAGGGTTGCTACATACTTCAATATATATAGCATACAAAATATTTTACCAAATAACAAATTTCCTAACTAAAACAAAATATCCGGTCCAGACATGGCAGACATCTGAACAAGGAATGCGTAGACGTCTGCCAAAGAGTCTCCAAATTAACAGAGCAACCCCAGACGTCTGAACAAGAATGTTCAGACGTCCGGTCTTGAGATCTACAAAAGAACAGATCGCTCGAAGACGACTGAACTGTTCGAGTCAGACATCTATCCAAAGTATACCGTGTATACATAGCATCGATAGACGTTTGAAGCTGTAGCTCCAGACATCTGTCCTCCTTACTTGCAGATAACTTCGAATCTCCATCAACTCTGAGATAACACCGAATCAACAGGGAAATCAAATAGGGATTGGCATATGAAGCATACATAACAAATCTCCATTTTGCATCGCATTCCCAACAACACTCCATAAAATTAATAGCAGTTCCACCTTCACCATAAAACCCCTAAAAGAATCAATGAATGCGACGCACTCCAATTAAGTTCAAGTAATATTCAAACTTAACAATCAAAAGAGACTTCATCAACATGTCAACCGGATTATCCGATGTACCAACCTTCTTCACAATAATCTCTTCTTTTTCAACGACTTTCTGAACAAACCGATACCGTATATCAATGTATTTCGTCCTATCATGATGCATCTGACCTTTCGTCAAGTGAATCGCACTTTGGCTATCACGGTAGACTGTTACGGTATCCTTTTGAATACCAAGTTCCGAAAATAGTCTCTTCAACCAGATCGCTTCCTTAACGGTCCCAACAACGGCCATATACTCCGCCTCCGTCGTAGACAACGCTACCGTAGGCTGTAACGAAGCACGTCAGCTAATAGCACATTCTCAAAAAAAAATACATAACCGGTGATCGATCTTCGCCTGTCGAGGTCATCCGCATAATCGGGTTGAAACCAACCAAACTGTCGTTATTCCTACCAAACACCAAACCCACATCAGACGTATCTCGTAAGTATCGTAAAATCCATTTCACAGCTTGCCAATGGCCTTTACTAAAAGATGTCATATAGCGACTAACACTAACAGCATATGAAATGTTGAGTCGGGTACAAACCATGACATGCATAATGTTACCCACCGCACTCGAATACAGAACATTCAACATATACTTAATCTCATCATCTGTTTGCGGTGATGAACGAGCTGAAAGTTTGAAATGAGCTGTCAATAGAGCACTTACAGATTTAGCGTCTGCCATGCCGAAAAGCTTCAAAACTTTCTCAACGTATTGCTGTTTAGACTAGAAAAGTTTTACTCCCTTACGATCTCGCCTAATCTCCATACCAAGTATTTTTTTGGCCGCTCCTAAATATTAGTCTCGAACTTTCCTTTCAACCGTTCCATCAAATTCTGAATATCGACCATATATCTTACTGCTATCAATATATTATCAACATAAAGTAGTAAGTATATGAAAAAACCATCGGCGAGATTTTTCGAATAGACACAATTGTTGCCCATACTTCTTATAAACCCAATTTCTTTTGTGAAGGAGTCAAATTTCTTATACCGTCTAGGTGACTATTTCAAACCGCAGAGAGACTTCTCTAACAAACAAACGTTGTCTTTTTTGCCTTCAACTTCAAACCCCTCGGACCGTTGCATGTAGATCTTCTTTACCAAATCACCATGCAAGAATGTTGTGTTCACATCGAGCTGCTCGAGCTCCAAATCTTACATAGCTAGCAAACCAAGCAAGATATGTATAGATGTGTGTTTAACAATCGGAGAAAATACCTCATTGAAGTCAATTCCACAAACCTGCGAATAGCCTTTAGCTACCAACCGTGCCTTGTATCTCGTATCAATCGTCTCTTAGTCATCTTTTTTCTTTTTGAAAATCCACTTGCAACCAACTACTTTCTTTCCTCTTTCAGGTTTTATGAGCTTCCAAGTTCATTTCTTATGAATAGACTCAATCTCTTCATTAATAGCGACTAGCCAACGAGCTGACTCATCAGAGATGGCTTCTTGATAACTCGTCGGCTCGCTACTATCAACAGTCTCTGCAACTAGATCATCGTAGTCATATCTTTGTAGCAGTCTAATGTCCTTTCTTTGTCGGTCACAAGAGAACAAATACTCTTCGTCATGGGACTGCTCATCATGAATTTCTTCAAACGATGATGGAGGAGAGATCTCCTGCGAACTCGAACTTTCACTGATCTCAATATCAACGCTCGGGTAATTCTTCTTTGAATCATCTTCAACTGGAGATTCCACAATTTTCGGCTTTAATATAGCAGATTCATCAAAAATCATATCTCTGCTAATCATAAATTTAAGCAACTTAGGATCCGAATGCTACAACCTATAACTTTTGACACCGGTAGCATAACTAAGAAATATGTATTTCGCTCGAGGATCCAACTTGCCTTCACAGCAATATGCATATGCCGGACAACCAAAACTCTAAGTGTAGAATAATCAGCGTGTTTTTCAGACCATACCTGCTCCGGTGTTTTACTACCTAGCGATGTATGAAGTGACCGATTCACAATAAAGCATATTGTGCTCACTGCTTCTGTCCAAAACTTCTTGTCGAACCCTGCATTAGACAACATGCACCGTATTTTCTCTAAAAGAGTCCAATTCATACGCTCCGCAACTCTATTCTGCTGTGGTGTGTAGACAACGATATGATACCGAACAATCCCTTTATTTTTGCAGAAATCATTGAAATCTCCACCATAAAATTCCAACCCGTTGATTATCCTTAGTCTTTTGATCTGCTTTTCTGTCTACTTCTCAAGCAATGTCTTCCATTATTTGAACGTAGTAAACATATCACTTTTGTACTTCAAGAAGTAGACCTAAACTTTTCTCGAAAAATTATCGATGAAAGTAAGCAGATACTTAGCTCCGCTTCCTTTAGAAGCAATTGGAGAGGGTTTCCAAAGATCCGAATGGATATAGTCAAGAGTGTCTTTTGTATTGTGCACTGCCGAACTGAACCTAACACGTTTTTGCTTTCCAAAGACGCAATGTTCACAAAACTCCAGTTTCGTTATACTTTTCCCACCAAATAGACCCTGATTCGACAACTCGGCCATATCTCTTTCATTCATATATCCAAGCCTCATGTGCCAGGCAGTGTCCGAATCTGTCCTAGATCTGGATGATGAAATAGTCGATGCTCCGGAAGTTTTCAAACCCTGCAATGAATATAAAGACTCCTTTAAGCCCTTTATAACGAGAGTATCTTTGGTTATCTTCAAAATTCCACCTTCAGCGGAAAACCAGTAACCTTTGTTGTCAAGTGCATCCAAAGAAATGAGATTCTTCTTCTAGTCAGGTACGTGCCTGACTTCTGCCAATATCCTCACAATATCGTCAAATATCTTGATTTGGATCATCCTCTTACCAATAGCTCGACGCGAACTATTGTTGCCCATTAAAACCACTCCACCGTCAATGAACTCAAAGGTGGTGTACAAATCTCTATTCGGACACATGTGGTAGGAACAGCCCGAATTCATGATCCGTTCGGTCTTGGATCGATGCGTGTTATCGAGAACCACAAGATTTCCTTCTCCTTCCGCTATACTAGTTCCAGACGAAAACTCTTTCGATTTTTCATCTAGCTTCAGTTTGTTCTGCAATTTAAAGCAATTGATCTTAAAGCGCCCCTTCTTCTTACAATAATTGCAGATCAAGTTCTTATTCTTAGACTTCTACCTTGATTTCTTCTTATTACCTTCCAGATCTTTCTTCTCCGCTCGCCCTCGAATAAATAAGCCGGAAGATGAACAATCAGTTTCGCAAGAAATCAACTCCTTGTCAATCTTCTCTTTGCTCATCAAATTCTTTTTGACATCCTTGATCGCGATTGTATCCCGTCCATAAACCATGATATCACGAAAGTGCTTATATGTAGGTGGCAACGAACATAATAAGAGAAGAGCCCGATCTTCATCATCATCTTAATATCGATCTTATCTAGATCTTGTAATGATCAAATTAAACTCACTGACGTGAAATTTGATCGGAGAGCCTTCTGACATACGAAATGTATAGAGATGCTGCCTCAACAGGAGTCGATTCGTGAGAGATTTTCTTAAATATAACTCCTTTAATTTTTACCACAAACTAGCCGCCATCTTTTTTACCAAAAATTCTTGCAAAACTTCGTTCGTCAGACACAACTGGATAACCGTGATGGTCTTTTAATCCAACTCCTCCTAAACTTCCTCCGTCATAGTGGAAGGCTTTGTATCCTTTCCAAGAATCGCTTTTCTCAAATTATTTTGAGTCAACACAGCAACCATATGAACTTGGCATAAGCAGAAACTCATATTTCCTTCAAACTTCTCAATATCGAACTTCATGATTGTCAAAAACATGATACGTGATCAATCTAAAACACGATTGTTTCATCCAAGGTGTTTCCAAACCCTAAAACTTCAAAATCACGATCTAAGAAAATAGGGAAGAGGACACAAGTGTCGTTACTCACTATTAACCTAGATCGCAAAATTAAAGACCTAATGGTTCAACCCAAAAGATCCCCAAACGCAACAATGCTTTGGTACCAATTTGTTGCGATAAGACGATCACGAAGCAATAACACAGAGACGATATAGAGAAGTAATCAAACAACAGGTAAATAAGAAATACGAGTACTAACCAATAGACGAAGGCCAAGCTTTATTAATATCCAAAAATGGAGTACAAAACCAGTGGACGAATACAAAATCCCTCAAAACCCTATCTCTTTCAAAATAACATAAAGGTTCTCTTAAATATCACAAAAGCTATCAAAAGGCCATCAGATCTAGGGTTGCTACATACTTCAATATATGTAGCATACAAAAGATTTTACCAAATAACAAATTTCTTAACTAAAGCAAAATATCCGGTCCAGACACGGCAGACGTCTGAACAAGAAATGCACAGATGTCTGCCAAAGAGTCTCCAAATTAGCAGAGCAACCCCAGACGTCTGAACAAGGATGTTCAGACGTCTGGTCTTCAGATCTATGAAAGAACAGATCACTCGCAGACGTCTGAACTCTTCGAATCAGACTCTGCCCAAAGTATACTGTGTATACAGAGCATCGACAGACATCTGAAGCTGTAGCTCTAGACGTCTGTTCTCTTTACTTGCAGATAACTTCGAATCTCCATCAACTTTAAGATAACGCCGAATCAACAGGAAAATCAAATAGGGATTGGAATGCGAGGCATACACAACATCTCTGCTAAGCACAAGCGATTTTTCCCCCTCATCTACTCCAAAAGTAACAGTTAAAGGTGTAATGATCTGATGAGGATATCATTTCCATTTCCACTGGATATGTGTAATATCAGATTGTGTTTCCTGCTGCTTAATATTCTTTTCATGCAAAATCACAACTAGAGATAACGAAAAACAAAATGAAATTAATAAGAACCTGATTTGTTTTTGTGTCGCCTGAACTTGCCAAGGAAGCATTATGAGCGTCAATTGCAATTACTGTTTTCTCAGAACTTTTCTTTTTCCAAGGCCAGCTTCTTCGGTCCATTTTTCAAATATATGTCCTGCAAATAGATGAAAAGGCCAAAGGGTCATTTGATCTTATCTCGTCATTGGAAAAGCAATATGAGACCACATAATAAATCTTACAAACAAAAGCCATGCCTTGCTGATAAGTATGAAGGAACAATTTATAAATGAGACGAATTGGAATAAATGCGAAATTATACATGATACTAAACTGCAAGCATAGTTATTCAAGAATAAAGCTGATACAAGGCCAAAATCTATGTCTAATTGAACATGTTAGAACAAGAGAGGTCCAAAGACTGTTGTAAATGAAGATAGTAATACATGGATTCCGTTAACTTCCCAAAAGAAAACACATTCTTGAGATCGATTATTTACCCACTACTTCAGTAAGCTGATTGCAACCATGTATCTAACGATCTATAAGTGATACATGAGTAAAATTAGATTAGTAATATATATGTCACAGAATCGTAAGCTTCGAAGAGCATCAGACAGAGAAAGACCTACTAGAAAGCAGTTGCAATTCCCTTAAATAAGTGGGGACTCTGCACACGATAAATTCAACAAGATAACATGTGTTAAGATATGTGGATAACATAGTCCCACATTAGAAAAACTATGAGAGGTACATGGGTAGAAGATATCACTACTACCAATAGGAGATGCCCCTACAGATGGGAAAATCCGTAGGGGCAATTTATGTTTGTCCCTACGGTTCCCACCGTAGGGGCAAACAATGTCCCTACGGTGCCAACCGTAGGAACAGTTATAAATAATAAATAAATAAAACTTAAAATTGATAATTTTCCCTACGGTGCCACAAGAGAAACCCCTACGGTTGACACCATAGGGACAATGTTGGTGTATTAAATTAAAACAAAGGGTAGAGATAATGTTTCCCCACGCCAAAATCCATTTCCCCCTAAAAAAATCCCTATCGTCGCCACCATGATCCTCCTCGCAGCCACCTCCTTCCTCGTCCTCCGATCGCCACTGCATGCGCCCCCGACCTCCTCCGGTCCTCCGACGAAGCTCGCTCGCTGCAGCCTTAACCGTCGAAGCTCTAGCGCCGTCAAAGGTCCTCGCAGCCCTACCGTCGTCGATCGTCGACCTCCGGCCTCCTCCTTCACGGCGTCCTCATCATCGATCCTCCTTCACGGTCTCATCGTCGCTGCAGCCATCCTCCTCATCTTCATCGTCACTGCAGCAGCCACCCTCCTCGTCGCCGCAGCTTCCATACTCCTTTGATTTCCAGGTTAGTTTTCTCAATTTGAATTTTAATTTTCCCAAAAATTATTTGTTAATTTCTTCAATTTTAGGGATTTAATTGTTAGATTTTAATAATTTTTTTATGGTGTTCTTGTTGTTATTGTTGTTGATTTCTAATAATTTTTTTTTTAAAATTTTGTTGAGGGTTAGGGCTGGGTTAGGGGCTAATTAGGGTTAGGGTTATAGGTTAGGGGGTTATTTAGGGCCGGATCAGAGTTAATTAAGGGTAGGGTTATGATTAGGGTTATGGTTAATGGTTAGGGTTAGGTTAGGGTTAATGATTAGGGTTAGTGTTAGGGTAAAGGTATTTTAGTGTAATTTAGCAAACCAACAATAGTTAAGGATACTTTAGCGAATTTTGTGTGTATGCGTGTGTATGCATGTATGTGTGTTTATCTCTCAATATATACACACACGCAGACACATACACCTATAAACAAGGCCAAATCTTAATTCATCATCATTCTTCTGTACATTGAACTCTTGGCAAATCCCATCCTAACCCTAACAAATCCAAAAAACTTAAATTTGATTAAGAAAACCCTTAAGTTTAAAAAACTTTACCCTAAACTAAAAACTTCGAACCCTTGAAAATGAAAATAAAAATGAAACCAATTCAAATTAAATCTTACACTAAGTGTATGTATGATACTCGATGATAATATAGAACTTTCATATTCTCATCAATAATCATATATGAAAATCAATGTGCGACTTAGTCCCTGTCTACCGGTTAACATACGTTCGATATTCGTCATGACATAGAATTACACGAAAGTTGTTAAATGTCAGACGATATCGTTCGGTTCTAACAACCATTGCGTAATCTATGTGACGAGAAGATTCAATCGTATGATAGCTAATAGATTTGTCCAGTGTGGACAACTTAGGAATGTATAAAGCAAATATCTGCATTCACTTATATTTTTTTATCCGTTTTAAGATATTTCGTCAGTACCTTTCCACTGGTTCTCCATGTATAACGATAGATTAGATATTCGTTTCAATATTGTTTGACAGCATTGAAATAATCATCTATTCTATTGCAGTGTACTCGGAGAACAGCGGGGGCGCTGCCGAAATTTTCTCGAAACGGATGAAAACACAAGTGAATAAGTGTATACTTTATGCATTCTTAATGGAATAGAAACCTTACCCCCGACGACCGAAATCATAAATTGAAACAAACATACACAAAGCACATACACACTAACCCTACAACTAAGCGAAATCATTAATCGAAACTTAGATAATTTATCATCTATCTTAGAAGAAGATTCCATTCTTTAATGACAAACTTGCCCTTCTCATTCTTTTTTTTGGCAATAACCATTTCGTTCTTTAGTTTCTCGATGTAGTCACCATCAAAAACCAAATTCCCCTTCACTTTCGCTTCATACCTCGGCCTTTGTAGCCCTACAGTCTTCGATTCAAGCACTGATTCCATAATTTCACTACTTTCTTCCATTTGTGAAACTTACATTTTATCTGTTATACAGCCAAACATGGCCAATAAGTACATCAGAAGTAAGAACTGGATGTACGTGGATTGGCAACAATCCATTCAACCTAAGTTTTGTCGCAGGAGTTGCTGCTTTCATTGAATTTGCACGCGAACATAATAAGGGAAAATCCTTTGTCCGTGCGACAACTGTGGGAATAACCCCGGAAGAAAATAGAAATCGTTGAGTTTCACATCGTTAAACATGGTTTTACCAGATTTTATACAACTTGGCTATTTCACGAGAAAGGAGAAGAAGAAGACGGTAATGCGGCGGAAGAAGAAGAAAACTTCTTTCCAAGAGAGGAAATGAAGAATATAGTAAAGGCTGCTCTCGGTAATAGTTATCCTACCGAAGAAAACATTCCTTCCGGTCAAGAACAGCATGCGGATAAGTATGAAAAGTTCATGAATGATGCGAGAATATCAATTTATGAGAATGCAAAGTATTCCAAATTATCTTGGTTCGTCCACATTTTCCAAATTAAGTATCTAAATAGATAGAGTAACAAGTCATTTATGATATTTCTGAAGTTCCTGAAAGATTCTATACCCCCGGAAAATAACGTTCCCGAGAGCTAGTACGAAACCCAGAAGATGATGTCCGATTTGGGTCTGAACTGTGAGAAAATTCATATATGTCCTAGAGATTGCATGTTGTACCAGAAAGAGAATTTTGATTTGAAAGAATATCCCACCTGCGGAGAGAATATGTATAAACCGAAAGAATCTGGTAAGAAACAAGATATACCTATCAAGATAGCACGATACTTTCCCATAACACAGAGACTATAGATGCTATTCAAGTGTAAGAAGATAGCAGAGGCAACGATATGGCATCATTGTGCTGCTCCAAGCGAAGACGGAAGAATGAGTCATCTAAGAGATTCGCCGACATAAAAGGATTTCGATAGGAGGCACCCAATATTCAGTACCGATCCTCACAATATCGGGCTCGAACTGGCTAGTGATGGATTCTGTCCTTTCGACTATATGGGTGGAGGACACAGCACATGGTCTATTGTAATGATGGTTTATAATATGTCGCCGTGGTTGGTTATGGATCAGTCTTATTTTATGATGTCTCTTCTTATTGACGGACCGAAATCACCGGAAAATAATATCGACGTCTACCTCCGCGCTCTAATCGATAAGTTAAAATCTTTATTCAGTGATGATGAGTTAAAATCCTTATGCATATGTAATGATTGTAGTTCTATTTAGGGGTGATAGCGACATCAGGAGCTGCGGGGGGCATCAGGGGCACCAGCAGAAGTAGGGACACCGGTCGAGGGATTCTGGCGCCCGGGGATCTACGTAGGCAGCAGATCCTATAGCAGAGGGGTGCCATTGCACCCCGTCCGTATCCCCTCCAGATCTCCCCGGACGTGTGGATGCAATCACACCATCTGTACCCTCTCCAGACGAGTCATTCCGTCTGGATTTTGCTACAACTACAGGTATATTACACTCATATTAATTCATTTTGAATGTTATATCATAGATATATAACCATATTCATTTTTAAGTTACTTATATAGTCATTTTTTACTCTTTATTTTTAGGTGGTGCATCCACATCCGGGGCACAGGACGCCCCCGCACGATCCATACCCTCCGCGCAGTCGGCAGGTTAATATTATTTTAATACGTCAAATTGATTATGTATTATTTTATTCAAAAGTTACTTATATCGTCATTGTTTATTATCTAGTTGGAGGGGATGTATCCACGTCCGGATCACCGGCTGTTCCTTACTGGAGGTTCTGCCAACCCGCTCGTGCTACTGCCTGAGCTCAGGCTCGTGGTGATGTCGTCGCAGGTATATATTGCACTTCATTTGTCGTTAATTCTTGCATTCTAAATATTGTTTTGTCTTGATATTGTTTACATATCTATATATTTTTAAGATGCAGGGCAGCCATGGCCTGAGAGGGGGACTCGAGGGCCCAATAAGTCCCACCGGTTTAGACCCGATATAGCTAGGGGCCAGAGACCATTCCCCCTCCTTTTTACCTCCGATCATCGCCACATTGGCAATAATGCCGAGAGATTCGGCCGATATATAGGGATGAGAGCCGCATCCAAAAGAAATATCCTCTGCACGTTGACTAGGGCGAGCAGCACACCCGCTCTTTTACACTGTTCTAAGAGCAAGCTTAGGTATTATTATATATTTTAATTTGATTGTTCAAATAAATTTACTATCATTTAACACTTATAATTTAAAAATATTAATTTCTTGTATTTGCAGTCGAATTACGACTTTCAGCCCGTACCCGTTCCTGATCACCTTGATCGAGCGCTCGATCTTCATGCTCTTTACCGGGGCTTCATGAACAACATGCAGGCAAATATTCGATATCATAGGAATGAGCTGAAGAATGATTGCTACGAGCTATGGCAGACCACCCCCGAAGAGGATAGAGCGACTCTCCTACAGTCTCCGGCCTTTAGCAGGGTCGATGTAGATACATGGCCACTCTTGTGCCATTTTTTTGCGTCTGAGCACAAGTAGGTTTATAATTTAAATGTAATTCAATATTTTGCATATAATTTATCTTTTGTTATTTAATTAGAAAACTAAATCTGATCGTGTTGTGCAGAAACAGGCCGCTCAAGATAAGAAGAACATGAAGTCGGTGAAAAGGGGTCGAACTACCTACACGGGTGGCTCGAGGAACATCACCCTTGTCATGGAGGCAGCAGTAAATTACAATAAATCCATTTTCATATAATGCAATGTGAAAAGTAATGTTATATGTAAATTTTTGGTGAATTGCAAAGAGTCCGGACCGTGACGGAGGGTGGTACACCGAGCGTGTTGATGGATTACCTGTCCGTCCACACCACATCGACAGATTCGGACACGAGCGGGCTTCGATATCCTGACACTGCTACCAAAGAGTACTGCGTAAGCGTTAAAATTTCTTCTAATTCGAATGCAATTTTGTTCAGAATAGTTTAAATTTAAACGGTTTACTTACGTTTCGATGTTTTACATGGAATAGGAGCGGGTGGTGCTGCAAGCGGAGTCATCAAGGATTGATTTCACAGCGGAGACCGATCCAGCCGTGTTGATCCCTGTCCTAGACGCCGTACATGGAGGACACCACGGTGGTTGGAAGAGAGGCTGGAGACTTGGTCCCAGCAGAGCCCATCTGAAGTTGTCATTTCCGGCGGTTACTACTCCTACCCCGGCGAGCGACGTCTGGAGCAGCAGTTAGACGCGCTGAACTCCAAATTCAAGGCGTTACAGGAAATGATGGTACGTATGTTACACATACACATACACACACATACACATACACACACACAAGCACGTGCACACACACAACACATACAGAGACATATACACACGAACATAGAGAGACACAAACATACACATACACACACAAGCACGCGCGCATAGACACACACATACACACAACAACAATAACAACGCAACAACAATTACGACAACAAGCACAAAAACAAATCTTAGCGACGAGCCTATTGATTAATTACACATCATTTCAATTCGCAAGACTTGATTTTTAGACTTAAAATTTCACAACTATACATATAGACTAAATCTATTACAACGTTCCTTACTCGTTTATATTTATAGATCAATACTTATATCTATATCTTTATAGTTCTAATTTACATAGCATGGATTAAAATACGGATACGAGTAGGAATCGTGGATTCGCAAGAATCCGATATTGATACAAATCCGACACGAATCTTATAGATCAATAACACATCATTTCAATCCGATATTGATACAAATCCGACACGAATCCTATAGATCAATACTTAAATCTATATCTTTAATTTATCGACTTAGAATTTCACAACAAGACATATAAAGTAAATCTAGTATACTGTTCCTTATTCTTTTATTACACAAACTTAAAAACTTCACAGATTCGGCAGACCACTCTTTCGGCTGCGACTGCACAGGCCACTTCTTCGGTTGCGGCTCCGCACACCACTCCTTCGGCTGCGGCTGCGTAGGCCACTCCTTCGGCTTCGGTTCTACAGGCCACTCATCCAGCTTCTTCTGCGTAGGCCACTCTTTCGGCTTCGGCTCCGCATACCACTCCTACTCATGTAGCTTCAATACTCGACATTTTGTCGGCACAGGGCTGCAGCGAGGAGCAGATGCACCAGATTTTGCACATACTTAAAGGTGGAGCACCTGGACGGAGCTAGCATAGATTTATTTATATTTTTTGGATTTCTGGAGGATGTACTTTTTTGACACATATTGTATATTTTGGACATAGGAGGTTGTATATTAGATTGATTTAGTATTATTTTTGTTTATTTCATTTTATATTATCCGTGGAATGTTGATTATAAATATTTCTGTATTTGGTTATATGATATACCGTGCGATATATATATATATATATATATATATATATATATATATATATATATATATATATTATTGTCTACAGGACGGAGAAAAAACGGGGAAAACCTTTTTTAAAAAAATAAATGCAAAGTTGCCCCTACGGTTGCCACCGTACGGGCAATGGATTAACCTGAAGCTGCAACTGTAGGGACAAAATATCAGTTACGGTAAATTCCGTAGGGCCAAATATATGTCCCTACGATATAAACCGTATGGACATAAATTATAAAAAAAAATTAAAAAATATTTATTAAAATGAAAGTATAGCCCTACAGTGTAATCCGTAGAGCCAAAGTTCTGTCCCTACGATTTTAACCGTAGGGGAATAAATTACCAATTTTTAAAAAAATGTTTTATTAAAATGAAAGTCTATCCGTACGGATAATTTTAATTTGAATCTACGATCTCAACCATAGGGCGAGAAATTACTATTTTTTAACGTAAATTAAAAAAATAACTGTTTCTACGTATAAAACTATAGGGGCAGTTTCCCCAACTGTTATAATCGTTGGGCAAACTTTTCATCCGTAGGAGCAGAAATTTGCACCTACGCTTTTTAAATCTACGAACTGTTTTTAAGTTCCTACGGTGGGAACCGTTAATTGCCGCTACGGTTAGAACCGTAGGGGCAGCCCCTCTTTGTACTAGAGTATAAGATGGGCCAAATCACAAAAAGGCTTGAGTCTTATTGATAGAACCCACCTATATCAAAAGCCCATTTACACTCATGTAAAATATATATAATCACCCCCCTCGAAATTTAACAACCAGCATAATAAATATAAATTGATTGATGCACTCCCCATAATAAAGTGTCGGTCTCAAGTACAAAGAGTAATTCTTACTGCTTGCTTTAACTTAAAATTTAATAATAACAACAAACTGATCCTTACTCCTCCTATGATAAACTATACAAAAGTAAATTTTCATCGATGAAGGTTACATAAATTAACTGGGATTTTATGATCTTGGTCACTTAGAATTGGTTGCTTCTCATTAAAACTTCTTGGTTACGTAGATTACAAGGAGACCCAAATCTACTTCATAATTGATTAAACTATGAGAAGGATTAATATAAAGCTTGTGACCTTGGATTCCACCAAATAAAGTTGTAAGCTTCTTGGTTTTCTAAGCAATAGTTTAGATCAGAACTCAGAAGGTAAGCAGCGCCAAAAAATACAACCAAAAAAAGTAAAATCTGACAAGTATTGCCAGCTATGTGCATGTTTGTCCTGAGATGAGATGACAAAAAAGAGACAAGTTTTGTTAGTCCCATAATCAGGCCCATGAGATGATCAGCCAACTGTAAGTTTCCAAGAAATTCCTTGATGCAACTTGGACCCATGGATAAGGACAACTAAAAGGAGAATTATTATACGGAATAATACCTAATGGTGCATAAATATTGAATCAAATGCAACCATATCAATCAAGACATTACAAAATTTCATTGTAAGGACCACTGATTCAAGCAATGACAAGCTAAAAGTGGTAAATATCAAAACCACAAAGCCACAGCTAATATTGAAATTGCAAACAAAGAACGCGGCATATTAGGAAAATTTTCATCAATTATGCAATTATCCTTTTAATATATCCCTCTTTCCCAATCAAAACTATAGTTCTCCAAATGTCTAAATTTACTAATGGATGTCTAAACTTACAAGCAAACCCAAACAAAATAAAACCTAAACTCAACCCAATTTTTGGAATTTAATGCACCACATGACCTACTTCCTTGTTTAAGTAAAGCCAAACACTTTTTAATAGAGGACAAGACTATAGCAGAAGCAAACACAGCTCACAAAGTTGCAAGCTATGAAGAGCAACAGACAAACAAAGACCTAGTAGAAAACAGTTGCATGCAATTCCCTTAAATGAGTGGGGACTTTGCACATGATAAATTTACTAATTATCATCTACAGCGGCAAAATCTCTACTTGTATAATGAAAACTCTCAAGGTGTACATAATATCATAAATTGACGGTCTCACCTTTTCAATAAATAAAAAATTTGATGCAATAGGAAAAATCTTCCAATCTATTTCTCATCTGATGTCCATCTCATCATATCTCATCATACCATTTAAAAATTTCCTCCTTTTAAAATCAAATTTCAATCTCTCTCTCCCCTACTTATTTCTAGAGTTTTTTTTTTTTTTTTTTGTAATTTCATTCAGAAATTACAATATTTAAGTCACATCGAATCGATTTTAACCATACAATATAGCCTTACCTTCACCTGCATCACATGTGCAGAAAGCTACTAAATATATAATTTGACAGTTCCACTACCCAAAAAAAAGGTCCCATCCTCAAGTAAGAGTAATTCCCAAGAAACACTTTTAAAAAGCTGATCTTTATTCCTTTTTTTATTCAGTTCCAGCTTAAAACATAAAAAAAAATTTATAAAAAAAAGAACTTGAATAAAAATAAATTCTGAATCCAAAAGATAATCAATTCTCGAACATTTTGGTTCTATCATTCCTAAAAATCAGTAAATTCTCAAACATGATGATTTCCCCATTGCTTGACGAAATCAAACATCGGCATCAAAATCAATGGCCCAGTTCTCTTAGATGAATCAAAAAAGCTCGAGGCTTGAAAATAAACAATAAAGATTGAAGCTTACCTGATTGAATGCAGATCTGCTGAAGCTCGCAATAGAGAGAGAAACAAAGCAATGGCGATTGATCGCAGCCTCTCTCTCTCTCTAAGCTAGTTGTGTTGTGAGTTGGAGGAGAGAGAAAGCGAGGGAGGAAGAAAAAGGAGGGAGGAGAGAGAAAGCGAGAGCTAAAATAAAAAAAAATAGGAGTCGGTATCAGTGGCACATAAAGGCAAAAAAGTTAAGATAAGTCCAAAAATGAAAAATAATTAAATTTAAGCCCCTGATTAAGGTAACAATTGACACGTATTTGTTTTTATGTGAAGCATTAGGGATTTTGGAGGGGACCGATCCATTTAATTTTTTTTGTTGTGACCTGCAATTGCCGGTGCATCGCCAGCTGATATATGAATCTTTGAGACTTTGGACAAAAGATGAGAGCATATATGCAACAAAACTCCAAGTTTGAATAGCTTGTCTTTGTGTATTTTTGCATGTTTATTATCTACATGCTGTTCTTGGATAGATAAAAGACATTAGATCAAATTTCATTAGAATGGAGGACACGTACTGTTCATCTTGATTTTATACTCTAAAACGAAGCATACTGTATGTTATCTGATTTCCATGCTTCTTATTCATTGGACGTAGTGGTTTTAAATGTTTAATTTTTGATAAATCGTTCATTTTACAGCTATTTGTTATATGCAAAGAAGATAAGAAAATTATATGAAATTTGGTGCGGCTACATCTTATATTATGGACATCAAAATAAATGTACTAGATAAAAAGAAATGGTGTTGAGTTTATTTCTGAAGTGTCCTCCATTGTCTCTATATTTATAATAAATTGTAATTAAATATTGCAAAGTTAGATTTTTCCAAATTAATTCCATGAATTCTTGGGTTTTATTTTTTTTTTAAAAAAAATCAATCCTTGTTTTCTTTGAACTGCTTAATATTGAGGAGGTTATTGGAAAAATATTTATGATATTATCTGAAAAACACCTAAATTATGTGGTATTTATTTGAGAACATGCTAAACTCTTCATCATATTTTGAGGGGGGAAATCTGGTCACGGTCAAGCCTGTAAAATAAAAGAAAATATAGATGCTTACTGGAATGGATTTATCGAAAAAGGAAAAAAAAAAAAAAAATGAATATTTGTATATCTTCTTTACATCAACAAATAGGAGGGGTCTACAGATTGAATTTTCCTAATTTGGTTCTTGGGATGATTTGTGGCAATTATATCAGAAACATAAGATTTTACTAAAACTTTTTTTAAATGGTTATTATCTTAAGTAAAGTCTCTTAAAAATCTTTTCAAATCTTTTGACCATGATGTGAATATTTACACATGTTCGTCCAAGTGAAGGTAACCGGTCTAAATTAACTATTCATCGGTGAAGATGTATATTTATAAAACATCATGGGAACAGCCTAGAACTGAGCTGTTCAATTTGACCAATTATTACATTCAAAGATATATTCACACAACATAGCTAAACAAGTTCAGGGCCGCCTTAGCCTTAGCTTAATATATTGATTTAGGCATCTTTTAGATTAATTTATTGGTCGTTACGTATAATTTTGATTTTTTTTTTAAGTTAAAATTTGAGAGATTTCTTATCTATTTATTGCAATTGCTTCGAATATACGCCATTAACGAATCGGTGCTGATGATGCTCAGTATTGGGAACTTCCCAGATCATGACACATGGCAGATGGCGTGTTCCGAGAAACATGGAAACAGGGCAAGCGCCACGCATTGGGGGCGTCCCCCGGGCTATCACCTTGCTGCCTGGACCCGACCTCCGAGGATGCCCTGAAGATTCATGTGCTCGCCATGTAAACGACCATTGGCTCGCCTCCGAGCCCTCCTACATGCCGATCTCCCCGGTCCTTCGCCTCCGAGCTATCACAAAACCGAACTAGCTTGGCCTCCCGCCCTCTTTTAGACCTCTCACCGAGCTAGGCCTTCTCGGTTCTGTCGAGCGACCTAGAACGCAGATCACGGGCGCTTCCACCACGGCACCGCGAATCTCGTCAAACGCGAGATATCCGCCGCCCCAAGATCCTGCGTTCCACGCCGTCGCGTTCCCTCATTAACGAGCGTATCTCGTCATTAATGGGGGATCCCGCCATTCATGCAGGCGTAACGTCAGGGGCGTAACGGCCGGCGTGAATCTCGCGCCAGCTAGCCAATGGCGACCGCTATATAAACCCCTCTCTCAGACGACTCATGTAAGACAATTTTATTCCAATAGGCCGCTACTCTGCCCAAATACCTTGGCTAACTTGATCGTCGGAGGGTCCACGGTGGTACAACCACCCCGGGACTTCTTTGCAGGCAGCTCGGCTTCATTCCAAATCAAGCCCACTGAGATCCACACGCTCCAGGAGGCAACCCTCAAACCCAATCCCAGCTGTTCATCAACACTCGCAACGGATCGACGGAGGACAACATCTGAAAGTGATCCAGACTTCCATCAGTTGGCGTCGTCTGTAGGAAATGAAGGTTCCACTCATCGAAAGTTGATCGTCCAATCTCGAACGTATGGGGAGTGATCACCGCGACGACCTAAGCACAAGCCGCCGTCTTCCCCACAACGGAGGCACGGACGGATCTTCTCCTCCCCTAACGCTGTTCACGCCCTGTCTGCACGGATCGACAGGCTCGCGTACATTGTGGATACCCTTGTCCGTGTCCAAACAGCTGGACAAGCCCCCCAGGTCGCCGCTCCCCCATCTCGGGATCGCGACCTCCGCAGAGGGGGAGATGACACTGCCCACACTGGCATTACTGAACAGCGTCTCGCTATCTCCACCGGCCACAGGTCCCCCGCGGCGACCAATTCAATGACCCGCTGGGCACCTCACAGCTCCACGCCAAGGTCTCGTGAATGAGCACTGTAATATTTCAGAAAATATAAAATATTATTTTTGGAATTTAATATTAAAATAATATATTTCCCGTAAACTGTCCGATTTGCGAAATTGAGATTTTCAAAAAAGGGTATAAATATATACCAATATTTGTGAAATACTTGGAGATTTAAAATGATTTATTCATTAAAAATATATTTAAAGGATTTGGCATTTTAAAAATCAATTATATGCAGTTTAAATAAAAACCCGATTAGTACACTGCTAATCACGATTATACCAAATCCGTGTTTCTACAGTTTTCCATGGCTAGTGCACCATATCATGTTGCATGTTGGTTACATGTTGTTTTATTGTGTTTGTGTTGAGGTATTATATGGTTTGGGTTTTAAAAAGAAAAGAAAAAGGGAAAAAGGTGGCATGATGACTTGGAGAGAGAAAGAGTGGGACATGAGTGTGGGGGTGAGAATAGGAGAGGAAGAAAGAGAGGGGCTTCTTTATTTCATTTTCCCCCATCATTTTCTTCTCCTTCTTCTTCCTCACTTCTCTCCACCTTCAACCCTATATCTATCTCAAAATACTCTTCAAAACCCTATATCCCTTTCACAAAAAATGATCACCTTCTCATCCTCATTGCATTGACCAAGGAAAGTAGGATTTTGATGACATTGAGAAGCTAGGGTTTTCTTGAGTGGCCTAAATGAGGTATAATTTCTACCATTTAGATAGTTTTAGGTTCCTTTATATTCTAGTTTTAGTTTAGAATTGGTTTAATGGTGATTTGTGAAGTTAGAAAATTCTAGAGAGGGTTTGGGTCTTGTGATTAGTAGTGAGGGTGTACAAGACCCTAGAGATCAATTCTTGACCTGGACCAGTGACCAAAACCCCAAAATATGAACTTTAGATTTGTCGATATCGGGTTCTTATGGAATTAGTGATGGTATATAGGAATCTGGAATGACCCGGGACCTTTATAAAATAAGTTCTCATGATCACGAGACGAGCAAGCAACCTGGAAGCATCACCTGAAATCTGAGCCCCAAACTTGAATTCCTGGCCACAGATTTATTACGTTTGGCCGCAATTTGCGGCCAAGTGGTGGGTGATTTGTGTGATTTTTTGCCAGTAGCCTTGTTTTCTGGTATCTAGAGCAACCCTATGTACAAAATCCCTTAGTTTGTCCTATAGTGAAATCTGGGAAGGGTTTTTCCTATGTTGTTTTCATGTTTTCTGTATTTTGAATGATATGTTTTGATATTTGGATTTGTATTTGGTTGTTGGATATTTGTACATCAACGACTAGGGATAATTGGTTGGTTTTGCATGCATGGGCTATAGGTTCTAACCTATAGGCGATCCGTATGCCGTTTTGGTTTTCCAGATTCGATTTTAATAGCGATTGCGATTGTGTATTATTGTAGGTACCTTCGCGTGGATTCTGAGGCGGCGGAGTGTGACGTCATCGATTTCGGCAAGCAAGGTGAGTGGATCTATATCCACGGGGGAAGCCGGGTGGATGGCGTATAGCACCCCCGCAAGTTTTTGATGGAAACCGATTCATAGTATATGGTTAAGAAAACCTTTAATAAGAAACTATAGATAAAGTTAAAATATAGTTAGAGAAACCATATTAGAAACTGAAGGATAGTTAGAAGTGATATGATACGACTAATATGTGATGACAGGATTTAAGGATGACGTTTGATGATATTGCCGTTTAGGGTACTATAAGACTAGATAGCCGATGTAAATGTGTCATCCGAACCATACCTATTTCCAAACTGAAGAATCGTATGCATCTTTAAAACAGATAACTTGAGGGACGTTACGGATTTTCAAATGATATCTTTTCCTTAAAAATACCGTAACCTCTACTCTCAAAACTACGATTCGCATCTTTTAAAAACTGATTGTATGGTTCGGGTGTGTATGTTATATTAGATATGTATGCTTATAGTAAGGGTAGAATGTAATTGTAAATTGACCTTATGTGAGATATAGATGCGATGAAAAGAGAATACGATTTGGCATGTGATATGATGATATGTTGGTATACGGATGCGGGTCGATTGAGAGGATTGATACCTTGCCGGTCCCCTGATATGAGATGGTTATGGATGTGACTTGGGACATAGGTATATAGATATATATGTGTATACATGTTGTGAATCATGAATGATAGGCCATACGTGACATTAAGCCGTACCCTCACTGTCATATAGGTTGATAGGATCCCTATCGGTTTAATGCCGCCGTACGATGATTTTCCGTACGTGATGAGTTTGACTTGATGATTGATCCATACCCTTGACTAGAGGATGTCGTACGATGGATTATATCGTACGTGATGTCGTAAGGCTAGATGCCGATGATTAGATTCATCGACTCGGTCATGTTAGATACGTATACCCGTCAGCATTTACATATGATTTACCTTATGCTGCATTCATGTTATTCTCATTGCATTGCATATATCTGTGCTAGTACACTTACACCATTAGCAATGATGCGTATGTTACACGTACACAGATTTGCCGGCTCACATACTTCATCATCGATGTCGGGACCCGGTTCTTGCTCACGGAGCAAAGTGCCACACGGAACAAAGTGCCACGCCAAGTGTCGTGTTAAGTGGGCGGGGGCCACCTCTTGAATCCGTGGGGGCCACCTCTTGAGCCTGTGGGACCCACTGTAGAACAATGGGGACTCTTCGAAATACATTCCGAAAGGGGGCAGATCTATACTATAAATGGTATGATACCACTCTTCAATACAGAGGCGCCTTTTAAGTGAACCAGCACTACAGAAGCTTGAGAACTCCGTAGTTAAGCGTGCTCGGGCCAGGGAAGTCTTGGGATGGATGACCTCCTGGGAAGTGGCCCCTGGTCGGGTCCGGTTCGCTCTAAAGGGAAAAACCGTGCGGTTTCGGCCAAAGCGGGCAATACTCTCTGTATTGGGGGTGGGGCATGGCAGAATGGTATCAGAGCTGGTCCCTCAATAGTAGGTCTGTGGTTCGAGAACGAACCATTGTTCAAAGATGGGGAGAATGTCGGGACCCGGTTCTTGCTCACGGGGCAAAGTGCCATACGGAGCAAAGTGCCACGCCAAGTGTCGTGTTAAGTGGGCGGGGGCCACCTCTTGAATCCGTGGGGGACACCTCTTGAGTCCGTGGGACCTATTGTAGAACAATGAGGACTCTTCAGAATACATTCCGAAAGGGGGCAGATCTGTACTACATATGGAATGATACCACTCTTCAATACAGAGGCGCCTTTTAAGTGAACCGGCACTACAGGAGCTTGAGAACTCCGTAGTTAAGCGTGCTCGGGCCAGGGAAGTCTTGGGATGGGTGACCTCCTGGGAAGTGGCCCCTGGTCGGGTCCGGTTCGCTCTAAAGGGAAAAACCGTGCGGTTTGGCCAAAGCGGACAATACTCTCTGTATTGGGGGTGGGGCGTGACAATCGATAATTGCCATGTCACTACACAGTAGGATTTGCTGCATCATGATATGACTCCTTGCACGATATACTTGAGTACATACATATTATACACCCATACTTGCGTACATACATATTGTACATCCATACTTGCGTACATACTTGCGTACATACATATTGTACACCCATACTTGCGTACATACACATGTGCACCTTTAGTACGATGTTGCATTTGATTTTGGAGATTTGGGAACCACAGGATATATTTTAAAACTGGATTCATTTAAAAGAGCGGTTTTCCCTCGATATGTGCATATTACTGTTCCATGTTGCATGATATATGGATATGCTTACATTTCTGTTATATGTCCATACATCATGCTTTACGCTTTTACGCATTGAGATATGTCGTTTTCATGAGATTTCTGGATTTGAGAACCGTGGCTATTTCAAAAGAAAGCGTGTACTGTTTTAAAACCCCAGTTTCTCTTGATATGATATTTCAGTGCGTCCACCATACGTTTTCTCGGTTCTGAGACGTGTGACATGTGAAACCCGGTTTGAGGAGCTGGATGAGGCCGATTACGGGTACATGGTGGACCCGGTACGGTACTCTGGGGCGAGAAGATCGTGGGGATGACGATGAGCCTGGCAGAGGGACTACAACCTACCGGTGATTGGTTGGACCTGGCGGTTATCCGGAGGATACCGACCGGAGTTGAGAGATAGATAGGGGCTGACCCGTTTGCCGGAGCCTGCAGGCCGATCCCGCAGACGGAGCCCGAGGGCCGATCCGGATTGACGGAGCCTGAGATATATGAGGATTTACGTGTCGATGCTAGGCACGGGTTTCATGATGTTTTCGAGTGTCGATGCTGGACACTCTGGTTCCATGATCTCGATGTGTCACAAGGGACACGTGTTGATTTATATCCTCATACTTCCATACTATGCTTTTATGATATTTACATGCATGATGTTGTTGTGTCATTTGTTGACACGTGGACGGGATCCACATGCATACATACATTGATGATATAATGTGGACAAGATCTGCATGCATACAGACATTGATTATATTGTTGGATGATATCTACATGCTTATAGGCATTGATTACCTTGTTGGCACATATACAGATACGGTCACCCTAGATATCATATTATTACATTTATGATATAGTTGACCTAGGAGTCATTGTTTATTTGATTTCTACTTGTTGATTTTTTTCTACTCACGAGTTGGTAACTCACCCCCGTTGTGCCACGGTTCTTGCAGGTTGATCGCATAGATCAGTAGCAGCATCGCTGGCACATAGTTGCTTTCGGGTGATTGCTTTAGTAGGTGGGACATTTGTATCGTACCCACTCTTGTATTTATATTTCATATTGTATCTAGTCAACTCCATCAATCAAAACTAGTTTTTGTTTAAGTAATGAGACATTAGAGAGACTTGTTGTTGCGAGACTTGAGCGATTGGTTTTATGTTCGCTTTTGGGTTTATGTCTTGGTTATTTATTTATCTTTTGTGGTGAACTTCGCCGTTGGGCGTCGTATACTTATATTTATGTTTTGTGTGGTTGTGGATCTACCGTTTAGCGAAGAGCTAGCTTCCGCTTGGGGATGCCTTTATCATTATTATGTATTATGGTTTTGGATCAAAAAAATACAAAGGAGGTACTGCCCAAATTTTTAAAAGACGAAACATGTTTTTCAACTAATAAATTCCACTTGCATTTTTCATGTTCTTTTACTTATGCATTTAGAAAACAATCATTTCACCCTACCTTTATTTCAAAACTTCACATCTTTTATTTTCTTAAAAAGATTTAGATTTCTGGGTTTTGGCTTACTTGAATTACGTTACGCCTTTAGACGTGGCGTGATTTAAGTGTCGGTCATGAGCTAAATTTCGGGTCGTGACAAGCACCCTGCCCCGAAGCCCATCGCGCTCTTGTCCCTCCCGAGGAGGTGTCGGTCAGCTCGCCTGCTCCCAGGCATGGCCAGCACCCTCTCCCTCGACGGGGTCACGCGAACGGCACTCACCACGATGACTCGAGAACAACCTCGCCATGGAACCTGAGAAACCTCATAGAGCGGAACCGGAGTCGCAGCCAGGCGCAGGCCGTCAGCGGGAGGGGACATAACTCCGAATACGTCGAATCCTCGGGGTACCGCGACCATATCGACGCCCTCGAAAAGAAAATCGAGGGTATACACCGGGAGGGTCGTCCTCCAAGCGAAGGGGCCAGGTATGCCGCCGACTCGCTTATGAAGCCCTTCACTGAAGAGCTGCTCGCTGTCCACATCTCATCCAGAAACAAGCATCCGAAGGTAGCCCTCTTTGATGAGAAGTCCGACCCGAAAAACCACCTGGACGCGTTCACGGCGGGCATGAGCTTCCAGGACAACTCTGACGCCGCCCAATGCCGAGCGTTCCCCGCCACTTGATCCGTGCCGGACGAGACTGGTTCTGAGGACTCATGCCACGCTCCATCTCTACCTTTGATGAGCTGGTCTCCCAGTTCCTCGGGCATTTCATCGGGAACAAACGGCAAAAGCGGACCGTCGATTACCTTTTCACTATAATGGGCAGGGATAAGGAATCCTTCAAAGGATACGTCACTCGCTTCTACAACGCTCTTCTTGAGGTTCCAGAGCACAGGGACGAGACTGTCATCACGGCCCTTAGGTCAGGTCTTAGGCACAAGGAGTGACTCCGCCTCTTTGCATTAGCGCAACCAAAGACCATGGCCGAGGTAAAAGCCTGGACCGAGTGAGAAATCCAACTTGAGTCTGAGGTAAATGCGAACCTACCCCGGAGAGACCAGGCCGATCAAAAGAAGAGGGGTAAAGAAGACAAGAAGAAGGTTGACCGGCCAAAGCTATACTCCCCAAAGTTCCAGGAGTATACTCCGTTCAACATCTCCCAGACACAGTTGTCGGAGGAGGCAAAGGGCGAGCGATTTTTCAAGCTCCCTCCGGTCACCAATAGAGCGGCCAAACGGACACGAGGTCCTTACTGCGCCTTTCACAGGTCGCAGGGACACCCCACCGAGAACTGCAAATAGCAACGCGATTACATCAAGGAGTTGATTCGCTCGGGGCACCTTGCAAAGTACTTGAGGGAAAAGCGACAAGCAGACCGGGAAAAGGAGAACCATCCCCCTCCCGATGAATTAATGATCGGCCAGATCATGGTCATGTCAGCGGGGAGTGCGCCTGGAACCGGCGGGATTCGATGCCTCCTTCCAGTCGAGGGGACTAGCAGCCAGCCCCGGAAGAAAAGCAAATCGGCCGAGCCCATCACCTTCACCAATGAGGACCTCCACGGAATATCCTTGCCTCACAACGACCCCCTGGTGATTACAGCACAGGTCCACCGATACAAGGTTCAAAGGATACTGGTCGGCTCGGGAAGCTTAGCGGACATCCTTTTCTATGATTGCTTCCTACGTATGGGGCTCGGCCCGTCGGACCTGAGGCCAACCGCCCATATTCTGTCAGGGTTTACTAACCACTCCATCCCGGCAGAGAGGGTGGTTACCCTCCTCCTAAACATTGGGAGGCGGGCCATACGAGAACCGTGCCAGTGGAGTTCACCGTCGCTAGAATTCCCTCGTCCTACAACATCGTCCTGGGACGTCCGACGCTAAACTCCCTTCAGGTCCAAATCTCGACCTACTACCCCGCGATCAAGTTCCCACTGGACCAAGGGGGATAGACCGGGCCTACGGGAACCAGCAAATCGCAAAGATTTACTTTACGGCGACATCCTCCTCTGAGGAGCGAAACGACGACCTCGAAAGAGCGAGCGATTTCTAGGGGTCATTGGAAACCTGTGATGAGCAAAAGGAGATCCGAGGGGCCCCGGTGGAGGCGCTGATAGAAATCCCCCTCGTCGAGGGGAACGATGAGCGAACTATCCATATCGGGTCACTTTTGACAGGAGCCCAGCGCGAAGACTTGATTCACTTTCTCAGAGGAAATTCGGACGTGTTCGCTTGGGCACCCGCCGACATGCCAGGGATCGACCCCAAAATAATCTCATATAATCTCGGGGTCGACCCAACTGTCCGACCCGTCAGGCAGAAGAAATGAAGCTTCGCTCCGATCAAACAAAAGGCGATTGAGGATGAAGTTGACAGGTTGCTTGCAACCAACTTCATTCGAAACGTGACCTACTCAGAATGGCTGGCGAATGCGGTCATGGTTAAAAAGGCGAGCGGGAAGTAGAGCATGTACGTCGACTTCACAAATCTCAACAAGGCCTGCCCGAAAGACAACTATCCCCTCCCTCGGATAGATCAGCTTGTCGACAGCTCGGCGGGCCATGAATTACTCAGCTTCATGGATGCTTTCTCCTACAACCAGGTTCGTATGAACCCGGCAGACGAAGAGCTTACCGCATTCACAACAGACCGGGGGGTATACTGTTATAAAGTGATGCCCTTCGGCCTCAAAACGCCGGAGCTACATACCAGCGCTTGGTCGACAGGATGTTCAAGCCACAGATTGGGAGGAACATGGAGGTTTATGTCACTCCCCGCTTCCCAGTGTATGGGTAGAGGACGCGACGAGGCCGCTACGTATTTACTCTGAAGTAAATACGCTAAGCGTATCTAAGCAATATAAAAGAAATGTACACAAGAGACAAATGTAAAGAACAACAACTTTATTTATTAATATTCTTTTGTACAATGCATAGAAAAGTAAATACATCTGAATGAAAGCAATGCCTAACAGTAGCATAACAGAAATGGAAAGTACTGAAATGAAATAGGTACAAGTGGCTACAGGTCGGCGTCTTCGATGTACTGCTCAAGGACCTGCTCCGAATGCTCCTGAATGGTCTCGTGCTCTAGTGCTTCTGATCCACCTGACAACATTCCAAGAAGAAAGAGAAGGAATGTCGTCAGCGAACAATCGCTCGGTAAGTCCCAAAGATAAGGGAGAAGTAGAATAGGCAGAGAAGGAGAGAGTATAGCTTTTCAAGTTGTGTTATTTTATTATACTGTTGTATTTAGTGTTAATGATGTTGTTAACGTAAGTTCAAGGGTGAATGTCAACCAATCTCAAGAGTGTTCTCGAACCCAACAGGCTGTAATCCAGGGGTAAGGAACCACGGGCCCGAATCAAATGTTAGTAATGGGACTTCGACGGCCGTCGAAGTATTCCAAACTCAGCAGGCTGTAATCCAGGAGCATGGAAACGCGTGCCCTCATGATAGCTTGCTTGTGTTAGTAGACATGGATTCATGATGTAGGGGCTCTTGAGATTCTGTTGGATTCACGAATGAACTACCCCAATACCCCGTGTATTTATTGGATTGATAGTAATGATTGTACTGATGGTATTGTATTGTATTGTATTGTGTTGAAAATTGAATTGTATAGATGACTTGCCGAAACCATGATATCAGTAAATGGGTGTAACTGGAGAATCATGGATGTAGCTGGAGAATTATGTAAATGGAAGTATATCCATGGTTCGGTTCGGTCAATATAGATTGAATAGATTGAATAGTTTGAATATATGGATTCATGGATTCATGTTGAATTGTAGTATTGCCGATTGTACTTGAATTATATTCAAGTCAGATTATTTATAATGAGACTCAGTTTGAGTCAGAACAATTAGAAAAGAAATTGAAATCCTGAATTAGGTTTTGATATTATCGGTAACCGCTGCACATAGGCCGCAGAATTTGTGTCTTTTTCAAAGATGATTACCGTGTTGATAACACCATTATTAAGTTGTCTACCTTAAATAGGTAAGCACCCACTTCTCCGGCTCCCTGAGGCTCAAGAGATTAGTCTCGCTTAAACCTATATTTACTAGGGTCCTTATTGTAATTTATAAAACTTGAGGTGATTTTATATATGTGACATTTCTAGTGAAAGTAACCTAATTTCATAATATAGAGTATTTAATTGTAATATTGAACTTGTATGGAATTTCATGGTATTTTCATGTAAAGGGATTCTTTTGATTTGGAAAAGTTGGAATATTTATATTATGTCAAAAATAGGTATTTTGATAATACATATATATATTTATATAAAAATAATTTTAATATATTATATTTCTAGAAATCTCACTTTCTTAAGATATCTGTATTTTTAAATCCTTCGAGACCGAATGCTCCTTGTGGAGGTCTGAATCTCGCACTACTAAACCTAAGGATGTGTGATAATCCGCACCATCCCAGTCGGGTGCCCAAAAATGAGTTGTAGCGGCGCTTTGCAAAGATTTGTAAAAATACGTAATCTTGTAGAAAACAGCCTTTATAAGTTAAAGGTAGTTTTGTGTAAAACGGTATTTGCCGAATCTACATTTCCTAAAAAGTATTGTTCTATGTTGCATATGGGTGTTGTGAAGAGGTAGGTCATTACCTATTGATCTATTTTAAGGTATACCATGATTGATGATATTTTAAAGTAGGAAGTAAACTACATGGTATTTTAGTGAAAAAAGCGGTAAAAGTTACAAAATGAAATATTTTGCTATGAGACTTGTTCCACATATTTTGTTAATGATTAATAGTCAAGATGTAAGAGTTTAACATGTTTGTGTTAAGAAAAATTGAACTTTATAAAGAAAACCGAATCGGAAGTCGGATTTAACTCTGCTTCCGTCGGGTTTTAGAAAAGGAACTTTTTAGAATAGCAAAAGGAAGAGGGAGGCGGGACTTACTGGCTTAGAATCAAGAGAAGAGTTAGAGGAGAAAGTAGGATTCGCTGGTGCGTCGTTTCGTCGCCGGAAGCTTCTAGGATCGTCGTCGGAAGTTCGCCGGAGTTTCGCCCTTCGCTAACTCCACTTGTACACAAAAGTTCTAGGGGTTTTCTTGAGAGTTTTGGACAGAAATTTAGAGTGAGGAGGGTATGTTTAGGGTTGATATTTACAGGGAAAGATTAGGGTTAGGGTAGGTGAAGGGGTTGTTCCCCGCCGAAATACGGAGACGCGACCGCGCAGGTCCGTCTTGCCTGAAATTTGGGGCAGATGCCAATTGGTGCTATCAGTCCACTTCTCCGAAGATGCCAAGTTGATTTATGGAACCATGTATCGAAGGTTTAAACGGATGCGGCCGATGTAGCGGACTTCGTCAGATTCCCCCTCATTTGAGGGGTTTTGATTGTGGGGACGCTCTTCCTTGCAGGCGCAAGCCCCTGCAGTTAATTATGCTACCGCATCGCGGTAACAACTTTCTCCTTCTCCAGATGGTCACTTCGTGGCGTGTGTGTTTGTTTTGTGTTGTGGTTGCCCGTGGATTGTATACGGAGATTAATTTATGTTGTCGCCCGTAGGGCGTGAATTAGTCCAAATCCGTATCTTCTTAGATTTGGGTTTGGGGGTTTGGTTTAAGGATACGTTAGCCTCATTTGGGACTAAGATCAACTTAAACGTTTGTTAAGGATACGTTAGTCTCATTTTAGACTAAGATCAACTTAACGGGATCGTTTAGATCCAACAAGAGAGCAATTGGGCTCTATTGTTTAGTTTAGGGACATTGCGGTCGATTAGTTTAAGGACATTGCGGTCCAATGTTAGTTTAAGGACATCTCGGTCCATCGGTTTAAGGACCCCACAGTCCGGTTTAGAGACATCATAGTCTATAAGGTTTAAGGACATCGTAGTCTATGAGTTTAAGGACCCCACAGTCCGGTTTAGAGACATCGTAGTCTATAAGGTTTAAGGACATCGTAGTCCATGAGTTTAAGGACTCCACAGTCCGGTTTAGAGACATCGTAGTCTATAAGGTTTAAGGACATTGTAGTCCATGAGTTTAAGGACCCCACAGTCCGTGAGATGTATGGTTGTCGGGACCCATCACCTCTCTGAAGACGTTGAAGGATTACAACGACAGATATCAGAGGAGTAAATAGATGTACCCTTAAACCGGTGTAACTTGGTTGAAAGATCACTAGCCCATTTTAGGACTAAGATCTGTTGAATATTAGTGAGCAGATGAGCTCAGTTCAATATAAGTTGAGGACTTATGTCCAGAATTGGGCTAAGTCCAATTAACATGTTTAACATTTTTAATTCTGGCTATTGAGCCTTTACTTGGGCTTGGCCCTTTTAGTAATGCTGAGCATTAGGTCCTGACAATTTTTGTCTTGTATTGAATGCATAACATTCATCAGAACAAAGTGTGTTCGGACAGTGCGCCACGTGGCGCATCAGGCGCTTTGCGCCAATTAAAGAGTGCATTGCGCTTCTGTCAGGTAGCGCACACGAAGGTGACACGTGTCGCACTATTTTATTAGCGCATTGCGCTTTCCATTTATGAGCGTTTTGCGCTGATTTAGGGGCGCGCCAGTGAGTGACACGTGGCGCGCTTGGCGCCAAGCGCCAGCCCATGAGCGCAGTGCGCTATTTCAGAAGCGCAAAGCGCAGGTTGTTTCTGTGATTGACACGTGGTACGTTTTGGCGCTGAGCGCCGGTCCAAAGAGCGCAAAGGCGTAGTTCATGAGTGCAAGACACTTTCCAATAGCGCAAAGCGCATTTGATCAAATTTATGATCTGTAAACAAACTTTTGTTCTTCTTTTAAAGGAGGCTTTGCCTCAAAAACAAAAGTTCTTGTTTATAAAAGGGCTCTGCCTTTGTTGATCAAGGATCTGTGAATGAAGTAAATACTTCTTTTATTTTTATGATTAGATCTTTTGATCTTTTTTTTTATCAAAGACCTTGGTTTTTTGTAGATCTATGATCCTTTAAGAAGATAGTTCTTCTTTTTTAATGAAATGATTTCATTTCTGTTGTTCAAGAATTAATTCTTTACCTTGAAGAAATAGTCTTCTTTTTCTAAGAGCTTGCTCTTCTTTCTCTTTGAGTCTTTCTCAAAGTTTGCAGGGGGTTTCTCTATATGAGACTTGAAGTCTTGGGGCCTTTATATAGGGCCAATTGATTTGTTAAATCGGTTTTAAGAGATCTTTCTCTGATTGATTTGGGAATATTTCCCACCGTTGGATCTTTGATCCTAGGGCTTCTGCTTTACAGAAGATAATCTTCTTATTTTAATAAGATTGGAAAGATCTTTCCATAACAGAATTTTAATTCTGATTAATTAATAATTTATTATTATTAGATCTTTTGATCTAACGGTGGGGAATTTTTAATTCCAGCGCTAGCGCACCTACGTTCGACATGTGGCACGCAGCGCAGAGCGCAGCGCAACTGCGCTAGCGCACTCGTGTTTGACACGTAGCGTGCAGCGCAACTGCGTTAGCGTACCCGTGTTTGACACGTGGCGCGCAGCGCAGAGCGCTGGATCTGAAGTGTTGCTTCAACTTTTGAGTTTTGAAATTTTAAAACAGAGCTTTGCTCTGATTGGGGGTGCGCTGCTTAGGGCGCAGCGTGCCTGGCGCTAGTGTGTCTGTGTCTGACACGTGGCGCGCAGCGCGCCTAGCGCTGAATTTGAAGCGTTGCTTCAATTTTCAAATTTTGAATTTTAAAACAGAGCTTTGCTCTGATTGGGGAAATAGAAGCGTCGCTTCATTTCAAATCTCGGAATTTAAACAGAGCTTTGCTCTGATTAGGGTAAACAAATGCCCTCCCCCCCACCGTTGCACTTACGTGGCCCATACATGAGGGCGGTGGTGGTAGCATCTCAGCCGTTGGATCAACTTTTGGAAGTTGAAACGGCTCTCAATACCTATAAATAGGGCCTTTGGCCCTCTGCAATGACCATTGTTCATCTCTTTGTTTTCTGAGATTCTCCCACAGAGTATAACTCTATTGTTTAAGGATTTTTTAAGAGTCAAAACTCTGTTAGAACTTAGATAAAGTTTAAAACTTTCAATAAATTAGGGTTTTACCCATTAACAAAGCCTTGCTCTTTATAGATCTTTGATCTATTTAATACAGCTTTGCTCTCTTGAATCATGTGTAGATTTCTTAATTTTTGATGAAGAACTCTTAAGAGTTTTATCCATGGGTATCAAATTCATTATAAGCTTTGCTTTTAGGGTTCCTGATGGGTTACTTCATCTTCCTCGCAGAGCATAGCTCTTAGCATTCTCGGGGAATTTTTTTAAATTCTTCTCATAATTAACTTTGACAGGTGCTATTTCTGTCTGCAGAGCATTGCTCTCGAGGAGTTCAACTCCTAGACCCGAGGGGTCGCTCATTAAATAAGATTCCCTTTTTAGGATTTCTTATAGATTCGAATTTATTAGGTGTCATAATTAGAATTTGTTTTCTCCATAGGAATGTCAAGAGTCGTTTAAATCCTGTATCTGTTTTTCCTCATTATTAATCTTTTAATGATGTTTCTTTTCAGGTACTATAGCTGTTCATTTATACAGTCTGAACGAGTTCATTACTTATGAAGATATTCGCGTACATGGCTGTTGCCAAAACCAAGAGTTTACAGATGCCTAATGTGCGGAGATTATGGGTCGTCTGTATGCACGCGTCGGTTGGCTGCTTCCTCGCCGTTCCGCTCTCTTAAAAATCGTAGTGGGAGCAATTTGGAAAGCACTTCCGGGGTTTCATGAGGCCATGCCTCTTAATGCGCTGGATGATGCCGAAGACAAGGTGCATTCAGTATACTTGTCGGGGCTGATCTCGAAGAAGCAGCGAGATAATCTCATTGATATTCTGCATCAAACTTTTCAACAGACGACGATAATCGCTTCTTATCAAAGGGAGGGGGACATTGCCGAGGATCTCGACACTCGTGAGCACGAGAGGATGCACACGAGAATGGTCAGAAAGGCCAGAAAGATTCTAGATGGCCTTACTTTCGAATTCCTCAATCCATGCCCTAGATTCGAGGTTTTACCATTGTAATCATCTTGATGATGTTTTCGTTTACTGCTTTCATGATTGTAAAAACCTTTTGAAGTATGAATGGCAAATTTCTCATTTCAACGTGTTTTATTTTATGTACTAAATCTCTTGCACATGCATGGACTGGTATGCTTCGAACGCTTAATCGAATGCGAATCAAATGTTCTTCTCGTTGCCTTCTTCTCTTTCCTTTGTTATCCGTATGTCACCTTAGCAAACATGGTCGGCAGATGATAGAGTGAGCATCTTGTCTTGGCTTCTTCGAGGAGTAGTGATGGATTAGAAAACATGGTTAGGATCTGTCACCTAAGACTTTTCAATTTTATGAGTCGTGAGGGTCTCATAAAAATTTTCTCCCTACGAGTCGTGAGGATCTCGTAGGTGTATTTTCTCCTTAAGAATCGTGAGGATTCCTAAGTGCGTTTTCCCTTATAAGTCGTAAGGATCTTATAAGAGAGTTTTTGTTCCTTACGAGTCGAGAGGACCCGTAAGTGTTCAGTGGGATAGACATGTAGATGACGTATTTCCGAAACGGGGTCATATGGATGACGTATTTCCGTGACGGGGTCATATGGATGACGTATTTCCGAACGGGGTCATGTGGATGACGTATTGTCTGTTGTAATGAAACGAATATCGAAGTGGTCTTCAGGTTGTCTGGGAACCATCGAGATTTGGAGTAGGGGCTTTGCCGTAGCTCCAGGGTTGATTGCAGCATCTAAATCCTGTTGGACTGGGGAGGAATGCTGTTGATGATCTCTAGGCTATCCCTGAACCGTCGAAATTTGGCTTTGTTTTCTGATGGAGCCTGGAGAGGGAAGGTGTGATTCCTTCTTTGTTTGCGCCCCTGGATTGTATACAGGGATTGATGTGATCTCACATGTAGGGCATAAATTTCATTTTTCTTTATTTCTTTCCGCGATGCTCTATCATTTCAGCTTTTATATCGCGAAGGTCGCGATTGCCCAATCATTTCGGCTATTTTTCGCGGTACCTAATCATTTCAGCTATTTATTTTATTTTTACTTGTTGCTTTTTATTGCGAGTTGCCCAATCATTTCGGCTATTTTGCATGCATACACTTTTTTTTTACTTGCTAATTTTGTTGCAAGTTGCCCCATCATTTCGGCTATTTCATGTGCATGTGTGTCTCGCTGGCTTTTCGCTACAAGCTTGGGATTAGACACCGATTTCGGTATCCGCACCGCTGCAACTGGGATATCGCCAGTAGCGAATCATCATCTGCTTCCATCGATGTCGAACAAAGGTGGCTTAGCGATCAGGGTTAGGATCCTGTCGACTAAGGCTTTTGACTTCATGAGCCGTAAGGGTCTCATAAAGGTATTTCTCCCTGCGAGTCGTGAGGATCTCGTAGGTGTGTTTTCTCCTTAGGAATCATAAGGATTCCTAAGTGCATGTTCTTTTATAAGTCGTAAGGATCTTACAAGAGTATTTTCTCCTTATAAGTCGAGAGGACTTACAAGGGTTGTTCACCGTATAGACATATCCCTAGTCACAGATGGGACTCTGTTAGGTAAATGTTTATTCACGCCCGTGGATTGTATACAAGGTTCAATACCGAACCGCTTGTAGGGCAATGTCGGAAGTTGTGGTGGCTGCTTAAGAACAGGTTTAGATCCCTGTAGTTTAAGGCTTTCAAATCTTATGGGCCGTGAGGGTCCCATAAGAGGGTTCTCCTTACGAGTCGTGAGGATCTCGCAAGTGTAATTTCTCCTTAGGAATCATGGGGATCCCTAAGTGTGTTGTTCCCTTGTGAGTCGTAAGGATCTCACGCAGGTGGTTTCTCCTTACAAAGTCGAGAGGACCTTGCAAGGGCCGTTCACTGTGCAAACATATCCCTAGGCACGGATGGGACTTTGTTAGGGAAATGTTTATTCGAGCCCGTGGATTGTTTACAAGGGTCAGCGTTGAGCCGCTTGTAGGACGGTGCTGGAGATTGTGGTGGCTGCTTAAGAACAGGTTCAGATCCCTGTAGCTTAAGACTTTCAAATCTTATGAGCCGTGAGGGTCCCATAAGAGGGTCTCCTTACGAGTCGTGAGGATCTCGCAAGTGTAATTTCTCCTTAGGAATCGTGGGGATCCCTAAGTGTGTTGCTCCCTTGTGAGTCCTAAGGATCTCACGCAGATGGTTTCTCCTCAAGGTCGAGAGGATCTTGCAAGTGTCTTTTAACGAGATTGCGCCCTTTCGGGTTTTCACAAAACTCGCCGGTAGCTCTGCTGTTTTTACTCACGGAGCCCTTTCGGGTTTTCATCCGTGCCTTTTTTGCTTGTGGACATGCCGTTTTCTTTCTCTTTTTTTTATTCTAACGAGGTTGTGCCCTTTCGGGTTTTCACAAAACTCGCCGGTAGCCCTGCTGTTTTTACTCACGGAGCCTTTTCGGGTTTTCATCCGTGCCCATTTTTCTTGTGGACATACCGTTTTCTTTTTTTTCCTTCTCTTTTTTTTTGTATCAGCTTTGAGATGCTGCAATCCACCGTAGTTTATCGATGTCTCAATCAATAGCTAGTTTTAAGATATAGTGGTCCATTGTTAGTTTAAGGACGTTTCGGTCCGTTGTTAGTTTAACGACGTTTCGGTCTCTTTGTTCATAGGTCGGACATGTTTAAAGATCTTTCAACACCCTTTTAGTTTTTGCCGAAAGAACAATTTCTCATGGAGCTTCCCCTATAAAAGAGCATGATGCCCCCGGGGTGTCCATCCTTTTCTGAGCATATGGTTATGGCGGGTTCACCTTCCAGTTGTCAGACAACTCGAATTTGCCCTTTTGGTATTCATCCTCAATCCAGCCTTTGATGACGTAGCAATCTTCGAGTGGGTGGCCCATTACTCTGTGGTAAGGAAAATAGTTAGTATGGTTAACGTCACCCGGTTGCGACGGATGTTTTGGATCTGGCAGAGTGATGAGTCCCTTGCACACTGCTAGTTCGAATAGTCTCCTTGTTTTATCCCCGGGAAATGAGTAAGGATGTTTCAACTTCTCATCGAGGGATCGCGGCTTGCTGCTCTGACGAACAGACAGTCTCAGGTTACTCGGTTGTCGCTGAGCGTTGGCGACAACGGTCGCTTTCCCATTACCTTTTTCATTTCGGAAACCCACTTTTGAAAGGAAAGGCCTATGGCCCATCTGGTCCATCTGGGCCAGCCTGTCGATCAAGGCCTGGAAGGTGGTCGGCTTGAAGAACATCATGAATTGGGAGGTAGTCGACTGAGGGTCAAGGGTCTACATGAACATGCCCATGGCAGGAGCTTCTTCTATGCGTTGTTCGCATTTCGACCACAGATTCCGCCACCGGATTGCATACTGCACCCACGTCTCTCCTGGCTTTACCCTGGCATTGATTAACGCTGTGATTGGGGTGCATCCGCTAGCGCTCGCAAAACGCTGAGTGAATAGAAACTCCATTTCTGTAAACGTTTTAACGGATTCGTCGGGAAGCTCCGAGTACCATTCAAAAGCTGTGTCTGCTAAACTACCGACGAACTGGCGAAGTAGAAGTTTATCATCACCTCCAGTATTGCCGCAAAGAGCCCTGAACTGAGCGACATGTTGATGGGGATTGCCTGTCCCCTTGTATACATGGAATTTGGGGATCGTATATCCCGGCGGGTAACTTATTTGATCATACCAGCTTGGATATGGTCGTCCAGTTTTAACGACTTGGCCAGCTGCTTCGTTCGCTCGGTGGGGTCGTATTTGTTGAGCTATATAATCATCGAGCATGGCTTTTGAGATGGTTTCCTCCTTGGCTGCTGACAAGGCCGGCAGAGGATTTGACACTTCTCCTTTATCATCTTCAATAATGATTGGAGGGTCTTCAGCTGAAGGTTCCGGTTGTAATATCATCCCGACCATGTCTTGGAAGAGAAGCGCCATTCGCTTTATGTTGGCAGCTTGTTATCTGCCTCTTTGTCCTTCTTTTCGAGGACTCTGCGGAGGAAGCCAGCATCGGTTTCTTATTCTTGACGTTGTTCCGATGACTTTTGCGGGCTTTCTTTTGGCCCGGTGAGTGCGGCCATTTGCATTAGCATTTCCTGAAGCTTCTGTTGCTGCTCCTGGGCTTTTGTCACGGATCGGGTAAGCGGTCGGTGACCCGTAGAAGCGCGGCTTTCCTCATTTCCGGAAGCCATGTAAACAGTATGCACCGTTATGCCCCCGGACTTGGGGCGTTTGGGCTCAGCGTCTTTATGATCTGCCGTAGTCACAGGGGCTTTCTCCGGCCTCCTTTTCTTTTGAGCAGTTGACGTTGAGGGGGCTGTTGCAGCAGGCACCCAGGTGGTTGTCGTCCTTTGTGGCTTGCCAGGACGGTTTTCTTCCTGCTGAACCTTCAGCTTCTTCTGTTGGCGGAGATAGTCCTGATCGATCACTGACTCCTGGACCCGTCGCCAGACTTTGTAAATTTTGGAAGAAAGCCCCTGAGATGGCTGATCCGGCTTTATTCCTGTAACATTCTCCACGGGTGGAGGAGATCTTTTCAGTACGGCGGTATGAGAGTTCCTACGCACCTTGTTCAGCAGTTCAAAGCTGTTCCCAGTTGGAACAGCAGTATCGACTTCCACCGCTGGGGCTGGTAGAGTCAGCCCAGAGGGGGAGTTGCCCCCAACCTTCCTCATTCGGCGCCAGTGGCGACGTCGAGCGCGTCGAGCTGTTGGGATGGTTTCAGCTTGAGGGGTGACTTCGTCTTGCCCCCTGCTTTGGAGAAGGGCTGTTGCTGGCGTCAGCCTCTTAAAGACTGAGGTCCGTTGAGTAGCAGTATTTAATCTGTCAAAGACAGACTTTGGAGCGGGAGCCGGAGTGGTTAATCTTGTAAAGACGGACCCTTTGGCAGGAGAAGTCGCCTTGACGACTTCAGGAGCAGGGATGGCTATCCTCTTCGGAATAACCTGTTCTGGAATTGTAGGCTTCATCGTGGGCCCACATGAACTTTAGCCCAATCTGGCGAAGACTGAGGCGCTGGAGCTGGACGACCCGTTGAGAGAGGCCGCGGTAGTAGCAAGCCGATTAAAGACCGACTTCTTGGGAGCTTCTGGTGTTAGTACAGGGGTGCTGAAGCTCATCGGTGGGAGTATAGTCCCAAAGAACAATCCGGTGGTGGCCTGAGTCACCTGGTCCACCGGCATTGTGAACAAGGAGGCCGCTTGGGGCCCGTAGGCTATGCCTCCAGATGAGGCGGAGCGCATGTTACAATTACAGTTGGAACACTTCTCGCAAGTGGATACCATTGATGTTTCGCTTTCTGCGCCAAGCAAGAAACCAAATCTTAGTACCTCGAACCCGAGGGCAACCATTAACAAACCGCAATTCGTTCGCGAACACGACACCCGAAGTGTGGAGTGGAAAGAGGAAAAGATCCCACCGGGCATGCCAGAATCTGTTCCCCACCGAAACACGGAGACGCGACCGTGCAGGTCCGTCTTGCCTGAAATTCGGGGCAGATGCTAATTGGTGCTATCCGTCCACTTCTCCGAAGATGCCAAGTTGATTTATGCCACCATGTATCGAAGGTTTAAACGGATGCGGCCGATGTAGCGGACTTCGTCACATTCCCCCTCATTTGAGGGGTTTTTGATTGTGGGGACGCTCTTCCCTGCAGGCGTAAGCCCCTGCAGTTAATTACATTACCGTATCGCGGTAACAACTTTCTCCTTCTCCAGATGGTCACTTCGTGTCGTGGGTGTTTGTTTTGTGTTGTGGTTGCCCGTGGATTGTATACGAAGATTAATTTATGTTGTCACCCGTAGAGCGTGGATTAGTCCAAATCCGTATCTTCGTAGATTTGGGTTTGGAGGTTGGGTTAAGGATACGTTAGCCTCATTTAGGACTAAGATCAACTTAAACATTTGTTAAGGATACGTTAGTCTCATTTTAGACTAAGATCAACTTTTCGGGATCATTTAGATCCAACAAGAGAGCAATTGGGCTTTATTGTTTAGTTTAGGGACATTGTGGTCGATTAGTTTAAGGACATTGCGGTCCAATGTTAGTTTAAGGACATCTCGGTCCATCGGTTTAAGGACCCCACAGTCCGGTTTAGAGACATCATAGTCTATAAGATTTAAGGACATCGTATTCCATGAGTTTAAGGACCCCACAGTCCGGTTTAGAGACATCGTAGTCTATAAGGTTTAGGACATCGTAGTCCATGAGTTTAAGGACCCCACAGTCCGGTTTAGAGACATCGTAGTCTATAAGGTTTAAGGACATCGTAGTCCATGAGTTTAAGGACCCCACAGTCCGTGAGATGTGTGGTTGTCGGGACCCGTCACCTCTCTGAAAACGTTGAAGGATTACAACGACAGATATCAGAGGAGTAAAGAGATATACCCTTGAACCGGTGTGACTTGGTTGAAAGATCAGTAGCCCATTTTAGGACTAAGATCTGTTGAATATTCATGAGCAGATGGGCTCAGTTCAATATAAGTAGAGGACTTATGTCCATAATTGGGCTAAGTCCAATTAAAATGTTTAACATTTTTAATTATGGCTATTGAGCCTTTACTTGGGCTTGGCCCTTTTAGTAATGCTGAGCATTAGGTCCTGACAATTTTTGTCTTGTATTGAATGCATAGTATTCATCAGAACAAAGTGTGTTCTGACAGTGCGCTACGTGGCGCGTTGGGCGCTTTGCGCCAATTAAAGAGCGCATTGCGCTTCTGTCAGGTAGCGCACACGAAGGTGACACATGTCGCGCTTAGCGCTAAGCGCTAGTTTATTAGCGCATTGCGGTTTCCATTTATGAGCGCTTTGCGCTGATTTAGGGGCGCGCCAGTGAGTGGCACATAGCGCGCTTGGCGCCAAGCGCCAGCCCATGAGTGCAGTGCGCTATTTCAGAAGCGCAAAGCGTAAGTTGTTTCTGTGATTGACACGTGGCACGTTTTGGCGCTCAGTGCCGGTCTAAGGAGCGCAAAGGCGCAGTTCATGAGTGCAAGGCACTTTCCAATAGCGCAAAGCGCATTTGATCAAATTTATGATCTGTGAACAAACTTATGTTCTTCTTTTAAAGGAGGCTTTGCCTCAAAAACAAAAGTTCTTGTTTATAAAAGGGCTCTGCCTTTGTTGATCAAGGATCTGTGAATGAAGTAAATACTTCTTTTATTTTTATGATTAGATCTTTTGATCTTTTTCTTTTTATCAAAGACCTTGGTCTTTTGTAGATCTATGATCCTTTAAGAAGATAGGTCTTCTTTTTTAATGAGATGATTTCATCTCTGTTGTTCAAGAATTAATTCTTTACCTTGAAGAAATGATCTTCTTTTTCTAAGAGCTTGCTCTTCTTTCTCTTTGAGTTTTTCACAAAGTTTGCAAGGGGTTTCTCTATATGAGACTTGAAGTCTTGGGAACTTTATATAGGGCTAATTGATTTGTTAAATCAGTTTTAAGAGATCTTTCTCTGATTGATTTGGGAATATTTCCCACCGTTGGATCTTTGATCCTAGGGTTTCTGCTTTGCAGAAGATAATCTTCTTGTTTTAATAAGATTGGAAAGATCTTTCCAAAACAAAATTTTAATTCTGATTAATTAATAATTTATTATTATTAGATCTTTTGATCTAACGGTGGGGAATTTTTAATTCCAGCGCTGGCGCACCTTGCGCTAACGCACCTACGTTCGACACGTGGCACGCAGCGCAGAGCGCAGCGCAACTGCGCTAGCGCACCCGTGTTTGACACGTGGCACGCAGCGCAGAGCGCTGGATCTGAAGTGTTGCTTCAACTTTTGAGTTTTGAAATTTTAAAACAGAGCTTTGCTCTGATTGGGGGTGCGCTGCCTAGGGCGCAGCGCGCCTGGCGCTAGCGCGTCTGGCGCTAGCGCGTCTGTGTCTGACACGTGGCACGCAGCGCGCCTAGCGCTGAATTTGAAGCGTTGCTTCAATTTTCAAATTTTGAATTTTAAAACAGAGCTTTGCTCTGATTGGGGAAACAGAAGCGTCGCTTCATTTCAAATCTCAGAATTTGAACAGAGCTTTGCTCTGATTGGGGGAAACAGGGGTGTATTGAAAATTGTATTAATTTGTAATAAAAATAAGGTTTAATGGGATTTTAAAGAGCTCTGGAACCGATCTAAGGAATTAAAGTATGCATGAGTGATGGGGAGGTGAAAAGGCATGACTTTTGTGTTGACGACTCGGCGGTCCGGCCGGCGGCGGCGGGCCGAGGCGACCGAGTCGCCGTCCCGAGTCGGCTGAATCGGGCCGGGGCTCGCCGCCACGTGTCCCTCGTCGCTTGGTGTAGCCCCTGGGTCAGTTTGTTTTACATGTGTAGTGGGGTTTTTACGAGTTATGCACGTGTAGGCTTTTGGGCTTCTAAAAGTTCAAAAGAAAACAATATTAAAAATAATGTGGGTGATAGGATTTGAATTCTGGTGCTTTGGTTCAGCAGTGTAAGGTCTTACCAATGAGCTACAAGCTCTTTCTTACTATTAAAATGCAAAACAAACTTATAATTTGTGCTCAGGCAAAAATACCCCTTTCTGTATTTTGAAAAAATTTGTACAAAAAGTTGTACAGAAATTTTAGGGTTGTTACATTTTACCCTCCATATAAAAATTTCGTCCTCGAAATTTGTAAAAGGAAAGTGTAATAGATTCAAAGAAAGTTTGGTGACTGATAGTGTATGAAAAATAACAAAGTGATACAATGGTTTGAAAAGGTTGAATAGAATTACCAGGGTTATCCTGGCCAATCGTCTCAGCTTCTACGGCCGCCAAATTGTAATCCTGGTGTCTCGGCACGTTTCTTCATGCATGCTGGTACATCGCTGGTTGTCGAGGTAAAGGTGGTCCACATGGAGGTGGTGCATGAAAAGTTAACCGAGTAGGTGGAGCTTGGATAGCTGTGGAATTAGGATTAGTTCGGTTGTGTGGGCAAGTTCCAATAGTATGTGAGGATGATCCATATATCAGGCAAAGACCTTTGCTCGTCTGCAATCTTCCATCAGATGTCTAGCACTTTTGCAGTAGATACAAAAGGCTGGGCTGGGCCTGTTGATTGGTACTTCCGGCCTTCTTGGTACAAATGGTGGTCCTGATGCGGCTTCTCCTGTAATCTGGTTGGCAGGGCGCTACACTCCGGCAGATTGAGATCTGCCCTTCTTCTTCACCACTGCCTCATATCTTCGGACAGCTTTCAAAGTCATATCATGGGTTGGGAAATCCCCTGTAGCTAATGCAGCTTGGATTTCTGGGTGCAACCCTTGCTGAAATCTTCTAGCTCTGATCTCAGCAGTCGGTATGAGATGGGCCGCAAACCTGTTACGGTCTTGTGTTAGCTGTGTAGTATGTGATATAAAATCGAACATTGAGACATATCTTATCGACTGAGCATGGTGAACTCAGCGTCATATTCATCTACTGACTTGGTCCACATTGAACCTTGTTGCAGATGGATGAACTGCTGTTCCATGTCGAACCTGGCAGTCTCAGGAAAGTACTTTGTGTCGAACATGTCGCGGAAAGTCTTCCATTCGATGGGTTGGTCAAGACGGCTTTCTTCAGCCTTCCACCAGACCCGTGCATTGTCCGTGAGCTGCAGTTTTGCAACTCGGACCCAAACTATCTCTGGTACTTATGCTGCTTCCAGATCATCTTCGATGCTCTAAGCCCATTCCTCAGCTTCCAGCGGGCTCTCTTTTCCTGAGAACTGTTTGAGGTGCAAAGCTCTGAATTGCTTCACCCTAGGTGCTTCTGCTTCTGGACGGTTCATTAAAAGAGTAGTCTGCTGCTGCTGTCATTCCAGGAGGCTGCGAATTGCCTCAAGCAGAACCGTCTACACATTGATCTGAGTAGGGACGGCAGGTGTAATTTGTAGTGGTGGTGGAGTGTTGTTGAAGTTGGTGCTGGTGTTGTTTGGGGAATCCATAACCTTGAAAGAAATTTTTTTGGTTAGGACAGATTCAAAGTATATGATTCAAAGAATATGAAATGATAAGATTCAAGGAGTATGAATTGTAAAGAATATTTTAGTTGCTGGTTCTTATGTTATATTACTTAGGTTGTTCACGTAGAACAGAACTGCATGGTAGGGATCCATACAGCTCTGACCTGCATGGGCCGCCACCAAAACCTGTCTACCTTAAATAGGCAAGCACCCACTTCTCCGGCTCCCTGAGGCTCAAGAGATTGGTCCCGCTTAAATCTATATTTACTAAGGTCCTTATTGTAATTTATAAAACTTGAGGGGATTTTATGTAAAAACAGTTTTGTATAATTTTCAAGATACACCTCAAGTATTTAATTATCGTCTTTAGAGTTTTCATAAATGTGGATTTTATATATGTGACATTTCTAGTGAAAATAACCTAATTTCTTAATATAGGGTATTTAATTGTAATATTGAACCTGCATCGAATTTCATGGTATTTTCATGTAAAGGGATTCTTTTGATTTGGAAAAGTTGGAATATTTATATTATATCAAAAATAGATATTTTGATAATACATATATATATTTATATAAAAATAATTTTAATAGATTATATTTCTAGAAATCTCACTTTCTTAAGATATTTGTATTTTTAAATCCTTCGAGACCGAATGCTACTTGCGGAGGTCTGAATCTCGCACTAATAAGCCCAGGGATGTGCGATAATCCGTACCATCCCAGTCGGATTCCCCAAAATTGGTTGTAGCGGCGCTTTACAAAGATTTGTAAAAATACGTAATCTTGTAGAAAACGGCTTTTATAAGTTAAAAGTAGTTTTGTGTAAAACGGTATTTCTCGAATCTATATTTCCCAAAAAGTATTGTGCTATGTTGCATATGAGTGTTGTGAAGAGGTAGGTCATTACCTCATGATCTATTTTAAGGTATAGCAAGATTAATGATGTTTTAAAGTAGGAAGTAAACTACATGGTATTTTAATGAAAAACAGCGGTAAAAGTTACAAAATGAAATATTTTGCTATGAGATTTGTTCCACATATTTTGTTAATGATTAATAGTCAAGATATAAGAGTTTAACATATTTGTGTTAAGAAAAATTGAACTTTATAAAGAAAACCGAATCGGAAGTCGGATTTAACTCCGCTTCCGTCGGGTTTTATAAAAAGAACTTTTTAGAATAGTAAAAGGAAGAGAGAGGTGGGACTTACTGACTTAGAATCAAGAGAACGGGTAGAGGAGGAAGTAGGATTCTCCGATGCATCGTTTCGTCGCTGGAAACTCCTAGGGTCGTCGTCGGAAGTTCGCCGGAGTTTCGCCCTTCGCTAACTCTAATTGTACACAAAAGTTCTAGGGATTTTCTTGAGAGTTTTGGACAGAAATTTGGAGTGAGGAAGGTGTGTTTAGGGTTGATATTTATAGGGAAAGATTAGGGTTAGAGTAGGTGAAGGGGTGGATTGAAAATTGTATTAATATGTAATAAAAATAGGGTTTAATGGGATTTTAAAGAGCTCTGGAACAGATCCAAGAAATTAAAGTATGCTGGAGTGATGGGGAGGTGAAAAGGCATGACTTTTGTGTTGACGACTCGGCGGTCCGGCCGAGTCCAGCCGGCGGAGGCGGGCCGAGTCGACCGAGTCGCCTGCCCGAGTCGGGTCGGGACTCGTCGACACGTGTCCCTCGTCGCTTGGTGTAGCCCCTGGGTCATTTTGTTTTACATGTGTAGTAGGGTTTTTACGAGTTATGCACGTTTAGGCTCTTGGGCTTCTAAAAATTCAAAAGAAAACAATATTAAAAATAATGTGGGTGATAGGATTTGAACTCTGGTGCTTTGGTTCAGCAGTGCAAGGTCTTACCAATGAGCTACAAGCTCTTTCTTTCTATTAAAAAGCAAAACAAACTTATAACTTGTGCTCAGGCAAAAATACCCCTTTCTGTATTTTGAAAAAAATGTACAAAAAGTTGTACAGAAAGTTTAGGGTTGTTACAGTTTACGTCGACGACATGCTCGTCAAGTCGACTTCGTCGGACGAACACGCCAAAGATCTTGGCGAGACTTTCGACATCCTTCGAAAATACAAAATGAAGCTGAATCCCGCCAAGTGCGCATTCAGGGTCACTAGTGGAAAATTCCTCGGGTTCATGCTTACCCATAGGGGTATCGAAGCAAACCCGGAGAATATCAGCGCAATCCTCAACAAGGCCGCGCCGAAGAGCAACGTTGAAATCATGCGACTCACGGGAAGAGTGGCCGCTCTGAGTCGTTTCATGTCGAGGTCCGGAGAAAAGTGCCTCCCATTCTTCAAAGCCCTGAAAAATATCCCAATGTTTGAATGGTCGGAAGAGTGTCAGGTCGCTTTCGAGCAACTGAAAGTGCACCTGGCAACTCCCCCACTGCTCACCCGACCGATTGAAGGAGACGAACTATCACTGTATCAAGTGGTGTCCGATCAGGCTGCCGGCTCGGTGCTCGTCCGAGAAGTCGAAGGAGTCCAAAAGCCGGTCGACTACGTAAGCCACTTCTTTAAGGACACGGAAACGAGGTACCCGGCCATAGAAAAGATTGTCTTGGCGCTTATTATGGCCTCAAGAAAACTATGGCACTACTTCCAGGCACACACCATACTCGTCCTCACCGAGCGTTCCTTAGGGGCTATTCTCGCCTCCCCCGAGTCATCTGGTCGTTTGGAGAAATGGAGGTGGGAGTTATCTCAATTCGACATCAAATACCGCCCAAGGCAGGCTATCAAGACACAAGTCCTGGCCGATTTTATTGTCGAATGCACTATCACCAACAAGGAGGCAGTGTCAGCGCCAGCTTTCTCATCTTCTTAACCCGAAACGAAATGGCTCGGGTCTCAACCCTCGATCGAGGAGAGGCCCGACTCCATCCCCGATTGGGTCCTTTACGTCGATGGATCATCTACCGAGGATGGGACAGCGCCGGCCTCATCATTCGAGGCCCGAACGAGGTAGAGATGGAGTATTCTTTGAAGCTCGGGTTCAAAGCCTCAAACAACGCCGCGGAGTATGAGGCCTTGCTAGCTGGACTACGAATCTCCTCCGGAGTGGGGCTGAAGACGATCCGAATTCGCAGTGACTCTGCCCTTGTCGTAGGCCAAGTGACTGGCCATTTCGAGGCCTAGGAGTCTCTGATGGTGAAATATTTAGCCGAGGTAAAAAAACTATGAAAAGACTTCGACGAAGTTCAGGTGGAGCAATTCCTCCACACCTAAACGCCCAGGCCGACGCTCTGAGAAAGCTAGACTCCTCCTATACGGCTAACAATAAGAAGAATATCCCCTTCGAGGTCTTGCCATGACCCAGCGTGGAAGAAAGGGAGACAACACTTCAAGTTTACGCTGCCCGAGATGAAGACTGGGATTGAAGGAAGCCCCTCGTAGAGTTCCTGAGGGAGGGTACGCTCCCGGAAGATTGAGGGGAAGCACGCCTCCTCCGAGACAAAGCCTACCATTTTGTTTGGAGCAATAGGAACCTCTACAAAAAGTCGTACACTCTGCTTCGGTGTGTCGATCCCCACGAAGACGACTACGTCCTGCGTGAGATACACGAAGGGGTCGATGGAGCTCACCAAGGGGCCCGCACCTTAGTCCAGAAAACGCTGCTCCAAGGGTACTATTGCCCGACCATTCATCAGGATGCTCAGAATCTCGTCAGAAGATGCAAGAGCTGTCAACTCCATGGCAACGTACCCCGCCTTCCGGCTACCGAGCTAACGGCCCTGATGTCCTCATGGCCGTTTGCCCAGTGAGGAATGGACATGATAGGCCAACTCCTAACTGGTACAGGCAGGCACAAATACATCCTCGTCGCGGTGGACTACTTTACGAAGTGGATCAAAGCCGTCCCCATCAGAAAAACGGACGCCACCGCGACCATCAAATTCTTGCAGAACAACATAATATCCCGGTTCGGGATCCCGAGGTATATTGTTACCGACCACGGGACAAACTTCGAAAATGACAAGGTCAAGGCATTCTGCAACGAATACCATGTACTCATGAAGTTCGCTACGGTCGCCCATCCTCAATGCAACGGGCAGGCCGAAGTCTCTAACCGGGATGCAATCCGAGGTCTTCGAACTCGTCTGGAAGGAAGGCATGGCAGTTGGGGTTTTATGGGCTTTACGCACATCAAAAAAGACCCCTACTGGGAAGACCCCCTTCAGCTTCTGCTACGGCATCGAGGCGATGTTCCCAATAGAGATCGGACTGCCCAGCTACAGAGTCAAGCACTTCGATGACGAAGCTAATACATCGGCGCTCCGAACTAATTTGGATATCTTGCTAGAGAAGCGGGACCGGGTATAGATCAAAACCGCTGCTTACCAACAGCAAACTGCTCTCTACTATAACGCACGAGTCAAGCATCGCACCTTCAAGACTGGAGTCTGGTCCTAAGGCAGAACGAGTTCGTAGACTAAGGCAAGTTGCACAAGTTTTCCCAAAAGTGGGACGACCCATTCCTCATCTCCGAGGTATTGCCAGACGGGGTCTATAGCTTGCAAGACGCGGCGTGTCGTAAGTTTCCGCGACCTTACAACGCCGAGAAGCTCAAGTTGTACAAGTGAATTTAAAAATTGTATCTGTGAATATATGTTTCTACTTTGCCAAAGCGATGTAAATTTTTCGAAGTCTTTTGAATTAGAGGAAACTTCCCCTATGTGTTTCCCACTTCCTCGGTTCAAAGGTCACAGGTTTCGTTTTATGAACATACCCAAACACGCAAAGAAGACGAAAAGGAAACAGTAGTGCGTCGCAAAAGGAGAATTTTATTTATCATGGGTATTATGGGCTCCTCAGCTTTACACGAAAATTAAAATTACAACAGAGGGGTACGGGATCGAGAAAGCACTGTTGGTGGTACTCTGTGGAGATCTCCGCCAGCTGAGCCCTGGCCTCTTCAGCCCGCTCCCGCTGACGCTGCCTACGTACCCGGGATGCCACGGAAGCACCAGGACTTCCATCAGTTAGGCAAGGGCCCGCGATCTGCCTCTTCTGGAAACACTCCAAAAGAAGGGCCACCTATCGGGCGTGCCTATTCTTTGAGATGAGGCCGAAGACATAGAGCGTTTGCAGCTTGTCGAGTGTCTCATCCTGCAGCTCTTCGGAGAAGGGTTGTACAGCCCCGGGGACCTCCTCCAAATTGCATACATCGGCAATTGGAGGAGGGAAGACCGACGAGGAAGTAGACGGCCGAAATAGTCCTCGATGCGCTGGACCACACCCCGGTACATCTCCTCGGAGAGGGACTGGATGTATAAGTAGACGTCATCGGAAGTGACGATCTCTTCAATCGTGTATGTTTCCTGATTTAAAATCAGAAAAGCTTATGGGAAAAGCTTCAGAAGAAGGTCATGTGCTTACACGTGACCAGCAGTCACGTGTGGGCACGTGACACCTAAAAGTATCGGCAAGGCAAATTCAGTTTCCCAAATACATCAAAGAAAAAGGGCTTCAGAAAGGGTCACGTGTTCCCACGTGACCTGGGTCACGTGTCGGCACGTGACATCTAAAAGCAGCGGCAAAGACACAACAGTTCCTTGATCAAATCAAGAAAAAGGCTTCAGAAGAGGTCACGTGCTCCCACGTGACCAGGGTCACGTGTTGGCACGTGACACTCAAAACATCAGACTCATTCTCCGGTTAAATCGAGAAGAAGGCTCCATGCCAGGGTCACGCGCTCACACGTGACCAGTTGTCACGTGGTGGCACGTGATAGCTAAGCAGCAACCAGAAAACAGAGCGCAAAAAGAAGGAAGAAGGCTCGTTCCAAGGGGGTCACGTGGCCACACGTGACCAAGGGTCACGTGGCCATACGTGACCAACTTCAAAGCCCCTTTGTCAACAGAATTAAATTCCGAGAAAAGACCTCTCAAATCTTTCCAAAAACGACCGATTAAATTAAAGATTCAGAGGTGATTAAATATCATATATCTATGGGAAAAATCTCGAATTTGGAAAGATTTCCCCTTCAAATCTAACAGAAATAACAAAGGAGAATCTCTGGATTTAAAATCCAATGGTGAATAAAATTCACCTAATAATCCAAAGGTCCAAAACGAATGATGGATGCAAATCAAATCTCTCAATGAAGATTCGTCAAAAAACTAATTGACTCGGCTACTTCTCCTATAAATAGGAGCCAAGAGACACAAAGACAGAAAAAGAAGGGAAAATATACACGCAGAGGGAAGAAAAGGGAGAGAGCCTGGATACTTTGAGGATTTTGGATCTTCTGCAAAAGAAAACCCTAGGTAAGAGAGGGAAGGCTTTTTTGAAAGAAAAGAGAATTTAATTCTCAACAGGGTTTAACCCTGATATGAAACAGAAGAGCATATTTCTTCTCTCTTGGATAGAGGATCTGTAAAGTGCACATCTCCCCTCGAAATTGAGAATTTAATTCTCAATGGGTTGAGATCCTGCCATGCAGATCCAAAGCATAGAGAGGGAATAGAAGCACGAGAATTTAATTCTCACAGAACTATAGGAATTCAATTCCTTTAAAATAAAATTAGGGCTTGACCCTGTGTCATGGGAATTTAATTCCTTCAGAACAAAAAGAATCAGGGTTTAACCCTAGTTAAAAACTTAGTTCTGTTAAAACAACGAGAATTTAATTCCCTTAATCTGGTTTCCCAGAATAATTCTTTAACAGAGAGTGGGAGCTTAATTCCCCAAAGCTTTTATTAGGGTTCAACCCTATTCGGTTCTGCACATATATGAGGAATTTAATTCCTACAGGAAAGTCAGAGTTTAACTCTTCAAAAGGAAGTAGGAATTTAATTCCTCTAAAATTATTGTCAGGGTTCAACCCTACGAGGAATTTAATTCCTAAAAAGGGATTAACAGATCTTCTAAACAACTACATAAAAGCGGGGTCACGTGTCACCACGTGACCCCCCCAAAAGATCTACAGAAAGCCCCTTTGAGGCAGTGCCTCACGTGACCCACGTGACCCTTGACAGAAGCTTTAGCACACAAGCGCTTGAATGCCCGTCACGTGATGGCACGTGATGCTCTAAAAGATGTAATAGTCTCAGAAGAACAAATAAAGGGAGGGCGCTCTCACGTGTTGCCACGTGACCCCTCCTGCCTTAGTGTTTAACACTAAATTAGAACCCCTGAATTCAATATTAAAACATTGTTTGGCCTTAGTGTTCAGTACTAAGCAAAGAACTTTATTTGCAGTGTTCAACACTGATTACCTTAGTGTTCAACACTAGTTTGGGACTTCTGTTGACAGTGTTTAACACTGGTCTGTTTTAGTGTTCAGCACTAATCTGAAAGCCTAGTTGCTGGTGTTTAACACCAACTATCTTTTAGTGTTAAAACACTAACTTATCAATCTCATTCCCAGTGTTCAACACTGATTTTTCTTTAGTGTTTAACACTAGACACTGGCCCAATTGGCCGAATGGATAGAGGCAAAGCCTCTCCTTCAAGGGACCAACAGGAAGCCAATATTCCAGACATGATTGGACTTAGCCCAAAATGGCCATAAGTCCTCAATTCGTAATTAACTGGGCCAATGGGCTCAAAACATAATTAATTGGTCTCAATCCCAAATTGGGCCAAAGACTATTTAATCCACTCCGATTCCAGGGTACATCTCTTCACTCCTTTGATACTTGGCGTTGTAATCCCTCAACGTCTTCAAAGAGGTGACGGGTCCCGATGACCACGCATTGATACGGACTGTGGGGTCCTTAAACCCATGGACTACGACGTCCTTAACCTTGACCGAGATGTCTTAAAACTAACAACGGACTGTGGGGTCCTTAATCCCATGGACTACGACGTCCTTAACCTTGACCGAGATGTCTTAAAACTAACAACGGACTGTGGGGTCCTTAAACCCATGGACTACGACGTCCTTAACCTTGACCGAGATGTCTTAAAACTACCCATGGACCGCAATGTCCTTAAACTACCCATGGACCGCAATGTCCTTAAACTGGAACAATAGAGCCCAAACGCTCTTTTGTTGGATCTAAACGATCCCGTTTAAGTTGATCTTAGTCTCAAAGATGGCTAACGTATCCTTAAACCTTCAAACAGACTGGACTATGAATCTCCCCCAATTAACTTTGGTTCGAGGGTACATCTCTGAACTCCTCCGACATCTGTCGTTGTAATCCTCCAACGTCGTCAGAGAGGTGACGGGTCCCGACGGCCATACATACGATGGACCACTATGTCCCTAAACTGGCACAATGGAGTTCAAATGCTCTTTTGTCGGATCTAAACGATCCCGTTAAGTTGATCTTAGTCTCAGGCCAGACTAACGTATCCTTAACAAACGTTTGAGTTGATCTTGGCCTCAAGTATGGCTAACGTGTCCTCAAACCAAACCCCCAAACCCAAATCTAAGATAATACGGATTTGGACTAGTCCACGCCCTACGGGCGACGACATAACTCGGTCTCCGTAAACAATCCACGGGCAACAAAACACGAAACAAACACACACGACACGAAGTGACCATCTGGAGAAGTAGAAAGTTGTTACCGCGATGCGGTAGCGTAATTAACTGCAGGGGCTTGCGCCTGCAGGGAAGAGCGTCCCCACAATCAAAAACCCCTCGTGCGAGGGGGAATCTGACGAAGTCTGCTACATCGGACGCATCCGTTTAAAGATATACAGTGCCATAAATCAACTTGGCATCTTCGGAGAGATGGACGGATAGCACCAATTAGCATCTGCCCCGAACCTCAGGCAAGAGATGTCCATGTCTCGGCCGCCGTTCGGAGGGGAACAGATTCTTAGATGCACCCGGCCATCTTAGAAAAGCAATGCTGAAAGAAACCCATCTCCTTTTCTATTTATAGCCTCAACAAAATCCCCCAGTTGCCGAAATTTGCGCGCACATGGGCACGAATCCTGAGATATTTTCAATTTTTCCAATACAGGACTGCCACATGGCGGGCATTCTGTGTCTTGCAGCCAACCGAAGTCGGAACGACGAGAATCTTGGAACGCCTCGCCCATGCATTTCATCCACGTGCCGCTCGCGACGGTCACTATCCCAGATTTTCACGCATCGGGGGAGGTCGAGCGACGCCTCGCAAAACCGAGCAGCTTCCCTGGTCGGTCCATCCATGGCTGGTAGCTCACTACCCACCGACGCCAAGGATCAAAAGCCCTCTTCAAGAGGCCACCGAGCAGCTTCCCTGCTGGGTCCATCCCTGGCTGGTAGTTTACTGCCCACCGACGCCAAGGATCAAAAGCCCTCTTCAAGAGGCCACCGAGCAGCTTCCCTGCTCGGTCCATCCCTGGCTGGTAGTTTACTGCGCACCGACGCCAAGGATCAAAAGCCCTCATCAAGAGGCCACCGAGCAACTTCCCTGCTCGGTCCATCCATAGCTCGTAGCTCACTATCCACCGACGCCAAGGATCAAAAGCCCTCTTCAAGAGGCTACCGAGCAGCTTCTCTGCTCGGTCCATCCCTGGCTGGTAGTTTACTGCCCACCAACACCAAGGATCAAAAGCCCTCTTTAAGAGGCCACCGAGCAGCTTCCCTGCTCGGTCCATCCCTGGCCGGTAGTTTACTGCCCACCGACGCTAAGAATCAAAAGCCCTCATCAAGAGGCCACCGAGCAGCTTCCCTGCTCGGTCCATCCTCAGCAGGTAGCTCCTACCCATCCATGCTAAGGATCAAAGCCCTCATCAAGAGGCCACCGAGCAGCTTCCCTGCTCGGTCCATCCTCAGCGGGTAGCTCTTACCCATCCATGCTCAGGATCAAAACCCTCATCAAGAGGCCACCGAGCAACTTCCCTGCTCGGTCCATCCATAGCTAGTAGCCCACTACCCACCGACGCCAAGGATCAAAAGCCCTCTTCAAGAGGCCACCTAGCAGCTTCCCTGCTCGGTCCATCCTCAGCGGGTAGCTCCCACCCATCTACGCTCAGGATCAAAGCCCTCATCAAGAGGCCATCAAGCAGCTCCCCTGCTCGGTCCATCCATGGCTGGTAGCCCACTACCCACCGATGCCAAGGATCAAAAGTCATCATCAAGAGGCCACCGAGTAGCCTTCCTGCTCAGTCCATCCTTAACGGGAAATTTCCTACCCGTCTACACTGAGGACATGAAGCCCTCACCCTCGGCAAACTCCGACCAATCCAAACTAGGCTCCTATCTAACCTATTCTAAGAGAACTAGTCACCAGTCCAACTCAAGGGAATAGGCAAAGCTGCACCTTTCTACTCGACGGAGTCTGCTGACGTATTTTATGTGAGCGATCGTCACCTCGACTTCGGGGGCACCAGAACACTGGCCTTCTATACTTGACAAATATTAGGCTTTCACTAGATATGCGATCGCCGCCTAAAGGACCGGCCATCGGCCTACGGCCTAACTCGTGAGGCGAGGAAAACACCAACAAGCTCACACAAGAAAATATTGCCATGAAGAAAATTCAAAAAGCATCTTTATTCACAGTCTGAAAGTCTTTACAAAATTGCCCGAAGGCTTACAAAAAAAGGGCAGGAAGGCTCAGGCCTTGGGACCGGGAAGGATCTCGATCTGCTCTGTGCCGGCGTCGGGAGCCGGAGTGAAGTCTTTAGGGTCGGCGCTACCTTTAGGAGCTTCAGCGCCGGGAGCCGGGGTGACGGCCTTAGGGTTGGCGCTCCCGACGGGCAGCCGGGCTGATGGCTTTAGGATCAATGCTCCCACCGGGTGCCTTACCTCTAGCACTCCCACCGGCGGCCTCTCCCCCAGCGGCACTTCTGGCGGCATCCCCTTGCGCCTCATCGTCAGAGAGGGGGTACTTTAGCCGAAGCTCTCCATCGGCAAACCCTAGCATCAACGCCTTGAAAGCGTCGAGGGCCTGGTGCCAAACGATGGCCGAGGCGTTGGTAAGGTCGGTGTAGAATTGCTCTGACGTCTTGTACCTCTCTACCGCCTTCGCTGCCCGGAGGTCGGCGATCTTCACCGCCTCCTTCGCCACCTTGGCTTCTATCTTAAGGGTGTCCCGCGTCTTCTTCATTGTGGCGTTAAGCACCCTGGCCTCCTCCAACTTAGCCTCGACGCCCTTTTTGGATTCCTTCAGGAGGCGAATGGACTCCTTGCATTTGGAGTTCACCTCCTTCTCGGCGGCCACCCGGGTTTCGAGGGCGGCGATCCTCTTCTTCGCCAGCCGCAGATCGTCCTCCCGTGAAGAAGTCTCGCCCGCCTTCTGCATCGCCGGGGCAATTTCCTCGTGCTCCATGTTGGCAATGAGGGCACAGTACTGGAGGACCTGAGGAAGATAAAATGAGGGGTTAAAAAGAATCCGATCCGAGGAAAAAACGCTTGACGAAAACCTCAACGGAAAATAGATACTGACCTGTACCGCCTCCTGAGCAATGGCGGCGACTTGGACCTTGAGGGTGCCCCGAGGAATTTTGCCCCCGGACGATCTCTCCATCTCCGAAAGCAAGCTATCGGCGACAGAAATCCCCGAGGGCACCTCGAAGCAGACATCCCCCTCCTGCACGAAGATCGGGAAGGACGGAGGCCGAGATACCGTCCTCTTGTACCTCTTTAGGGGGGCCTCGAGGGGGGGGGTCGGCCTCGTCCTCCACCTCCCTCGCCCGGGGCTCCAGTTCCCAAGCGTGCTGACTTCCGAAGCTCGAGGCGTGGAGGAAGGCCCAGCCGGTGCGGCTGCCTTCAGGGCCGGGCTCGAGCCAGGGCATGACAAGCTAGCGCCCCCACCCCCGTCTTCCTCCCCTTCTTAACAGCCATGGCAACCGGGAATTTGGATCGATCCATTTTCTCTGCAAAAAGGAAAATACACAAAGGGAGTTAGTGACGCTGAAAAGGACGAAAGAAAAATATGCAAGTCTAGACAGGTCGGCTAAGCTCCTAACTTACCCACGAATCGAGCGGGGCTGAACCCGGCCCAACTGAGGGCCTATTCGGAAAGCAAAACATCGGCCCGTTGGATCGGCTCCCACATCGACACCGCCCTCTCCTCGTGAGAGGACAACCGCTTCACCCACGGGCAATTAGCCATGTGCCACTGTACAAGCACAAGATAATCCTCGCCCTCTGGTGGCCCGACGAATACAAACTTCTCCTTCCATTCGTGAATGGAAGAAGGAACTATCACAACCCCCAACCCGGCCGCCCCTCAGGGAGGTTTTCTGAAGGAAGCGTACACCCAGCTCGGTCCATCCTTACGGGTGCCGGGATGATTTTTATAACAAAGAGAGGAGAGGAAAAGGGTCAAGCTGAAGGGGATTTCATCAAGTCTCAACCGGACCAGGAACCCGAGGAGAATTATCTATGAGTTCGGCACTAGCTGGACCGGGGCTAATTGGAAACAACGTAGCGCTCCGCATGCCTCGGGGGGAAAGGGCAGATGCATTCCAGCCTAGAACGCATCCAGGTAGAAGGTGATCTTCTTTCCCTGCACCTGATCCGCCCTCTCTTCCGCCCTAGCCAAATGAAGCGAATAGCTAGGAGGAATGTAGAAACGAGCCCGAATCGTGGTGAGCTTGTCCACATTCCTTATGAGGGAGGGCGCATCACGACCATTCCTGATGCCCGCTTTGGGGACCTTTCCCGTTGCCTGACCATGAGCGGCGCGGGTAACCCTAACTCTATGAGGAGAATCCGACTCAGATGGGGCAGAGGAGGAGGCAGAAGAAGACTCCCTAGAATCTACCCTAACTATCTTAACTGACTCCTCAAAGGAAGACATCTAACCTGATTCAAAGAAGGAGTCCTCCGAGGAAAGAGCATGAGAGATCCGACCTAAAGGAAAGAGCGCCGAGCTATCTCTCGCGGCGATGAGGAAATGGTAGCAAAAGTGTGGACCCTGGGGGGATCCCACCTCTATTTATAGTACTCTGGCAACGCATCCAACGGCGCAGATCTTTTCCCACCAAAACAACGCCTCGCGCTCGCCAGCTATCGATGCTCCACGTGTCGGCAGCCATTGGAGACGTCTCTTCGAGCGCAGAAGACAGCGGCAACCCATCACATCAGTCAACCGGCGTCGGACACGTGGCCTGTGCTTCAACGAACGTACGATCGAATCGGCGCTCCCTCTTTAATGCACGATCTCCTCTCTGATTTGCTGACGTCATCAAAGGATACGCCTAACCGCCTCGGAAATCCGTGCTGACGGGGTCTTCAACTACGAGCTTAGCCCGGGTGACCGGTCAGACCACTCTCGACCCGACCCATAAATAGGTCGGGACGAGAGTGGGGGGCTAATGATGATGCTTAGTATTGGGAACTCCCCAGATCATGACACGTGGCAAATGACGTGTCCTGAGGCACACGGAAACATGGCAAGCACCACACATTGGGGACGTCCCCCGGGCTATCGCCCCGCTGCCTGGACCCGACCTCCGAGGATGCCCTGAAGATTCCTGTGCTCGCCATGTAAATGACCATTGGCTCGCCTCTGAGCCCTCCGACACGCCGATCTCCTCGACCCTTCGCCTCCGAGCTATCACAGAACCGAACTCGCTTGGCTTCCCGCCCTCTTTTAGGCCTCTTGTGGAGCTATGCCTCCTCGATTCTATCGAGCGACCTAGAACGTAGATCACAGGCGCCTCCGCCACGGCTCCACGAATCTCGCCAGACGTGAGATATCCGCCGCCCTACGATCCCGCGTTCCACGCCATTGCGTTCCCCCATTAACAAGCGTATCTTGTCATTAATGGGGGATCCCGCCATTCACACGGGCGTAACGCCAGGGGCATAACGGCCGGGGTGAATCTCGCGCCAGCTAGCCCATGGCGACCGCTATATAAACCCCTCTCTCAGATGACTCAGGTAAGGCAATTTTACTCCAATAGGCCGCTGTTCATATCATAATATTGCATTTTACAATCCCCATTCTTACGCATTTTACAATAAAAACAGGTGCTTTTGACGCATGTCTGCTACATAGTACATGTTACATGTTCTTGGATCTAAAATAGTGAAAACGATGAAAAGACGATGCAAAAGTGGACTTTGACCAACAAACAGAAGACTCTTGATCAAGCCTACATCAAAGATAAAATTCACAATCAATAAGGCGGTGCAAGGTCCAAAATATCAAGGCAAACGGTTAAAAGATCGGTACAAGTGTTCACTGAAGATCTGGAATCACTGTAGAAGCCCAAAAGGAGAAAAGACTAAAGAAATGAAAAGCCCAGAAGAACCTAAAGAAGCCCAGAAAAAATTGTCAAATGACCTCACTAAAGGGCCGCGGAACCGCGGCCCAAGTGCGCCATTGCCGCGGTTCCGCGGCCGTATGAAGCCCTTACACAGATATTTTTTTACCATAATGTTGTGGCGGCTTTGAAAAGATTTCCTGGGGGTATATTTGTAATTGTAGACATGCGGATCAGCTGTAGCCCTAGGGTTTCTATGTCCTATAAATAGAACCCAAAACCTTGTATTTTCTCATGCCTCTACTCATGAATAAAATTCTGTTTTCTTGAAGTTAGAGCGCATCAATCGTAAGTAGGTTATTTTTCTTACCCTAGTTCTAGTTTCTTTTATATCTGCCTTAGGTAAATTATTTTCTCGCCCTAATTTAATTTAGTTTAGAATTTTTATTAACTTGCAATAGATGTTTCTTCTCTTTAATAAAAACAAAACAAAAATTATGTCTCTCTTTATTTCCCCAATGAGCGAGTAGTTTTCTCGCTTGTTAGGGCTAGGAATAGGGAAGGATTTGAGAGATGAAGATCTCTCATCTCTTTTCTTTGCCAATCTTTTATGAACATTAGAACTCCATGCATACCTTCTTATTCCGCTCTCTACAGCACTCTACCCTCAAGGTAACGGTGATCTGTAGTCTAAAGGCCCGGATTTTAAGGTTTTCCATGGAGGTTAGGGTAAAGATTAATAAAGGAAGGACAAGGATCTAGAGGAAGAACAATCTTCCCAATCATCCTAATCCCCTTTATAAATATTTACCATAACCCTAATATGATATATTTAATTAAAGGCAATGGAAAGAGATGTAGATCTTTATTTACCAAATTTTCCCTAAACCTAATGCTAGCAAGTTTCTAATCCTAGTATCACACAACTTCAATTTTTAGGTTTAATTATAATTCCAAACACCATTTGGAATTAACTCGTAAGAACTTAAAGGAGATTTACAACATCCCTGTGGACCAACCCGTATTCACCGGCTAGCTTCATGCGACGCCGTTCTTGATTGCGGTAATTATTTTTTGATCGATAAAACCTCTCTAAATCAAATGGCGCCGTTGCCGGGGATGGCGTAAAATTTCCTTTTTGTAATTTCGGGTTAATATAAAATATAAAAAAATCATAAAAATCTGGAAAAAAAATATAAAAATTCTATCATCTTTTATTGTTTGAAAGGTTTTCTTTGTGAATCTTTGCAGGTTTGACGGATCTGAAACAACACAGAAGGCAAATCAGAAAAGGGTACATCAAAACAGGAGGAGATTGAAAGTACAGTGCGGCTGAAAAAATTTGGAGACTTAAAGCCCCTAACCAGCCGCGGTTCCGCCGCATTCACCCTGTCAAAACCGCGGTTCCGCGGTCCTATTTGCCGTTCTCTGCGCAATTTTTGCATGGTTTGATTCCTATTTCCCTCCTCTGCAAATCCCTATATATCTTTTGCCAAATCTTCGGCAGAATTCTTCGCGCTAAAAATCTTCTTCCCCCTTCCAATAATTGATTTTCTGCAGGATTCTTTGCGCCGCGCTAAATAGAAAATTGATTGCAAGTGATTTACTGCTTTGCATATTTTAATCTGACTTTAAGGGGCTATTGACCAATTCAGATTGGGTGGGGATTTCATCACCCTTCTCAGGACCCCAGAAATCACTTAAAGCATTTGCATTGACCATTCTTAATTAAAAAATATTAGACTCAGCCCTAAGGACGTCGCGCTCAATAGGACAGAGGACTAGTATAGGCATCGGCCGTTTATCCTAACCTGTCTTTGCGGTGCCTAGACAAGTGTGTCAAGGCTAGTGGTTTTTAATTAGGCCCACAGTGTGGTTCCTTCCCACTTACCTGGCACTTACCTGGCCGCAATTGGCGGTGAAGAGGCGGTTTGAGGTCCTATCTCTAGCCCTTTGGAATAGTTAGGAGCTGTCTAGCTGACCTAGGTGACCCTAGACTTAGGCCTGATTGTGCATGTGTGGTTAATTGCATTTGTGTCACAAGTCTCTTTTCAAAAAATATTTTTGCAAAAGCTCACTTAAAAAGAAAAAGGAATTTTTTTTTCAAAACTTGCAACTTGTCGCTAAAGAAATCTTTGCACTCACTTACACCACTGCTTCTCATTGACGTTTTCTTACCTCCATAGTCTGTCTTTCATCTTTCGACTGCACTAACCCTCTTAGTGTATGTCCGGTTGGACTAGGGACCCTAGCGCCCGATTAGTCCGTGTTTCGTTGGTACCGACCGACGAACCTTTTGACTCCGAAGTCGAAATCTTGTCCACTTCTTCACTTTCACCATCACATTCTTCTTCCGAAGGTATGTCGGGATACAATCCTAACAACACCTTACCGACGGGAATGATTCCACCTCCGTTAGGTGAGAATAACCCGAATCACCCGCCTGTTGAAGCGCCCGCACGAGTTGCGCTCCAGGATCTCTTCTACCCCGTCCGCACCGCCCTTCCTACTTGTCTTTCCCTCCCACCGGCAAATGGGGACAATTTTGAGATCAAACCCCACTTCATTAATATGCTACCTAAGTTTCATGGTTTGGAATCCGAAGATGCATATATCTATATCAATAAATTCCAAAACGTTTGCGCTATGATGAAAACGACCCAATTAAGTGATGACGCTATAAGGCTAAGGGTCATTCCTTTCACCTTATATGACCTAGCCGAGAAGTGGCTATACAGCACAGCATCACATTCAATTAAAAATTGGGACGAGTTTGTGAAAGATTTTCTTAAAAAGTTCTATCCTCATGCTAAAATCCGTAATGAGATTATACAATTTTCACAACTTCCTTCCGAACCATTTTGGAAGTGTTTTGAAAGATTGAAAGACCTACTCGTTCAATGCCCTCACCATGGGATCGAAAGTTAGCAACTTTGCTAGAAACCATTTGTCGAGGTCACTTTCTATCCAAGTCTAGTGAGGAAGCGTGGCAGTTTCTTGAGGATCTTAGTGAACAAACAATTCAGTGGGAGAGCACCAAGACCACATCATCATCTTCTTCTATTGGTCAACCTAGGGCAGGCATACATCAAGGAGAGATGTCGATTGCTATGAAGGCCGAGGTGGCCGCTTTTACAAAAAAGATAGAAGCGCTTGAGACCAAAATCTCAGCACCTCCTCCTGCCCCTGTTGTACCTCCACAAACTGTTTGTGCTTGTTGTTCGGATCCATCACATCTCACAGAAGAGTGTCCTTAAACTGCATCTACTCAAGGACAGGATCAAGTAAATGTTGCCTTTCAGCAACGACAAAAAAACGATCCATACTCTTCAACATACAATCCGGGATGGAAGAGCCACCCAAATTTCGCTTGGAACCAAAATCAACAATTCCAAGGAAATAACAATTTTCAAAGGCCTCCTCCTCCACAACAACAAGCACTTCCACAAACTCAATTTCAACAACCTTTCCAACAGCAACCTTACCCTAATCAAGTGAATAATTTTGTGCCTAACACTTCTTACCCGCCAAACAATTTTGTTCCCCCTCAAAATGCTGTTAGCTCGCTCGAAAGAAGTCTAGAAGCATTCCTAAAGCAATCTGCACAGTCCACAGCTAGGATAGAGACTTCTGTTCAATCTTTAGTGCAAAACAGTGCCTCACACGATCAAAGCATCAAATCTATCGAGGCACAAATTGCACAACTCAACGCTGCATTGAAAGAGCAAGAGAAAGGAAAGCTTCCGTCTCAACTATTGCCAAATCCCGGTCACGCACATGTTGCATATGAACAGCAGAATCATAACGTAAATGCAGTGACCACGTTGAGATCCGGAAAAGTGCTGCAAAACAATGTGGGTATTAACCATGACACCCCTGCCGGTGGTCCTTCTTCATCTTCTTCACCTTCTTCTTCTTCTTCGTCGTCGTCGTTAAAGCCTATTCTCCACCCTTCACACGGCTCTACTTCTTCTAGCTCGAACGGACCCACTTCTCACAACACGAACACATCTACACGGGGTTTCGTTCCAACTCAACAATCTGATCCGCAAAAATTGGACTCAACAACTTTTCAAAATGTTCTTTTTCCAAATCGGTTGAGATCCAATAAACCAACTCCACAGATGGAAAAGATTGTAGAGTTGTTCAAACAGGTTAGCATAAATATCCCTCTTTTGGATGCAATCCAACAAGTTCCTTCATATGCAAAAATCTTAAAGGACTTATGCACCAAAAAGAGGAAGTCACAAGTACCAAAGAAAGTTTTTGTGGCTAGTGCTGTTAGTGATGCTCTTGTCAATTCTTTACCCCCAAAGCACAAGGACCCCGGCTGTCCTACTATTTCGATCACAATTGAGAACAAGACCATCAATAGAGCACTATTAGATCTTGGTGCTAGTGTCAATTTGCTACCTTATTCGGTGTACGAACAATTAGGCGTTGGAGAGGTTAAGCCCACTCATTGCACTCTCCAAATGGCCGACCGATCAATCACCCATCCTAGGGGAGAGTCGGAGGATGTGATAATTAGAGTAGGGGATTTCATTTTCCCCGTTGACTTTATTGTTATGGATACACAACCTGTCGCTAACCCCCGGAGTCAAATTCTGGTGATACTTGGTCGACCATTCCTCGTGACTTCTAACGCGGTAATCAACTGTCGTAACGGTTCAATGAACCTATCTTTTGGCAATATGACAGTTGAACTCAACATTTTCAAGTTAGGAAGTCAGCCTTGCGAGCCTAATTCTAGCGTACTTGATGTTTGCTCGATCAATGAGATCGCGGAGGGGGACTGTGAGTTCGAAAATTTTATGTTTGACCACAGCAATGTTGACGCCACTAGTGCGTTCCTCCTAGAATCCGACACAGCTTTCACGACGGACAAAGATTATGAGTGTTTCACCTTTGTTGACGATCTTGAAGACTCTCCACCCGAGTTTGAGTCTTTTGCTTTTTCGGATGAGTTAGTTGAACCATCCGACTCGGTAGCATACACTCGATTTGAACCTTTGATGGAATCCTTCAAGTTTGAAACAGTTACTCCATTGTTACCATCTATTGTTTCACCACCTAAACTCGAACTAAAGCTTTTGCCGTCGCACCTAAAATATGCTTATCTGGGTGAGAATGAGACCTTACCCGTTATCATATCTGTCTCTCTAGCTCTCGAGCAAGAGAAGGCTCTTTTAATGGTCTTACACAATAATCGGCAACCTTTCGGCTGGTTTATGGCGGACATCAAGGGGATTAGTCCCCTCATAGTCGAACATCATATACACTTGATGGATGATGCCAAGCCGGCAAGGGATCCACAAAGACGCCTCAACCCCATTATGAAAGAGGCAGTCAAGAAGGAGATTGTTAAATGTCTTGATAGTGGTATCATTTACCCTATCTCGGATAGCCAATGGGTTAGCCCCATTCATGTCGTGCCAAAGAAATCGGGCATCACGGTCATTACCAATGAGGCAAATGAGTTAATTCCTACTCGTACCCAAACTGGGTGGCGAGTTTGCATCGACTACCGAAAACTCAATGCCGCGACAAGGAAGGACCACTTTCCTTTGCCTTTCATTAACCAAATGCTAGAATGATTGGCGAGGCACGAGTTCTACTGCTTTTTAGATGGCTATTCCGGTTATAACCAAGTCCCCATAGCCAAAGAGGATCAAGAAAAGACTACATTTACTTGTCCCTTTGGCACTTTTGCTTATCGTCGCATGCCCTTTGGGTTATGCAATGCACCCGCTACATTTCAGCGGTGTATGATGGGGATCTTTTCGGACATGGTGGAGAAGTTTTTGGAAATCTTTATGGATGATTTCTCCATTTTCGGTAACTCCTTCGACGAGTGTTTACGGCATCTTGACGCAGTTCTTACCCGCTGTAGGGATAAGAACCTAATTTTGAATTGGGAGAAATGCCACTTTATGGTACGATAAGGCATTGTTTTAGGACATGTCATCTCGCAAAACGGCATAGAAGTTGATAGAGCCAAAATTGAAGTCATTTCTAATCTTCCTCCTCCTAAATGCGTCAAAGATATCCGAGCTTTCCTTGGCCATGCCGGTTTTTATAGACGGTTCATCAAGAATTTTAGCAAGATTGCTAGACCCTTGACTCTCTTATTGGCCAAGGACACGACTTTTGATTTCGACTCAATTTGCATGGAAGCGTTCGAGTCTTTGAAACACTCTCTCATTTCTGCGCCCATTCTTTCATCTCCAGACTGGACGCACCCTTTCGAAATCATGTGCGATGCATCAGATTTTGCCATTGGTGCTGTTCTTGGACAGCACATTAATAAGATGCCTCACGTGATTTATTACGCTAGCCAAACATTAAATGAGGCCCAATTAAACTACACAACAACAGAAAAAGAGTTTTTAGCGGTTGTGTTTGCACTTGAAAAATTTCGGCCTTATTTAATCGGCTCTCCAGTTATTGTGTACACTGACCATTCAGCTCTTCGCCACCTTTTTGCGAAGAAGGATGCTAAATCGAGGCTAATACGTTGGATCCTCTTGCTACAAGAATTTGACCTTGTCATAAGGGACAAAAAAGGATGTGAAAACGTAGTGGCCGATCACCTTTTACGACTCCCTTCTTCGCCTACACTTGAACTTCCAATCACTGATGTTTTTCCCGATGAGCAACTCTTGACCGTTTCTTGCGAACCATGGTTCGCCGATATTGTAAACTACTTAGCCACCGGCTTGATACCTAACGATTGGTCGAAACAGGATAAACTTCGATTCTTGTCCCAACTAAAGCATTTTTACTGGGATGAACCTTATCTTTTTAAATACTGTTCCGACCAAATCATTCGTCGGTGTGTATCGGAAAATGAGGTTAAGAGTGTGCTGTCTTTTTGCCACGATCAAGCATATGGCCGGCACTTTGGCCCAAAGAAGATAGCCGAGAAAGTTTTGCAGTGTGGTTTCTATTGGCCACGACTCTTCAAGGATGCATACGAATACTGCAAGACTTGCCCCCGGTGCCAACACTTGGGCCGGATATCGCGGAGAAACGAAATGCCGCTCCAACCAATTTTGATTGTGGACATTTTTGATGTTTGGGGTATAGACTTCATGGGACCATTTCCTAACTCTTTTGGAAATGTGTATATTCTTTTGGCTGTTGACTAGGTTTCAAAATGGGTCGAGGCTGTGCCTAGTCGAACGAATGACAACAAGGTTGTTGTTCGATTTCTTAAGGAACACATCTTTTCTCGATTTGGGCACCCTCGCGCGATAATAAATGATAATGGTTCTCACTTTTGCAATAGGACTTTTGAGTCCTTAATGCGCAAATATTCTATCACCCATAAGCTGTCAACGCCTTACCATCCCCAAACATGTGGGCAAGCCGAGGTCTCGAATCGGCAAATTAAGCAAATCTTGGAGAAAACGGTTTCTAAAAACCGTAAAGATTGGTCACTCAAATTGATCGATGCACTATGAGCTTTCCGTACTGCATACAAGACCGATCTTGGCATGTCTCCATACCGGCTTGTTTACGGGAAGGCTTGCCACCTCCCAGTAGAAATTGAGCACAAGGCATTTTGGGCTATCAAAGAGCTGAATTTATCTTTAGGAGATGCGGGCAGCAATCGAAATCTGCAGTTGAATGAACTAGAAGAGCTGCGGGATGAGGCATATGATAATGCCGTAATTGCTAAAAACCGAGCTAAGGTGTTCCACGATAAACACCTTTTGCGTAAAACATTTAAACCTGGTCAACAGGTTTTACTCTATGATACTCGGTTACATTATCACCTCGGCAAGCTCCGTTCTAGATGGAGAGGACCTTTTGCAGTCCGCATCGTTTATCCGCACGGTGCGGTTGATCTTGAAAATCCAGAAGACGGTACTTTATTCAAAGTGAATGGGTATCGATTGAAACCGTTCTTCACAGCGGACCCATCGGAGGAGCTCCTGTTTTTGCAGAAGCCGATCTACACTGATTAATTTTCCTCCACTTTCATCCCCGAATTTTCAATCATTCTTTCCAAAACACTATTTCAAATAAGTTTGGGGGTGTGTATAATATGTAAATATAATTGCCGACACCATCAACCCACTTGGTACAGCATGACAGTGAGGACACCGTCCAGTTTAAGTTTGGGGGTATGCTCGGTAAGTTTACTTTCTTTGCATTCATATTTAATTTCTGCATTGCATCTTTATATAAAAATCATAAAAATTTGAAATTTTTTTAAAAATAATAATCATAAAAAAATTAGAAAAAGAAAAACCCATAAAAATTGAAAATTTTCAAAAATTATAAAAATTAATGTATTCAATTCTGCTTAATTGACTTGAGTTTGATAAATAGGTTAACTGGCTAGGAAAAACTAAATCTTAGACTTACCAAATTAAAAACCCTAAAGATAACCTTCCTTAGAATTTAACGGTAGAAAGTATATGTCTTTGTAGATTATTTAGAAATGGGAAAATTTTGGTTTCACTTCTTGGGTTAAGTCGAAATGAAGGAAAAGTATTAAAACTTTTATTAGAGTATAAGTTTGAAAAAATTCCTACATTAAGTCTAGATTCTGAAAATGTATACCCTACAAATTGCACAATCACGCACCTTGAAACTTGGAATAGTAGAAGAGACCTTGAAATACTCTTATCTAAAGTCCTTAGTACAATGAAAATAGAAGAAAAAAAAGTGAATAAAAAAAAATGGACACTAGTTTTTGTGATTACTTAAGGCTATAAAAATAGAAAAATATTTAGCGAGGGTGCTTCATCACCTAGTGCCTTAGACCAACTGGTTTGGGAGTCACTGCTAAAAGCCTTGGGTGTTGCAAGACTAGGAATTACGCTTTAAAGTGCAAACACATTTTGTAATCGATCGTTGGTACCTCAAGAAGTATTAACGGTCGCATGAAGGATGTGTAAGCAAAATTCATTCACCAACTAATAAGTACTTTGGACAACGGACAAGGGTATGATTGCTTGATTTGAATTTCCAAGTGTAGGGGTGATCTATACACACACGTAGGGGTATGTGATTGGAATTTAGATAAGAGAAAGGAATGAAGAATAGAACTTGTATATTTAGTAGAATTGATAAAAAATCCTAAGTAGAGATGGAAGTTTAGAAGGAAAACTTAAGAAATGCCGAAAGCTAAGTAAGTGTATAGAACATATATAATCTTAAGTTAAATGATGAGGAAGTGTGAAGAATATGGGTGGATAATTTGCAAGTCGACGATAATAGAATTCCTTGTTAGAAGACCTAATTGGAGAACAAAAGTCGAACAGCCAAATTGATAGGATTTTGTGGGTGTAATCCGCTGAAAACCCTCAGGAGACAACACTCCTTCTACTAGGGACACCTAGAGGTTTAACGGCTTGTTGCACGTGCTCAGTGCAATCGCGTTTCCCTGCGAAAGTGCGGCTAGGTTAGATTTTTATCGAGAATAAAAAATAAGTTTGCTCGAGGACGAGCAAAAGATAAGTTTGGGGGTATTTGTTCATATCATAATATGGCATTTTACAATCCCCATTCTTACACATTTTACAATAAAAACAGGTGCTTTTGACGCATGTCTGCTACATAGTACAGGTTACAGGTTCTTGGATCTAAAACAGTGAAGACGATGAAAAGACGATGCAAAAGTGGACTTTGACCAACAAATAGAAGACTCTTGATCAAGCCTACATCAAAGATAAAATTCACAATCAATAAGGCAGTGCAAGGTCCAAAATGTCAAGACAAACAGTTAAAAGATCGGTACAAGTGTTCACTGAAGATCTGGAATCACTGTAGAAGCCCAAAAGGAGAAAAGACTAAAGAAATGAAAAGCCCAGAAAAACCTAAAGAAGCCCAGAAAAAATTGTCAAATGACCTCACTAAAGGGCCGCGGAACCGCGGCCCTTTAGCGCGCCATTGTCGCGGTTCCGCGGCCGTATGAAGCCCTTACACGGATATTTTTTTACCGTAATGTTTTGGCGGTTTTGAAAAGATTTTCTGGGGGTATATTTGTAATTGTAGACATGCGGATCAGCTGTAGCCCTAGGGTTTCTATGTCCTATAAATAGAACCCAAAACCTTGTATTTTTTCATGCCTCTACTCATGAATAAAATTCTGTTTTCTTGAAGTTAGAGCGCATCAATCGTAAGTAGGTTATTTTTCTTGTCCTAGTTCTAGTTTCTTTTATATCTGCCTTAGGTAAATTATTTTTTCGCCCTAGTTTAATTTAGTTTAGAATTTTTATTAACTTGCAATAGATGTTTCTTCTCTTTAATAAAAACAAAACAAAAATTATGTCTCTCTTTATTTCCCTAATGAGCGAGTAGTTTTCTCGCTTGTTAGGATTAGGAATAGGGAAGGATTTGAGAGATGAAGATCTCTCATCTCTTTTCTTTACCAATCTTTTATGAACATTAGAACTCCATGTATACCTTCTTATTCCGCTCCCTACAGCACTCTACCCTCAAGGTAACGGTGATCTGTAGTCTAAAGGCCCGGATTTTAAGGTTTTCCATGGAGCTTAGGGTAAAGATTAATAAAGGAAGGACAAGGATCTAGAGGAAGAACAATCTTCCCAATCATTCTAATCCCCTTTATAAATATTTACCATAACACTAATATGATATATTTAATTAAAGGTAATGGAAAGAGATGTAGATCTTTGTTTACCAAATTTTTCCTAAACCTAATCCTAACAAGTTTCTAATTCTAGTATCACACAACTTCAATTTTTAGGTTTAATTATAATTCCAAACACCATTTGGAATTAACTCGTAAGAATTTAAAGGAGATTTACAACATCCCTGTGGACCGACCGGTATCCACCGGCTAGCTTCATGCGACGCCGTTCTTGATTACGGTAATTATTTTTTTATCGATAAAACCTCTCTAAATCAGCCGCTACTCTGTCCAAATATCTCGGTCTAGCCCACTGAGATCTACAAGCTTCAGGAGGCAACCCTCAAACCCAATCTCAGCCTTCATCAACACTCGCAACAGATCGACGGAGGACAATATCTGAAGGAGATCCAGATCTCCATTAGGCCAACCTCGATCACTATCCCCTTACATTTTTAATGAACTAATTTGGTCCTATTTTTAGGAGAAATGAGCTTGATACTTAAAGGAAAATTAGGTACAAACCCAATTTGGAACCACTTCCTTTGAAACCCTAAAATATCACTAAGGTGTATTTAATCAAAATTAAAACAATCTTGAGACTTGCCCGACTTGTCCAAAATCTGTCGGGGTTAAACCCATCACCAGAATCCCCATACCTCACCTTTCATTAAAAAAGATCCTTGTGACTATTAGTTTTAACATGAATTGACTTAACTGTCTATTAATTATGATGCAGGAGGAATAGCGTATTTTGGCAATAACAAGAAGCCTAAAAATGTAAGAACTAAAGGTTGGGGTGATACTGTTTCAACAGAGGTAGTAATATGGTGAGGATTTAGACAAGTCAGATAAACCACATGATGGTCTGGATGAAATAATTCGGTTATAAATTCATATTCAAGTTTCTAAAATAATTATATTGACTAATTAATTTTTTTTATAAAATAACTAATTAAAAGTAACGCTTGGTGCATGGTGATCTATGGGAGAATTTTTGATTCCCTCGAAACATTTGCATGCTCTCTTTTTAAGCTAATAATTTTCCTGAGAATTTATAATTACCCCAAAATAAAATACCATCAAATTATGGTACACTCAAATCAGTGTCGGCCTGATTCACATAAAATATTCCGTCTAACACAGTAACCAGCATAAACACTAGGTCACCGACCGTCGGCCCTCCTCCACTCATCGGCCGTCGTCACAACCGCCGTCGTCATCGATTGTCGATCCTCATCCAACCACAGCTGGCCGCCGCTGACCGTTGGCTCTCCTTCGCTCAACGGCTATCGGCCATTGGCTCTTTTCTAACCACCGCTGGTCGGCGTCGACAATTGGCCCTCCTCTCCTCGTCGACTGTCGCCACCGACCGCCATCGGTCTGCTATCGCCCCAATCATTTTCATTGCTCGATCGTCGATCACCAACGTCGCTCATCACCAGTCTTCCATCCCGTGCCGTCCACCGCCACAACAACCAATGTTGTCCAGATCTGTTGCATATATGTATTGCTGAATATGATTGAAATATATCAAGCATGTTGGCGCACCATTCCCTAAAATTAGATGCATCCATATAATCTCGGAAATATGTGAATTACCGGTAATCTTTCATAATCTCGAAAATATGTGAATTACCGGTAATCTTTCATTCCATATACCAAGCCTTCACTAAAGGAATCTTCGTTCAAACATATGAATACAAACTTCTTTTTTGAAACTTTGGGGCTCAGAAGAAATCAGCCTTTAGACTTCATGAAATATTTTGTTCATTGAATTGATTTTTTGCATGAGCTGACTTGAAATGGTAGGACACCTTCCATCCTTCTCAAAAAATGTGCTGGAAACATACCAGCAAACATACAAAAAATATGAGAGTTCGGCTGCAATTTGGGACTGCAGAGCCCCTTCAAGAAGCACCGTTTCCTCTTAATTTTTAAATCTTAAAACTAAACAAGTCTAAATTGAGCATTAAAAAAACAAGCTAAGGCGAAGGCGGTCTGAGTTCAGCTCAAGTTATGTTAATTACCAGACAATCCGAACTTGAGCAACTTTTTGTTGAGCTATATCCAAATCAGCTCGGTTAGATACACCCATGTCAGTTCAATCAAATAAAAAACATTCGAACACACAAGTTTGCTTCCACGTTCTGTTATCAATAAGCTTATGCGAAGTCTCTGATAATTATCATTACTGAATTTATAAAGGTTTTCAGCATGTGTTACAAACATGAATAACAAATTCTATTTTTTTCCCAACAAGTACCGTACGCAGCTCTACTTTCAAGCAACTAAACAGTCACACGGTACAAACTATAAATTGTGCGAGTGCATTTCTAGCGAATGAGACGAGTGTGTAGGTCCATTAACGGAGTCCTCTTGATGATGCTAACAAGTGGGAATTTTCCAGATCACGGATGACGTGTCCCGGGGGCTACGCTGCTGGAATGAGCCTAATGCATTGGAGACGTTCCTCGGCACCTCGCCTCCGAGTTTGCATCCAGTCTTCCGGAGACCTCCCTGGAATACTTTCCATATTCGTCTAGCAATAAGTCATCAACTCATCTTCGAGCAATCTTACAACCGAGCTTTCACAACCTCTTTGCTCATCTCCAAGCTGTTGAAAAGTCTGAGCTTTCTCGGCCTCTCTGCTCGTCTCCGAGCCATCTGACAGGCCGAGCATCCTCGGTCTCCAAGCTCGTCTCCGAGCCATCTGACAGGCCGAGCTTCCTCGGCCTCCAAGCTCGTCTCCGAGTCATCTGACAGGACGAGCTTTCTCGGCTTCCCCGATCAACCGAGAGCGCGGAGCCTAGACGCCTCTGCAACGGCTCTGCATATCTCACCAAAGCGAGATATCCGCCGTCCCATATTCCGCGTCCCACGCGGGCGCGTTCCCCAATTAAAGAGCGAATCCTGACATCAACACGAGCATAACGAGAGGGCGTAACTGACGACGAGAATCTCGCGCCGGCTCGCTCCACACGACCACTATATAAACCCCTCTTTCAGACGATTCAGGTAACGTGAATTAATTCCAATACGCCGCTAGTCTGCTCTTATTCCACGGTACTAATTTGATCTTCGGAGGGTCCTACGGTGGTCATCCACCCTGGGATTTCCTTTGCAGATAGCTCGGCATCGATACCAACCCATTGAGATCCACACACTTAACCCTCAAAGTAAATCTCAGCCGCATAAAACCGCTCGCACCAGATAGACGGAGGACAATATCTGAGAGAGATCACAACCTCTATCAGTTGGCGCCGTCTGTGGAAAACGCAAGAAGCTTCTCCACCCATAAAGTTGATCTTTCTCCCTCGAACGATGGCGAGCGACAACCGTGACTATCCCAATACGAGCTGCCCCACCCTCCATAACGGAGGCGGAAGCAGTCCTCCTCCCCCTCCTAACGTCATCGGTGTCTTATTCGTCCGGATTGAAAAACTCACAGCTATGGAGGATGCGCTCGTCCGTGTTCAAACGACGAGCCCTACCCATCAAGCCCCAGTTCCCCGTCCCCGGGATAACGACGTCCGCAGAAAGACAGATGGGCACGCTCAGGCCCTCGATCTCGTTCGCGCTCATCTCAGCGTCACTAAGCGTAGGTGTGCTGACTCCGGCAACCATGACCCGCTGGGCGCCGGACAGTTCCATACCCCGGTCTTAGGAAAGACTAGACCGTCGCTCCGATACCCGCCGCGCACTCACACCCCTGAGGAGATGTCGGTCAGTTTGCCTGCTTCCAGGCACGACTGACGCCCCCACTCCCGCAGAGGCCGCGTAAACGGCGAATATCGGGACTACTCAAGAAGGGCCTCGTCCGAGGATTTAAGAAATGTGATAGAGCGGAATCGAAGCCGCACCCTCATGCAAACCCGGAGTGGGGGTAGCCACCACTTCGACTGTGCCGAATCCTCGGGGTACCACCACCATATCGAAGCCCATGAAAAGAAGATCAAAAGCATACGACGAGATGGCCATATGTTCTGCGAAGGGGCCAGGTATTCCGCCGATTCGCTCACAAAGCCCTTTACAGAAGAGCTGCTGGATGAGTACGTCTCATCCTGAAACAAGCCGCCCAAAGTGGCCCTCTTCGACGGGAAGTCCGACCTGAAGGACCACTTTGACGCATTTACGGCGGGCATGAGCTTCCAAGATAACTCGGACGTGGCTCAATGCCGAGCTTTTCCCACCACCATAATCCGACCTGGTCGGGACTGGTTCCAAAGGCTCACGTCGTGCTCCATATCGACCTTTAACGAGCTGGCTACCCAATTCCTTGGTTATTTCGTCGGAAACCGACGATAGAAAAGAACAGTCGACTACCTGTTCACTGTCAAGAGCGGAGACAAAGAATCCTTCAAGGGGTATGTCACTCACTTCTGCAATGCCCTCCTAGAGGTTCCCGAGCACCGCGATGAAACAGTTATCACCGCGCTGAGGTTGGGTCTCAAGCACAAAGAGTGGCTCTGCTATTTTTCATTAGCACAACCTAAGACCATGGCCGAAGTGAAATCCTGGACCGAGCGTGAAATCCAACTCGAGTCAGAGGTGAACTCCAACCTGCCCAGAGGCGACCAAGCGGACCGAAAGAAAATGGATAGGGAAGAGAGGAAGAAAGTCGATCGTCCGAAACCTTACTTCCCGAGGTTCCAGGAGTACACTCCTCTGAAAATTTCCCAGACTGAGCTATTGGAGGTGTAAGTCGATGTACAACACCCCACGACTTGCGGGGAGGCGGAATAATGAAAAACGATCTTGTTCTTTGCATAAACATCGACTAACCGAGAATCTTTGCTAAACTATAACTAACAAGAAACATAGAAGTGTTAACTACTATGATAAGTGATTATACCTAATGAACCGTGTCCTTCTCCTTTTCGTTATCCACGTCCTTCTCGGCCTCTTCCACGTAATAGATGATACACCCGAGAGCTATACTCCAAGCTTCACCTCTAACTTGAGGTAACTAGGTTTCTTAAAGTGCCAATCTAAGTAACCTAGGTGATATAGAGAAGTGTTATGGATTAAATAGTCTTTTCTAATCCTTGGTCTCGACACATGAGAGAGGAAGATTAGGGTTTGAAGAGAGAGAGCTTGAGGAGAGAGAAGGTGAGCAAGAGAATGAGAAGAGATAACGAACTCATTTGAAAATATATGAAGCATAATGTTTTATGAAATAAATCAATTAAATCATTTAACAACCATGCTTCATTCATTCATGTGAGTGATTCATCTCATGAGTCATTAGATCAATAAATGATGCATTAACTCCATGGATAAATCACACAAATGAGTCATTAACACAATAAATGCAAATGACACCTTAACCCTCAAGTCACCATCCTTCTAGAAGCTTCTCGCGAAATTACGAGAACGCCCCTCCTATCCGTGAAAACACAGAAAAACTTTAGACTGTATAAATCCAATAACCTGATACTAGAAACTGGCTTAAACCAAAGCCGGCTAGTAAAAACTGTCCGGATGTCGTACGTGCGTAAACACACGTATGCGTCCGAACCCTTATCGTAAAACCATACGACCTCTATATCGTTTCGCCCGGAGCAGGGAAACTCTCTGTGTGGGACTCTAAAGACTCGACTACTACACTGGCAGTGGGTTTAACCACAGACCGCAAGTGGCACTAGCTGTACGTAACGGTCCCCAGGTAGATGTCGATAAGAAGGCCGATGAGGAAACCCATCCGAACTCCTACTGAGCCTGATATGACAATCTCCCTATAGTCCGGTCTGTTCATCTAAGACTATCGCATATCGGGCCTAGGGGGCGGCAAGCGTCAGTCCCCTAATAGTGGTATAAGTCATATCGGAGCGTAGCCCATTACACCCTGAGAAACAACTGGAACCTACCAGTAAATCTCGCTTGCCCTGGCCAGGGACTTTGCGTAATGGCTCTCTGACATAGTGCGATATCAACTCCCAATACCGGGAGAGACGAATCCTGTCTAACCGCCACTGCCTCCAAGTGCTCGGGACCGCACCCAACTGCTACCTGTTTGCACGACTCCTTTGAGCCGTGGTAGGGTAGCAATCTAAGAACAGTGGGACACACTCGAGGCGAAGTAGCAGTGTCAAGTCTGCGGACTATGCTGTACTCATGTCACCTGGGAACTGCTAACTGACGATGGGTATAATACCATCCAACAGTTCCCCGCGAGTCATGTCCGGTGTACCCGTAACCCAACGAGCACCTGTATACTATCTCCAGTACGACGTACTGACGGCTGTGGGACAGACCATCTCCCCAACTGGGATGAGAAGTGTACACGCTAGTCTACTCCGGAGTATCGATGCCCTGTCTCGATAATCCTACGACTAGGGACCTGAAAAGGATGTGCTTGTAGACTACCCAGCCATCACAACGCTGGTAGTCAAGCAAGATCCTAAGAGCTCTATCAATACGTATACTCACATATTAAGATAGAAAAAACCAAGTAGTATACTACCATGTTTATCAAGACTGTTATATAACTGTGAATATCCCAAGCTTCCATTAAGTAATATACAAGCTAGTATGATACAATAATGGCCCCTAGGGCATATACACTAACAATCTCCCACTTGCACTAGGGCTATGTACTGGCATATCGAAGACCGATGATCTCGAGTAGCCTCTCGAACTAAATCTAAGATAGGGCCTTCGTGAATGGATCAACAATGTTCTCTTCAGTAGCAACTCTCCGGACCTCGATCTCCTGACGATCAATGATCTCCCTGATCAGGTGATACCGCCTTAAGATGTGTCTGGACTTCTGATGGGACCTTGGTTCCTTCGCTAAAGCTATAGCTTCGTTGTTGTCGCAATATAGAGGTATTGGATCAACAATGGTAGGAACCACCTGAAGTTCTGTTAGGAACTTCTTCATCCAGACCGCTTCTTTTGCGGCATCGCAAGCAGCAATATACTCCGCTTCCATCGTCGAGTCAGCAACGGTGTCCTGCTTGGAATTCTTCCAGCACACCGCCCCTCCATTGAGAGTAAAGACATAACCTGACATGGAGATGGAATCATCCTTATCACTCTGGAAGTCGGAATCAGCAAAGGCCTCCATCTTGAGGTCTTTTCCGCCGTAAACCAAGAACATCTCCTTAGTCCTCCTCAGGTACTTGAGAATGTTCTTTACTGCTATCCAGTGCTTCTCCCCTGGGTCTGACTGATACCGGCTTACCACGCTCAGTGCGTAAGCTACATCTGGTCTGGTGCACAACATCGCATACATTATAGAGCTTACCGTAGAAGCGTAGGGTATAATAGACATGCGTTCCCTTTCCAAATCAGTCTTGGGAGACATCTTTTTGGATAGGGTGATTCCGTGACAAGCCGATAAATTACCGCGCTTAGAATCTTCCATACTGAATCTTTTCAGTATAGTGTTGATATACCTGGACTGCGAAAGTCCCAACATCCTCTTGGATCTATCACGATAGATCCGGATCCCCAGAATGTAAGAGGCATCACCCAGATCTTTCATGGAGAACCTGTGTGACAAGAATCCTTTGACAGATTGTAGCATAGGAATGTCATTTCCTATCAATAGAATGCCATCCACGTACAAGACGAGGAATACGACAGTTCGTGCTACAACTTTACTATATATACATGGTTCATCTGGATTTTTGATAAACTCATATTCTTTGACCGTTTCATCAAAACAGATGTTCCAACTCCGCGATGCCTGCTTCAGTCCATAAATGGACTTAAGCAACTTGCATACTTTCCCGCTGCTCCCACTCTGATTGAAACCCTCTGGCTGATCCATATAGACGCACTCTTCTAAATTTCCATTCAGAAAAGCCGTCTTTACGTCCATCTGCCAGATTTCATAATCATGGAAGGCAGCAATAGCAAGAAGGACCCGAATGGATTTGAGCATAGCCACTGGAGAAAAAGTTTCGTCATAGTCCAAACCAGGTCTTTGACAAAAACCCTTTGCAACAAGTCTAGCCTTATAGGTTTCCACCTGTCCATCTACACCAATCTTTTTCTTGAAGATCCATTTGCATCCTATGGGTTTTACCCCATCTGAAGCAAAGTCCAAAATCCATACTTTGTTGGTGCACATGGACTCCATTTCGGTCCGCATTGCATCTAGCCATCGTACCGAGTCGCCACTCTGGATGGCCTGCTGGAAGCTAGTAGGTTCATCATCATCTATGACGCAATCATCTCTATCCCCATCTATGAAAAAACCGTAGTATCTCTCAGGCGGATGAGACGGCCTACTACTCCTGCGGAGGGGTGCGGGAATGTCCTGTTCTTCTTGAACTACTGGTTCTACCAAACTTTCAGTAGTAGTTTGTGGTTCTGGAATTTCTTCCAGTTCTATTTCGCTCCCACTTATTTCCTTTTCTAAAAACTGATATTTTAGAAAATGGGCATTACAAGAAACAAAAACCTTTTGTTCCTCTGCGTAATAGAATAGATACCCCTTGGAGTTCTTTGGATATCCCACAAACTTACACTGTACTGATCGTGCCTCGAGCTTGTCCACATGCTGCTTTTTAACAAAAGCCGGACATCCCCATATCTTCAGATACTGAAGATATGGTTTCTTTCCACTCCACATCTGATATGGTGTGTTAGGCACAGTCTTGGTAGGAACCATGTTCAAAAGATCTGCAGTTGATTCTAGCGCATAACCCCAGAAAGATCGCGGTAACTTAGCATTACTCATCATGAAACGTACCATGTCCAATAGGGTTCGGTTCCGTCTTTCCGATACACCGTTATGTTGTGGAGTGCATGGAGGAGTAAGCTGAGAGAGAATTCCATTCTCTTTTAGGTAACCCAGGAACTCGGCACTTAAGTATTCACCTCCTCGATCAGATCTCAGTGTCTTGATACTTTTGCCAGTTTGGTTTTCTACTTCATTCTTATATTCTCGGAATTTCTCAAAAGCTTCGGATTTATGTTTCATCAAGAAAATGAATTCATACCCAGAGAAATCATCCGTAAAAGTAATGAAATATGAAAAACCGCCTCTTGCATGTATAGACATTGGACCACATACATCGCTGTGTATGAGTCCTAAGAGCTCGCTCGCTCTTACTCCATGTCCAGTGAATGGAGTCTTTGTCATCTTTCCTTTGAGACATGATTGACAAGTGGCATAAGTTTGATATTCGAACGAGTCCAAATATCCTTCTCTATGTAACTTAGTCAACCTTCTCTCATTGATGTGACATAGTCTACAATGCCATAAGAAAGCTTTATTTAAATCTGGAGACTTTCTTTTTAGTGTGTTCTGGACATTGAAAATTTGGAGTTGGTTTAAGACATATATATCGTTATCCAGTGTACCGGACCCAATCAAACTATGATTAAGGTGGATGTTAACAACATCACTTACAAACGTGAAATCATAACCTTTATTTGATAACAAGGAAACTAATATGATATTACACGTTAAGCTAGGTACACAAAAACAGTTATGTAAAACCAAAATGTATCCACTCGTCAATCCCAGGTGATAATCCCCTACGGACACAGCTCCCACCCTAGCTCCGTTAGAAACCATCAGGGTCATATCACTATCTTTCAGCACTCTATGGTTTCTCAGTGCCTGCAATGAATTGCATATATGAGATCCTGATCCGGTATCCAATACCCTGGAAGTAGAGTTGATTGACAAACAATTCTCAATTACAAACACACCTGAAGTCGAAACCACAGCTTGCTTCGGTTCCTGGTTCTTGGCGTTCCACACCTTGCAATCTTTCTTCCAGTGCCCTTTCCTATGACAATGGAAACAATCATCCTGGGCCACTACTGGTACCGCAAACTTTTTCTTTTCCTTCGCTCCCACCTTACTTACACCTCCTTTAGGTTTGGTGGCGGCCTTCTTCTTCCTTCCTTTGGCCCTAGCCTTGGACCCGGAAGAAGAAGCACCGCTAACAAACATAGCGGGTGTTTCCCTTGCTTTCTGTAAGGTGCCCTTTGCACTCCTCAACATGTTAAGGAGTTCCGGAAGTTCAACTTCTTTTCTTTGAATGTTGAAATTCAGAATAAACTGAGCGTAGGTGGAAGGAAGGGACTGGAGAATAAGGTCTGTATAGAGCTCATTATCCAAAATCGTCCCAAGGTCTGCGAGCTCTTCTATATAGCCAATCATCTTTAGGACATGTTCTCCTACCGATGATCCGACGGCCAACCTCGCCCGAAACAAGTTCTTAGAGGTCTCGTATTTTGCTATACGAGATTGCTCTCCATAAAGTTCCTTTGTATGGAGAAATATGGCATTAAGATCCATATCCTCGTGCCTCCTCTGATGTTCATTGTTCATCGAGGCAAGCCCGATGCACTTGGCCTTCGCGCAATCATACTCCCAGGTTTTGCGGATTTCCTTATCCGCATTACTGGATTTGGGACCTGGGACTACAGGTGCCTTAGCGGTGAGGACGTACCCCAATTTGTCATAGGTCAAAACCATTTTGACATTCCGCAGCCAATCATTATAGTTTGGCCCTGTCAGTATATTTTTCTCTAAAAGTAACTTAAGTCCAGTCATTTTCAGGGTCGCTGCAAGTAGGAGAGAGAGAAGAAACACTTTAGCTTGATGCTCTTGCAAGTTTAGAGTGGTTTTTAATTTATCTAAACTGGATGGCTCCCACTGTTTCTCGAATCCTTCCTCAAACCATAAAAGAAGAATTAGCCAGGACTATTCTCACTGTACAATACTTGCTTAACCGTTCAGCCAGGCTGGTGTCGGTACTTCGAGGGAGGTTTTCCAACGCTTTCGCGAAGTTCCTTAATTAAATAACCTCTTTTCTCTGGGGGCGTAACCCCGCTGACAACTTTCTTGACACCTACTTGGTTTATAACATTGATCGTTAAGTGACGAATCTCCTGATGAGTAGCATATACTCACAGTAGGATCGGGATCCAAATATCGTCGTATGATAATGTTGAAGGAATCCTACCAACATTCATCAAACTCCAAATGGTATGCATCTCTTTGCAAATTTCAGTTTCTTTAGAAATTCCCGAAATAAATTTTTGCCTCATGCTCTTATGACCTTGGCGTTGGTCAAAATGTCATAAGTCACATGTCAAGTTCTACCCATCATTATCTTGTTAATTTGAATCCATCCGTACATATCCTTGACGTTGGCTAAAATGATAATACGATTGTCCCAAACTAGCTCATCTATCTATGCAACAAATGAATACCCAGCAGCTACCAAACACTATGTCTTGGCGTTGGTCAAAATACATAGCTTGAATACTACTGAATACCCAAATGAAATGACGGAAGGCTACGAATGGTTTTGGCAAAACCGTGAACGTAGTGAACTTGGTATGACCGAAGGAACCTGATGGCTTTTAAAAGGAGTGGTTAAAGCTCCGCAATTAAAAATATCATCTGTTTTAAAATAACCGAGTGGTTTCTTTTAAATTGTTCCAACGATTCAACTTTTGGTTTATTTTCTTTGCATTAATAATAATGCGTCCCATCATTAACCTATAATTGCAGAAAACAACGAAAATACAACGTTCTCTTATGCCATCCGCATTCGCCACTGGGTCCCGTCATCACCCGTTATGTTACTTAACTAACGGCAGAGCGGGGGCTGGGCTAGCGCGGGTGTAAAACATAAGTGACGTCTAAATAGCTATCATATATAGATATTGTACATTCGTCAGACGCAATAATAGGCATTCCAGATCTCATATGAACATTATTGGATTTGCAAGCAATCCGCGTTTGTTTAGAGCCTACAGCAAAAGACGGATTACACAGTTGTGATGAATAGCCATTACCCCACCCTACACCCCTACGGGTACGGCAAACTACCCGCCAAATACCCGAAGTGAAGCGGTCTCCCTCAACAACGTGAGTAGGCCACTAAACACTTCAAAGTACCCGGTAGTTTGTGCACCCCACCTTGGGTCTATTCTAGGAGCAAAAACAGTAAAATGAAATAATATAATGGTGGTTACAACCGCAACCTGGATGTGCCCCGCAAAATAATATTACAACATATTACAATTACTTTGAATGAATGAATGTAACAACCCATCACAAACCCCGGCTAATTATCACAACAGTCCAATACAGTTCATAACCACAAACAGTAAAAACCATTACAGAAATGTGCAACCCCCTGCCAACCGACATACTAGCAGTTAGGTGAGGTTTACGAACACATTATACAATCACGGATAAAATCAAATTAGCAAACATCATAAGATTTCGATCGAGCAAACACTTTAGATTCTACTCCAAAACTTCTCTGTGTACCTGAGACTTGAGCAGAAAAATAAACATTCCAGAAAACACAAAAATATCACAGAAGAGTTACTGGAGCAAACTGGGTTGAATCGGCTTCAACTCGGCCGCGGATCTGCGGCGGATCGGTGGGATCGGCCGCGGTTCCGCGGCTGTATGGCCGATTCAGGAACCTATTTTTCTCCAGTAACCTTATAATTTCTTTCTTGTTATTTTAGTGGTCCCTGAAAAATTTTTAGGGCCTGTTTTAAAATCGACAGAAACTTAGTGATATCGATGTTTTTTCCGGTTCGTTTTGCGTTCAAAATTCATACGACTTTGCTAATGAGTTAATTATTGTTTAGCGAGGCTCTGATACCACTTTAAGTCGATGTACAACACCCCACGACTTGCGGGGAGGCGGAATAATGAAAAACGATCTTGTTCTTTGCATAAATATCGACTAACCGAGAATCTTGGCTAAACTATAACTAACAAGAAACATAGAAGTGTTAACTACTATGATGAGTGATTATACCTAATGAACCGTGTCCTTCTCCTTTTCATTATCCACGTCCTTCTCGGCCTCCTCCACGTAATAGATGATCCACCCGAGAGCTATACTCCAAGCTTCACCTCTAACTTGAGGTAACTAGGTTTCTTAAAGTGCCAATCTAAGTAACCTAGGTGATATAGAGAAGTGTTATGAATTAAATAGTCTTTTCTAATCCTTGGTCTCGACCTATGAGAGGGGAGGATTATGGTTTGAAGAGAGAGAACTTGAGGAGAGAGAATGTGAGCAAGAGAATGAGAAGAGATAATGAACTTATTTGAATATATATGAAGCATAATGTTTTATGAAATAAATCAATTAAATCATTTAACAACCATGCTTCATTCATTCATGTGAGTGATTCATCTCATGAGTCATTAGATCAATAAATGATGCATTAACTCCATGGATGAATCACACAAATGAGTCATTAACACAATAAATGCAAATGCCACCTTAACCCTCAAGTCACCATCCTTCTAAAAGCTTCTCGCGAAATTACGAGAATGCCCCTCCTATCCGTGAAAATACGGAAAAACTTTAGACTGTATAAATCCAATAACCTGATACTAGAAACTGGCTTAAACCAAAGCCGGCTAGTAAAAACTGTCCGGATGTCGTACGTGCGTAAACACACGTATGCGTCCGAACCCTTGTCGTAAAACCATACGACCTCTATATCGTTTCGCCCGGAGCAGGGAAACTCTCTGTGTGGGACTCTAAAGACTCTACTACTACGCTGGCAGTGGGTTTAACCATAGACCGCAAGCGACACTAGCTGTACGTAACGGTCCCCAGGTAGATGTCGATAAGAAGGCCGATGAGGAAACCCATCCGAACTCCTACTGAGCCTGATGTGACAATCTCCGTACAGTCCGGTCTGTTCGTCTAAGACTATCGCATATCGGGCCTAGGGGGCGGCAAGCGTCAGTCCCCTAATAGAGGTATAAGTCGTGTCGGAGCGCAGCCCATTACACCTTGAGAAACAACTGGAACCTACCAGTAAATCTCGCTTGCCCTGGCCAGGGACTTTGCGTAATGGCTCTCTGACACAGCGCGTTATCAACTCCCAATACCGGGAGAGAAGAATCCTGTCTAACCGCCACTGCCTCCAAGTGCTCGGGACTGCACCCAACTGCTACCTGTTTGCACGACTCCTTTGAGCCATGGTAGGGTAGCAATCTAAGAATAGTGGGACACACTCGAGGCGAAGTAGCAGTGTCAAGTCTACGGACTATGCTGTACTCATGTCACCTGCGAACTGCTAACTGACGACGGGTATAATACCATCCAACAGTTCCCCGCGAGTCCTGTCCGGTGTACCTGTAACCCAACGAGCACCTGTATACTATCTCCAGTACGACGTACTGACGGCTGTGGGACAGACCATCTCCCCAACTGGGATGAGAAGCGTACACACTAGTCTACTCCGGAGTATCGATGCCCTATCTCGATAATCCTACGACTAGGGACCTGAAAAGGATGTGCTTGTAGACTACCCAGCCCCCACTAGTGTGACTGCCATCACAACGCTGGTAGTCAAGCAAGATCCTAAGAGCTCTATCAATACGTATACTCACATATTAAGATAGAAAAAACCAAGTAGCATACTACCGTGTTTAGCAAGGCTGTTATATAACTGTGAATATCTCAAGCTTCCATTAAGTAATATACAAGCTAGTATGATACAATAATGGCCCCTAGGGCATATACACTAACAGGAGGAAGCTAAGGGTGAGAGGTTCTTTAAGCTCCCGCTAGTTACCCAAAGAGCGGGCAAGCGACTTCGCGGCCCGTACTGCGCCTTCCACAGGTCGCAGGGTCACCCGACTGAGAACTGCAAACAACTCCGTGACTACATCGAGGAGTTGATCAGCTCCGGCCACCTAGCAAAATACCTACGGGACAAACGGCAGGCGGAGCGGGAGCAAAAGGACCAAACCCTTCCCGGGGAATTAACGATCAGGCAAATCATGGTCGTTACCTCGGATCCATATCGGGAAAACAAGGCGCACTACTGCCTCCTCCTAGTCGAGGGTGTATGCGATCCACCCCATAAGAAGTGAAGGAAGGACGAACTGATCATCTTCACTGATGAAGACCTCCATGGCATATCGCTTTCTCACAATGACCCTCTCGTGATAATGGCCTGAGTCCACCGTTACGAGGTCCAGAGAATATTAGTCGATTCAGGGAGCTCAGCGGATATCCTGTTCCACGACTGTTTCCAGCGTATGGGGTTAGGACCATCCGACTTTCAGCCGACCTTCCATGTCCTCTCTGCATTCACCAACCATTTCGTCTCTGCCAAGAGATCGGTCACCCTCCTCCTCAACATTGGGGAAGCGGGCAATACGCGGACCATACCGGTGAACTTCCTTGTCGCTAAGGTCCCTTCATCTTATAACATTCTCCTGGGACGCTCTACTTTAAATGCCATCCAGGCTCAGATCTCGACTTATCACCTTGCGATCAAATTCCTTTTGGAACAAGGGGGATAGGCCGGGCCTATGGGGACCAGCAAACCACTAAGATTTTCCTCACTTCAATGTCCCCTGCCGGAGAGCAGGACAGCGATTTTGAAGACTCGCGGGACTTCCAGGGGTCTTTAGATATCTGCGACGACCAAAAGGATGTTTGAGGTGCCCCAGTGGAAGCGCTAACGGAAGTCCCCCTCGCTGAGGAAGTCGACAGCCAGACAGTCAAGATCGGCTCTCTCTTGACAGAGGACCACCGCGAAGGCCTGATCCGGTTCCTCCGAAATAACTCGGATGTATTCGCTTGGGCACCAGCGGATATGCCCGGGATCAACCCTGAGGTGATCTCCCACAAGCTCGGGGTCGATCCGAAAGCCCGGCCCATCCGACAGAAGAAGAGAAGTTTTGCGCCGGTTAAACAAAAGGCGATAAAAGACGAGGTGGATCGATTGCTCGCCGCCAACTTCATCAGAAACCTGGATTACTGGGATTGGCTAGCAAACGTAGTCATGGTCAAGAAGGCAAACGGGAAATGGCGCATGTGCATCGATTTCACGGACTTGAACCAAGCTTGCCCCAAAGACAACTATCCATTTTCTCGGATAGACTAGCTTATGGACAGTTCGGCCATCCACGAACTACTGAGCTTTATGGACGCTTTCTCCGGTTACAATCAGATCCGGATGAACCCGGCCGACGAAGAACTCACGGCCTTCACTACTGATCGGGGGGTCTACTGCTACAAAGTGATGCCCTTCGGACTCAAAAACGCCGGGGCCACGTACCAACAGCTTGTCAACAAGCTGTTCAAACCGCAGATTGGCAGAAACATGGAATTCTACGTCGACGACATGCTCGTAAAATCCACCTTGTCAGCTGGGCACACCAATGACTTCGGTGAGACATTCGACGTCCTGCGCAAGTACAAAATGAAGCTGAATCCAGCTAAGTGTGCGTTCGAAGTCACCAGTAGGAAGTTCCTCGGGTTCATGGTTACCCACCGAGAAATCAAAGCGAACCCTGAAAAGATCAGTGCCATCCTCAATATGGCAACACCCAAGAGCAGTGTCAACATCATGCGACTCACGGGGAGGGGTCGCTGCCCTGAGTCACTTTATGTCCAGATCCGAAGAGAAGTGCTTTCCGTTTTTCAGGGCCATACGGAAAATTCCTAAGTTCGAATGGTCTGGGGATTGCAAGAATGCTTTTGAAAAACTCACACCTAGCGACCCCATCGCTGCTCACCCGACCGGTCGATGGTGACGAGCTATTTCTATATCTGGCCATCTCCGACCAAGCTGCAGACTCGGTGCTCGTTAGAGAATTCAAAGGCATACAAAGACCGGTCTATTACGTGAGCCATGTTTTCAAGGACGCAGAAACAAGATACCCGGCCATAGAGAAAATAGTCCTGGCGCTTGTCGTCGCCTCCAGAAAACTTTGACACTATTTCCAAGCGCACAAAATTCTCGTCCTCACCGAGCGACCATTAAGGTCCATTCTCGCCTCCCCCGAGTCGTCAGGTCGTCTGGAGAAATGGAGGTGGGAATTGTCCCAATTCGATATCAAATACCGCCCCGGACAAGCCATCAAATCACAGGTCTTAACGGATTTTGTTGTCGAATGTACCATCCCCATTAAAGAAGAAACGACGGCATGGGGCCCCGAACTACATCCCTCGGTCGAAGAGGTGCCCAACCCCATCCCGGATTGGGTGCTCTATGTGGACGAAACTTCTAACGAGGAGGGGAGCGGGGCTGGCCTGATCATACGCGGCCCGGATGAAGCGGAAATAGAATACTCTTTAAAACTCGGGTTCAGAGCATCAAACAACGCCGCAGAATACGAGGCTTTGTTGGCAGGACAGCGAATCACCTCCGGGGTAAGGCTGAAGACCATCAGAGTTCGCAGCGACTCCGCACTAGTTGTTGGCCAAGTAACTGGGTGTTTCGAGGCCCGGGAGCCACTCATGATAAAATACCTTTCCGATGTAAAAAGGCTTTGGAAAAATTTCGACGAAGTCCAAGTGGAGCATATTCCCAAGAACATCAACACCCAGGCCGACACCTTAAGAAAACTTGCTTCATCCTATTCGGCCAACCATAAAAGAAACATTCTCTTCGAAGTCTTGCCACGACCCAGCGTGGACGAGGGAGAGGTAACGCTCCAAATCTACACAACTTAGGAAGAAGGCCGGGATTGGAGGAAACCCTTCGTGGAGTTCCTAAAGGACGATGTACTTCCCGAAGACCGAGGAAAAGCTCGCCGGCTTCGGGCCAAAGCATGCCATTTCATATGGAGCAACGAAAACATGTACAAGAAGTCATACACCTAGCCTCTGCTCCGGTACATCGACCCCCACGAGGCAGACTACGTTCTGCGAGAAGTACACGAAGGGATCGGGGGAGCCCATCAAGAGGCCCGAACCCTGGTCTAAAAGGCACTACTCCAAAGGTACTATTGGCCGAAAATACACCAGGATGCCAAGAAGCTGGTCAGAAGATGCAAGAACTGCCAACTCTTCGGCAGGATACTTCTTCTTCCCACCACCAAACTAACGCCACTCAGTTCCTCATGGCTGTTCGCACAATGGGGGATGGATATGGTGGGTCAGCTCCCCACCGGCACGGGCGGACACAGATACATTCTTGTCGCTGTGGACTACACAAAATGGATATAGGCCGTGCCCATCAGGAAACCTGACGCCTCCTCTACGATAAAGTTCCTACAGAACAACATAATTTCTCGATTTGGAATCCCGAGGTGCATAATAACCGGCCATGGGACCAACTTTGAAAACGATAAAGTCAAAGAGTTTTGCAGCGACTACCATATACTGATGAAATTTGTCGTGGTTGCACATCCACAATGCAACGGGCAGGCCGAAGTATCGAACCGAGGCGTCATCCGCGGTCTCAGAGCCCGTTTGGAAGGAAGGCAAGGCAGCTGGGTCGAGGAATTACCACAGGTGCTATGGGCGTTGCGGACGTCGAAAAAAACACCTACGGGAGAAACCCCATTCAGCCTTTGCTACGTACCGAGGCAATGGTCCCTACGGAAATTGGACTGCCCGGTTATAGGTTCGAACACTTTGACAACGAAGACAACACCTCGGCACTCCAAAACAACTTGGACATCTTATTGGAAAGACGGAATCGAGCGCAAATCAGAGCGGCCGTCTATCAGCAACAAACCGCTCGCTACTATAATACCCGAGTTAAACATCGAGCCTTCAAGGTGGGAAATTTGGTCTTACGATGAAATGAGTTTATAGACCAAGGGAGACTGCATAAGTTCTCCCCGAAGTGGGACGGACCATTTCTCATAACAGAAGCGTTGCCCGGTAGAGCATACCGCCTACAGGACGCCGGGGGCTGTAATTTTCTTCGGCCTTATAACGCCGAGAAGCTTAAGTTGTACAAATAAACATGTACCTTCTCTTAAATAATATAATTCCTTTCAGCATTAAACTAAGTCTTCTAAAGCAAGGTCCTCTCACAGAAGAGACTTTTGCTTCCAGCCCTTTGTTACTTTTCTCGGTTCCGATACTCAGAGGTTTTTGTTTCTTTTTTTGTTTAAAACCAAATATAAAATATGCCTAAGGAGGGAAAAGAGATAGTACATGGCAACCAAAAACAAATTTATTCATTTCAGAGGTATTAGGGGCTCCCCAACCTTACAATGATTACAACAGAGGAGGGCGAAGGTTAAGAAAACATTGCCGGTGATACTCAGAAGAGATCTCCTCCGGACGAGCCCAAGCAGCCTCCGTCCGCTCCCTTTGACGGTATCCGTGGACCCTAGAAGCCACGGACTCGCCGGGGATCCCGTCTTCCGAGCAAGATGTGACGACCAAGCTTTGCTGAAAACTCTCAAGAAGAAGGTCCACCGTGCGATCCCGCCTGCTCTTCAAGATCAGACCAAGATCGTGGACCATATGCATCTTGTCAAATGCCTCACCCATCAACTGCGGAGATAGGGTGTTGTACAGACCTGGGGAAGTCCTCCATATTGCATAAATTAACACTTGGAGGAGAGGAGATCGCCGGGGAAGTAAGTGTCCACAGTGGCCCTCCAAGCGACCTATCACCGCCTCGTACGTCTCCTCGAAACGGTCAAGGTTATAAAAGTAAACATAATCACAAGAAATGATCTCCCTGATGGTATACACGCGATCGGTCATCTTCGGAGAATGCAAGACTAGGAAGGAACCTATACACCTTCGGTATTTATAGCCTCAACAAATATCTTCCAACGACCGAGATCTACTCGCGCAGCGCCGCAAATCACGGAATATCGCACTTTCCCAATATAGTACCGCTATGTGTCGTCCATGACGGTCACCATTCCCGCCTATATGGACCACGGAAGGTTGAATGACGCCCCCACGAAGGCATTAGGGAGTTCAGAAAGCCATCATCACGAGGTGACCAGGTAGCTTTCTGCTCAGTTCATCCACAATGGGTAGCTTCCTGCCCAACAACGCTGTGGATCCAAAGCCCTCATCACGAGACGACCGGGTAGCTTCCTGCTCGGCTCATCCATAATGGGTAGCTTCCTGCCTAACAACGTTGTAGATCCAAAGCTCTCATCATGAGGTCGCCGAGCAGATTCCTGCTCGGCTTATCCGCAGCGGGTAGATTCCTGCCCTACAACGATGTGGATCCAAAGCCCTCATCATGAGGCGACCGGGTATCTTCCTGCTCGGTTCATCTACAATGGGTAGCTTCTTGCCCAACAATGTTATGGATACAAAGCCCTCATCACGAGACGACCGGGTAGCTTCCTTTTCGGTTCATCCACAATAGGTAGCTTCTTTCCCAACAACGCTGTGGATCCAAAGCCCTCATCACGAGGCGACCGGGTAGCTTCCTACTCAGTTCATCCATAATGGATAGCTTCCTGCACAACAACGCTGTGGATCCAAAACCCTCATCACGAGGCTGCCAAGCAGATTCTTGCTCGGCTTATTCGCAGCGGGTAGATTCCTGCCCAACAACACTGTGGATCCAAAGCCCTCATCAAGAGGCGACCTGATAGCTTCCTGCTTGGCTCATCCACAATGGGTAGCTTCCTGCCCAACAACGCTGTGGATCCAAAGCCCTCATCACGAGGAGACCGGGTAGCTTCCTGCTCGGTTCATCCATAATGTGTAACTTCCTGCGCAACAACGCTGTGGATCCAAAGCCCTCATCACGAGGCGACCGGGAGGCTTTCTTCTCGGTTCATCCATAATGGGTAGATTTCTTCCCTACAAAGACATGGATTCAAGACCCGCCAAACAGACTCATGCTCGGCTCTTCCAAAAGGGAATCGAGGAGCGCTGATCTATTCACACTTGGTTATCGGTCGATTCATTCTAGATGCGTGATCGTCACCTCGACTCCGGGGAAAGGGAGGATACCGTCCTTCTTACACTTGGCTATCGTTTGTGTAACAACCTTAACTTTCTGTACTAACTTTCTGTACAATTTTTTCAAAAATACAGAAAGAGGTACTTTTGCCTGAGCACAAATTATAAGTTTTTTTTGCTTTTTAATAGCAAGAAGGAGCTTGTAGCTCATTGGTAATACCTTGCACTGCTGAACCAAAGCACCAGAGCTCAAATCCCATCCCCCACATTATTTTTAATATTGATTTCTTTTTAAATTTTTAGAATCTCAAGAGTCTACACGTGCTAAACCCGTAAAACCAAAGGTCACACTAAAAACAAACTACCCCACTGTGCTAACCAGACGACGGTGAGCCTCGGCCGGACTCGGGCCAGCGACTCGGCCGACTCGGCCGGCGAGGCCGGGTTGACTCGGCTGAATCTTAGTTGACCCTTCTGTGAACATGTGCCTCTTTGTATCCCTGAAACCCCTGTACACTTTATTTCACCTGCACATTTACAGAGTCAATAAAATCCCATTAAACCATTTTTTAATACAAAATTTAATACATTTTCTTCTCACCCTTTCATCTACCATAACCCTAGTTTTACCCTATAAATACCATCCCTAAACACACACCCCTCACTCACAATTCTGTCCAAACACTCAAGAAAACTCTCTAGAATTTTGTGTACAAGTGGAGTTAGCAAAGGGCGAAACTCCGGCGAACTTCCGACGGCGATACGAGGAGCTTCCGGCGACGAAACGACGCACCGGCAAATCCTACTTCCTTATCTTCCTCTTCTCTAACCTAACAATAAGTAAGTCCCGCCACCTTCATCTGTAATCTATTCTTAAAACTTTTTTTCTAAAACCCGACGGAAGCGGAGTTAAATCTGACTTCCGATTCGGTTTTCCTTGTAAAGTTCAATTTTCCATAACACAACCATATTAAACTCTTACATCTTGACTATTAATTATTAACAAAATATGTTGAACAAGTTTTATAGCAAAACATTTCATTTTGTAACTTTTACCGCTCTTTTTCAGTAAAATACCATGTAGTTTAGTTTCGACTTTAAAACATCATTAATCTTGCTATACCTTTAATTAGATCACGAGGTAATGACCTACCTCCTAACAACACTCATATGCAACATAGAAAAATACCTTTCGGGAACATAGAATACGGGAAAACGAAACTTTACATATAAATATCATTTACCATTAAAACCGTTTTCTACAAGATTACGTATTTTTACAAATCTTTGCAAAGCGCCGCTAAAACCCATTTTGGGAAACCCGACTGGGATGGTGCGGATTATCGCACAACCCTGGGCTTAGTAGTGCGAGATGCAGACCTCCACAAGGAGCATTCGGTCTCGAAAGATTTGGAATACAAATATCTTAAGAAAATGAGATTTCTAGAAAATAATAAAATTTATTTATATATATATATTTATATGTATTATCAAAATACCTATTTTTGATATAATATAAATATTCCAACTTTTCTAAATCAAAAGGATCACTTTACATGAAAATACCATGAAATTCCATACAAGTTCAATATTACAATTAAATACCCTATATTATGAAAAATAGATTTATTCACTAGAAATGTCACAAATATAAAATATACAGTTATGAAAACTCTAAAGACGATAATTAAATACTTGAGGTGTATTTTGTAAATTATACAAAATTATTTTTACATAAAACCCCCTCAAGTTTTATAAATTACAATAAGGACCTTAGTAAATATAGGTTTAAGCGGGACCAATCTCTTGAGCCTCAGAGAGCCAGAGAAGTGGGTGCTTGCCTATTTAAGGTAGACAACTTAACAACGGTGTTATCAATACGGTAATCGTCTTTTAAAGGATACAAATCCTGCCGCCCATGTGCAGCGGTTACCGATAAAATCAAAATCTAATTCAGGACTTCAATTTCTCTTTCTAATTGTTCGGACTCAGACCGAGTCTTATTATAAATAATCTGACTGAATATGATTCAAGTACAATCTACAATCTATAATTCAATATAAATCCATGAATACATATATTCAATCTATTCAATCTGTATTGACTGAATCGAACCATGGATATACTTCCACTTACATGATTCTCCAGTTACATCTATGATTCTCCAGTTACATCCATTTATTGATATCATGGTTTCGGCAAGTTATCCAATTATACAATTTATATTACAAGACAATACAAGTCACAATATAATACAAACAATACAATCAAGACATCGCGGGGTTAAGGGGTAGATTGGTACGAAGGTGTTAGAAGTGGCACGAGACTGCAAGATTTAAGACACCTAACCTGAATACAACGCCGTTGTTCCGGGATTTCTAACGGAGCCTTATACTACACTTGCCTCTAGTCTCTGGCATATAGAGACTCCTCTCGTATACACTGGTATTCTTCTGTATCAAGCTACAAACAACAGCGTTAATAATACAACATTATAACAATATAATTCAACTTTAAAAGTTACACACTCTCTCATACTCTCTGTCTATTCTACTTCTCTCTTATTTTCGGGACTTACCAAGCGATTTGTTCGCCGACGACATTCTCTTTCTTCTTCTTTGAATGTCGTCAGGTGTTTCGGACCTTGCAGAGATCGAGCCCACCAGTGACGACTTGGACCAGTTTATTGAAGATCCCGAGCAGTAGTTACACTTATACATTTCCTTTACAATCTGTATTTTCTATTCCTATTATGCCACTGTTTAGGCATTGCTTTCATTCAGATATATTTACTTTCCATGCATTGTACAAAAGAATGTTAATAAATAAAGTTGTTGTTTCGTTACATTTGTCTCTTGTGTATATTTCTTTTATATTGCTTAGTTACGCTTAGCGTATTTACTTCTAAGTAAATACGTAGCGGCCTCGTCTCGTCCCCTTCGCCGCACACCGGGAAGCGGGACGTGACAGGTTTTGTTGGTGGCCCATGCATGTCAGAGCTGTATGGAACACTACCATGCAGTTCTGTTCTGCGTGAACAACATAAGCAATGTAACACAAGAACCAGCAACTAAAACATTCTTTACAATCCTTGAACTTATCATTTCATATTGAATCTGTCCTAACCCAAAATTCCCCACCTCTTATACAATCTTAGCAAAACCTTCGCATTCTTTCGTTCTTTCATATATTTTTCATACATTACCAATAGTTCTATCACCAAACTTTTCTTGAATCTGTTACACTTTCCTTTTACAAATTTCAAAGACGAAATTTTTATAAGAAGGGTAGAATGTAACAACCCTAACTTTCTGTACTAACTTTATGTACAATTTTTTCAAAAAATACAGAAATGGGTACTTTTGCCTGAGCACAAGTTATAAATTTGTTTTGCTTTTTAATAGCAAGAAAGAGCTTGTAGCTCATTGGTAATACCTAGCACTGCTGAACCAAAGCACCAGAGTTCAAATCCCATCCCCCACATTATTTTTAATATTGATTTCTTTTTAAATTTTTAGAATCTTAAGAGTCTACACGTGCTAAACCCGTAAAACCAAAGGCCACACTAAAAACAAACTACCCCACTGTGCTAACCAGAGGACGACGAACCTTCGACGGTGAGCCTCGGCCCGACTCGGGCCAGCGACTCGGCCGACTCGGCCGGCGAGGCCGGGTTGACTCGGCTGAATCTGAGTTGACCCTTCTGTGAACTTGTGCCTCTTTGTATCCCTGAAACCCCTGTACACTTTATTTCACCTTCACATTTACAGAGTCAATAAAATCCCATTAAACCATTTTTTAATACAAAATTTAATACATTTTCTTTTCACCCTTTCACCTACCCTAACCCTAGTTTTACCCTATAAAAACCATCTTTAAACACACACCCCTCACTCACAATTCTGTCCAAACTCTTAAGAAAACTCTCTAGAATTTTGTGTACAAGTGGAGTTAGCAAAGGGAGAAACTCCGGCGAACTTCCGACGGCGATACGAGGAGCTTCCGGGGACGAAACGACGGACTGACAAATCCTTCTTCCTCCTCTACCTCTTCTCTAACATAACAATAAGTAAGTCCCACCTCCCTCCTCTGTAATCTATTCTTAAAACTTCTTTTTCTAAAACCCGACGGAAGCGGAGTTAAATCCGACTTCCGATTCGATTTTCCTTGTAAAGTTTAATTTTTCTTAACACAACCATATTAAACTCTTACATTTTGACTATTAATCATTAACAAAATATGTTGAACAAGTTTTATAGCAAAACATTTCATTTTGTAACTTTTACCGCTCTTTTTCAGTAAAATACCATGTAGTTTAGTTTCGACTTTAAAACATCATTAATCTTGCTATACCTTTAATTAGATCACGAGGTAATGACCTACCTCCTCACAACACTCATATGCAACATAGAACAATACGTTTCGGGAACATAGAATACGGGAAAACGAAACTTTACGTTTAAATACCATTTACTATTAAAACTGTTTTCTACAAGATTACGTATTTTTACAAATCTTTGCAAAGCGCCGCTTCAACTCATTTTGGGGAACCCGACTGGGATGGTGCGGATTATCGTATATCCCTGGGTTAGTAGTGCGAGATGCAGACCTCCGCAAGGAGCATTCGGTCTCGAAACATTTGAAATACAAATATTTTAAGAAAATAAGATTTTTAGAAAATAATAAAAATTATTTTTATAAATATATATATATATACACACACACACACACACACACATACATATATATATGTATGTATGTATGTATGTATGTATGTATTATCAAAATACCTATTTTTTATATAATATAAATATTCCAACTTTTCTAAATCAAAAGGATCACTTTACATGAAAATACCATGAAATTCTATAAAAGTTCAATATTACAATTAAATACCCTATATTATGAAAAATAGGTTTATTCACTAGAAATGTCACAAATATAAAATTTACAGCTATGAAAACTCTAAAGACGATAATTAAATACTTGATGTGTATTTTGTAAATTATACAAAATTATTTTTACATAAAACCCCCTCAAGTTTTATAAATTACAATAAAGACCCTAGTAAATATAGGTTTAAGCGGGACCAATCTCTTGAGCTTCAGGGAGCCAGAGAAGTGGGTTCTTGCCTATTTAAGGTAGACAACTTAACAACGGTTTTATCAACACGGTAATCGTCTTTGAAAAAGACACAAATCCTGCCGTCCATGTGCAGCGGTTACCGATAACATCAAAACCCAATTCAGGACTTCAATTTCTATTTCTAATTGTTCGGACTCAGACCGAGTCTTATTATAAATAATCTGACTTGAATATGATTCAAGTACAATATACAATCTACAATTCAATATGAATCCATGAATACATATATTCAACCTATTCAATCTGTATTGACTGAACCGAACCATGGATATACTTCCACTTACATGATTCTCCAGTTACATCCATGATTCTCCAGTTACATCCATTTACTGATATCATGGTTTCGACAAGTCATCCAATTATACAATGTATATTATAAGACAATACAAGTTACAATACAATACAAACAATACAATCAAGACATCGCGGGGTTAAGGGGTAGATTGGTACGGAAGGTGTTAGAAGTGGCACGAGACTGCAAGATTTAAGACACCTAACCTGAATACAACGCCGTTGTTCCGGGATTTCTAACGGAGCCTTGTACTACACTTGCCTCTAGTCTCTGGCATATAGAGACTCCTCTCGTATACACTGGCATTCTTCTGTACCAAGCTATAAACAACAGCGTTAATAATACAACATTATAACAATATAATTCAACTTTAAAAGTTATACACTCTCTCATACTCTCTGTCTATTCTACTTCTTCCGTATCTTCGGGACTTACCGAGCGATTTGTTCGTTGACGACATTCTCTTTCTTCTTCTTTGAATGTCGTCAGGTGTTTCGGACCTTTCATAGATCGAGCCCACCAGTGACGACTTGGACCGATTTATTGAAGATCCCGAACTGTAGTTACACTTGTACATTTCCTTTACAATCTGTATTTTTCATTCCTGTTATGCCACTATTTAGGCATTTCTTTCATTCAGATATATTTACTTTCCATGCTTTGTACAAAAGAATATTAATAAATAAAGTTGTTTTTTCATTACATTTGTCTCTTGTGTATATTTCTTTTATATTGCTTAGTTACGCTTAGCGTATTTACTTCTGAGTAAATACGTAGCGGTCCCGTCCCGTCCCCTTCACCGCACATTGGGAAGCGGGGCGTGACAGTTCGACTCGTACTCGAAGCGCGATCGTCACCTCGATTCCGGGAAAAGGAAGGATACCGACCTTCCTACACTTGGCTATCGTTCGACTCATACTCGAGGCGCGACCTTCACCTAAAAAGGGTGGACACCGGCCTAACACTTGCAAGATGAAAAGACCGACGAGCTAAAGCACTTACAGAATGAAGACACTTGAGCCAAGAAAAATGTATGTACTTTATTTACGATCAAAATTATATACAAGGTATTGTGGTCTTCTCATCCTTACAAAAATGCCCGGAGGCTTACAAAAATTCTAAAAAGAAAAAAAGAAGAAGAGGGAATAGCTCAGGCTGTCCGCTCGACCACCACCTCTCTTGGCTCTGCGCCTCCATCAGGGGTAACAACGGCGACCTCGGGCTCGGCACTACGGCTTCCACGACCTGCTCAGCGCCGCCCTGTGGTGCTTCCTCAGCGATATGAAACCTGGCTTGGAGCTCGCAGTCGACGAACTCGGGCATAGCCTCTCTGACGGCGTCGAGGGCATTATGCCACCCGACAGCCGCGGAGTCGGCGAGATCGAGGTAAAACTGATCAGACGTCTTATACTCCTCCACGTCCCCCTCCGCCCTTCTCTCAGTGAGCTTCGCCGCATCTAAAGCCGCTCGGGCATCCTTCTTGATGGTGTCCTTCGACCTTTTCATGGCGTTGAAAAGGCCATTCGACTCTTCCATCTGGGCCTGGATAGCCCGGTTCGATTCAGTTAAGAGCCGATGGGACTCCTTCAGCTTAGAGACCGTCGGGACCTCGGCGACCAATCTTGAGTCAAGAAGGTCCGCCTTCTCTTCAGCTTGCTGCAATTGAAGAAGGAGCTTTTCCTCTCGCGAGGAGGATTCGCCCGTCTTCTTCATTGCCGGGGCTATCTCCTCTGACTCCATGGCAACAAGAAGAGCGCAGTGGTGAAGGACCTGAGGAAAACGGCAAACGTGTTAAAAAACTGAAACCAAGGAAGTTAAACTGAAGAAATTTTTAGAGAAAGCTACCGACCTGAACCGCTTCCTGAGCAATGGCGGCCACTTGGGCCTTCATGGTGCCCCGGGGAATCTTGACCCCAGCTGCGTTCTCTATATCCGCCAGCAAGCTATTGAGCACAGATAGCCCCGAGGGCACCTCGATGCAGAATTCACCCTCCTGCACTTGAATCCCGTTGGGGGGTGGCTGAGAAACCACCCACTTCTATCTCTTAAGGGGGGATTCGGCAGGGGGAGTCACCTCCGCCCTGACCTGAGGCGCCGGGTCCCGCGCTTGTTTCTGTCCTCTTCCCCCCCCCTCCCGTGGCGTTCCTCCGGGATGGGGGGCACTACGGGATTCTTGGCCGGATGATCCGGCCTAGGAGCAGCACTCGAGCCTGGTCGGGACCCTTGGTTCAAGTCGGTGTTGCGGAGCCCGTAAAAATTATTTTTTGCTATTTCCGCCTCCCCGCAAACACGCGGGGTGCGCGACATAGACTTACAGTGGTATCAGAGCCTCTCATAAACCTTAGATAGCTTGTAGAGACGTTATAAATCCTCTGTTTTTGTCACGCAAAATCTGCCGACAAAAACAATTTCAAAAAATTGATGTTTTGAGTTTTTTGCACACCCTGCGGGCTCACAGTTTGAACCGAGAAACTGTGGGGTAGAGTGTGTGGACCTCGGGGACACCCTGAGGGGGACTAGAGACCGGACCCACACCCCAAGACCACCACATGGTGGCTTTGGAGGTGGGTGACCCGATAAAACCCTAATTGGGTGCTCTCGGGTCTGCCTACCCTAGGGGGCCACTTCGTGGTGGCCCCTAAGGGTGGATACCCCCCTGAGGCCCCCATTCGATATTTAATTTTGGTATTTTCACCTCCGCGAAAATTCGGGCGGGTTTCGAGTTCGTTTCGACTCCCGGATTGGCTTAAAACGATCGGTTTTGGAACTTTAGCTTACTGGATTTTTCATGTTTTGGAAAAATTGGTTTAGTTTGCTAATTGCGTGCGAAATTCTAATATTGCGGTTACTTTACAAGCTTTGTGATGTGAATATGTGTTTGGAAACGTCGACTAATTGCTATACGTCGATTAGTCGGGGTTGCACATATCTTTGATGATGTTATGTTGGTTTGTGTATATGAACTTGTTGGATCGTCGTGGATGAATAGCCGGGGATGTGAGATGAGTGTTTTAACTTTCATTCGATGTAAATTGTAAAGTGATGTAATATTATTTTGCGGGGCACATCCGGGTTGAGATTGTAGCTACCGTTGTATTATTTCTTTTACTGTTTTCTGCTCCTAGGATAGACCCAAGGTGGAGTGCACAAACTACCGGATTCTTGAAGTGCCAAGTGGTCTACTCACTTTGTTGAGAGAGGTTGCTTCACTTCGGAAATTTGGCGGGTAGTTTGCCGCACTCGTAGGGGTCTAGGGTGGGGTTTTGCTATTGATCACGATCATGGAATCCGTCTTTCGTTACAGGCTCAAACGAAACGCGGTATTCCTAGTATATCCAATATGTTCATCTGTGATCTGGAATGCCTATTATTGCATGAGACGAATGTATATATCTATATATGATATCTAGTAGGCGTTGCTTATGTTTTGCATCCGCGCTAGTCCATCCCCCGCTCTGTCGTTAGTTAAATAACCTAACGGGTGATGACGGGGCCCCGTGGCGAATGGGGATGGCATAAGTGTACTTTGTATTTTTGTTCTTTTTCTGTAATAATAGGTTAATTGATGGGACTGCATTACATTAATGCAAAGCAAACAAACCAAAGTTGAATTGTTGGAACAATTTTTAAACCACTCGGTTTTTTCAAAATAGCAAAACTTTTAAAATACGGAGATTAAACCACTCCTTTTAAAAACTATCAGGTTCCTTCAATTATATCATGTTCACTACGTTCACGGTTTCGCCAAAACTATTCGTAGCCCTCCGTCATTTCAGTTAGATATTCAGTAGTATTCAAGCTATGCATTTTGACCTTCGCCAAGGCATAGTGATCGGTAGCTGCTGAATATTCATCTGTAGCAAAGATTGATGCGTTGGTTTGGGACGGTCGTACTGCTATTTTGACCTTCGTCAAGGGTATGTATGGGTGGGTTCAAATTAACCTGGGCAATGACGGGTAGAACTTGACATGTGACTTATGATATGTTGGCCTTCGTCAAGGCCATAAGAGCATAGGGCAAAAATCCACATCAGGAATTTCTAAAGAAACTGAAACTTGCTAGTGTTGCATACCATTTGGAGTGTGATAATTTTGGTAGGATTCTTTCGACATTATCACACAATGATATTTGGATCCCGATCCTATTGTGAGTATATGCTACTCCTCGAGAGATTTTTTCACTTAACGATCAATGTTATAAACCAAGTAGGTGTCTAGAACAGTGTTAGCGGGGCTACGCCTCCAGGGAAAAGAGGTTATTTAATTAAGAAAATTCGCGAAAGGGTCATAAAACCTCCCTCGAAGTACCGACACTAGCCTGGCTGAAAGGTTAAGCAAGTATTGTACGGTGAGATTAATCCTGATTAATTCTTCTTTTATGGTTTGAGAAAGGATTCGAGAAACAGTGGGAGCCATCCTGTTTAGATAAACTAAAAACCAATCTAAACTTGCAAGAGAATCATGTTAAAGTGTTTCTTCTCTCTCTCTCTCCTAATTGCAACGACCAAGATGACGGGCCTTAAGTTAGTATTAGATAAAAAAAAACATATTGACGGGGCAAAACTATAAATATTGGTTCAGGAATGTCAAGATGGCAATCACATATGACAAATTGGGCTATATTCTTACTAATAAAGCCCCCGTCGTCCCAGGTCCAAATTCCAGCGTCGCGGATAGGGAAATCCGTAAGACCTGGGAAATTGACAACGCGAAAACCAAGTGCCTCATGCTGGCCTCTATGGACAATGAACATCAGAGGCGGCACGAGAATATGGATCTTGAATCCATATTCCTCCATACCAAGGAATTATATGGAGAGCAATCTCGTATCGCAAGATACGAGATCTCGAAGAAGCTATTTCAGGCGAGGTTGGCTATCGGGTCATCTGTATGGGAACAGGCCCTTAAGATGATTGGCTACATTGAGGAGCTCGCGAACCCAGGGACCACATTGGAGAACGAGCTGTATACAGACTTGATTCTGCAGTCCCTCCCTTCTACATACGCCCAGTTTATCTTGAATTTTAATATTCAAGGTAAAGAAGTTGAACTTCCGGAACTCCTCAACATGTTGCGGAGTGCTGAGGGCACCCTGTAGAAATCCAGGAAAACACCTGCTCTGCTTGTTGGTGGAACTTCCTCTTCTAGATCCAAGGAGAAAGCCAAAGAAAAGAAGAAGGCACCCACCAAGCCGAAAGGCGTCATTAGTAAGGTGGAAGCAAAGGGCAAGGCAAAAGTGGCGGGGCCGATAGTAAGGAAGGAAGAATGCTTCTACTGTCATAAGAAGGGGCATTGGAAGAAAGATTGCAGGGCATGGAGAGCCAAGAACCAGGACTCGAAGCAAGTTGTGGCTTCGGCTTCAGGTGTATTTATAATTGAAAACCGTCTGTCAATCAACTCTACTTCCTGGGTATTGGATATCGAATCAGGATCTCATATCTGTAATTATTTGCAGGCACCGAGAAGCCGTAGAGTTCTGAAGACCGGTGATATGACCCTCAGGGTTGCTAACGGAGCGAGCGTTGATGCTGTGTCCGTTAGGGAATATAACTTAGGGTTAACAAGTGGACATATTTTGGTTTTGCGCAACTGTTTTTATGTACCTAGTTTGACTTGCAATATCATTTCTGTATCTTTGTTATCTAAAGAAGGTTATGATTTTACATTTGTAAGCGATGTCGTAAATATCCACCTTAATCATTGTCTGATTGGGTCAGGTACACCAAACAACGGTATATACGTATTAAACCAACTACAAGTTTTCAATGTCCAGAACACACATAAAAGAAAGACTCCAGAATTAAATACAGCTTTCTTATGGCATTGTAGATTGGGTCACATCAACGAAACAAGATTGACCAAGTTACATAAAAAAGGATATTTGGATCCGTTCGAATATCAATCTTATGCAACTTGTCAATCATGTCTCAAGGGAAAGATGACAAAGACTCCATTCACTGGACACGGAGTAAGAGCGAGCGAGCTCTTGGGACTCATACACAGCGATGTGTGTGGTCCAATGCTACACATGCTAGAAGTGGCTATTCCTATTTCATTACTTTTACGGATGATTTCTTTAGGTATGGACATGTTTTCTTAATGAAACATAAATCCGCAGCCTTTGAGAAATTCCGAGAATATAAGAATGAAGTGGAAAAACAAACGGCAAAAGTATCAAGACACTGAGATCTGATCGAGGTGGTGAATAATTGAGTCTCGAGTTCCTGGATTACCTAAAAGAGAATGGAATTCTCTCTCAGCTTACTCCTCCATACACACCACAACACAACGGTGTATCGAAGAGACGGAACCAAACCTTATTGGATATGGTACGTTCCATGATGAGTAACGTTGAGTTACCGCGATCATTCTTGGGCTATGCACTAGAATCAGCTGCATATCTTTTGAACAAGGTTCCTATTAAGACTGTGCCTACCACACCATATCAGATGTGGAGTGGGAAGAAACCCTATCTTTAGTATCTGAAGATATGGGAATGTCCAGCTTTTGTCAAAAAGCAGCATGCGGACAAGCTCGAGGCACGCTCAGTACTGTGTAAGTTTATGGGATACCCAAAGAACTCCAGGGGGTATCTTTTCTATTACGCAGAGGAACAAAAGGTTTTTGTTTCTCGTCATGCCCATTTTTTGGAAAATCAATTTTTAGAAAAAGAAACTAGTGGGAGCGCAATAGAACTGGAAGAAATTCCAGAACCACAATCTATTACTGAAAGCATGGTGGAACCAGAAGTTTCAAAAGAACAGAACATTCCCGCGCCACTCCGCAGGAGTATTAAGCTGTCTCATCCGTCCGAGAGATACTACAGTTTTCTCGTAGATGGGGATAGAGAGGATTTCATCATCGATAATGATGAGCCGACTAACTTCCAGCAAGCCATTCAGAGCACATACTCGGTAAAATGGCTGGATGCAATGCGGACCGAGATGGAGTCCATGTACACCAACCAAGTATGGACTTTGGACATTGCTCCAGAAGGGGTAAAACCCGTAGGCTGCAAATGTATCTTCAGAAAGAAGATTGGTGTAGATGGACATGTTGAAACCTATAAGGCTAGATTTGTTGCAAAAGGATTTCGTCAAAGACCTGGCTTGGACTATGATGAAACCTTTTCACCAGTGGCTATGCTCAAATCCATCTGGATCCTTCTTGCCATTACTGTCTTCCACGATTATGAGATTTGGCAGATGGACGTAAAGACCGCTTTTCTAAATGGGAATTTAGAAGAGTGCGTCTATATGAATCAGCCAGAGGGTTTCATTCAGAGTGGGAGCAGCGGAAAAGTGTGCAAGTTGCTTAAGTCCATTTATGGACTAAAGTAGACATCGCGGAGTTGGAACATCTGTTTTGATAAGATGATCAAAGAATTTAACTTTATCAAAAATCTAGATGAGCCGTGCATTTATAGTAAGACTGTAGAAATAACTGTATTATTCCTCGTCTTGTATGTGGATGACATTCTTTTGATAGGAAATGACATTCCTATGCTACAATCTGTCAAAGGGTTCTTGTCACAAAGGTTCTCCATGAAAGACCTGGGTGATGCCTCTTACATTCTGAGGATCCAGATCTATTGTGATAGATCTAAGAGGATGTTGAGACTTTCACAGTCCAGCTACATCGACACTATACTGAAGAGATTCAGTATGGAAGATTCAAAGCGCGGTAATTTACCGGCTTGTCACGGAATCACCCTCTCCAAAGAGATGTTTCCCAAGATTGATTTGGAAAGGGATCGCATGTCTATTATACCCTATGCTTCTGTGGTAAGCTCTATAATGTATGCGATGTTGTGTACCAGACCAGATGTTGCTTACGCACAAAGTGTAGTAAGCCGGTATCAGTCAAACCCTGGGAAGAAGCACTGGATAGCAGTAAAGAACATTCTCAAGTACCTGAGAAGGATTAAGGAGATGTTCTTGGTGTACAACGGAAAATACCTCCAGATCGAGGCCTTTGCTGACTCCATATTCCAAAGTGACAAGGATGACTTCAAGTCCATGCCGGGTTATGTCTTTATCCTCAATGGAGAGGCGGTCTATTGGAAGAGTTTCAAGCATGACACCATTGCTGACTCGACAATGGAAGCGGAGTATATTGTAGCTTGTGACGCTGCTAAAGAAGCAGCCTGGATGAGGAAGTTCTTAACAGAACTTCAGGTGGTTCCGTCTGTTGTTGATCCAATACCTTTGTATTGTGACAACAACGGGGTTATAGCTTTAGCAAAGGAACCCAAGTCTCATCAGAAATCCAGACACATCTTGAGGAGGTATCACCTGATCCAGGAGATCGTGGATCGCCAGGAGATCGAGGTGCGGAGAGTTGAGTTGCTACGGAGGACAACACTGCAGATCCATTCACAAAGGCCATCTTTCAAACGCAATTCGAGAGGCTATTCAAGATGATAGGTCTGCGATATGCCGGCACATGGCCTTAGTGCAAGTGGGAGATTGTTAGTGTAATATGCCCTAGAGGCCATTATTGTATAGTACTAGTTTGTATATTACATTTTGGAAGCTTGGGATATATACACGGATTTATATCAATCTTGCTCAATATAGTAGTATGCTATTTAGTTTGTATCTATCTTAATATGTGTATATGTTTCTTTTAACGCATCGCTAATACATATTGGTAGAGCTTTTAGGATATTTGCTTGACTACTAGCGTTGTGATGGCAATCACACTAGTAAGGGCTGGGTAGTCTACAAGCACATCCTTATACAGGTCCCTAGTCGTAGGATTATCGAGACAGGGCATCGATACTCCAGAGTAGACTAGTGTATACGCTTCTCATCCCAGCAGGGGAAATGGTCTGTCCCACAGTCATTAGTACGTCGTATTGGAGATAGTATGCAGGTGCTCATTGGGTTATGAGTTACACTGGACGGACTTGTGGGGTACTGCTGATTGGTACTATACCTATCGTCAGGTAGCAGTTCCTAGATGACATGAGTACAGCTTAGTCCGTCGACTTGACACTACTACTTCGTCTTAAGTGTGTTCCCATTGTTCTTAGATTACTACCCTACCAATGCTCTATTGTGTCGTGCAAACAGGTAGTAGTTGGGTGCAGTCCCGAAGCACTTGGTGGCAGTGGTGGTTAGATAGGATTCGTCTCTTCCGGTATTGGGGGCTGATGTCGCGCTGTGTTCGGAAAGCCATTACACAAAGTCCTTGGCCAAGGCAAGCGAGATTTACTGGTAGATACTCCATTAGTTTCTCAGGGTGTTTTGGGCTGCACTCCGACACGACTTATTGCGCTATTAGGGGCATGACGTTTACCGTCCCCTAGGCCCGATATGCGATACTCTTAGACTAATAGACCGGAATGTACGGAGATTGCCACAGACAGGCTCAGTAGGGGTTCGGATGAGTTTGCTGATCGGCCTTTTATCGACAGATACTTGGATAGCTGTTACGTGAAGCTAGTACCGCTGACGTGGTTGTAGTTAAACCCACTGCCAGCGTACTGTTGAGTGTTTAGAGTCCCACACAGAGGGTTTTCCTGTTTCGGGCGAAACGATGTAGAGGTAGTATGGTTTTACGACTTCGTTCAACCATATACGTGTATTCATGCGCATATAATGTTCGGGCGGACAATGCTAGTGGGATTTGGTTTAAGCCGGATCCTAGCATTTGATTATTGGATTAGTTATGTCTCATTGTATTCGTGTTTCTCGAAATACGGATACGTGTATGTATATACGGATGCAAGGGGCATTCTTGTAATTATTCAAGTTTACTTCTAGATGATTAACACCTCATTATTTGATTTAGCATTTTAGGTTAAATGCTTAATGAGGTGGATACTGTGAAGAGGAAATCTTTATGGTATTTTAGTGAAATTGAGCATGGCTTATTATTGACTTTCTTGGACTATTTGTGGCAAATGAAGACTTAGATATTTTGGGATATTTATGAGATATTTGTGAGAGATATTTTCATTTGCCTAAAAGTTAAAAATATAAGCCATTCTCAAGACTTCACTCTCATTATCACAAACACATTCTCTCTCCTCTCAAGCTCTCTTCATCTTCCTCAAGAACCCTAATTGTCTCATGAGTTGAGAAACCTAAGGTTTGTGAGACAACTAGATCATTTAGCTCTCTCTACTCACTCTAGGCTACTTAGTTTAGCATACCAATTGACCTAGTTACCTCATCTTGGAGGTGAAAGCTCAAAGTTGAAACTCTCGGGTGGATCTTCTTCGACTTCGAAAAGACAATGAAGAGGAACGATCCTTTTTCACTCCAAGAAGCTCACGAAGAGGAAGAGGACAGCAAGAAGACTAGAAGGACGCGATACTATAAGGTATAACATTCATCCGAGTAGTTAAACCTCAAGTAGTATGCTAGCTAGGGTTTTATGATCGATCCTTGGTTCAGGTCGGTGTTGCAGAGCCCGTAAAAATTATTTTTTACTATTTCCGCCTCTCCGAAAACACGCGGGGTGCACGATATCGACTTATAGGGACGAGCTAGCACCACCGGTCTTTTTTCCCTGGGTCTTGGCAGCCATGGCAGCCATGATTTTTGATCGATCCATGGGCTCTGCAAAAATGAGAAAAAGGTCAGCAACACTGAAATGGAGAAAGAATTTTGGTGAAGTATAAACAGGTCGTCAAGAACCCTAAGTTACCCAAAAAAACTCGCAGGACTAAGCCTAGCCCAGCTCAGTACCTGCTCGGAGAGCAGGACATAAGCTCGCTGAATCGGTTCCTACTGGGACACCACCTTCGCCTCGGGGCATTTCGACTGCTTCACCCTCGAGCAGTCAGGCATGTGCCACTGGGTGGGCACAGGCCAATCCTCACCCTTCGGAGGACCGATAAAAGTGAACTTCTCCTTCCACTCATGAATGGAAGAAGGGACGACCACTACCTCAGACCCGGCCGTCCTACCCTTACGTTTTTTAAACGACAGATACATCCAACTCGGCTCTTCCTTACTAGTCCCGGGGTGATTTTTGTAACAAAGAAAAGACAGGAGGAGGTTCAAATCGAAGGGGATCCGATCAAATTTCAACTGGACCAGAAACCCGAGGAGGATCCTCCACGAGTTCGGTGCTAGCTAGCCCGGGGCAAGACGAAAATAATGGAGCACTGCACAATCCTCAGATGAGAAGGACATACGCATCCCTTCCCGGAATGCTTTCAGATACAGGGCGATCTCCTTGCCGCCCGCTCACCCTCTCTGGCCAGACGAAGTGAATAGCCAGAGGGGATATGGAATCGAGTCCGGATGTCGGAAAGCTCGACCATACGATTCAAGATGGAGGGCGCATCACGGGTATTCCCGATGCGCACCTTGGGAGCCATTGTCGCCGCCCGACGGCGAGTAACAAGGGCGGCCCTGACTCTGGGAGGTGAGCCCGACATAGAAGACGCGGTAGAAGAAGAACCCTCACGGCTATCTGAAGCCGAGGAGGAGGAAAACCCGCTGTACTCAACTTCAGAAACTGGAGCCTCATCGCCCGACTCTACCCCTACTACATCTATAGACTTCTCGGAGGAAGACATCTAACTTGATTCAAAGAAAGGGTTTGCCGAGGAAAAGTCGGTAGATGATCCGACCTAAGCAGAGGTGCGCCGGGCAATCTTCAAACGTTGAAAAACAACTACGGCGAAGTGTTACCCCTAGGATGGTCCCCTACTATATATACACTTCCGAGAGAACATGCCGCGGCCCAGATCAATTCCCGGCAAAAAGAAGCGTCGCACATAGCGGCCGTCGAGGCTCCACGTGGCGATCGACTATTGGGGACGTCTCTTCATAGTAGGAATCATAGACAGCCTGCCGCGTCCGCCAAACAACGTTGGATACGTGGCCCGTAGCCCAACTGACGATCGAGTGAAACGGCGCCCCTCTTTAAAGCGCAATCATTTCACCGATCCGCTGACGTCATCAGGGATACGCGCAAATTTTAGGCGCAGGGAAAGACGCCACGTGGACACGAAAATCGAAACGACACGACTGCAAAACGCCATGTCATTCCCGGACAATCCACCATGAAGGAATCTCGACACCGAGCTGAGCAGGGAAAACCAAGTAGGCCACTCTCGACCCAACCCATAAATAGGTCGAAACGAGAGTGGGGAGGGCTAATGATGATCCTAACTGTAGGGTATTTTTCATTACCCCATTGAGATGGGAATACGCGTCGCTTGTCAGGATCATTACAGATCTCCCTGCCTAGGATAGGCCGGGGTTTACTGATTGTGGGGATCCGAATCTCCGACAGCCGCGGACAAAACTACCGTTAATTACCCCTCACCTTTGAAGCGAAGGAACCTCCGATTGACGGGTCAAACTGGTCATGCGAACTCAATGTGCAGTGTGCGTGTGTTGTGTTTTGAAGGGTCTTGGGTATATCGGGGGCCTCGGAGAGTTTATGGGGGTCCCGCTACCCGGATAGCAGGCTGGGGGTCAAAGGGGCTAACAGCCTCCTTGCGGGATGCGGGGCAGCGCTTCGTTAGAAATTTTTTCTAACGGGGGAGGTATTTTTAGTGTGGAGTGCATGGGAAAAGAGGGGTAAATAGCGTCCAAAGGACGCGTGGGCGCCAGCGCCTCACGTGCTTGGCACGCGGGCGTTGGACGCTGAATGCCGGCGCTAGGCACTTGAGCGCTAGCGCCTCAAGTACCCGGCACACGGGCGCTGGGCGCTAGAACCTTACGTGCCCGGCACGCGGGCGCTGGATGCTTGGGCTCTGGGTGTTAGCTGCTGAGCGCCAGCACCTCATACGTCCGACACGCGGGCACAGGGCGTCTGCAAAAAGAAGGGATAGCTTAACCCCGGATTTAGGAGTTAAACTCCCCCAAAAGGATTATTTTATTAATTTAGGGTTTTAACTCCCAGTGAAGACTTTTGTTTATGGAGTTAAACTTCCAAAATGGAATTTATTAACGGAGTTAAACTCCAACAGATGTTGAATGGAGTTAAACTTCTAGAGATCTTTGGAAGTGATCAAAGGAGACCTATTTCTTCTCCCCTATGGCCCTGGATCTTCTTTTAGGCCTTGGATCTTCCCAAGGTGGGATTTTTGGAGATGGATCTCCTTCTTCCTCCTTTTCTGCTGGCCGGATCTTGGAGAAAATGTGGGTGAGATTTAAAAATCTCCCAACTTTGAGATCTGATGGAAGATCTGAGTTCCCCCTTCAAAAGTTGATGGTGAAAAACTGTTTATTTTTGGAAAAGGAAGAGTGAAACTCTTAATTTAATTCAAAAAGGAGAAGGAGGTTTAGAACCTTGAAAAAGGAGTTTTACTCTTCCTATAAAAGGCAAATATGTAAATATGTAAGCCTATAAAAGGCAACATAATGATGAATAAAAAAAATAACTTTGTCATTCTCTCAAACAAACCTAGGGTTTGTGCCTCTTCCCATTTCTGAAGGTTTCAAACCTTCTTCTTTCTTTTTGAATTAAATCAAGAGTTTTACTCTTCCTTTTCCAAAACTAAATAGTTTTCCACCACAAAACCCATAAAGGGAAACTCAGATCTTCCATTAGATCTCAAAAAGAAGAGATTTTTAGATCTCACATCTCTTGATCTTCAAGATCCGGCCAAACAACAGGAAGAGGAAGAAGAACCCCATTTATCATCTTCAAAACATCCTAAGAGTTTAACTCCATATATATACATATATATATATATATATATATATAATAAATATTTCCTTTCTGAAGCATATCTTCTGGTTCTGGGACTAAAAGCCTTCTTTTTCTCTCCGGAGTCCAAGCGCTCAAGCGCCGAGCGCCCTCGTGCCGACACGTGGCGCGTTTGCGCTCCAACGCGCTAGCGCTCGAGCGCAAGGCGCCAACGTACCGACACGTGGCGCGCTTGCGCAGCGCAAAGCGCCCACGTGCCGACACGTGGCGCGCTTCCGCCCCGACGCTCTGCGCTCGAGCGCAAAGCGCCCATGTGCCGACATGTGGCGCACTTGCGCTCTAGCACTCTGCGCTTGAGTGCAAAACGCCCACGTGGCGCGCTTGCGCTCCAGCACTCTGCGCTCGAGCGCAAAGCGCCCCCGTGCCGACACGTAGCGTGCTAGCGCCTAAGCACACAGCACTGGCCCCACGCATCCTTTGGACGCCTTTCCCCCCTCTTTATATATATATATATATATATATATATATATATATATGTATACATATTTACACACACACATACTCCACGACACTGTTCCTGTTAGAAAAAAAATTTCTGACTGGGCGCTGCCCCGCACCCCGCAAGGGGGCTACTAGCCCCCTTGACCTCCAGCCCGCCATCCGGGTAGCGGGACCCCCGTAAAAAACTCTGCGTGGCTCCCGATATACCCAAAACCCCCTTTCAAAACACATCACACGCACACTGCACATTGAGTTCGCATGACCAGTTTAACCCGTCAATCGGAGGTTCTCTCGCTCCAAAGGCGAGGGGTAATTAACGGCAGCTTAGTCCGCGGCTGCCGGAGATTCGGATCCCCACAATCATTAAATCCCGGCCTACCCTAGGCAGGGGGAATCTGTAGTACGCCTGACAAGCGTGCGCGTATTCCCATCTCAATGGGGTGACGAAAAACAGCCTACAGACGTCACGCCCGCGTGAAGAGCGGATCGCCCATTAATGGGGATCGTGATGGCGTGGGATTTTGCTGGCGGAGAATCCGCGCATGGCGAGATTCGCGGAGCGATGGTTACGCTTGCGACTAGTGGAGTCGGTCGGAGAACCGAGGAAGATGGCCTCGGCAGGGGAGTTCGGGACGAGTTGAGTGGTCGAGGAGGCCAATTTCGAAGGGGGCTCTGAGGAGAGCCGGCTAGGGTTTGCAGGTCGGGTACACGGGTGTCCGGTTCGGTCCCTGTGGACCCTTTATTCTGAGTTCTTGGACACGTCATATGCCACGTGTTGTGATCCTAGAGATCCCCAATATTGAGCATCATCACGCCGAGATCGTTAGAGAGCTCTTCCGATTCTAGGGCTCCCCCTAGGTTTACATGCCTGCATAAGATGAGCAAATCAGTCTTTTGAATTATCTAATTAGATGGAATGATGGTATATACTTCAGAAATACTAATATATCTTAGTTCAACTTCACTTTAGATTTATTTCGAGCATGTTCAACGAAAAGAAAATTTCATCAAGCTTTCATGCAACAAATATTGCATGCATCATTTGATGCAAAACAAAACGGCCTAAATCCGTTCTTTGGTTATTTTCGAGTTTTGTAATTGGATTTCCAACTCCAAACCATGTTTTGTGTTTGATTGAACAAAAAACTAAAGGAAATGCAATATTTATTGCAAATTTGCATGGGTGGCATATATAAAGCTTACGTGGCACCCATAATAATTACCATGCTCATCATTCCCAAAGTTGCAACTCTTTGTTACCAAAAAAATGAGTGCAACAAATGTTGTTTTTTGCAGCTCCATTTCCATTTCCAACTGAAGTTTGTTGCTGACCGAACATAGGAAATGAAGTTTTTTGCAACAAATGTTGCATGAATCACCATTTCGTGGCTACCAAACAGCCCCTTCATATAAAGGTAGATTGAAAGGTTGTTAATTGATCGATAACCCAACGATTCTAGTTACCGAGCTCATCATGGTTTTAACGTACCAAAATACCAAATATGATAAAAAATTGAAGTACATCTGCATAATTTAGTCGAAAGGCTGCCCATCATGGGAAGGACATAATCAACCCATATTAGCATTTACAAACACAAAAGGAAAAAAGGCTACAATGATAATCGATCAACAAAATACAATTCTGATCCATCATGAATAGTTGGTTGATACGCCGAATGCGATGCATCCATGCATTTCCGTTGGATCTGTAGGCTTGTATATCTTTTCTTTCTTTCTTTCTTTCTTTCTTTTGTACATAGAGGGTATGAATTGTGTGGGAGCTTAAAATATTTTTGGTAAAGAGAGAAATCAATCAAACCATGCAATTGAGAGCTGTGCTTTAAGCATTGCAATCCCAATAATATTCCTTGGACATTGAGATATGATTGCTTGATAACTTTTCTAGTTGTGAGTTTTTTAAATTATTTTGCATCCATTTCAGGTCATTTACCTTTGCTTGCTATCCAAGAAAAGCATAGCATTTTAGCATTGGATAATTGATAAAGCTGAATCCTTGCTTTTAAAGGCAACTTCCCATGGCCTAAAACTTCACACAAACAAGACATGACCACCTAGCCCAATCGATACCAATTTTCTGTTCAACACGAGAGGTCGTAAATTCGATGACAAAATGGGGGTTGATTTCCAACCAAAAGCGAGAGGGAAAAAAAGGAAAGTAAAAAAGAAAGACATGCTCACCAAGTACAAGCCTTTGTAGGTATGAGCAGGCTTGAATAAACATGACCCATGCATGTATTAGTATGGGCCGGGCTCTTGGATGTTCAATTTTCATTAAAGCCTGTTTATCAATCCAAACATATAACACGCATGTGTTGCAAAATCCCCTTGCAAACTTTATTTTTCAAGGGAAAGGGAAGACAATATGTCCTACTCATAATGCATTAAAGTAAATAAAATATGTATAGAGATGCAACTCTTGGCTTAAACAAAAGGAACTAGCGAGTTTATCATAGATTTATCTATCAGAAGAACTAGTGGATCCAGTCGTCATCTGTTAACCGACTCGAGATAAGCCCAAGAAAAAGAAAAAAAAATGAATGCATAGCAGAGTTAAAAAATAACAATCCAACAACAATATAAACCCAACCAAAACAAAGTCTAAATAAAAGCTCATAAGCAACCAAAAGTCTTCCACATCCGGGGCTTAAATTGAATTGAACTGAAGATACGGCTATTGCAGTTCTTATGTGTAAATCTGGAGTTGGGGAAAAGTTTTCAAGTCCCTAAACTTGTACGGCGGCGGCGGCGGCGGCTACCGCTGCTTCTTTTTCTTCTTTGAACTCACGGTCCCTGTCCAAGATAAGATGAGTGAACAAATATGCATCAAAATTTGGTTGTATCCAAGAAAGAATTTGAAAACCATTGATTATTCATCTCTTGCCAAATAGCCCAACACATAGCAAAGCATATAAGGTGCCAAAATTGAACAACCATTAGAATTCCTAATACAAATCCAATGAGAGGAAACTTCAATATTCCACGTTTTTGGAGTTAAAAAATGGGCTTTTCCCTAACAAGCATCTCCATGCTTCGCTAATTACTAAAAGACCTTTCTATACTTTGTATTTACTTAAAAAAAACCGATAGATTTAAATTGCATTAAAAAGACCCCTTTGTTAGTTTTCCATCCAAAAGTTAACGTCCTATTAGGAAGATGAAGCTGGAGATTGAGTTTGAGCTACTCTCTTACCTTCTAAGTATTTAGATAGGCCTTTCTTTTTTAAAAGGAACCCACATTTTCGTTATTTGAAGATTGAGATTTAGATTAAAAATCGATGTCCTTTCGAGATGTCCACCAACTCGAATTTTGCAATTGAAGGGACAACGACACCCGACAAGCTCGCCGCTGAAGGAGGTTGAGAAAAACGAGCCGGTTTTCATGATCAATTTGAGAGATCTTTGATCGAAACCCTAACTGTGAAGCTAATTTTGGAAATTTTTTTTAGGAAATGTTGGAAGAAGAAGAAGAGCTAGAGGGTATAAGACCCTAGCAAGATACTCAATTTGAGATCATGGAAAAAACATTTCCATAATCAATTTGAGAGATATTTGATCAAAACCCTGACGATGAAGCTAATTTTGGAAGAAAAAAATTTGGAACCGTTGGAAAAAGAAGAGGGGCTAGAGGGTATAAGACCCTAGCATGATACTCACCGTTAAGCCCCAGACAGATTAATGAAAAATGCAAAAAAAATCTATTTTGGCCTGTTAAGAAGTTTTTTTGGTGCAATTTAAATATGTGAAAGGTCTTCTAAGTCAATATGAATTGTGAGGATGTTTTTTAGTAATTAGCGAAGTATGAGAAGTTTTTTTTTTATACAAAAATGCCCCAACAAAAAATATATACAAGAGTGTGAATATAATATCCATTTCGCAATCATCTGTCTCATTCTTCCCGAGTCTCCAATCCGTTAAAGCATTCTTTTAGCGTTCCCAAGGATAAATATTTTTCCTACCCATTCTTACTTCTATCCGAATGTATGAGATAAACACTATTGATCTCATTTATGACATTAATATTTATTTTGATGATATGAGCCGTGTCATTATTATTTTTGGATACAAACGGGTTAGGGATTAAACATGGGTAGACAAGGTATTTCACTGTTTCTTTCGGAAATGGTTCTTAGCAACATTAATTCTATTAAAAATTCCAACAAATATTCTTCATATGACTTCTAAATCAAGCTATATTTTTGTCCCCTTCCCATTTACGATTCTATTTAACCTTTGGTTAAGCTTGGTACATACAGATTACCGGAATCCTCGTATTTCCGGAAATGGGATGACCTGGTATCTAATTCTAAGAAATCTTATAATAACATGCTTGGTATATTTTAATCATTTCCGGTGATATATGTATGTGCAACCGCCGATTGACGGCGAGGCCGACACGAACGGCCGATCGGCGGCGGGCTGGCGAATGGCCGGCAACGGCCTGTCGGCGGATGACCGGCGACTAACTAAGGTCGGCCGGCGGTGAACGTCTGATCAACGGAGGGCCGGCCGGCCGGCCGGTGAACGATCGGCGATAACCGGTGGACGGACAGTGATGGGCGGCGGGGCCGGCCAGCAGGCTGGTGGCGAGGGAGGGAGTCGGTGAATGGTTATGACTCATTCATGTTAGGCTGGAATATTTCTTGATAATATAGGATACATATTTTTTTGGGGATAGGATTGTCATGAAATGGAATCATTTAATTATCATGCTGATTCTATATTTTCGAAAATGTCTTTTACATCTAAACAAGTACGGTAATATTTCATAACAATCTAAGATTATTATCTAGATCGGTTCCGATCCACCTCTCCCCTCCAAACAGCTGCAAATTAAATGAGCTGGCATTTGTTTGGCATATTCATTCTCACAAATTAATTTACAAACGCAACATACAATATGAAATAAATAAAAAAATCACTAAAGTAAATAAAAATTGAACTCTATTTCCAGTGCATATCACGCTTCACCGCGCCGACTTCTCGGTGAAGCCCCGTAGCAACGGCAGGGCTTCGCCCTTCAACGCTTGCCGGATCGGCACGTGGCAGCAACAACAGCAGCAAGAAGACCTCGGCGATTCTTTAACATCCATAAACTTCGACGAAGACGAAGACCTTGATGATGACGAGATATGGTGCATGACTTGCTCGAACTCAGACTCTTCACATGGTATCGAGAGCGGGCCTACATTGTCGTACCCGTACTCCTCTGCCGCCCGTGCTAACAGTTCCTGGAACACCGCGTGGTTCATGTGCGTCGCACGCACCACATACCTCCGGCGGCTCTGGCCAACATGCACCGCCATGTGTCCTTTCGGAACGTCCGGGGGCGGAGCTGAGGACAGCAAGAATAGAGCACCGAGCTTCCATTTAAGGAGCATTTGACGAATTTGTACAATGTGATGAATTTTGCTGCTTTTATCGAATTTTAGTCCCATATCTGTTGTTGTTTGCTAGAGAGGGGGGGGGGGGGGGGGGAGAAGGGGAGTGAAAGAGAGGCGGGGGGAGTAGAATTTATAGACTAGAGAAGGGGTTGCAAATATGTAATTCTCCATGACTCTTACTTTAATTTTTTTTTTAATTTTTTTTGTCGTAACCCAATTTTATTGTGGTTTCCTTGGATTGATAGCAGTTGATTTGCAACAGATGACATGTTTTTTTCATTAAAAATAATTTGAAAGTTAAGTGATCAAAGTTAAAGGACATATATAATTCTAAGCTGGATCTAGCTACATGTTGATTAGATATGTTTCTGGATAAAATCATAAAATGTAATGTTCGCGCGCGACCAGATAATTAATTAATTTAAGTCCCACAAAAGTGTTACAAAGCACAGGAAACTTTACAATTGTGAAGGGAGTGGCAGCACACTGGAAAATGACAAGTAGAGTAAAGATTGAGAGGACACTAAGGCATATATTGTGGATATATTAAGAAAGACTTTAAAGCGGCTGCAGATGACAGAGAGAAAAGGGTCGATGGATGATGATGATCCTAAGTGTGAATTTCCCAAATTACGACACGTAGCAGGTGACGTGTCGTCCACATAAGCCTGTTAGATTTACTACGGAGCTGGAATATTTATGATGCATTGGGGACATTCCTCGGCGTCTTGCCTCCGAGTCTGCACCAGATCTTTTAAGAAGACCTCTCCAGAGTATCTTCCCCTTTCTGCTGACTGCTAATAGCTCGTCTTTGAGCTATCCTATGGTGGAGACTCCTCAGCTCACTTGCTCATCTCCGAGCTAGCCTATATCTGAGATTCCTCGGCATTCCTGTTTAGCCGAGAGCACGGAACCCAAGCGCCCCCGTAACGGCTTCGTGAATTTCGCCACGACGAGATCTCCGCCGCTCCACGTCCTGCATCCCACGCTAAGCATATCTCGCTATTAATGAGTGTATCTCGCCGTTAATGGGCGTATCCCGCCATCAACGCGAATGTGACAGAAGGACGTAACTGACAGCGAGAATCTGGCATCGACTTGCTCTATGCGACCGCTATATAAACCCTCTTCCAGATAATTCAGATAACTCAAACTCATTCCAATACGCCGCTACTTTGCCCTAATATTTCTCGGCACTTACTTGATCGTTAGAGGGTCTATGGTGGTTTTCCGCCCCGGGACTTTTCTTGCAGATAGCTTGGCATCCACAACAACTAACAACTCACTGAGATCCACACCCAACCACCACTAACAAATCCCAACCGTTCGACACTGATGGCCGCAAGATCGACGGAGGACCCTTCCTTTTCCATCAGGTGGCGTCGTCTATGAGAACCCTTCCTTTTCCATCCAAGAAAGTTGATCTTCAGCCCTCGAGATAATAGCCAGCGATCCTCACCATGGAGATCCCAGTACGAGCCGTCCCATCCTCCACAACGGAGGCGGGGGTGGTTCCACCTCACCTCCCAACATCGTTGAAGCCCTATCTGCACGGATTAACAGGCTCACGACGATAGTAGAAGCACTCGCCCGTGTTCAGGCGTCCGACCACGACCGCCAGATTCCTGCCGCTCTCGCTTCCCGAAACGACGATGCGTACGAGGTGGCGGAGGGGTGCGTTCAAGGTCTCAGCCGCCTTGTTCGTGCAGATCTCAACATCATGGAACATCGGCGTACCGATTCCGGCAGTCGCGACCCCCATACGAGGAATGATTCCATGAATCGTTGGGCCCGGACAGTCCAACGCTGAGGTCTCGGGAACAACCGGGTTATCGCTCCGATGCTCGTCACGCTCCCTCGCCTTCCGAAGAGACGTCGGACAGGTCGCCTGGTTCCATCCAAGAACGACGTCCGCATACCCATCGAGGCCACGCACATGGCGCACCTCGGGGCTCACCACAAAGGGTTTCACCCGAGAATCTAAGGAACGTGATAGAGCGAAACCGAAACCGCTCTATCACGCAAGCCCGATGCAGGGATGGCAGGCGCTCCGATTACGGAGAATTCTCAGGGTACCATCAACGAATCGAGGTCCTCAAGAAGGAAAATGAAGACATGCGGCACGCTACTCGCTCGGCCGGGGGAGTGGCAAAGTACTCCGTAGATTCGCTCATGGGGCCTTTATGGAGCAGTTACTAGGTGAGCGGGTCTTGTGTCGGAACAAACTGCCCAAGGTGGCCCTCTTCAACGAGAAATCTGACCTGAAAGACCACTTGGACATGTTTACAATAGGCATGAGCTTCCAAGATAATTCGGACGCAGCTCAGTGCCGAGCCTTCCCCACCACCCTCATCTGGGCCGGCCGGGATTGGTTCCGCAGACTTGCGCCACGCTCGATCTCGACCTTTGACGAGCTGGCAACTCAGTTCCACGGTTTTTTCGTCGGTAACCGACGACAGAAAAGGACGGTTGATTACATGTTTACCATCAAGAGTGAAGACATGGAATCTTTCAAGCCCGCTTCTATAATGTCCTTCTGGAAGTCCCCGAGTACCGCGACGAAATGGTTATCACTTTCTTGAGGTCGAGTCTTAGGCACAAAGAGTGGCTCCGCTCTTTTGCATTGGCGCAACCTGATACCATGACCGAAGTAAAAGTCTGGACCGAGCGGAAAATCCAACTCAAGTCAGAGGTAAACGTCAACTTACCCCGTGGCGATCGAACGAACCGAAAGAAACGGGACAGGGAAGAGAAGAAAAAGGTCGACCGTCCAAAACCTTATTCTCCAAGGTTTCATGAGTGCACTCCCCCGAATGTCTCCTAGGCCGAGCTACTGGAGGAGGCTAAGGGCGAGAGATTTTTCAAACTCCCGCCAGTGACTCAGAGGCCAGGAAAGCGACTTCGCGATCCATACTGCGCCTTCCATTGATCACAGGGGCACCCGACCGAGAACTGCAGATAACTCCGTGACTATATCGAGGAGCTGATCCGCTCCGGTCACCTGGCGAAGTACCTACGAGACAAACGGCAGGCAGATCGGGAGTAAGCGAACCAACCCCCTCCCGAAGAATTGACGGTCGGGCAGATCATAATTGTCTCTATAGGCTCGACTCTGAGCAACGAGGACACCCACCGCTTCCAGCCGGTCATGACCTTAGGTGATCCGCCCTATAAGAAGTGCAAGAAGAATGATCCAATCACCTTCACCGATGAGGACCTTCACGGCATATCACTCCTGCACAGTGATCCCCTTATGATAATAGCCCGGGTAAACCGATATGATGTCCGAAGAATCCTAGTCGACTCAGGAAGCTCAGCGATTATCTATGATGTTTTCAGTGCATAGGGTTAAACCCGTCCGCCCTCCAACCGACCTTCCACGTTCTCTCCGGATTTACAAACCATTCTGTTTCGGCCGAAAGAACGATCACCCTCCCTCTCAACATTAGGAAAGCAGGAAGAACACGAACCATATCGGTGAATTTCCTCGTTGCTAGGATTTCTTCATCTTACAACATCCTCTTGTGCCGCCCCACTCTAAACGCCCTCCAGGCTCAGATCTCAACCTACCACCTCGCGCTCAAATTCCCTTTGAACGATGGGGGGATAGGCCAGGCCTACGGTGACCAGCAAACCGCCAGGGTCTGTCTCGCCTCAACGCTTCTCGAAGACAAAGAAGATGATAGTTCTGAAGGAACGTACGATCCTCAAGAATCTTTGAATACGCGCGACGACAAAAATGAGATTCGGGGTTCTCCGGTGGAGGCATTGTTAGAGATTCCTCTTAAGGATGGGGACGACAGCTGAACTGTATAGATCAGTTCACTCTTGGTCGGGGACGCTCAAGACAGCCTAGTCCAGTTCCTCTGGAAAAACTCCGATGTGTTCGTTTGGACTCCAGTGGACATGCCTGGGATCAACCCCAAGGTGATCTCCCACAAGCTCAGGGTCGACTCAAAAGCCCGGCCAGTCCGACAAAAGAAAAGAAGCTTCGCGCCAATAAAGCAGAAAGCAATAGAGGAGGTGGTGGACCGATTACTCACGGCCGACTTCATCAGGAATCTGGACTACTCGTCTTGGTTTTCAAGGACGCGGAAACCAAATACCCTGCTATAAAAAAGATAGTCCTGGCGCTCGTTGTCACCTCCAGGAAACTCCGACACTATTTCCAGGCACACACGATCGTTGTTCTCACCGAACGACCCTTGGGGAATATCCTTGGTTCCCCTGAGTCGTCGGGCCGCTCAGAGAAATGGAGGTGGGAGTTGTCCCAATTCGACATTCGGTACCGACCAAGGCAAGCTATCAAAGCACAGGTACTAGATGACTTCGTGGTCGAATACACCATTGCCCATAAAGAAGGAGTGCCGGTGTGAAGCCTGACCCATGACCCTCAGTCGAGGAGATGCTCGGCCCAATTCCGGACTAGGTACTCTATGTAAACGACTCTGTTGACCGCCGAAAGACAGGGACGAACCAGGATGGGTCATCTTGCCTGCATCTGGGGGCAGATGCTATTTGGATTTATCCGTCCACCTCTCTGAATATACCAAGTTGATTTATGGCACCATACATTGAAGGTTTGGATGGATGCGGCCGTTATAACAGACTTTATCAGACCCCCCTCATTTGTGAGGGGTTTTAATTGTGGGGACGCTTTTCCCTGCAGGCGCAAGCCCCTGCAGTTAATTACATTACCGCGTTGCAATAACCACTTTCTCCTGCTTCGGAAGTTCACTTCGTATCGTGTTGTATTTATTTTATTTTGGGTTGCCCGTGGATTGTATACGGAGACTAATTTATGTCATCGCCCGTAAGGCGCGGATTAGTCCAAATCCGTATATTTGATATTTGGGTTTAGGTCATAAATTTTGCTTGACGGGGCCCCGGTTGGTAGCTTGATTTACCAACGGGAATGAACTTAGGATACAGATCTCACATTTGTGAGGTCCATCGGTTCACGGGATATTTGGGGTTTGATCTAAGAATTATTATCCATATTTGAAACTAAGATCAATTTATGAGCAGTGAGCATATGGGCTCAATTGATCATTAGATCATATATGAATAACCCTTGGATAGTATACGGTAGTCATTATGGAGATAGTTCGCAGGGCAAAACATATTAGTTTAAGAACGCCGCGGTCCAACATTCTCTGTTTGAGATGAATGTTAGTTTAAGGACATTTCGGTCCAATGTTCTATGTTTGGGATGAAGATTAGTTTAAGGACATTTCGGTCCAACATTCAACTTGCGCGCACGTGTACTTGTTATATGGTGGAGTGAATGACAATGACATGGAATGCACCCAATTTGGAGTGCGATCCAATTTGAGGTGTGCACGTCAATTTGGAAGTGCATCAACGTGGGATATATCATTCCCAGTCTTGATGAAGTTTTTCATCAAGTTAGGACGAGAGAAGAGTTATTGGTTGTTGGGACCCACCACCTCTCTGAAGACGTTGAGGAATTATAACGACATATATCAGAGGTGTGGAGAGATATACCCTTAAACCAAATCCCGTATTTGAGGAAAAAAAGGGTTGTGGTGGACCTAAGAATCGCTACTCATATTTGAGACTACTTAGGAGATATGGGATGAATATAATTTTGGATATTATCAATGAGAGATCATCAGTCATGTTTGAGACTAAGATCAGTTTGGAAATCATGAGCATATGGGCTCGGTTGATTTAAAATCAAAGAGGTTTAACCTCAGTAAACTTAACCAATTTGGGCTGAGATTGGGTTTCTATACTACCCAGCAGTGCTAAGCACTAAGATATACAGCGCTCACGTGTGTTTCACGTGAAACGGTGGTATAGTGTTAAGCACTAATCTTTTCTGGCGCTCACGTGCTTTTCACGTGAGGCGCTGGGTTTTTAGCCTTGGGCGCTCACGTGCTTTTCACGTGAGGCGTTACAATAGTGCTAAGCACTAATTTTCTCTGGCGCTCATGTGTGTTTCACGTGAGACTCTATGTTTTTGGAGATTTAATTTCTGTTGATATTTTTAGAGAACTTAAATTTCTGTTAATGGTATTTTGACCATTAGCAATCACCAAGATCATTATTTTGAGGATCTGGGATCATGTTCTTTAAGAACTAAGTTCTTGATTTGAAAAAACTAAGTTCCTGGAGTACTATGAACTCCATGTTTTCTATGTTTATGTTTTCAGAGAGGTTAAACCTCTTTTAATGGTGTTTTGATCATTAAGGATCACCAAGATCTCTATTTTAAGGATCTTGGATCGGGTTTTTTAAAGAACTAAGATCTTGATTTGAAGGAACTAAGTTCCCAGAGTATTATGAACTCTATCTTTTTTCTTTTCAATTTTGTTCTTCCTTCAATCTTTGATTCTCAAGAACAAGATCTTCCCAATGAGAATTATATTCTCAACTTATGGGAGACTTATCTTGTGGATCTCAGATCCAGAGAAAAAACTAAGTTTTTTGAGAAGGGTTAAACCCTTAGATATGGTATGTTAGGTAAAAAAGATATTTTGATCTCTTCTTTTTTCTTTACCTGGGGTTTTTTAGGAGGGAAATCTTTTTCTTTGAGAGAATTAAATTCTCTGTTGTTTTGAGAGCCTTCTATATTTTTACAGAAGCTTATGGGAGTCTCTTTTTTTCCTCCTCCTCCTTTGATTAGTCTCTTTGCTTCTATTTATAGGAGAAGAGAAAAATCAATTTGTTGAGAAAATCTCTCATTGAGAGATCTTGATTGATTTCATGATCAATCAAAATGATCTTTTAGATCAATCGGTGAATTTTATTCACCGTTGAATTTTTAATCCAAAAGCACTCTATTTAACAGAGAAGATTTCTTGTTTGTTTAATAAGATTAGGAAATATTTTCCTGAGATAGAATTTTATTCTATCATATGAATATCTTATTAGTTTAACAAGATTAGAATTTTATTCTATTATATAAATATCCTGTTAGTTTAAAAAGATTAAGAAAATATTTTCCTAAGATAGAATTTTATTCTATGAGATGATCGATGGGTGATTTTATAATCACCGTTGGATCTTTGATCCAAGCGTCCTCTGTTTAACAGAGAAGATCTTTCTAGTTTGAGAAAGACCAGGAAAATATTTCCCACATAGAATTTAATTCTATCAAATGATTTAATTGGTGATATTTTATCACAATTGGATTTTAAATCCATGATTCTCTGTTTAGAGAAAGATCTTTCCATATTAGAAAGATCAGGAAAAAAATTTCCTAAATAGAATTTAATTATATCATTGTTGGATTTTTGATCCAACGGCTCTCTGTTTAACAGAGAATATTTGATCAGGAAGATAATTTTCCCTACTAGAATTTAATTCAATCATTTTGATGATTTACTATCACCATTGGATTTTTGATCCAACAGCTCTGTTTAACAGAGAATATCCCAGATTTTAGGGAAATATTCCCCATGTAGAATTTAATTCTTCCCTCTTTAATTTGGGCGCTGACGCTCATGTGCTATGCACGTGGGCGCCGCCTAAGAATTTAATTCTTTTATAAATAGTCACTCATGTGCTTTGCACGTCGGCGCTCACGTGTGTTCCACGTGAGGCGCCACTACAGGATTTAATCCTAACAGAGGCTGGAGCTGACGCTCACATGGGGAGCACGTGAGGCGCTGCCCCGTTAAAATTTAACAGAGCTTAGCTCTTTTTATTATGTTTAAATATTAGGGGAATAGGCACTCCTGTGCTTTACACATTGACGCCTACGTGAACTTCACGTGCGGCGCCACCATAGGATTTAATCCTATCTGAGGTGATAGTTACATGCTTTGCATGTGGGTGCACATGTTTAACACGTGGAGGTTTCCCTTTATTTTTATAAGGGAACAGCAAGCTCTAAGCCAAAATTTTTGGAGGGAACAGGCTCCTCTACGGAGGAGGGGAGCGGGGCTGGATTAGTCATTCGTGGCCCGAATGAAGCAGAGATGGAGTACTCTCTGAGGCTCGGCTTCAAGGTATCGAACAACGTCGCAGAATACGAAGCCTTGTTGGCTGGGCTATGAATCACCTCCGGGGTGGAGCTAAATACAATCAAGATCCGCAGCGACTCCGTGCTGGTTGTCGGTCAGGTGACCGGACGCTTCGAAGCCCAGGAACCCCTGATGATGAGATACCTAGCGGAGGTAAAAAGACTTCGGAGAAATTTCGACGAGGTCCAAGTAGAGTAGATTCCCAGAAGCATAAACGCCGAAGCTGACACGCTAAGAAAACTCGCCTCTTCTTATTCGGCCAATCACAAAAGAAACATTCTCTTCGAAGTCCGGTCACGGCCCAGCATTGAAGATAGAGAAGTAATACACCAGATCTACACTGCTCAAGGGGATATCCCGGATTGGAGAAAACCGATTATGGAGTTCCTTAAGGACGGAGTGCTCCCTGAGGACCGAGTTGAGGCACACCAGCTCCGTATGAAATCTCATCACTTCGTATGGAGTAAGGGAAGCCTATACAAGAAGTCTTACACCCAACCTCTACTCCGATGTGTATCCCGACGAGGACGATTACGTTCCCCGAGAGATACATGAAGGAGTCGGAGAAGCACATCAAGAGGCCCACAGTCTAATTCAAAAGGCATTGCTGTAGAGGTATTACTGGCCAACTATCCACCAAGACGCGGGAAAGCTTGTCAGAAGGTGCAAGACCTGCCAGCTCTTTGACAGCTTTCCTCGACCGCCCGCTACTGAGTTAATGCCGCCAAGTTCCCCTTGACCATTCGCACAGTGGAGGATGAACATGGTTGGCCAACTCTCCACCAGCACGGGTGGACATAAATACATCCTTATCGCCGTAGACTACTTTACGAAGTGAGTCGAATCCATGCCGATCAGGAAGCCGGATGCCACCTCCACGATGAAGTTCCTACAGAATAATATAATTTCCCGATTTGGAATCTCGAGGTGTATCGTCACCGACCACGGCACCAACTTTGAAAATAACAAAATTCCGCAGCGCCTATCACATACTGATGAAGTTCTCCGCGGTCGCGCATCCCCAATGCAACGGGCAAGCATAGGTAGCAAACCGAGGCGTCATCCAGGGGCTTAGAGCCCTCCTGAAAGGAAGATTGGGTAGCTGGGTTAAGGAACTACCTCGGGTACTGTGGGCATTACGAACATCGAGAAAAACACCCACGGAGGAAACCCCGTTTAGCCTCTGTTACGGTATCAAGGCAATGATCCCCACAGAAATCGGCCTACCCAGTTATCGAGTCGAGCACTTCAACGACGAGGTCAACATCTTGGCACTTCGAAGCAACCTGAACATCTTATTGGAAAAAAGAGATCGGGCGCAAATAAGGATGGCCGCATATCAGCACCAGACCGTCCGATATTACAATGCCCGGGTTAAATATCGAGCTTTCAAGACAGGAGACTTAATCCTACGTCAAAACGAATTCGAAGACCAAGGGAAGCTGCACAAGTTCTCCCTGAAGTGGGACGGTTCATTCCTCGTAACAGAGGCATTGCCCGGCGGAGCCTACCGTCTCCAGGATTCCTAGGGCCGTGACTTTCCTCGGTCATATAACGCCGAAAAGCTTAAGTTGTACAGATAAACTTTTATCCTTTCGAATAATAAAATTTCTTTTTATGTCAACTGAAGTTTCTAGGCTAAGCCCTCACGCGAGTAGATTCCTGCTCGGCTCTAAGGCCGGCGGATAGTCTCCTATTTGCCGTGCTCACTCAAAATGAGTAGCTTCCTGCCCGACAAAATATGGGTCCTATAGCATCCGGCCACAGGCTTTCTCCAGCCCGACTCAGAAGCAAGGAATGTGTCCCGGAATAAGTGCCCTGACGCCCTCAAAGAGCAGCCGACCTAAGTTTAGCTCCGCCCTTCTTACATCGGCTCCAAGGCGAAGAATTGGAGGAGAAGCGCTAATCCACCTCCACTTAGAAAAGATCTACCTGCGCTTTGAAAAACAAACAAGGAGGATCGATGTTCCGCAATCGCGAGCAAAGAGATGTACTTGAGCAAAAGAAAATTTATTAAAAAAAATTATTAAGTGGCATTCTCGGCTTTTCAGCCTTACAAAATAGGGGGAAGGACTCTCCAAGAAAGGAAAAAGTATATACTCCCTAACTATTACAGTAAAGGGGGAAGAACATTAAGAAAACATTGACGATTATATTCGAAAGAGAGATCCTCTAACCGAGCCCAAGCGGCCTCCGCTCGCTCCTTCTGTCGATACCCGTGGACCCGAGAAGCTATGGATCCTCCAGGGACTCCCGTCACCATACACGATGCCGCAATCAACCTCTGTTGGAAACATTCGTGAAGAATATATGTTGAGCGGTCCCGCCTGCTCTTCAAGATCAGACCCAACTCATGGGCCGTGCACATCTTGTCGACCGCCTCCTCCTGTGCCTGCAGGGATAAGTCCTTGAAAAGACCTAGGGAAGACCTTCATATCGTGTAAATAAGCACCCGCAGGAGAGGGGATCAGCGGGGTAGTAAACGCCCGCCCACAGTGACGCTCCAGACGACCTATCACGGTCTCATACGTCGTCTCAGAATGATCAAGTTCATAGAAATATACGTCGTCCCGAGATACGATGTCTCGGATGGTGTACACGCGGCCTGCCATCAGGAAGAGACGAGATGGTTAGGAGCAAATCAACGTGGGTGCCTAAGGAGAGGCCGTGCCTTCACTATTTATAGCCTAAAATCTCCCCAACGAACGAGATCTTCCTACTCCACGGCGCAAATCACGGACTATCGCATCTTCCTGATAAGGCACGGCCATGTGGCGTCCGGTTACTGGCTCGCTCCCACTCATATGGATCAGAGAAGATTGAACGACATCTCCAAAAGAGACGCGGGTATCTCGAGATGCCTACCATAGGCGCCGAGATCCCGAGAATCAAGGAGGCATAAATATGGAAACCTTCGCTGGCAGCTTCCTGCTCGGCACATCCACAACTGGTAGCTTCCTTCCCAGCTATGCTATGGATCCAAAGCCCTCGCCATGAGGCGGTCGAGTAGTTTCCTTCTCGGCTCATTCGTGGTGGGCAGCTTCCTGCCCGGCTATGCTATGGATCCAAAGCCCTCGTCACGAGGCGGCCGAGTAGTTTCCTGCTCGGCTCATCCACGGCAGGCAACTTCTTGCCCAGCTACACTATGGATCCAAGGCCCTCGCCACGAGACGGCCGAGTAGTTACCTGCTCGCTTCATCTACAGCGGGCAGTTTCTTGTCCAGCTATGCTGTGGATCCAAAGCCCTCGCCATGAGGCGGCCGAGTAGTTTCCTGCTCGGCTCATCCGCGGCGGGCATTTCCTGCCCAGCTGCACTATGGATCCAAGGCCCTCGCCACGAGGAGCCAAGTAGTTTCCTACTCGGCTTATCCACGGCGGGCAGCTACCTGCCCGACTACGCTGTGAATCCAAAGCCCTCGTCATGAAGCGGCCGAGTAGTTTCCTGCTCGGTTCATCCACAGCGGGCATCTTCCTACCCAGCTACGCTGTGGATCCAAAGCCCTCGTCTCGAGCCGGCCGAGTAATTTCCTGCTTGGCTCATCCACGTTCGAGTAGCTTCCTGGTGGGCTCATCCGTGTCAAAGTCTGCAGACCGACCCCTATCCGGTGCGCGATCACAAAGTGAACAAACTCCTGTCAGGACCCAAGTGAATAAAGCTCAGGTTCATTTTTTCCGAGGGACCCGAGCCGCACCCGATCCAAAGGACATTGATCTATTCACACTTGGTGTTCGCTTGTTCTCACTTCGCCTCGACTCCGGGGTGAGGAAGGACACCGGTCTATTTATACTTGGTGTTCGTTCGTTCTCACGTCACCTCGACTCCAGAGTGAGGAAGGACACCGGTCTATTTACACTTGGTGTTCGCTCGTTCTCACGTTACCTCGACTCCGGGATGAGGAGGGACACTGGTCTATTTATACTTGGCGTTCGTTCGTTCTCGCGTCACCTAGACTCTGGGGTGAGGAAGGACACCGGTCTATTTATACTCAGCGTTCGTATTTTGCGTTCGCTCGTCACCTCGACTCCAGGGTATGGAGGGACACCGGTGTATCCACACTTGCGAAATATACAAGAGTAAAAACATTGCAGCCATACACATCATAGACGGGCTAAAAATACTTTATTGATAATTCGAGTTATGTACATGGCATTATAGGGTCCCCAGCCTTACAAGATACCCAGGGGCTTACAACATCAACTGAGCCTTTTATCCTAAGCATATGGGGTAGGCTACATGAACCAACATGAGAATCATGCGGGGTCTAGCACATGAATCCTTCGCTTATGGTTCATGTCATAGAATATGACAAAGTTTTGCGCTGGCTGTCATAAGCTTACCACAATCCTCACCCTTTCTTATCCGGACTTGGGACCGGCAACGGTGGGATAGAAAATAGGAAGGACGGTAGCCTTAAATTGCCTTCTCGGACACCACTTCCCCTGTTCGACACCTCCGCAAGGAGCCTCGGTTGTGGCCTTCGGCTCAATGCTTCCGCCTGCTGCCTCGCCTCCTCCCGCCGGCTCAGCGTTTCTGCCCTGAGGCATTACCTCGGCCAGGGGATACCTCGTCCGAAGCTCCTGGTCGTCGAACCAGGGCATCACTTCTTTGACAGCATCGAGAGCGTTGTAGCACTCGACGGTCGCGGAGTCGGCAAGGTCCATATAAAATTGGTCATATTCCCTGTACTACACCACGACCTTTTCTGCCCTGCCCTCGGCACACTTCACCGCCTCATGGGTCGCTCGGGCATCCCCCTTCAACGAGTCTTTCTGCCTCCTCACGGCGTCATAGAGTCTATTGAACTCGTCGATTTTGGCCTGAATAGACTGGTTGGATTCGGTCAGGAACCTGTAGGACTCCTTCAGCTTCATGACCGTCAGGCCTTCCGCTACCAACCTCAGGTCCAGGGAGGCCGCCTTGTCCTTCGCCTCTTTCAGCTTAGCCTGAAGATCTTCCTAGTGTGAGGAAGACTCCCCAGCCTTTTTCATCGCCGGGGCCATCTCCTCGGCCTCTATAGCGGTAAGGAGGACGCAATGCTGAAGGACCTGAGGGAAAAACACGAGCAATTTTCATCAGAAGACAAACCGAGATAAAAACATTTGGAAATTCTTTAGGGTATTACTAATCTGGACGGCCTCCTGAGCTATTGCCGTGACTTGGGCCTTCAAGGTGCCCCGGGGAATCTTGGCCCCCCCTGTCTTCTCCATGTCCGCCAACAAGCTGTTGTCCACTATCATGCCCCGATTCCCAAGATACGTAAACACGCCACGTGACAGAGCCAACCATGCTATTAATGGCTAGGAATAATCCATCCACGGTCACATTACGGCTGTCAAGGTGATATCAAGAACAGTAAAATAAAATTTAGCTAACACATGTCCATCTGCCACAGTAAATAAAATCAAGAAATGCATATAGCGGAAACGAATCAAGATCCAAATAAAATAATAATATCTGAATCACGTCCCTTATGGGCTCACATCGATAAAAATAAAATTACGGAAATAAAGAAACTAAGCACCTCTAAACTAAATAGCTAGCTCCTCATTGCTCGGCTTGCTTGCTAAAGTACTCCTGATCTGCCTGCAATAATGTCAGAGAAACTGGGCCATGCAAAACCCACACGTCAGTGCGTTATAATATCAAAATAATAGTAATAACCAAAATAGGATTCTATGATTAAACATGATTATGAATAAATAAACACAGGTGTAAAACGGTGAGCTGTATATATGTGATGTGTATCCTAAACTCTGTGCTTCTAGGTTATCTATTCTACAAGTCTTTGAAATCAATTTAATGGAATCGTCGATGTAACTCAATAGTATCCCGTGCGTGCTCGGGACCACGGTCAAGATTCTCGGGCTGAATCCGAGACGTGCTGCTAAGCAGTAAACAGGTAACATATACAGATGAATGATGTCAGCAACATCATTCCGGGGCTGGCCAAGCCCGTAAAGATTGATCAGTATCTGGAAGTATCGAACTGTTGAGTTACAAGTCAAGTTTCATTATTGATTTCCCCTTACTCCCAAGGTTTTTTGTTCAAGTCAGGTATTGATGATATAAAGCTAATGCCAATACAGGATCAAGTAGGTACATGTCTTGTTTATGTAGACAACAAGTCACGTCCGTCAGGACAACAAGTCAGGATTGACGGCATTAGTGATAAGATCCAAGTAACAAGTCTGGTAGTGTGTCGTGAACATGTTATGCAATGTATATTAACAAAAATAGACACCAAATATAAAACTGTAACGAATATCTAAACACGGTAAACACAACTAATGCCAGGATGTCTATGTATATATCTGTAATAACCGTTTCATGTCCATTACTATGTATATTGCAATCTAAATAACATATTGAACTAATATAATATTATAATAATATCGTGATGTTCCGGCATGCAACTGGATAACCCATTATCAGTACGGATATAGACGGATACTATAAAACTGTAACTTGGTACTACTTGCTGAATATTAAAACGTATACTATCATTAATCATATAAATATAAATAAAGTAGTATGTTGCAAGTTTAAAACTTGCCTGATCGAATCTCACGTCGAGATACAGATGTTACGTTCCGATGCCGAAATAAAGTCACGACGCAAAACTTATGCACGCAGGACTTGACCTGGCTGAGCAGTTGCGTGACGTGGTGACTGGGTTAGACGACGACGGTGACTGGGTCGTCTGGATCGTCGGCGACGTGCGCAACTCCGGCAAGAATGATCGGAAAAGAACAGAAGAAAAGAAAAAGAAAAAGAAGAAGAAGAAAAGAAGAAAGAAGAAGGTGATGGCGGGGATTTGCTGGTGTTCTGGGGGTAGGTGATGACAGTAGAGATGGTAGCGGCGAGATGACAGGGAGGCCGACGAAGTGGGTGGCTGTGAGGGTTAGTGTGATCGGGGAAAGAGTAGAGAACAGAAGAGGGTGTGGTGGTGGTGGTCTGGGTTGCTGGGAAGACGAGGAGGAAGGTGACGGGGTGATGGTGGTAGTTGGGTTCCGACAACGTGGTCGGAGACGAGGGTGATGGGTTCTTGGTGTCAGGTGTCGGGTTAGTAGCTTAGTGGTCTTCAGGAAAGGAGGAGGAGAGGAGGAGGTGATGGCGAGGCAGGGGAGAGGATGACGACGACGCTAGGGCGGTGACGACGAGGAGTGGCAATGAGGTCGATGAGGATTTGAAGGAAGTGGGTCCGGTCATGGGGTTTTGGAGCTCCGGCGAGGTCTCGGGGAAGAGGAGGAGGTGAGGGCGGTGATGACGAGGAGATCGGGTCGACGGCGATGAGGTGCGGCGACGATAGGCAGCGGCGACGAGAGGCGTGGATTAAGGTTTGGGGTTGGCGACAAGGAAAAGAGAAAATGAAGGAAGCGAGAGAGGGTTTAAATATAATTATTATATTATATATAATATATATATAGGGATAGAGAGAGTGAGACAGATAGAGATTGGAGAGAGAGAGAGAAAAACGGAATTAGAGAGAGAGAATTTGTTTATTTAAATAATTAATATTATATATATAATAGCATATATATATATTAGTTATATAAAATATATATGGTAGAATTTTACAGATAATACTGGATCTCTCCAAATATTACCCGTATCCCTTTAAAAATCTAGTTTTTAAATATGAAGAATATACGTAAGAATTTAAACCATGATGCAATATCCTGTAATTAAAAATATATACCCCCAAATACAGATCTACGTAAATATACGTAGCGATCAAATAATCGGTCTGTTTAACCTTTAGGATACGAACACGATGTATGGGCGCAACCACCTGATATGGGGTACTATGACATGCAAGGCTAGATGGAAAAATATTATTTGGTTTTATATTGTATTATAAAAAGATATTTAGAGTTTGGTAATATTATAAAAAGATATGTAGATTCTAAAATATATTATATGTGTATATATATTCTAGATTTGCATGGATACACCGTACTAACAAATATTTGATGTAATATCGAACCATGTTGGGTTTCAAACATGCGGGTCGGGTCAGATAATAACCCCGGCTACTACTTGCATCATTCGCAACCCAAAAGTAATAATTGCAAAGAATTTTATCGCAAGATTTGAAATACCCAAAAATATATCGTATAAATGTGATAGGGTGTTACATTATACCCAGCTACAAAAGAATTTCGTCTTCGAAATTCCAGGAACAAGAAAAGATAAGAAGACACGGATTTTAAGAAAAGAGGGGTGGAAACTTCTGTCGGATCTCGTCTTCACGTTCCCAAATAGATTCTCCGTGCGAACGATTCCCCCGTAAAACGAGAACTAGTGGGATAACTTTATTCTTGAGGACTTTTTATCGTCGATCCACAATCGCCATTGGTCACTCTTCATACGTTAAATTTTCCTTTGCTTCCAGTTCCGAGTGATTTAGGACGTGCGTCTCATCTCGAACATACTTGCGGAGTTAAGATGCATGAAACACGTCATGATCACCCGCCAAGGATGGTGGTAAAGCCAATCGATAAGCTACATCTCCAACATCCTCGATAATATCGAAAGGCCCCACGAATCGAGGGCTAAGATTGTCTCAACTACCAAATCAGATCGCTCCTCTGGTCGGTGATATCTTCAGGAATACAAGATCACTAACTGCGAACTCCAGAGGTCTTCTTCCAATATCAACCCAACTTTTCTGCCGATCTTGTGCCACTTTCATATGATTTTGGATCACGTTAATTTTCACCACCGTTTGCAAAATAATATTTGGCCCAATAATCTTCGTTCTCCAATATAGTCCCAACAGACAGGCGAGCGACACTTACGACCGTATAATACTTCAAATGGAGCCATCTGTATAGTCACCTAGAAACTATTATTGTAGAAAACTCCACTAAGTGCAAATGATCCTCCCATGAACCCTTGAAGTCTAATATGCATGCTCTCAAAATATCTTCAAGAGTTTGGATCGTTCTTTCAGACTGGCTATCTGTCTGAGGATGATAGGCTATGCTAAACTTCAAGCGAGTTCCCAAACTTTCCTGTAGACTCCTCCAAAAGTGTGATAGAAATCGAGTATCACGATCTGAAACGATGCTCACGGGTACTCCATGAAATCTCACAATCTCCTGCATGTACCGCTCTGCCAAAGCCTCCATCGATTGAACAACTTGAAATGGAATAAAGTGAGCTGACTTGATCAATCGATCGTCAATCACCCAAACTGCATTATTGCCCTTTGAACTCCATGGTAAAGCTATCACGAAATCCATGGTTATATGTTCCCACTTCCATTGAGGAATCGGAAGTGGTTGCAACAAATCAGCTACCCTTTGATGTTCAGCCTTGACTTGCTGACACACCTAGCACTTCGATACGCGGCGAGCAATCTCCCTTTTCATGCCTTCCCACCAGAAATGTTGTTGCAGATCTCTATACATCTTTGTGCCTCCCAGATGCACGGAATATGTAGAACTATGAGCCTCCTTCAGGACTTCTTCACGAACATCTCCTTTAGGCACACATAAACTGCTTCCATATCGTAACGAACTATCTTAGGGAATTAACAAATCTGTTCGAAGTCCCGCTTCTACTTGTTCTCGAAACTTTTGCAATCTTGGATCGTGCGACTGTGCTGCTTTAATGTTATCGATCAAGAATGACTGTACTTGCAACCGCATCGTCTGTCCCAAAAAATATGGTATTATAATCTCCAATTCGAATCTCTGAAGATCAGCTATAATCTCCTTCTGTGCAGTCAACAACCGTATCGCTGGCAATCGATTTAGAGCATTCGGCACTACATTAATTTTCTCCGGATGGTACTTTAGATCAAGATCATAGTCAGCCATTAGCTCTAACCATCTACGCTGCCTCATGTTGAGCTCTTTCTGTGTGAACACATACTTTAGGTTTTTATGATCGGTAAATACTTCTACCCTTTCGCCTAATAAGTTGTGTCTCCAAATCTTCAGAGAAAAAATTGTTAGTTATGCATATGCCCTAGAGGCCATTGTTGTACATATGATGTTTATTATGATGGATGCTTGGATATATACGGAGAGGACTTTCTTGCTCGTCATGATAGTATGCTATTTGGTTTCACTTATCTTAACATGTTGACTTGTATTGGTTTACTGTCTTTTTCTCACATGTTGATAAAACCCTTAGGATCTGTACTCGACTACTGGGATTATGATGAGATCATACTAGTGGGGCCATGGTAGTCGATGAGTACATCCTATAAATGTTCCTAGTCGAGGGTATATCGAGACAGGGCATCGATACACCAGAGTAGACTAGCGTATACACATCTTGACCCATATGATGGGCGATGGATGATCTCATATCCATCAGTGTTTGACATCAAGGATGGTGTACGGGTGCTCAGTGGAGACTGGGTACACTGGACGGACTCGCCGAGAACTCCCAGTTGGTGATATACCACACGTCAGATGGCAGTTCTCCGGTGACACTGGTACAGGGTAGTCTGTAGACCCGAGATCGTCATAGAGTCTTGTGTGATTCCCACTATGCTTTGATTTCCACCTTACCACGTCCAAGAGGGCGTGCAAAACGGTGGCTTTTGGGTACAGTTCCGAATCACATGGAGGCAATGAGCGATAGGAGGGGATTCGTCTCTCCCGGTATAGGGAGTTGATGTCGTGCTGTGTTCGATTGGCTATAACTGGAAGTCCCTGGCCAGGGCTGATAAAGAGATATACTGGTAAGTGTTACCAGTAGTATCTCGACCTGTTATGAGCCTCACATCGACACGACTTATCGGTTACTAGGGTCTGACGTATACCACCCCTAAACTTGATATGCGACACATCAGACGAACAGACCGGACTGTACGGGAGTGTTACTGATTGGATTCACAGGAGAACGCACAGGCTAGCTTGTTGATCTTCTGATCGCTCAATACCTGGGTGGCTGTTACGTTTAGCTGACCGCTTGCAGCTTGTGGGTGTTTGATATGATCATCACCTGCTACCGGCGTATTGACGATTCTTTAGAGTCCTACACAGAGGTTTCTTGGCTCAGGCGAAACGGAGTAGAGGCACATATGTGATATGTGCAGGACCGAGAATAATGCGATATGAGATACCGTATTATATTCTCGCGATATTTAGATATGAACCAGGACATCGGATCAAGTGTTGATTCGATGAATCGGAACATGATATATTAGTCGGTTATATTCGATATAGCCGGATCGTCGGATCAAGTGTTGATTCGATAATTTAATGTATAATGATATATATGATATATTGTATTACATTATCTAATATTGGCTCGCTTTATTATTTCATAAATACTACTCCATCATCCTCATCTAATCTAGCCCATTAGATTAGGGTGTTCATCTCTTTAGAGTGAGAAAGCTTGGGTCATAGCAACTTCGACGTAGATCATCGGAGAATCGGAACACTTCAAGCTAGCATGGATCGTTCGAGTCGTGGAGCCTCTCTTGAGTCCGGGAGATCGTGGATCGCGGCAAAGAGACTTCTACTCGGAGCTTGTGAAGCGAAGGAGCGGACTACAAAGGTTGTAATCCCTCACACTTAGCTTTAAAGATATCATCTTGCATGCTAAACCCTAATAATCTAGCAAAGATCCCGTCTTTGGGTTGTTCGGCACATGTAAAATTTTATTTGGGCATGTTTGATACTTTATGAACCTTCACTAGTGTGCCTAGGAACCATACAGTGGTATCAGAACCTAGCTAGAGTATTAGGCGATGTGTTTACGAAGTTAAAACTCCGATCGAACCCGAACCGACAAATTTAACTCCCTCTCTGGAAATTTTTCAAAATCTGGGATTTTTCTGAATTAAAAATACCTGAAAAATACAGCAGGGAAAAATAAGAAATTCGGTGAAAAAATAATCCCCTGATCCATACAAACCGCAGCGGAACCGCGGGCGTACCTCGCTTGGGCCGAGGAACCGCGGCAGTATAAAGAGATCAGGGCCTTATTTTTGCATAGTAATTCATATTTCTCTGGTATATATTTTATGGGTATTTTTATTCTGACTCAAGTGTTGAGTATTCTGGGGTTTGCTTTGTAATCGTAGATTCGATCAGAATATTTAAATTCGTTATTTTTTCCGGATATTTAGAAACTGTTAAACTATTTGAACGGATATCATTAACTCACTGTTTCCCGGCACGGCAAACTTTCAAGTGTTGAATTTTTATCGGGTTTAAATCTTTCGGAAAAATTATACAAGTTAAGCGGTGGACTCTCTAGAAGACAACAAATCTTAACTCGATTATGTGACCGTCTTGAACTGTCTTTTGAACCTTCGGGTTTGGGGCAGTACGGCGTGCCACATGTGAGGCGTTGGCTTGACCCTTCTACAGCTGGATCACTAGTACTATGACATATTCTGGGATTATTTGAACTCCGCTCAAGTGTTGAGCACTTTGGAAAATTTTGGGTATTTGATTATCTGTTCGAAAAGTTTAATACTGTCTATTTATTTGGAATGTGATACAATATGTGGAATTCATAGAGTTAGGCATGAAATGCGAAGTATGTGATATTTCGGATTTACGATGTCTAAAGTGATTGTGGATTCCAAATATTGTAGTTTTACAATTTCTTTTGTGTGACCGTAAGTGTAGTATGTAGTTGTATTGCCGGTTTTCGTTGCTATACATCGACGACGATCGGTGTATGCATACTTACTTACGTTGATGATATGAGATATTATGTGTTGCTGAGATATGATGTGCAGGATTGTCGCGATTGAATAGCTGGGGGGTTTTATGTGAGATGAGAGTTTTATATTTTCATTCATGTAAATTCAAATGTAATGTAATATTCTTTTATTTGGGGCACTTCCAGGTTGAGGTTGATGCCACCAGTGTTTATATTATTTACTTTTCCGCATTAGGATGGACCCAAGGAGGGGAGCACAGGTGACCGGGTTATGGGGTTCAGTGGGAGGCCATCTCGAGGAGTCGAGACCGGGTCTCCTAAACTCCAGAATTGGTAGGGTCGCTTGCCGCTCTCGTAGGGGTCCAGGGTGTGGGCTTGGCTATTCATCGCGACTGTGGAATCCGTATTTTCTATTGTTGGCTAAATACTAAATACGGACGTCCTAGTATATCCCACATTATATCTATATTTCTGCTGCGATATCTGTGATGTGATCATTTGATATGTTGTGATGGATACAGTATATAGTATATATGATATATTATATAGACGTTACTTATGTTTTACACCCGCACTAGCCCTGCCCTGCTCTGTCGTTAGTTACCCAACCTAACGGTGCACGAGGGGACATCGAGGCGAATACGGATGGCATAAGTGTACGTCGTATTTATCTGTGATGCTTAGGAAGCATAAGCTGATAGGATTTTTTATTAATGAGATTAATAAAAAGAAAAAGAAACCTAAAAGATGTTGTAGAATCAAAACTTTATAAAAGGGTAGCTACAGTTTTGCTTTGCATAGTGGTATATATGATATACCCTGCACCTTATTCAATGAGGAAAGAGCCGAGATCCCTTCACCGGGAGTGACCTCTTTAGCGAAACTGGCAGATGCTACAAAACTCGGTTTGTTTTTTGATTGCTTTTAGAGTTTTTCTTTGCACAGTGATATATATGATATGTCATGCACCTTATTCGATGAGAAAAGAGCCGAGATCCCTTCACCGGGAGTGACCTCTTTAGCAAAACTAATGAAAGCCTCAAAAACACTCCATTTCAAAATTTCACTTGATTCTACGACGATATCAAGTTCATTACGCAATAGGTTTTCAGAAAAACCTGTCGTAGCCCTCCGTCATTTCAGATAAAGACTATTTAGTATTCGTGCTGCGTTTGTTGACCTCTGTCAAGGCGTAGTGTGCGGTAGCTAACTAGTAATTATCTGTAAAGCATGTGATGTGATTGGATTAGGGTAGTCGTACGACCTTGTTGACCTCTATCAAGGGTCGTGCGAATGGGTTTGATTCAATCAAGAAATGACGGGTTGAACTTGACTAGTGCACTATGGTTTGTTGACCTCTGTCAAGGTCATGGCATACTAGGGGCAAAATATTATCGGGAATTTCAAGTGTTGAAATTTGCAATGAGATTGCATACCTTCTATGAGATAGTTGGATCCCGATACCCACTGCGAGTAAGAGTTACTTCTGGGAGAGTTTTACACAGGACAATTAGTCGATCAAGCAGGTGTCTAGAAAAGTGTTAACGAGGTTACGCCTCTGGGAAAATGAGGTTTACTTTAATTAGGTCCGTGCGAAAGCACGGGGAACCTCCCTCAAAGTACCGACACTGATCTGGCTGAAAAATTGACGAAATTGTAGGGTTTCATTAATCCCGGCTAATCTTACCTTTTAGGGTTTGAAGGTAGATTTGATAAAAACAGTGGGAGACATCCTAATTAGATAAGATAATAACCAATCTAATCTTGCAAGAGCATACGCTAAAGTGTTTTCTTCTTTCTCTCTCCAGGTAGCAACCATGTCAGGCCATAATCAAGATAATAATATGGATGTATTGACTGAACCCGCTTATTATACTGAGCAGGGGAACGTTGAACCCGTTCTTTCTTATAAGAGTTATAAAACTGAACAGGGAATAGGAGAATATCTGGATTCTCACGCCGCCAAAAAGAACATGCATGTTGATGCATCTTCTTCAGGTGTGTTAGTTATTGAGAACTGTTTCTCAGTTCACCCTACGTCCTGGGTATTGGATACCGGATCAGGATCTCACATATGTAAATTGTTACATGGGCTACGTAAAGGTAGAGAACTGGGAAAAGGTGATCATTCCGTTCAAGTAGCGAACGGTGCAAGTATTGCAGCCAAAGCAGTTGGCGAATATCACCTAGTATTGCCAAGTCGTAATACACTGATTCTAAATGAGTGCCATTATATACCGAACATGATGTGCAACATTATATCAGTCTCTTTATTAAGTAAAGAAGGATATAATTTTGTAGTAAAGGATAATGTTATGAACATATTCCTAGATCAAAAGTTGTTTGCATCAGGATCGTTACATAATGGCATATTCATTCTAAATCAGAATACAATTCTCAATATACAAAACACACACAAGAGGAAAAGTTCAGAAATGAACGAATCCTTCTTGCGGCATTGTAGACTTGGTCATATCAATGCGACACGACTGGCTAAGTTACATAAGGATGGTTATTTGAATCCGTTCGAATTATCATCTTATGATACTTGCCATTCATGTCTCAAAGGAAAAATGACCAAAGCTCCGTTTAGTGGACACGGAGAAAGAGTTAATGAACTCTTAGGACTGATACATAGTGATGTATGCGGTCCCATGTCTACGCATGCCAGGAATGGTTCTTCCTACTTCATTACATTCACTGACGATCTCTCTAGATTCGGACATGTGTTCCTGATGAAACACAAGTCTGAAGCTTTTGAGAAATTCAGAGAATATAAGCACGAAGTAGAAAAACAAACGGGCAAAAGTATTAAGATCCTTCGATCTGATCGAGGAGAGGAATACTTAAGCAATGAGTTCCTAGATTATCTAAAAGAGAATGGGATTCTCTCTCAGCTTACTCCTCCTTATACACCACAGCACAACGGTGTATCGGAGCAGAGGAATTACACCCTATTAGATATGGTGCGCTCTATGATGAGTACAGCTGAGTTACCTATTTCCTTCTGGGGGTATGCGCTTAAGACAGCAGCATACCTATTGAATCAAGTTCCAACTAAATCTGTACCTACCACACCATATGAAATATAGAGTGGGAAGAGACCATGTCTTAAACGAGTTAAGATATGGGGTTGTCTGGCCTATGTCAAAAGGCAAAATCCAGACAAACTCGAGGCACGGTCAGTTCTATGTAAGTTTGTGGGATAAGCTAAACATTCAAATGGATATTTTTTCTACCACAGTGAACAACGAAAAGTGTTTATTGCTCAACATGTCACCTTTTTAGAAAAGGAATTTCTTGCAAAAGAGATTAGTGGCTCTGAGGTAGAACTGGAAGAAGTTCCAGAAACACAAACTGTAACTGAAGATTTAGTGGAACCAGAGGATTCGGTAGTACCCGACGAACCCCAGCCTCTCCGCCGATCTAGTAGGGTTTCTCGTCTACCTGAGAGATACTACGGTTTTCTCATTGATGGTGAAAGCGAGAATTGCATCATGGAAGATGATGACCCGACTAGTTTCGAGCAGGCCATCACGAGTGGTGACTCTGTGAAATGGCTGGATGCAATGCGATCTAAGATGGAATCCATGTACACCAATAAAGTATGGATTTTGGAAAATGCTCCTGAAGGGGTAAAACCCATTGGGAGCAAGTGGATTTTTAAAAAGAAATTTGGTGTAGATAGAAAAGTTGAGACTTTCAAAGCTAGACTTATAGCAAAGGGATTTCGTCAACGACCAGGTGTAGATTATGACGAAACCTTTTCTCCAGTGGCTATGCTTAAGTCCATCCGGATCTTACTTGCCATTGCTGCATACCATAACTACGAAATCTAGCAAATGGATGTTAAGATCGCCTTTCTAAATGGTGATTTAGAAGAGTGCGTGCACATGACTCAACCAGAGGGCTTCGTAGATAGTGGGAGCAGCGGAAAGGTGTGCAAACTGCTTAAATCCATTTATGGGTTAAAGCGAGCATCGCGGAGTTGGAACATCTGTTTTGATGAAGTAGTCAAAGAGTTTGACTTCATCAAAAACATAGATGAACCTTGTATCTATAAGAAGGTAGCAGAGAGTAAGGTTGTCTTCCTCGTATTGTATGTGGATGACATACTCTTGATAGGAAATGATATTCCTATGCTGCAATCAGTCAAGCTCTTCTTATCACAAAGATTCTCAATGAAAGATTTAAGTGATGCCTCATGCATATTGAGGATAAGGATCTATAGAGATAGATCCAAACGGACACTGGGATTGTCCCAACTTAGGTACATTGACACCATACTAAAGCGGTTTAGTATGGAAGAATCCAAGCGTGGGAACCAACCCATGATCTCTGGACTCACTCTCTCCAAAGAGATGTCTCCCAAGACTAATTTGGAGAGAGCTCGCATGCAAGGGATACCCTATGCTTCGGCAGTAGGCTTTATCATGTATGCGATGTTATGTACCAGACCCGATATTGCATACTCACTAAGTGTAGTGAGTCGGTATCAAGCAGATCCTGGAGAGAGTCATTGGACAGCTGTGATGAACATTCTCAAGTACTTGCGAAGGATTAGAGACATGTTCTTGGTGTATGGTAACGGAGAACTCCGGGTGGAGTCCTTTACCGATTCCAGCTTCCAAAGTGATAAGGACGACTCTAAGTCGCACTCGGGATTTGTCTTTACCCTCAATGGAGGGGCGGTATGTTGGAAGAGTTCCAAACAGGATACCGTTGCAGACTCGACGATGAAGGCTGAATACATCGCTGCCAACGATGCTGCCAAAAAAGCTGTCTGGATGAAGAAGTTCATCACTGAACTTGGTGTGGTTCCATCCATTGAACATCCAATACCTTTGTATTGCGATAGCAATGGAGCTGTGGCTTTGGCCAAGGAACCCAGATCCCATCAGAAATCCAGACATATTCTGAGGCGGTATCACCTGATCAGGGAGATAGTTGATCGCCGGAGATCGAGGTCAGGAGAGTAGATACGAAGGACAACACTGCGGATCCACTCACGAAGGCCATTCCCCAGATACAGTTTGAGAGATTATTCGGGATGCTAGGTATGAGATACTACAACAGCTGGCCTTAGTGCAAGTGGGAGATTGTTAGTTATGTATATGCCCTAGAGGCCATTGTTGTACATATGATGTTTATTATGATGGATGCTTGGATATATACGGAGAGGACTTTCTTGCTCGTCATGATAGTATGCTATTTGGTTTTACTTTATCTTAACATGTTGACTTGTATTGGTTTACTGTCTTTTTCTCACATGTTGATAAAGCCCTTAGGATCTGTACTCGACTACTGGGATTATGATGAGATCATACTAGTGGGGCCATGGTAATCGATGAGTACATCCTATAAATGTTCCTAGTCGAGGGTATATCGAGACAGTGCATCGATACACCAGAGTAGACTAGCGTATACGCATCTTGACCCATATGATGGGCGATGGATGATCCCATATCCATCGGTGTTTGATATCAAGGATGGTGTACGGGTGCTCAGTGGAGACTGGGTACACTGGACGGACTCGCCGAGAACTCCCAGTTGGTGATATACCACACGTCAGATGGCAGTTCTCCGGTGACACTGGTACAGGGTAGTCTGTAGACCCGAGATCGTCATAGAGTCTTGTGTGATTCCCACTGTGGTTTGATTTCCACCTTACCACGTCCAAGAGGGCGTGCAAAACGGTGGCTTTTGGGTACAATCCCGAATCACATGGAGGCAATGAGAGATATGAGGGGATTCGTCTCTCCCGGTATAGGGAGTTGATGTCGTGCTGTGTTCGATTGGCTATAACTGGAAGTCCCTGGCCAGGGCTGATAAAGAGATATACTGGTAAGTGTTACCAGTAGTATCTCGACTTGTTATGAGCCTCACATCGACATGACTTATCGGTTACTGGGGTCTGACGTATACCACCCATAGACTTGATATGCGACATATCAGACGAACAGACCGGACTGTACGGGAGTGTTACTGATTGGATTCACAGGAGAACGCACAGGCTAGCTTGTTGATCTTCTGATCGCTCAATACCTGGGTGGCTGTTACGTTTAGCTGACCGCTTGCAACTTGTGGGTGTTTGATATGATCATCACCTGCTACCGGCGTATTGACGATTCTTTAGAGTCCTACACAGAGCTTTCTTGGCTCAGGCGAAACGGAGTAGAGGCACATATGTGATATGTGCAGGACCGAGAATAATGCGATATGAGATACCGTATTATATTCTCGCGATATTTAGATATGAACCAGGACATCGGATCAAGTGTTGATTCGATGAATCGGAACATGATATATTAGTCGGTTATATTCGATATAGATCAAGTGTTGATTCGATGATTTAATGTATAATGATATATATGATATATTGTATTACATTATCTAATATTGGCTCGCTTTATTATTTCATTTTCTCACTGGATGATACATTGATATATATGCGATATATGTTAATTGTATTATTTTCTTTTGTTGCAAATATATAATATATATGTGATATATATATTATTGTGACATGATATGATTTATTATTAAACATGTTTAAGGATGATTAAATGGGATTAGGGTTTGATTAGAGTTAGCTTCTTCTTGCACATTCTAGAAGCTTTTCCTTTTGTCTTGGTTAAGATATTATGGTTGATACTTATCCTTAACCTAACCAAACCCTAACTCTAGTTTATTCTCTACAAAGTTTTAGCCTCTCATCCTTGACCATGGTTCAATAATCAATCATATATTCTTTACTTCTATTCATCACAAAAGGATTATTCTTTGATTCTTCATCTTCTTCTCTCTTTGGTTTTTGAAAGAGAGATCTCACTAGAAATTCCTTATGTGATGATATATTGTGAGAAAGTGAATTAAAAAGATAGCATAAATACTACTCCATCATCCTCATCTAATCTAGTCCATTAGATTAGGGTGTTCATCTCTTTAGAGTGAGAAAGCTTGGGTCATAGCAACTTCGACGTAGATCATCGGAGAATCGGAACACTTCAAGCTAGCATGGATCGTTCGAGTCGTGGAGCCTCTCTTGAGTCCGGGAGATCGTGGATCGCGGCAAAGGGACTTCTACTCGGAGCTTGTGAAGTGAAGGAGCGGACTACAAAGGTTGTAATCCCTCACACTTAGCTTTAAAGATATCATCTTGCATGCTAAACCCTAATAATCTAACAAAGATCCCGTCTTTGGGTTGTTCGGCACATGTAAAATTTTATCTGGGCATGTTTGATGCTTTATGAACCTTCACTAGTGTGCCTAGGAACCCTACAAAAATCACTGCTGCTAACTCCAGATCATGAGTTGGATAGTTCTTCTCATGAGTCTTCAATTGTCTCGACACATAAGCTATGACCTTACCATGCTGCATTAAAACACATCCCAAGCCTTTCCCAGACGCGTCGCTGTGAATAACCAGCCTCCCGAAACCGTCTGGAACTGTCAGAATAGGAGCGGTGGTCAATCTTTGCTTCGACGCTTCAAAAGCTGACGCACATTTCTCGGTCCATACGAACGGTATCTCCTTTCGTGTTTGCTTGGTCAATAGTTCTGCTATTCGAGCGAAGTTCTCCACAAACCTTCTATAGTATCCAGCAAGCCCAAGAAACCTTCTGATCTCCCCTACGTTCTTTGGAATTGTCCAATCATGAACAGCTGCAATATTTTCAGGGTCAACGCCAATTCCATCTCTGGATACAACATGACCCAAGAACTTCACTTTTTCGAGCCAAAACCCGCACTTGCTCATCTTAGCATATAACCTTTCTTGTTTCAACGTTTGCAGTGCGATCCTCAAGTGTTCTGCATGCTCTTCTTTGCTCCTCGAATAGACCAGAATATCATCAATAAACACCACTATGAACTGGTCCAGGTACGGTGAAAAGATTCGGTTCATCAAGTCCAAAAATATTGCCGGTGCGTTAGTAACTCCAAATGGCATCACTAAGTACTCGTAATGCCCATATCGAGTTTGGAACGCTGTCTTGCAAATGTCTTCTGATTTCACCCAAACTTGATGATACCCAGATCGCAAGTCCAACTTTGAGAATACTCTCGCGCCACTGAGTTGATCGAATAATTCGCCGATGTGAGGGATTGCGTACTTATTCTTAATAGTCACCGATTTAATTCTCGATAATCAATGCACATCCTCCGCGTGCCATCCTTCTTCTTGACTAGAAAAACTGGAGCTCCCCAGGGTGAATTGCTGCTGCAAATCTAACCCTTCTCTAGTAATTCAGTAACCTGTTTCTTTACCTCTTCCAGTTCCACCGGTGCCATTGGATAATAAGCCTTTGAAATCGGCGCTGCTCCAGAAATAAGATCAATCGCGAACTCCACATCTCATTTTGACGATAAACCCGAGATGTCCTCGAATACATCCATAAAGTCCCGAACTACTGCTGGCGCTTCCTCCTTGTTTACTTCCATCGACGAAAGAACAACATTAGTCGACCTAGCCCTAAATTCGACTGGCCCGAAAAATCTGCTACCTCCAAAAAATATGAACTCCGGATGTCCGGGAATCTGGAAAATCACTTTATTTGCCCTATAATCAATGTGAGCGCGGAAAATGCCAAGAAAATCCATTCCCGAGACAACATCATATCTGTCAGTATCAATCACCAAGAAATCCACGAATAACTCCCGTCCACAAATAACGATCGAGCAACCCTTACACTCACTGCTAGATATGATTCTCCCATTCTCAGTGTGTATGTCCCAACAACTAGACATGGCCGTGTGTGGAATAGAGAGTGCACTAATAAACTTGGACGACATGAAGCAATGGGATGCACCTGAATCGAATAATGCCAATGCGGGAAAATTATAAACGAGTAGGATACCTGAAACAATATTATCTGACGCCTTGGCCTCCTCGGCCGTCAAGGTGAAGGCCCGTGCTTGATTAGGCCTCTGAGTGATCAGCTTCTGCTCATGAATCTGCTGCTTCTGCGGTGGTTTCTGAACATCGTCTTTCAATCATAGTTTCGAAGGGCAAGCACCGATGGTATGGTCAGCTGATCCACAAACTAGACAAAGTCCGAGCCTTCTTTGACGGTCCTTCTGTAGGTGTCCGAGTAGATGGCAAAAGTCATAAATCACACTTCTTTTCTGATCGGATATAACCGACTTCTTCATGGGTACAGTGCCTCGTTTGTTTACCGAAATGCTTCTGCGTACAAGAGCTTTGTTTGGCGTAAACGCCGGCTTCCGCACTATAACTTCTTGCTGTAGATTACCTTTTTCCTTTACCAATAAACTCTGTTGCTCCCTGGATGCCTTAAGAACTTAGGAGAAGGTGGTCAATCTCAGAGATATGATATGTCTCTGAATCTCCACATCCAAGCTACGCATAAACCGCCTTGCCTTATCTGCCTTATTGGCAACCAAGGGCCCCGCAAATCGACTGAGCCAGGTCCACTCAGCCGCATGTATATCAACGGATCCGCCATTCTTCTTCAAGCTAATAAACTTCTCTTCCATTTCCCCCTGAGAAGATTGCAGAAAGAACTTCTCCAAGAAGCTACGCGAAAAAGTTTCCCAACTGATCGGCTTGGTCAGACGGGTCTCCTCTACGAGCCACCACTCGCAAGCGTAATCTACCAATTGGATGCGTACTATATCCACCCTTTTCTCATCTGGAATCTGCACGGTAACGAGCAGGTTCTCCGTATCAACTAGCCACTGCTCCGCTTGCAATGACTCCTCCAATCCAGTAAATGTGGACGGACCGAGTTTCTAAAGTCTGCCACGGTGCCCTCACGCTGTGTTGGCCTGGGTGCTGCTGCAACTACGGACTGCTGGACCGTCCGTAGACTCTCCTGGAAAGCCTCGGCCTGCCGCTAATTTAGCTCAATTTGCCGCTTCTGGTTTTCAAGCATACCACGTACAACTCCAAGCAATGAGGCGTTATCTACACGCCTCTGGTATGACCGCAAATCTCTATCCGCCATGATTCTGAAACCAAGACACTGAAGGGGATTAGTAATGGTAAACATAATTCAATAAACAAGATATTGATATCTATCGATTCAAGACTGGTAAGATAGTAATATGGCAGGACATGTTCCTAATTCCGGATTTCCTAGTTAGTGTATTGGGTTCAATACCCAACTACAAAAAGAACCAAACCTGACTAACCCTAAATCCTATGGCTCTGATACCAAACAAATCTTGTCATGCCCCTCTTCCCAAAATACGTAAACACGGCACGTGACAGAGCCAACCATGCTACCTATGGCTAGAAATAATCTCTCTATAGTCACATTACGGCTGTTAAGGTGATATCAAGAACAGTAAAATAAAATCTAGCTAACACATGTCCATCTACCACAGTAAATAAAATCAGAAAATGCATATAATGGAAACGAATCAAGATCCAAATAAAATAACAATATCTGAATCACGTCCCTTATGGGCTCATATCGATAAAAATAAAATTACAGAAATAAAGAAACTAAGCATCTCTAAACTAAATAGCTAGCTCCTCATTGCTCGGCTTTCTTGCTAAAGTACTCCTGATCTGCCTGCGATAATATCAAAGGAACTTGGCCATACAAAACCCAGACGTCAGTGCGTCATAATATCAAAATAATAGTAATAACCAGAATAGGATGCTATGATTAAACATGAGTATGAATAAATAAACACAGGTGTAAAACAATGAGCTGTATGTATGTGATGTGTATCCTAAACTCTGTGCTTCTAGGTTATCTATTCTACAAGTCTTTGAAATCAATTTAATAGAATCGTCAATGTAACTCAATAGTATCCCGTGCGTGCCCGAGACCATGGTCAAGATTCTCGGGCTGAATCCGAGACGTGCCGCTAAGCAGTAAACAAGTAATATGTACAGATGAATGTTGTCAGCAGCATCATTCCGGGGCTGGCCGAGCCCGTAAAGACTGATCAGTATCTGGAAGTATCGAACTGTTGAGTTATAAGTCAGGTTTCATTATTGATTTCCCCTTACCCCCAAAGTTTTGTGTTCAAATCAGGTATTGATGATATAAAGCTAATGCTAACACAAGATCAAGTAGGTACAAATCTTATCTATGTGGACAAAAAGTCACGTCCGTCAGGACAACAAGTCAGGATAATCGGCATTAGTGATAAGATCCAAGTAACAAGTCTGGTAATGTGTCGTGAATATATCATGCAATGTATATTAACAACAATAGACACCAAATGTAAAACGGTAACCAATATCTAACCACGGTAAACACAACTAATATCAGGATGTATATGTATCTATCTGTAATAATCGTTTCACGTCCATTACCATGTATATTGCAATCTAGATAACATATTGAACTAATATAGTGTTATAATAATATCGTGATGTTCCGGCATGCAACTGGATAACCCATTATCAGTACGGATAGAAACGGATACTATAAAACTATAACTTGATACTACTTGCTCAATATTAAAACGTATACTATCATTAATCAGATAAATATAAATAAAGTAGCATGTTGCAAGTTTAAAACTTGCCAGATCGAATCTCATGTCAAGATACGGATGTGACGTTCCGATGCTTAAATAAAGTCACGATGCAAAACTTACGCACGCAGGACATGATTTTGCTGAGCAGCTGCGTGACGTGGTGACTGGGTTAGACGACGACGGTGAATGGGTTGTCTGAATTGTCGACGACGTGCGCAACTCCGGCGAGAATGATCGGAAAAGAACAGAAGAAAAGAAAAAGAAGAAGAAGAAAAGAAGAAAGAAGAAGGTGATGGCAGAGGTTTGCTAGTGTTCTGGGGGTAGGTGATGACAGTAGAGATGGTGGCGGGGAGGTGATGGGAGGCCGACGGTGAGGTCGACGAAGTGGGTGGCCGTGAGGGTTAGTGTAATCGGGGAACAGAGGAGAGAAGAGGGTGTGGTGGTGGTGGTCTGGGGTTGCTGGGAAAACAAGGAGGATGGTGATAGGGTGATGGTGGTGGTTAGGTTCCGACAACGAGGTCTGAGACAAGGGTGATGGGTTCTTGGTGTCGGGTGTCAGGTTAGGAGCTTGGTGGTCGTCGGGAAAGGAAAAGGAGAGGAGGAGGTGATGGCGAGGCAAGGGAGAGGACAACGACGACGCTAGGGCGGTGACGACGAAGAGCGGCGACGAGGTCGATGAGGGTTTGAAGTAAGTGGGTTCGGTCATAGGGTTTGGGAGCTCCGGCAAGGTCTCGGGGAAGAGGAGAAGGTGAGGTCGGTGATGACGAGGAGATCGGGTCGACGGCGACGAGGTGCGGTGATGATAGGGAGCGGCGATGAGAGGCGTGGGTTAGGGTTCGGGGTTGGCGACGAGGAGAAGAGAAAACGAGGGAGGAGAGAGAGAGGGTTTAAATATAATTATTATATTATATATATAATATATATATAGGGATAGAGAGAGTGTGTGTGTGAGACATATAGAGATTGGAAAGAAAGATAGACAGAGAGAAAAAGGGAATTAGAGAGAGAGAGAATTTGTTTATTTAAATAATTAATATATTATATTTATAACAGTATATATATTAGTTATATAAAATATATATATGGTAGTATTTTATAGATAATACCGGATCTCTCCAAATATTATACGTATCTCTTTAAAAATCTAGTTTTTAAATATGAAGAATATACGTAAGAATTTAAACCATAATGCAAAACTCTGTAATTAAAAACATATACCTCCAAATACGGATCTACGTAAATATACGTAGCGATCAAATAATTGGTCTATCTAACCCTTACGATACGAACACGATGTATGGGCGCAACCATCTGATATGGGGTAATATGATATGCAAGGCTAGATGGGAAAAATATTATTTGGTTTTATATTATATTATAAAAAGATATTTAGAGTCTAGGTATATTATAAAAAGATATATAGATTCTAAAATACATTATATGTGTATATATATTCTAGATTTGCATGGATACACTATAATAGAAAATATTTGATGTAATCTCGAATCATATTGGGTTTCAAACATGTGGGTCGGGTCGGATAATAACCTCAGCTACTACTTGCATCATTCGCAACCCAAAAGCAACAATAGCAAAGAATTTTACCGCAAGATTTGAAATACCCAAAAACATATCATATAAATGTGCTAGGATGTTACAGCCACGGAGAGCCCTGACGGCACATTGATGCAAAAGTCACCCTCCTGCACATGTATCCCAGACGGGGGAGGCCGAGAAACAACCCTCTTTTGCCTCTTGAGCGGAGACTCGGCGGAAGGCGGCGTTTCCGTCCTGGCCCGGGGAGCCTGATCCCAGGCATGCTACTGCCCACCGTCCCGGCGTTCCTCTGGCGCGGGGGGGGGGAGCAACTGTGACCTTTGCAGAAGGATCTTGCTTGGGAACTACGCCATGGGCGAGCCTGATAAGCTCGCTCCGCCGCCCTTCCTCCCCTGCGCCTTGGCCGCCATGATCTTCGCCCGATCCATTGGCTCTGCGAAATATATAGGAAAAAGGGGCCAGCAACTAAAACAACGAAATTATGCTAAGTCTAAATTAATCGGCGAAGTCCTAACTTACCCCCGAAGAGCGCGGGACTGAGTCCCACCCAGCTTAAAACCTGCTCGGAAAACAGGATATCGGCTCGCTGGATCGGCTCCCACTGCGACACCACCCTCGCCTCTGGGGCGTTTGACTGTTTAACCCTAGAGCAATTGGCCCTATGCCACTTGGTGGGCACGGGCTAGTTCTCTCCCTTTGGAGGACCAACGAAAACAAACTTCTCCTTCCATTCGTAGATGGAAGAAGGGACGACCACTATCTCAGATCTGGACGTCCTACCCTTATGTTTTTTGAAAGAAAGATACACCAGCTCGGTTCGTCCTTGCAAGTACCGGGTGATTTTTATAACACAGGAAGGAAAGAAGAAGATTCAAGTCAAAGGGGATCCGATCAATCTTCAACCGGACCAGAAGCCCGAGGAGAATTCTCCACGAGTTCGGCGCTAGCTGGCCCGGGGCAAGATGGAAGCAACGGAGTACGGCGCAAACTTCGGGTGAGAAGGGCAGATGAATCCCTACCCAGAACGCTTCTAGATACAGAGTAATCTCATTGCCATGCATCTGATCTGCCCGCTCACCCTCCCTTGCCAGATGAAGCGAATAGCCAGGGAGGATGTGAAAACGAGCCCTGATATCGGAAAGCTCGTCCAGATGATTCAACATCGAGGGCGCATCGCGGGTATTTTCGATGCACGCCTTGGGGCCCTCCTGGCCACCCGACGATGAAGAACGAGGGCGTCGCTACCCCTTAGGGCCGAGCCCGACATGGAAGAAGAAGAGGAAGAGGAAGAACTTCCTTGGCTATTGGAAGCCGAGGAAGAAGAAGACGACCCACTGGACTCAGCTTCAGAAACTGAAGCCTCATCGCCCGACTTGACTCCAACTATGTCAATGAAAACTTCGGAAGAAGACATCTTACCTGATTCAAGGGGAGATTGACTGAAGAAGGATTAAGCTGGAAATCCGACCTAAGTGATGGTGCGCCGGACAATCTTTAGATGGCAGGAGACGACTAGGGCAAAATTTCTGCCATGGAATGACCTTCCCTATTTATACACTCGGCATAAACCCTCCGACGGCCTAAATCCATTCCCGCCAGGACGAAGCGTCGCACCCGATAGCCACGAAGACTCCACATGCCAATCAATCATTGGACGCTTCGTCCCTCACGCGGATCCAACCAACAGATACGACGCCTCGCGGTCCACCACTCTATTGCGGACACGTGGTTCAAAGATCAACGGCCTGAGCAAACGAAACAATGTCTTATTTATGGCGCCACCATTTCACCGATCCGCTGACCTCATCTAGGATACGCGCAGAAATTAAGACGCTTCGTGAACCGCCACGTGGACCCAGGAATCGAAGGGGTACAGCCGCCAAGCACCGCGTCGTCCCCAATCAACCCCCTATAAAGAATTCTCGGCTCCAAGCTGAACATTGAAGACCAAGCAAACCACTCTCTACTCGGCCCAAGAGTAGGTCGGAACGAGAGTGGGGGGCTAATGATGATGATCGTAAGTTGGAATTCCCTAGATTACGACACGTAGCAGGTGACGTATCGTCCTTGTAAGCCCGATAGATTTTAGGGGGCTACGGAGCTGGAATAAATATGATGCATTGGGGACATTCCTCGGCACCTTGCCTCCGAGGCTGCACCTGACCTTTTAAGAATACCTCCCTGGAGTACCTTCCCCCTTCTGCTGACCGCCAACTAATAGCTCGTCTCCGAGCTATACTATAGCTGAGACTTCTCAGCTCACTTGCTCGTCTCCGAGCTAGCCTATAACTGAGATTCCTCGGCTTTCCTGTTTGGCCGAGAGCACGGAGCCCAAGTGCCCCCCATAACGGCTCTGTGAATCTCGCCACGACGAGATCTCCCCCGCTCTACGTCCCGCATCCCATGCTAAGCGTATCTCGCCGTTAATGAGCGTATCTCGTTGTTAATGGGCGTATGCCGCCATCAACGCAAACATGACGTAAGAATGTAACGGACGGCGAGAATTTTGCATTAGCTCGCTCCATGCCACCGCTATATAAACCCCTCTTCCAGACAATTCAGGTAATTCAAACTCATTCTAATACGTCACTACTCTGCTCTAATATTTCTCAGCACTTACTTGATCGTCGGAGGGTCCTACGGTGGTTTCCCATCCCGGGACTTTTCTTGCAGGCAGCTTGGCGTCCACAACAACCAATAACCCATTGAGATCCACACTCAACCACCACTAACAAATCCCAACCGCTCGACACCGCAGGCCGTAAGATCGACAGAGAACAACATCTGAGGAAGAAACCGACCTCCTCCAATGGATCTCATCTCACTTAAAATCAAATAGGACCCGTTCCACTCATTTGGTCCTAGGCACATATAACTCCCGAGAAATACTTTTTTAAGAAATTATGGATTGAAATTAATTTAAATTTAGTTTTAAATTACTCCTCCTGTGTCACAATACTCGTCTCTTTTTTTTTGCTCTTTATGTTCTCTCAAATTATTTATCATTTTAGATTATTATATTATGAGATATTTAAATATAAGTGTATTAGATATTATGGTTATCATAAATCACATAAGTTTTGATTTATTTTGTAGAGATTATGATTAGTGTGTTAGATTATTAAGATTATTAGTTATCAGTTTGTTATATTATGATGTGTAAAAATTAAGATGATTTATCTCTTAATAAAATTAATCGAGTTTATTGCTTTCTCAGGCAATGGCCTGATCCAAAATTTATCTTCATTTAAATTTTTAGTTTATTATTCCAAAATAAATAAAATTGCGTCAATGATATCTAATTCAGAAATGAGTTCTCTCAGTTTGATCATAAGCAGTTGTATCCATCAATATCAAGTTCAAACAGCTATTCTTTTTTTTTTCTTTGACGTCTTCAAGCAGCATGGTCTTCTTTTGTCAAAACAGTTACAATTTGCATATTTTGGTTCAAGATATTATCCTAACTATTAGTTACCCACCGTGAGTTTAAGAGAGGCTATTAGATTATGAAATATTTGAATATAACTGTATTAGATATTATGGTTATCATAAATCAGATAAGTTCTGATTTATGTAGTTGAGATTATAATTAGTGTGTTGGATTGTTAGGATTATTAGTTATTAATTTTCAATGTTATGAAATGTATAAATTGAGATGATTCATCTCTTAATAAAATTGATCGAGTTTATTGCTTTCTTATTATATATTATCAAGAAGCATGCTTCAATTGTGAGTACACTTAAATAAATATAAAGTTTCTAATCTAACTCTAAATTGGAAGAATAAATCTCAAGTTTCAAGATATTATAGTCAACCACACATATATTGCAGGCAGGGGTTTTAACTGTGGAAAATTTTACCAAGAGTTATTTGATGAGATTGTTTGGGCCAAGGGTTTTTTGACAGCAAAAAACTTTGCCTGTGAGATTTTGATAATTTACCTTTATTTTTATTTTTTTTGTATAAAATTCAATTTTTGAAAAATTAATGAGCATATCTCCATCTTGTTATACATATGTTCTACTTCAGTTTCGTCCTATCTTTGGTAGGATTTTTTGTTTGTTGTCGGTTTCTTTCTTGGAATCCCTTCTCGTATCTTTTTATGTTGGGGTGTATTCGAGATTTGTACCTAGACTTTTATTCAATTTTCAATTTTTTTTTCATGTACTTGTTCTATTAAAATTTTCATTTAATGAAACACAGGGTTTTTATCTTGGTGGTTGTCAATTTCCTGGTTAGAAAAGCTCGGCTCGCGCCAATCAAGGGACTTTTGATTCCCATCCCCATGTCTGGAACAAAAATACTTTTGTTAAACTTTATTGATTGCTTTTTATGGGCCCTGTACCTTATACTAAACAGCTTTTTCAGCAATAATCTTTTTAATTTCAAAAAAAAAAAAAAAGATTCTACAGCTCTGCATTAGTTGTTCTGCTGCCCCAAAATGTTACCCAAACTTATTTTAATGCTTATTGACAGTATATCGCTTTTACTTTCAAGATTGAGCAAATGATCTAACAGTTAATTAATTACATGTGTAACGGTACATTTAAGTACAATTCACATGTATAATCGCTAATAAAACCATACAACAAGACAATAGAATGGTAGTGAAATCCAATACCAACCGTATCAATCCATCGATCTCTGTCATTTTTTCCGACATCCTTCAGAAATTCCGGATCCTGCTCGAAGTCGGACACCAAGCTGCTCGGATCAAAAGACACATGCACCAAATATATTAAAATATGTTCTCCACATAAGTTATCTTCTCTAAAATTATTTTCTAAACAATATAAGTCCAAGAAGAGAGATAAATTTCTCATGAAAACAACCCCCCACCCCACCCCCCACATGCATCAACAACTTACCAAACCTAAACTTGCATAAATTTATGTAGAGGAATCTATTGTTATGTCTTCATTTTGTGACACTTGGAGAAATGAATAGTATATTGCGATGATTAATTGTTTGTGATTATGTCTGCTTTCAATGTATTTTGTTAACTTTACAGCTATAGAATGAGACCCCCACGGTTGACAATGTAAAGGATGAGTACTAGGGCACGATAGAGAATAATGAGAATTATTAATTTGTAGTGATTTTGTATAGCTGTAAGAATTTGGCAGATTATTATTATTAATTAATCTTCACTGTTGACTCTTTGTCTGATGACAGCAGGCAAAAAGGTTTGTCTAAAACTAGAAGATTATATGGGGATGAAGTTCGCTGCAGCCACGCCGCGGGCGTGGGAACGTGATGATACTCAATATTGGCGATCTCCATGATCAGGACGTGTGGCAGGTGACGTGTCCCAGAACTCAGAAGAAAGGGCCCGCAGGGGCCGACCATGACACCCTATATCCGACCTGCAAACACAAGCTGGCCCTCCTCAGGGCCCCCTGCAAATTGGCTTCCTCGGCCCCATAGCTCGCGCCGAGCTGCCACAGGACCAAGACTCCTCGGCCCTCTTGCTCGTCCCCGAGCTCCCAGCCGATGCCATCTTCCTCGGTCCCCCAACCGACCGACCCCACCACTCACAGGTGTAACCACCGCTCCGCAAATCTCGCCATGCGCAGATTTTCCGCCAGTAACATCCCACGTTCCATGCCATCACGATCCCCATTAACAGGCGATCCGCTCTTTACGCGGGCGTGACGTCGGGAGCGTAACTGCCGGCGAGATTTTCGTGCCCGCTGCTGCGTGCTGCCGCCACTATATAAACCCCCATCACAGAGGGGTCAAGTAAACCATCTTTTATTCTTTTAAGCCGTTACTCTGCTCGGATCTCATCACTAACTTGATCGTCAGAGGGTCCTTGGTGGTACCAAACCACCTCGGGACTTCTTTGCAGGTACTCGGCACCGAGCTCCTCATACCAGCTCTTCCACCAAAACCCATTAAGACCCACACGCAATGGAAGATAACCATCTAAGTCCACCAGGAGATCGACGGAAGACAACATCTGACAGAGACCCGAAAAGGACCTCCATCAGTTGGCGCCGTCTGTGGGAAAGAAACTCCACGAAAACAAAAGTTGGCTTTCCGATCTCCGTCCAAATGGCAAGCAACCACCCTGAAGATCCCGGTACCAGCCGCCGCCTTCCACTCACCGAAGGCGGGGATGAGCCACCTCCCATGACCGTCATCAACGCCCTCGCAGGCCGGATAGACCGGCTGCAATCCCTCGTGGAAGCCCTCGTCGGCGTCCAAACGGCCGGGCCTGGGCCCCAGGTCACCGCTCCACTGCCTCCAAAAGGCTCTACCCCTGTCTGGGCGGCTGACCACCAGCAGGCCGCGTCCCCTGGCCACCGATCTCTCAAGCCGCTACTCCCTGAGGCCCGCTGGGCGCCCCAGGGCTCCACGCCAAGGTTCGCCGCCAGAACGGCTCGCCTCGAGCCTCTTCGCGACCTTTATCCCCCCGAGGAGATGTCAGTCACCTCGCCTATCCACAGGCATGGTCAAACCCGTCGCCATCGGCGGGGCCGCACAGAAAGGGTCCGCCCCGGGCGACTCGAGAGCTACCTCGCCCCGGGACCTGAGGCACCTCATAGAGAGGAACCGGGGTCGCTCCCAGACGCAGGTCACCCGTAGCGGAGGCCAGGGATCCCATGGCGCCGATTCCTCGGGATACTGCGGTCGGCTGGACGCCCTCGAGAAGAAAATTGAGGGCATGCGCCGGGAGGCTCACCTCTCGAGCGACGAAGCTAAGTACGCCTCCGATTCGCTCACGAAGCCATTCACCGAGGAATTGCTCGCCGTCCACGTCTCCTCGCACAACAAGCCCCCAAAGGTCTCTCTGTTCGACGGGAAAACTGACCCGAAGGACCATTTGGACGCTTTCACCGCGGGGATGAGCTTCCAGGATCACTCCGACGCCGCCCAGTGCAGGGCCTTTCCGGCCACCCTTATCCGCACAGGTCAGGACTGGTTCCGGGGGCTCGAGCCCCGCTCGATTTCGACCTTCGACGAGCTAGCTACTCAGTTCCTCCGGCATTTCGTGGGGAACCGTCGACAGAAGCGCACGGTCGACCACCTCTTCACAATTAAGAGTGGGGACAAGGAAACGTTCAAGGCCTACATTACCCGTTTCTACAACGCCCTTCTCGAGGGCCCGAGCACCGGGACGAAACCGTCATCACGGCACTTAGATCTGGTCTGAGGCACAAGGAATGGTTACACTTCTTCGCGTTGACGCAACCTAAGACCATGGCCGAGGTCAAGGCGTGGACCGAGCGCAAGGTTCAGCTGGAATCCGAGGTGAATGCTAACCTCCCCCGGGCAGAATGACCCGACCAGAAGAAGAGAGCTCGGGAAGAGAGGCCGGAGCGTCAGCAGCCCTACCACCCAAAGTTCCAGGAGTATACCCCCCTCAACGTCTCCCTCGCAGTGTTGTTGGAGGAGGCCCAGAAGGAGGGGTTCTTCAAGTTCCCTCCGATCCCGTGTCAGGCCGCGAAGCGAACCCGGGGCCCCTACTGTACTTTCCACCGGGTACTGGGCCACGCCACGGAGGACTGCAAGCAACTGAGGGATTACATCGAAGAGCTCATCCGGTCTGGGCACCTCGCCGCCTACTTGAGGGATAAACGGCAGGCCAACCGCGAGCAGGAGCAACATCACCCTCCCGCCGACCTGATCATCGGTCAGATCATGCTTGTATCGGCGGACGACCAACCCGGAGCTCAGGGAGCCCCATACTCGATGCCACGCACGGGAGCTAACAGTCGTTCAGGGAGCTCGGCCTGAGCCAATAAAGTCATCTACTAGCATGTACCTTTCTTTTAAAGCAATGTAAACTCTTCCTGAGACCTATTGTTAATTTAATAAAGTTCAATGGAGTATTGCGCAAAGGAAAGAAAAGCTTTATTTATTTAAAAGGTATTATGGGCTCCTCAGCCGTACATGCAAAAATAAAAGAAAATTACAACAGTGGGGGGAGGGGGTGCAGCGAGCATTGCTCGTGGTACTCGGTGAAGATCTCCGCCAACCGAGGCCACGCAAGGTCCAACCTCTGTCCCCGGTTCCCCCCGCGCGTGTCGACCCTGAGCCTCAGCTCGTAGCATTCGCGGACGAGCGCCTCTGAGCGGACCAGCCGGTTCGCGGAGATCAAGCCAAAGCGCCTCAAAGACCGCAGCTTGCCCACGGCCTCGTCATTGAGCAGCTCAGACAGGGGGTTGTAAAGCCCAGGCGACGCCCTCCAGATGGAGTACATAAGCAGCTGCAGCAGGAGGGGCGTCAGGGGAACAACCGGCCGAAATGGTCCTCAATGCTTCCGCAAACCAGCTGCACCGTGTCCTCAGTGCAGTACGGGTCGTACAGGTACATGTCTTCGAAGTGGACGATGTCGGGGATGGTAAACGGGAAGTCCTGCATTCTCGATGACCTGTTTACTAAGGATGGAAGGATCAGTACTCCTTCGGCCTTATATAGCCCACTGTGCAGCTCAACAGTCGCCCGCTTTCACCCAAGGAGTCACTGCCACACGACAGCCATCGAGCCTCCTCTGGCGGAATCGAAGCGACGCGCCCCTAGCGCTTCACCTCCCCCCCCCCCCGCATTCAATGCGCTGGCTACGCGCGCTGTTGCCCCGACCGTCCCCATTTCCCGCACCTACAGCTGGACGGTCGGGCTACACCACGCCAAGATTCAGCCCAGCAGCTACCATGCTCGGTCACCCCTGGCGGGTAGCTTCCCTATCGCAACGCCAGGGATCAAAAAGCCCTCCCAGAGGCAGTCGAGCCTGAGGATCCCTCGCTCGGCTATCCCCAGCGGGAAGATTCCCTGCCACAACGCCGAGGATAAAAAAAAAAGCCCTCCCAGAGGCAGTCGAGCCCGAGGATCCCTCGCTCGGCTATCCACAGCGGGCAGCTTCCCTGCCACAACGCCGAGGATCAAAAAGCCCTCCCAGAGGCAGTCGAGCCTGAGGATCCCTCGCTCGGCTATCGTTCAGGACAAAAGCCCTCGCCAGGAGGCACCGGGCAGTAACCCTGCCCGGCCAAGGGTCCTTGGTAGGCTTCTACAACCGCTCTCACACTAAGGACCAAAGTCCTCCATGAGTCAGTCGAGTCCTTGCTCGGCTATCCCTGGCTGGTAGCTTCCTACCACAACCGACAGGGATCAAAGTCCTCGCCAAGAGGCACTGGGCAGCAACCCTGCTCGGTCCCCGTCCTGAAGGATCAAAAGCCCTCGCAAGAGGCAACCGAGCGGCTACCCTGCTCGGTCAACTCCGTCTGGTAACTCCCTAGCCTCGACGACAGGGATCGAAAACCCTCACAAAAGGCACCAGAGCGGCTACCCCGCCCGTTCATCCTAGGCTGGTAGTTGCCTACCCACGACGCCAGAGATCAAAGCCCTCGCCAAGAGGCAACCGCGCAGCTTCGCTGCCCGGTCATCCTTAGTGGGCTTCTTACAACCCTCTTGCTCTTGCTCGGTGATCCCTGGCGGGTAGCACCCCTACCGCAGTACCTGGGACCAAAAAGCCCTCGCAAGAGGCGACTGCGCAGCTACCGTTCCCGTCACCCCCGGATGGTGGTCAACATTCGAAATCAGAGATGCCTTGTGACCCGTGGAGGATCCGAGACCCCAGTGAGGGGCGTCAGGTCTGTCCAAGCCTAAACGATCTCCCCCCGACTCCGGGGCCATAGGGATGCCTCCTCGGCAGCGCTTGGCATGCTTATCGGCCAGTGATTGAAGTCAACTCGACGGACAATCGCCAGGCAGACGGCCAACCTGACATGAATGCACAACGGTACAGACAAAAATATCTTGCAAACAAATGGCAGAGTGCAATTCTATGGAGCCGAAGAAAAACTTTATTACTGCCAAAGATGAAGTTTTACAAAGGGTATTTTTTGGGCTCCCCAGCCTTACAAAATTCAAGAAAACAAAATAAAAGGAAGAAAGCGGGGGCTCTACGCCTTGGGACCAGGGGCAACCTCGAGGTCCTCGACCTCCACTATGTGGCTCGCTGGGTCCTCGGCAACCTCCTCGCCGGGAACCTCTTCACCCTGCTCGTCGGCGCCCACGAGGGGGAACTCGGCCCGGAGATCTGCGTCGGCGAACTCCGGCATCCGGGACTTAACGGCATCGAGGGCGTCGTGCCAAATGCGGATCATGGCCATGGCCAAGTACTCAGAGAAGTCTTTCGACTTCTTATAACCGTCCACCGCCCTCGATTCGGCCGACTTGGCCGCCTCGGCCGCCGCCCCCAGCTCCTTCCGGAAGGCCTTCACCGTCCTCTTCAGGTTGCCGACGAGCACCTGGGCGTCCTCGAGCTTGCCCTCGACGATCACCGCAGTCTTGCGGTGCCGGGCCACCTCCCGTTTCCCGGCCTCCACCTCGCCTTCCAAGGCGGCGACCCTCGCCGACATTGCCTCCAGCTCCCGCTTGGAGCTCTCTTGCAGTGAGGCGAACTGACCCGCAGCCTCCAGCGCCGGGGCTACCACCTCGGCCTCAATACGCAAGGCGAGGGCTATGTGTTGGAGAACCTGAAAAACACGGAAAAGATCATAAAGATGAGGGGAGCACCGAATCTCACCATGAACAAACAAAAACTTACCTGCACGGACTCCTGGGCGATAGACGCCAGCTGAGCCCTGAGGGTCCCCCCAGGGACTCTGCTCCCTGCCGAGGTCTCTATCTCGTGCAGGAGGCTGTCCGCCATGGACAGTCCCGATGGCACCGCAAACCGGAAGCCCCCTTCCTCCACCATGATCTGTGAGGACCGGCCTCGGGAGGGCCTCTTGGAGCTTCTCTTGAGCGGCTCTGAGGGAGAGCCGGTCTCCTCTTCCGAGGCCAAGTCCTCCAGAATTAGGGCCCGCTACCGGCCCGATGCTCTGCTAGGACCCGGGGCAGGATCCGCCACCGAGCGCTTGCGGGGCGCCTCCACTGGAGCGGTAGGAGCTGGGCGGGCTTCGCACAGGAAGAACTGGCGCCCCCAGCCCTCGTAGGCTGCCTCGACTGGCGCATGGAAGTTCGGAGCGAGGCAAAGTCCATGGATCCTACATGAAACAAACACCCAACAAATCAGCGACACGAGTAAAACAGAAACCCAAAAAACAAGCCTAACTTACCGACGAACTCAACGGGGCTAAGCCCGGCCCAGCTCAAGACCATCTCGGACAGCAGCACGTCGGGTCGAGAGATGGGCTCCCACGACGCCACTCTCATCGCGGCGGGGTCATCGGACTGGTTTCCCGGCAGACACTTCTCCCTCGACCACTTGGTAGGCACGGACCAGTCCTCGCCCTCGGGGGGGGAAACGAAGAAAAATTTCTTTTTCCAATCATGAATGGAGGAGAGCAAGGTAACGACCCCGGTCTCGGCGGCGCTTCCCGTCCGCTTCCTGAAGGTGAAATAAACCCATCTCGGGTCGCCCGCTCGACCACAGGGTGACTTTTGAAGACGAGGAAGGAATCTAGGAGGGAAAGGCTGAAGGGGACCGCTTGCAACTTCAAGCGGATCAAGAACCTAAGGAGGATCCTCCACGAGTTCGGCACCAACTGGACGGGGGCCAAACCGAAGAAATTCAGCGCGGCGACGACCTCAGGAGAGAAGGACATGCGCATTCCGCCCCAAAAAGCTTCCAAATACAGGGCAATCTCCCTGCCCCGTACCTGATCTGCCCTCTCTCCCTCCTTGGCCAGTCGAAACGTGTAGCGTGAGGGGATGTGGAAGCGAGCCCGAGCGTTGGCGAGCTCGTCCTCATGCCTCACCCAGCACGAGGTGCTGGGTGAGGCATCTGCCGCCTCCTCCCTAGAGGTGGCCCCCGTCTCACGATCCCGGGGAGAGGATCCAACCCCTGCTCCCCGAGGAGACTCAGACACAGCTAAAAGAACCCTAGCACCTACTCCTATAATGTCTACTGATTCTACAGAGGAAGACATCTAACCTTGAAAAAGAAAATCTTCAAAGGCTGAAAACGAGAGAAGAGAGACTAGCGCCGAGCAACCAAGACTTGAGAGAGGGAAATATGGAGGAGTAAGGGCCCTAGAGCGGGCTCCACCCCTGTTTATTGCTTCACACGGCCTCATCCAACGGCACCCGTCGTCTCCCGCTGAAACGGCTCTTCGCGCCTAGTGGCCCCGATCGCTCCACGTGTAAGTTCTGCGCTGGGCCGTGTCCCATCAGACGCCGCAGGCCTGCATACGTCGCATCAGCCAATTGACGCTCGACACGTGGACCGTCGCTTCAGTTGCAGAGTGCATGAACCGGCGCACCTTCTTTAAACGCGGAGATCTGGCTTTGATTCGCTAGCGGGAAAGACAACCGACGGCCCGAGGGCTCATCCCGACAAAACCCTGGAAAGGAGCTCACCTCGGGAGGCCCGGCGATCCACTCCTGACCCGACCCGTTAGCTGGTCGGGACAAGAGTGGGGGGCTAATGATGATGCTCAATATTGGCGATCTCCATGATCAGGACGCGTGGCAGGTGACGTGTCCCAGAACTCAGAAGAAAGGGCCCGCAGGGGCCGACCAGGACACCCTATATCCGACCTGCAAACACAAGCTGGCCTTCCTCAGGCCTCCCTGCAAATTGGCTTCCTCGGCCTCGTAGCTCGCGCCGAGCTGCCACAGGACCAAGACTCCTCGGCCCTCTTGCTCGTCCCCGAGCTCCCAGCCGATGCCATCTTCCTCGGTCCCCCAACCGACCGACTCCACCACTCACAGGCGTAACCACCGCTCCGCAAATCTCGCCATGCGCAGATTTTCCGCCAGCAACATCCCACGTTCCACGCCATCACGATCCCCATTAACGGGCAATCCGCTCTTTACGCGGGCGTGACGTCGGGAGTGTAACTGCCGGCGAGATTTTCGTGCCCGCTGCTGCGTGCTGCCGCCACTATATAAACCCCCATCACAGAGGGGGCAAGTAAGCCATCTTTTACTCTTTTAAGCCGTTACTCTGCTCGGATCTCATCACTAACTTGATCGTCGGAGGGTCCTTGGTGGTACCAAACCACCCCGGGACTTCTTTGCAGGTACTCGGCATCGAGCTCCTCATACCACCTCTTCCACCAAAACCCATTGAGACCCACACGCAACGGAAGATAACCACCTAAGTCCACCAGGAGATCTGCGGAAGACAACATCTGACGGAGACCCGAAAAGGACCTCCATCAGAATGAAAACATGAGAGTCGGACCTTGAGTTAAATTGAGATAGAATTCAAGACCAAGTTACACGACCGCAGCCACATCACTATTGTTAATTTATCTTTACCGCTTCAGGTAGATTTTGGACCGTTTATTTGTTGGAATCTCGGGAGTTCAGATTGAGCAGGTCCAAAACAGTATATATACATTACAAATTTAGCAAACAGAGAAGCCGAGACCATATTGGTATAACACTGGAAGGGCAAGAGATATCACCGAACGGTCAGTTTAGATATTTAGGTTCCATCATCCAAAAGGATGGGGAGGGAGATCGATAGAGATGTTAATCAAATGATCTAATCTGGTTGGTTGAAATGGAGGAATGCAACATGGATTTGTGCGATCGTAACTTTCCGTTAAACTTGAAAGGGATGTTTTAGCGGAGCGCTATTCGACATGCCTTATTATACGATACAGAATGCTGGGCTCCTATGAAGCATCATTCACAGAAGATGCAATTAGCGGAGATGTGCATATTTCGTTGGATGTGTGATAAAACTAGAAAAGATAAGGTGCGACGTGTAGATATTCGTGCAAAAGTTGGTGTAGCATCTGTGGAGAAGAAGATGTGGGAAAACCGGCTAAAACGGTTTGCTCATATACGACGCAGACCTATGGAAGCACCAGTTCGACAAATTGATACTTTCGATATAAGAAATGTCAAAATGGCGAAAGGGAGACCGAAGAAAATATGGATGGAGACGATACGAAAAGATATGGTTGCCAAAGGCCTCAATGAAAGCATATTGTTCGATAGAAGTTAGTGGAGGCGGATGATTCATGTGCTGGACCCGGCGCGATTCTTATGTTGGTTCTTGTAGCCCACCCTATATGCTTGAGATAAAAGTCTCAATTGTTGTTATTGTTGTTGTATTTGTTTGAGGCACGCTGTTAATAAATAAAATTTGACGACGGGCTTATATCCGGGCCAGATGAAGAGATTTTATATTGGGGCAATGTCATACGATTTGAAATCTATGCCTGGCCCTAGTGACAATGCCAAGCCCTAGTGACAAAAATTTGTTGGTGAAGTAAACAGTTACCGACAATAATATAGATCCGAATATGAGGACGGCGAGCGGACCTTGTCGTCATCCATCACAAGCACATTCGTCGTTATATTATGGCAGCTAACCGGATCGAACGCAATCAAGCTAGCACAAAATGAAAGGAATGCATCACCATTTTCTGAAACAGAACATATGCAAGGTGAGCCTAAATATACAATTGAACACAACTATCAAAAGCATGAGCCTTCCGTATCCACACTTCCAACCTCTAGCAGGCTGTAGAGGTTGGGCTCTCTCAATTGTTGCGCTTGTGAAATGAATCATCTATATACATAGAACGCAAGCAAGAAATAGATTTCGTGGGATACGAGGACATCATCCTCCATAACCATTTGCATAAAAGAGACGCGTTAAAAGTTTCCAAATCGACGACCCCCAATCCTCCCACTCTTTTAGGCTTACAAACACTTTCCCAATACATTGGGATACGACTTAACCGTTATAGCCGCTTTCCTTTCCATAAGAATTTAGCTCTAACCGAGCCGATCTTCTTTCTCACCCAAATTGGCATTTTAAAAAAGGAAAGAAAATTTAATGGAAGAGAAGAAAGAACAGAATTAACAAGAACTAACCTCCCAACAAAAGAAAACAACCTACCCTTCAATGAACTGAGGGGTTTAGAAAATTTATCGATTAAGAGCCGCCGATCCCTTTTCAGTAATTTACCGACACGCAATAGCAAACCCAAATAGGATAGAGGTAGAGAGGCCAGATTACAGTGCATAAGATCTGCAAGTGTTTGTCCGAACCCAATTGATTTTCCAAAATAAATCAATGAAGTTCTTTGATAATTAATTTGCAATGTTAAAGCAAGCTCAAAGAGATACAACAACAGTTTCACATATAATATCTTGCTTGCTTGTTGTTATGGCACAGAAAGATTGCCAACATTTTAAGAATATCAATTGTTTTTCCATTTTTTTTTTATATTTTGCTTGTTATAACGTTACGAAATCGCTAAATTTTAAAAAAAAATAATTTTTGTTCTTCTTCGGTGTAACAATTATTTATATATCACTAAAATTGTGAAGTTTTTAAAATTTTGAAAATTTTCTGTTTTATTCGGGTTTTATATTTTGCTTGCTATACATGAAAATTGCAATATTTTCAAAAATCTCAATATTTTCGAAAACAAAAACATTTTCTATAGTTTTTGAACATTCTATTTATAAAAAGTGAAAGTCACACAATTTTAAAAAAATTCAGAAAACTCAAAAAATGTATTTTCTTCGTTTTTTCAATATTTTGTATGATAACATATGAAAATCGCAACATTTCAAAAACCGAAAAAAATAAAATCTTGTTTACTCAAAAAAGTAGAGAAAAATCATGAACTTTCAAAAATCTTAGAATTTTCCGTTTTCTTCAGTTTTTTATACTTTACTTATATTTTTGAAGAACTTTTGGATATCAAGCAGACAAGGTTATGTGAAGTAAGAGAAGAAAAGGTCATTGATTGCTATTAAAAATCTACTAAACATGTCCAAGTGATTGAGACTCCGGACAACTTTATCGATACTCGAAAATCATGAAATTTAAAATATCCTAACTTTTATAAATTTTTTTCAAATTTCCAATATCTTGCGCATTGTAGCACATAAAAAAGCGTGAACTTTTTGAAAACACCAAAATCCGAAGAATTTTCTATTTCTTCGTTTTTTCAAAATTTTTATTTGCTAGGACATGAAAATCGCGAAATTTTAAAAGGTCCTAATAATTTCTGTTTTCTTCTTTTATATATTTTACTTGCTATAGTGCAAGAAAAACGCAAATTTTTTTAAAATCTCCATATTTTTTGTTTTCTTCATTTTTTCAATATTACGCATGTGGTACATAAAAATCGTGAAATTTCAAAAATATCAAATTTTCTATTTCCTTTATTTTGGTTTCTCAATATTTTTGCCATGCAGAAGGAAAATCTCAAAAAATTTAACCTCAACGTTTTCCCTTTTTTCTTGATTTTTTCAATATTAGCATACAAAATTCAAGAAATCCAGGTAGCGAGAGAAAAAAATTAAAAGATCTTTTTAAAAAAGGGCTAGCCTTAATTTTTCCACCATACATCCCTAATTGTACGAGATAAAAGGAAGATAAATATTTAGCACGGTACCAATTTTTTTTTTTCCATAACCCAAACATAGTAAGGAAAATCAGGACCAAATAACTATTTTTCCACTGAACTCCAATCTACATGCGAGAATATTCCAAAAAAAATATTTTCTTATATAGGTTTATATATATTATAAAGATGGGGATGCCGTATGGTATGATGGTGGATTTTGTCTATAAGTTTATGGTATATGAAATATTAAAAGATAAATACGATTGAGCATGCTTATTTAAAATATGTTAACTGTATACTAAGTTGGCACTATAAAATATAAATAGATAAATTATGTAGGCACGTGCAACTAAAATTATTAAGAAAAGGAATAGCATCTAGGGCCAGAACGCTCCATTTCTCAAGTCCAAATTTAGTTTCTATTCGTCCCCTTCATTATATTAAGTTCATATTTGACCGCAAAAAGGCAAGCATGTTGGTATTCCATGGTCAGATTCAAGCTATTTTACAGAGTTGATTCTATTAAGCCTAGAAACAATTTTAGAGATTGTATCTACTGTATATTGTTTTGCTATATTTTAGGGATTTTAATACCGATTCCAAATGATCCAGGAAGTGTTCTGAGACATACATGCTTTTCATCAGATTTATTTTCGTCCAATATTTTCTCAAAAATAAGACCTGTGATTTGAAAGCTTGACAGACTATCACTGTATATATAACTTTATGTTGGTGACAAGATCCATCAAAATTAAAGAGGGCGGGATTCTTGCAGCCTTTCAGCGCTAGCCCGAATCAGGCATGTTTTGATTCAGGGTTTTTTTAAATCTCATCCCAAAATTTTAATATTTTCAAATTGCATCCCAAAATCTAATATTTCCAAATTTCGCTTTCAAAACTATTAAGTTGTCTAAATTTCATCCCGAAAATCTAGTCTTTACAAATTTCATCCTCAAAACTATTAATTTGTCAAAATTGCACCTCCAAAATCTATTGTTTCATAATTTCACCCCAGAATCATTAAATTATCCAAATTTCATCGCAAATGACCCTCTTCTTCTTTCTTATGTTAAATAAGGACTAGGGTTTTAGATTTCTCACAATTTCGAAATTTGGAATTCTTTTGAGAGTGAAATTTAGGACATTTCACCTTCATCCAATATTTGTCATTTTAATAGATAAAATCAAGCTCGTTTGTGTCTTTACTATAACAATTACGACAACTTGAAACAACAATATGAGTTAGAGTTACTCCTATACAAGTGGTGATTTAATTCAAGTACTTTGCGGTTAGGGTGTAAGCTCAATGATGTTGGAGAAAGTTGACCGCAAAATGGAGAAAATTAATAAACATTTTTTGCAAAAATAAAGTTTTAATTATCGATAATTTAATGGTTTTTTAGGTGAGATTTGGACATCTTAATGGTTTTGGGCGTGAAATTTGGAAATGCTAGATTTTGGAAGTGAAATTTGGACAACTTAATAGTTTTTGGGTGAATTTTGGAAATACTAAATTTTGGAGGTGAAATTTGGACAACTTAATAGTTTTTGGGTGAATTTTGGAAATACTGAATTTTGGAGGTGAAATTTGGACAACTCAATACTTTAGGGGTGCAATTTCGAAATACTAGATTTTGAAAGTGAATTTTGGAAATATTGAAATTTTGAGGATGAGATATAAAAAAAACTCTTTGATTTAATATCTTTTGTGGCCAAGCCTACTCCCATCTGATTAGACCACGCTCGTCCATATCTATCTGTCCACTAGACATTGGTGCCATATTTAAAGTTTGCAACCAAGTCTTTGAAATTATCCCACGCTTTACCTCCAAACCCCAATTGTGAAAAACGTTACAAATGTTTTTATTTTGTTTCTGAACCGGCCCGAAAATCCAATCCATGCACACAATATACCCACACATGACACACGCGTCTCCAGGGACTCATGAATTTGCCCCGAAATTGTTAAATTATGGCCACCTTTCTTGGGAATCAAACCCTGCAGTCTACCCAGAAGTGGAAGTGACATACCAGCTGAGCAATTGCCCATTGGTAAAAAAAAACCCGTAAGAACATATAAATAATGAAATGGAAAAAAACATTTCATATGATATCAAAACAACCCAGATTCCATTTCTACCGAATGCGTATTTAATATGATTTTATTTACATTAAAAATATTGTAGCGCAAAAGTCCAGAATTCGGCCCAACTAAAGTAGCATCGACCTGCGAGGGTGTGATAAAATATAAAAATAAAACTCTCTATCATTGTCTTAATTTCGGAGTTATGATGAAGGTTAATTTTTACATGGATCGATCCTACAATTTGGAATAAAATAGATTGAAAGTAGTGTCTTGAGATCGTATAATAATTAATGAAATAAATATCCCAACATAGTTTCGCTTTCAATGAAGCACCACCACGCGTTCTCAAGGACGAGAGCGCACAACATCACATCTTCTGCCGAAAGTTGTGAAAGAGATAGTTTCCGACAACATTTATTAAATAATTAGGGCTACAGATATAAAGACATGAAGATAGTACTGTTCCAACTTTGCGGCTCCTTGCCATGAATGGTTCAGTCTTTTGGGCTCCACCAAAGTCTACATATCATTTTTTATTACATATGATAAATTAAGCCGCAACTCATCTTAAAAATTTTCATTTTAGAATATTGTGTTTTAAACTTGTTCTTATTTGCGTTTTCTAGAGAATACGGATGATGGTTCTTTCTATTTGACCCGAAACCGATCGATCTAGTCATGAGCTGGTCGAAGAGAACTCTGACATATTAGATTATAAAATTCTAGCACTCAACCCTTATTATAATTTCAAAGTTTTGGTGCAGTGGAAGTGAAACTAAGATAAAATCTAAGGAACCCAGGATCCGAACCCCGTCAGGCGCATATTTAATTGCGGATCTTTGAAAAAAGAAAATACCGCTACGCAGAAGCCTAGGCCTTGTCCAAAAAAAAGCCTCCGAACTACAGGGGCGTATTAGAATATAAAATCCCAAGAGAAGGACTGAAGGAGAGAACAAACATCTCTTCGTATTTCTCCCACAAAAGTTTACTAGCAGCCGGCTTGAAGTGTGTATCATGAATACAACACCAGAAACATATGTTTATGTAGGGTTCCCTAGTGCCGCGGTGCAGCGGAGGCGCGGATTGCGAACAAAAATTTCAAGCAAACACGAAAGAACCCCGAACCTAGAATTGATCCAAACTCCTAAACTAGCAAACCAAGCATGCAAAGATACGGAATACTATCTTCGACGCGTGTCCACCCAATCGTGGAAGACCTCTCTAAGCTCCATGTATGTTGTCCAGATCGAGCTTGAGTGGCGACTGCCCTTTCCAAAGAAGATCCACCTGACGGAAACCGGATCGAGCTTGAATGGCGACCGACGCTTCAAACTCGCTACGAATGGAGAGTGGGGATGTAGGTATATTTTCGCTATCTTTTTCTCTTTTTTCTAAGCTCCAGAGAGCTGCCTAGAAGGAGGAGAAGAAGGTGAAGAAGAAGAAGCCATGGAAAAATGGCTAAGTTTTTTTTTTTGTGAAGAACAAACTAGCAAGCATAGAAAATAGAATGGCTTGATTATTTAGCAACCATCCAAGAATAGTATTCACAAATGAAAATACTATATAATAATCAATCCATACCTCTCTCCCATGCAAGAAAAACATCCATCCTCCACCTCATTTTTGATTTTTTATAAAAGAAAAATCAAGAAATGAAGTGTCCATCTTCTAAAACAAATTCCGTACAAATACGGAATACAACCCGCGATACGTATCGAAATACATATACACTTATTCGTACAAAAATACGAATAACCAAGAGCGAGAAAATAAGTAGTGGACAATAATACTAGAATATATATATATATATATATATATATATATATATATATATATATATATACATATATATATATATATAAAATCAAAATCTGATTTACTAATCCGGCTTAATCCTAACCCGCTAGTATTATCAACCGTCCGATTAAAGTCCGTGTAGCCTATACACGTACTTAATCGGACACCATGTATGCACCAACATACATTATCTATATTATATCGCCTGAATCGGGAAAACCTCTGTGTGGGACTCTAAAAACTCGATAATACGCCAGCAATGATTTACTAAATAAATCCAAAAACCATAAACACGTCAGCGGCATCAGCTGTGTGTAACGGCTACCCAGGTATCCGTCGAAAGGGAGGTCGACAATCAAGCCCGTTCGTACTCTACTGAGCCTGAATGTGATAATCTCTGTACAGTTCGGTCTTTTCGTCTGAGAGTATAGCAAACCGGGTCTAAGGGGTGGAAACGTCAGACCCTTAATAACCCGATAAGTCGTGTCGGAGTCAAGCTCATCACCAACCGAGAAACTACTGAACTCATATTAGTAAATCTCATTTACCGTGGCCACGGATTTAAAGTGATAGCCTATCGAACACAGCACGACATCGACTCCTAATATCAGGAGAGACGAATCCCCGACAATCGCTTATTGCCTCCATGTGGCTTAAGACTGTACCCAACTAAAAGCTGTTTGCACGACTCCTTTCAGCCGTGGTAAGGTAATAATCAAAATACAGTGGGAACTCACACGATACAAATGACGATCTCAGGTCAAAAGACTAACATGTACTAATACCACTCGAGAACTTCCATATGACAATAGATATAATACCATCTAGAAGTTCTCGGCGAGTCCGTCCAGTGTATTCACCTCCAGTGAGCACCTGTATACTATCTTAAGTGACATAACACCAATAGCTTATGAGACCGGCCACCGCCTCTCGTCGGGGTCTCGAAACGTATACATTAGTCTACTCCGGAATATCGATGCCTAGTCTCGATACTCTCATGACTAAGGATATTTAAGGATGTGCTTATAGACTACACAGCTCTCACGTATATGATCGCCATCATAATGCTGGTAGTCAAGTAAGCATCCTACGGGCTTCATCATTATGTATTAGCGATATGTAATAACAAGTAAAACGTGTACACGTAAATGATAAAGACAAATCAGATAGTATATTATCATTTCGAGTAAGATTGTTCTACATGTATAAGTTCTCCCTCAATTATCGTAATCGCGTGCCTGCAATTACAATAATTGTTTTGAGGGCACTATATCCAACAATCTCCTACTTGCATTGTAACGACTCTGAAATCTTAGTACGGAAATTCTTCTGTTAAAATACAGAATGGAGTTTCATAGCCTGAGTACAAGTTAAAAGTTAATTTTGTTTAAGAACAGAAAGAAACAACCTGTAGCTCACCGGTAAAGCCTCTGCACTGCTGTGACGTAGCCCCTGTTTCGAATCTCATCAGATTTATTATTTTTCTGATTTTTCTTTTAAACTTTTTGGAAGCTTAAAAGTTTACACGTGCAATGCACATAAAAATGAAAAGAAAGAAAAATCAAACATGTGCAAAAGGGTGTTAACACTGGCGTGAACACATGGCACAAATTCGACAGCCTCACCCCCTCATTTGACCGGCCAAACCCTACAAAAAATCGGCCTCGACGGTTGGATGTGGCCCAAACCCCTCCGTGCTTTGCACACAAGTCCTTTCCTCTACCCCTAGCTCCTCTGCACTTTTTGATTGCTCTGCAATCAAACAGAGACCCCTCAATTCCCCATTTATTCTCATTTTAATGTATTTTAATTCACTCTTTTAATTCCAAAACCCTAATTCCAAACTATAAATACTACCCCATGCCCTATCCTTTTCTCATTTTGAAAATTATAGCCAAAATTCTCAAAATTTTCTAAGTACAAGAGGAGTAGAAGAGGAGTTAGCAAGTAATCAAGTTCCGGTAAGGATCAAAGCAAATTCCGGCGACACCGCGACGACAAACCTCCCTCCTTATACTTTCTCTTAACCTAACCAACTTGTAAGTCCCTTCCAATCTCTCTTTTTTCTCTATTAAAGTCTATTTTCATAAAATATGTCGGAAGTGGAGTTAACACCGACATCTTCTTTTAAACCTTTAAAATTCCACTTTTTCTTATATATTCTTCATGCATATTCCTATATCATACTTGTTAACATAAAACCAATACTTAGAACCAATTTTAATCAAGAATATCATGCAAAACAGCTTCAACTTAACTTTTATACTAAAATACCATGAACTTCACATATCTCTCTTTTAGTATTTTTGTTAATTATACGTTTAGAAAACTTCACAGGGTAATGACCCACCCCTCACAAACACATATGGTTCTATAGCACGATACTCTTTGAACATATTTTTTGTGGCGAATACAATATATTACATTAAAATACCTTTTACTATAAAATAACGGGTTTCTTTTGAATGGTATTTCAAAACCCTTTGCAAATATGTCTCTACAACCCTTTTTAGGGGACCTGCTATTGGATGATGCGGATTATCGCACTTGGGCTAGTGGAGCGAGATGCAGACCTCCTCACGGAGCATTCAGTCTCGAAAGGTTTTTAATACGGTTTTTAAGAAAAACGTAATTTTTCTACTTAAATAAAAATTAATTTTTTATAATTATATAAATATTACAAAATCCATATATTTTCAAAAATATAATAATCTTATATTTTTTTTAAAATACCATCAAGATACCAACAAAAATCAAGTTTTATGAACTTTCCAAGCTAAGTTATTATCACTAAAATATCTCAAATCTTTAAAATTCATATCCATGGAAACCCTGAATAATATAAATAATTTCTCGAGCTTATTTTGAAACTATATTAAAAATATTTTTCATAAAACCCCATCGAGTTATATAAAACTATATTTAAGGACTTTAGTAAATATAGGTTTAAGCGGGATCAATTCTCTTGAGTCTAGGGAGCCGGAGAAAATAAGTGCTTGCTGATTGTTATGATTTTCTGCGTGCTTAATTTTTAATTACCGCAACCAAGACAGTTTCGCTTGGTAGCCAGCCGGTTGAGTACGGGTCGATCCATAGGGAGATGAAATCTTTTTCTTTATGTTTTAACGAGTTAAATCCAAATATTTTGAGTTTTGTTTTAAGATCTACTAATGAGATAAATGATGATAAAAGAACTTGCTATGGTTAGGATTAGATTAGTTCGAGTTAGAAATTTCTCACTTCTTTCAATACCCTTTTTAATATCGGTGTTAAGGTAATCGGTAACAACGGGGATTAGCACGACTAGGAAGGAACTTGCAAGTACAAGTTAGGCTTTCCATACTTAGTTTCTTCTTTTTGGTCCTTATCCGTCCGTTCTTGGCTCTTAGCCCTAACCTCCGGTTAATTCAACCACAACCGGTCTGACTAGGGAATCACCACTATCATGTAGGATAGGGTGCCGTAGTGAGCGGATTGTGGTTCAATTAAAGAGAGTCCGAATTAAAGTGTTGGGCAAAGAAAAGAGTGAGAGAGATTTCTTTCTCTCAAATTTTCCTTCTCCTGCCCTAACAGGTGAGAGATTACTCACCCATTAAAAAGATAAAAACAAATAAGATAGGTAAAAAGAATTGAGGTTAAGAGAAATTACAACTAGCTATTTGAGATCTCACCTTGGTAAGGATCTTACTCAAGCATCATGGTTGTAAAGGATAAAAAAATAGAAGAAAAAATATAAAGAAAGCAACAAAAAATAAACAACTAGATTAGCAAATAAAAATTACGATGAATAAAAGACATGCAAGATAATAAAAGAACTCTCTTTTTTTATTTATCACCACTCAGAAACTCACTACAATTTTTTCATAGAGAAAGATAACTAAAGAAATTAATTCTAAAATCTAAATAAAGAAAAGCACACCCTAATTTGGTTTTGAGCTCTGCTATTTATAGGCAGGAGAGTAAAACCCTAGGTATACATTCTGAGTTAAACACGAGATTACAAAACTACCCCAAGAGAGCCGAGTCAACGCTGCTTCAACTGCTACCGACATTGTTCAGACGCGGCCGCGGAACCGCGGCAGAAGTGCCTATTTGACCGTGGTTCCGCGGCCGTTTGGTGGAGTTGACTTCTCGTTTTTTTGGGTTTCTTCATGTTGCTATTCTCTTCTATTTTGTACACTTGATTTCTCAGAATCTCTTCAGTTTTCTTCTAGATTTTCAGCAGTGCAAAATGATATGGACTTTTGCCTTGAACTCCGCGTTGAAGTCTTGGATCTTGTGCTGCCCTTGTGCTTTGTGTATTGAAGTGACCAACGATTTGCCATTTTGTCCCTTGAACTGGTAGGCGGCATCATACAGTTGGTTAGCGGAGATCGGTATTCATCTGTTGTTGGTCGTAGTCCCGCATTAGTTGCGACTTTTCATGAATTTCACTTCTTAGAGCTGAGAACCTGTAACCTGCAATTATTCAGCAAACACGGATCAAAAGTACCTACCTATATGTATTGTGATCAAGAATGGACGGTATAAAAATGTAAAAATCTGATATGAACAAATACCCCCAAACTTATCTTTTGCTCGTCCCGAGCAAAGCCAATTTATTCAAAAAGTCCTAACCTCACTTTCGTAGGGAACGCGATTGCACTGAGCGCGTACAACAAACCGTTAAACCTCTAGGTATTCCTAGTAGAAGGAGTGTTGTCTCCTGAGGGTTTTCAGCGGATTACACCCACAAAATCCTATAATAAAATAAAGATAGTGAAAGTTATATATAAAGATAAGAATTATGAAAGAAAGAACTTGAAAATAAGAGTTTTCAACTACACGAGTTTTTCAGTTTCTATGAGCCATATCTTAATGGTCGTGAAAAGATGTTAGAAATTACATCATTCCTCAATAAAACATCGCCTTTAGTCTTCCTCCCTATGTTTCTTCCAAACATTGATCATATACCCCTACGTGTGTGTAAAAGACATCCCTATACTTAGAGAATTCAATTCAAGCTATCATACTCTTGTCCATCTTCCAAAGCACTTTTTAGTCGGTGAATTTCTAGATGAAATTTCTCACACATCCTTCATGCGACCGTTAATACTTCTTGAGATACTAACCGACCGATTACAAAATGTGCTTGCGTATTTAGACGTAATTCCTCGTCTTGCAACACCTAAGGCTTAGCAGTGACTCCCAAACCAGTTGATCTAAGGCACTAGGTAATAAAGCACCCTCGCTATATTTTTTTTGCTGCCTTAAGCAATTACAAAACCAGCGTTCAAAATATATTTTTTTCTTTCTTCACCACTTATACTTTTGTTTTATTTTCCTTCATACTAAGCCTTTTAGACAAGAGCATTTCAAGGTATACTCTACTATCCCAAGTTTCAAGATGTGTGTAAGTGCGTATAGTAGGGTATCAACGTTCAAATGTTTAGCTTCAAGAATATGGACTATTTTTTCAGACCTATTTTTATCCTCAGATTAGCAATTTCCTTCATCTTACAAACCCTTGGGACAACGGCTCATAACTACTTATTACTAGTTTTGTTTAAGAAAATATCTAATTTTCTTGCTTTTCTCAAACTATTCCTATCTTTCATATGTAAATTTTCACTTTCACACTTTCATTATCCATTAAAATTTTTGTGCTTATATATAATATAATGCAAAGTAATGCGTGAATAGGCACAAACCTCCCCCAAACCTGTTTGCAGCAGCGTCCTCACTGTTGTCATCTTTTAAATCTCAAAACGTGTAGACTTGGGAGGAAAATTTATCAAAGGGGACAGGAGATAATGAAAGTGAAATTTTCCTCCAAACTTATTTTTGGCTCATAATTTAGTAAAAATTTTCTTTTCAAGAGCCAAAATATATCCCTCCCCCAAACTTGAGTAAAATAGTATTAAGTATTTAAAATTATTGGGGGAGTTAAAGTTATTGGTCAAAGTAAAGCCTTGCAAAGACCAAAAGTCAACACCAACCATTCGAATAATTTATCGATGAAACGCACCGGTTGGTGGAAGAACATGTTATATAGAGCCAAGAAGAAGTGATGAAAAGATAAGTGGTGTAATGGAAAAGGTTTACGCTTCGATTTGTAGGGACGAAACAATAATGATGGATTACTCGCATTCTCATTCTTGATAAGAAGAAGATATGGCGGTTCAATTTCTTTGGGTTGGGGTTGATTCATCATAACGCCCATGTCTTCTAAGAATGCGAGTTCATCAGCAAAGATTTCTTCGAAACTTTCATCGATATCCCAAATAATAATCTCGTCGGAAAGAATGTAATGATACTCGGACTCCATAAAAGGTTCACATTTAGCGTTCATTGTTGACCCGGACAACAACGTAATAGCGGAGTCGAGATCAGTATCGTGAATCTCTTCAATTTCGCTGCTGTCTGAAGCTATCTCATGGACAGGACAGACATCAAGCAAATGAGCAGAAGATTCAGATGGTTGACTTCCTAGCTTGTAGATATTAAGCTCAATTGTCATCTTCCCGAAGGATAAGTTCATAGAACCGTTACGACAATTAATTACAGCGTTGGAAGTTGCTAGGAAAAGTCGACCGAGTATCACCGGGATTTGGTTGCGTAGGTTTGCCACATGCTATGTATCTAAAACAATAAAGTCCACAGGGAATATGAATTCCTCGACTTTAATTAACACATCCTCTAGTTCGCCCTACGATGGGTAATAGATCGGTCGGCCATTTGGAGAGTATAGTGTGTGGGTTTCAGCTCTCCTACACCTAGTTGCTCATATACCGAATAAGAAAACAGGTTAACACTGTCCAAAAGTGTGCGGTTGATGTTCTTATCTCCAATGGTTATTGAAATCGTAGGACAGCCAGGGTCCTTCCGTTTTTGAGGTAAACCTTGGGTAAGAGCATCACTCACGGCACTAGCTAAGAAAACCTTCTTGGATACCTGAGATTTCCTCTTCTTAGTGCACAAGTCCTTCAAGATTTTTGCGTAGGAAGGAACTTGTCTGACTGCATCTAAGAGGGGAATGTTAATATTAACCTGTTTAAACAACTCCAGAATCTTCTCCATTTGTGGATTTTGTTTATTGGACCTCAACTGGTTTGGAAATAGAATGTTTTTGAAATTGGTTGAGTCCAATGCTTGCGGAGGAGATTGTGGAGTTGGAATGGATGGAGTTTTTATGGAGTGAGATGTGAGTTCATTCGGAGCCGCAGAAGAAGAAGAGCCTTTTGAAGAATGGAGAACAGGCTCAGAAGACGAAGAAGAAGAAGAAGAAGAAGAAGAAGAAGAAGCGGTGTCATCATCTGTGCCAACGTTGTTGTGCAGCAGCCTTCCAGATCTCAACATAGTCACGACACTCACATTATGGTTCTGTTGTTCAAGAGCATTATGTACATTATGTGTGTGACCAGGATTTGGGAGTTGTTGAGATGGAAGCTTCCCTTTCTCTCGCTCGCTTAAAACTGCATTCAGTTGTGCAATCTGGGCTTCGATGGTTTTGATGCTTTGCCCGTGTGCAGCAGTGTGTTGCACCAAAAACTGAATGGAAGATTGGATGTTGGTGGTGGATTGAGTCAATTGCTTTACAAACGCCTCCAGACTTCGTTTTAGCGAGGACACCTTATCGTTGTTTGACGGAACAAAATTGTTTTGAGGAAAAAAATTGTTGGGTGCAAAATTGTTCGTCGGATTTTGAAAAGGTTGGGGTTGGAAAGGCTGCTGATATTGATGTTAAGTTTGTTGCTGAGCTTGTTGTTGAGGAGGAGGAGGCCTTTGGAAGTTGTTGTGGCCTTGGAATTGTTGTTGATTCTGATTCCGGGCGAAATTGGGGTGGTTCTTCCAACCAGGATTGTAAGTGGAAGAGTATGGATCATTTCTTGGTCCTTGCTGAAATGCAGCATTAAGCTGATCCTGTCCTTGAGCAGATGGGTTGTAAGGACACTCTTCGGTCAAATGTGATGGGTCAGAACAACAAGCGCAGATGGTACGAGGGGGAAGAGCAGGGGCATGAGAAGAAGATGAGAATTTGCTCTCAATTGCTTCCAGTTTTCGCGTGATTGTTGCCATCTCGGCCTTCATTACAATTGAGATATCGAGTTGATGAGTGCCTGCCCTAGAGAGACCGGGAGAAGTAGAAGAAGAAGTGTTCGGTCTGGTGCTTTCCCACTGAAGCGTTTGTTCTGCGAGATCGTCGAAGAATTGCCAAGCTTCTTTGTCAGATTTGGATAAAAAGTGGCCTTGATAAATGGTCTCCAGCAACTGCTTAGTTGCTGGATTCAGGCCCTCATATAAGGTCTGGCAAAGTTGCCATCTCTCAATACCGTGATGAGGGCACTGAACAAGAAGGTCTTTGTATCGGTCAAAGCACTTCCAAAAAGGTTCGGCAGAAAGTTGGGAAAATTGGTTAATTTCGTTTCGTATTCTCGCGGTCTTGTGATTTGGGTAGAACTTTTTAAGAAACACTTTTACAAACTCATCCCAACTGTTTATAGAATGCGATGCAGTACTATACAGCCACTTCTCAGCAAGGTCACACAGAGTGAAAGGAATGACTCGTAGCCGTATAGCATCGTCGGACAGTTGGGTTGTCTTCATCATTGCACAGACGTTCTGGAACTTGTTAATGAAGATGTAGGCATCTTTGGATTCCAGCCCGTGAAATTTGGGCAACATGTTGATGAAGTGGGGCTTAATTTCGAAATTATCCCCATTGGCCGGCGGAAGTGAAAGACGAGTAGGAAGTGCGGAGCGGGTAGGATAGAAATAATCCTGGAGCGCGATTCGCTGTGGCGCTTCAACAGGAGCTAGTTGCGGGTTATTCGCACCCGGATGAGGTGGAATCAATCCCGGGGGAGGTAAAATGATGTTAGGAGAAAATCCTGACATCTCAGAAGAAGAATTTGGTGATGATGAGGGTGTAGGTGAAGGTGAGGATGTATGAACAGAATTCCGGTCAACGTCGGAGTAGGCCGGCAAAGGTAAGGATGAAAGAGGTGTGGAGGGAGTTTCGACGTCAGAGTCGATTGCGTAGTCGGTAGCGACTAACGAAATACGGACTAGGCGGGCACCAGTGTCCTGAGTCCAACCGAACATACACTAAACGAATTTAGTATAGTCAAAGCGTAGAATGTGAGGGTAAGATAACGTCAATGGAGAAATGCGGATGAAAGGTGGGTGAAATGGGATTCTGGTGTCAAAGGGCAAGTTTTTATAAAAGATCTTGTTTTGTTTTTTTTAGAAAGCATTTTGCAAAAATGTGTACGGACTTACGACACAACTTCAAACAATCACAGTTAAAACATGCACAATCATACCTAGAGCTATGGTCTTCTAAGTCCACAAGACTGCTCCTAACTGTTCCAAAGTGATAAGTTGTGAGATAACCCTCAAACCGTCTCTTCATTGCCAATTGTGGCCAAGTAAGTACAAATGAAGAAAGGAGGGTTCCGCTCACGAATCACCGTGAGACGGGCCTTTTAAAATTACATTTCTCACTTGTCTAGCCTAGGCACCACAAAATCAAGTTTAGATAAACGATTGAATGCCCACAACCCTCCTCTGTCCTATTGAGCACGACAGTCCTTAGTTGGCTGAATCTAGATATTTTTTAATTAAGCTCAAGGGTAATGCATATGTTTTTAGTGATTTTTGGGGTCTTAGAAAGGGTGATGAAATCCCCACCCAATCTGAATTGGTGTTATAGCCCCTTAAAGTCCGTATTATTTATGCAAAACAGTAACAATCAAAAATCTAAAACACTTGCAAAAATTTATTTGGCGGCGGCGCAAAGAATCCTGCACAAAAACAGTTTATTGGAGAGGGGAAGAGAGTTTGTGTAAAGAATGCTGCAGAAAAAATATTTCAGTGGAGTCCAGAGAAGGGGAGAAGAGAAATGCGATATTCACAGAGAATTCTGGCTGCAGATGTCAGCAGTTGACCGCGGTTCCATTGTGAAACAGGCACTTGTGCCGCGGTTCCACGGTAGATCAGTGGGTTTGGATCTTCTAAACTCTTCTATGTGTTGAGTTGGTTCTCCTCTTCCTGTTTAGAGCCCTTGAATCTTGATTTGTTCACTGAGTTTGCTCCAGAACAGGACTAGACCTTCTTCCTATCCTGCACATTTGCACAAAAACTAATCAAAAATAACAAGATGATTTTTTTTGTTTTGTTTTGTTTTTTTATATTTTTTAACCCGAAATTACATAAAGAAATAAACTACCGTCTCCCCGGCAACGGCGCCATTTGATTGTTATGATTTTCTGCATGCTTAATTTTTAATTACCGCAATCAAGACGGTTTCGCTTGGTAGCTAGCCGGTTGAGTACGAGTCGATCCACAGGGAGATGGAATCTTTTTCTTTATGTTTTAACGAGTTAAATCCAAATATTTTGAGTTTTGTTTTAAAATCTACTAATGAGATAAGGGATGATAAAAGAACTTGCTGGGGTTAGGATTAGGTTAGTTCGAGTTAGGAATTTCTCACTTCTTTCAAAGCCCGTTTTAATATCGGTGTTAAGGTAATCGGCAACAACGGGGATTAGTACGACTAGGAAGGAAGTTGCAGGTATAAGTTAGGCTTTCTATGCTTAGTTTCTTCCTTTTGGTCCTTGTCCGTCCGTTCTTAGCTTTTAGCCCTAACCGCCGGTTAATTCAACCACAACCAGTCTGACTAGGGAATCACCGCTATCATGTAGGATAGGGTGCCGTAGTGAGTGGATTGTGGTTCAATTAAAGGGAGTCCGAATTAAAGTGTTGGGTAAAGAAAAGAGTGAGAGAGATTTCCTTCTCTCAAACTTTCCTTCTCCTGCCCTAACAAGTGAGAGATTACTCACCCATTAAAAAGATAAAAACAAATGAGATAGGTAGAAAGAATTGAGGTTAAGAGAAATTACAACTAGCTATTTGAGACCTCACCTTGGTAAGGATCTTACTCAAGCATCATGGTTGTAAAGGATAAAAAAATAGAAGAAAAAATATAAAGAAAGCAACAAAAAATAAACAACTAGATTAGCAAATAAAAATTACGATGAATAAAAGACATGCAAGATAATAAAAGAACTCTTTTTTTTATTTATTACCACTCAAAAACTCACTACAATTTTTTTCATAGAGAAAGATAACTAAAGAAATTAATCCTAAAATCTAAATAAAGAAAAGCACATCCTAATTTGGTTTTGAGCTCTGCTATTTATAGGCAGGAGAGTGAAACCCTAGGTATACATTCTGAGCTAAACACGAGATTACAAAACTACCCCAAGAGAACCGAATCAATACTGCTTCAATTGCCACCGACACTGTTCAGACGCGGCCGTGGAACCGCGGCAGAAGTGCCTATTTGACCGCGGTTCCGCGGCCGTTTGGTGGAGTTGACTTCTTGTTTTTTCTGGATTTCTTCATGTTGCTGTTCTCTTTTGTTTTGTAAACTTGGTTTCTCAGAATCTTTTTAGTTTTCTTCCAGATTTTCAGCAGTGCAAAATGATGTGGACTTTTGCCTTGAACTCCGTGTTGAAGTCTTGGATCTTGTACTGCCCTTGTGCTTTGTGCATTGAAATGACCAACGATTTGCCATTTTGTCTCTTGAACTGGTAGGCGGCATCATACGAATGGTTAGCGGAGATCAGTATTCATCTGTTGTTGGTCGTAGTCCCGCATTAGTTGCGACTTTTCATGAATTTCACTGCTTAGAGCTGAGAACCTGTAACCTGCAATTATTCAGCAAACATGGATCAAAAGTACCTACCTATATGCATTGTGATCAAGAATGGGCGGTATAAAAATGTAAAAATCTGATATGAACACTTGCTTATTTAAGATAGAAAACTTAACGGTGTTATCAATGGTAATTGTCTTGAAAAATGACACAAATCCTGCAGTCCATATGCAGTGGTTACCGATAACTCCCGAACCTAATTTAGGATCTAAATCAGTTTATAAGTGTCTGACTCAAGTCTGAATCCAAACTCAAACCTGAATCTAAAACCAAAGATGAATACTTGAATTTAAACATCAAAAGCAAACAGGTATAATTGACCTTTAATCATGAATCGGAACACTTGAACTTGACTCAATCAAAACATGAATATTTGAACACCATGACTTAACTTGAATCATGAATATAACTTGACATGAATACATGAATACTTGATATAGACATGAACTCAATCTTGCAACTTGATGTATTCATGGATTCTAGTAAGGCTGGTAATTTTAACTGTAACATAGAATATACAGGGTGTTTGGGTAGTTCATGAATCCAACGAAATCTTAGGAGTCCTGCTAGATCATGAATCCATGTCTACTAACACAAGTAAGCTATCATGAGGGTGTTCCCACAATCAGAGCAAGGCTCTGCTTGAATTTTGAAAATTCAAATTTTGAAGCAACGCTTCAGTTCCCGTGCGCTGCGCGCAACGCCCCACGTGTCAGAAGTTGACACGGCAGCACAACGCCCAAGGCAGTACGTCCAATCAGAGCAAGGCTCTTTAAAAAACATAAGCAATGTTCAACTGCGCAAACGCACGGCTGCGCGACACGTGTCTGCGCAGTTGCGCAAGCACAACTCCGCAAGCGCACGGTAGCGGGACACGTGTCTGCGCAGTTGCGCAAGCGCTGTTGCGCAAGAGCACCGCTGCGCGACACGTGTCTGCGCAGTTGCGTGTCTGCGCAGTTGCGCAAGAGCACCGCTGCGCGACACGTGTCTGCGCAGTTGCGCAAGCGCTGTTGCGCAAGCGCCTCACTGCGCGACACGTGTCACATGCTGGTGAGTTGCGCAACAACAGAGTGAAGATTTAAGGATATTTTTTCTGTTCTTGTTTAAACAAGAAGATTTCTTCTGTAAAACAGGGGACTTTGGATCAAAGATCCAACGGTGGGGAAAATTCCCCGAATCACTCAGAAAAGATCTTTTTAACAAATTTAACTGATTTTTGAGCACTATAAAAAGGACCCCAGACCCCATTTCAAAGATATAGAGAATTGGATTAAAAAAAAAGAAAGAGAGAAAAGAGCTCCGGAGAACTTCTTGAGAAAACAAAAAAAAAAGAAGGTAAAAATCTTTGAAATAAGAGAAAATTCTCTTAGGAATAGATCATTGATCTAAAAGATAAGATCAGTAATCTTCAATAAATAAATAAATAAATAAAAATAATAAAAAAAAATAGTGCCTTGCACTTGCTAGAGAACCTCTGGTTCTCTGAAATAAAGAGAAAGAAAAGATTTTTCTTCTTTTCTTTGATCTAAATCTAGATCAAGAAATTAAAAAGTGCTCTGCACTCCTTTCCTTGAATCTAAAAGATTCTTGGTGTTTTGCATAAATGCAATGCATTACTTGAAGGGCCAGGCCCAAATCAAAAAGACCTAGCAGGCCAAAATAAATTGCAAAGCAATAAAAGGGCTGAGCCCAAATAAAATTGATGCTCTGCATCATTCATAAAGAACAGAGCCTAAAATTAATTGATGCCCTGCATCTTTTCTGGGCAAAGCCCAAATAAAAATAAAAGGAAATGCAAAAGCAGTATTGGATATTTTTTTACTGGACTTAGCCCAATCGTGGCCATAAGTCCTTAAATTAAATTGGCTGAGCAAAATGACTCTCCTAAATCAATCTACATCAGGTTCGAGGGTACATCTCCGAACTCCTTTGACATCCATCGTTGTCATTCCTCAACGACGTCAAAGAGGTGACGGGTCCCAACGGCCACACACCCAATAGCGGACCGAAACGTCCCTAAACTAACACCGGACCGAAACGTCCCTAAACTAATAATGGACCGAAACGTCCATAAACTAATATCGGACCGAAACGTCCCTAAACTAACATAGGACCGAAACGTCCCTAAACTAATAATGGACCGAAACGTCCATCAACTAATATTGGACCGAGACGTCCTTAAACTAATATTGGACCGAAACGTCCCTAAACTAATATCGGACCGAAACGTCCCGAAACTAACGACGGACCACCACGTCCCTAAACTGGCACAATAGAGCCCAAATGCTCTTTTGTCGGATCTAAACGGTCCCGTTAAGTCGATCTTAGTCTCAAACTGGACTAACGTGTCCTTAACAAACGTTTAAGGTGATCTTAGCCCCAAACACGGCTAACGTATCCTTAAACATTCAAATGGATTATAAAACTCCCAATCAACTCTGGTTCGAGGGTACATCTCCGAGCTCCTCTGATACATGTCGTTGTAATCCTTCAACGACGTCAGAGAGGCGACGAGTCCCGATGGCCATACATTAAATTAATCACTACGTTGAGTTGATCGTAGTCTAAAACAGGACTAACGTATCCTTAACGAACGTTTAAGTTGATCTTAGCCGCAACGCGACTAATGCATCCTTAAACTGAAAACACCAAACCCAAATCTAAGTAAATACGGATTTGGACTAATCCACGTTCTACGGGCGACGGCATTACTCAGTCTCCGTATACAATCCACGGGCAACCACAAACAAAATGACCACACACGACACGAAGTGAAATTCTGGAGAAGGAGAAAGTTGTTACCGCGAAGCGGTAGCGTAATTAACTGCAGGGGCTTGCGCCTGCAGGGAAGAGCGTCCCCACAATAAAAAAAAACCCCCTCATTCTGAGGGGGAATCTGACGAAGTCTGCTACATCGGCCGCATCCGTCTAAACCTCCGATACACGGTGCCATAAATCAATTTGGCATTTTCGGAGAGATGGACGGATAAAACCAATCAGCATCTGCCTCGAATCTCAGCGTCAGGACAATCGCGGTCCTGTACGCCGCCTTCCGGAGGGGAACAGATTCTGGCACGCCCGGTGGGACCTCTTCCTCTTTCCACTCCACACTTCGTGTGTCGTCTTCGCGAACCAATCGCGGTTCATTAAATGGTTGTCTTCGGATTTCAAGTTACTAAGATTTGGTCTTTTACCTGGAATTCAAGATTCAATGGCCTCTAGCTGTACCAACTGCTCGAAATGCCGCTGCAACGGACGCTCCACCTCACCAGGAGGTGTAGCATATGGGCCCCAAGTGGCTTCCTTCCTTACTCTGCCGGTAGACCAAGTGACCCAAGCCACCACCGGCTTGTTCTTCGGGACTATGATCCCACCTGCAAGCTTTTCTGCACCAATACCTGCACCGAAAGTGGGTAAAAAGTCGGTCTTCAACCGGCTCACTGTTCCGACAGCCCCTGTCAACGGGTCGCCCGCTACTAAACCGACAGCCTCCGTTTTCACCAGGCTAGGTCAGAACTATAAAGTGGCCGTCCCAAAGAGGGCAACGGCCGTTGCTTCGGAAATCGTTAAAGCGGCTTCTCCCATCAGAGAGTCAGTCTTCGCAAGATTGACGGTTCCCACTCCTCCCCCAACTGGTCAAAAGGCATCAGTCTTCGAGAGGCTGACATCGGCAGTTACCCCACACTCAAACAGGGGGTAACAAGAAACCATCTCGATTTCCGAGCCAGTCCCAACGGCTCGTCGTGCGCGACGTCGCCATTGGAGACGAGTAAGGAAAGCAGGGGGCAACTCCCCCTCAGGGATAACTCCACCCGCTCCAATGGTGGAAGTCAACGCTGCTGTTCCAACCGGGAACAGCTTTGAACTACTGAGGAGAGTGCGTAAGAACTCTCCAACCGCTACCTTGAAAAGATCTCCTCCACCTGCGGAGAGAGTTCCAGAAACAAAACAAGAACAACTCCCTCAACGGCTATCCTCAAAAGTTTACAAGGTTTGGCGTAGAGTTCAAGACTCCGTAATTGACCCGGACCACTTTCATCGCCAGAAAAGGGCGAAGGTGGAGAAAGACAAAAAACGCCCCATTAAACAACAGGGGGCAACAATTGCTAGGATGCCCACTCCAACGGCTCCTTTAACCTTGATGGCCCACAAAAGAAGAAGGCCAGAGAAAGCCCCCGCGTCAGCGGCAAAGTTTGAAAGCGGTGAACCTAAACGCCCCAAGTCAGGGGGCATAATTGTTCGTACGGTTTATATGGCTTCTGGAAAGGAAGAAAGCCGTACTTCTACGGGTCACCCACCGCTCACCCGATCAGTGACCAAGGCTCAGGAGCAGCAACAAAAGCTCCAGGAGATGATGACCACAATGGCTGCACTCACTGGGCCAAAAGAGAACCCTGAGGCGTCCTTAGATGAGCGCCAGGAGGAAGAGACCGACGCCGAGTTCCTTCGCCGACTACTGGAGAAGAGGGACAAAGAGGCTGCTGAACAAGCGGCCAACATACAGCGGATGGGCCTCCTCTTCCAGGACATGATAGGGATGATGATACAACAAGATCCTCCCGCTGAAGAATCCCTAATCGTCCTTGGAGATGATAAGGGAGAGACGTTGAATCCGCAGCCCGCTCTATTAACAGCTAAAGAGGATACAATCTCTAAGACTGATCTGGAAGAATACATAGCCCAGCAAATAAAGGTTCATCATGCGGCCGAAGCAGCCGGCCACGTCGTAAAAACGGGACGGCCATATCCAGGATGGTATGACCAAATCAAGTACCCGCCGGATTACACAATTCCCAAGTTTCATGTCTACAAAGGGACTGGCAATCCCCATCAGCATGTCGCCCAGTTCAGGGCGCTTTGCGGTAACACCGGCGGCGATGACAAGCTTTTGCTCCGCCAGTTTGTCGGAAGTCTATCAGATACGGCGTTCGAGTGGTACTCTGAACTCCCTAATGATTCTATTAAAACCTTCGCGGAGATGGAGCTGCTGTTTACCCAACGCTTTGCAAGTGCCAGTGAACGTACCCCGATGACGGCACTAATCAACGCCAGGGTAAAACCCGGCGAGACATGGGTTCAGTACGCTATACGGTGGCGTAATCTATGGTCGAAGTGCGAGCAGCGCATAGAAGAAGCCTCTGCGGTGGGAATGTTTGTTGGAACTCTTGATCCACAAGCAACCATCTCACAGTTTATGATATTTTTCAAGCCGACTTCCTTCCAGGCTTTGATTGACAAACTGGCGCAGATGGACCAGATGGGCCATAAACCCCCTCTCCCAAAACCGGATTCCCGAACTGACAAAGGGAAGGGAAAAGCGATCATTGTCGCTAATGCTCAACAACAACCGAACGACTTGAAGCCGGTTGCTCGTCCAAACAATACGCGCCCTTACGTACCCCTTGAGGATAGGATGGGACGTCCTTATTCCTTTCCCCGCGATAAAATGAAGAGGTTATTCGAGCTGGCATTACGCAACAGACTCATAAATCTGCCAGATCCAAAACGTCCGTTGCAACCAAGTGATGTCAACGAACCTAATTACTGCCCCTATCATCGAGTGCCAGGCCATCCGATTGAAGACTGCTATGTTTTCAAAAATTGGCTTGAAAACCAGTATAGACAGGGAAAATTTGCGTTATCTGACAAATGGAAGGTGAATCCCCCGCAACCCCACACCTCTAAAGGGACGAATACGCCGGGGGCAACATGCTCTGTCATTGAAGAAACTCCGTGGGAGGTTGTATTATCATCAAAAACTAAGAGAATGCTAAATGATCTTCGGACATGTCCGGCGATCAAGTGGAAAAGCCCATTGGAACCGCAAGTCGTTGAGGGGATGTTAAAGCCACGTCCAACTCCAAAGACCAATGATGGGGGTTCAAGCACTAGTAGCCAGTCGTCAAAGTCTTCGAAGAAAAAGAAGAAGGCCAAGAAACCGGTGAAGCCTAGCGATAGGCGCACGGACTTGCAAAAGCAAATTGACGCGCTGGAAGAGTACAACCAGAAGGCGCGGACTCCCATTACACTGCAAGAGTTCCTCAACCATGTCTTCCAAGAAGAAGATGAGGGAGGTAGTTCGTCAAATGAATCTGAAGAACATGTGGCAAGTTGCCATGTGATTTCCCATTTGTCCACAACCGATGAGGAGACTCCTCGCGCTGGAAAGTTGGGGGCAGAGCCTGCACTAAAAATGCTGGAGCCGTCGGATGAAGTGATTGATGCATTCTTAAATCAGGCGTTCTTAAAGGGCAAAGCTGATCAGGATAACGAAACGGTTATATTCGAAAGGGCCAAACGCCAGCGCATTGACGGAAGAATTGCGGTACTCCCGCTAGAGCAAAATACACCCACCACAGATAAAATCAAGCTCAAGATAAAGAAGAGATTCGCTAAGGCTGTGTCGATGGGTATAAAGCTACCACCCTCCGAGAAAAACATTACGGGTGAAATGGAAGACCACCCCTCCTATTGCTTGTACCATCGGAGGGTGTCGCATCCCACCGAAGAGTGCAAAGCTTTCGGTAAGTGGTGGCAGGGATATGTTACTCACCGGCAACAGTTTAAGCGGGAAAAGCGCAAAGCCCGCCGAGAGCAGAACGGAATAAACGAAGTGCTTGATAAAACTAGCAGTGGTTGTTGCATGATTGACGCCGGGGAATCACAAGTACCTGTATTTGGGAGCGATTCTGATGAGGAGCTAGAGCTTGGCCCCCTCTTTAAAGAATCCACTTCGGGAAAAGAAGAAGGACCAAAGGCTTGCGAAAATATACAGCTACGCAACCGGACGTTACCCGAAAAGAATCTCGGACCCTTAAACAAGAAAGACAAAGGAAAAGAGAAGGCCTCTGAAGACATCGCCTTGGATGATCGAGTTGCGGAAAAGTTAACCGCCAAGAACTCGCCAAAGAGGAATAAAGTGGATTACAATGTCTTGGCGCATCTGAGGAAGCTACCCTCACAACTCAGCATTCTCGATGCCCTGTTGCTATCAAAAGAGGCGAGGGATTCTTTGATTAAAGCCTTACAAGAACCGGAACAATTCCAAGCATGCCTGGCCGAGGAAAAGATGAAGGATGAGTTGGAGGAAGTTCACACGGTTGATGTTACTTTTGGCGATGAGGACCTTCTACTTGGGACTTGCGAACACAATCGCCCTCTCTATGTTTCGGGATACTGCCATGATATAAAGATAGGCAAAATTCTGATCGATAACGGGTCGTCTGTTAACCTACTCAACGTGCGGGTGTTGAACGAGATCTGCATGAGCGTCCAGCACCTTGCTCGGGACAAGATCACCATATCCGGGTTCGACTCCCAATCGTCAAAGACTCTTGGATCTGTGATACTGACGCTACGTTTCGGATTACTCGTCACGGACATTAAGTTCCACGTCATAGATGCCAAGACATGCTACAACGCTTTGCTCGGCCGACCATGGTTACACGAGTACAACATCATCCCTTCTACACAACATCAGTGTATGAAGTATTTTAAGGACGGTTTCGAGTATACCGTGACGGGAGAACTGAACCCGTTCTCTGTGAACGAGGTCCGCAAATACGAAGATGCCAAATACTTCTTGCCGGATTTCGAAGACACGGAGAAGTGTCACAAGCCGGAAAATAAAACTAACGCCACCATCCCTGTCTTCGGCAGTGATACCGAGGAAGAAGAGGAGATCGTTTATTCGGGTCCGCCCCAACATAACAAGCCAGGACCATCCACTCCTACATTGGTCTTTGGTAGTGACTCAGAGGATGAGGTCCATGTCGTATGCTCTGCTCGGCCTTCAATACGGGCTTCCGCTGATGAAGAGCGAAGTCTGCAGATAACCATGGTACCGCTTGAGCATTATAAAGAACTAGATGCACTCAACACCAACAGCGTAGAAGAATTGCAGACATTTTATATCCCTCCCGGGCGGGAAGGCGAGAAGGCAATCCTATTCTACCGTTCTGAAGAAAACAAGGTGGAAAAAGAAGTTTGGCATGGCGTGGATCCCACGCTCGACAGGCTTCAGCCTATCCGTCTTCCCAGATATTATACCGAAGGTTTGAAGAAACTGCTGAAACGCCAGGGGATATCCTTCAGACAGACCGTTAGAGAGGCTAAATTCTATGACAGGGTCTGGAATGTTCCCGAGACCCAACGCAAACTGCCTAACGGGAGAATGGAAACAAAAGGGCTTGGGTACATCCGGCTAAAGAAACGAGAGCTAGTAAATAGCTGTTATGTTATGTATGACTTCGATGAAGATGCGGACGCTCAATGGGAGGACGCTAATCCTAAGTCAGTAAAAGTTCCTGATGAAAAAGTGCCCGGTCCATCATTTGAAGAACAAATGGACAGGCTTATAAGGGAAGCTGGTCAAAAAGTCCGAGATGACCACAATCGCGAGACGGCCATCTATGAGAAAGCCAAGACGCAATGCCTTCTCCGACAGGCCGTGAAGGATGGAAAGGCCGCTCAACCTGCTACAAAAAAGGTTCGACACGAAAGCAAAAACAAGTCAGAGGGCAGAAAAGACGCTCAACAATCACAAGGCAGAGCTAAGAAACCACGTATCCGAGAGTCGAGCGTTATTGACTTAGCCCTCATGAAGAAAATAAGTCGAGCATACTCTTTTCCTCGGAACAAAACAAGGAAGATATTTGAGCTTGCTCTAAAACATCAAATGCTTACATTGCCGGAGTCCAAGCACCCCGAACAAGCAGGCGAAGCTTCACACCCGGACTATTGCTCTTACCATCGAGTAGTAGGTCATCCTCTTGAAGATTGCTTCACCTTCAAGAATTGGGTCGAAGATCAATATCAGCTTGGTAAATTCGCTCTGTCCAATAACTGGAAGGTAGCACCACCACAAAAGCACGAGCCTAAGGCCACGAAAGAAGAACCAGTTCCACATTGGGATTGGCAGAAAATTCGCACCTGTCGTATGATAACGATATTAAAAGAGGAGTCCGAGAATGTGGACAGCCTTCCCTGGTGCTTCGAAAACAGCAATGATGAGGTGGTCTCAGAATTTCCTCCAGCTCCGAAAGAACTGGAGGACGGCATACATACCACTGCGGATAGCCTCAAGAAAATTGAGTTGGGGACGATAAACGATCCGCGACTGACATTCGTTAGCGAGCTGCTGTCCGAGGAAAAGGTGGCTGCGTTAAAGGACGTCCTTGTATAGCATAAAGATTGCTTCGCATGGAACTATTCCGAGATGCCGGGACTTGATCCAGAAGTTGCTGTGCATAGACTGGCAATATCCCCGAGTGTCAAGCCGGTCAAACAAGCGCCGAGAAGAATGCGGCTTGAGCTCGAAATGAGCATCAACGCGGAAGTCAAAAAGCTGATAGACTCCGGCTTTATCCAAGAGGTTCAATACCCTGAATGGATTGCTAATATCGTCCCAGTGACGAAGAAAAATGGTACGGTGCGCATATGCGTGGACTTTCGGGATCTCAACAAAGCCTGCCCGAAGGATGATTTCCCAGTACCAGTCACCGAACTAATGATAGACAATACGTCCACGCATGAGATTTTCTCATTCATGGACGGCTCATCAGGATATAATCAAATAAAAATGCACCCTGAAGACCAGAAACATACGGCTTTCCGGACTCCTTTGGGAATATTCTGTTACAAGGTGATGCCCTTCGGTTTAAAGAACGCCGGTGCAACCTACCAAAGGGCCATGACGAAGATTTTCGATAACCTTATACACGAAATTGTTGAATGCTATATCGACGACCTCGTTGTTAAAAGCAAATCATATGAGGAACATCTCGAGCATCTGAAGACCGTATTTCAACGTCTTCGACAATACAACTTGAAGATGAACCCTCTGAAGTGTGCATTCGGGGTTTCCTCGGGCAAATTCCTGGGATTCGTCGTTCGACACCGAGGTATCGAGATAGATCCGTCCAAGATCAAGGCAATCATAGGAATGCCTCCGCCGAGAACTCTCAAACAGCTGCGGTCTCTCCAAGGAAAGCTCGCGTACATACGACGATTTATAGCCAACCTCTCAGGAAAGTGTCGCCCTTACAGCCACCTGATGAAGAAGGGAACCCCGTTCGTCTGGGATCAAAAGTGCCAAAGCGCACTAGACGAGATTAAACAGTACCTGCAAAACCCTCCAGTGTTGGCTGCTCCAGTGAAGGGAAAGCCTCTCATTCTTTACACGGCCGCCCTTGAAGGTTCTTTGGGCGCATTATGGGCACAAGAGAATGACCAGGGGAAAGAAAGAGCACTTTACTATTTAAGTCGAGTGCTGCTGGGGGCAGAAAGCAATTATTCCCCCATTGAAAAACACTGCCTGGCGTTGATCTTCGCAATAACAAAGCTTAGACATTACGCATTAGCGCATGAAGTCTATCTCATTTCAAAGGTGGACCCTCTCAAATATCTAATGTCAAAGGCCATATTGACAGGACGACTCGCTAAATGGGCCCTTCTCTTAATGGAATTCTCGATAGCATATCGACCACTCAAAGCAGTAAAAGGCCAGGCCATCGCCGACTTCCTTGCTGAGCACCCGATACCAGCCGACTCTCCTTTAAACTGCGATCTTCCAGACGAACATGCGTTTGATGCGATCGATGGTGATAATACCCGATGGGAGCTTTATTTTGACGGAGCATCTTCCGTGAAGAAGCGCAAACAAAGTACCCCTATAATCAAATCGGGGGTAGGACTCATCTTTATAACTCCACAAGGAGGGATAATGCGCTACGCGTTCTCCCTGACGGAACCGAGGACAAACAACGAAACCGAATACGAAGCTCTGATAGCAGGCCTCGAGATCGCCATTGACATGGGAATTGAGAACCTCCTCATATACGGAGATTCGCAACTGGTCGTTAGTCAAGTAAACGGCGATTACCAAACATGCAAACCGGAATTGGTAAAATACGGTGAAAAGGTGCAACAATTGCTAACCCAAATTCCCTCCTATACTTTGGAGAGCATACCACGCGCGGATAACAGCAAAGCGGACGCGTTGGCCAAACTCGCTAAAGAAATGGCTGACGAGAACCTCGATGACGTTAGAATCATGGTACAAAGTCGTCAGGTGCTCGCCCCCGCAGAAATACCTTCGGAATCACCCGAAGAGAAGGGAGTGACTGAACAAGCGACCTTGCAAATAAAAGAACATGAGAAGGTTGAAGATTGGAGGGAAGTCTTTATAGATTACTTCAAGTCCCACCAAATGCCCGAAGATGCGTCCGCAAGACATCAACTCATAAAACGAGCTCTGTCTTTCGCCTTCGTCAATGATACTCTATACAAGAGGTCATTCGATTCTCTGTGGCTGAGATGCTTAGGGCCAGACGAATCGGAAAGAGTCGTTCAGGAAGTTCATGACGGAATCTGCGGTTCTCACCAAGCAGGTCCAAAGATGAAGTTGAAGATCAAACGGATGGGCTATTACTGGCCCACGATGATTCAAGACTGCATCGAATATGCGAAGCAATGTCACTTATACCAGATTCATGGGGACTTCATCCACCAGCACCCAAATCCGTTATATCCAACGGTAGCTAGCTGGCCATTCGAAATGTGGGGGACTGATTTAATCGGCCCCATCGAACCAGCATCGTCTAAAGGACATCGTTTCATCCTAGCGACGACTGACTACTTCTCTAAGTGGGCAGAAGCAGTACCATTGAGAGAAGTGAAGACGGAGAATATCCTCCATTTCTTCAAAACGCACGTCATATATCGGTTTGGAACTCCGAGGCGGATCATCTCCGATAACGGGCCAGCCTACCGAAGTCATAAAATCAGCCACTTCGCACAGCAGCATAACATAGACTGGAGATATTCCTCAGTCTATAATCCATGAGCTAACGGTCTCGCCGAGGCCTTCAACAAGACCTTGACGAAAATTATAAAGAAAACAGTGTCCCGAAATAAGAAAGACTGGCATGAGAGACTGCAAGAAGCTCTTTGGGCGTATCGAACCACGTTCAAGACAGCCACAAACACAACGCCATATGCGTTGGTGTTCGGTACGGAAGCAGTACTCCCTCTCGAGATAGAGTTACCCTCTCTACGAGTGGCAGTTCACCACGAGCTAACGGACGAAGAAAATGCTCACCTTCGGCTTGAGGAGCTTGACGCCCTTGATGAAACTAGGCTCATAGCACAACAAAATCTGGAAGCTTATAAAGCAAAGATGATGCGCTCATACGAAAGATTGACCCGACCAAGGACATTCCACCAAGGCGAGCTCGTGCTAGTGGTCAAAAGGCCTATGATCCCCAATCGCGCCAAACGGGGAAAATTCGAGCCGAACTATGAAGGCCCGTACATCATAGATAAAGTTTACCAGGGTGTGGCCTATCTACTCATGGACATGCACGGTGAAAGGCCTTTCAGACCAATAAACGGTCGCTTCCTAAAGAAATACTATGCTTAATGAGCCACAGCCTAGGTCAACGATAGATGACGACGACTATGTCCGCTCACTATCTTCCTAGGCTCAAACTGTATAAGCAGTAGCCAGCTTCTCAACAACGGACCGGAATGTCCTTAAACTAATAGCAGACCGAAACGTCTTTAAACTAATACCGCAGCATCCTTAGGCTGACAAAAAAAAAATGTAAAAAAAAAAAAAAAAAAAACGTATGTCCATAAGCAAAAAGGGGCACGGATGAAAACCCGAAAGGGCTCCGTGAGTAAAAACAGCAGGGCTACCGGCGAGTGTTCGTGAAAACCCAAAAGGGCACGACCTCGTAAAAAAAAAGAGAGAAAAAGGAAATAAAAAGAATAAAAAAAAATGGTATGTCCATAAGCAAAATGGGCACGGATGAAAACCCGAAAGGGCTCCGTGAGCAAAAACAGCAGGACTACCGGCGAGTGTTGTGAAAACCTGACAGGGCGCAACCTCGTTAAAGAACACTTACAAGATCCTCTCTACCTTGTAAGGAGAAACCACCCGCGTGAGAGCCTTACGACTCACAAGGGAGCAACACACTTAGGGATCCCCATGATTCCTAAGGAGAAAATACACTTGCGAGATCCTCACGACTCGTAAGGAGAACACTCTTATGGGACCCTCACGGCCCGTAAGGTTTGAAAGTCTTAAGTTACAGAGATCTAAACCTGTGCTTAAGCAACCCCCACAACTTTCGACATTGCCCTACAAGTGGCTCAATACTGACCCTTGTATACAATCCACGGGCGCGAATAAACATTTTCCTAACCAAGGTCCATCCTTGACTGGGGATATACTCGCATAACCCTTGTAAATCCTCTCGATTTGCAAAGAGAAAACCCTCCTGTAGGATCCTTACGACTTACAGAGGAACAAAACACTTAGGAACCCTCACGATTCCTAGGGAGAAAATACACCTATAAGATCCTCACGACTTGTAGGGAGAAATACCTTTATGAGACCCTTACGGCTCATGAAGTCAAAGCCTTAGTCGACAGGACCCTAACCCTGGTCGATAAGCCACCTTTGTTCGACAGCGACAGAGGTAGATGATGATTCGCTCCAGGCAATATCCCAGTTGTAGCGGTGCTGATGCCGAAATCGGTGTCCAGTTTCAGGTTCACGGCGAAAAGCCAGTAGACCGTACATGCATACGAAATAGCCGAAATGATGGGGCAACTTGCAATAATAAAAAGCAGCAAGTAAAAATATATGCATGAAGAAATAGCCGAAATGATTGGGCAGCTCGCAATAAAAAGCAGCGAGTAAAAATAAAGTAAAAAGCCGAAATGATTGGGCACCGCAAAAAATAGCCGAAATGATTGGGCGATTGCGACCTTCGCGATATAAAAGCTGAAATGATAGAGCATCGCGGAAATAAAACAAAAAAATAATGATGATAAAATTTTGGCCCTACAGTTAAGATCACATCGATCCCTGTATACAATCCAAGGGCGTAAACAAAAAGGGAGCCATACTATCCCAACAAACTCCTCGACTGTAACCCTTCGAAAATCGTTTAGGCAGTTTTTCGGTAATCGACTAATTTTTCGGCTTTTTCCGTAAAAAGTCAAAATTGATATTTTTCATTGTAGACCTAATTATACAAAATTTAGACAAGATATTACTATAATTTTGTCACTAAAATGTCACTTATAATTTTCTAGTTAAATAAAAAAAAATTCGTAATTAATTAATTTTTTTTATTATTTTAAGCCTTTTAAAATACATTTAATTAGGGATAAATACAAATTTTAATTAGGTAAATTTCTTAATTAGGAGTCTTTATAAGCTAAAATATGGTGTTAATAAAATTATATCATGTCTTGCAAACTTTTAGATTTTTGGTGGGAAAATTATGAAAAAAATGGCTTAAAAAGGGTTTTTTTTGGAAAAAGGTTGATATGAAAGCATGATATGATATCATATGATGTTGTAATTAGCTAGAAACTTCTCCAAAATTCCCTCATCTCCCTCCTCCTACTGCTGGCCGACCACTACAGCTGCTGAATCCCCATTTTCCCACTTCATTTTTGCTTCTTTCTTGCTAAAAAATTCAATAAAAATCCACAATTTCTTTCTCCATTCAAAGCCTAACCCTAATCCCTTCTCTCTTCAACCCAAATTTGTTCAAAAACATGATGAAAGGAGGCTTCTTGGAGACTTGATCAAGCTAGGGTTCAAGTTTGAGAGGTGAAAATTTTAATCCTTTTGTTAACTTGTGGTTTAATTATGCTAGAATTGAAATTCTAAGTATTAATTTAGTGTAAATCCTTGTTCATGAAAAATCAAGAGAAGGTTTTGATTTTTAAAAATTAGGGTTTGTAGAATAATGGTAGGATTATGTTAGGGATGGTTATCTAATTGATTAGAATGGTTAATGGTGTAATGATATGCTTGCTAAATCGATAAATTTCGATGTTTGTATCAAATCGGCTAGAAATTCGCTTACTAGATTTTTGTAGAAAATAGAATGCGGTCAATTTGCGTTAGGTTAGCAATATTATTAGCTTCGTATAGGATTATTAGAATGCGCGAACGTGGGGTTTCGTCTAGTCGGGTTGTAGTTTTGTCGATTTCCCCGAAATGACGATTTTAGTGAAAGGATTGCGATTTTCGTGCGTTTTTCCGCGCACCGAGTGCATGCTATGTTTAATACGAGAGCGTGGATATTTGTATAATGTGACTTGCATCGTTTAGGGTTATGTAATCTTATACTTGGTGTTGTGTAAATTTAGGATCGGTCGGGGAAACTTCGGATACGGCGCGAAAAGGCAAAGCGGTGGCCGGATCAGATTAGCGGGGATTTCTGGTGAGTAGATATATTCATCTACGGGGGAATCGTCTGGATGGCGTGAGGCGCCCCCCCTAGTTAGGATTACCCTACTTTATGCATTAATTATATTGTTAGCTAGCTTATCCATTTATATACATGGCATACCCTCACAGCTAACCCTATACTAGATTGCATGGACATTCATATGACGTTCATATATACATACGCGATATCATTTCGTAGGACACGAACACATTACCATTGGCATCGATTGCACGCGCACTATTCATGTGACACACACGCCTTTGGTAATTGCCATGCCACGTACACTAGAAAACCTGTTTAACTTAATATCGCTATTTGCATTCAAACATGATATATGAAATTGCATAGCATGCATATACCTCGCATTAACATCATATTTATATAGATTGCTACTAAAACTCACATCATATACATTGATATCATAGACATTTATTATATATAACATGTGGACACTATGATTTTCTTGATGATTTCAGTTTTTCTGTGATTTCTGGATTTTTGGGGAAAACCGCAAGAATTTAACAAAACCTTAGATTTATCATTTTCAAAACAAAGTTGCGGTTTTCTCGTGATGTCTGTGTCGTCCACCATGAGTTTTCATGTTTTCTGTTGGATTTCGAGACCCGATTCGAGGAGTGGATGAACCGTCTCGGGTACATGGTGGGCCCGGTATGGTACCCCGGGGCAAGAAGATCGAGTTGTAGACGATGAGCCTGGCAGGGGAAGACTACCTACCGGTGATGTCTGGCGCGGCGGATATCCGGAGGATACCGACCGTTGTCGTGAGATTTATGATATGGGCCGATCCGGACTGACGGAGCCCGACATTGAGACAGATATGATTCCTATTTGGTGTCGATGCTTGACACGGGTTTTCTGAGGATTTCTTGATGATATTTGGCTATTATGCAGACATTCGTTTTCTAAAAGTTAAGAATGCAGTAACTTTACCATTTAAAACACTTAAAGAGTTAGGAAAGATATTGCATACATGTGCATGCATACTAGAGTTATTATATCACATATGGACATACATGTTGTTCCGCATTGCGTGCATTCTTACGATTGCCTTACTAGATGTTATATTTACTCACGAGCTGGCAACTCACCCCCGTTGTGCCACAGTGTCTTGCAGGTCGGACCCGTCGGTCTTGTAGCGGCGGGCTATCTTGTCATCAGTTCCTTTTGCGCAGACTCGCGACATCGCCCGTAGGTGGGTTGCGAGTATACTTTATTTCTTTTTGCTTTATCATTGTATCTAGTATTCTCCATCTACCACTTGTATTGTATATGCGACCTAGTGATGAGACTGAGAGATTTGTATATTTGTGGTTTCTTTTGGGTCGAGCTCACTTGAGCCGACGTGTGTTTTCTGGTATTTGCATCTCTTTTATGCTCTTTTTCTTGATATTACTATTATATTGCATGTGGTTGTGATCCGCCTTGGGCGAAGAGCTAGCTCCCGCTTGGGGATGCCATTTTTATAATTACAGGTTTATTATCTTGTTGTACCCATTTTGGGGGATAGAAAATACAGGGGAGACTCTGCCGAAATTTTCGGGAATTTTTGATGTTCTTTTTTTTGGATTCTATGCAACTTAATTGATTTCAAAACCGTTTTCATTTAAGGTTTTCCTTCACTCTCTTTTGATTTTCGGTTAGATTTCTGGGCTTTGGCTGACTTAGGTTACGGTACGCCTTTAGATGTCTCGTAATCTAAGTGCCAGTCACGTTCCGTACTTTCGGGTCGTGACAAAGTTGGTATCAGAGCGTAGGTTTTACCTTTCTGAGTGTAGGACGACCTTGGTAGATGGAGTAGGTGACTTAAGCAGAGTGGCGTAGCGTGGGTATGATCCGCGGCATACTTACGATACGGTACTCCGCCTAAGTGACCTTAGGACATAATTGCTTGTATTTCCTTTCTTGATTTCTTGCATTCCTTGATTCAATTGCAATGATCTTATCAGTCATGTTTCTTATTCCATCTTCGATGCCGCCAAAGACTACGAGAGCTCAGCGGGCTGCCGCTAGGGATGAGATTCGAGCGGGCTCGTCTGAGGCGAGGATCGAGCGGGAGGATACGCCTACCCCTCAGGGTCATACTGATCCGCCTTATCCTGACCGTATTGCCAGATTAGAGGCCGGCATGCAAGAGTTGCGGCAGATGATGGGATCTTTAGTTGAGTCCAGCCGGGCACAGAGATCCGAGGACGTTCCTTCCACCGCACAGACCACGATCGTACCTGCTGCACAGATGGTCACTCCTGCTGCTACTACGGAGACTATCCCTGTTTCACTACAGGAGTTCATGAGATTGAGACCTCCAGCTTTTACCGGTACAGATGCGACAGAGGACCCACAGGCTTTTCTTGATAGGATGGCTCGGATTTGCCGTTCGTTGAGGTGTTCTGATGATAGATTGGTGGAGTTTGCGAGTTTTCGTCTGGAGGGTCTTGCCCAGACATGGTACGACTCAGTAGAGAGAGGCCGAGCTGCAGGTCTGCCTTCTATGACCTGGGATGAGTTTACAGCTGCATTTCTTGCCCGTTTTCTTCCGGAGAGTGTCCGAGATGCTCGAGCCCGTAGTTTTGAGTCTTTGCGCAAGACTCCTGGGATGACAGTGTCGGAGTATGATATACAGTTTACCCAGTTGTCTCGGTATGCTCCGTACCTAGTCGACACAGAAGAGAAGAGAATAAAGAGGTTTGTGCGAGGGCTTGATACACAGCTATTCCTTGCCATCGGCACCCAGCACTTTGATACATACGCAGCCGCGATGGATGCAGCCTTACTTTTGGAGGAGCGTATTTCTGAGACTCCGGTCGTTTCTGGGCCGAAGAGGATCCGTACCGATACGCCAGCTCAGCGGCAGATGGGCAGACATCGTGATAGATTATTTCCGGGAGATGGCGGAGGCAGAGGATTGAGACGAGGTCAGTTATTTGGTTCATATCCACAGACCCAGCAGTCGTCTCCAGGATGTTTTCGGTGTGGGAGTCAGTACCACCGTGTCAGAGACTGTACCATGGGACGTACGGATGCGGCGACAGTCCCGCATGTGACTTTACCACCTTCACCACCTTCGCAGAGAGCTTTACTTCCTCCTCCTGATGATGCTTCACGCCAGCCAGATGCTTCTAGAGGCCGTGGGCGTGGCGGTCCAGTTCCGAGAGGACGAGGCGACAGAGGCAGAGGTAGAGGCCGAGGTAGAGGCAGAGGACAGCCAGCTATTAGTGGTGGACAGGCCCGAGTGTTCGCGTTGACTCCTCAGGATGCACAGGCATCCAATGCCGTCGTGACAGGTACTCTGCCAGTATGTTCTTTTGATGCACGGATATTATTTGATCCAGGCTCCACACATTCCTATGTATCCACGTATTTTGCACCGAGGTTGGGCCGAGAGTCTTGTCCGTTAGATCAGCCGCTTGTCGTTATTACCCCGGTAGGCGAGTCTTTTGTTGCCCGTTTTGTGTATCGATCGTGTTTCGTTCGTATTGGGGAGAGAGATTCTTCAGTAGATTTGATTCTCCTCGATATGCTAGACTTTGACGTTCTTCTTGGTATGGACTGGCTAGCCACCTGTTATGCATCTGTGGACTGCCGTGAAAAGGCAGCCAGATTCAGTTTTCCTGGTGAGCCGGTTCTTATTATTCAGGGAGATCGTAGCGCTACCCTTCCCAGCTTGATTTCATCTCTTCGCGCTGGTCAGCTCTTAAGGAAAGGGTGTCAGGGATTCTTAGCTTATGTTTGTGATACTAGCTCCACAGAGGTTCCGTTGGACCAGGTCCCTGTTGTGAGAGAGTTTCCTGATGTATTTCCTGATGAGCTGCCTGGTCTGCCACCAGAGCGCGAGATTGAGTTCTGTATTGACTTGATCCCCGGCACGGGGCCTATCTCTGTACCTCCTTATCGGATGGCCCCGACGGAGCTGAGAGAGCTAAAGGATCAGTTACAGGACTTGCTGGACAAAGGGCTTATCCGACCGAGTGTGTCACCTTGGGGTGCTCCCGTCCTGTTTGTTAAGAAGAAGGACGGAAGTATGCGCTTATGCATTGATTATCGTCAGCTGAACCGGGTTACTGTGCGGAACAGGTATCCCCTACCCCGCATTGATGACTTATTTGATCAGCTCCAGGGTGCAGGGTTTTTCTCGAAGGTTGATTTACGGTCAGGTTATCACCAGTTGCGGGTTCGGAAGGAGGATATTCCGAAGACCACCTTCCGTACTCGTTGTGGTCACTACGAGTTCTTGGTGATGTCGTTCGGGCTCACCAATGCCCCGGCAGGTTTTATGGATTTGATGAACCGCGTATTCAGGCCGTATCTCGATCAGTTCATCATTGTGTTCATTGACGACATCTTGGTTTATTCTCGGAGCCGGGAGGAGCATGAGCAGCACTTACGTATCACATTGCAGACTTTGAGGGAGCATCAGCTGTTCGCCAAATTCTCCAAGTGCGCATTCTGGCTAGACAGTGTCGACTTCTTGGGTCACGTGGTGACTAGAGATGGTATTTGCGTGGACCCGAAGAAGATCGAGGCAGTTCAGCGTTGGCCTAGACCAGTATCAGTTACAGAGGTTCGCAGTTTTCTAGGTCTGGCCGGCTATTATCGACGTTTTGTCCAGGATTTCTCCCGCATTGCTGCACCGTTGACCGGGTTGACCCGGAAGGGGGTTCCTTTTGATTGGACCCAGGCATGTGAGGATAGCTTCCAGCAGTTGAAGACTCGTCTGACTACTGCTCCAGTGTTAGCATTGCCTTCAGGATCAGGCGGGTTCGTGGTATATTGTGATGCTTCTAGAGTGGGGCTGGGATGTGTGTTGATGCAGCACGACAGAGTTATCGCGTATGCTTCTCGGCAGCTGAGGAAACACGAGCAGAACTACCCCACCCATGATTTAGAGATGGCTGCAGTGGTATTTGCACTTAAGATCTGGAGACATTACCTATACGGTGAGTCGTGCCAGATATTCACTGACCACAAGAGTTTGAAGTATATCTTCCAGCAGCGAGACCTGAACCTGAGACAGCGCCGTTGGATGGAGTTGGTGAAGGATTATGACTGCGAGATTCTATACCATCCGGGCAAGGCGAATGTGGTGGCAGATGCTTTGAGTAGGAGGCCCGGAGGTAGCTTATCTTGTTTGAGCGCAGTACAGATGCAGTCGACGGCGGATTGGCAGGTTTTATGTGATAGCAGAGTGCAGTTCGAGTTTACTCCTACAGGGGGACAGCTGGCCCATTTCAGAGCACGCCCACAGTTACTTGACCGTATTCGCGAGGCACAGTCCGGCGATGCCCGTATCTTAGAGATTATTGAGCAGATTCGGCAGGGTAGAGTTTCTGAGTTCGTGATTGATGATCAGGGGATACTTCGATTTGGGACTCGACTGTGTGTGCCAGATTCAGAGGGACTGAGGCGTGATATTCTCGAGGAGGCACATAGATCAGTATACAGTGTTCACCCAGGTTCCACCAAGATGTATCGTGATTTGAGAGAGGTTTACTGGTGGGACGGGATGAAGAAGGATATTACAGACTTTGTGTCGAGATGCCTGACTTGTCAGCAAGTCAAGGCTGAGCACCAGAGGCCAGCCGGCGAGTTACAGCCTTTGCCCATCCCTGAGTGGAAGTGGGAGCAGGTCTCCATGGACTTCGTGGTGGGTCTACCCAGGACCAGTCGAGGGTACGACTCTATCTGGGTGATTGTTGATCGACTGACGAAAGCGGCTCACTTTCTGCCAGTGAAGACCACTTTTGGATTTTCTCAGTACGCCCAGGTTTATATTGATGAGATAGTGCGACTGCATGGTGTTCCGACTTGCATCGTGTCCGACCGTGGCACCCAGTTTACCAGCCGATTGTGGCAGAAACTCCAGGAAGCTTTGGGCACCCGATTGAGTTTTAGCACAGCCTTTCATCCGCAGACTGACGGTCAGTCGGAGCGTACTATTCAGACTCTTGAGGACATGCTCAGAGCTTGTGTTTTAGATTTCGGTGGTAGCTGGGATCGTCATTTGCCTTTGATTGAGTTTTCCTACAATAATAGCTTCCAGGAGACGATTCAGATGGCACCTTTCGAGGCTTTATATGGGAGGAGATGTCGATCGCCGGTATGTTGGACAGAGCTCAGGGAGAGCAGTATTTTGGGGCCGCAGATCGTACAGGAGACGACCGAGAAGATACAGCTGATTCGGGACAGGATGAGAGCGGCACAGAGCAGGCAGAAATCATATGCTGACAGGCGCCGTCGTCGACTCGAGTTCGCTGTTGGCGATCATGTTTTCCTGAAGATCTCTCCGATGAAGGGTGTGATGAGATTTGGACGGAAAGGGAAGCTGAGTCCTAGATATGTTGGTCCTTTCGAGATCCTAGAGCGTGTTGGTCCAGTCGCTTATCGGTTAGCTCTTCCGCCCAGCTTCCCCGATGTTCACCCCGTATTCCATGTCTCGATGCTCCGCAAGTACCTTCATGATCCTTCCCAGGCGATTCAGCACCAGACGATCCAGTTAGAGCGTGATCTTTCTTTCACCGAGCAGCCGGTTGTCATCTTGGATCGGCAGGTGAAGAAATTGAGGTCGAAGGTCATACCGTCTGTCAAGGTCCTTTGGCGTGGCCCGAACAGCGAGGAGGTCACCTGGGAGACCGAGGTCGAGATGAGGACGAGATATCCCCATCTTTTTGAAGGTACGCGTAGTTAAATTCTAAATTCGGGGACCGAATTTCTTTAAGGGGGGAAGATTGTAACCCTTCGAAAATCGTTTAGGCAGTTTTTCGGTAATCGACTAATTTTTCGGCTTTTTCCGTAAAAAGTCAAAATTGATATTTTTCATTGTAGACCTAATTATACAAAATTTAGACAAGATATTACTATAATTTTGTCACTAAAATGTCACTTATAATTTTCTAGTTAAATAAAAAAAAATTCGTAATTAATTAATTTTTTTTATTATTTTAAGCCTTTTAAAATACATTTAATTAGGGATAAATACAAATTTAATTAGGTAAATTTCTTAATTAGGAGTCTTTATAAGCTAAAATATGGTGTTAATAAAATTATATCATGTCTTGCAAACTTTTAGATTTTTGGTGGGAAAATTATGAAAAAAATGGCTTAAAAAGGGTTTTTTTTGGAAAAAGGTTGATATGAAAGCATGATATGATATCATATGATGTTGTAATTAGCTAGAAACTTCTCCAAAATTCCCTCATCTCCCTCCTCCTACTGCTGGCCGACCACTACAGCTGCTGAATCCCCATTTTCCCACTTCATTTTTGCTTCTTTCTTGCTAAAAAATTCAATAAAAATCCACAATTTCTTTCTCCATTCAAAGCCTAACCCTAATCCCTTCTCTCTTCAACCCAAATTTGTTCAAAAACATGATGAAAGGAGGCTTCTTGGAGACTTGATCAAGCTAGGGTTCAAGCTTGAGAGGTGAAAATTTTAATCCTTTTGTTAACTTGTGGTTTAATTATGCTAGAATTGAAATTCTAAGTATTAATTTAGTGTAAATCCTTGTTCATGAAAAATCAAGAGAAGGTTTTGATTTTTAAAAATTAGGGTTTGTAGAATAATGGTAGGATTATGTTAGGGATGGTTATCTAATTGATTAGAATGGTTAATGGTGTAATGATATGCTTGCTAAATCGATAAATTTCGATGTTTGTATCAAATCGGCTAGAAATTCGCTTACTAGATTTTTGTAGAAAATAGAATGCGGTCAATTTGCGTTAGGTTAGCAATATTATTAGCTTCGTATAGGATTATTAGAATGCGCGAACGTGGGGTTTCGTCTAGTCGGGTTGTAGTTTTGTCGATTTCCCCGAAATGACGATTTTAGTGAAAGGATTGCGATTTTCGTGCGTTTTTCCGCGCACCGAGTGCATGCTATGTTTAATACGAGAGCGTGGATATTTGTATAATGTGACTTGCATCGTTTAGGGTTATGTAATCTTATACTTGGTGTTGTGTAAATTTAGGATCGGTCGGGGAAACTTCGGATACGGCGCGAAAAGGCAAAGCGGTGGCCGGATCAGATTAGCGGGGATTTCTGGTGAGTAGATATATTCATCTACGGGGGAATCGTCTGGATGGCGTGAGGCGCCCCCCTAGTTAGGATTACCCTACTTTATGCATTAATTATATTGTTAGCTAGCTTATCCATTTATATACATGGCATACCCTCACAGCTAACCCTATACTAGATTGCATGGACATTCATATGACGTTCATATATACATACGCGATATCATTTCGTAGGACACGAACACATTACCATTGGCATCGATTGCACGCGCACTATTCATGTGACACACACGCCTTTGGTAATTGCCATGCCACGTACACTAGAAAACCTGTTTAACTTAATATCGCTATTTGCATTCAAACATGATATATGAAATTGCATAGCATGCATATACCTCGCATTAACATCATATTTATATAGATTGCTACTAAAACTCACATCATATACATTGATATCATAGACATTTATTATATATAACATGTGGACACTATGATTTTCTTGATGATTTCAGTTTTTCTGTGATTTCTGGATTTTTGGGGAAAACCGCAAGAATTTAACAAAACCTTAGATTTATCATTTTCAAAACAAAGTTGCGGTTTTCTCGTGATGTCTGTGTCGTCCACCATGAGTTTTCATGTTTTCTGTTGGATTTCGAGACCCGATTCGAGGAGTGGATGAACCGTCTCGGGTACATGGTGGGCCCGGTATGGTACCCCGGGGCAAGAAGATCGAGTTGTAGACGATGAGCCTGGCAGGGGAAGACTACCTACCGGTGATGTCTGGCGCGGCGGATATCCGGAGGATACCGACCGTTGTCGTGAGATTTATGATATGGGCCGATCCGGACTGACGGAGCCCGACATTGAGACAGATATGATTCCTATTTGGTGTCGATGCTTGACACGGGTTTTCTGAGGATTTCTTGATGATATTTGGCTATTATGCAGACATTCGTTTTCTAAAAGTTAAGAATGCAGTAACTTTACCATTTAAAACACTTAAAGAGTTAGGAAAGATATTGCATACATGTGCATGCATACTAGAGTTATTATATCACATATGGACATACATGTTGTTCCGCATTGCGTGCATTCTTACGATTGCCTTACTAGATGTTATATTTACTCACGAGCTGGCAACTCACCCCCGTTGTGCCACAGTGTCTTGCAGGTCGGACCCGTCGGTCTTGTAGCGGCGGGCTATCTTGTCATCAGTTCCTTTTGCGCAGACTCGCGACATCGCCCGTAGGTGGGTTGCGAGTATACTTTATTTCTTTTTGCTTTATCATTGTATCTAGTATTCTCCATCTACCACTTGTATTGTATATGCGACCTAGTGATGAGACTGAGAGATTTGTATATTTGTGGTTTCTTTTGGGTCGAGCTCACTTGAGCCGACGTGTGTTTTCTGGTATTTGCATCTCTTTTATGCTCTTTTTCTTGATATTACTATTATATTGCATGTGGTTGTGATCCGCCTTGGGCGAAGAGCTAGCTCCCGCTTGGGGATGCCATTTTTATAATTACAGGTTTATTATCTTGTTGTACCCATTTTGGGGGATAGAAAATACAGGGGAGACTCTGCCGAAATTTTCGGGAATTTTTGATGTTCTTTTTTTTGGATTCTATGCAACTTAATTGATTTCAAAACCGTTTTCATTTAAGGTTTTCCTTCACTCTCTTTTGATTTTCGGTTAGATTTCTGGGCTTTGGCTGACTTAGGTTACGGTACGCCTTTAGATGTCTCGTAATCTAAGTGCCAGTCACGTTCCGTACTTTCGGGTCGTGACATCGACTCACGGATACAAACACTCCTTGACGAGAGCCTCCTGATTCGCGTCGACCCGCCGAGCCACCAGCGCCTCTGTGGGAAACCCTCGACTCGTTTCAAACCCCAAGGAAACAAATAATCCTTGGCACTTGGGAAACAAATAATCCCTAGCAAAACTCCTCGACTCACGGATACAAACACTCCTTGACGAGAGCTTCCTGATCCGCGTCGACCCGCAGAGCCACCAGTGCCTCCGTAGGAATCCTCGCCTCGTTTCAAACCCCAAGGAAACAAATAATCCTTGGCGCTTGGGAAACAAATAATCCCTAGCAAAACTCCTCGACTCACGGATACAAACACTCCTTGACGAGAGCTTCTTGATCCGCGTCGACCCGCAGAGCCACCAGTGCCTCCGTAGGAATCCTCGACTCGTTTCAAACCCCAAGGAAACAAATAATCCTTGGCGCTTGGGAAACAAATAATCCCTAGCAAAACTCCTCGACTCACGGATACAAACACTCCTTGACGAGAGCCTCCTGATCCGCGTCGACCCGCAGAGCCACCAGTGCCTCCGTAGGAATCCTCGACTCGTTTCAAACCCCAAGGAAACAAATAATCCTTGGCGCTCGGGAAACAAATAATCCCTGGCAAACTCCTCGACTCACGGATAAAAACACTCCGTGATGAGAGCCTCTTAACTCATATCAACCCGCAGAGCCATCACCCTCTCCGCGAGCAAATTCCCGATTCGTCTCAATTTGTAAGAAGAAGTCTCAGACAGCAAGGATTGAAAAGCTTGCTTCTTGAGCAATGGGGCCCTGCAAGTCAATCCAAAATGGTCTCTTGCATACTATTCACGGGTCTCACTCTCCGAAGTCGAATTTCGACGAGGAGGGAAACAACCGCTTACGAATTCTCTCGACTCGTAAGAGGGAAAATTCTCTCATAAGATCCCTATGACTTATAAGAGAAAACCACACTTAGGAATCCTCACGATTCCTAAGGAGAAAATCCACCTATGAGATCCTCTCGATCCGTAGGGAGAAAAGTCTCTATGAGACCCTCACGGCTCATAGAATTGAAAAGTCTTAGGCGGTAAACCTGAACCTGCGGCCTAAGCCATCGCTATTTCCTGAGGAAGTCGGAATACTCATTTTAGACATCCATCAACCATGGTTATTAAGACAGCCTACTGACATTAAAAGAGAGAAGATGACAGAAAGAATATCCGTTCCATATTTGATCTGGCATGCGTGACGCATTCATTTATGCATGGACAGAAGACTCAGGACGAGAAATAAGACAAGCTGAAATAGAAAAGGGGAGGGTTTTCATTCATACCGCTAAGAGTTTTTACAAGCATAAGAATAATGAATAGGAAACATTGTTCAAATTATTACAACGGTATAACCTCGGATCCGGGGCACGGATTGAGGAAATCAAAAGTAAGGCCATCCAGAGTTCTTCTGGCCTTTCTAATTATTCTTATGCGCAGTCTTTCGCGCTTCTCGGTGTCGATATCATCGGCAAGCCCTTCCGGCCTTTGATAAGCAGCAATGATCATCGTCTGCTGAAACACTTGATGCAGGATGTCAACGAGGTCGTTACGTCGTTTCTTCGAGATCATCCCTGTCAGGTGCACTGAATGCACCTTGTCCTCGGCATCATCCAGCGCATTGAGTGGTAGAGCCTCGTGAAGACCCGGAAGTGCCCTCCATATTGCTCCCAGCACGACTTTCAAAAGAGCCGAACGCCGAGGCAACAGCCAACCACCGCTTGCATTCAGACGACCCATAACTTCTGCACATTCAGCGTCTGTAAACTCCTGGTTTTGTTGACGACCCTGAGCGCGGATATCATCGTAGGTAATGAACTCGTGCAGACTGTATAGATGCACCGCCGCCATTATGCCTGGAGAAAATATTACAGGAAGATCAACAATAGAAAAGCAATAATATACACGGATGACTAAATTCCTAGAGAGCAAAACTATGTTCAAAGGTGAAACCCACTAGACGAGAGCTCTGCTGTTTAAGATTGATCTAAGAATCGATTTTACCTGAAGTTCTTCTAAAAACTTTAAAAAAAGGAGCAAGGCACCGGAGTTCTTAAAGGCAAGAACAAAGCTCTGAAGTCTTCAAAAATGGAAATCTGGAAGATGATAAGTATCCGGAGGGGACCAAAGGTCCTATTTATAGGCCTCAAGTGCCTCTTCAACTCCCAAGAGTCGTCACGGCAGTTTACCCTAATTAGAGTGAATTTCCGTTCGAATTCCGAGATAGGAGATGAAGCGTCGCTTCGTCCTTCCCCGATCAGAGCAAAGCTCTGTCTTGAAGAAGCGGCGCTTCAGCACGGAAGCGCTAGCGCAGTTGCGTTGCGCTGCGCGCTACACGCCACGTGTCCAGCGCAAACGCATCAGCGCAGCACCCCAAGGCAGCGCACCCAGCCAAAGCAAAGCTCTATTTCAAGCAAAACCAAGGGAAGCAACGCTTCAGCGACGTATGCGTCGTGCGCTGCATGACACGTGTCGGCGTAGACGTGCTAGCGCAGTTGCGCTGCACTGTGTGCTGTGCGACACGCGTCATATCCTGGAGCATTCGCGCTAAACAAAAAGGTTCTGAAGAAATCTCTTCGGTTATTATCTTCTGTAAAACAGAAGCCCTTAGATCAAAGATCCGATTGTGGGGGAAATCCCGCCAAATCTTTCAGAAAAGGGATTTCTTCAACAAATTGAACTTGCTTCTTAATCTGCAAAATGAAGCCTCAGGCATCAGAGGTAGGAGAACTTGCTTCCTGAACAATGGGACCCTACAAGTCGATCTAAAATGGTCTCTTGCACACTGTACGCGGGACTCACTCTCTAAAATCGAGTTTCGATAAGGAGGGAAACAACCGCTTACGGGTCCTCTCGACTCGTGAGAAGGAAAAATCCTCTTATAAGATCCCTACGACTTATAAGAGAAAACCACACTTAGGAATCCTCACGATTCCTAAGGAGAAAAGCCCGCCTACGAGATCCTCTCGATCCGTAGGAAGAAAAGTCTCTACGAGACCTTCACGGCTCATAGAGTTGAAAAGTCCTAGGCGGCAGATCTGAACCTGCAGTCTAGGCCATCGTTATCTCTGGGAGAAATGAAGTTATCTGTCAATAAGGTGCATTAAATATGTCGTGCTGAAAAGAGTGAAAAAGGCGAAGAAATGACACAGGACGTTACAAAAATGCGTATCTTTTATTCATGAATATTGACTGGATACAGGATACATTGTACTAAAGAATAAAAAAGATATATATACATATATTTTACAAGCACAAATGATACAAGGAGAAATTACTGGGAAGGAAGCGTCTTGCATAGATTTAGCAATTGCTCGCATACTTCCTTCCACGTCTTCTCTCGATCGGCTACCACCGCCAGCTCTGCCTCCACTTGGGCTCGCTGCTGCAAGACCGACGCAAGTTTCTCCTTGACGGCCTGATAGGCAGCTTCCCGACTTGGGATATTGCGCTCAGCTACGTCAAGCTTCCGCTTCAAGTTTAGCCCATGGGAGATACGCTCCAAGAGACCCTCGAAGATAGTCTTCACTTGGGCAGCATTTGCCTCAACCTCAGCGCACAGATAGGCCGTTTCGTTTGAGGTCTTTTGGCATTCCCTTAGTCTTGAAGCTGCTTCTTGTTCCAAATGGCGGAAGTGCGAAGTGCTTTGCTCGAGCCAAGTTGTGCGTTGGGTGCTCAGGGCTAAAACTTCGGGAGAAGGGCGCGTCGACTCCAGCCGATATAGACAAGCCTCGATCCCCCTGCAGTGGTTAACCCAAGATTCGACGACGCCTTCGTTATGAAAATTTACGAGCGCCGCCAACATCGGGTTAACCTCCGCGGCAAAATCTACGGCAGAAGGGAGAGCGTCCACATTGAGCTCTTCAATGTACCCGCTCAGCATGCCCAAACTCATCACAGCACCCTTGGAAGATGGACGTCTCAAGAAATGGCCTGCCGGTGAAAGGACGCGAGCCTCAAAGGGGACCGGAGCCGGAACAATAGCTGCAAAACAAAATATGGTTAAACGATGGTTCGGAAGATGTTGAAGGGTTACCAAAAAAGGAAATTTACTATACCAGCTGCAACGGACGGTAAAGCCGGAAGGGCCGGTGGCGCGGCAAGCCTTGCATCCCCTCCTTCGATTTGTGGCACTGCAATAAAGAAAAGGAAAAGTCAGAAATTATCCCATTGCTAGAAAAAAGGGGGTAAGTAAGGATATTATAGTGAAGGTATACTCACCGGCGCCACCAGAGGGAGAAGCGAGTTCGGATGGGAAAGAGAAGTGTGGGAGCAACACTTGATATAAATGATCGAAGAGCACTCCTGCAAAAGCACAATGGTATAACGTTAGTACAAAGCTACATTTTTGAAAGATTAATGCATGAGTCGTGAATCCATACCTTCCAACATCCGTGATGGTACAAGGGAAGGCGGGGAGGTGACCACCACCAGAGCAGTAGTCGACGGTGCCCCCTCGAGCAAAGGAGCATCGGCACTGGCCGCAGCTGCAAAGACAAGCTTGTCAGAAAAGATCGCAAGATATATAGAAAAAAGGAGGAACGCTGGTGATAAAATTGTTACCCGACGAGCTACCAGCAGAAACTGAAGCAATCCCCTCATCCATCGACATGAGACCACCGCCCGTAGCCTCATCACCCGACTCGATGGGAACCGTTGTTGTGCTCACGAGCCCGGGAGACGGCAAGGAACCATACGCGGGGAGGGCTATGATCGGAGTATTACCAGATTCCTGGGAAAGAGCGGTTCGCTCCTCCTCAGGAATCGTGGCCGCCTCACCCGATACTCCCTCGGTTTCTGCGGTCACGGTTGTCTCGTCCATCGGCACCGTGACGTCTCCAGCCTCAAGCGCCTCGACTTCTACTGCCTTCGGCTCGACAATCATCCCATCTGCCGCCACTTCAGACGCGGCATCAATGACCTTCTCGGCGGCGGATCCTTCAACTTCTGTTTCAGGCCCCGTGGCCCCGACGACGGTGCCCACCGTCGGCTCAGGTTCGACAGGCGCCGCTTCCGCCGTTTCCTGGGGTCCAACGGTCTCCGCCTCCCCCTCAGTCGGACTTGGTCCTGCAAGATAGAATGCATATGAGCCAATGGCTTTATAATAATTCTTACAACAAGGTTCTGAAAGAGATGCTACCTGAAGGGGATTTATTGTTTGCACTTCGGGCCGCGCGCGCCACTTGCCTATAAGCAGTAGACAGGGCGACAGGGGCCTCTTCAGAAGGAGTGTCAGCACGAGGAATGGTACTGGGACCCGCTCCCACGGCCAAAGCAGCTCTACGCGCCTTTGCTTCGCGTCTCAACCGCTTCCGCTCCTCCCGAGCCGTTGAGACGGATGCCACTAGAGCTTCCCTAATTGAGGTGTCCTCGTCCGTGAATAGGGAAGCCTCTAAGGTTTTCAGGGCATCCCTCGTCGTTTTGTCAAGCCGAGGCTCTTGCGGCAACTTCGACGAAGCCGGAACTTCAGTAACAGGCTTGGGAAGAATCCCCGCATCAACTGATATAACCCCTGCTAAGAAACGAAAGAAGGTTAGGTTGACCATCATAAAAAGACAACAAACTTTCCTTATAAAAGAAAAAGGGGTGAAACATACCAGCGCCTGCTAGGGCACGCTTCTCCTCCTCCTCCTGGAAGGTTTTCAGGGAGGCAGCAATAGCCTCTTCAGTAGAGACATCTGTTGAAAATGGAGCAGATGTTAGTTAAATATAACAATACAAAGTGCAATAAAACGACAAATAAAGCGTTTGATGATTACCGGACTCAGCGAGTTTGCTTAACATCGCTTCAAGCCTCGCCGATCGCTCCGAAGCTGCAATGGCGGCAGCCAGATTGGTATCCGCAGGATCTACCACGAAACCCTCATTGCTGCCGTATTCACATATGGCCTCGGCGGGAGGAGCCGCAGGCTTTAAGCTGAGGATCGCGTCGAGGGATAGGGTGGACTTCTTCTTCTTCTGTCCGCCAGCTTTAGATCCACCCGGAGCAGCTTTGCGCTTGGCAGTCACTTCAGGGCGGCGAGTCCCGATATCCGCTCCTGCGCCAGACTCTGGCGATACCACTTTAACCGTCTTTGTGGGAGCACGGGGCGCCGGTGGTGCATCCACCGTAGTAGGCAGTGGAAATCCACGCGGAGGGGCCAACACGCGTGGTCGGTCAGCTCCGGCATCTTTCATCGGGAGGGTGACCTGGATCCTTGGCTGCAAGGGAGCCTTGCGATCACCACCAGGAGGCGCACCCCTACGGTCAACCAGCAAGCGTTTCTCCATTAAAATAATTGGGCCCATAGCATGCGCATACCAGGCTACATACGGATGGATTATTTTAGGGGCACAGCTAGGCTCACTGATAAAAAAATAAGAGCCTGTATTGAGCCGGGTGAAATGATGCATAGCATTCCTTATTCCCCCTTGGTTGGCCGCGGGTGTTTCCAGAAAGGCTTCCATCGGGATCCCTTGATTGTAACTCGATTGTCGGGCAAATCGATGTGGGTTATATCTCATAAAGAGAGCTGTCTCATTCTGCCTAAATACTAGGTAGCTCGGCCGAATGGAGTAAAGGTGAAGGATTTCCCGAGCCTTCAATACAGAAACCCCGCCCTTAAACTCATCACGCAGCGACACCACTGACTTAGTGGTCTCGGAGCCTATGGTGATGACCTTATCCACAAAAGAGGTCTTCGCTCCGACTAGATGTGAGCGCAGGAGCAGTCCCCTAGACTCCCGCGGAGGTGCAACCACAATTGAAGCCCCGACCAACCGCATGATTCTTGGGAGTCTGTATTTCTCAAAAAACGGAGGAGTCTTATGGGCACCAAACACCCCTCGCACATGTAGCTCCATCCAAGAAGTGAAGTAGTGCATCGGAAAGTTAGCAGGCTGTACCCCAGGCTCATTAGCATCCGCCGCTACGCTAAGTCCATTGTAGAGGTAAGCCAGCCCGGCGATCCCTACTGATAACTGTAAACCAGCCGCCATTCGATGCGCCGGGTAAAAGACAGAGGACCGCATGAGGCGTGGGTGCATGGGAAGCACGAAGCTGCATAGCCATAGACCCAAGAACCCTATGAAAAAAGTCTCCTCGTCCATGCCAGGAACGGCGATCTCTGAGAAAGGGACGCTGGCAGTGCCGGGGAAATAAAAATCCCGCTGGTCATTTTCCGATGAAGGTCGGCGGTCCAAGCCGAAACCAAAGGGGTCAGCAAGCTGAGCGAACTTCTCGCCCTGCTCTGATAGGAACTCCGGGCGGATAAAACGAGCAATGAAATCCGCGAAACTGACGCCCCGGTCGTCCGATTCCAAATGGAGTTCCTCATAAATCTCCAACACCTTCACCAAGCCCAGGTGCTGATGCTGAATGGCATTTTCCGGAGTTAAGTCAAATACAAGCTGCTTGGTGGCGAAGACATACTCGTCAGGAGGAAGCAACTCGTCGTAGTGTTCTCCCCTCATCGGCAGACCTGAAATCTCAGCAAACTCCTCCAGAGAGATGGAGACTTCCCTATCCGCTGTCAGGAAGGTATGGGTGGGGATATTCCATTGTTCGATGAAGGCCTTTATCCACCACGTCGGAGGAGAGGGATACTCGAAAAGCGAGACGTAGACAGCCGAGTATAAACCAATCGTCGTCAGGAGAGCCCTCTTCGTCGCCAAAATGTAACGGGCCCATTGCAAATATCCGGCAAGTGGCCGCGGGATCAATCCAATGTTATAAGCCTGTCCCCAAGGGCGTGCTTCACCCTGACAGATTCGCCTCCCCAAGATATCTATAACCGGCGGCGGCTGCACCAGAATGGCACCGATTGCAGGCTGAAGGAGGTCGTCGGCATTCCAATTTTTAACCTCCACGGCATACTCCACCGGGGGCTTGTCCGCATAAGGGATCGTAACTATGGGCTCAGAGGGCGAAGCAGAGCTGAAGCTGCGACGGCCTTGGATGATTTGGCTGTACCACCTTCCTCACAGGTGAAGTCTCTCGCACTCTGGATCGTGATCTTTAATCAAGGCGAACACCACCCGGTCCACCGGCGAATGGGGGAACCCTCCTTCCGAGCGAACAAAGGGGAAAGATAAGTCGTCAGACATGTTTCCTGTAGAAAGATAAAAATAACCGTTAGTGTTCTGACACTTGGCATTTTGAAATCTTACTCAACACTGTGATGTAATGGGTAGGGGACAAAAAGAGGGACCCACAAAATCTGGATGACGGTATATCATTTAATAAGACAACCCCATCATTAGATGAGACTGTCAATTAATGAAAAGGTCCCCAAAAGAATATCCTCACTGATGGGAAATCCCTAGAGACAAGGAGAAATATTCTCTTTCAGAGCAAAGCTCTGTCACAGAGTGACATTTGTCAAACTCTGGTCTCAGGGGAACAAGATTCCTTAAAAGAGCATAGCTCTATAGTAATGGTGGAAAGATCCATCAATTTTATGTTTAGAGTTTTGGAATCTTGAAAAATCCATGAAAACTTATAAAACAAAATTTTTCTCCGTTTATCAGATCTAAAAAGATCTACATTTGATCTAAGAGCAATACTCTGTTCATGGGTTAGAACCCATGGATCAGATCTCTGTAAATCTGTAAATTTTTTTTTGAGAGCAAGGCTCTGTTGAAGAAACCCCAAAGGGGTTTTCCTTTAGATCAAAGATCTATAAGAGCAAGGCTCTGTTAATTAAATTTAATTTAAATTAATTTAATTTAATTAATTTTACCTAGAGTGATTCTAAAACTAGAACTTTGAAGTTCTCATAAGAGCAAGGCTCTGGAAGTTCCTAAGCAAGACCAAGACTCTGAAATTCAAATTCTTGAAAATGGTAAAAGAATTACTAAGGACCAAGGGTCCTATTTATAGACGCCTGCGTCTCTTCAACTGACCCCCATGATCCAACGGTTGGGGTCTTGCCACCGCTGCACTCACGTGCGCGCCACGTGAGCGCAACGGTGGGGGGGCATTTGTTCCCCCAATCAGAGCAAGGCTCTGCTTGAATTTTGAAAATTCAAATTTTGAAGCAACGCTTCAGTTCCCGTGCGCTGCGCGCAACGCGCCACGTGTCAGAAGTTGACACGGCAGCACAACGCCCAAGGCAGTACGTCCAATCAGAGCAAGGCTCTTTAAAAAATATAAGTAACGTTCAACTGCGCAAGCGCACGGCAGCGCGACACGTGTCTGCGCAGTTGCGCAAGCGCTGTTGTGCAAGCGCCCCGCTGCGCGACACGTGTCTGCGCAGTTGCGCAAGCGCTGTTGCGCAAGCGCTTCACTGCGCGACACGTGTCACATGCTGGTGAGTTGCGCAACAACAGAGTGAAGATTTAAGGATATTTTTTCTGTTCGATTTCTTCTGTAAAACAGGGGCCTTTGGATCAAAGATCCAACGGTGGGGAAAATTCCCCGAATCACTCAGAAAAGATCTTTTTAACAAATTTAACTGATTTTTGAGCACTATAAAAAGGACCCCAGACCCCATTTCAAAGATATAGAGAATTGGATTAAAAAAAAAGAAAGAGAGAAAAGAACTCTGGAGAACTTCTTGAGAAAACAAAAAAAAAAGAAGGTAAAAACCTTTGAAATAAGAGAAAATTCTCTTAGGAATAGATCATTGATCTAAAAGATAAGATCAGTAATCTTCAATAAATAAATAAATAAATAAAAAAAATAAAAAAAATAGTGCCTTGCACTTGCTAGAGAACCTCTGGTTCTCTGAAATAAAGAGAAAGAAAAGATTTTTCTTCTTTTCTTTGATCTAAATCTAGATCAAGAAATTAAAAAGTGCTCTGCACTCCTTTCCTTGAATCTAAAAGATTCTTGGTGTTTTGCACAAATGCAATGCATTACTTGAAGGGCCAGGCCCAAATCAAAAAGACCTAGCAGGCCAAAATAAATTGCAAAGCAATAAAAGGGCTGAGCCCAAATAAAATTGATGCTCTGCATCATTCATAAAGAACAGAGCCTAAAATTAATTGATACCCTGCATCTTTTCTGGGCAAAGCCCAAATAAAAATAAAAGGAAATGCAAAAGCAGTATTGGATATTTTTTTACTGGACTTAGCCCAATCGTGGCCATAAGTCCTTAAATTAAATTGGCTGAGCAAAATGGCTCTCCTAAATCAATCTACATCCGGTTCGAGGGTACATCTCTGAACTCTTTTGACATCCATCGTTGTAATTCCTCAACGACGTCAAAGAGGTGACGGGTCCCAACGGCCACACACCCAATAGCGGACCGAAACGTCCCTAAACTAACACCGGACCGAAACGTCCCTAAACTAATAATGGACCGAAACGTCCATAAACTAATATCGGACCGAAACGTCCCTAAACTAACATAGGACCGAAACGTCCCTAAACTAATAATGGACCGAAACGTCCATAAACTAATATTCGACCGAGACGTCCTTAAACTAATATTGGACCGAAACGTCCCTAAACTAATATCGGACCGAAACGTCCCGAAACTAACGACGGACCACCACGTCCCTAAACTGGCACAATAGAGCCCAAATGCTCTTTTATCGGATCTAAACGGTCCCGTTAAGTCGATCTTAGTCTCAAACTGGACTAATGTGTCCTTAACAAACGTTTAAGGTGATCTTAGCCCCAAACACGGCTAACGTATCCTTAAACATTCAAATGGATTATAAAACTCCCAATCAACTCTGGTTCGAGGGTACATCTCCGAGCTCCTCTGATACATGTCGTTGTAATCCTTCAACGACGTCAGAGAGGCGACGAGTCCCGATGGCCATACATTAAATTAATCACTACGTTGAGTTGATCGTAGTCTAAAACAGGACTAACGTATCCTTAACGAACGTTTAAGTTGATCTTCGCCGCAACGCGACTAATGCATCCTTAAACTGAAAACACCAAACCCAAATCTAAGTAAATACAGATTTGGACTAATCTACGTCCTACGGGCGAAGGCATTACTCAGTCTCCGTATACAATCCACGGGCAACCACAAACAAAATGAACACACACGACACGAAGTGAAATTCTGGAGAAGGAGAAAGTTGTTACCGCGAAGCGGTAGCGTAATTAACTGCAGGGGCTTGCGCCTGCAGGGAAGAGCATCCCCACAATAAAAAAAAACTCCTCATTCTGAGGGGGAATCTGACGAAGTCTGCTACATCGACCGCATCCGTCTAAACCTCCGATACACGGTGCCATAAATCAATTTGGCATTTTCGGAGAGATGGACGGATAAAACCAATCAGCATCTGCCCCGAATCTCAGCGTCAGGACAATCGCGGTCCTGTGCGCCGCCTTCCGGAGGGGAACAGAGGGTCCGTGTTTCCTTGCTCCTGGATTACAGCCTGTCGAGTTTGGAATACTTCAACACTAAGTTGAAGCCCCGTTACTAACACTTGATTCGGGCCCGTGGTTCCTTACCCCTGGATTACAGCCTGTTGGGTTCGAGAACACTCTTCAGATTGGTTGACATCCACTCTTGAACTTACATTAAGTTAGTGTACCCAAGTAGAGATCTGTTAAGACACATACATTCACTGCATGTTCACCACACCTACACTGCACGGCCATGTTTTCCATGCTCATGCTATACTGTCATGTTTACCTACTTATCATATATATTACCATACTTGTTCACATATATTACGATAGAACTGCATGCTAAATAAACTTGTCATGATTACATTAAACGACATGCTGACACACCATACTTTATAAGCAATTGTTCATTATATACATTTTCCTTTATCATTACACTTTATACTTCATTTCAATTCTTGGGGATTTACCGAGCGAAAGTTCGCTGATGGGCAATCCACCTACCTTTGTTTTCTTGACATGTTCGTCAGATACTGTAAATACTGAGGAGACAGACATCTTAGAGGAGGAACACGATCAGATCGCGACCCAGGCCTAGACCAGTTATTTTCTTCTCAGTTTATGTATGCTACTTGTTTAGGCATTTCCATTCTTGTATTTTCCTTCAGTTGATATCATGTATTGTAAATGAATCAAATTATATGTAAATAAAGTTGTTGAAATTTTAATCTCATGTTAATTTTCTTGTCATTTTATATTGCTTATTTTACGCTTAGCGTATTTATTCCGAGAAATGACTTTCTCGAAATAAATACATCGCGGGCCTCGTCACATACCTGCTTCCGTCTACTGAGAAGCGGGATGTGACAGGTTTTGTTGGCAGCCCATACAGGTCAGTTCTGTATGAAGTCATAAGCAATATATAATAAGAAATATGAGATTCAACAACTTTACATTCCTTGCAGTTCAATTTCCGTTGAATATATTCTAATCTTTCTTCTCTATCTAAGATGATGGATTCTCCAAGAAACCCTAGCACCAACGATGGAAGTACACCACCGCCACCTATATTTACCATTCTACCACCTCCACCTACCGTAGCCGCTCCACTCACAGAACAGACGATACTTTTGGAGGCTATCAAAAGCCTACTTGAAGGTCAGCAGGCTCAAAGCATGATTTTGCAGGAGCAGACTGCTCTCCTTCAACAGAGTTTCATCCGCTCTGAAGAAGAAGCACCGGGAGTGAAACAATTTCGGGCGTTACACCAGAAAAACTTCTCATGGAAGGAGAAACCACTTGAGGCCGAGGAATGGGCACAGAGCATTGAAGACGACTGTTTACCGCCGGAAACAGAGACGAACTGGGATGTAGATGCTATTTGGATTTATCTGTTCACCTCTCCGAAGATACCAAGTTGATTTATGGTACCATATATCGGAGGTTTGGATGGATGTGGCCATTGTAGCGGACTTCGTCATATTCCCCCTTATTTTTAAGGGTTTTTTTAATTGTGGGGACGCTCTTCCCTGCAGGCGCAATCCCCTTCGGTTAATTATGTTACCGTATTGCGGTAACCACTTTCTCCTGCTCCGGCAGTTCACTTCGTGTCATGTGTGTTTTTGTTTGTTTAGGTTGCCCATGGATTGTATACGGAGACTAGTTTATGTCGTCGCCCGTAGGATGCAGATCAGTCCAAATCCTTATATTTTAGATTTGGATTTGGTTTATTTAAGGACCGTTTGAGATTAAGATCGACTTAAACGTATGAGCATTTGGGCTTAGTTATTTTAGTTTAAGAATATCGCGGTCCATTACCGCCGTGTTTAGGGCAAATATTAGTTTAAGGACATTTCGGTCCAACATTCCCGTTTTGGGGACAAATATTAGTTTAAGGACATTTCGGTCCATTATTACCATTTTTGAGGCGACTGTTAGTTTAGGGACATTTTGGTCCTTGATCGTCGTTTTTGAGGCGACTATTTGTTTAGGGACATTTTGGTCCCTTATCCATCTTACGCGCACGTGTATTTGTTACATGACGAAGTGAACAATGGTGATATAGAATGTGCCCAATTTGGGGCACGATCCGATTTGAGGCCTGCACATCAATTTGTAAGTGCATCAGTGTAAAAGAAGTTGTTGGTCGTCGGGACCCGTCACCTCTTTGAAGACGTTGAGGAATTATAACGACATGTATCAGATGTGTGAAGAAATATACCCTTAAACCAAATCCCGTATTTGAGGAAAAAAGGGGTGATAGTCCTAAGAATCGTTAGTCGTATTTGAGACTAAGATTATCTTAGGAGATGTGGGATGGATATCATTTTGGATATCATCAATGACAAATCTTTAGTCATATATAAGACTAAAATCAGTTTGGGAGATCTTGAGCAATATAGGCTCGGTTGATTTTAAAATCAAAGAGGTTTACCCTCAGGAAATTTAGCCAATTTGGGCTAAGATTGGGTTTCTATGCTACCCAGTAGTGTTAAACGCTGATATATGCAGCGCTCACGTGTATTTCACGTGGGGGCACTGGAATAGTGCTGAGCACCAATCTTTTCTGGCGCTCACGTGTTTTTCACGTGAAGCGCTTATATATAGGTGCTGCCCAAACAGGGCTAAGCACTTAGTCATTTTGATTGATCATGGAGTGCTAAGCACTTTGCATGGCACTCACATGGGAAGCACGTGAGTGATGAGCATTGGTTTCAGGTTTTATTTGCTCACCCTCCTTTTTTCCATAAGTGCCAAGCACTTGGCTGGGGCTTACATATGAAACACGTGAGATGCCAGATTTTGTGTTTCCAAGAGTGTTTCACGTATATTTCACGTGATTGCTCTGTGTTAGGCTGCTTTATTTGGTGGTTGCCTAACCAACACAGAGGGGTTTTCCTCTGCATTTTGGTCGCTCATGTGGGAAGCACGCGACGTGTTTTTAGTTTTTCTTCTGTTTGTTTTAAACATTCATGTGGGAAACACATGAGGCAAAATAACAGTGCTAAGCACTAATTTTTACTCACGTGTGTTTCACGTGAGTCGCCAAGTCCGTCTTGTTTTTAGAGATATTAATCTCTGTTAATGACTTTTTAGTCATTGATGATCATTAAGATTTCTGTTTTGAAGATCTTGAATCATCATCATTGTTATTATTGGAGAACTAAGTTCTCTTTTACTTTTATAAGAACTAAGTTCCTTATGTAGGGTTAAACCCTAATATTGGGGGAATTAAATTCTCAGAATATATGTTCTTTTTCTTTTTCTTTCGTTTTCTTTTTAACCTAGTTCTTATCTCTAAGTTTTGAGTTTGAAGAAAAGAATCTTCCCGATGAGAATTAAATTCTTAACTATGGGGAGATTTGCTCTTGCAAATCTCAAACCAGAGGAAGAACTAAATTCTTGTATGAAGGGTTAAACCCTTATATCCGTTATACTATGTAAGAGAGATACTTTTAATCTCTCCTTTTTTATTTACCCAGAGTGTTTTGAAGGAGGAGATTCTTCTTCCTTTGAGAATTAAATTTTCTGTTCTCTCAAGAGCTCACTGTATTTTGCAGAAGCTTATCCGGGGGTTCCTTTTTTTTCTCTGTCTGTGTGTTGAGACTTGAAGTCTCGGGTCTTTTATATAGTGGAGGCAGATTGTTAATTGGTTTTGAGAAAATCTCTCATTGAGAGATTCCAATTGATTTAATTGGTCTCAAAATTGATTTAGGGAATTTTACCCACCGTTGGATCTTTGATCCAAGTGTCTCTATTTTTATAGAATATGTTGTTCTTGTTTTAACAAGATGGAGCGAATATTCTCTCATATATAGAATAAAATTCTATTGAACGGTGATATTTTCATCACCATTGGATTTTTAATCCAAGGGTGCTCGGTTTTACAGAGAGCAATCTTTTTTTTATTTAGAAAGATATGAGAAATATTTTCCATCTCACTGGATCTTTGATCTACCAACTTTCTATTTAACAGAAAATATCCCTCTCAATACAATATAATTCTATGCTTAACCACCATTGGATCCTTGATCCAACGGTTTATTGAGTAGAATTTAATTCTATGTAAAGAGGTACACGTGGGGCTTATTCAGATCCTCTAATTTGGCGCCCATATGCCTTGCATATGGGCGCTCGCGTGTTTAACACGTGAGTCCAATAGTTGTTTGACAGCAGCGCCTATATGTTTTGCTTATAGGCACTCACGTGTTAACACATGAGGCTTATTTAGCCTACCAATTGTTTGATTGTAGTGCCTATATGCTTTGCAAATAGGCGCTCGCGTGTTTAACATGTGAAGCTTATTTAGCCTATCAATTATTTGATTGCAGCGCCTATAAAGCATATAGGCGCTAACGTGTTTAACACGTGACGCTTAAAAGCCTATCAGTTTGTTTGATTACAGCGCCTATATGCTTTGCATATAGGCGCTCATGTGTTTAACACGTGAGGCTTATTAGCCTATCGGTTTGTTTGATTACAGTGCTTATATACTTTGCATGTAGGCGCTCACGTGTTTAACACATAAGGTTTGAGTTGTGGGGAATTTTCTCTCTTTTTTCTCTCTTTTTTTATGAGGGAACAAATGCCCCCTAGCGTTGTTCTCAAGTGGCTTGCACGTGAGTGCAACGCTGTCCATCTTTATCACCGTTGGATTGCCTAGGGGAATAGGAAGCTGAACCGCTTCCCATCACGTCTTATAAATGGGGCCTTTGGCCCTTGAGATGACCACTGTTTCTTTATCTTCTTCCTTAAATTTTCCTTGAGAATTTAATTCTCCTTCCAGAGCTTGGTTCTCTGCTCCTAGCATTTCAGAGTTAAACTCTGCAAACACTTCTTTTGGGTAAGGATTATGAACGGCATTCACCTCTTAGGAAACCCTTTTTGTTCTTGCCTTGGATTTTAAATCCATCAACAGAGCTTTGCTCTGATCTTTTGGAGATCTAAAAAAACTTTTTTTTAAAAAAATGTAGACTTTGGGGTCTTGAATCAATGAGGATTGTTAGTTCTCCTCTTAGGGTTTACCATATCACTGATCTTTGAGAATCCTTGGAATTTAATTCCATTTCCTTTGTTTCCCCAACATGGGGGTTCCTGGGATTTAATCCCATTATTGAAGGAATTTAATTCCATTTTCTTACAGAGCTTAACTCTGAGAGATCTAGGGACTTTTGGGAATTTTATTCCCCTTCCGTTCTTGAGAATTTTTCTTTTTTTATGATTTTAATACCCTTTTCACAGATTTGAATCTATTGCCTATTTCAATAGAACTCGCTTTTCGAGGATGTTTAAAAAAAACTCCACTATTTATTAATGAGAATCATTTTGGATTCTCACAATGATTATCTTGCCTTATAATTGGTGAGCCGCCATTTTGATTTTGTGGGGTCCACTGGCTTTGTAGTTAGTAGTCTCATGAGACAAACTCACATTTTTTTATTAATGGGTTTTCTCTCTATTTTTTTGGTACAATGGCCTCACTTCCCTACTTCCCTTACACACGCTCGGAGGTTGCTTTCCCTCAGTCACCATCAGACGAGGAAGTTATGGCAATGATCAGGGACATGATAAGGACAATAAGAGTCTTCTCTTATGGGGAGTTTGGTACGGTCAAATTATCAGGGGCCGCCGTAGTTTTACGTGCGAAGTACCAGCAGAACCCATCCGCTCAATATCATTGACGGAGCATCCGCGTACTGCTTATGCGGTGGAAGCGGCTAATTGGACTCCCGCGGGCCGGCTTGCGCCATCAACGACAGGGATACCCAATTAACCCATAATGGCTATTGATATCTTGGGACGCTGAATATGTCAGGGTGAAGCCCGACTCTGGGGTATGTATATAAGGTAGGTGTTATCCCGCGCCATCCAGTAGGCTACCTTTCTTGGGCCCGGTACATTCTCTCCTCCCAATGCTCACGGTTGCAGAAAGTTGGGTTGTATCAAACGGTGTACGCGTCACTGTTCTACTACCATGCTCCCCACATCTGGTGGGTCAAGGCTTTTTTGAACCAATGGAACCTTCTAACGAATACGTTTCTGCTAGTTGACCGCGAAGTCTCTTTTTCGCTGGAGGAGTTCCGGGACATTTCAGGACTGCCGATTAGGGGAGAGCACTGTGAAGAATTATTGCCTCACAAAGAGTATATATTTGCCACAGTGCCAGCTGTACTTGAAGGCTTAACAACCGAGAACGCTGTTCGGCACAAGCACCCGAGTCTAAACAAGGCCTTGAGTATTTTTAAGAGACTATTCATGGCATCGGAAGGACAAGGTGTCACTTTTGACGCTTTTATTGCTTGCTTTCTCCGTAAAGACGCCCTATCTAAGAAAGCTCCGAAATTCGAGAACGTCGAGGATCCCTTCGGATACAGCTTGGAGAAATTGCCGGCTAAAGAAGAAGACTTACCGCAGTTTTATATTCCAAATTCGTCAGCCGTGACATTTGATGCAATTGCCGCCTTTGGAATAGATGAAGAAACATTCTTTGTCGGCTTAATCAGCCTCTGGCTTAGCTGGTTCGCCATGCCGATACATCGCTATTTTATGAGAGCCTCTGTCTTCTATCCTGCCCATCGCATAGCCGAAGGAGCGCGATTGGCCGTTGGTGTTGCAGGGTTATCACACCTATATCATGGTTTAAGTACTTCCTCCAACACTTCGAACCCAGGTGTGGACACCGTGAATTTCTCTCTCCACTACTTCACGTCATGGATCGAGATGCACGTGTTAGGAGCATTTGCTGCACACCGGCGTCCTGATTTCTATGAGTCATATACCTTCCCGCGGGTCATGAGTCTGGTCGATGCTTCCGCTCCTGATCCGACTCAGTTAGGGGCTCTACGCATATTGCTTAATCCGTATACAAACGAAGGCGGGGTGGTTTTCAGTGATCGAGTTCTCTCTGCGCCAGCAGGGCCCGTTCAACAGTTATTCGATTTCTCAAAGAATGGGGTTCCGACTTTAAAACATAAAGAGATCATGCATTTATATTCAATCAGGCCGGGGTACTTAGTGTTCCGCCTAAATGACACTGCTCTCTTCATGCGGTATAATCCGCATCGCTTCGCCCAGCAGTTAGGTTACAACCAGGGCGTCCCTCTCGAAGCCTTTTTAGTTGAGCCTACTCTCTCGCTGGAGGCTGCTCGCGACGTCATCCATCATTTCATGTGGTTGAATACGGGTTCCCTCTTTATGATCCCGGAGCCCGACTATCTTCCAAGGTCCGTGGGACCCTTCAAGGGCTGGTATCGCCACCGTGTTAGTCCTATCATTGCAGAGAAGAGGCGAGTGCTCTTCGAGTGTAAAGCCTCTTCTCCAGCTCAAGCCATCAGCATTCCATTACGGCCACGGTCGGTTGTTCGCCCTCCTCTAAGGGACAACGATTCAGTGCTTATTCCTAAAGCCGCTTGGGCGGAATCAGTCCCCCGCACTGCTGGTATGCATGTTCGCTCTAGAGATAGGGAAAAGATTTTTAATAAAGTACCAGCAGCGGCATCACCAAATGCAGACACCGAAGGAGAGGTTGGGCAGCGCCGTGCAAAAGAGCCGAAGGGGAGGAAGCGCCCTTCTACTAGTGCTAGCTCGGGCCCTAAAAGGAGGAAGAAATCGGCCGCCGGTCTACTTGATGCCTTGCTCGAGTTTGAGCCTCTTCAGGATGAGCCTATATCTGTGCATGAACCAGACGACAGTGTTCTCTTTCCTGGTACATCCGCCGAGGAAGCCGTTCAGTTGGTCGAGGTTTTAAAGCGTTCACAGGATGAAACTGAAAAGTGTGCCCAAGAAGGGATGCTTTCCCCCTGTTGAATTCCGAGATATTGATCCGGCCCCGACTATATTACCGGTGGTTCCTCTGACAATGGAAGAAGAATAAGCTCTCAAACAACCAATCTTGGCTGCTTCTGAAGACGAGGCTGCTCTGAATGCGGGTAGGGATTTATCTTCAATCGAAGCCCGACGAGCGCAACTAAACAGAAAAGAGCAGCGGCTCGAAAAGGCTATTCTTCAGGATTCTTGGCGTATCGGTATGTAACTTTTACGTCCTTCTTAGTAGATAATTTATATTACTTTCCTATCTTATCATCTTTACACATTTTTCCTCCGTAGGGCCTTCTGCAGCGGGCACAATTTCGAGCCCAGATCGCACCTCATAGCCTCTGGTGAAGGCCTTTATTCCTCTAGCGGAGGTCGCCAGACCGGCCATAGACTCTGTAAATATTTTCAGTGACGCACCGGAGGGTGTAGAGAAGATTACTGAAGCTGCTATCCCTCCAGTCCAGAATGGACGAAGTATCGGAGGTAATCCACATATATATTTTTGTTTTTAGCGACCTCTCCACATGTCTAACCCTTTCTTTTCCTCAGAATTGCGGGAGCTGGCGTCTTTTATTGTTGATCTTTCTCCGGAAGAAACCTTCCAGTGTTTACTTAATATGGCGGCCCCGCACACGATACCCCCCCACAGTATCATCCTTTCCTCTGGCCAAGGTTGGTATTCCTTTGCCTTTCCGTTTTAAATTTTCATGATGATGCTGACATGTCCCTTTATTTTAAACTACAGTCCTAGAGGCTGATGACGAAGTTGAAGTTCTTGATGGGCCTGGGGATCTCTCAGATCCTCCTTCTGTGGCCGTATGTAAGTGATGCTTTAGCACTGGCATTTTTTTACTTATTCCCTGTTCGGAAAGGCGAATAATCTTATACGCATTTTCACAGCTTTGCCAGCCTTGACTCCACTAGAGTCCCGGATTTGCATGCCACCAGGCCCTTACGCCAGACGCGTGTCTGAGAGGATGGCAAAATAGAGCATTCACTCACTGGCGACTCTTATTGAAGATCTTCGTGTTGGCACTTCCGTCATGGCTGAAGAATTTACTGTTGAAGCCAATGCTTCCTTGTCCGTTCTTGCCACCTACCATGACGAGGCGCTGGTGCGTACTTGGGTCGAATATTGCCGTCAAGTGGAGGCTTCCCTACATAGAGTTGAATGCATATGCCTCCCTTCTGATATCCTATCTGTAAAGGCCAGCTTGCGTGGGTTGATCGATCGGTGCGCGACTAATCTCCAGCCTTAAGAGAAAAGGCTCAACCGGAAGTTTTCAGCAAGAGAGTTGGCTTCAAAGGTTTTTGGGGAACTTCAAGCCCAGCTCACCACCAAGACTACTCGGGTATATGAAATTTGGTGGGTCCTTCTGGAGGCCGTTACGGAGGTGGTGGCTCTTGATAAAGCCGTCATTTTTACATGCAAGATGGTTGAGACCCACAATACTGCCGAGAAAGAGCTTGAGAATCGGTTTTCCTCATACCAAAAACAACAGGAACAGGCAGGGACTCAGCTTACGGCATTGCTAGAGCTTGAGGCGGAAGTCCGGCAGAAAAACGATGATCAAGTTGGCTTATTGAACCGCCTACAGTCTTAAATACCTTATCGCTGTATATCTTTCTTTCTTCTTTTCTTTTCCCCTTTTTTGTATCTTGTATTCATTTGGATTTATGAATAAAAGACATATTTTATTTCATGCTTGTGCCTCTCTATCCTTTGATGTCTTGATTTAGCGTAAAATAGTTTATATACTCATTTCGGAGTTTGTGATTTATATACTCATTTCGGAGTTTATAGTTTATTCACTCGTTTCGGAGTCTTTAGTTTATGTACTCATTTCGGAGTTTGTAATTTATTCACTTGTTTCGGAGTCTCTAGTTTATGCACACATTTCGGAGTTTGTAGTTTATTCACTCGTTTCGGAGTCTTTAGTTTATATACTCATTTCGGAGTGTTTTTAGTTTACCTCCCTTGGGTCTACAGGAAAACTTATCCTAACGTTATATGCAGATAAACCCCATTCTTTATGACGGAGGTCCGTTAGGCTTGTGGTACTAGGGTTTCAGTCCGCGCTACCGTCGCGTTGGTTAGTATTCCTCGATATGCGGGCTTTAAACCGTTATTCGAGTAGCCCCGCGACTGTCGTGTCTCTGATCCCTTCGGGGGTTGGACAAGATGTCTTCAAGTGATCTCCTTATGTCATATTACTGTCGGAAGAGAAAATATTAGGAATTTTTCATGACGCTTTTTACTTGAGGTTGGGCTCAGTTTGGAGCCCCGATGAGTCATAACCACTCCGCACTAATGTGGGATGATCTCCGATAGTCTTTTCGGCTTTATATGAGTTGCCTTCAAGACCCGAAGCTGGGAATATACCGTTGCTTCATTTTTTGTTTTGACGATATCGCGCCGATTCTTTGCTGAAGTATGGTAGACATCTGTAAGACTTCTATGCTATATGTATCGCAGTTGAAGTCCGGAGCTAGGAATATGCCATTGCTCCAATTTCATTTGATAGCCGCATTCGCGTCCTGCTGAAATGAAGGGAAACATCGGGATGGTTTCTAGGTTGTATATGCGCCGTCGATACTTGGAGTTAGGATTTTGCCGTTACTCTATTTTTTTTGTTTCGACCCTTGGGTCTTTTATTGACGTTGTGTCTGCATTGAAAAGGAACGCCGGGATAGTCTCTGAGTTGTATATGAACCGTCAAGACTTGGAGCTAGGATTTTCCATGGTTCCATTTTTGTTTCGACCCTTGGGTCTTTTGTTGACGTTGCATCTGCATCCTGTTGGCATGAAAAGCACGTCGGGCTCGAGTTAGGATTTTGCCGTCACTCCTTTTTGATTCGGATCCTTAGAGCTTTCGTTGATGTCGCATCCGCACCCTGTTGGAATGAGAAGAACGTCGAGCTGATCTCTAGGCTATAGATATTGCCGTCAAGATTTGGCTCTCCCTTTGACAGAGCTTGGTGGGAAAATATGGTTCCCTTTCTTTCATTTGTGCCCATGGATCGTATACAAGAGTCAATATGGACATACTTGCAGGAGAAAATTTTATTTTATTTTATTTTTATTGATGTGATGCTCTATCTTTTCAGCTTTTCATATCGCGAAAGTCGCGATTGCCCAATCATTTCGGATATTTTTCGTGGTGTCCAATCATTTCGGCTATTTATTATATTTTTACTCGCTGCTTGTTATTGCGAATTGCCCAAACATTTCGGCTATTTTTATATGCATATATTTTTTTTAGTCGCTGATTTTTATTACGAGTTGCCCCGTCATTTCGGCTATTTTTATATGCATTTTTTGCTACTCGCTACTGTTTCTATTGCGAGTTTGGAATCTGATACCAATCTTGGTATCAGCATCGCTACAACTGGAATATTGCCAGGACCGAATCATCATTTGCCGTGAAAAGACTTGGAGTTCGACACCTGTTTAGGCATCAGTATTGCTACAACTGGGACATCGCCAGGAGCGAATCATCATTTTCCTTTGTTGATTTGAACAAAGGTGGCTTAGTAAACAGGGTTAGGATCCTATCGACTAAGGCTTTTTAGCTTTATGAGCCGTAAGGGTCTTATAAAGGTATTTCTCCCTATGAGTTGTGAGGATCTCGTAGGTGTATTTTCTCCTTAGGAATCGTGGGGATTCCCAAGTGATTTTCTCTCGTAAATCGTAAGGATCTTCCAAGAGTGTTTTCTCTTTATAAGTCGAGAGGACTTACAAGTGCCATTCATCATATGGGGACATTTATCGCCATTGGTGGAACATGATGGGGAAATGTTTGTTTATGCCCGTAGTTTATATACAAGGGTCAATATTGGACCGTCTGTAGGGCAACTTGGGGGATATGACGGCTTAAGAATAGATTCAGATCCTTATAGGTTAAGGCTATTGAATCTTATGAGCTGTGAGGGTCTTATAAGGGGAATTCTCTATACGAGTCATGAGGATCTCGCAAGCGTAATTTCTCCTTAGGAATCATGAGGATTCCTAAGTGTGTTACTCTTTTGTGAGTCGTAAAGATCTCATGCAGGTATTTTCTCCTCACAAGGTCGAGAGGACTTTGCAAGTGCACATGAATATTTTTATTTTACGAGTTTGCACCCTTTTCGGGTTTTCACAAACTCGCCGACAGTCCTGCTGTTTTTATTCACGGCGCCCTTTCGAGTTTTCATCCGTGCCCATTTTGCTTATGGACTGTACCCATTTTTTTGCGAACGATGGAACTTTTGAAAGTAGTTTCACCGCAGATGACCCATCTGTTTGCCGGTGGAACTTGAGGATGGCTTCATCGCTGGAGTAGCTGTGTTGCCAGTAAGACTTGAGTTGCAACCCTCGCCATTGAGACTTCGATTGCAATATAGATCTCAAGGGAGTGTATCGCCGTATTTGGGACGACGCGCTAGTTTAGGGACGTTTCGGTTCAGTATCGCCATGTTTGAAGCGATTAATTAGTTTAAGGACTTTTCGGTCCAGTATCGCCATTTTTTAGACGGAGTTTTAGTTTAAGGACATCTCGGTCCGTTGTTAGTTTAGGGACTTCTCGGTCCATACTGCCATATTTGAGGCAGATAATTAGTTTAAGGACTTCTTAGTCCTATATTGCCATATTTGAGATGAGGTTCTAGTTTAGGGACATCACGGTCCGTTATCGCCATGTTTGAGATGAATTTCTAGTTTAAGGACATTTCGGTCCGGTGTTCCTATGTTTGAGGAAATTTTTTAGTTTAAGGACATTTCGGTCCGGTGTTGCCTTCATTGTTGCCATGTTTGAGGCAAATTTTTAGTTTAAGGACATTTCAGTCCGTTGTCGCCATGTTTGAGGCAACGGAGTTTCTTTATATACTACTCTCAGAGTTTTTGACTCAGAAAGATAGCGAGCGGACACGAGCGTCATCATCTATCATTGACCTAGGTCATGACTCGTTAGGCGTAGTATTTTTTGAGGAATCAACCGTTTATTGGCCGGAAAGGTCTTTCGCCATGCATATCCATGAGCAGGTAGGCTCCGCCTTGGTAGACTTTGACAACTTCTCTGGCTCGAATATGCAACGGCCGGAAAGGTCTTTCGCCATGCATATCCGTGACCAGAGGTGGCAGCTTCATTCCCATTGAGAGGGCTTTGGCGAACCGCTTCTCTGCCTTGATCCTGCTCTTATTTGTCGCAGGTATGCCTTGGTTTGGTTGGAGTACTTTACGACTCCACCTTTCCGCGGCCTCTTCATCCTGACACTGACACTTAGCTTTTTCGTATATGGCCGTTTCACGTTCTCGGTCAACTTTGCTTTTTCGAAAGGCTTCGTTTAACAGCCTATCGATCGGGTCTTCTGGTAGTTCCGGGGATTTTACCGCCGATTCTGCCCCTAGTTTCTCTGCGTTGTTTTCTGATGCTGAGAGAGTTTCTTCGTCATTTAACAACGAATGAGAGCCCATATGGCAACTTGCTACAAAGTCTTCGGTTTCTTTTGATGAGTCATTTTCCTCATCGTTGTTACTATCTTCGTTCTCAAGAATATGCTTAAGGAACTCTTCGACGGTGACCGGTGTCTGTGACTTCTGGTTGTACTCCTCCATCGCGTCGATATACTTTTATAGGTTTGTGCGCTTGTCGTCATACTCGGCAGGCTGCACAGGCTTCTTGGTCTTCTTCTTTTTCTTCAAAGACTTTGAAGGCTTGACTTAAGGATTTTGCTCTTTGTCAACAATCTTCGGTACGGGACACGGTTTCAGCATCCTTATGATGATTTCAGGTTCAAGTGGGCTTTTCCATCTGACTGCCAGACATGCCTGTAGATCCTTCAGAATTCTTTTGGTTTTAGCTGAAAGAACGACTTTCCATGGAGTTTCTTCCACGAGCGAGCATGATACCCCCGGTGCATCCACCTTTCTGGGAGTGTTCTTCTGTGGTGGGTTCACCTCCAGTTATCAGATAGCATGAACTTCCCATGTTGATACTGGTCCTTGACCCAGTTCTTGAAGACGTAGCAATTTTCAATTGGGTGGCTCACCATTCTGTGATAGGAGCAGTAGTTGGGGTTGTTGACGTCGCCGGATTGCGGTGGACGCCGTGGGTCTGGCAATGTGATTAGTTTGTTACGCATTGCCAACTCAAATAGTCTCCTTGTCTTATCGCGGGGAAACGAGTAAGCGCGTCCTAGACTTTCTTCCAGGGATAGGCGTGGATGTGCATTGTTTTGGCGAACTGCCGGTTTTTGGTCGCTCGGTTGTTGTTGAGTGTTGGCGATGAAGGCCTCTTTCCCTTTATGCTTGGCGTTTCGAGAGTCCTTATTTGAGGAGGAAGGCCCATGGCCCATCTGGTCCATTTGGGCCAGTTTATCGATCAAAGCCTGGAAAGTGGTTGGCTTGAAGAACGTCATGAACTGGGACACAGTCATTTGAGGATCAAGGGTCCTGATGAACATGCCCATGGCGGGGGATTCTTTGATGCGTTGTTCGCACTTAGACTATAGGTTCCTCCACCGGATCGCGCATTGGACACAGGTTTCTCCTGGCTTTACCCTGGCATTGATTAATGCCGTGATCGGGGTGCGCTCGCTTGCGCTGGCGAACCGCTGTGTGAACAGCTGCTCCATCTCTGTGAATGTCCTCACGGAGTCATTTAGGAGCTCCGAGTACCATTCAAAGGCCGTTTCTGATAGGCTGCTAACGAACCGGCGAAGCAACAGTTTGTCGTCGCCTCCAGTGTTACCACACAGAGCTCTAAACTGCATGACGTGCTGATGTGGGCTTCCTGTCCCCTTGTACACATGGAACTTGGGGATCGTATATCTCGGTGGGTACTTGATTTGGTCATACCAACCTGAATACGGTTGCCCAGTTCTGACAGTTTGGCCGGCCGTTTCATTTGCTTGATGAGCTCGTATTTGTTGAGCGATGTAATCATCAAGACAAGCCTTAGAGATCGTTTCCTTCTTGGCCAGTAATAAGGCCGGAAGAGGGTTTGATGTTTCTACTCTGTCATCCTCGATGATTATTGGTGGATCTTCGGCACGGAGTTCTGGCCGGATCATCATTCCAACCATGTCCTGGAACAAGAGAGCCATCTGCTTTATGTTAGCAGCCTGCTCTGCGGCTTCATTATCTTTTCTTTCAAGCACCCTTCGCAGAAACTCTGTATCGGTCTCCTGTTCATGGCGCTGTTCGGCTGCTAGTTTCAGACTTTCTTTCTGCTCGGTAAGTCCTGTCATTTTGGTCAACATCTTCTGGAGCTTTTGTTGTTTCTCCTGAGCTTTTGTTAGTGACCGAGTTTGCGGTCGATGACCTACAGAATCACAGCTTTCTTCTTTCCCGGAAGCCATGTAAACCGTATGCACGATCATGCCCCCAGCCTTGGGGCATTTGGGTCCATCGCCTTTGGAGTTTGTCGTCGGCGGTGGGATTTTCTCCGGCCTCATCCTTTTGTGGGAGGTCGAAGTTGAAGGAGCCGTTGTAATAGGCACCTGTGTAGAAGAAACCCTTCACTGTATGACGGAGGAGTGGTCTTCCTCTTGCCGAGCCTTCGATGTCTTCGGTCGACGAGAGTAATCTTTGTTTATCACAGAGTCTTGGACTTTCCTCCAGACCCTGTGAATTTGGGAGGAGAGCCATTGATGGGGGCTCTCCATCTTTGCCTGCACTGTGGCTTCTGCAGATGGGGGAGATTTCTTTAGCACCGCCATAGGAGAGTTCTTGCGTACCCTCCTGAGCAGATCAAAGCTGTTCCCGGTTAGAATAGCAGCGTCAACTTCAACCGTTGGAGCTGGTGGAGTATGTCCAAAGGGGGAGTTGCCCCCAGCTTTTCTCACTCAGCGTCAGTGATGACGTCGAGCGTGTATTGCAGACGGGACTACCACAGTTTTGGAAGCGGCTCTTTGTGCCCCCAGCTTTGGTGAGGGGCTGCTGTTGGTGCCAGCCTGTTGAAGACTGACGTCCTTGGCAAAGTTTGAGGAGGACCGGCCAATCTTTCGAAGACCAACTTTCTGGTAGGGGAAGCACCTTTGACGACTTCACCCGCAGGAGGAGTTAGGAGGGCTATCCGTTTTAGGGCAGCCCCTTCAGATATCATGAGCCTCTTTACGGGCCCGTTTTGGTTCTTACTCAGTCTGTTGAACACTGAGACGTCTGAGCTTCGGCTCAGCCTATCGAAGACTGAGACATCGGATTTGGACGGCCTGTTTAGAGGGGCCATTATGGTAGCAACTCGATCGAAGACCGACCTCTTGGGAGCTTCTTCCTGCGGAGATGAGGCACCGACACCCACTGGTGGGAGCATAGTCCCAAAGAACAATCCCGTAGTGGCTTGCGTAACTTGCCCCACCGGCATTGAAAATAAAGAGGCCGTGTTGGGCCCGAAAGTCACTCCCCTAGTTGGGGCGTAGCGGGAGATGCTGTTGCAAGTTGTGCAGTTGGAAGACATTGATTTTTCTTCTTCTACACAGGAACAAGAAACCAAATCTTAGTATCTCACAATCCAAGGTCAACCATAGTGAACCGTGATTTTTTTTGCGAAACACGACACACGAAGTGTGGAGTGGAAAGAGGAAAAGGTCCCAACGGACGTGCCAGAATCTATTTACCGCTGGAAATAGAGACGGACCGAGACGTTGGGACGTCTTGCCTGAATTTGGGGTAGATGCTATTTGGATTTATCCGTCTACCTCTCCGAAGATACCAAGTTGATTTATGGCACCATATATTGGAGGTTTGGACGGATGCGGCCGTTATAGCGGACTTCGTCAGATTCCCCCTCGTTTTATGAGGGGTTTTTGATTGTGGGGACGCTCTTCCCTACAGGCGCAAGCTCGTGTAGTTAATTACGTTATTGCATTGCGATAACCACTTTCTCCTGCTCTGGCAGTTCACTTCATGTCTTGTGTGTTTTTGTTTGTTTAGGTGTAAAGAGATCTACCCTTAAACCAAATCCTGTATTTGAGGAAAAAAAAGGGTGATAGTCCTAAGAATCGTTAGTCATAGTTAAGACTAAGATTATCTTAGGAGATGTAGGATGGATATAGTTTTGGATATCATCAATGACAGATCTTTAGTCATGTATAAGACTAAAATCAGTTTGGGAGATCAAGCAATATGGGCTCGGTTGATTTTAAAATCAAAGAGGTTTACCCTCAGGAAATTTAGCCAATTTGGGCTGAGATTGGGTTTCTATGCTACCCAGTAGTGTTAAACACTGATATATACAGTGCTCACATGTATTTCACGTGGGGGCACTGAAATAGTGCTGAGTACCAATCTTTTCTGGCGTTCACGTGTTTTTCACGTGAAGCGCTCATATATGAATGCTGCCCAAACAGGGCTAAGCACTTAGTCATTTTGACTGATCATGGAGTGCTAAGCACTTTGCATGGCACTCATGTGGGAAGCACGTGAGTGCTGAGTATTGATTTCAGGTTTTATTTGCTCACCCTCCTTTTTGCCATAAGTGCTAAGCATTTGGCTGGGGCTCATGTGTGAAACACGTGAGACGCCAGATTTTGTGTTTCCCAGAGTGTTTCACGTGTATTTCATGTGATTGCTATGTGTTAGCTGCTTTATTTGGCGGTTGCCTAAACAACATAGAGGGGTTTTCCTCTGCTCTTTGGTCGCTCACGTGGGAAGCATGTGACGTGTTTTTAGTTTTTCTTGTGTTTGTTTTAAACATTCACGTAGGAAACACATGAGGCAAAATAACAGTGCTAAGCACTAATTTTTACTCACGTGTGTTTCACGTGAGACCCAAGTTCGTCTTGTTTTTAGAGATATTAATCTCTGTTAATGACTTTTTATTCATTGATGATCATCAAGATTTCTGTTTTGAAGATCTTGAATCATCATCATCATTGTTATTATTGGAGAACTAAGTTCTCTTTTACTTTTATAAGAACTAAGTTCTTTATGTAGGGTTAAACCTTAATATTGGGGGAATTAAATTCCCAGAACATATGTTCTTTTTCTTTTTCTTCCTTTTTCTTTTTAACCAAGTTCTTATCTCTAAGTTTTGAGTTTAAAGAACAGAATCTCCCGGATGAGAATTAAATTCTCAACTTGTGGGGAGATTTGCTCTTGCAAATCTCAAACCAGAGAAAGAACTAAGTTCTTGTATGAAGGGTTAAACCCTTATATCCGTTATACTAGGCAAGTGGGATACTTTAAATCTCTCCTTTTTTATTTACCTAGAGCGTTTTGAAGAAGGAGAGTCTTCTTCTTTTGAAAATTAAATTCTCTGTTCTCTCAAGAGCTCACTGTATTTTGCAGAAGCTTACCTGGGGGTTCCTCTTATTTCTCTGTCTGTGTGTTGATACTTGAAGTCTCAGGTCTTTTATATAGTGGAGGCAGATTGTTAATTGGTTTTGAGAAAATGTCTCATTGAGAGACTCCAATTGATTTAATTGATCTCAAAATTGATTTAGGGAATTTTACCCACCTTTGGATTTTTGATCCAAGTGTTTCTATTTTTACAAAATTTGTTATTCTTGTTTTAACAAGATAGAGGGAATATTCTCTCATATATAGAATAAAATTCTATTGAACGGTGATATTTTCATCACCATTGGATTTTTAATCCAAGGGTGCTCGGTTTTACAGAGAGCAATATTTTTTTTGTTTAGAAAGATATGGGAAATATTTTCCATCTCACTGGATCTTTGATCCACCAACTTTCTGTTTAACAGAAAATATTCCTCTCAATAGAATTTAATTCTATACTTAATCACCATTGGATCCTTTATCCAACGGTTCATTGAGTAGAATTTAAGTCTACGTAAAGAGGCGCCCTCACGTGTTTAACACGTGGGGCTTATTCAGCTCCTCTAATTTGGCACCATATGCCTTGCATATGGGCGCTCGCGTGTTTAACACGTGAGGCCAATTTGGCTAATAGTTGTTTGACAGCAGCGCCTATATGTTTTGCATATAGGCGCTCACGTGTTTAACACGTTAGGCTTATTTAGCCTACCAATTGTTTGATTATAGCGCCTATATGCTTTGCATATAGGCACTCGCGTGTTTAACACGTGAGACTTATTTAGCTTATCAATTGTTTGATTGCAGCGCCTATATGCTTTGCATATAGGCGCTCACGTGTTTAACACGTGAGGCTTATTAGCCTATCAGTTTGTTTGATTACAGCGCCTATATGCTTTGCATATAGACGCTCACGTGTTTAACACGTGAGACTTATTAGCCTATCAGTTTTTTTGATTATAGCGTCTATATACTTTGCATATAGGTACTCACGTGTTTAACACGTGAGCTTTGAGTTATGGGGAATTTTCTCCCCTTTTTCTCTTTTTTTATAAGGGAACAACGACTTATCCGCAACTCAAGTTTTAGAAGTGGCTTGGGTCAGAATAGCAAAACTCCAGCTTACTGACAATGCCAGAATCTGGTGGAAGGCTGAGGAGAGCCGCCTTAAGCAGCCAATCGAGTGGAAGACTTTTCGTGATCTCTTTGATGCCAAATATTTTCCAGAAATCGCGCACTTCGAGATGGAATATAAATTCATCCACCTGCAATAAGGATCCATGTCGGATAAGTCAGTGGACGAGTACGATGTTGAATTCACCATACTCAGCAGATTCTCCACCCATCTAATTCCTACCGCAGAAATCAGAGCCAGGCGCTTCCAACAAGGATTAGACCTGGAGATCCAGGCTGCCCTAGCAACGGGAGAATACCTAACACATGAAGCATCTTTGAAGTCAGCCCGTCGTTATTAAGCTGTCATTAAGAAGAAGGGAAAGCCACAGTTGGTCGGTATGAAACGTCCTGTCCATCAGATTACTGGAGGAGCCTCTCCTAGGCAAGCTCTCCCAGCGCCGGATATGCAGCCAGGAGGATCATTTTCCGAGGCTGAACCGAAGTAAGAGGACCGAACACCAAGTCAAAAATTGCCATCGAGCGAATGGTCTTTGTCTGATATGTGGATCATCCTCACACACTATAGAAACTTTCCCACACAACCGAACTGGCCCAGCCCCCGCAGTTAGACCAACTATTCAAGATCCACCTGCTCGTTTAGCCCTTCCTGCACCACCTTCACACGGACCATCTTTACCTCGTCATCCATCGATGTATCAGCATGCATAGAGAAATGTGCAGAGACGTCAGGTTTTCACCTTGGCGGCCATGGAAGCCGAAGCTATGGGTCAAGGTAACCCTGGTAAAATCCCCTCCCAACTTTTTCAGCTTTTCAAATTCTTGCATGCTGTTGGGATTTCATCTATCTAAACATATTCATACACTTCCAGTACAATATCGGTAGTTTTTTCACCACCGCTATATTCTAATTTTTCTTGAATCTGTTACAACTTCTTTGTAAAAATTTCGAGGACGAAATTTTTATAAGGAGGGTAGAATGTAACGACTCTAAAATTATAGTATGGAAATTCTTCTGATAAAATATAGAATAGAGTTTCACAGCCTGAGTACAAGTTATACGTTAATTTTGTTTAAGAACGACAAGAAACAACTTGTAGCTCACCGGTAAAGCTTCTGCACTGCTGTGACGTAGCCCTTGTGGTTCGAATTCCATCAGAAACATTATTTTTCTGATTTTTCTTTTAAACTTTTTGAAAGCCCAAAAGTTTACACGTGCAATGCACATAAAAATGAAAAGACAGAAAAATCAAACATGTGCAAAAGGGTGTTAACACTGGCATGAACACATGGCACAAATTCGACGGCCTCACCCCCTCATTTGACCGGCCAAACCCTACAAAAAACCGGTGTTGACGGTTGGAGTGGCCCAAACCCCTCCATGCTTTGCACACAAGTCTTTTCCCTACCCCTAACTCCCCTGCACTGTTTGATTGCTCTGCAATCAAACGGAGACCCCTCAATTCCCCATTTATCATCATTTTAATTCCAAAACCCTAATTCCACACTATAAATACTACCCAATGCCTTAGCCCTTCCTCATTCTGAAAATTGTAACCAAAATTCTCAAAATTTTCTAAGTACAAGAGGAGTAGAAGAGGAGTAGAAGAGGAGTTAGCAAGTAATCAAGTTCCGTCGAGGATCAAAGCAAATTCCGGAGACCCCGCGATGCCACGACGACAAACCTCCCTCCTTTTACTTTCTCTTAACCTAACCAACTTGTAAGTCCCTTCCAATCTCTCTCCTTCTTCTATGAAAGTCTCTTTTCATAAAATATGTCGGAAGTGGAGTTAACACCGACATCTTCTTTTAAATCTCTAAAATTCTATTTTTTCTTACATATTCTTCATGCATATTCCTACACCATACTTGTTTACATAAAACCAATGCTTAGAACCAATTTTAATCAAGAATATCATGCAAAATAGCTTTAACTTAACATATACATTAAAATACCATGAACTTCACATATCTCTCTTTTAGTATTTTTTTTAATTATACCTTTAGAAAACTTCATGGGGTAATGACCTACTCCTCACAAACACACATGGTTCCATAGCACGATACTTTTTGAACATATTTTTTTATGGCGAATACTATATATTACATTAAAATACCTTTTACTATAAAAAACGGGTTTCTTTTGAATGGTATTTCAAAACCCTTTGCAAATATGCCTCTACAACCCTTTTTAGGGGATCTGCCATTGGATGGTGCGGATTGTCGCACATTCTTGGGCTAGTAGAGCGAGATGCAGACCTCCTCACGGAGCATTTGGTCTCGAAAGTTTTTTAATACAGTTTTTAAGAAAAGCATAATTTTTCTACTTAAATAAAAATTAATTTTTTTATAATTATATAAATATTAAAAAATCCATATATTTTCAAAAATATAATAACCTTATATTTTTTCAAATTAAAAAATTACAAGTTTCATCAAAATACCATCAAGATACCAACAAAAGTCACGATTTACAGTAAAATACCATGAACCTTCCAAGTTAAGCTACTATCACTAAAATACCTCAAATCTCTAAAATTCACATCCATGGAAACCCTGAATAATATAAATAATTTCTCGAGGTTATTTTGAAACAATATTAAAAATATTTTTCATAAAACACCCTCGAGTTATATAAAACTATATTTAAGGACTTTAGTAAATATATGTTTAAGTGGGATCAATTCTCTTGAGCCACAAGGAGCCGGAGAAATTGAGTGCTTGCCTATTTAAGATAGAAAACTTAACGGTGTTATCAATGGTAATTGTCTTAAAAAAAGACACAAATCCTGCCGTCCATGTGCAGCAGTTACCGATAACTCTCGAACCTAATTCAGGATCTAAATCAATTTATAAGTGTCTGACTCAATTCTGAATCCAAACTCAAACATGAATTTAAAAGCAAACATGAATACTTGATCATGAATACTTGAATTCAAACATCAAAATCAAACAGGTATACGTGACCCTTGATCATGAATCGAAATACTTGAACTTGACTCAATCAAAACATGAATATTTAAACACTATGACTTGACTCGAACCATGAATACAACTTGACATGAATACATGAATACTTTATATAGATATGAACTCAATCTTACAACTTGATGTATTCATGGATTCGAGTAAGGTTGGTAATTTTAACTGTAACGTAGAATTCACGGGGTGTTAGGGTAGTTCATGCATGAATCCAATGAAATCTCAGGAGTCCTACTAGATCATGAATCTATGTCTATTAACACAAGCAAGCTATCATGAGGGCCCGTGTTTCCTTGCTCCTGGATTACAGCCAGTTGAGTTTGGAATACTTCAACAAGAGGTTGAAATCCCGTTACTAACACTTGATTCGGGCCCGTGGTTCCTTACCTCTGGATTACAGCCTGTTGGGTTTGAGAACACTCTTGAGATTGGTTGACATTCACTCTTGAACTTACGTTAAATTAGTGTACCCAAGTAGAGACCTGTTAAGATACCGACATTCACTGCATGTTCACCATACCTACACTACACGGCCATGTTTGTCATGCTCTTGCTATACTGTCATGTTTACCTACTTGTCATATATATTACCATACTTGTTCACATATATTACGATAGAACTGCATGCTAAATAAACTTGTCAAGATTACATTAAACGACATGCTGATGCACCATACTTCATAATCAATTGTTCATGATATACATTTTCCTTTATCATTACATTTTATACTTCATTTCATTTCTTGGGGACTTACCGAGTGAAAGTTCGCTAATGGGCATTCCACCCATCTTTGTTTTCTTGGAATGTTCGTTAGATACTGTGGAGCCTGAGGAGGTAGACATCTCAGAGGAGGAGCACGATCAGATCGCGACCCAGGCCTAGACCAGTTATCTTCTTCTCAGTTTATATATGCCACTTGTTTAGGCATTTCCATTCTTGTATTTTCCTTCAGTTGATATCTTGTATTGTAAATGAATCAAGTTGAATGTAAATAAAGTAGTTTAAGTTTTAATCTTATGTTAATTTTCTTGTCATTTTATATTGCTTATTTTATGCTTAGCGTATTTATTCTGGGAAATGACATTCTCGAAATAAATACGTCGCGGGCCTCGTCACGTACCTGCTTCCGTCAACTGGGAAGCGGGGCATGACATACACTTAAGGCTAATTATTGCGGTATCGCATACCCACATCCCATGTGCTATCAAATACCTAATTTCTCTACTAATCAGTTTCTTAAATCTCGTTTGAGGAACATCCGTGTTCGAGAAATAACTTCAGTGAGTGGATCCGCTACAATGTTTCAACTTCCTCTCTCTATATCTCAATTTCATGGAGGTGAACAACCTCCCGAACTGAGCGATACCCCGCCATAAAAATTTGTCTGGATACATGATGAGACCAAGTTCATAAATGAACAAGTTTATCCTACAAACTTCTTAGGCTGTATCCTCCGTTAAGTCATAACCAACATCCTGAACCATACCTATCTCAGTATCCCTATTGGAACCCTATCCAATATACCAATCCTTTGAAGAGGTAAAACTCAAACTCTGACAGCATCTCTGTTATCCATGTCATCTTGGAAGTATAAATCGATAACCGCCTCCCGAAGGAGGCTGTCATTATCATATACCAAGAACATCCTCTAATGTTTATAACTGCTTCCCTTTATTTCTCCAGGATTGGATTAATATCTGCATACTGTAACAAGTGTATAAGCAATATCTAGTTTTGTATAAGACATTGCATGATTGACTCATTTGCCCAAGCATATGAGATGTCATTCATGTCAGTCCCTCTCCTCATCAGTCTGGAAGACATCTCTTTAGAGAGGGTGACTCCATCACCTGCGGGTATACCACTACACCAGGAGTCGTCCATTCTAAAATACTTTTAGAATGCAGTCTAACTATCCGGATTGGGATACTTTCCAAATCTAGATCTAAAACCATAGATCTAGTCACCAGAATCCCTAATATTATATCCATATCCAACATGAAGAAAACACTATGTGACAACCAAAGTTTGACCGATTGTAGTATAGGAATATCACTTCCTATTTGGAGTATGTCATCCAAGTCGCAGGATAGTACCCCTACACCCTTGTTACTAGGTTCATCTATTGTTTTGATGAAATCAATCACCTTGACTGTCACTGTTCCCGCCAAAAATTTCTGCGCAAAAGAGTCCAAGGTATCAAATGGCAGCGATACGCTTAAGGAAATGCGAAACAGTATTTTTTGGGCTGTTTTTTGACAAACTCCCGAATGAGAAATAGCTAAATTCTAACGATATTGGAAGCATCTCGAAAAACCCTTCGATTTGATATAGTATGGGCTTCATAATTCATCCGGGATCAAAAGTTATGAGCAAATATGCCATGCACTGTTCCCTGATTAAGATTCAGGAATTAGCTCAATGAGGTATCACGTGCTCACACGTGACCAATGGTCACGTGTTGACACGTGATAGTTAAAACAGAAATAAAAACAAATGGCTGAAGGAAATACCTCAATGAGATATCACGTGCTCACACGTGACCAATGGTCACGTGTTGACACGTGATGGTTAAAACTGAAGCGTAAATAAACGCTGAGAAAATGGCTCAATTGGGGGTCACGTGCTCACACGTGACCAAGGGTCACGTGTCAGCACGTGACTGGCTTCGAAAGCCTTACAGTTTAATAAAATTAAATTCTAAAATCTTCTAAATCTTTCCAAATGGAAAAGGATTATGTGGACCGTTGGATTAAAGATCCAAGGGTGATTAAAAATCACCAATTTATGGAAAAAAATCTTAGACAAGGAAAGATTTTCCCTAAATCTCACCGAAAATAACAAACAAAATATCTTTGGATTTAAAATCCAACGGTGAATAAAATTCATTGTGTGATCTAAAGGATCATATTAATTATGAAATCAATTAAAATCTTTCAATGAAAGATTCACAAAACAAATTGATTCTTTTCTTTCTCCTATAAATAGGAGCCAAGAAGAGAAGAGAGGGGATGAACCTTTTTGGAGAGAAGAAAAGAGAGGAGAATTTAATTCTCAATAAAAGAAAACCCTAGATAAGAAAAGAAAGGGAATCAAAACTTCAAACAGAGAATTTAATTCTCAAAATCTAAGAGCTTAACTCTTCTACTTAAAAGAACTTAGTTCTTCCTCTGGTTGAAGATCTGCACAGAGCACATCTCCCCATAAGTTGAGAATTTAATTCTCATTGAGTTGAGATCCTGCCGTGCAGATCCAAAATTTAGAGGGGGAATTGAGTTTAGAGAATTTAATTCTCCAAAAACATAACTAGGGTTTAACCCTATATGAGAATTTAATTCTCCCAAAATTACAGGAATTTAATTCCTTCAAGATGGACAGAACTAGGATTTAACCCTAATCAAGAATTTAATTCTTTTACATGTATGGGAATTTAATTCCCCTAAAAGGAAATTAGGGTTTGACCCTATATAAGAATTTAATTCTTGCACAATAGGAATTTAATTCCTCTAAAATCATAATTAGGGTTTAACCCTACAGAGAATTCAATTCTTAAAGTAAGGAGACTTAAAAGATCTTTGTGCATGAAAAGAGCTGAGATCACGTGTCCCCACGTGACCCTTGAAAAGATCCCTGAAGAAAAGAAGCTTTGAGGCAATGCTTCACATGCTCCCACGTGACTCCCAAAACGCAGAAAGAAAAAGCAAAGGAAATGAAGGCTTTGGGCACTCTCACGTATTACCACGTGACCCCTTGGCAAACGCTTTAACAGTCAGCGCATAAATCCCCATCACGTGTCAACACGTGATGCTCGAAATAAAAATAATAGAAAAGTGTTTAACACTAATTTGGGTGTTTAACACTGTTATTTTCTAGTGTTTAACACTAATTTGAGGGATCTATTTCCAGTGTTTAACACTGTTTTCTCTAGTGATTAACACTACTTTTAGTCAAATTGGCTAATTTTCCAGAGGCAAAAGTCCCTCCTCCAAATGAATTTCAAAATTGAGGAAATCAAAGACAAAATGTTGTCAGAGCCCCCAAACCTCTGTTTAGCACTGCTGAATGATGAGGGGCTGAACCCAGACAAATATCTAATGGCCCAAAGGGCCAATATTTCAAACATAATTGGATTTAGCCCAAACTGGCCATAAGTCCTCAAATCATCTTGAACTGAGCACATCTGCTCTTTCGACCAACTCATTGGTTCAAGGGTACATCTCTGAACTCCTCTGATATTTGTCGTTGTAATCTTTCAACGTCTTCAGAGAGGTGATGGGTCCCAACAGCCATACATTTTATGGACCACTATGTTCTTAAACTGGTAATGGACCACTATGTCCTTAAACTGGTAATGGACCACCATGTCCTTAAACTGGTCATCGACCGCAATGTCCCTAAACTAAACAATTGAGTCCAAATGCTCTCTTGTTGGATCTAAACGATCCTGTTAAGTTGATCTTAGTCTGAAATGAGACTAACGTATCCTTAACAAACGTTTAAGTTGATCTTAGTCTCAAATAAGACTAACGTATCCTTAAACCAACCCCCAAACCCAAATCTAAGAATATACGGATTTGGACAAACCACGCCCTACGAGCGACGGCATAAATTAGTCTCCGTATACGATCCATGGGCAACCAAAAACAAAACAAACACCCACGACACGAAGTGACCATCTGGATAAGGAAAAAGTTGTTACCGCGATGCGGTAGCGAATTAACTGCAGGGGCTTGCGTCTGCAGGGAAGAGCGTCCCCACAATCAAAAACCCCTCAAGCGAGGGGGAATCTGACGAAATCTGCTACATCGGCTGCATCCGTTTAAACCTTCGATACACGGTGCCATAAATCGACTTGGCATCTTCGGAGAAGTGGACGGATAGCACCAATTAGCATCTGCCCCGAATTTCAGGCAAGGCGTCCGTCTTGCGCCGTCTTTCGGCGGGGAACAGATTCTGGCACGCCCGATGGGACCTTTTCCTCTTTCCACTCCACACTTCGTGTGTCGTGTTCGCGAACGGATCGTGGTTTGATATGGTTTCCTGTGGATTCGAGGTACTAAGATTTTGTGTCTTGCTCCGTGCAGAAAACAGAAGATCAATGGCTTCAAACTGCACTAACTGCAACTGCAACTCTCGCTCCGTACCGTCCGAAGGAGTGACTTACGGGCCCCAAGCGGCCTCCATCTTCGCTATGCCAGTGGAACAGGTGACTCAGGCCACCACTGGGCTATTCTTCGGGATCATGCTCTCGCCAATGAGCTTCACCGCTCCTACGCCAATACCGGAAGCTCCCAAGAAGTCGGTCTTCGATCGGCTTACAGCTACTGTGGACCCTCTCAACGGGTCGTCCAACCCCATCTCCTCGGTCTTCGCCAGACTGGGCCAAAATTCCTGTGGACCCACAATGAAGCTTGCAATCCCAGAGAAGGTTGTTCCGAAGAGGATAGCCATCCCTGCTACGTAAGTCGTCAAGGCGGCTTCTCCTATCAAAGGGTCAGTCTTTACAAGATTGACTGTTGCGGCTCCCGCTACGGTTCCTGTCCCTTCTCAGAAGACTGTTTTCAACTGATTGGATACTGCTTCTCAAAAGACATCAGTCTTCAACAGGCTGACGCCAGCAGCAGCCCCTCACCTGGACAGGGGGCAAGACAAAACCGTCCCCATCACCGAACCAACTCCATCAGCTCGACGCGCTCGACGTCGCCACTGGCGCCGAGTAAGGAAGGCTGGGGGCAACTCCCCCTCTGGGCTAACTCCACCAGCCCTAACAGTGGAAGTCAATGCTGCTGTTCCAACTGGGAACAGCTTTGAATTGCTGAACAACATACGCAGGAACTCGCCTACTGCCGTACTGAAAAGATCTCCGCCACCGCTGGAGACTGTCATAGAAATAAAGCCGGAACAGTCCCTTCAGCGGCTGTCCTCTGAAATCTACAAAGTCTGGCGCCAAGTCCAAGACTCGGTGATTGATCGAAATTTCTCCCGCCAGCAAAAGAAGCTGAAGGTTCGACGGGAAGAAAACCGTCCTGTTAAGCCACAAAAGATGACGACTACTTGGGTGCCCACGGCAGCGGCCCCCTCAACGTCAACCACTCAGAAAAGAAGGAGGCCAGAGAAGCCCCTGTAAACGTGGCAGACTACAAAGACGCTGAATCCAAACGCCCCAAGTCTGGGGGCATGGTAATACATACCGTTTATCTGGCTTCCGGAAAAGAAGAAAGCCGCGCTTCTACGGGCCACTGACCACTCATCCGATCCATCACGAGTGCTCAGGAACAACAGCAGCAGAAGCTTCAATAGATGCTGACTACAATGGCCGCACTTACCGGGACAAAAGAAAGCCTGGAGGCATCATCGGAACAAAGTCACAAACACGAGACTGATGCTGAATTTTTTCGAAGAATGCTCGAAAAGAAGGACAAGGAGGCTGCGGAACAAGCGGCCAATATAAAGCAAATGGCTTTTCTGTTCCAAGACATGGTCGGGATGATATTACAGCCGGAACTGCCAGCTGAAGACCCCCTGATAATTATCGAAGACGACAGAAAGGAGACATCGAATCCCCTTCCAGCTCTTTCAGCAGCCAAGGAGGAGACCATCTCTAAAGCCATGCTCGATGATTATATCGCTCAGCAAATACGAGCTCACAAGGCGAATGAAACGGCCGACCAAATTGTTAAGACCGGACGACCTTATCCGGGCTGGTATGACCAAATAAGGTACCCGCCGGGATATACGATCCCTAAATTCCACGTATATAAGGAGACGGGAAATCCGCATCAGCACGTCGCTCAATTCAGAGCCATGTGCGGCAACACTGGAGGTGATGATAAATTGCTGCTCCGCCAGTTTGTTGGCAGCCTATCGGAAACGCATTTGAGTGGTACTCTGAACTCCCAAATGACTCTATCAAGACATTTATGAAGATGGAGCTGCTATTCATCCAGCGTTTCGCAAGTGTTAGCGAACGCACCCCAATCACGGCATTGATCAATGCCAGGGTGAAGCCTGGAGAAACTTGGGTCCAGTATGCGATACGGTGGCGTAATCTATGGTCAAAGTGCGAGCAGCGCATCGAAGAAGCTCCTGCCGTGGGCATGTTTGTGGGTACTTTCGACCCTCAAGCAACCATCTCCCAATTCATGATGTTCTTCAAGCCGACCACCTTCCAGGCCTTGATTGATAAGCTGACCCAAATGGACCAGATGGGCCATAGGCCTTCCTCTTAAAAAACAGAGTCTTGGAACGAAAAAGGGAAGGGGAAAGCGACTTTTGTTGCCAATACTCAACAACAGCCGAGCAACGTAAAGCCGGTTGTTCGCCAAAACAACGTGCGTCCACGTCCATCCCTCGAGGAGAGACTTGGACGCCCTTATTCGTTTCCTCAGAACAAAACAAGGAGATTGTTCGAGCTAGCGGTGCGCAACAGGCTCATCAATCTCCCGAATCCAAAATGACCGTTCCAACCCGGCGAGGCTAATAGTCCCAATTATTGCCCTTACCATCAAGCGGTAAGCCATCCAATTGAAGATTGCTTCGTCTTTAAAGGCTGGATCGAAGATCAATACCAACAGGGCAAATTTTCCCTGTTCGAAAATTGGAAGGTGAACCCACCACAGCCATACACTCCCAAGAAGACGGACACGCCGGGGGCATCATGCTCTTTCATTGAAGAAGCTCCATAGGAGGTCGCTCTTTCAGCAAAACCTAAAAGAATGTTGAGGAATCTCCAAACATGCCCGGCAATCAGGTGGAAGAATCCGCTGGAACCCGAGATTATCGAGGGAATGCTGAAGCCACGCCTAATTCCAAAAACTGGTGGTGATAGTCAAAGCGCTCATACCCAGCCGTCAAAGTCTTCCAAGAAGAAAACCAAGAAGCCCGTGAAACCCGATGACAAACGCATGGACCTGCAAAAATATATTGACGCGCTGGAAGAATATAATCAGAAGGCGCAGACCCCAGTCACACTCCAAGAATTCCTCAACCACGTCGTTGTGGACAAAGATGATGACAATGGAGAAGACTCGTCGGATGAACCCGAGGATTATGTGGCAAGCTGTCATGTGATCTCTTACTTGTTAATAAACGGTGAAGAAGCTCCTGACGCAAAGAAATTGGGGGCAGATCCTGCGTCAGAACTTCTAGGACCATCAGACGAAATGATTGACGCATTCCTGAACGAAGCCCGTCTAAAAAGCAAAGCTGATCGGGAGCGCGAGATGGCCATATTTGAAAAGGCCAAACGTCGGCGACTAGACAAAAGGGTCGAAACACTCCCACCAGGTCAAAGTACATCCGCCGCAAATGAAAGCAGGATCAAGACAAGGAAACAATTCGCCAAAGCCATATCGATGGGGATGAAGCTGCCCTCTTTCAGAGGATTCTCCTGGCGGTATACATCTTAATGAAGCGGACGTACATCCTAACTTCTGCTTATATCATCAGAAGATCGCACATCCTACTGAAGACTGCAACTCCTTTAAGTGCTGGTGGCAAGGGTATGTTGCTCACAGGAAACACTTCAACAGGACAAAGCGTGAAGCTCGTAGATAGCGGAAAAATGCGACAGATGAGCGTAAAAGAATTGCCGGCAATTGTCATAGGGTTGATCCCGGAGGATCGCGAGTTCTCACCTTCGGGAGCGACTCCGATGAAAAAGTATCCCCCGGTCCTTTCTTCAAGGAATCCATCTCTGAAACGAAAGAATTGAGGAGTTGCGAGAACATTCAGCCGTGCAATCGCACGCTACCCGGAAAGAATCTCGGACCCGCAAATAAGGGATCGAACAAAAAGGATAAAGGGAAGAAAAAAATAGCCTTCATTGCCAACGCTCAACAACAATCGAGTGGCCCTAGACCGGTTGTTCGCCAAAGCAACAAGCGGCAACCCCTCTATGAGAAGTTGAAACGTCCTTACTTATTTCCTCGGGATGAAACAAGGAGGCTGTTCGAACTAGCAGTGCGCAACAGGCTTATCACTCTACCGGAGCAAAAACACCAGCTACAACTGCATGATGTCAACAATTCTAATTACTGCCCTTACCACCAAGTATTGGGCCATCCGATCGATAACTGCTACGTCTTCAAAAACTGGGTTGAAGACCAGTACCAACAGGGCAAGTTCGCGCTGTCCGAAAAATGGAAGGTAAACCCACTACAACCACATGCTCCGAAAAAGATGGACATGCTGGGGCCATCGTGCTCTTTCATAAAGAAAGCCCTATGGACCGAAAAGTCCGTAAACTAGAAACTCGCCTCAAATATGGCAACGATAGACCGAAACGTTGTTAAACTAACGATGGACCACTATATCCTAAAACTGGCTGTTGACCGAAACGTCGTTAAACTACTACCAATCCGCGGGATCCCCAGGCTGACGTGGTAAAAGAAAAAAAAGGGTACGTCCACAAGCGATATGGGCACGGATGAAAACTCGAAAGGGCTCCGTGAGTAAAAACAGCAGGACTACCAACGATGTTTGTGAAAACCCGAAAGGGCGCAGACTCGTAAAACAAAAAAAGGCATGTCCATAAGAAAAATGGGCACGGATGAAAACCCGAGAGGGCTCCGTGAGTAAAAACAGCAGGGCTACCGGCGAGTGTTTGTGAAAACCCGAAAGGGCGCAACCTCGTTAAAAGGACACTTGCAAGGTCCTCTCGACCTTGTGAGGAGAAACCACCCGCGTGAGATCCTTACGACTCACAAAGGAAGCAACACACTTAGGAATCCCCATGATTCCTAAGGAGAAATTACACTTGCGAGATCCTCACGACTCGTAAGGTGAACCCTCTTATGAGACCCTCACGGCTCATAAGATTCAAAAGTCTTAAGTTACAGGGACCTGAACCTGTTCTTAAGCACCCCCCCACAACCTCCGATACTGCCCTACAAGCGGTTCAGTACTGACGCTTGTATACAATCCACGGGTGCGTATAAACATTTCCCTAACGAGGTCTCATCCATGGCTAGGGATATGTCTGCACGGTGAACTGCCCTTGTAAGTCCTCTCAACTTATAAAGAGAAAACACTCTTGTAAGATCCTTACGACTTATAAGAGATCATACACTTAGGAATCCTCACGACTCCTAAGGAGAAAACACACCTATGAGATCCTCACGACTCGCAGGGAGAAATACGTTTATGAGACCCTTACGGTGCATGAAGTCAAAAGCCTTAGTCGATGGGATCCTAACCCTGTTTGCTAAGCCACCTTTGTTCGACATCGACAGAGGAAAATGATGATTCGCTCCTGGCAATATCCCAGTTGTAGCGATTCTGATGCCTAAATCGGTATCAAATTCCAAGTCCTTTCATGGCAAATGATGATTCGCTCCTGGCAATATTCCAGTCGCAGCGATGCTTATGCTAAGATTGGCATCCGATTTCAAGTTCTACACTCGCGATAAAAAAATCAGCGAGCCAAAAAATGCATATGAAATAGCCGAAATGATGGGGCAACTTGCAACGAAATCAGCAAGTAAAAATGTATGCATACAAAAACAGCCGAAATGATTGGGCAACTCGCAATAAAAAGCAGCGAGTAAAAAGAAAAATAGCCAAAATGATTGGGCACCGCGAAAAATAGCCAAAATGATTGGGCTATCGCGATTTTCACGATATAAAAAGCTGAAATGATAGAGTATCGCGGAAAGAATAAAAAAATGATGAAAGAATAAAACTTTTTGCCCTGCAGGTGAGATCACATCGATCCCTGTATACAATTCAGGGGCACAAACAAAGAGGAAACTATACCTTCCCAACAGGCTCCATCAGAAAGCAAAGCCAAATCTCGACGGTTCATAGACAACCTATAGACAACCTCGATATTTGTCGCAATATTGCAGACACAATGTCAACAAACAAAGCAAAGGAAGATCCCTAGCTTCAGGGTATCGACGTCAATATCGACAACTTAGAGATCACCAACGGCGTTTCTCCTCACTCTAACCAAATGCAGGCATGATGTCAACAACCGACCTTAGAGTCGCAACGAAATGGAGCAATGGCAAAGTCCCTAATTCCAAATCTCAATGGCCACATCTACAGCCTAGAGACCAACAACGGTGTGCCTCCTCATTCCAACAAGACACAGATGTTACACCATCAAACGGAGCCACGACATAGTCGTTAGTTCCAAATCTCGATGGTTCACAGACAACCTAGAGACCATCTCAGCATTCGTCTCGTTACAGCAGACGCAATATCAACAACGACGTTCCTTCGCAGCCCAGCAGGATGTAGATGCAACGTCAACAAAAGACCCTATGGTCGAAACAAAGCGGAGCGACGGCAAAATCCCAGCTTCACCTCAGCATTCATCTCGATACAACAGACGAGATGTCAACAACGGCGTTCCTTCGCGGTCCACCAGGATGCAGATGCAACGTCAACAAAAGAGCTCATGGTCGAAACAAAGTGGAGTGACGGCAAAATCCCAGCTTCATCTCAACATTCGTCTCGATACAGCAGACGAGATGTCAACAACGGTGTTCCTTCACGATCCATCAGGATGCAGATGCAGCGTCAACAAAAGACCTCATGGTCGAAAAAAAGCGGAGTGACGGCAAAATCCCAGCTTCACCTCGGCATTCGTCTTGATACAGCAGACGAGATGTCATTATAGCATTCTTCCTTCAGCAGGACTCGTACGCAACATCACCAAGCGGAGTGATGGCAAAATCCCAGCTCCACCTCAACATTCGTCTCGACACAGCAGACGCAATGAAAGCAAATGAAGCGAAGGCCAAATTCCTAGCTTCAGGGTCTTGATGGCAACTCATATAAAACCTGAAAGACTATCGGAGATCATCCCACATCAGCGCGGAGTGGTCACCACCTCGACGTTCGTCTCGATACAGCAGACGAGATGTCACTACGGCGTCCTTCCTCCAACAGGATTCGGACACGCCAAAGCAAATGAAGCGAAGGCCAAATTCCTAGCTTCAGGGTCTTGACGGTAACTCATATAAAACCTGAAAGACTATCGGAGATCATCCCACATCAGCACGGAGTGGTCACCACCTCGACGTTCGTCTAGATACAGCAGACGAGATGTCACTACGGCGTCCTTCCTCCAACAGGATTCGGACACGCCAAAGCAAATGAAGCGAAGGCCAAATTCCTAGCTTCAGGGTCTTGACGGTAACTCATATAAAACCTGTAAGACCATCGGAGATCATCTCACACCAGCACAGAGTGGTCATCACCTCGACGTTCGTCTCGATACAGCAGACGAGATGTCACCATAGCGTCCTTCCTCTAACAGGATCCGGACACGCCAAAGCAAACGAAGCAAAGGCCAAATTCCTAGCTTCAGAGTCTTGACGGTAACTCATATAAAACCTGAAAGACTATCGGAGATCATCCCCACACTAGCGCGGAGTGGTCACCACCTCGATGTTCGTCTCGATATAGCAGATGAGATGTCACCCCAGCGTTCTTCCTCCAGCAGGGTTCAGACGCGACAATCAAACAACAAAGCCACGGCAAAATTCCCAGTTCCAAGCCTCGACGGTTCACCAACAACCTAGAGACAACCGTGACATTCATCTCGATACAGCAGACGCAGTGCCAGCAAACGAAGCAAAGGCCAAATTCCTAGCTTCAGGGTCTTGATGGAAACTCAAATAAAACCTGAAAGTCTATCGGAGATCATCCCACACCAGCGCGGAGTGGTTATGACTTATCGGGGCTCTCTAAAATGAGCCTAACCTAAAGTAAAAAGTGGCATGGCAAAATTCCTAACGCTTGCTCTTCTGACGGTCAAACTGCCTAGGAAGATTGCTTGAAGACGTCTTGTCCAGCCCCCGAACGGATCAGAGACACGACAGTCGCAAGGCTGCTCGAACAGCAAGATTGCCTATCGAGGAATATATCAGCCAACGCGACGGTACAACGGACAAAATCCTAGTACCACAGACCCTAACGGACCTTTATCGTAAAGAGCAAAGGTTAACTGTGACGTTAGGACATCCTTACGAGAACTTCTCGATTCGTCTCGACTCGTAAGGCAAAGCTTTAGGCAATGGGAATTAAAAAAAAACTATTTCCTAAGCACTGGGGCCCTGCAGGTCAGTCCAAGATGGACTCTTGCATACTATTCACGGGTCACACTCTCCGAAGTCGAACATCGACAAAGTGGGAAACAACCACTTACAAGTCCTCTCGACTTGTAAGCGGGAAAAATTCTCTTATGAGATCTTTACGACTCTCAAGAGAAAACACACACTTAGGAGTCCTCACGACTCCTAGGGAGAAAATACACCTGCGGGATCCTCTCGACTCGTAGGGAGAAAAGTCTTTATGAGACCTTCATGGCTCATAAAGTTGAAAAGTATTAGGTGGCAGATCCTAACCCTGTTTCCTAAGCCATCGGTGCCCTACAAGGAGGTCAAGATAGACTATCTGCAGGCCACACTCTCCGAAGTCGAACATCGACAAGGAGGAAAACAACCGCTTATGGGTCCTCTTGACTTGTAAGAGGGAAAATTCTCCTGTGAGATCCTTACGACTCTCAAGAGAAAACACATTTAGGAATCCTCACGACTCCTAAGGAGAAAAGACACCTATGAGATCCTCACGACTCGTAGGGAGAAAAGTCTTTATGAGACCCTCACGGCTCGTAAAGTTGAAAAGTCTTAGGTGGTAAATCCTACCTCTGTCTCCTAAGCCATCACTGCCCTGCAAAGATGTCAAGATGGACCATCTATAAGCCACTCTTGCCAAAGCTACATGCCACTGAAATGGAGAATTTACTCATGAGCGTATAAACTACTTCACGCCAGAGTCAGACATAAAGAAATAGAAGGGTGCGACTCATGGAGTTGAGAGTTTGGAACTATATCTCTTAAGAGTCGAGATTGAGTCAATGATAAATGACGACGCTTGTGTCCGCTCGTTATCTTCTCAGATCAAGATTCTGTAAGTTATATACCAACCCGAAACTGGTCATACGCTATGCATTACTCTGTACTACTTCACCCACGTATATACTCACGTGGGCAAATTAGTGGGGGGCATTTGTTCCCGCCAAAAATTTCTGCGCAAAAGAGTCCAAGGTATCAAATGGCTGCGATACGTTTAAGGAAAAGCGAACCAGTATTTTTCGAGATGTTTTTTTGACAAACTGCCGAATGAGAAATAGCTAAATTCTGATGATATTGGAAGCATCTCGAAAAACCCTTTGATTTGATATATTATGGGCTTCATAATTCATCCGGGATCCAAAGTTATGAGCAAATATGCCATGCACTGTTCCCTGATTAAAAATCAGGAATTAGCTCAATGAGGTATCACGTGCTCACACGTGACCAATAGTCATGTGTTGACACGTGATAGTTAAAACAGAAATAAAAACAAATGGCTGAAGGAAATACCTCAATGAAATATCACGTGCTCACACGTGACCAATGGTCACGTGTTGACATGTGATGGTTAAAACTGAAGCGTAAATAAACGCTGAGAAAAGGACTCAATTGGGGGTCACATGCTCACACGTGACCAGGGTCACGTGTCAGCACGTGACTGGCTTCGAAAGCCTTACAGTTTAATAAAATTAAATTCTAAAAGCTTCTAAATCTTTCCGAATGGAAAAGGATTATGGGGACCATTGGATTAAAGATCCAAGGGTGATTAAAAATCACCAATTTATTGAAAAAATCTTAGATAAGGAAAGATTTCCCCTAAATCTCACCGAAAATAACAAACAGAATATCTTTGGATTTAAAATCCAACGGTGAATAAAATTCATTGTGTGATCTAAAGGATCATATTAATTATGAAATCAATTAAAATCTTTCAATGAAAGATTCACAAAAAAAATTGATTCTTTTCTTTCTCCTATAAATAGGAGCCAAGAAGAGAAGAGAGGGGATGGACCTTTTTGGAGAGAAGAAAAGAGAGGAGAATTTAATTCTCAACAAAAGAAAACCCTAGGTGAGAAAAGAAAGGGAATCAAAACTTCAAACAGAGAATTTAATTCTCAAAATCTAAGAGTTTAACTCTTCTGCATAAAAGAACTTAGTTCTTCCTCTGGTTGAAAATCTGCACAGAGCACATCTCCTCATAAGTTGAGAATTTAATTCTCATCGGGTTGAGATCCTGCCATGCAGATCAAAAATTTAGAGGGGGAATTGAGTTTAGAGAATTTAATTCTCCCAAAACAAAACTAGGGTTTAACCTTATATGAGAATTTAATTCTCCCAAAATTACAGGAATTTAATTCCTTCAAGATGGACAGAACTTGGGTTTAACCCTAATCAAGAATTTAATTCTTTTACATGTATGGGAATTTAATTCCCCTAAAAGGAAATTAGGGTTTAACCCTATATAAGAATTTAATTCTTGCACAATAGGAATTTAATTCCTCTAAAATCATAATTAGGGTTTAACCCTACAGAGAATTCAATTCTTAAAATAAGGAGACTTAAAAGATCTCTGTGCATGAAAAGAGCTGAGGTCACGTGTCCCCACGTGACCCTTAAAAAGATCCCTGAAGAAAAGAAGGTTTGAGGCAATGCCTCACGTGCTCCCACGTGACTCCCAAAACGCAGAAAGAAAAAGCAAAGGAAATGAAGACTTTGGGCGTTCTCACGTGTTACCACGTGACCCCTTGGCAAACGCTTTAACAGTCAGCGCATAAATCCCCATCACATGTCAACACGTGATGCTCGAAATAAAAATAATAGAAAAGTGTTTAACACTAATTTGGGTGTTTAACACTGTTATTTTCTAGTGTTTAACACTAATTTGAGGGATCTATTTCCAGTGTTTACACTGTTTTCTCTAGTGTTTAACACTACTTTTAGCCAAATTGGCTAATTTTCCAGAGGCAAAAGTCCCTCCTCCAAATGAATTTCAAAATTGAGAAAATTAAAGACAAAATGTTGTCAGAGCCCCCAAACCTCTGTTTAGCACTGTTGAATGATGAGGGGCTGAACCCAGACAAATGTCTAATGGCCCAAAGGGCCAATATTTCAAACATAATTGGACCTAGCCCAAACTGGCCATAAGTCCTCAAATCATCTTGAACTGAGCATACCTGCTCTTTCGACCAACTCATTGGTTCAAGGGTACATATCGGAACTCCTTTGATATTTGTCGTTGTAATCCTTCAACGTCTTCAGAAAGGTGATGGGTCCCGACAGCCATACATTTTATAGACCACTATGTCCTTAAACTGGTAATGGACCACTATGTCCTTAAACTGGTAATGGACCACCATGTCCTTAAACTGGTCATCGACCGCAATGTCCCTAAACTAAACAATTGAGTCCAAATGCTCTCTTGTTGGATCTAAACGATCCTGTTAAGTTGATCTTAGTCTGAAATGAGACTAACGTATTCTTAACAAACGTTTAAGTTGATCTTAGTCTCAAATAAGACTAACGTATCCTTAAACCAACCCCCAAACCTAAATCTAAGAATATACGGATTTGGACTAATCCATGCCCTACGGGCGACGGCATGATTTAGTCTCCGTATACGATCCACGGGCAACCAAAAACAAAACAAACACCCACGACACGAAGTGACCATCTGGAGAAGGAGAAAGTTGTTATCGCGATGCGGTAGCGTAATTAACTGTAGGGGCTTGCGCCTGCAGGGAAGAGCGTCCCCACAATCAAAAACCCCTCAAGCGAGGGGAAATCTGACGAAGTCTGCTATATCGGCTGCATCCGTTTAAACCTTCGATACACGGTGCCATAAATCAACTTGGCATCTTCGGAGAGGTGGACGGATATCACCAATTAGCATCTGCCCCGAATTTCAGGCAAGACGTCCGTCTTGCGCCGTCTTTCGGCGGGGAACAGTCACATCAAAAACAGATGATCCGTCTCCGCTATACATGCTTTAGTCTGCGAATAGACATATGCAACTTGCACACCTTCCGCTGCTCCCACTGACTACAATAACTCTCTGGTAGAGTCATATACACGTGCACTTCCAAATTTCCATTTGGAAACACGTTATAGTCATCCTCTTGCCAGGTATCATAGTCTAGAGCAGCAGCAGTGCCAAGTCATATCCATATGGACTTCAGCATATACACTGAAGTAAATGTCTCATCACAATCCACAACGGGTATTTGATTAAAATATTTACAACAAGTCTATCCTTATTAAGTTAATACCTTTCGACCTGCCCAGATCTCGAAAGATCTACTTGCTCCTAATGGGTTTTACCCTTTCAGGAGCACCCGACAAAGTTCAAAATCTAATATTTGCTGAAGTGTGTGGAGTCCAATTTAGATATAAAGCATCCGATCACCTGGAAGTTATCACTTCCTATAACCTACAGATAACTAGTAAGGCCATCATAATCATGATGCCGACCTCCCTGTCACCGTCTCCAAGAAAACCGAAGTATCTCTCGGGTGGCTGAGGTCTCCTACTAAGATCTGCGGAGTGGCTAATGGATTGTCAAGTCCAATTGAATGCTTAGGTTCTACTAAATTTTCGGTAATAGTTTGTGGTTCTGGAATCACTTCCAGTTCAACCATACTGCCACCAGTTTCTTCTGCAAAAAGATTCCATTTATAAAAAGGTGCAGGTCAAGAACAATGTAACTATTGCTCTTGAAAATGGTAGCAACAAAAACCCTAACGAATGCTTGGGATAATCCACAAACAGCTATTACCGAAGCGTGCCTTGAGTTTGTCTGGATTCTGCTTTTAAACAGGAACCGGATAACTTCATATCTTAATAATCTCAAGATATGCAACCAATCTATATCCATATAGAATCAAAGGCACTAATTTAGATGGAACTGGATTCAAATATCATGCAGCTGTTTCCAGTGCATATCACCTAAACAGAAAAATGCCAACACAACATTACTCATCAAGGAGTGAACCCGCTAATGAGTAACCTGAAAGAGAATCAAGTTCTCAATAAAACTATAATAGAATACCTGGCATTAGTATTTATCACGCCCCGCTTTCTAGTATACGGAGATGGAAATGTGGCAGGCCGCAACGTATTTACTAAGAAATAAATACGTTAAGCGTAATTAAGAAATATATAAAAATGTACAAGAATGACAAGTGATATAAAATTACAACAACTTTATTTACATTCATCTTTACATACAAATGTTTGAAAAGAAAAAATACAATGATATAAAGCAGTGCCTAAATAATGGCATACAAAACGAAAGTAAGTACAAGGAACTAGAAGTCAGGCTGTGCCGCAAGCTGATCTAAGTCCTCCTAGCTAGGCTCGATCTCCTAAGAGTCATGTTCTCCTGATGAACATTCCAAAGAAATAAATAGAAAGGAACGTCGTCAGCGAACTAGCGCTCGGTAAGTTCCAAAAGAAGAAAGAGAATACAACGAGTAATGTGAAATGAACATGTAAGGTGTGTATGCTTGATTACCGGTATATGATGATTATTATAACGTGATTATTTGTAGCTTGATACAGAAGGTATTCATGTATACGAGAGGAGTCCATCTTACCCCGTGGAAGGCCCCGTCATAACCCATGGGACAACGGTACAAGAATTCATGTAGGTGTCTTTTAAACGACCTCTCATGCCACGCTATACGTTCCGTACCAATCTACCCATTTATCCCCGCGTAATGTATTGTATAGATTATAATTATCATACTTTCCGAAACCATGAATACAAATTGTTCAAGTAGTCATGTTCAGGATGTAATCAAATATTTAAGTAGCCAATTCAAGTTATAACCATGGTTCGGTCAAGTCAAGTCAAGTATACAGGTTTGATATTGATGTTTGATTTCAATTATTCATGTTCATGTTCATGTTCAAATATTCATATTTGATATTGGATTCAGATTTGAATTGGATTCAGGTTTGAGTTAGACTCAGACTGAGTCAGACACTTGTAAATTGATTTAGATCTTGAATTAGGTTCGGGAGTCATCGGTAACTGCTGCACATAGACAGCAGGATTTGTATCATTTTCCAAGACAATTACCATTGATAACTCTGTTAAGTTTTCAACTTTAAATAGGCAAGCACTCACTTTCTCCAGCTCCCTGGGACTCAAGAGAATTGATCCCGCTTAAATCTATATTTACTAAAGTCCTTAAATAGTGTTTTTATATAACTCGAGGGGTTTTTATGAAAATATTTTAATATAGTCTAAAAATAAAACCTCGAGGGTGATTAGTATTATTTGAGGTTATCATGAGCATGGATTTTAAGTACTTGGGGTATTTTTAGTGGTAATTACTTAGTTTGGAAAGTTCATAGTATCTTAATGTAAAGCTTTCCTTTTTGATATCTTGATGGTATTTTATTGTCAATTGTTAAACTTTTCAATTTTGAAAAATATAGATTTATTATATTTTGAAAATATGTATTTATAATTTTATATAATTTTAATTTTAAAAATAATTTTATTTTATTTAGAAAATTCGTATATTTTAAAAACCGTATTTAAATCCTTTCGAGATCGAATGCTCCGTGAGGAGGTCTGCATCTTGTTCTACTAGCCCAAGGAGGTGCGATAATCTACATCCATTAGCGGGTCCCCGAAAGAGGGTTGTAGATATGTATTCATAAAGGATATGAAATATCGATTTAAAAGAAATCCGGTTTTTAAAGTTATGTGGTATTTTATCGTAATATTATCTTTGTAACAAATATCCATACAAAAGAGATATTGTGCTATGGATCCGAGTGTGCATAAGGGGTAGGTTGTTACACCGTGAATTTTCTAAAGGTATTGTTTTAACAAATACTAAAAGTAGTGTTTATAAAGTTCAAGATATTGTAATGAAAAAATTCAAATATAGTTGTGTTACATGAGATTCTAGCTTAAATCTTGATTCTAAATATTGATATTAAAATTACAAGTAAAGAGGTAAAGTTTGTTTGACCAAAATATAAAAGGAATTGGAGTTATGGCTTTTATAAAAGATGATATCGGTATAACTCCACTTTTACCGATTTTGATTAAAAAGAATTTTCAATGAGGAGAAGGGAAGTTTGGGAGGGACTTACTGTTTGATTATGTTAAGAAGATGTAGAAGAAGAGAAGGGTGCCGTCTTGGCGTCGCGGGACCTTCGAATGTTGCTTCAATCTTTGCTGGAAGTTGCTTACTTGCTAACTCCTCTTTACTCCAATTATGCTTAGGAACCTTTTGAGAGAATTTTTCTATAATTTTCAGAATGGTGCAGAGCCAAGATAGGGGATGGTATTTATAGTGGAGAATTAGGGTTTTGGAATTAAAAATATGGATTAAAAAGCATTAAAATTTGGTTTAATTGTGAAATGAAGGGTCTGTTTGATTGCAAGGAAATCAAACAGTGTATGGGAGTTAGGGGTAGGTGAAGGGTTGTGTGAGCAAAGCCTGGGTCTTATTGGGCTCAGATCAACCGTCTCCGCCGACTAGATGTGGCTTTTGGCCGGTCGATCTAGGGCATTGGGTGTTGAGATTTGTGCCACGTGTATTTGTCTGTGTTTAAACCCTTTTGAACATGTTTGATTTTTTTGAACTTTTCATTTCCCTGTGTATTGCACGTGCAATCTTTTGGGCTTCCAAAAATTAAAAGAAAAATTCAGAAAAAAATTGTGTCTGATGGGAATTGAACACAGGGGCTACGTCACAGCAGTGCAAGGCTTTATCAGTGAGCTACAAGTGGTTTCTTCCTGTTATTTAACAAAATTGATTTATAACTCGAACTCAGGCTGTAAAACTCATTTCTTATATATTAACAGAAAATTTTCCATACAAAGATTTTAGAGTCGTTACATTCTACCCTCCTTATAAAAAATTTTTCCTCAAAATTTACAATTACATATGGACTAATTTTCAAAGAGGTAAGGGTATCTTGCACGCATGTCTTCTTCTCGTTCCCACGTTGATTCTCCTGGCGAATTCTTTCTCCACATCACTCGGACCAAGTTTACTTTCTTGTTCCACGGTGTCTTCACCTTTCGGTCTAGGATCTCAACTGGTTGCTGCTCGCAGATTAGATCAGTCTGTACTGTGAGCTCAGAGTGATCAAGTATGTGGCTGGGGTCGCTCACATATCGTCGTAGCTGGGATATGTGGAACACGTTCTGCATTCCCTTCAATGAGGGTGGTAGTGCTAAACGATATGCCAATTCTCCAACTCGTTCGAGTTTGTCGAACGGTCCTATGTATCTTGGACTTAGCTTACCCCTCTTACCAAAGCGGATCACTTCTCTGTTTGGAGAAATCTTTAAGAAAACATGGTCTCCAGGTTGGAACTTCAGATGTCCCCGCTTTGCTTCTGCCTAATGCTTCTGTTTGTCTTGGGCTATGCACATTCTTTCCCTGATCGTGCGAACTACGTCCACAGTTGTCACGGTTATCTCTGGTCCAAAGAGTTCATGATCTACGATGTCGTCCCAACTTAGCGGTGAACTAAACATCCGTTCATAGAGTGCTGGGAATGATGCAATTCCAATGCTTGCCTGATACCTGTTGTTGTATGAAAACTCTCTAAGGTGTAGGTGATCTTCCCACGAACCTCCGAAGTCTAACATACAAGCTCTTAGCATGTCCTCCAGAATCTGAATTGTTCGCTCGGACTGTCCGTCCGTTTATGGATGGTAAGCCGTGCTGAAGTTCAGGCTTGTTCCCAGGCTAGCTTACAGACTCTGCCAAAACTGTGATCGGAATCTGGTATCACGATCGGAGACGATGCAAACCGGTACTCCATGTAATCTCACGATCTCCTGCATAAGTTCATAGGTATCAAATATAGTACACTTTGAAGGTTTAAATCTTACTTTAGATTTATACTTATCTCCATGTACTTCTTTGCTAACGTCTCAGTAGATTGGCCAACTCGAAATGGAATAAAGTGAGCCGACTTGGTGAGTCGATCCACAATAACCCATACTGCGTCGTTACCCTTTGTTCTGCGAGGAAGGGCAATCACGAAGTTCATGGTAATATGCTTCCATTTCCATTCTGGGATTGGTAACGGCTGAATTAGACCAGCAGTTCTGTGATGTTCAGCCATTACTTGCTAACACATCAAACACTTGGCTATGCTCCTTGCTACTTCGTGCTTCATTTTATGCCACCGGTAGTGTTTCCGGAGATCTTTGTACATTTTTTTACCACCGGGGTGTACAGAATAAGGAGAGTTGTGAGTTTCTTTCATCAACTCTTCTCGAACTAGGTCATTTGGTACACATAATCGACTTCGAGATCTCAAGAATCCATCTTCTTAGATGATGAAGTCAGTTCGAAGTCCAGTTTCTACTTGTTCTCGGATCTTTTCTAGCTTGGCATCATTTGTTTGAGCTGCCTTGATCTGATTGACAATAGTGGACTGGACTTGTAAGTTCATCAAATCTGAAGCGTTACCTGGCATAACTACTTCGATCGCCAATTTGTTCAATTCCAGCTGCAGCTTCCACTGAGCAGTGAGATTCATTGCTAATGGATGGCGGATAAGTGCATCAGGAACTACGTTCACCTTCCCTGGATGATACTGTAGGTTAATGTCGAAGTCCGCCATGAGTTCTAGCCATCTTCTCTGCAGTATGTTTAGTTTCTTCTGAGTAAATACTTACTTCAGACTCTTATGGTCACTGTATATATCCACTCGTTCTCCCAGAAGATAGTGGCGCCAAATCTTAAGTGTAGAAATAACGGCTGCCAACTCCAGATCATGTGTTGGATAGTTGCGCTCATGAACCTTCAGCCGTCTTGATGCAAAAGGTACAACTTTTCCATGCTGGTGTAGAACACATCCTAATCTCTTACCGGACGCATCGCAATGCACAACAAACCCTCCAGATTGATCCGGTATTACGAGAATAGGAGCAGAAGTTAATCTTAATTTGAGTTCTACAAAAGTGTTTTCACATGCTTCTGACCACACGAATGCTTCATCTTTACGTGTGAGTTTGGTCAGGGGTGCTGCAATCTTTGAAAAGCCTTTAATAAATCGTCGGTAGTATCTTGCTAATCCTAAGAAACTTTGTATATCTTTCAATGTCTTTGGTGTCGGCCACTCGCTGACAGCTGACACCTTAGCTGGATCTACTGAGATTCCATCGCCTGAAACAATATGCCCGAGGAATCCGACTTGATCTAGCCAAAATTCACACTTGCTATACTTGGCATAGAGCTGATATTGTCGCAATGTCTCCAGGACAATCCGTAAATGCTCGGCGTGTTCTTTCCAATCATTTGAATACACTACGATGTCGTCGATGAAGATGACAATGAACATGTCTAAGTACTCTCAGAAAACTTGGTTCATCAGGTTCATAAAGATGGAAGGTGTATTGGTCACTCCAAACGGAATTACAAGATACTCATAATATCTATAGCGAGTCCTAAACGCCGTCTTCGGAATGTCGGACTCTTTGACCTTCACCTGATGATAACCCGAACGAAGATATAGTTTCGAAAATACACAAGACCCACTTAGCTGATCGAATAAATCATCGATGCGCAGTAGTGGATACTTGTTCTTGATCGTAACTTCATTCAGAGGTCGATAATCCACACACAACCGTATGAACCTTCTTTCTTCTTCACAAGTAATACTGGAGATCCCCAACTTGAAGTACTGTGATGAATCCAACCTTTCTTCAGGAGTTCATCCAACTTTATGCGGATCTCCTTCAATTCTTTTGGACTTAGACGGTACAGAGCTTTGATTACAGGTTGCGCACCAGGTAGTAAATCAATGCTGAATTCAAGAGCTCGATCGAGAGGCAAACTTGATATATCTTCCGGGAATACATCCTCAAACTCTCAAACTACTTTTAGCTTCGATTCTTCCGCTTGTAATGTTACAACCACTGCCTTCTTTGGTTTTGCTTTGTAGACGCTAGGTTCTAAGGTACGGTTTCCACTCTTGAAATAGAATACTATATGATCTGGTATTTCGAGCACTACCCTCCTTTGGCTACAGTCGATAGTAGGGAAGAAAGTTCCCAGCCAGTCCATTCCCAAGACTACGTCGAAGTTCGATATGTCCAGCACCTTGAAGTCCGCATAAAATTCTTTACTGCAGACGACTGTTCATCGCCGAAAGACAGAGATCGGGACGTTGGGATGTCTGGCCTAAATTTGGGGGCAGATGCTATTTGGATTTATCCATCCACCTCAACGAAGATACTAAGTTGATTTATGGCACCATATATTGGAGGTTTGGATAGATGCGGCCGTTGTAGCAGACTTCATCAGATTCCCCTTCATTTTATGAGGGGGTGTTTTTATTGTGGGGACGCTCTTCCTTCCAGACGCAAGCCCCTGCAGTTAATTACGTTACTGCATTGCGATAACCACTTTTTCCTGCTTCGGTAGTTCACTTCGTGTCGTGTGTACGTTTTGTTTGTTTTGGTCGCCCGTGGATTGTATACGGAGACTAGTTTATGTCGTCATCCGTAGGGCGCGGATTAGTCCAAATCCGTATATTTTAGATTTGGGTTTGGGTTAAGAATTTGCTTGACCGGGTTTTGAATTTAGGTTGTATATTCCTACAGTTCAGAAATATTTTATTTGATTTAAGGACCGTTAATCCAATTTGAGATTAAGATCAACTTAAATCTATAAGTTAGCATTTGGGCTCAGTTTGTTTTCGCTACGGATACGTTAGTCTTGTTTGAGACTAAGATCAACTTAATAACATTTTAGGATCATTTTTATTTGAGATCCAGCAAAATAGTATTTGGGTTCAGCTGCAAGAAAACTTCAGAGACTCGGCCAATTTAGGCTCAGTCTACTTAGTCTTTTTTTTTTAATTCAAAAAGTGCTAAGCACTTATTTGGGCTCTGTTTGTTCAGCCCTTTCTTTTTATGTAAAATTGCTAAGCACTTATTTGAACTCTGATTCTCATATATATGTCATGTGAAGCATTTAGTCATGGGCGCTGCCCAACAAATGTTGAACAGTTTAGTCATTTTGACTAAATATGAAGTACCAAGCAATTCTTATGGCGCCCACGTGAGGTGCACGTGCGGCGCTGGGCACTGCCCAATCAGTGCTAAGCACTCAGCCATTTTGGCTGCTTATGAAGTGCTAAGCACTTTTTATGTGGCACCCACGTGAGGAGCATGTGAGGCGCTGCCCAATCAGTGCTAAGTACTCAGCCATTTTAGTTGTATGTGGAGTGCTAAGCACTTTATTCAGCGCCCGCGTGTGTTCCACATGAGGCTCTGGCCTTCTGTTTTGGGCGTCCGCATGTTTTTCACGTGAGGCGCTGGCCTTCTGTTTTGGGCGTCCGCATGTCTTTCACGTTAGCCGCTAGGCGCTGTTAAAAGGGGGCGCCCACGTTGGAAGCACATGAGGCGCTAGTTTTTTTTATAGAGATTTAATCTCTGTTGATGTTTTTGGAGAGGTTAAACCTCTGTCAATGGTAATTTGACCATTAACGCTCACCAAAATCACTATATTTTGAGGATTTCGGGTTGAGTTTTTAGAGAACTAAGTTCCTGATTTGAAAGAACTGAGTTCTTGGAGTATTATGGACTCAATTTTTTTTCTTTTTAAATTTTTTCTTCCCTAAATGTTTGATTCTCAAGAACAAGATCTTCCCGATGAGAATTAAATTCTCAACTTATAGAAGACTTGTCTTGTTGATCTCAGATCTTGAGAAAGAACTAAGTTCTTTTAAAAGGGTCAAACCCTTAGATGTGATAAAGATATTTTGGTTTCTTTTCTTTACCTAAGGTTTTGGGAAGGAAGGTCTTCTTCTTTGAGAATTAAATTCTCCGTTCTCTCAAGGGCTCGCTGTATTTTGGCAGGAGCTTGTAGGTTTTTTTTTTCTTTCTCCATGTGTCTTTATCTGTGTGAGACTTGAAATCTTTGGTCCTTTATATAGTGAAGGAAGATTGTTAATTAGTTTTGAGAAAATATCTCATTGAGAGATTCCAATTGATTTAATTGGTCTTAAAATTGATTTGGGGAATTTTACCCACCGTTGGATCTTTAATCTAAGGACTTCTGTTTTTACGGAATATGTTGTTCTTGTACTTAACAAGATTGGGGAAATATTTTTCCATATACGGAATTCATTTTGTCAACTGGTGATTTTTAATCACCATTGGATTTTTTTAATCCAAGGGTTCTTTGTTTTACAGGGAGCAATCTTTTTGTTTGGAAAGATTGAAGGAATAGATTTCCAAAGATAGAATTTTATTCCATTATTGGATCATTGATCCAACCGAGAGTATCTTTCTTATTTAGAAAGATATGAGAGATATTTTCTCCTAATAGAATTTGATTCTATATTTTGATGATTTATCATTTCCGTTGGATATTTGATCCAATGGCTCTGTTTAACAAAGAGTATTGTAGAATTTAATTCTACCTGGGTGCTGGTGCTCACATGTTGTGCACATGGGCGCCACTTAAGAATTTAATTCTTAAGATGGGTATTCTTGTGCTTTGCACATTGGCGCCCGCATGAGGAGCACGTGCGGCGCCATCTAATAGTTTAACTCTTATGTAATAAATTCTTCTGTGCTTTGCACATTGGCGCCCGCATGAGAAGCGCATGAGACACCACCATAGGATTTCATCTTATAAGAGTGGCTCTGGAGCTGGTGCCCTCATGGAGAGCACGTGAGGCGCTGCTTCACTAAATTCAACAGATCTTTGCTCTTTTATTAGGTTAAATATCGGGGGAACAAATGCCCCCCACCGTTGAATTCACGTGGCTCACACGTGCTTGCAATGGTGTCACCTTTTCCACCGTTTGATCTTCTAGGGAGTTGAACCGTCCCTTCATATATTATAAATATGGCCTTTGGCCCTTGAGATGACTGTCGTTCCATCACCTTCTTTCTTCTTCCTTGAGAATTTAATTCACTTTTCAGAGCTTAGATCTCTGCCCCAAAGAAACTCTTAGTGTTGAATTCTGTCAAAAAACTTGGTAAGAATCATGACCAAATTTCAACCCGTAAAAAAAACCTTCCTTTTTGTTTTGGATTTTTACCTATTAACAGAGTTTTGCTCTTTTCTTGGAATGATCTCTTAGAGATCTTAAAAAAAACTTTATTTGGATAGACCATGGGTCTTAGAGATCTTAGGGTTTTACCCTATTAGTGAGTTTAATCTCTGAAGGTTTTTCTGGAATTTAATTCCAATATATTTCCCATGGGGATTTCTGGGATTTAATCCCACTATCAAAGAAATTAAATTCCGGTTTGTTCTATAGAGCTTAGCTCTGAGAAAATTTCTTTTGAAAATTCTTTTGGGAATTTTATTCCCTTTTCTTATTTTCTTTTTAGGGTTCATCTTGCAGATTTGAATCTGTTGTAGAACACGTTCTTCGAGGTCATTGGGAGTCTTGAACTCCACTGTTTAATGAAATTTTTCATTAAATGAGAATCCTTTCGGATTTTTACACTAAGTGCCTGCCTCATCATTGATGGGGCATTGCCTTGATTTTGTGGGGGCCACTATTTTTTCCTTCTAGATTGTAATGATTTTAGTATTTTGATTGCTAACACTTTATTGGTTTTTCTTTTTAGATACTATGGCTTCTCATCTGTATGATCTTGAAGAGATTATCTCTTATGAGGAGATTCGCATCTAAGGCCGCTGCCAGGGCCAAGAGTTTACTGAAGCCCAATGCGTGGAGGTGATGCGTCGCTTCGACGATTATAGCAGTCGATTGCTCCCTCGTCGTTCTGCGCTTTTGAAGATTGTCGTTGGGTCGATTTAGGAAGCACTTCCTGAGCTTGATGAGGCTATGCCGCTTGAGACACTTGATGATGCTGAAGACAAGGTGCATTCAGTATATCTGATGGGCCTGATCTCAAAGAAGCGGAGAGATGATCTTGTCACTGTTTTGCATCGCGTCTTCCAACAGAAAACGATAATATCCGCGTACCATAGGATGGACAACATCAGCGGGGATCCCGACATTTGCATTCGAGAGAAAATGCATAAGAAGATGGTCAACGAAGCTAGAAGCACTTTACTCAAATTTTCCTCTAAATTCATGAATCCGTGTCCAGAATTCAGCGTCTTGCCATTGTAAATTTTTTGATGATATTTGTTCTTTTTTTTATCATCATCATCATCAATGTATAAATTTCTTCGAAGTATGAATGACACAGCTCCCCTTTTCTTTACGCCAATGTTCATATGTGCCTCCGTGAGGTGTTGTTATATATATATATATATATATATAGATAGATAGATATATAAACTAGCACCGATGCTCATGCACGTGGGGCGCTGCTGATGGATTTAATCCTAAAAAGAATCAGCGTTGGCGCTTCGCGTGTCATGCACGTGGGGCGCTGCCGATGGATTTAATCCTAAAGGAATCAACGTCAGCACTCACGTGTCATGCACGTGGGGCACTGCTGATGGATTTAATCCGAAAAGGAATCAGCGCCGGCGCTCACGTGTCATGCACGTGAGGCGCTGGTGAAGGAGTCACTTCACCTTCTGGCTTTGATTTTCATGAGTCAACTCTTTCTTTTCCTATGCCCTTTTTATCAGACCTTGGAAATAGTTCTACCTTGCACAACATTTTCTGTGCCTAAATTTAAATGTTTCTCTTTATATTCTGAAACAATAATATTCTTTTTCTTCACAAGGAGAGAACTATTTTTAACAGACCAAGAGTCATGGCTTGCAATCGTTCTCACACTCGTCGGCAACCATGGAAGGTACCTATCAAGGGAATTGTTCCTAGTTTTGCTGCGCGATTAGTGGATCCCGTTCTCATAGATGACTAATGTGACACGATGATGTTTGAGTTCCTGACTCGTAGTAGCTCTCCTCTTCCTATCAGCTCTATTTGACTCCGGATGATCTTCTTGTCTGTGCTTGCTGACACCCCCCTCATCCAGCGGAGATGACTCCAGCTATGCTCGACGCGGCGGAGGACAAGATCGAGTGCTTTCATGAGACACATTTGATCACCCAGCCTTTGAGAGATCGTTTTGTTCAGTTGCTAAGCCGATACGGGCTCAGCGGGCCATCATGTCTGCTTTCGCTGATGGGCACGGCGCTTACCGATGGAGAGCAACTCTTCATGAAGATCTCCGCTTCGACATGGTGGAGAAGGCAGAGAGGGATTTTATCCTTATTTTTATAAACTCTTATACTTTTGATCCCGTGTTCGGTGATTTGTTTCCCGCAGAATAAAGTACTTATTTAAATGTGCTTCTTTATTGTTGACTGTTGAATGTTTTATCCCCAGCACATATCCATGTGGGCATCTTGCCTCTGCACATATACTTTGTACTTTAATCTTAGAAGTTTTTGATGCATGCATCTAGCTATAGGTGAACACTGGACTGATGTGAACAAATGCTTCCCCCTACCACGTTGCTTACGGTCGTGAGTGAAGTAATGCATAGCATATGGCCGGTTTCGAGATGGCATACATAATTTTTATAAGAATTTTGATCTGAAAAGATAGCGAGCGGACACAAGCGTCATTATCTATCGTTAACTCAGATCCCGATCTTTAAGAAATGTAGTTCTAAACCTGAGGCTTATGAATTGCGCCTTTTTGTTTCTTGATGTCTTAATCTGGCGTGAAGTAGTTTATGTACTCATTTCAGAGGTTGTAGTTTATTCACTCGTTTCGGAGTTTGTAGTTTATGTACTCATTTCGAAGTTTGTAGTTTATTCACTCGTTTCGGAGTTTCTAGTTTATGTACTCATTTCGGAGTTTTTTTAGTTTACCTCTCTTGGGTTTATAGGGAAACTTGTCATAACGTTGTATGTAGATAACCCCTATTCTTTATGACAGAGGTCTGTTAGGTTTGTGGTACTAGGGTTTTAGTCCGTGGTATCGTCGCGTTGGCTGATATATTCCTCGATATGCAATCTTTAAGCCTCTGTTCGAGAAGCTCCGTGGCTGTCGTGTCTCTGATCCCTTCGGGGGCTGGAAAAGACATCTTCAAGTAATCTCCTTAGGTCATATTACCATTGGAAGAGCAAACGTTAGGAATTTTCCATGACACTTTTTACTTGAGGTTAAGCTCAATTTGGAGCCCCGATGAGTCATAACCACTCCGCTCTGGTGTGGGATGATCTCCGATAGTCTTTTAGGCTTTATATGAGTTTCCGTCGAGACCCGAAGCTGGGAATATGCCATCACTTCATTTTTGTTTTGACGATGTCGTGCCGTTTGTTTGCTGAAGTAGGGTAGACATCTGTAGGACCTCTATGCTGTATGTATTGCAATCAAAGCCCGGAGCTGGGAATATGCCATTACCCCAATTTTATTTGATAGTCGCGTCCGCATCCTGCTGGCATGAGAAGGAACGCCGGGATAGTCTCTAGGTTTATATATACCGTCAAGACTTGGAGTTAGGATTTTGTCGTGACTCCATTTCTATTGGACCCTTGGGTCTTTGTTGGCGTCGTGTCTGCACCCTGCTGGTATTAGAAGGAACGCCGGGATAGTCTCTAGGTTTTATATATACCATCAAGACTTGGAGTTAGGATTTTTCCATTACTCTATTTTGATTTGGCTCCTTGGAGCTTTGTTGATGTCACGTCTGCACCCAGTTGGAATGAGAAGAACGTCGAGCTGATTTCTAGGCTGTAGATGTTGCCGTCAAGATCCGGCTCTCCCTTTGATGGAGCCTGATAGGAAAATATGGTCCCCTTTTCATTTGTGCCCATGGATTGTATACAGGGGTCAGTATGGACTCACCTGAAGGGAAGAAAAGTTTCATTCATCATCATTTTTTATTATTACTTCTTTCCGCGATGCTCTATCTTTTCAGCTTTTCATATCGCGAAACTTGCAATTGCCCAATCATTTTGGATATTTATCGCAGTGCCCAATCATTTCGGCTGTTTTTGTTTTTACTTGCTGCTTTTTATTGCGAGTTACCCTATCATTTTGGCTGTTTTTGTTTTTGCTTGCTTCTTTTTGTCACGAGTTGGGGACTTGGTCCTGATACCTATTGTGGAATCAGCATCGTTGTAATTGGAATACTGCCGGGAGCGAATCATCATTTGCCATGAGGGGAGTTGAAGTTTGACACCCGTTTAGGCACCAACATGGCTTCAACTGGGATATTACCAGGAGTGAATCATCATTTGCCTTTGTTGATTTGAACAAAGGTGGCTTAGCGAACAGGGTTAGGATCCCGTTGACTGAGGCTTTTGACTTTATAAGCTGTTAGGATCTCATAAAGGTGTTTCTCCCTACGAGTTGTGAGGATCCCGTAGATGTATTTTCTCCTTAGGAATCGTGGGGATTCCTAAGTGATGTTCTCTCTTGTAAGTCGTAAGGATCTTTCAAGAGTGTTTTCTCATCATAATTCGAGAGGACTTACAAGTGTCGTTCACCATATGAGGACATTTCTCACCATTGGTAGAACTTGGTAAGGGAATATTTATTCGCGCCCGTGGATTGTATATAAGGGTCAATATGGACCGTCTGTAGGGCAACTTGGGGGATATGACGGTTTAAGAACATGTTCGGATCCCTGTAGCTCAAGACTTTTGAATCCTATGAGCCGTGACGGTCTTATAAGGGGGAATTCTCCTTATGAGTCGTGAGGATCTCGCAAGTGTACTTTCTTTTTACAAGCCTGCGCCCTTCCGGGTTTTCACAAGCTCGTCGGTAGTCCTTTTGTTTTTACTCACGGCGCCCTTTCAGGTTTTCATCCGTGCCCATTTTGCTTGTGGACATGCCGTCTTTTTTGCGAAACTCTCGGAAGTAGTTTCGTCGCAGGTGACCCATCTGTTTGCCGGTGGGATTTAGGGGTGGCTTCATCGCTGGAGTAGCTGTGTAGCCAGTAGGACTTGAGTTGCAACCCTCACCGTTGAGACTTTGATTGCAATATAGATCTTAAGGGAGGATATCGTTGTATTCAGGACGATGCGCCATGTTTGAGGCGACACACTAGTTTAGGGACGTTTCGGTCCATTATCACCATTTTTGAGGCGACGAGTTAGTTTAGGGACATTCCGGTCCATTATTAGTTTAGGAACATCTCGGTCCGTTATCGCCATGTTTGAGGCGAATTTCTCGTTTAAGGACTTTTCGGTCTTTCATCGCTATATTTGAGGCGACGGATCTTCTCTGCATACTGCTCTCAGAGTTTTGACTCGGGAAGATAGTGAGCGGACACGTGCATCGTCATCTATCATTAACCTAAGTCGTGACTCATCAAGCGTAGTATTTTTTGAGGAATCGGCCGTTTATTGGCCGGAAGGGTCTTTCGCGATGGACATCCATAAGCAGGTAGGCTCCACCTTGGTAGACTTTGTCTATGATGTATGAGCCTTCATAGTTCGGCTTGAATTTCCCCCGTTTTACACGATTGGGGATCATATGTCTTTTGACGACTAGCACGAGCTCGCCTTCGCGAATATTCTCGACCTGGTCAGTTTTTCTTAGGACATCGTCATCCTTTCCTTATAAGCCTCTAGATTTTGCTGTACTATAAGGCGAGTTTCGTCGAGGGCATCGAGCTCCTCAAGCCGAAGATGAGCATTTTCTTCATCTGTCAGCTCGTATCGAACCACTACTCGTAGAGAAGAGAGTTCTATTTCCAGAGGAAGCACTGCTTCCGTGCCGAATACCAACGCATATGGTGTTGTATCCGTAGCCGTTTTAAACGTTGTTCGGTACGCCCAGAGAGGTTCATTCAGCCTTTCGTGCCAGTTTCTTTTGTTTCTGGACACCGTTTTCTTTATAATCTTTGTCAAGGTCTTGTTGAAGGTTTCAGTTAGACCGTTGGCACGAGAATTATAGACTGAAGAGTATCTCCAATCTATCTTATGCTGTTGTACGAAACGGCTGATTTTATGGCTTCTATAAACTGTCCCATTATCCGAGATAATTCTTCGCGGAATGCCGAACCGATAGATGACATGTGTTCTGAAGAAATGGAGGATATTCTCCGTCTTCACCTCCCTTAGTGGTACTGCTTCTGCCCACTTAGAAAAGTAGTCGGTCGTTACCAGTATGAACCGATGTCCTTTGGACGATGCCGGTTCAATGGGGCCAATTATATCGGTTTCCCGCATTTCAAACGGTCAGCTAGCTACTGTTGGGTGTAGCGGATTTGGATGCTAGTGGATGAAGTCCCCGTGAATTTGGCACGAGTGACACTGCTTTGCGTATTCGAGGCAGTACTGAATCATTGTGGGCCAGTAGTAACCCATTCTTTTTATTTTCAGCTTTATCTTTGGCCCAGCTTGATAAGAGTCGCAAAGTCCATCGTGAGTTTGTTGGACGACTCTCTTGGCTTCTTATGGTCCCAGGCATCTTAGCCACAAACAGTCAAACGATCTCTTATATAGAGTATCATTGACGAAGGCGAAGGACAGAGCTCGTTTCATGAGCTGATGTCTAGACGACGTATTTTTGGACGTTCATTGGGATTTGAAGTAGTCTATGAAGACTTCCCTCCAATCCTTGACCTTTTCTTCATCCTCTATTTGAAGGGCTACTTGTTCGGTCATTTCTTTTCTTTTGGATGGCTCTATCAGGTCTGCCGAAGATATATTTGTTGGCGAGAGAATCTTGCGGCTTTGCACGATGATCCTTACATCATCAAGGTCTTCATCGGCCAGTTCCTTGGCCAATTTGGCCAATACATCTGCCTTGTTGTTTTCGGCACACGGTATACTCTTCAGGATGTAGGAGGGGATTTGTGTCAGCAGTTGCTGCACTCTTTTGCCATACTTTATCAGCTCTAGCTTGCACGTCTGATAGTCGCTATTTACCTGGCTAACGATCAGCTGGGAGTCTCCATATATGAGGAGGTCTTTGATTCCCATGTCGACAACGATCTCGAGACGTTCTATCAAAACTTCATATTCAGCTTCATTATTAATCCTCGGCTCCGTTAAGGAAATGGCGTAACGCAATATCCCTCCTTGCGTGTTCACGAAGATAAGGCCCACCCCAGATTTGATTATGGGAGTGTTTTGCTTTCCATTCTTCATGGAAGATGCTCCATCGAAGTAGAGTTCCCATTGGGAATCATTTTCTTCCTTCTCTCCTTCGATTGTGTCGAACGCATGTTCATCCGGCAACTCGCAATTTAAGAGGGAGTCGGCTGGTATCGGATACTCCGCGAGAAAGTCGGCAATGGCCAGGCCTTTCACTGCTTTAAGGGGTCGATACGTTATCGAGAACTACATCAAGAGGAATGCCCATTTTGCAAGCCTTCATGTTAGTATGGCCCTTGACATCAGATATTTGAGAGGATCCACCTTTGATATGACATAGACCTCATGTGCCAAGGCGTAATGTCTGAGCTTCGTTATCACGAAGATCAGTTCCAGGCAATGCTTTTCGATGGGGGAGTAGTTGTTTTCTGCCCCCTGGAGAACTCGACTCAAAGAGTACAGAGCTCTCTCCTTTCCTTGATCGTTCTCTTATACCCATAGCACACCTAAAGAACCCTCAAGAGCTATTGTATATAGGATAAGGGGTTTTTCCTTAACCGGAGTAGTCAATACCAGCGGATTTTGCAGGTATTGCTTGATTTCGTCTAGTACATTTTGGCACTTTTGATCCCAGACGAATGGAGTCCCCTTCTTCATCAAATGACTGTAGGGACAACATTTTCCGGAGAGGTTGGCTATGAACCTCCGGATATAAGCGAGCTTTTCTTGAAAAGACCGCAGTTGTTTGAGAGTTCTCGGTGTGGGCATTTCCATAATTGCCTTGATCTTTGTAGGGTCGATTTCGATACCCCGGTGCCGTATGATGAATCCTAGGAATTTTCCTGAGGAGATTCCAAACGCGCATTTTAGAGGATTCATCTTTAGATTATATTTCCGAAGACGTCGGAACACTATTTTTAGATGTTCTTAATGTTTCTCATGAGATTTGATTTTAACCACAAGGTCGTCGATATAGCATTCGATAATCTCATGGATGAGGTCATCGAAGATCTTTGTCATGGCCCTCTGGTAGGTAGTGCCAGCGTTCTTCAAGCCAAAGGGCATCACTTTATAACAGAATATGCCCAGTGGGGTCCGAAAGGCGGTATGCTTTTGGTCTTCCGGATGCATTTTTTATTTGGTTATATCCGGAAGATCCATCCATGAAGGAGAAGACATCATGGTTAGACGTGTTATCGATCATAACTTCTGTAACGGGAACTGGGAAGTCGTCCTTCGGGCAAGCATTGTTAAGGTTTCGAAAATCCACGCAGATGCGAACCGTCCCGTTTTTCTTCATCACTAGAACGATGTTGGCGATCCAGTTGGGATATTGGACTTCTTGAATGAAACCGGAGTCGATTAGTTTCTTGACTTCAGCGTTGATACTCATCTCGAGTTCGAGTCGCATCCTTCTGGACGCCTATTTGACTGGCTTTATGTCCGGTGATATGGCCAATTTATGTACTGCCACCTTTTGATCTAGACGCAGCATCTCGGAATAGTTCTATGCTAAGCAGTCTTTATATTACATGAGCATGTCTTTTAATGTGGCTACCTGTTTTTCAGATAGTACCTCACTGACGAACATTGGCCTCGGATCATCTTCCGTCCCTATGTCAATTTTTCTTAGGTTGTCCGCCGTGGTGTGTATCCCATCTTCCAGCTCCTTTGGTGCTGGTGGAAACTCGGAGATCACCTCATCCTCGTCTTCATTTGCGAAGCACATGCGGAGGTCATCCATAGTCCCATGCCCTCTCTCTTTTGAGAGCGTTATTATATGGCAGGTATGAGTTCGCTTCCATTCTTGATGTTGAGCCGGTCCTATCCTCATGGTTTAGGTCCTCTTTGGCTCATACTTTTGCGGCGGGTTTACCCTCCAGCTGTCTGACAAAGCGAACCCGTCTTGTTGATACTGGTTTTCTACCCAGTCTTTGAAGGTGAAGCAGTCTTCGAGAGAATGACCTATTGCTCGGTGGTAGGAGCAATAATCCGTATGATGAACCTCGTTTATTTGTTCGGGGTGCCGAGACTCCGGGAGCGTCACCATTTGATGCTTCATGACAAGGTTGAATATTTTCGTTGTCTTGTCTTGGGGAAAGAGTATTCCCGACCCATCTTCTTTATAAACGACGGGTTCCAATCGACCTTTTCTCGATTGCATGGCTTCTTGGATCCACTTTGTTGTTTTTGGACGTTGTTTGTGTCCTTTGCCCTGTTTTTGCCTTTATTTCAGGCTCTTCCTCTATCGCGAGAACATACAACGGGCTGGGGATGAAGGGTATTGTAGTCTTCTTTCACCCCAGATTGCTGATTGAGACGTTGCGTCCTGACCTTTTCATAAATGGCCATTTCGCGGCTGTGATTATCTCGACTCTTTTGACAAGCTTCTTTTATTAGCTTGTCTATTTGTTCTTTGAGCGACGTATATAACGTTCTTAGAGCTGGATTTCGCTCTGTTTCAACGTTACAGCCATTTGGAAAAGCATTTTCCCTTTTGCTGGAGTTGTTGGGTTGGAGATTGACTTCGCAACTCTTTTTAAACCCTGTCAAAATCGCTTTAAGTACCGTACCGGCAATTGTAGAATCGCTCATGTTTCTTGGATCAAATGTATCCGAGCCCGGCTGTCTCCATCTTCCAGTTGGGCATATTTCGCTGAGTCCCGGGAATATTCCAAATCTTTTTGTAGAATTGGGCTTGTCGAATAGTTTGATCGAGGGGTACACCTTGGCATCTCAACAGCCTTTTCAATCCCTCTGCGTAGTGTCTTAGGCAGACAGATTGGTTGAAGCATGTCGAGTGTAAAATCGGCACCATACCAGACTTCTTTTTCTACTCTGGTCTCCATAGATCGGTAGAAGAGAATCACCTTTTCACCCCTTCTCCTGGGAGGGACGTAGAAAGTCTATAGTTCTTGTACGCTATATGTATCGAGCGCATCAAGTTCCTTGTAATGCCGAGGCGGAGCCATTGTGATTTGCAGACTCCGATCTGCTCCGGAGAGGCTTTGCACTGACGGGCGGATGGAGAATACTGTGTTGGCCTCATCCTCAGAGTCGCTGCCAAAGACCAGAATAGAAGTAGATGGTCCGGGCCTGCAGTTTTCTTTCTGGGGTTGCCCAGAGTAGACTATTTCTTCATCTTCCTCGAAATCGCTCCCAAAGATCGGCATGGTGGCTACAGACTTCTGTTTATCCTCCGGCTTATGACACCTCTCCGTATCTTCGAAGTCTGGTAGGAAGTACTTTACGTTTTCATATTTTCGGACCTCGTTTACGGAGAACGGATTTAGCTCCCCCATGACGGTGTACTCATGGCCATCTTTGAAATACTTCATACACTGATATTGTGTAGAAGGGATGACGTTGTACTCATGTAACCAAGGCCTGCCGAGCAAAGCATTATAGAAAGTCTTGGCATCAATGACATAAAATTTGATGTCAGTGACGAACAGCCCAAAGCGTAGCGTCAATATTATGGACTCAAGCGTCCGTGATGACTGTGAGTCGAATCTGGAGATGGTAATTTTGTCTCGGGCCAAGTGCTGAACGTCCATGCAAATTTCCTTCACTACCTTCACATTAAGAAAGTTGACGGAGGATCCGTTGTCGACAAGGGTTTTTTCTATCTTGATGTCGTGGCAGTACCCGATGACGTATAACGGGCGATTATGTTTGCACGTACCGAGGAGGAGATCTTTATCGCTGAATGTAATGTTAGCCGTGTGAACCTCTGCCAGCTCATCCTTCATCTTTTCTTCTGCGAAGAAAGCTTGGAACTGATCAGGCTCTTGTAATGCCTTGATCAGAGAATCCCGTGCCTTTTTGGACAGGAGGAGAGCATCCAATATGCTCAGTTGTGAGGGTATTTTGCTCAGATGTGCTAGGACATTGTAATCCACCTTGTTTTTCCTAGGTAGGACCCTTACCGTGAGCTCTTTGACAACTCCATCGTCGCGGGCAATTTCCTCAGGGATTTTTTCTTTCCCTTTATCTCTTTTGGTCGAACCTTTGTTTGTAGATCCAAGGTTCTTCTCAAGCAGTGTGCGGTTACGCAGCTGAATGTTTTTACAGTTCTCCTCCTCTTCTTTTTCGGAGGTGGAGTCTTTGAAGAGAGGGCTGAGGGGTATTTTGTCCTCAGAATCACTCCCGAAAGTAAGAACATGGGGTTCCCCCCAAACTGGTATCAACCATATGACGGTTGCCAGTCGTTTTTTCACTCGCATCTGTCGCATTTTTTGCCATCGACGAGCTTCGCGTTTCATACTCTTGAAGTGTTTTTGATGGGCAACGTATCCTTACTACCACTTCTTGAAGGCACTGCATTCCTCGGTGGGGTGGGTAACCCTCCGATGATATAGGCAGTTGTTTGGATGAGAATCCTCCCCGTCGAGGCATATGACCCCGAGAGTGTTCTTTTTGAGAGGTGGCAGCTTCATCCCCATTGATAGGGCTTTGGTGAACCGCTTTTTGTCTTGATCCTGCCCTTATTTGTGGTAGGTGTGCTTTAGTTTGGTTGGAGTACTTTACGACTCATCCTTGCCGCAGCTTCTTCATCCTGACACTAATGCTTAGCCTTTTCGTATATGGCTGTTTCGTGTTCTTGGTCAGCTTTGCTTTTTTGAAAGGCTTCATTTAACAACCTATCGATCGGGTCTTCTGGAATTTCCGGGGATTTTAGCACCGATCCTTTCCCCGGTTCCTCTGCGTTGTTTTCTAACGCCGATAGAGTTTCTACGTCGTTTAGCGATGAATATGAGACCATGTGGCAACTTGTGTAACCACTCCAATTTTTGTATACTTAAATTTGATTTAAATTTGAAGTATACTTGGAGTATTAATGTTGCTGATAATACTTTAAGTATCTATTTCCCTACAATAATTACAAGAAGGAGCTTATAGCTCATTGGTAACACCTTACACTGCTGAACCAAGTCACCAGAGTTCGAATCCCATGCCCCGCATTATTTTTAGTTTATTCTTCTTTAAAAATTCTTGGAAGCCCAACAGTCCACAGGATATAACTCCCAAATATTGAACTGAACCCCAAAAAAGGAGTATGCCATAGTCTTAGTCGGAGAGCCCTGCACCCAGCCGTCGTCGAACCCGGCCGGGATTGGCCAACTCGGCCGGCGCCGCCGGCCGGAGTTGGTTCGATGGCCGGGGTCCCAACAGCAAATGTGTGCCTTTTCGTATTCTAAACCTCCCTGTTTACTCCATTTTATTATATCAGTTTCTGAGTGTTAAATATAACCAATTTAATACAAATTTTAATGTTTTTTTTAATTAAATTTTTATAATTTTTTAAATAAACAAAACCCTTCACCTACCCAGCTACCCTATAAATAGACCCCTACCCCCTACCTTCTCATTCCAAAACCATAGAATTACTCTCTTGAAATTTCCACAAGAAAAGTGTGTGTTGTAATCGAGTGCACGGCGAAGCGCTGCCGGATTTCCGGCGACGTCCTTGGAAGCAACCGGCGACGAAACCACACCTCGTCCTTTTTCCCTAGTTCCTCTTTACTCTTTAGAAGAGTTTGAAACCCGTAAGTCCCATTCTTCTCCCTTTTCTATTTCTTAAAATACGGAATTATGAAACCCGACGGAAATCGGAACAAACCGATTTCCGATTCGGTTTTTCTACAAAATCCCACTTGTCACCTAATCCATAACACCTAAACATATCCATGATGACTATTAATCACATAAAAATTAATTTGGACAAAGTTTCTCACATGAAATGATAACTTTCTTATAATATCGTATTCTTTTCACAATAATACCATAAAGTTTTTTTTTTCTAATCAATTCCCTCATTCCTAAATATGTTCATCTTGATCACTAAACTTGTAGAAATCAATTTGAACGAGTTTTCACACATGAAATGACAACGTTTACAAATACCGTATTTTTACACTTAAATACCCTCATGTTTAATTTATCATGTTTAACCCCTAAACTTCACAATACCTTAAAATAAGTCACGAGGTAATGACCTACCTCCACACACACGCAAATACAACCTTAATTGTTATCATCAAAACTTAGAATACGAAAATACAAGACTTTACATTAAAATACCATAATCTTCATAAAACCATTCTTAAAGATTTTAGATTTGTTACACTTTTTAGTAAATAGTTCTTACTAGGAAAATACGATAAGTTGTGGACATCGATCGTTTATCTAAACTGACTTTGTGGTGTCTAGGCTAGGCAAGTGAACTTGGGTAACTTTAAAAGGCCCGCCTCACGATTCGTGAGCGGATCCCTCCCTCCTCACTTGTACTTATCTGGCCAAAATTGGCGGTGAAGAGGCGATTTGAGCCTTCTAACGACTTGTCGTTTAGACCTTAGAAATATGCTAGTTGTCTTAGGAAACCCTAGAAACTAAAATACGGAAATTTACATCCTTTTATAAATAAATATCTTATATTTATAAAACCGTTTTTCTAAATGAATAGTATTTATTAAATGTTTGCAAAGCGCCACTACAACCCACCTTTGGGGAATTCGTTAGGGACTGTACGGTTTATCGTGCACCCTCGAGCCTAGTAGTGCGAGATTCAGACCTCCGCAAGGAGCATTCAGTCTCGGAAGGTTTAAAATACGACATTTAAGAAAAATGAGATTTTTGGAAAATAAAATATTTATATAAAATTATTCTTGTATAAACATATGTATATTTATCATTTAAACTCCTATTTTATTATAAGATAAAGTTTTCACTTTTTCTAAAAATTACCAGATTAAAAGTTACATTAAAATACCATGAATTTCAAATAAATCAATATTATAAATTAATACTTTTATTAGGATATATTCACTAGAATAACACAAATAAAATTTACACTCATTATAACTATAAAGATGAATAATAAATACTTGAGGTGTATCTTGAAAACTATACAAAAATACTTTTACATAAAACCCCCTCAAGTTTTATAAATTACAATAAGGACCCTAACAATTATAGAACTTCAAATTACTTTTCTTTTAGTCTGACTCGGGTTAGAGTCTGACTATTTCTGACTTGAATATGATTCGAGTCAATCTATATATTATTTAATATTCCAACTCAATATGAATACATGAATCCCTGAATCCAGTTAACAATCTATTCAATTTGACTGAATCAAACCATGGATATACATCCATTATCCTGTTATTCCATTTACCTGATTATGCAGTTACAATCCGTTTACTGATATCATGGTTTTGGTTAGTCGCCCAACTTACACAATACAATACAACAATACTGTTAAAACACTACGGGGTTTAAGGGGTAGATTGGTACGGAAGGTGTTAAAGATGGCACGGGGTGGTCAGATTAAGACACCTAACCTGAATCCCATTGCTGTTGTACCGTGGCTTAACGGTTCCTTGTACTTTCCGTTTGCCCTGGTCTCTAGCATATAGAGACCCCCCTCGTATACACTGGCATCCTTCTGTACCAAGCTACAAACAACAGCAATAACATAACATTACAATAATAGTTTACATTTTAAAAATGTACCTTCTTATTCTGTCTTCTCTACTTCTCTCTTACCTTTGGGAGTTACCGAGCGACCTGATCGCTGACGACATTCTGTTTCTCTCTTCTTTGAATGTCGTCAGGTGATCTGGACCCGGCAGAAGTTGAGCCAACACAAGAAGACTTGGAGCAATTTGCCGAAGACCCTGCAGTATAATTTCATTGTACACTTTTCTTTTCAGTACTTTCCATTTCCTGTTATGCCACTGTTTAGGCATCTTTATTTCAGTTGTATTTTCCTTTCCATGTATTGTACAAAGAATGTTAATAAATAAAAGTTGCTGTTCTTTTTATACTCTTGTCTCTTGTGTAATTACTCTATATTGCTTAGCTACTCTTAGCGTATGTACTTCTGAGGACATACGTAGCGGATCTCGTCGCGTCCCCTTCGCTGTACACTGGGAAGCGGGGCGTGACAGGTTTTGTTGGTGGCCCATGCAGGTCAGAGCTGTACGAATCCCTGTCATGCAGTTCTGGTCTGCGTGAACAACCTAAGCAATATAACACAAAAACCAGCAACTTAAAACATTCTTTACAATTCATGTTCCTTGAATCTTGCAAATTTCTATTCCTTGAATCTTATCATTTCATGTATTTGAATCTGTCATAACCCAAATTTTTCTTCAGGGTTATGGATTTCCCGAACAACACCAGCACCAACGTTAACAACACCCCTTCAGCACTACCTCTTACACCAGCTGTTCCTGCACCACCCACTGAGCAAACAATGCTATTTGAGGCGATCCGCAGTCTTCTCGAGGGACAGCAACAACTTCTGAACCGTCCTGAGACCGATGCACCGGGAGTAAAGCAATTCAGGGCTTTACATCCAAAGCAGTTCTCTGGTAAAGGAAGCCCTCTTGAAGCGGAAGAGTGGGCACAAACCATCGAAGACGATCTGGCAGCAGCTCAAGTGCCAGACAACGCTTGGGTCCGTGTAGCAAAGCTACAGCTCACGGATAATGCTCGCAATTGGTGGAAGGCGGAAGAAAGCCGTCTGGTACAGCCGATTGAATGGAAGACATTTCGCGAGAAGTTTGACGCGAAATATTTCCCTGTGATTGCCAGGTTCGCCATGGAGCAGCAGTTTATTCATCTACAACAAGGATCAATGTGGGACAAATCGGTAGATGAATACGACGCTGAATTCACCATGTTGAGCCGGTAAGATATGTCGCAATAGTTCAATTTTTAGATATCACATACTACACAGCTATCACAATCTTTAAACAGATTCGCGGCACACTTGATACCGACGGACGATATCAGAGCCCGTCGCTTTCAACAAGGTTTGGACACAGAGATTAAGGCTGCTCTAGCCACAGGAAAGTTTTTGACTCATGAGGATGCTTTAGAAGCTGCCCGCAGTTATGAGGCAGTAATAAAAGAGAGGGGCAGACCTCAGTCTGCAGGAGTCAAACGCCCTGCCAACCAGATGGCAGGTGGAGCCTCGTCCAGACCATCTTTCGTGCCCAGGCGACCCGGAGTACCAACCCATCGTCCTAGCCCAGCCTTTTGCACCTACTGCAAGAGAACTGGACATATGATGAAGGACTGCCGTCGAGCCAACCGCCTTTGCTTAGTCTGCGGCTCAGCTACTCACAATATTGGGTCTTGTCCCCAAAGACAGAACCCAGTTGCTGCACCCAGGCCAGCAAATACCTATCCACAGCGACCAGCTCTCCCAGACTTGCACTGCCTGCACCACCCAGGGGACCACAAGCTGCACCACCTCCTCGACAGTTCCATCAAGCTCAAAGGAACGTTCAGAGGAATGCTCCTCAGGCCAGGAGAAATGTGCCAAAGCGCCAGGCTTTCATGATGTCTGTGGAAGAAGCTGAGGCCACTGGCCAAGTCATTACTGGTAAACTTCCTTCTCAAACTTATCTTTTAGTCTTGTTTACCTACACACTTTCCCTATACCTAAAACCTATCCCATATACCTTAGGTAAAATCCTAGTAGCTTCACTACCTGCACTTGCACTGTTTGATACTGGAGCATCCCACTGCTTTATGTCGCAACGGTTTGTCCGAACCCATGCGATTCCAGTCTCACCGCTTGTATCCAGCTGGAACGTCAGTTCCGGAAATGGTGTTCTAAAGGCAACTATGGGATACAGCCTGTGTCCAGTCGTCGTCTGCAGTCGAGAGTTTTATGCTGACTTCAAAGTACTGGACATACCGAATTTCGATGTGGTTCTAGGAATGGACTGGCTTGGAACCTTTTATGCTACCATCGACTGTCGTCAAAGGAGAGTAGTATTTGAGATTCCAGATCATCCTGTATTCTATTTCAAGAGTGGAGACCGTACACTAGAACCAAGTACCTACAAAGCGAAGTCAAGAGAAGCAGTAGTTGCAGCAGCTCAAGCGGAAGAAGAATCAAGACCAGAGGTAGTTCGAGAGTTCAACGATGTATTCCCTGACGATATATCAGGTTTGCCTCCGGATCGAGCTCTTGAATTCAGTATTGACTTAGTACCAGGAGCACAACCGGTGATCAAAGCACCTTATAGACTAAGTCCGGAAGGATTGAAGGAAGTCCGAACACAATTGGACGAATTACTGGCGAAAGGATGGATTCGTCCCAGCACTTCAAGTTGGGGAGCACCTGTGCTACTGGTGAAGAAGAAGGAAGGTTCATACAGAATGTGCATCGACTATAGGGCCTTGAACGAAGTCACTATAAAGAACAAGTATCCACTCCCGCGCATCGATGATTTATTCGATCAGTTAAGTGGATCTTGTGTTTTCTCTAAATTGGATCTTCGTTCAGGTTATCATCAAGTGAAGGTTAAGGAAGCTGATATTCACAAAACAGCTTTCAGAACTCGATATGGACATTACGAATTTCTAGTGATGCCATTTGGAGTGACCAATGCACCAGCAATATTCATGAACCTAATGAACCAAGTTTTCCGGGAGTATTTAGACAGGTTTGTTGTCATCTTCATTGACGACATCCTGGTATATTCTAAGAATCGGAAAGAGCATGCAGAACACCTACGAATTGTCCTGGAAACTCTTCGACAACATAAGCTTTATGCCAAGTACAGCAAGTACGAGTTTTGGCTAAATCAAGTTGGTTTTCTTGGACATATCGTATCAGGAGAAGGAATTTCTGTGGATCCAGCAAAAGTTTCGGCAGTTAGCGAATGGCCTACACCAAAGTCAGTGAAGGATATTCGAAGTTTCTTGGGTTTAGCTGGATATTACAGAAGGTTTATTGAAGGCTTTTCAAAGATAGCAACACCTCTGACCAAGTTCACACGAAAAGATGAAGAATTTGTGTGGTCAGAAGCATGCGAGCAAGCTTTCGTAGAACTCAAGTCAAGACTGACATCTGCACCTATTCTCGTAATACCGGATCAATCTGGAGGATTCGAAGTGCATTGCGATGCATCCGGTAAAGGATTAGGATGTGTTCTACATCAGCAAGGTAAGGTTGTGGCTTATGCTTCAAGACAACTGAAGACTCATGAGCGCAATTATCCGACGCATGATTTGGAGTTGACAGCCATCATCTTTGCTCTCAAAATTTGGCGCCACTATTTACTTTGTGAACGAGTGAACATCTACACAGATCATAAAAGTCTGAAGTATGTGTTTACTCAGAAGGAGTTGAATATGCGGCAGAGAAGATGGTTAGAACCCATGGCGGACTTTGACATCAACTTGCAATATCACCCAGGAAAGGTGAACGTAGTACCTGATGCTCTTAGTCGTCAACCATTATCAATGAATTTCACCGCTCAGTGGAAGCTTCAGCAAGACTTACATCAGATGGAGATTGAACTAGTCATGCCAGGTGATGCTTCAAGTTTGATGAATCTACAAGTTCAATCAGCCATTGTCAATCAGATCAAAGCAGCTTAAGTCAGCGATGCGAAGTTGCAAAAGATCAGAGAACAAGTGGAGAATGGACTCAGAACAGATTTCATCATCCATGAAGATGGATCTTTGAGATACGGCAGCAGATTGTGTGTACCAAAAGGTCCTGTTCGGGAAGAGTTAATGAAAGAAGCCCACAGCTCTCCCTATTCAGTACACCCTGGAGGTACCAAAATGTACAAAGATCTACGTCAGAATTATTGGTGGCATAGAATGAAGCGTGAAGTAGCCAGAAGTGTCGCAAAATGCTTGGTGTGTCAGCAAGTAAAGGCTGAACATCACAGGACAGCTGGACTACTTCAACCGTTACCAATCCCAGAATGGAAGTGGCAACACATCACATTGGACTTTGTAACTGCTCTTCCTCGCAGTAAAAAGGGTAACGATGCGATATGGGTCATTGTGGATCGACTTACAAAGTCGGCTCACTTCATCCCATTTCGAGTTGGCCAATCTACTGAGACACTAGCAAAGAAGTACATGGAGGTAATAATCTAATTAAGATTTAAACTCTTCATAATGTACTATCTCTGATACCCATGAACTCATACAGGAAATTGTGAGACTTCATGGAGTACCGGTCTGCATTGTCTCCGATCATGACACCAGGTTCCGATCGCAATTTTGGCAGAGTCTGCAAGCTAGCTTGGGAACAAGTCTGAACTTCAGCACGTCTTATCATCCACAAACAGATGGTCAGTCGGAACGAACTATTCAGATCTTGGAGGATATGCTCAGAACGTTTATGTTAGACTTCAAAGGATCGTGGGAAGATCACCTGCATCTTGTGGAATTCGCATACAACAACAGCTACCAAGCAAGTATAGGAATGGCACCTTTTGCAGCTTTATATGGAAGGAAGTGTCGATCGCCATTAAGTTGGGACAACATCGGAGATAGGGAACTCCTTGGACCAGAGATGATAGTAGCGACCGTTGATGTGGTTCGTACTATCAGGGAAAGAATGAGCATAGCCCAAGATAGACAGAAACACTGGGCTGATGCGAAGAGGCGACACTTGGAGTTTCAGCCAGGAGACCATGTATTCTTGAAGATATCTCCGAACCGCGGAGTGATCCGGTTTGGAAGACGGGGTAAATTGAGTCTGAGATACATTGGACCGTTCGACATACTCGAACGAGTCGGAGAAGTGGCATACCGATTAGTGCTCCCACCCTCATTGGAAGGAGTGCATAACGTGTTCCACATATCCCAACTCAGAAGGTATGTGAGTGACCCCAGCCATGTACTTGATCATTCCGAGCTCACTATACAGCCCGACTTGTCTTGTGAGCAACAACCTGTGGAAATCCTGGACAAGAAAGTGAAGACACTTCGGAACAAGGAAGTTAACTTGGTCCGGGTAATGTGGAGAAAAGACACTCCAGGAGAATCCACGTGGGAAAGGGAAGATGAAATGCGTGCAAGATATCCGCACCTTTTTGTAAACTAGTCCTCAAATAAAAGTTGTAAATTTCGAGGACGAAATTTTTGTAAGGAGGGTAGATTGTAACCACTCCAATTTTTGTATACTTAAATTTGATTTAAATTTGAAGTATACTTGGAGTATTAATGTTGCTGATAACACTTTAAGTATCTATTTCTTCACAATAATTACAAGAAGGAGCTTGTAGCTCATTGGTAACAGCTTACACTGCTGAACCAAGTCACCAGAGTTCGAATCCCATGCCCCGCATTATTTTTAGTTTATTTTTCTTTAAAAATTCTTGGAAGCCCAACAGTCCACAGGCCATAACTCCCAAATATTGAACTGAACCCCAAAAACGGAGTATGCCATAGTCTTAGTCGGAGAGCCCTGCACCCAGCCGTCCCCGAACCCTGCCGGGATCGGCCAACTCGGCCGGCCGAATCGGCCGGCGCCGCCGGCCGGAGTTGGTCCGATGGCCGGGGTCCCAACAGCAAATGTATGCCTTTTCGTATTCTAAACCCCCCATGTTTACTCCATTTTATTATATCAGTTTCTGAGTGTTAAATATAACCAATTTAATACAAATTTTAATGTTTTTTTAATTAAATTTTTATAATTTTTTAAATAAACAAAACCCTTCACCTACCCTACCCTAGCTACCCTATAAATAGACCCCTACCCCTACCTTCTCATTCCAAAACCATAGAATTACTCTCTTGAAATTTCCACAAGAAAAGTGTGTGTTGAAATCGAGTGCACGGCGAAGCGCTGTCGGATTTCCGGCGACGTCCTTGGAAGCAACCGGCGACGAAACCACACCTCGGCCTTTTTCCCTAGTTCCTCTTTACTCTTTAGAAGAGTTTGAAACCCGTAAGTCCCATTATTCTCTCTTTTCTATTTCTTAAAATACGGAATTATGAAATCCGACGGAAATCGGAACAAACCGATTTCCGATTCGGTTTTTCTACAAAATCCCACTTGCCACCTAATCCATAACACCTAAACATATCCATGATGACTATTAATCACATAAAAATTAATTTGGACAAAATTTCTCACATGAAATGATAGCTTTCTTGTAATATCGTATTCTTTTCACAATAATACCATAAAGTTTATTTTTTTTCTTCTAATCAATTCCCTCATTCCTAAATATGTTCATCTTGATCATTAAACTTGTAGAAATCAATTTGAATGAGTTTTCACACATGAAATGACAACGTTTACAAATACCGTATTTTTACACTTAAATACCCTCATGTTTAATTTATCATGTTTAACCCCTAAACTTCACAATACCTTAAAATAAGTCACGAGGTAATGATCTACCTCCACACACACGCAAATACAATCTTAATTGTTATCATCAAAACTTAGAATACGAAAATACAAGACTTTACATTAAAATACCATAATCTTCATAAAACCATTCTTGAAGATTTTAGACTTGTTACATTTTTTAGTAAATAGTTCTTACTAGGAAAATACGATAAGTTGTGGACATCGATCGTTTATCTAAACTGACTTTGTGGTGTCTAGGCTAGGCAAGTGAGCTTGGGTAACTTTAAAAGGCCCGCCTCATGATTCGTGAGCGGATCCCTCCCTCCTCACTTGTACTTACCTGGCCACAATTGGCGGTGAAGAGGCGATTTGAGGCTTCTAACGACTTGTCGTTTAGACCTTAGAAATAGGCTAGTTGGCTTAGAAAACCCTAGAAACAAAATACGGAAATTTACATCCTTTTACAAATAAATACCTTATATTTATAAAACCGTTTTTCTAAATGAATAGTATTTATTAAATCTTTGCAAAGCGCCACTACAACCCACCTTTGGGGAATTCGTTAGGGATTGTACGGTTCATCCTGCACCCTCGAGCCTAGTAGTGCGAGATTCAGACCTCCGCAAGGAGCATTCGGTCTCGGAAGGTTTAAAATACGACATTTAAGAAAAATAAGATTTTTGGAAAATAAAATATTTAAATAAAATTATTCTTGTATAAACATATGTATATTTATCATTTAAACACCTATTTTATTATAAGATAAAGTTTTCACTTTTTCTAAAAATTACCAGATTAAAAGTTACATTAAAATACCATGAATTTAAAATAAATCAGTATTATAAATTAATACTTTTATTAGGATATATTCACTAGAATAACACAAATAAAATTTACACTCATTATAACTATAAAGACGAATAATAAATACTTGAGATGTATCTTGAAAACTATACAAAAGTACTTTTACATAAAACCCCCTTAAGTTTTATAAATTACAATAAGGACCCTAACAATTATAGAACTTCAAATTACTTTTCTTTTAGTCTGACTCGGGTTAGAGTCTGACTATTTCTGACTTGAATATGATTCGAGTCAATCTATATATTATTTAATATTCCAACTCAATATGAATACATGAATCCCTGAATTCAGTTAACAATCTATTCAATTTGACTGAATCAAACCATGGATATACATCCATTATCCTGTTATTCCATTTACCTGATTATGCAGTTACAATCCGTTTACTGATATCATAGTTTTGGTCAGTCACCCAACTTACACAATACAATACAACAATACTGTTAAAACACTACGGGGTTTAAGGGGTAGATTGGTACGGAAGGTGTTAAAGGTGGCACGGGGTGGTCAGATTAAGACACCTAACCTGAATCCCATTGCTGTTGTACCGTGGCTTAACGGTTCCTTGTACTTTCCGTTTTCCCCGGTCTCTAGCATATAGAGACCCCCCTCGTATACACTGGCATCCTTCTGTACCAAGCAACAAACAACAGCAATAACATAACATTACAACAATAGTTTACATTTTAAAAATGTACCTTCTTATTATGTCTTCTCTACTTCCCTCTTACCTTTGGCACTTACCAAGCGACCTGATCGCTGACGATATTCTGTTTCTCTCTTCTTTGAATGTCGTCAGGTGATCTGGACCCGGCAGAAGTTGAGCCAACACAAGAAGACTTGGAGCAATTTGCCGAAGACCCTACAGTATAATTTCATTGTAAACTTTTCTTTTCAGTACTTTCCATTTCCTGTTATGCCACTGTTTAGGCATCTTTATTTCAGTTGTATTTTCCTTTTCATGTATTGTACAAAGAATGTTAATAAATAAAAGTTGCTGTTCTTTTTATACTCTTGTCTCTTGTGTATTGCTTAGCTACGCTTAGCGTATGTACTTCTGAGTACATACGTAGCGGACCTCGTCGCGTCCCCTTCGCCGTACACCGGGAAGCGGGGCGTGACAACTTGCTACATAGTCTTTGGTTTCTTCTCATGAGTCATTTTCCTCATCATTGTCACTATCTTCATCCTTAAGAATATGCTTGAGGAACTCTTCGAGTGTGACCGGTGTCCGCGCCTTCTGGTTGTACTCTTCTAGCGTGTCAATGTACTTTTGTAGGTCTGTGCACTTGTCGTCATACTTGGTAGGCTGCACAGGCTTCTTGGTCTTCTTCTTTTTCTTCGAAGACTTTGAAGGCTTGACTTGGGGGTTTTCCTTTGTCAACAACTTTCGGTACGGGGCACAGTTTCAGCATCCCTTCGATGATTTAGGGTTCAAGTGGGCTTTTCTACCTAATTGCTGGACATGCCTGTAGATCCTTCAGCATTCTTTTGGTTTTAGCTGAAAGAACGACTTCCCATGGAGTTTCTTCCATGAGCGAGCATAATGCCCATGGCATATCCACCTTTTTGGGTGTGTGCTTCTGAGGTGGGTTTACCTTCCAGTTCTCAGACAGCGTGAATTTCCCCTATTGATACTAATTCTCGACCCAGTTCTTGAAAACGTAGCAATCCTCAATTGGATGGCACATCATTCTGTGATAGGAGCAGTAGTTGGGTGTAATATCTTAGAATGCGATTAGAGTTAATTAAGCGATATAATGTGGGTTTTTAATAAAATTTAACCAATAATTATTTTCACATATTTTATTATTATTAATTAATATTTTATTTAATTATTTTTATACTTGCACACACATGTGCATGCTAATCTAGGGTTAAGTATGTGTTAACCATGCTTTGTAAGCCATGGCACCTTAACATATTGTTATGTCATCTTAATATATATATATATATATATATATATATATATATATATATATATATATATATATATCAAAAGGGTTTTATTTTAAAAATAAGAGAAAAGGGAAAAGAGTTGAAAATGGAGGCATGATGTGGCATGGGAGCATGGGGGGGGCATTAAATGAAGTGAGAGAAAAAGCATGGCTCAACTCTCATCTTTCACCCTCACCACTCACTTTCTCATTTTTATCCTCACAACACTCACTCTCTCAATTCTTTTCTCCTTCTTCTTCACAAGAAAAATCATCTCTTGAAAAGATTTTCTTCACTAAGCCTAAACCAACATCAAACCCCACTAAACCCTTCACTAAGCTTGCTTAAGCTCTCTTATGATGTCTTGGAGCTTGATGGCTAGGTTTCATCCAAGTCTTGGTGAGGTATTAATGTTAAACTCTTTGTTAGGCTCTAGGGAAAGTTTGTGTGTTAATTAGTTTTAGTTAAATACCTTAATGTTATAGTTTTGTGCTAAATATCGTATTTTGTTTAGTTAGGGTTCTGTCTTGATCTGCTATTGTTATGTTGATCTATAATTAAATCTTACAATACAATAGATTAATATTAGAGTCTTGTGTATACCCTAGAAATCCGGACCCAACCCTTCATCTTTCGACCGGCGAGAATCGCAATTTTCCCAGCGCCGCCGATTTTTCAGAGTAATTGGGTGTTATGTTTTTGTGGGTAGCTCTCTGTGGGTCATATAGGATATTTGGTATACTTTGCTTTTCCTATATAATTTGCAGACTAAATCTGAGACCGTTTAGCTATAATTCTTGCATTTCGACTAAGTGCGATGCGGATTTATCCGAATTTTGTTAAGTGTTTCGTACGTTTTACAGCCGTAGGTTTGGGTTAGGATGCCGCTGCATACGTTTGCCCGCTAAGCTAACACTTGGTAGCTTGTGGGAGTCGTTTCGTTGGTTTGTCATTATTTCCGTGTGTTTTCGGAAAGTTTGCTAATTTTCACTTGTTGGTTTGTGTGATGCTAGGATCATTTGCGGGGACTTCGGACGCTGCTAGGAAAGGGAAAGAGGTGATCGGATTCACCTAGCTTGAGATCATCCGGTAAGTAGATTTAACATCTACGTGGGAATCTCCTATATGGCGTTCAGCGCCGATGGCTAGATTCAGTGATATAACATTATGCTTATATATACATTGTGATTGTGCGTGATTATCATATTGCGCATCCTACTACCTGTTATACATTGACATAGTATTAATTGGACACTGCACCATTACTAACGGTTCATGTTGCACGAGCACTAATTTATATGCCACACACACACGGTTGGTAATTGCCATGGATAAATATATTATACCGCATTCATTATTAACAGTTAGACATCGATTCTTGTTCTAGTACGCATTATGAATTGCATCATACATACATACATGCATGCATGCATGCATACATTGCTACAGTAATATATATATATATATATATATATATATATATTCATTCTCATATGATGTTTTATTTCGATTTCGTGGATTTGGGAAACCACAAGATACCTTTTGAAACTTGAAATATTTAAAAAGTGCGGTTTTCCCTTGATATGATAAATCGTGTCCACCATGAGTTTTCTCGGTTCTGAGTTATTTCGAGTACCTGGTTCGAGGAGGTGGACGATCCGTCTTCGGGTACATGGTGGACCCGGTAAGGTATCCCGAGGCAAGAAGATTGTAGAGAAAGGCGATGAGTCCGGCAGGGGAGCACTACCTACCGGTGATTGTATGGAAACTCGACGGATATCCGGAGGATACTGTTCCGAGTTATATGATGAGATGGATACAAGGGCCGATCATCGTGATGGCGCCTGAGATATTGGGATTTTGGGTGTCGTTGATGGACACCGGATTTCCATGATGATGATTTATTTATGAGGACTCTGTTTTATCCCACATTCATGACTTTCATGATATACCCTGTACTCATAGTTGTTGTACCCCGGCGTAGTACTTGTTTTGGATTATGCCGCATCTCATACTATTGTACATATGCCATCATGACTGCATACGTAGGATTGGTTGTTATCGTGCATGCATGTGATTACTTGTACGATATTATTTACTTCTCATGAGTTGGCAACTCACCCCCATTGTGCCACATTATTTTGCAGGGTTGACCCTCAGTATAGTAGCGGCATGGCTCTTTATTGCATCTACTTCTGCGGATACCGCTACTTTTGAGCATGTGAATGGTGTAGGTGGGTTTTTGCGAATATCCGTATGATTTCACTTGTATATCTTATTTTGTATCTAGTACTCTCTATCTACTACCTTTATGTATTTGACTTAGAGATGAGACTGAGAGATTCGATATTTGTATGTTATTTTGTGTTTCTGGTTGTCGTGCTCGTGTGAGCCGGCCTTTATTTCATGTTGCGATGTTGTTTTACCTCTTATTATGCTGTTTTCACTTCTTATTTGCTTATTTCTTCGCTAAGGCGTCATATATTTACCTGTTGTGATTGTGTTCCACCTTTAGGCGTGAGTTGGTCCCCTTTGGGGATGAATTTTTTATTCTATGTTTTGTACCCGTTTGGGACTAGTTTTTACAAAGGAGATGCTGCCGAAATTTTTAAGAAAATAAATTTAAGTTTTGAGATTTTAATTTGAGATTTTAAATGTTTTTAACTAATGTTTATCACTCTATCTTTTCTTAGTTTAGATTTCTGGGTTTTCGGCTTACTTGAATTATGTTACGCCACTAAACGTTGCGTGATTTAAGTGCCGGTCGCGTTTCTAATTTGGGTCGCGACAAAATTGGTATCATGAGGTTTTACCTTTCGGAGTGGAGGACGACCTTTGGTATGATGGAGTAAGTAGCTTAAGCAGAGTGACGTAGCGTGTGTATATTCCGCGGCATACTTACGACATGGTACTCATCCTAAGTGACCTTAGGACCTATTTTCTTGTAATTCCTTTCTTGATTCCATGTATCCTTATGATTCGATTTCTATGTTCTTATCGAATCGTATTCTCTTGTTCCAGCCACTATGCAGCCAAAGACTACGAGGGTACAGCGAGCTGCTTCTAGAGATGAGGTCAAGGGAAGGCTTGTCGGAGACGGGGAATGACTAAGGTGGTACACCTATTCTTCAGGAGCAGATTGATCCATATTCTCCAGGACGTATTGCTAGGCAAGAGGCCAGTGTTCAGGACTTACGTCAGATGATTAGATCCTTAGTTGAGATCAGTCAAGCACATAGATCATAGGTTGTTCCACATACTACGGGGACCGTGATGGTACCTACTGCTCAGACAGTCGTACCTACCACCACAGAGACTATCGCCGTATCCTTATCGGAGTTTATGAGGCTGAAGCCTCCGGTTTTCACTGTCACCGATGTAGCGGAGGATCCTCAGTCGTTCCTTGACCGGATGGCCAGGATTTGATGTTCCTTGAGATGTTCCAATGCGAGATCGGTCGAGTTTGTTAGTTTCCGTCTAGAGGGTCTTGCCCAGACTTGGTGCGAGTCTATGGAGAGGGGTCGAGCAGCAGGTCTTCCTCATATGACCTGGGATGAGTTCGCGACGATTTTTCTTGCTCGTTTTCTTCTGCAGAGCATCAGGGTTGCCCGAGCTCCCAGCTTTGAGTCGTTGCACCAGACTCCTGGTATAACAGTGGCAGAGTATGATATTCACTTCACCCAGCTATACGTATATGCTCTATATTTGGTGGATAATGAAGAGAAGCGTGTCAAGAGATTCGTGCAAGGCCTTGTTACGCAGTTGTTCCTCTCTATTGGTGCCCGGCAATTTAATACGTATGCAGCAGCAATGGACACTGCCCTACTGGTAGAGGAGCGTCTTTCCGAGACTTCGATCGTTCCGGGACTGAAGCGGATTCGTATTGATGCATCAGCTCAGAGGCAGTTTGGCAGGGGCCGCGGTGGATTCTTTATAGGCTGTGCTGGTAGCCGAAGCTTCAAATATAGCTAGATATATAGCTTTTACCCACAGGGTCTGCATCCGTCGTCAAGATGTTTCTGGTGTGGGAGTCAGTATCACCGCATCAGGGATTGTACCGTGAGGCGCCAGGGAGAGGCAACAGTTCCAACCTTCACCACCTTAGAGAGCATTGCCTCTTACGCCCGTTGTTGCTTAATGCCAGACCTATACTCAGAGAGGCCGTGGTCGTGGCGGTCTTTTTCAGAGAGTACGAGGTGGCAGAGGCGGAGAACAGCCGGTTGCCGGTAGAGGACAGGCCCGAGTTTTTACGTTGACTCCTCAAGATGCGCAGGCATCGAATGCAATTGTGACAGGTACTCTTCCAGTGTGTTCTTTCGATGCATGTATATTGTTCGGCACAGGATCTACGCACTCGTATGTTTCCACACACTTCGTACCGAGGTTGGTCCGAGATTCGTCCTTGTTAGATCAACCGCTTGTCATGATTACTCCCGTTGGTGAGTCTTTTGTTGCGCGACATATGTTTCGGTCGTGTGTCGTTCGTATTAGAGATAGAGATCCGTCTGTCGATTTGATCATTTTTGATATGTTGGACTTTGACGTTCTCCTCGGCATTGACTGGTTAGCTACTTGCTATGCGTCTGTAGACTGCCGTAAGAAAGCTGTTAGATTCTGTTTCCCGAGAGAGTCGGTTCTTGTTGTGCTGGGGGACCGTAGTGCCGCCCCTCATAGTTGTTGGGGTCGAAAATTGCACCCCGGTTGACCAAGCCAAAGTCAACCCTAAGCCAGGTGGGCCTAAGCCCAGGTCAAGTGGGCCCATGCCCGAGTCGAGCCCGAGCATGAAGCGGCCGGCCTCCCCCATGCCAACATAAAAATCATGTAATAAATAATTTTAATGTAATTTTTTATGCATGAATAGGCATGAAGCCAAATTTTTGTAAAGCCCATGGCTTATGTGCAAAAAGAAATAGCACATGAGTCATCGAATGGGCAAAATGCCATTTTGTAAAGCCCAAGGGGCTATGTGAATGAGTAAGCCTATATGAAGCAACATGATGATGAATAAAGAATACACTTTTCATTCTCTCAAAATCTAGGGTTTGTGCCTCCTTCTCCTCTTTCCTGAAGGTTCTAAACCTTCTTCTCCTTTTCAATTAAATCAAGAGTTTTACTCTTCCTTTTTCAAAACTAAATTGTTTTTTACCTCAAAACCCACAAAGGGGAACTCAGATCTCTCATCAGATCTCAAAAAGGAGAGATTTTTAAAATCTCATACTTCTTGTTCTTCAAGATCCGGCCAACAGAGAAGGAAGAAGGAGACCCATCTCCAAAGACCCCACTTTGGAGAAGATCCAGGGCTCAAGGGAGAAGTCCCTTCATCAGCTCCAAAAATATCTTAGGAGTTTAATTTCTCAAAAAATACACACACACACACACACAAAATAATAAGTATTTCTTTCTGGGAGTACAACTCCCAGTGCAGGGACCAACTCCCTTTTGCCGCCCAGCGCCCGAGCGCCCACATGCTTGGCACGTGAGGTGCTAGCGTCCAAAGCGTTAGTGCCCAAAGCACGAGCGCCCGAGCGCACACGTGCTTGGCACGTGAGGCGCTAGCGCCCACGTGCCTGGCATGTGAGGCGCTAGCGCCTTGGCGTCCAAAGTGCGAGCGCCCAAGCGCCCAAAGCGCTAGTGCCCGAGCGCCCACGCGCCTGGCACGTGAGGCGCTAGCGCCCAAGCGCCCGCGTGCCGCGCACGAGAGGCACTGGCGCTTTCTCCCATGTATCCTTTGGATGCTCTTTCCTTTATATATATATATATATATATGTATGGATGTATGTATGTATGTATATATATACATACACACACACATACTTTACAACACTGTCCCCCGTAAAAACTCTGCGGGGCCCCAGATATATCCAAAACCCCTTTCAAAATACAACACACATAGACCGCACATTGAGTTCGCATGACCTGTTTGACCCGTCAATCGGAAGTTCTCTCGCTCCAAAGGCGAGGGGTAATTAACGGTAGCTTAGTCCGCGGCTGCCGGAGATTCGGATCCCCACAATCAATAAACCCCAGCCTAACCTAGGCAGGGGGAATCTGTAATGCGCATGACAAGCGCGCACGCATTCCTATCTCAATGGGGTGACGCAAAACACCCTACAGATTCTGGCACGCCCGGTGGGACTTATCTTTCCTCCTATATTTCGGGTTAAGCGTTCATGCGAACTCAATCAACATATATATCGATATTTATACTAAAATAATTCTCTTTCATGCAGGATTTCAAACGATCAAGCCGCAACAAAATGTCTCCCAGGATCAGCTCAGCTCCTGACACCGCTCCCATCTCCTACACGATGAAGATGGACTCCCGGACGGTCCTCCCGGCTAGTCTCGGGTAACAATGGGAGGAGCCGCCGCTACCATTTGGCTCTATTCTGTTTGTATCAGCTAACGCCATCCCAGCTCCTCAAGCTCTGGTAAAGAAAAACCGGCCTCGAAAGGAAAGAGGCGAAATGTGGTGGTCGCGATGGCACCTCAGCCCAAGCACAAGTCCGTTTCCGAACGACTCTCTATTGCTCCAGCTGGGGGAAAGGCCATCAACACGAACAAAGCAACGAGGCGTCTCAAGCAAGCTCTAGCGGTGCCCTCGACAACTGCTCGATCGTATCTTCTCTAAGCTCCTCATCAATCGACTCATAGTGGCTTCCCAGGAAACAGATGCCCGCCAAGCCCTTAAAATTAAGAAGCTAAGGCAGAAAAGGCTCAGATACAGAGCCAACAAAAGGGCTAGGGCTCATGCTAGGCTGAGCTTCATGAGGCTCCAAGAACGGGGTTACCCCGCCAAAGATAAAGAGACGGCTGGATATGTAGTCCACACTGTCTACATGGTCGGACATGAAGAAATGGACCCTCCTATGCTTCACAGCCATGGTGATGATATGGTGGACGCTACCCAACATCGACTCGGTCTAAATGATGAAGAGCTCGCTCAGGCCGATAAGCCAAAGGAGCCCAGAGCTCCTACGGAATTGAGCTCAGGAAATAAGGATGACCCAGTTGTCATAACCGGAACTACAGAACAAGTATTATTTCGATGGCTTCAGAGGAAGCTTCAGGACAGGGATGAGAAGTTAGCCAAGGTACAGTCTAAGGTCGACGAACTGGCAAACGTCGCGGCAGATCTCGTGACCCAAGTCGCCCGATTGCAATTATAGCAGAATCAAATTTTGGTTCATGAGCCAGGGATTGATACCCGGGAGGCAGCCAACTGATACCCCCTTCAGCCTAAGAGCGGAGCGCCTTCGCGAAAAATGGCCGCGATCAGCCTCCAGTCCCTCCGATACATACGCCGAAGGGGAATCGCCTCAGAAAGAGAAATTGGATAAGGTCTATTCCTTCAAAAGGGACAAAGTCCACAAGATATTCAAGGACGCCCTAAGAAACAGTCTACAACTGCCAGAATCAAAGAGACCGCAAGAAGCGAATATGACCGACGACCCAAAATATTGCCCCTATCACAGAGAGATAAGTCATGCCATTGAGGACTGTTTCGTCTTTAAAGATTGGGTCGAAAGGCAATACAAGACGGGAGAGATAGAACTGTCTAAAGGCGTGTTAACAAACAATCATGCCGCGACTGCCAATTTCATACAAACGGAGACCGAAGTTCTTCGTGAAACTGATTCTCTCAGACATCTGCCTTTCTCTGAAAATAGTTGACCACCATGTCATTAAACTGGGAATAATCGACCTCTAAGTCGTTAAACTGGAGATGTAAAAATGTGTAAATAAAACAAAAAATAATAATAAAAAGCCGAAATGATGGGACAACTCGTAATAAAAATCAGCGAGTAAAAATAAATATGAAAATGAAGCCAAAATGATGGGGCGGCCGCGAATAAAAAGCCGAAATGATAGGGCAATCGCGACCTTCGCGATAAGAAAAGCTGAAATGATAGAGCAATCGCGGTAAAAAAAACACAAAAAACGGTGAATGATGAGTCGCTCCTGGTACCATATTCCAGTGCAGCGATACAGACGCCGTCCAAAACTCAAATCCCCAACGGCGAATGATGAGTCGCTCCTTGTACCATATTCCAGTGCAGCGATGCAGACGCCAACCAAAATCTAAACTCTCAAACGGCGAATGATGAGTCGCTCCTGGTACCATATTCCAGTGCAGCGATGCAGACGCCAACCAAAATCCAATTTCTCAAAATTCTTCCAGCCCTACGGTTAGTCCCCAAATTGACTACCGTATACAATCCACAGGCTCAAATAATTCTCATCATACACATACCCCACCGCAATCACCAGTCCAGCGGCCGGTCTCCGCCCTTGGAATTATGCTCCATTGGGAAGACCCACTCATGTGTCCTCACGATACATGAGGAGAACAAAACATCGTGGGATCCTTACGACTCACAAAGGAAAAACACACTTAGGAGTCCCTACGACTCCTAAGGAGAAAGTACACCTACGAGATCCTTTCGACTCGTCGGGAGAAAATGCTTTTATGGAACCCTTACGGCTCATAAAATTGAAAAGTCTTAGGTGATAGAGACTTAAACCTGTCTCCTAAGCCATCGCTCCCCAACAGGGAACGGCAGATGATGAGTTGCTCCTGGCACATGTGCTTCAGTGTTAGCAACGCTGATGCCTACCCTAACCCCAAAATTCCAAACTCCAATCCAATAGACCCCTAAGTCCTTAAACTGGGAACAGGTGACCTCTAAGTCATTAAACTGGGAACAGATGACCTCTAAGTTGTTAAACTAGGTACGATAGACCCCTAAGTCTTTAAACTGGGAACAGATGACCTCTAAGTCGTTAAACTGGGAACATATGACCCCTAAGTCATTAAACTGGAAACGAGAAAGATCCTCTTACGGCGAATAATGAGTCACTCCTGGTTCCATATTCCAGTGCAGCGATGCAGACGCAAACAAAGTCCCGAAATTCTTCCGGCCCTACGGTTTGGATCATACATCTGCAAAACCGTATACAATCCACGGGCGTAAAACTATCACTATCTCTCCCAAAGTCCTACCGGCAAGGCTACATTTAAATTCCTACCGGCCTATAAAAAAACGGTATGTCCACAAGCAAAACGGGCACGGATGAAAACCCGAAAGGGCTCCGTGAGTAAAAACAGCAGGACTGTCGGCGAGTTTGTGAAAACCAGAAAGGGCGCAAACTCGTAAAAAAGAGATGAAATGCACTTGCAAAGTCCTCTCGACTTTGTGAGGAGAAAATTCCCGCGTGAGATCCTTACGACTCAAAAAGGAGCAACACACTTGGGGGTCCTTACGACTCCTAAGGAGAAAATACACCTACGTGTTAATTATATGTATGCCCTAGAGGCCATTACTGTACATATTGATGTATATTGTAGTGGATGCTTGGACATATATAGAGAGGACTTTCTTGCTCGACATGATAGTATGCTATCTGGTTGCTCTTTATCTTAACATGTACTCCGATTGTCTCTATAGTACATGCTGATAAAGCCCTTAGGATATGTACTCGACTACTGGGATTATGATGAGATCATACTAGTGGAGCCACGGTAGTCAACGAGTACATCCTATAACTGTTCCTAGTTGAGGGTGTATCGAGACAGGGCATCGATACACCAGAGTAGACTAGCGTATACGCATCTTGACCCATATGATGGGCGATGGATGATCCCATATCCATCGGTGTTTGACATCAAGGATGGTGTACGGGTGCTCAGTAGAGACTGGGTACACTGGACGGACTCGCCGAGAACTCCCAGATGGTATTATACCTCACGTCAGATAGCAGTTCTCTGGTGACACTGGTACAGGTTAGTCTGTAGACCCGAGGTCGTCATAGAGTCTTGTGTGATTCCCACTGTGCTTTGATTTCCATCATACCACGTCCAAGAGGGCGTGCAAAAAGGTGGCTTTTGGGTACAGTCCCGAATCACATGGAGGCAATGAGCGATAGGAGGGGTTTCGTCTCTCACGGTATAGAGTTGATGTTGCGCTGTGTTCGATTGGCTATAACTGGAAATCCCTAACCAGGGTTGCTGAGATTTACTGGTAAGTGTTATCAGTAGTTTCTCGAACTATTATAGACCTCATATCGACACGACTTATCAAGCTACTGGGGTCTGACGTTTACCACCCCTAGGCGAGATATGCGACATATTAGACGAAGAGACCGGACTGTATGGAAGTGTTACTGACTGGATTCACGGGAGATGTACAGGCTTGCTTGTTGATCTTCTGATCGCTCAATACCTGGGTGGCTGTTACGTTTAGCTGACCGCTTGCAGCTTGTAGGTGTTTGATATGATCATCACCTACTGCCGGCGTATTGACGATTCTTTAGAGTCCAACACAAAGGTTTCTTGACTCAGGCAAAACGGAGTAGAAGCACATATATGATATGTGCGGGACCCAGAACAATACGAGTATGTGATACCGTTTTAGATTCTCGCGATATGAGATATCGGCCGGGTATATGTGATATAGCCGGGTCATCGGATTAAGTGTTGATTCGATGAACTGATACAGATTATATTAGTCGGTTATTTGTGAAATAGCCGGATTATCGGACCAAGTGTTGATTCGATAATTTAATGTATAATTATATATTTGATAAATTAAATTACATTAACTAATATAAGCTCACTAAAAGATTCTTTTTCTCACTCGGGTAATACATTGATATATATGCGATATATGTTAATTGTATTATTTTATTTTGTTATAATAAATATTGTATATGTGATATATAATATTGTAACATGTTAGGATTATTAATGCAACATGATTAGTGGAGATTACACATGATTAAGATTTGATTTGGGTTAATTTTTCTAGAAGCTTCTAGAAGCTTTTTGTTTTGTTTTTGCAAAGATATTTTGTAAAGATATTTTTATAGATATTTGTTAACCCAACCCAACCCTTGACCATGGTTAAGTCTCTACATAGGTTAAGTTATCATACTTAATCTATGATTGCATTTCTAACCTCACCACAATTCAATATTCATCACAAAGTAAATGCTTCTTCTTCTTCCTTCTTCTTTTGGATGGAAAAGCTTTCTAGCTTTTTCATTAGTGATGAAAATGAGTGAGATTGAGAAAATAAATGAGTGCTAAAATCCTACTTCATCATCTTAATCTATCCTAGCCATTTAGATTAGGGTGTTCACTTTATTAGTGAGTGGGAGCTTGTGTTAAAGAAACTTCAAGGTAGATCATCTTTGTTATCGAAGATCGGAAGCAAGCTTGCATCTTTCTCTTCGTGGAGCCTCTCTAGAGTCCGGGTACTCGATGATCGCAGCGAAGGAACCTCAACACGGAGCTTTAAAAGTGAAGGACCGGCCTATAAAGGTTGTAATCCAAAACTCTTAGATGTTAAATTGTTTAACATGCTTTGTTTTGCCTAATCTCTAGTTTAGAGATCTTAGTTAGGGTTGTTCGGCATGTCTAAATTTTAAATCGGGTATGGTTGATACCTTATAGGCCTTTGTGAGAGTGCCTAGTAACCCTACAGTGGTACCAGAGCCAAGCTAGAGCTTTAGGCGAAGTCTGGACGAAATTTAAAGTCCGATCGAACCCCGAAACGTCACTTTATGACCACTCTCTGGAAATTTTTTTAAAATGTTGATTTTTCTGTATTAAAAATACTCAAAAAATTAAGCAGGGAATTTTAAGGGTTACTGTGAAACACGACCCCCTAAATCCATCTAAGCGCCGCGGAACCGCGGCCAAACCAGGGTTTTGGCGGCGGTTCCGCGGCAATATTTGAGGATTGAGGGATAGTGTTTGCACAGTAATAACCGTAGGTATTCCCTGATACTTCTGGGGATTTTCAATATTACTCAAGTGTTGAGTTTTCTGGCGATCTTCTGTATTCGTTGATTCGATTGGAAAGTTTAGCTTCGTTTAAGTTTTTTCTGAATAATTTAGAACCTGTTAAAATGTTCGAACGGATATCAATAACTCACTTTTTCCCCTGCCGGAAAATTTCCAAGTGTTGGATTTTTCCGTAGTTTAAGAACGTTCTTAGTCGTGCAAGTAACCCGGTGGACCCTCTAGAAGAACGCAAACCTTAACTCGATTATGTGACCGTCTGAACCGCCTCTAAATCTTAGGGTTTGGGACAGTACGACGTTGCCACATGTGAGGCGTTGGTTTGACCCTTCTACGGCTGGACCATTGGTACTGTGGCATGTGATAGATGTTTTTAAACTAATTTCAAGTGTTGAGAACTATTTGGGAAATTTTGGGTGTTTGTTTATTCGATCGGAAAGTTGAACATTGTCTATTTATCTGGAATGTGATACAATATTTGGAATCTACAAGTAGTTATGAGATAACTAATTTGAATGTTATAAATCTAGCAGTTCAGTCTCAGATGATCGGTTGCCACGGGATTTTGATGCGATCAAAAGTCCGTCGCAATCACGTAGCCTACGCGGATACTCGCCGGGTAAACTTAATAGACAGCCACGTCCCATAGCCCCGACCAAGTGACTGTAGGAGAACCCCGTCGCCAAAAGCATCCGTTCGGGTGCTTGCGGCAGTGGTGTTCCACCTTAGTGCACTTCATCGACGGCATCCGGGGGTGCGGCCGTCTACTAAAGTTTGCGACGAGCATTCGATCAGGATGTCGGGAATCTTGTTGAATTGCCAGACTTGATATTGAAAAGTGTTTTCAAGATCGAGACTAAAATGCGGTGTTTATAATTGTTAGGCATGAGCTGTCTAAGGAATTCATTTGGTTAGGCATGCGATGTCTAAGGAGTTTGCGGATTCCAACTGTTGTAATTTTACACTTTCTTTTCTGTGACCGTAAGCGTAGTATGTGGTGTATCGCCAGTTTCGTTGCTATACATCAACGACAATCGGGATACGCATACTTGCTTACGTTGATGATATGAGATATTATGTGTTGCAGTGATATGTTATATTGGATCGTCGTGTTTTGAATAGCCGGGGGTTTTATGTGAGATGAGAGTTTTTCTTTTTTCATTCATGTAAAATTCATTGTATATAATATTCTTTTATTGGGGCACTTCCGGGTTGAGGATGATGTCACCATTGTATATTATTTACTTTTCCGCATTAGGTAGACCCAAGGCGGGGAGCACAAGTAACCGGGTTCCAGGGTCCAGTGGGAGACCATCTTGAGGAGTCGAGACCGGGTCTCCTAACCATAGAATTGGCAGTGTTGCTTGCCGCTCTCGTAGGGGTCTAAGGATGTGGGTTTGGCTATTCATCGCGACCGTGGAATCCATATTTTATACAGGCTCGCATAAAACACGGAAATCCCAGTATATCCAATATTTCATATGTTATCTTCTGCTGCAATGTTCTGTGATGAGATCATATTACTGACTGAGAAGAATGTTTATATTATATATATGAGATATATGTTATATTGCAGATTTCGTTTCAAATGTGATGCTTGTGAAGCATAATAAAATGGGACTTCATTAATGAGATTAATGAATTAAAAGAAACCTAAAGATGGTGTAGAAACTTGTCTCAAAAACTGGTAGCTCTAGTTCTTGCTTTGCATAGCGGTGTTCCTTGTAGAACATCCAGCACCTTATTCGATAAGGAAAGAGCCGAGATCCCCTCACCGGGAGTGACCTCTTCAGTGAAACTAGCAGATGCTACAAACACGGTTTGTCTTTTGATTGCTTCTATAGTTTTTGCTTTGCATAGTGGTATTTGTGAAATATCCTGCACCTTATTCGATAAGGAAAGAGCCGACGATCCCTTCACCGGGAGTGACCTTTTTAGAGAAACTAGAAAAGCCTCAAAAACATTCCATTAAAAATCATTCGATTCTACAACGATATCAAGTTCATTACGCAAAGGGTTTTCTTAAAAACCTGTCGTAGCCCTCCGTCATTTCAGATAAATACTACTTAGAATTCGTGCTGTGTTTGTTGACCTTAGCCAAGGCGTAGTGTGCAGTAGCTAATTAGTGCTTATCTGTATAAGCATATGATGCGATTGAGTTAGGGTAGTCATACGACTTTGTTGACCTTACCCAAGGGTCGTGCGGGTGGGTTTACTTCAATCGGGAAATGACGGGTTGAACTTGGCTAGCACTTATGATTTGTTGACCTTAGCCAAGGTCATAAGTTGCTAGGGGCAAAATATTATCGGGAATTTCAAGTGTAGAAATTTGCAATGAGATTGCATACCTTCTATGAGATAGTTGGATCCCGATACCCGCTACGAGTAAGAGTTACTCCTGGGAGAGTTTTACACATTACAATTAGCCGTTCAAGTAGGTGTCTAGAAAGGTGTGAACGGGGTTACGCCCCTGGGAAAATGAGGTTTACTTTAATTAGGTCCGTGCGAAAGCACGGGGAACCTCCCTCAAAGTACCGGCACTGGCCTGGCTGAAAGATTGGCAAACTTGTAGAGTGTAATTAATCCCGGCTAGTCTTTCCTTTTAGGGTTTGAAGGAAGATTTGACTAAAAACAGTGGGAGACATCCTGATTAGATATATTAATAACCAATCTAATCTTGCAAGAGCATACGCTGAGTGTTTTCTTCTCTCTCTCTCTCCTGGTTGCGACTATGTCACACCTTAATCAAGATAATAATACGGATGTATTGACCGAACCCGCTTGTTATACTGTGCTAAGGAACGTTGGTCCCGCTCCAACTTATAGTTATTATAAGACAGAGCAGGAAATAGGGGATTACCAGAATTCCCGTGCCGCCCAAACGAAGAAAGTACATGTTGATGCATCTTCTTCGGGTGTGTTCATTACACAGAACTGTTTCTCAATATCCTTTACGTCCTGGGTATTTGATAACGGATCAGGATCCCACATATGTAATTTGTTACATGGGCTACAGATAGGTAGAGAACTGAGAACGGGTGATAAATTTCATGAGATAGAAACGGTGCAAATGTTGCAGCCAAGTCTGTTGGTAGTTATCACCCTGTATTACCAGAATACATTGATTCTGAACGAATGTTATTAGATACCGAACCTGATATACAACATCATATCAGTCTCTTTATTAGTAAAGAAGGATATAATTTTGTATTGTTGGATAATGTTTTAACATTTTATATATCAAGAGTTGATCGGTTCAGGCACGTTATCTAAAAGCATATACATTCTAAATCAAACCACAGTTCTTAACGTACAGAATACACACAAGAGGAAGAGTTCAGAAATGAACGAATCCTTCTTGAGGCATTGTAGACTAGGTCATATCAATGCGACCCGACTAGCTGAAGTTACATATAGATGCATATTTAAATTAGTTTGAATTTACATCTTGTGAAACTTGCCGGTCATATCACAGAGATAAGATGACCACAGCTCCGTTTATTGGAAACAGAGAAAGAGATAGTGAACTCTTGGGATTGATACATGCTGATGTATGAAGGTCCCCTGTCTACACATGCTAGGACCGATTCTTTGTACATCATTACATTCATTGATGATCTCTCAAGATTCAGACATATGTTCCTGTTGAAACACAAGTCCGAAACTTTTGAGATAATCACAGAGTTAGAAGTAAAGAACCAAAAACCGGGTATAAGTATTATGTCCTTTGATGTGATCAAGGAGGAGAATACTTGAGCACGGGATTCCTGGACTATTCTAAAGGAGAATGAGATTCTCTCTCAGCATTACTCCTCCGTATACACCACAGCACGTCGATGTATCGGGGCAGAGCAATCACACCCTATTGATATGGTGCGCTCTATGATGAGTACTACTGAGTTTCCTATTTCCTTTTGGGAGTTATGCACTTGTGAAGCTGCATACCTATTGAATAGGGTTCCAATCAAATCAGTTGCCTACAACTTCATATGTGATATAGAATGGGAAGAGCCCATATCTTAAGTAAGTTAAGATTTAGGGTTGTCCGGCCTATGTCTAAAAGCAAAATCCGGACAAGCTCGAGGCAAAGTCAGTTCTGTGGAAGTTTGTTGGATATCCCAAGCATTCGCAAGGGAATATCTTCTACCAGACCGAGGAACAAAAGATGTTTTGTTTCTCAGCATGCCACCTTTGTGAAAGGGAATTTCTTGTGAAGAAATTATTGGTCATGAGGTAGAACTGAAAAGAGTTCCAGCTATACAAACTGCAGCTGATGATTTGGTTGAACCAAAGGATTCAATAGTTTCCAACGAAGCTCAGCCTCTCCGCCGATCTAGTAGGGTTTCTCACCCGCCTGAGAGATACTTCGGTTTTCTCTATGACAGTGGGAGCGAGGATTGCATCATAAGATGATGACCCAACTAGTTTTCGAGCCGGCCATCGGGAGTTGGACTCTGTAAGAATGGCTGGATGCTTAGCGATCTGAGATGGAATCCTTATACACCAACAAAGTATGGACTTTGGTTGCTTTATCTGAAGGGTTAAATCCTCATCAGGAGCAAGTATATCTTGAAAATATTACTTGGTGTACATGGAAAAGTTGAGACTTTCAAAGCTATGCTTAAAGTCCATCCAGATCCTACTTGCCACGGCTACATACCATGACTACGATATCTGGCTGTTGGGTGTCATGACTACTTTTCTAAATGATGATTTGAAAGAGAGCGTCTATAAGTACACAGCCAGAGGGCTTCATAGATAGTGGGAGCAGCGGAAACGTGTGCAAGATATTTTATGTGATAAAGCAGGCATCGCGGAGTTGGAACGTCTGTTTTGATGTGGTAGTCAAAGAGTTTGACTTCATCAAAATGGTAGATGAACCCTGTATATACAAAAATGTAGTAAGAAGTATGGTGGTGATCCTCGTAGAGTACGTGGATGACATACTCTTGATAGGGAAGGAGTTTCCTATGCTACGCTCAGTCAATCTCCGCTTATCACAAGGATTCTCTGTATAGGATCAAGGTGATACCTCCTAAATCCTGGGTTTTGGATCTATGAGATAGATCTAATAGGATGTTAGGATTCTCACTAGTTGTAGCGAGATGGTATCAATCGATCCTGGGGAGAATCACTGGAAAGGTTCCAGGATGATAAGGACGACTGAATATCAGTCGCAGGCATTGTCTGTACCATCAGTAGAGGGACGGTATGTTGGAAGAGTTCCAAGCTAGATACCGTGACATAGTAGACGATTAAAGGCAAGATACATCGTTACCAAAGATGCTACCAAAGAGGCAGTCTGGATATATTTTAGTTCATGAGATGAACTTCGTTCCTACTATTGTATGACAATGGACTTGTGGCTTATGCCAAGGAACCCCCGTCCCATCAGAAATCCAGATATAATTCTTAGGTAGTATCACCTGATCATGGAGATGGTTGATCTCCAGGGAGATCCAGGTTAGGAGAGTAGACACAGAGGACAACAGCGCGGATCCACTCACAAAGGCCTTTTTCCCAGTAAAGACTTTTATGGGATGGTTGAGTATGAGATACTTCAACTACAGCTAATTGTTGGGTATGTGATACTACAACAGATGGCCCTAGTGCAAGTGGGAGATTGTTAGCTATATGTATGCCCTAGAGGCCATTACTGCACATAGTGATGTATATTGTAGTGGATGCTTAGACATATATAGAGAGGACTTTCTTGCTCGACATGATAGTATGCTATCTGGTTGCTCTTTATCTTAACATGTACTCTGATTGTCTCTATGTTACATGTTGATAAAGCCCTTAGGATATGTACTCGACTACAGGGACTATGATGAGATCATACTAGTGGGGCCACGGTAGCCGACGAGTACATCCTATAACTGTTCCTAGTCGAGAGTGTATCGAGACAGGGCATCGATACACCAGAGTAGACTAGCGTATACGCATCTTGACCCATATGATGGGCGATGGATGATCCCATATCCATCGGTGTTTGACATCAAGGATGGTGTACGGGTGCTCAGTAGAGACTGGGTACGCTGGACGGACTCGCCGAGAACTCCCAGATGGTATTATACCTCACGTCAGATGGCAGTTCTCTGGTGACACCGGTACAGGTTAGTCTGTAGACCCGAGGTCGTCATAGAGTCTTGTGTGATTCCCACTGTGCTTTGATTTCCATCATACCACGTCCAAGAGGGCGAGCAAAAAGGCGGCTTTTGGGTACAGTCCCGAATCACATGGAGGCAATGAGCGATAGGAGGGGTTTCGTCTCTCCCGGTATAGGGAGTTGATGTTGCGCTGTGTTCGATTGGTTATAACTGGAACTCCCTGGCCAGGGTTGCTGAGATTTACTGGTAAGTGTTATCAGTAGTTTCTCGAACTGTTATGGACCTCATATCGACACGACTTATCAAGCTACTGGGGTCTGACGTTTACCACCCCTAGGCGAGATATGCGACATATCAGACGAAGAGACCGGACTATACGGGAGTGTTACTGACTGGATTCACGAGAGAATGTACAGGCTTGCTTGTTGATCTTCTGATCGCTCAATACCTGGGTGGCTGTTACGTTTAGCTGACCGCTTGCAGCTTGTGGGTGTTTGATATGATCATCACGTACTGCCGGCGTATTGACGATTCTTTAGAGTCCTACACAGAGATTTCTTGACTCAGGCAAAACGGAGTAGAAGCACATATATGATATGTGCGGGACCCAGAACAATACGAGTATGTGATACCGTATTAGATTCTCGCGATATGAGATATCGGCCGGGTATATGTGATATAGCCGTGTCATCGGATTAAGTGTTGATTCGATGAACTGATACAGATTATATTAGTCGGTTATTTGTGAAATAGCTGGATTATCGGGTCAAGTGTTGATTCGATATTTTAATGTATAATTATATATTTGTTATATTAAATTACATTAACTAATATAAGCTCACTAAAAGATTCTTTTTCTCACTCGGGTAATACATTGATATATATGCGATATATGTTAATTGTATTATTTTATTTTGTTATAATAAATATTGTATATGTGATATATAATATTGTAACATGTTAGGGTTATTAATGCAACATGATTAGTGGAGATTAAATATGATTAAGGTTTGATTTGGGTTAATTTTTCTAGAAGCTTCTAGAAGCTTTTTGTTTTGTTTTTGCAAAGATATTTTGTAAAGATATTTTTGTAGATATTTGTTAACCCAACCCAACCCTTGACCATGGTTAAGTCTCTACATGGGTTAAGTTATCATACTTATCCCATGATTGCATTTCTAACCTCACCACAATTCATTATTCATCATAAAGTAAATGCTTCTTCTTCTTCCTTCTTCTTTTGGATGGAAAAGCTTTCTAGATTTTTCATTAGTGATGAAAATGAGTGAGATTGAGAAAATAAATGAGAGCTAAAATTCTACTTCATCATCCTAATCTATCCTAGCCATTTAGATTAGGGTGTTCACTTCATTTGTGAGTGAGAGTTTGTGTTATAGAAACTTCAAGGTAGATCATCTTTGTTATCGAAGATCGGAAGTAAGCTTGCATCTTTCTCTTCGTGGAGCCTCTCTAGAGTCCGGGTACTCGATGATCGCAGCGAAGGGACCTCAACACGGAGCTTTAGAAGTGAAGGACCGGACTACAAAGGTTGTAATCCCAAACTCTTAAATGTTAAAGTGTTTAACATGCTTTGTTTCGCCTAATCTCTAGTTTAAAGATCTTGGTTAGAGTTATTCGGCACGTCTAAATTTTAAATCGGGCATGGTTGATACCTTATAGACCCTTGTGAGAGTGCCTAGTAACCCTACACTACGAGATCCTTTCGACTCGTAGGGAGAAAACGCTTTTATGGGACCCTTACGGCTCATAAAATTGAAAAGTCTTAGGTGATAGGGACATAAACCTGTCTCCTAAGCCATCGCTCCCCAACGGGCAAATGCAAATGATGATTCGCTCCTGGTACCATATTCCAGTGTAAGCGGTGCTGATGCCAATCCAAAACCAAAATCCCCAAATTCTCTCAATGGCAAATGATGATTCGCTCCTGATACCATATTCTAGTGTAGTGATGCTGATGTCAACACAAATCAAACCAACCAATTCCAACATCGACTGTCCATGTCGTAAAAAGGGCAGTGCAGGCTTCCTACAAAGCGGGAACCAAATCACTCCGGGCCAGGGAAAAGTCTACCATGGACACTCCGTCTCGGAGACGCGTCAAGTGTCGACCATCCATGTCGTAAAAAGACAGTGCAGGCTTTCCACAAATCGGGAACCAAATCACTCCGGGCCAGGGAAAAGTCTACCACGGACACTCCGCCTCGGAGACGAGTCAAGCGTCGATCGTCCATATCGTAAAAAGGGCAGTGCAGGCTTCCCACAAATCGGGAACCAAATCGCTCCGGGCCAGGGGAAAGTCTACCACGGACATTCCGCCTCGGAGACGCGTCAAGCGTCGACCGTCCATGTCGTAAAAAGGGCAGTGCAGGCTTCCCACAAATCGGGAACCAAATCGCTCCGGGCCAGGGAAAAGTCTACCACGGACACTCCGCCTCGGAGACGCGTCAAGCGTCGACCGTCCATGTCATAAAAAGGGAAGTGCAGGCTTCCCGCAAATCGGGAACCAAATCCCTCCGGGCCAGGGGAAAGTCTACCATGGACACTCCGTCTCGGAGACGTGTCAAGCGTCGACTGTCCATGTCGTAAAAAGGACAGTGCAGGATTCCTACAAATCGGGAACCAAATCACTCTGGGCCAGGGAAAAGTCTACCACGGACACTCCGCCTCGGAGACGCGTCAAGCGTCGACCATCCATGTCGTAAAAAGGGCAGTGCAGGCTTCCCATAAATTGGGAACCAAATCGCTCCGGGCCAGGGGAAAGTCTACCACGGGCACTCCGCCTCGGAGATGCGTCAAGTGTCGACCGTCCATGTCGTAAAAAGGGCAGTGCAGGCTTCCCACAAATAGGGAACCAAATCGCTCCGGGCCAGGGAAAATTCTACCACCGACACTCCGCCTCGGAGACACGTCAAGCGTCGACCGTCCATGTCGTAAAAAGGGCAGTGCAGGCTTCCCACAAATCGGGAACCAAATCACTCCGGGTCAGGGAAAAGTCTACCACAGACACTCCGCCTCAGGGACGCGTCAAGCTTCGACCGTCCATGTCGTAAAAAGGGCAGTGCAGGCTTCCCACAAATCAGGAATCAAATCACTCCGGGCGAGGGAAAAGTCTACCACAGACACTCCACCTCGGAGACGCATCAAGCGTCGACCGTCCATGTCGTAAAAAGGGCAGTGCTGGCTTCCCACAAATCGGGAACCAAATCACTCCGGGCCAGGGAAAGGTCTACCACGGACACTCCGCCTCGGAGACGCGTCAAGCGTCGACAGTCCATGTCGTAAAAAGGGCAGTGCGGGCTTCCCACAAATCGGGAACCAAATCAGTCCGGGCTAGGGAAACATCTACCATGGACACTCTGTCTCGGAGACGCGTCAAGCGTCGACCGTCCATGTCGTAAAAAGGGCAGTGCATCCCAAAAAGTGGGAACCAAAGCAAGTCGCCTCCACGCGAATGAAGATCCATCAATTTCATGCACACGACTCATATATGAGGTGTGCATTTATTGATGGTGGGCACTTTGTTAGGATCGAAAATTGCACCCTGGTTGACCAAGTCAAAGTCAAAGTCAACCTCAAGCCAAGTAGGCCCAAGCCCAGGTCAAGTGGGCCCATGCCCGAGTCGAATCCGAACATGAAGCGGTTGGCCTCCCCCATGCCAACATAAAAATCATGTAATAAATAATTTTAATGTAATTTTTTTTATGCATGAATTGGAATTAAGCCAAATTTTTTAAAGCCCATGGCTTATGTGCAAAAAGAAATAGCACATGAGGCATGGGATGGGCAAAATGCCATTTTGTAAAACCCAATGGGCTATGTGTAAATGTGTAAGCCTATATAAGGCAACATGATGATGAATAAAGGATACACTTTTCATTCTCTCAAAATCTAGGGTTTGTGCATCCTTTTGCTCTTTTCTCAAGGTTCTAAACCTTCTTCGCCTTTTCAATTAAATCAAGAGTTTTACTCTTCTTTTTTCAAAACTAAATAGGTTTTTTACCACAAAACCCAAAAATGGGAACTCAGATCTCCCATCAGATCTCAAAAAGGAGAGATTTTTAAAATCTCATACTTCTTGTTCTTCAAGATCCGGCCAACAGAGGAGGAAGAAGGAGATCCATCTCCAAAGACCCCATTTTGGGGAAGATCCAGGGCTCAAGGGAGAAACCCCTTCATCAGCTCCAAAAATATCTTAGGAGTTTAACTCCTCAAAAACACACACACACACACACACACACACACACAATAATAAGTATTTCTTTCTGAGAGTATAACTCCCAGTGCAGGGACCAACTCCTTTTTTCCGCTCAGCGCCCAAGCGTCCACGTGCTTGGCACGTGAGGCGCTAGTGCCCAAAGCGCTAGTGCCCAAGCGTCTAAAGCGTGAGTGCCCTAGCGCCTAAAGCGCTAGTGCTCGAGCGCCCACGTACCTGACACGTGAGGCACTAGCGTCTATGCGCCCAAAGTGCTAGCGCCCGAGCGCCCACATGCCTTGCACGTGAGGCGCTAGCACCCGAGTGCCCATGCGTCTGGCACGTGAGGCGCTATCGTCCAAAGCGCTAGCGCTCGAGCGCCCACATGCCTGACACGTGAGGCGCTAGTGCCCAGGCGCCCAAAGCGCGAGTGCCCGAGCGCCTGGCACGTGAGGCGCTAGCGCCTGGCACGTGAGGCGCTAGCGCCCGAGCGCCCACGCGCTTGGCACGTGAGGTGCTAGCGCCCAAAGCGCTAGTACCCTGGCGCCTAAAGAGATAGTGCTAGCGCCCGAGTGCCTAAGCGCCCGCATGCCGCGCACGTGAGGCGCTGGCGCTTTCTCTCACGCATCCTTTAGATGCCCTTTCCTTTATATATATATATGTATGTATGTATATATACATACACACACACATACTCTACAACACTGTCCCCCATAAAAACTCCGCGGGTCCCCCGATATATCCAAAACCTCTTTCAAAACACAACGCACGTACGCTGCACATTGAGTTCGCATGACCTGTTTGACCCGTCAATCGGAGGTTCTCTCGCTCCAAAGGCGAGGGGTAATTAACGCCAGCTTAGTCTGCGGCTGCCGGAGATTCGGATCCCCACAATCAATAAACCCCAGCCTATCCTAGGCAGGGGGAATCTGTAATGTGCCTGAAAAGCGCGTGCGCATTCCTATCTCAATGGGGTGAGGAAAAACACCCTACAACAGTTTGATTTCTGCCCTTTCCGCTGGTCGGCTCTTAAGGAAAGGATGTCGGAGATTCTTAGCCTTTATTCGTGATATTTGAGCCACATCAGATCCGTTGGACCAGGTCCCTATTGTGAGAGAGTTTCCTGACGTATTTCCTGATGAGTTATCTGGATTGCCGCCAGAGCGCGATATCGAGTTTTGCATCGATTTGATCCCCGGCACGGGGCCTATTTCCATACCGCCTTATCAGATGGCCCCGGCGGAGCTTAAAGACCAGTTGCTAGAGTTGCTAGACAGGGGACTTATTCGTCCGAGTGTTTCGCCTTGGGGAGCTCTTGTTCTGTTCGTCAAGAAGAAGGACGGCAGTATGAGACTGTGCATTGATTATCGTTAATTGAACCGAGTTACGGTGTGGAATAGGTATCCTTTACCCCGCAATGACGATTTGTTTGATCAGCTTCAGGGTGCGGGAAATTTTTTCAAGATTGATTTGAGGTCGAGTTATCATCAGTTGCGGGTCTGGAATGATGACATTCCGAAAACTGCTTTTCGTACGCGCTACGGGCATTACAAGTTCTTGGTGATGTCGTTCGGGCTCACCAATGCCCCAGCAGCGTTCATGGATTTGATGAACCGGATTTTCAGGCCATTCCTCGACCAGTTCATTATTGTGTTTATTGATGACATTCTGGTCTATTCCAGAAGTCGAGAGGAGCATGAGTAGCACTTGAGGATCACTTTGCATCGATTTGATCTCCGGCACGGGGCTTATTTCCATACCGTCTTATCGGATGGCCCCGGCGGAGCTTAAAGAGCTTAAAGACCAGTTGCAAGAGTTGCTGGACAGGGGACTTATTCGTCCGAGTGTTTCACCTTGGGGAGCTCCTGTTCTGTTCGTCAAGAAGAAGGACGGCAATATGAGACTGTGCATTGATTATCGTTAATTGAACCGAGTTACGGTATGGAATAGGTATCCTTTACCTCACATTGACGATTTGTTTAATCATCTTCAGGGTGTGGGAAATTTTTTGAAGATTGATTTGAGGTCGAGTTATCATCAGTTGCGGGTCTGGAATGATGACATTCCGAAGACTGATTTTCGTATGCGCTACGGGCATTACAAGTTCTTGGTGATGTCGTTCGGGCTCACCAATGCCCCAGCAGCGTTCATGGATTTGAAGAACCGGATTTTCACGCCGTTCCTCGACCAGTTCATTATTGTGTTTATTGATGACATTTTGGTCTATTCCAGAAGTCGAGAGGAGCATGAGCAGCACTTGAGAATCACTTTGCAGACATTGAGAAAGCACTAGCTGTTTGCTAAATTCTCGAAGTGTGCCTTCTGGCTTGATAGTGTTGACTTCTTGGGTTATGTGGTTACGGGAGACGGTATACGAGTGGACCCGAAGAGAATCGAGGCCGTACAGCTTTGGCCAAGACCTGTATCAGTGACAGAGGTCCGCAGTTTCTTGGGCTTAGCCGGTTATTACCGCCGTTTCGTGCAGTATTTCTCGAGTATCGCCGCACCGTTAACTGGACTGACCCAGAAAGAAGTTCATTTTTTTGGACTGGGGCATGCGAGCAGATTTTTCAACAGTTGAAGACTTGTTTGATGACCTCACCAGTTCTATCTTTGCCTTCTGGATCAGGTGGCTATGTCATTTATTGTGATGAAGACTCGTTTTTCAGCAGTAGCAGTTGAAGACTCGTTTGATGACCTCACCAGTTCTATCTTTGCCTTCTGGATCAGGCGGCTATGTCATTTATTATGATGCTTCTCGAGTGGGGCTAGGCTGCGTGTTGATGCAGCATGATAGAGTTATCGCTTATGCTTCTCGGCAGTTGAAAAAGCACGAGTAGAACTATCCCACTTATGATCTTGAGATGGCTGCGTAGTCTTTGCGCTCTAGATTTAGAGACACTACTTGTATGGAGATTCATGTCAGATCTTCACGGACCACCAGAGCTTGAAGTACATCTTCCAGCAGCGGGATCTGAATTTGAGGCAGCGCCGTTGGATAGAGATTGTGAAGGATTACGATTGTGAAATCCTTTATCACCCGGGCAAGACGAATGTGGTAGTTGATGCTTGGAGTCGTAGGTACGGAGGTAGCTTGTTCCATTGGAGACGCAGTCCTACGATACTCGTTTGTCTGAGATTTTAGAGCATGTTCGGCAGGGTAGAGATTTGGAGTTTGTGATTGATGTCTAGGGTGTGCTACATCTTGGGACTCATCTATGTGTAACAGATTCCGAAGGGCTGAGACGCGAGATCCTAGAGCAGGCACATTAGTCAACATACAATGTTCGTCCAGGTTCCACTAAGATATATCGTGATATGAGAGATATCTACTGGTGGGAAGGGATGAAAAAAGATGTGTCGGACTTCGTTTCAAGGTGCCTGACTTGCCAGCAGGTCAAGGCTGAGCATCAGAGACCGGCAAGTGAGTTGCAGCCTTTTTCCATTCCGGAGTGGAAATGGGAGAAGATCTCCATGGATTTCGTTGTGGGTCTACCCAGGTCTAGTCGAGGGTATGACTCCATTTGGGTGATTGTTGACCGGTTGACGAAAGTAGCTCACTTTCTTCCAGTGAAGACCGTTTTCAGAATTACTCAGTATGCTCAGCTATACATTGATGAGATTGTGAGTTTGCACGGTGTTCCTACATGCACTGTATCCGACAGAGGGACCCAGTTTAACTGCCGTCTTTGGCAGAAACATCAGGAAGCTTTGGGTACTCGATTGAGTTTCAGCACCGCTTTCCATCCACAGACTGATGGTCAATCAGAGCGGACTATACAGACTCTCGAGGATATTCTTCGAGCGTGCATGCTTGATTTTGGTGGCGTTTGGGATTGTCACTTGCCTTTGATAGAGTTCTCCTACAATAATAGTTTTCAGGAGACGATTTAGATGGCACATTTTGAGGCCTTGTATGGGAGAAAGTGTCGATCGCCAGTCTGTTGGACCGAACTCAGCGAGAGCAGGATTTTAGGACCATAGCTAGTCTAGGAGACTACGGAGAAGATCCAGTTGATCCAGGATAGAATAAGAGCAGCCCAGTGCAGGCAGAAGTCTTATGCCGACCATCGTCGTCGCAGACTTGAGTTCGCAGTGGATGATCATGTATTTCTACGGATTTTTTCGTTGAACGGTGTGATGAGATTTAGGAAGAAAGGGAAGCTTAGCCCCAGATTTGTGGGTCCTTTTGAGATCCTTGAGCAAGTTGGTACCGTTGCCTATCGGTTGGCACTTCCCCCCAGTTTCCGGATGTTCATCCCGTATTTCATGTATCGATACTTCGCAAGTACCTTCATGGCCCTTCTTACATGATTCAGCACCAGACCATCCAGCTGAAGCGCGATCTTTCTTTCACCGAGCAGCCGGTAGTTATTTTGGATCGGCAGGTGAAGAAAATTCGGTCAAGGTCTTGTCGTCAGTGAAGGTTATGTGGCGTGGCCCAAGTAGCGAAGAGGTCATATGGAAAGCCGAAAGCGAGATGCGGAAGAAATTTCCTCATCTCTTCGAAGGTACGCATAGTAAGATTTTTAAATTCGAGGACCGAATTTCTTTAAGGGGGGAAGATTGTAACACTTTAGAATGCGATTAGAGTTAATTAAGAGATATAATGCGGGTTTTTAATAAAATTTAACCAATAACTATTTTCACATATTTTATTATTATTAATTAATATTTTATTTAATTATTTTTGTACTTGCACACATATATGCATGCTAATCTAGGGTTAAGTATGTGTTAACCATGTTTTGTTAGCCATGGCATCTTAACATATTGTTATGTCATATATATATATATATATATATATATATATATATATATATATATTATAAATTAAAAATAAGAGAAAAAGGAAAAAGAATTGAAAATGGAGGCATGATAAGGCATGTTCATCTCTCACCCCTCACCCTCTCACCCTCTAATTTTTATCCTCACAACACTTACTCTCTCAATTCTTTTCTCCTTCTTCTTCACAAGAAAAATCATCTCTTGAAAAGATTTTCTTCATTAACCCTAAGCCTACACCAACATCAAACCCCACTAAACCCTTCACTAAGCTTGCTTAAGCCCTCTTGTGATGTCTTGGAGCTTGATGGCTAGGGTTTCATCCAAGTCTTGGTGAGGTATTAATGTTAAACTCTTTGTTAGGCTCTGGGGAAAGTTTGTGTATTAATTAGTTTCAGTTAAATACCTTAATGTTATAGTTTTTTGCTAAATATCGTATTTTGTTTAGTTAGGGTTCTGTCTTGATCTGCTATTGTTATGTTGATCTATAATTAAATCTAATAATACAGTAGATTAATGTTAGAGCCTTGTGTATACCCTAGAAACCCATACCCAACCCTTCATCTTTCGATCGGCGAGATCACAATTTGCCCGGCACCGCCGGTTTTTCAGAGGAATTGGGTGTTATGTTTTTGTGGGTAGCTCTCTGTGGGTCATGTAGGATATTTGGTATACTTTGTTTTTCCTATATAATCTGTAGACTAAATCTGAGACTGTTTAGCTATAATTCTTGCGTTTCGACTAAGTGTGATACGGATTTATCCGACTTTTGTTAAGTGTTTCGTACGTTTTACAGCCGTAGGTTTGGGTTAAGATGCCGCTGCACACGTTTGCCGCTAAGCTAACACTTGGTAGCTTATGGGAGTCGTTTCGTTGGTTTGTCGTTTTTTCCGTGTGTTATCGGAAAGTTTGCTAATTTTCACTTGTTATGGTTTATGTGATGCTAGGATCATTTGCGGGGATCTCGGACACTGCTAGGAAGGGGAAAGAGGTGATCGGATTCACCTAGCTTGAGATCGTCCATTGAGTAGATTTAACATCTACGGGGGAATCTCCTGTATGGCGTTAAGTGCCGATGGCTAGATTCAGTAATATAACCTTATGCTTATATATACATTGTGATTGTGCGTGATTATCAAATTGCGCATCCTATTACCTCTTGTACATTGACATAGTATTAATTGGACACTGTACCATTAATAACGATTCATTTTGCACGAGCACTGATTTATATGCCACACACACACGGTTGGTAATTACCATGACACGCTCACTATACAATTTGCCATGGATAAATATATTGTACCGCATTCATTATTAACAGTTAGACATTGATTCTTGTTCTAGTACGCATTATGAATTGCATCATTCATACATACATACATGCATGCATGCATACATTGCTATATATATATATATATATATATATTCTCATATGATGTTTTATTTCGATTTTGTGGATTTGGGAAACCGCAAAATACCTTTTGAAACTTGAAATATTTAAAAAATGCAGTTTTCCCTTGATATGATAAATTGTGTCCACTATGAGTTTTCTCGGTTCTGAGCTATTTCGAGTACCTGGTTCGAAGAGGTGGACGAGTCATCTATGGGTACATGGTAGACCCGGTAAGATACCCCGGGGCAAGAAGATCGTAGAGAAAGGCGATGTGTCCGGAAGGGGAGCACTACCTACCGGTGATTGTATGGAAACTCGACGGATATCCGGAGGATGCTGTTCGGAGTTATATGATGAGATGGATATAAGGGCCGATCATAATGATGGCGCTTGAGATATTGGGATTTTGGGTGTCGTTGATGGACACCGGATTTCTATGATGATGGTTTATTGATGAGGACTCTGTTTTATCCCACATTCAGGACTTTCATGATATACCCCGTATTCATAGTTGTTGTACCCCGGTGTAGTACTTGTTTTGGATCATGCTGCATCTCATACTATTGTACATATGCCATCATGACTGCATACAAAGGATTGGTTGTTATCATGCATGCATGTGATTACCTGTACGATATTATTTACTTCTCATGAGTTGGCAATTCACCTCCGTTGTGCTACAGTGTTTTGCAAGGATGACCTTCAGTATAGTAGTGGCAGGGCTCTTTATTGCATCTACTTCTGCGGATACCGCTACTTTTGAGCGTGTGAATGGTGTAGGTGGGTTTTTGCAAGTATCCATATGATTTCACTTGTATATTTTATTTTGTATCTAGTACTCTCCATCTACCACCTTTATTTATTTGACTTAGAGACGAGACTGAAAGATTCGATATTTGTATGTTATTTTGTGTTTCCGGTTGTCGTGCTCGTATGAGCGGCCTTTATTTCATGCTGTGATATTGTTTTACCTCTTATTATACTGTTTTCACTTCTTATTTGCTTATTTCTTCGCTACGGCGTCGTATATTTACCTGTTGTGGTTGTGTTCCGTCTTTAGGCATGAGTTGCTCCCGTTTGGGGGTGCTTTTTTTATTCTATGTTTTGTACCCATTTAGGACTAGTTTTTACAAAGGAGATGCTGCTGATATTTTTAAGAAAATAAATTTAAGTTTTGAGATTTTAACTTGAGATTTTAAATGTTTTTAATGTTTTATCACTCTATCTTTTCTTGGTTTAGATTTCTGGGTTTTCGGCTCACTTTAATTACGTTACGGCTCTAGATGTTGCGTGATTTAAGTGCCGGTCGCATTCCTAATTTGGGTCGTGACATTGGGGTTGTTGACGTCGCCGGGTTGCGGTGGACGCCGTGGGTCTGGCAATGTGATGAGTTTGTTGCGCACTGCCAATTCAAACAGTCTCCTCGTTTTGTCGCGGGGAAACGGGTAAGAACGTCCTAGCCTTTCTTCCAAGGATGTGCACGGACGCGCGTTATTTTGGCGAGCAGCCGGTTTTGGGCCACTCGGTTGTTGTTGAGTGTTTTCAACAAAGGCCGCTTTCCTTTTACCCTTGGCATTTCGAGGGTCCTTATTTTAGGAGGAAGGCCCGTGGCCTATCTGGTCCATTTGGGCCAGTTTATCTATTAGAGCCTGAAAGGTCATTGGTTTGAAGAACGTCATGAACCGGGACACAGTCGTTTGAGGATCAAAGGTCCGGATGAACATGCCCACGGCGGGGGATTCTTCGATGCGCTGTTCGCACTTTGACCATAGGTTCCGCCAGCAAATCGCATATTGGACCCAGGTCTCTCCTGGCCTTACCTTGGAATTGATTAATGCTGTGATCGGGGTGCGATCGCTTTCGCTGGTGAACTGCTGTGTGAACAACAATTCCATCTCTGTGAATGTTCTCACGGAGTCATTTGGGAGCTCCGAGTACCATTCAAAGGTCGTCTCTGACAGACTGCCAACGAACTGGCGAAGCAACAGTTTGTCGTCGCCTCCAGTGTTGCCGCATAAAGCTCTGAACTGCGCAATGTGCTGGTGTGGGTTACCTGTCTCCTTGTACACATGGAACTTGGGGATCGTATATCCGGGCGGGTATTTAATTTGGTCATACCAGCCTAGATACGGTCGCCTAGTTCTGACGATTTGTCATGTGGCTTCATTAGCTTGATGAGCTCGTATTTGTTAAGCGATATAATCATCAAGAGTTGCCTTGGAGAATGTCTCTTCCTTGGTTGCCGATAAGGCCGGAAGAGGATTTGATGTTTCCACTCTGTCATCCTCGATAATTATCGGCGGATCCTCGGCTGGGGGTTCTGGCTGGATCATCATTCCAACCATATTCTGGAACAAGAGAGCAATCTGCTTTATGTTAGCAGCCTGCTCAGCAGCATCCTTGTCCTCTCTTTCAAGTACACCCTAGTTCATTTATACCAGTTCTAGTTCATGTATTTCTTTAGTTATGGTATTTTCCTGATTTACTGTGTATTGGGTGCGAATGGTGTTTTGACATTTTATTGCATCCGACCCGACCCGCTTGCTTGAAACCAGTCTTGATTCATGTCTACAATTTATCCTGACTTGTTATGTAGACTTGTGCACTTTCATTTTAATTTATACATCTTGCATACTGGTATTTTATCTGGCATTTGCATTTTACAATATAATATTTTAAATCACATAAAATATTTTAGAAATACATTGCATGGCCTGCGTGATACCCCTAACCCCGTGGTAGCATCCGCGTATTTTGTTCTCGTCCCGTTCAGTGAAACGGATTTGTTTGGATGGCTACGCGCACGTACGTGCATCCGTTCTTGGGGGTATGCATTTTCATTATCCGGACATCCAATTTTAGTTTTGGTCGACACATATATTTTTCATATTTTGAAACTAAATTTTAGACCCGACTCGGGGGTGTTTTAGACTATGTTTGTATTTACCAGAATATCAAATTTTATTTATATAATATTAATTTTATAAACTGATACAAATTAAAATTTAGTTAACTAATAAAAGATTTTTTTTAAAATTTAAATCTAAACTAATTTCCTAACAAACTAACAACCCCTTTCTCTCCCTCTCTCTCCTCTGCATATATATATTTATATATATTTTATTTATTGTAATACCCAGTCCTTTTTGTATACCAATACCCTCAATTTATACACTTAAAGTTTATTTATTCTATAAACATTATTTTTAGCATTTTAAAATCCCTAAACCTTTTCCCCGTTTTATTTTTGCCGGCCCAATCCTTTTCCTCATCGTCATTTCTCACCAGCCCACTTCCTCACTTCCTCCACATTTTCTCCTCCTAAACCCGTTATAACCCTAATTTATCTAAAACCATTTTTGTTTCTCTCCCTTTTATCTGACCCTAAAACTCGGCCCGACATCCTATTTAAATTCCCCAAGACAAGGATAACCAAACCTTATTTCTGTTTTATCCCTTTTATTTTCCTTTCCTTTTTCCTTCAAGCTAAACTTCAGCCTAAAACCAAACTAATTAAATTAACCAAAATTTCCCCAACCCAGCATCTTTATAATCCCAGCCCAAGATAAAATCCCAGTTAATGGATAAAGACCAAACCTAGATTAAGCCCAAAATGAAAATATATATAAACAGATAAACTGCCCCAGCCCAAACCCTTAAGCCGGCCCACTCCCAATTAAACCAAATATTTAAAATCCCCCTTCAGCTTCCAGCCCCAGATCCCCAGCCCAGCCATCCAACCCCAAGCCCACTTCTTTTTCCCCCTTAAATAAATTAATTAATTCCCTTCCTCAGCCCAATTAAACCTAGCCCAGAAGAAACTAAAATTTAAACAATTTAAAATTAAACCCCCGACTCGGCCCAGCCCAACTCCCTTCATCCGCGCCCGCTTCACCCGACCCGATCCGCTCTCTAACTTCTTTCTTCCCCACTGCGTTTCATTTTTCCCGCACGCCCCCTGCCACGTCGCCAACGTTCCCCAACCGCCGCAACCGCTTCTTGCGCACCCACGCGCGCACTCCCCCTACGACCTGCTCCACTCAGTGATCCCTCAAACTCCTCCTCACTCTCGGTCTCTCACTCGAATCCCTGCCTCCACGAACCTCGAAACCCATCACCCGCTCACCGACGACGACGACCGACCACTTACCTTGACCGGCGTTGACGAGCTACCACTACGACCCATCACCGCCGCTGCATCCTCCACCACCGAGTGCCACTTCTCTGTACACCCCAGCACCCTCTGCCTCGCTACCGTTGCCACCTTGCCGGAGCTCACAACTGAACCCATTCTCCACTCCAACCTACCTTCAACACCCTCCTCGTCTTACTAACACCACCACCACTTCCTCATCTTGCCACTGGCACTCACAGCGGCCAACTCGTCAGCACCCTCCCCATCATCGCCGGCCACCGCCAGCCGCCCTCTGAGCACCACGACGAGCTCCCCTCGCTGCCTCCGTCGTCCCCACGTATGACACTCTCTCTCCGCTTCTCAAGGTCTTTCTCTGTTTCTCTCTCCCTCACTCTATCTCTCCGTTTCTCTCTCTCTCTCTCTACATCTCTCTCTCTCCCTCTCTCTCTCTCTGTTTCCTTCTCTCTCTCTCTCTCTCTCTCTCTCTCTGTGTTTCCCTCTCTCTCTCTCTGTCTAACTCTCTCTCTATCTCTTTAAATCTCTCTCTCTTTCTCTCTCGCTCTAAAAATTTCTCTCCCTCTTTATCAGCATCTCTACCTCCCCCGCATCAAAACGATGAACAACTTGGAACAGTGATAAAAAAGGAGGGCACGGAGAGTAACTAGAGTGAGCACAATTGTCTGATTCCAAAAGGCCGAACCTGTGCTGCGCCCGTGACACGATCGTGCTGCTGCCGCTGCCGGACCCTCGTCGAAACGTCTCCAGGCAAGTTTAATACTTGCTTCATGCTACTTGTGATATTACATTTCAATCGCCTTTAATTCCCGCTTATACTTTTCGTGTAAAATTGTTATACGTTATGTGTCCGATATACGACCCCAATGAAAACCTTCAATTAATTTGACGTAATTTGATTGCATATTGTGGCCCTTGTGATAATGAACCTAGTGTAGAAGTTTCACTGCAAAATATGACAGTTAACCACTTAAACGAACACCCCCAATTACACCCGTAAAAACTGGAAATTTCCGGCACCTGAAAATCGTTAAAATCACAATAAATTGTATACATATGGAAATGATGCGTTCGAGGGCTCAAATCGAATCCGACTCGACGACCTGTAACCCTATGGAAGTTCTTAACTGTTTCTGTACTGATATTATGACGAGAATCGGCTCGTAGAGCGGCTCTGGACTGCAGTCCAGAGCAACTCTAGTTATTGTTTCCTGTCCCGTAATCTTACTACTTTGTTTCCTGAACTTGTATGTTGCGGAACCCTACCCCTTATTGAATATGAATCTATTAACTAAATAACTCAAGTGATTTCACCCTGTTTCAACATCGTTTACTATTTTAACGGTAATTTAAAAGAACAGGACGTATAACAATCCCGACAGAATCAGAATTGACATGCTAGTATTTAACAGTGCATAACTTTTGACGTACAGATGATATTGAGAATCCGTCTATTGTGTTGAAAACCTCATTGAAAACCCTAGATTTCATTCAACTGTAGCGTCGCTAAATTCCGGTCCCAAGTGGGATTAAAATGCGTTGCGAAACGGACTTCTGATTCTGAAACCGGATTTCCAGCAGAGGACGCTTAAAATGAAATGGCCATATCTAGTGATACCGAAACCTGATTGACGTGAAACTAAATTTGCTGGATAGATAATCAAACATACTACTTATCCCCTGTTCATTGTTTCACTAAAATTTGCATGTATGATTTATGATAAATTATGCAAGTGGTAGGATACCGACATATGACATCTTAATCATGCCTTACGTACTTTTTCTCATCGCATCATATATACAAGTCATTGCTTTGGTAACCTAGTGATCATGTGCATTACCCAGTGTTAGGTATTAGTGGTGATTGTGGCAAGTACGTTAGTGTTGTGCATGAATGGATAAGTGAAAGTGACACGTACTTGTACACAATCAGTGGACCCTATTGTTCAATTGCATTGTCGACGTCTGTGGGACGCGTATATGTGTGACTATAAGTGGTATGGGACACTTATGGAAACTCTTGTATGGGTATCACAGGTAAGGCACCAGACACTGCCCATTCATCTCGAGTATCAGTCGGGACGTGCTTGATGGAGATCCTGTCTCCAGTTCTCGCGCAGACTTGTCATGGACCGACCGGTATTTGAGGTTATGGTTGGCGTTTGATGTAGACCACGCGGTGTGGGGTAGTTTGAGTGTGAGTTCAACAGAATCTCGGGAGTCCCATGCCGGCTTATATATATGGAGATATATGGAGATTTACAGGGTACATGATTATTACCGTGAGTTATATTTTGGGCCCGTGGTTCCTTGCCCTTGGGTCCTACCCTTGGGTGGAGGACACTCACGAGTGGTTGACTCTCACACTTGGACTGACGATAGGCTTAGTGACCTGTACAGTGAGATTTAGAGACTGATAGGGATAGTGACATTGACATGTATTACTTACTGTATTGACACACCTGACATACTATTTTACTGCTCTACTGTTCACCTGCTCTTTTGGACACACGCATTAGCTACTTCATATTCATATCTCTACTATCTTGATTTACTGTTATACATCCATTATTACTGTATGAGTTACCACCTGCATCTATATATTTATTACTATCGCGTCGCTCTGACGACCTGAGTATGCATGCTCAGAGTGAGGAGTGGACTTAGCTTGGACCAGGGCCAGACATACATCGCGGACATCTTGATCAGCTATCCAGAGCTATACTCTTTTGATCTCCATCAGGTTAGTTCCGTGTATCTGTTTTGTCTCATTTACTGCATTTCTCATTACCTGTGCGTTGTTTACTGATTATCACGTAAAGCTAGAAGCCGAAGTGTGACTACGGCAGGATATTTCCTTGACCATAGGAGCATGGCTGGCCTTGTCAACCCCTCGAATTCTGTATTTTGGGAAGCGGGGCGTGACATGGTTTTGTTGGTATCAGTGTCACGCCCCGCTTCCCAAAATACGGAATTCGAGGGGTTGACATGGTTTTGTTGGTATCAGAGCCAGGTTTTGCTTCGATTGGAATTGCAGTTTCTGTGTAGAGCTTGACAATTTCGGTCTAGATTGTAAACTTGTCATTCTTGATCTTTATTCACATTGTGTGGTCTGCTATTCATCTGCTAAGGTTTCGGGTGACTTGGCAGAGTTACGTGGTTGTAATTCTGAACTACATCATAGTTACAATACTGTACTCGGTTTAAGTGACTTAGAGTCCTACAGTTGATTTCCACTTGTAATAAATTTCATCACACCCGATATTCTTGATTCCTTGCCCAATCCATATTATATTTTAATTCTTATAGCTTGTGCCTTATATCGTCCTCAAAATTGTTGTTTCAGGACCATGTCTTCCAACGACTCTTCCTCTATCTCCACTTCCCAGAATCAGACCGTAGAGATTCTGAATGCACTGCAAGGTCTGAAGGAAGCCCAGGAGCGAACAAACGACCTGTTAGCTGAAGGACTAAGAAGGCAGATGACTCAGGCACCAGCGGAAGCCTCCAATCGTAAAGGGATCCCTGTTAGACGAGGAAAAGAGGTGAAGATGAAGCGCCCACTTATTTCCCCATGACCGAAGCAGCAGAAGACCCAATGTTGTGGGTATTGCAAGAGGCCAGGACACCTTCAGAGGGATTATCGCCGCGCTAAAGGGAGATGCCTGATTTGCGGATCCGGCGAACACTTTATCAATAGTTGCCCTGAAAGGAAGGAGCTACAAGGAGGCAGTTCGTCCACACCCTCCACTTCGGCTAAGTGATGGGTATTTCGTAGTTCGACCTTCGAGGATAGTGCGGACCCCGCGCAGGATTCAACTCGCGAGACAGGAGTGTGGCAGTCCAGAAATCAAAGAAGAATTTTTACGTTATCTTCTTTCAAAAAAAAAATATATTGTCACTCCTTTGTAAATATTCTTTTTGTTGGAAATCTTGTATCCGTCGAAATTTTAGCTGAATGCAAGAAAACTCTGAATTGTGATGTATGGATCGTTCTCTTGCTTCTTACTTTGTTTATACTATTCATTGCTTCAGCATTTTTTTTTTGCGTTTTAATTTTCCGTCCTTGCCTCCAGCATATCCTCCCTGTGCCACCATATCCTTGGATATCTTCTTATTGTGTCCCACTGTCTAAACATGACTCTCTTTTTTCAGGTCATGGCCCACTTTGGAGAAGCGCCGCCTCTAGATGAGGACACACGGTCGCGCGTTTTCTCGGACTACTTGCTGGTAGGATCAGATGACGAGATCAACGGCCCACAGATTATTTTTGGAAACAGCGATTCCGAGGGTGAAGGATTCGCAGCCCCATAAGACAACATAGTCAGCGACTCCGACGACGATGAGAAGGACCCCGAAGAGAACTCGATTGAGGAGGATCCCGAAGAAGAGCCCATGGAAGGGGATCCAGCAGAAGAAGATCATGTAGAATCAGACCTCGATGAAGAAGCTCCAGCTGAGAAAGAAGGACCAGAAGAACAAGACTTCACGGCAGAAGGACTTCCAGTGGCGATCCCTGCGAGGCGATATGGGAATGGACGCCCCTACCTGAGTGCGCGAGCCTACCGTAACCTGCTGAACCTCCACAACCGCGACTGACGGGATTTAGCTGTTGTCTCCTCTGGCCAAATAACTTTGTGTATAGTTTAGGGTCATCTTTCACTTTTCGAGAATGCTTTGTTTAGAATTTTCTGAAATGAAATAAAATTGCTGAGTTCGCAAATCTCTTGATTGCTGGTTCACTTGATGCTTTGACTGTTCCCCTATACGTCCCTCCCCCTGAGATTCGTTATTGTCCTTCGCTCCTGCACCTTGTGTTGTTTTGACCCTCGCTTAGATTAAAAAGCGTCGCACCCCGATCTTTTGAATGGGCCACCCTTCGTCCTTCGTATGTGCCTCGTTTGAGATCCTTCTGGAAGGGAAATTGATAGTGAAATTTCCGAGTTAGCCGACCCTTCGGATTTTGATTCACATGACGTATCGACCTTTTTCCTTCCCATACATCCTTTTTCCCCCTGTGGTCCTTTGCTGCTCACCCTTACCTCCCGTGCTGACCCGACCCCGATCTCTCTGACCTTCAGTCTAAAGCCGTCACACTCCGACCTTTTGAGTGAGCCATACTCCATTGTAACCCCTAGCTAGCCCTATACATTTTTGTGCTATTTTCCTATTACCCTAACTATATTTAGGGACATCGTTATTCGAAAATTTAGTTTTCATTATTTTGTGTTTATCGGAAAGTGCATGTTATTAACTACTCTCGTTTTATGCATTTTAAGTACACTACTATTCTTCCCATTTTTCCGGTAGCGTAAACATATACTGCACATATTATTTTAAGCTATGTTTCTTATTCTCACCATGTGGTTTTCTAAGTTACGTTAAAATTGGTTGATTGATACGTTATTCTAAAATGTTTTAACCTACCGACAAATCCTTCACTATTTCATTTTGATTATGTCTTATACTTATTATTTTAGCTATGCTACCTTTTATGTATGTGTGCATATATTTAGGATTTCGATTTTATCCAGCACGCCTCAAATGTTATTATTCTTTATTGCTATGTTATTCTTTTGTACGTATAGGTGGCCCTTATAATTGTTATTGCCTTATACTTATTTAGACATATCCTTTTAGTTGTGTTATTCTTACATATGTAGACCTTCAAAATTTAATACACCTGTTTTGAGTAAATCACTATGTGTTAATGTTCGATGTGGTGACTTTTCGCTTATTATTTTTATAGCTTATCGTTTCTTTTAAATTTCGAGGACCAAATTTTTGTAAGGGTGGTGTGATATAATACCCAGTCCTTTTTGTATACCAATACCCGCATTTTGTACACTTAAAGTTTATTTATTCTATAAACATTATTTTTAGCATTTTAAAATCCCTAAACCTTTTCCCCGTTTTATTTTTGCCGGCCCAATCCTTTTCCTCATCGTCATTTCTAACCAGCCCACTTCCTCACTTCCTCCACATTTTCTCCTCCTAAACCCGTTATAACCCTAATTTATCTAAAACCATTTTTGTTTCTCTCCCTTTTATCTGACCCTAAAACTCGGCCCGACATCCTATTTAAATTCCCCAAGACAAGGATAACCAAACCTTATTTCTGTTTTATCCCTTTTATTTTCTTTTCCTTTTTCCTTCCAGTTAAACTTCAGCCCAAAACCAAACTAATTAAATTAACCAAAATTTCCCCAACCCAGCATCTTTATAATCCCAGCCCAAGATAAAATCCCAGTTATTGGATAAAGACCAAACCCAGATTAAGCCCAAAATGAAAATATATATAAACAGATAAACTGCCCCAGCCCAAACCCTTAAGCCGGCCCACTCCCAATTAAACCAAATATTTAAAATCCCCCTTCAGCTTCCAGCCCCAGATCCCCAGCCCAGCCATCCAACTCCAAGCCCACTTCTTTTTCCCCCTTAAATAAATAAATTAATTCTCTTCCTCGGCCCAATTAAACCCATCCCAGAAGAAACTAAAATTTAAACAATTAAAAATTAAACCCCCGACTCAGCCCAGCCTAACTCCCTTCATCCGCGCCCGCTTCACCCGACCCGACCCGCTCTCTAACTTCCTTCTTCCCCACTGCGTTTCATTTTTCCCGCGTGCCCCCTGCCACGTCTCCAACGTTCCCCAACCGTCGCGACCGCTTCTTGCGCACCCATGCACGCGACGCGCGCACTCCCCCTACGACCTGCTCCACTTAGTGATCCCTCAAACTCCTCCTCACTCTCGGTCTCTCACTCGAATCTCTGCCTCCACGAACCTCGAACCCCATCACCCGATCACCGACGACGATGACCGACCACCTACCTTGACCGGCGTCGACGAGCTACCACTATGACCCATCACCGCCGCTGCATCCTCCACCACCGAGTGCCACTCTCTGTACACCCCAGCACCCTCTGCCTCGCTACCGTTGCCACCTCGCCGGAGCTCACAACTGAACCCATTCTCCACTCCAACCTACTTTCAACACCCTCCTCGTCTTCCTAACACCGCCACCACTTCCTCATCTTGCCGCTGGCACTCACAGCGGCCAACTCGTCAGCACCCTCCCCATCATCGCCGGCCACCGCCAGCCACCCTCTGAGCACCACGACGAGCTCCCCTCGCTGCCTCCGTCGTCCCCACGTAAGACACTCTCTCTCCGCTTCTCAAGGTCTTTCTCTGTTTCTCTCTCCCTCACTCTATCTCTCCGTTTCTCTCTCTCTCTCTCTACATCTCTCTCTCTCCCTCTCTCTCTGTGTTTCCCTCTCTCCCTCTCTCTCTCTGTTTCCCTCTCTCTCTCTCTCTCTCTGTGTGTCTAACTCTCTCTATCTTTTTAAATCTCTCTCTCTTTCTTTCTCGCTCTAAAAATTTCTCTCGCTCTTTATGAGCATCTCTACCTCCCCCGTATCAAAACGAGGAACAACTTGGAGCAGTGATAAAAAAAGGAGGGCATGGAGAGTAACTAGAGTGAGAACAATTGTCTGATTCCAAAAGGCTGAACCTGTGCCGCGCCCATGACGCGATCGTGCCGCTGCCGCTGCCGGACCCTCGTTGACACGTCTACAGGCAAGTTTAATACTTACTTCATGCTACTTGTGATATTACATTTCAATCGTCTTTAATTCCCGCTTATACTTTTCGTGTAAAATTGTTATACGTTATGTGTCCGATATACGACCCCAATGAAAACCTTCAATTAATTTGACATAATTTGATTGCATATTGTGGCCCGTGTGATAATGAACCTAGTGTAGAAGTTTCACTGCAAAATATGACAGTTAACCACTTAAACGAACACCCCCAATTACACCCGTAAAAACTGGAAATTTCCCGCACCTGAAAATCGTTAAAATCACAATAAATTGTATACATATGGAAATGATGCGTTCGAGGGCTCAAATCGAATCCGAATCGACGAACTGTAACCCTATGAAAGTTCTTAACTGTTTCTGTACTGATATTATGACGAGAATCGGCTCATAGAGCGGCTCTGGACTGCAGTCCAGAGCAACTCTGGTTATTGTTTCCTGTCCCGTAATGTTTACTACTTTGTTTCCTGAACTCGTATGTTGTGGAACCCTACCCCTTATTGAATATGAATCTATTAACTAAATAACTCAAGTTATTTCACCCTGTTTCATCGCCGTTTACTATTTTAACGGTAATTTAAAAGAACAGGACGTATAACAGTCCCAACAGAATCAGAATTAACATACTAGTATTGAATAGTGCATAACTTTTGACGTACAGACGCGATTGAGAATCCGTCTATTGAGTTGAAAACATCATTGAAAACCCTAGATTTCATTAAACTGTAGCATCGCTAAATTCTGGTCCCAACTAGGATTAAAATGCGTTGCAAAACGGACTTCCGATTCTGAAACCGGATTTCCAGCAGAGGACGCTTAAAATGAAATGGCCATATCTAGTGATCCCGAAACCCGGTTGACGTGAAACTAAATTTAATGGATATACAATCAAACATACTACTTATCCCCTGTTCATTGTTTCCCTAAAATATGCATGTATGATTTATGATAAATTATGCAAGTGGTAGGATACCGACATATGACATCTTAATCATGCCTTATGTACTTTTTCTCATCGCATCATATATACATGTCATTTCTTTGGTAACCTAGTGATCATGTGCATTACCCAGTGTTAGGTATTAGTGGTGATTGTGGCAAGTACGTTAGTGTTGTGCATGAATGGATAAGCGAAAGTGACACGTACTTGTACACAATCAGTGGACCCTATTATTCTATTGCATTGTCGACGTCTGTGGGACACGTATAAGTGTGACTATAAGTGGTATGGGACACTTATGGAAACTCTTGTATGGGTATCACAGGTAAGGCACCAGACACTGCCCATTCATCTCGGGTATCAGTCGGGACGTGCTTGATGGAGATCCTGTCTCCAGTTCTCGCGCAGACTTGTCATGGACCGACCGGTATTTGAGGTTATGGTTGGCGTTTGATGTAGACCACGGGGTCTGGGGTAGATTGAGTATGAGTTCAACAGAATCTCGGGAGTCCCATGCCGGCTTATATATATGGAGATATATGGAGATTTACAGGGTACATGATTATTACCGTGAGTTATATTTTAGGCCCGTGGTCCCTTACCCTTGGGTCCTACCCTTGGGTGGAGGACACTCACGAGTGGTTGACTCTCACACTTGGACTGACGATAGGCTTAGTGACCTGTACAGTGAGACTTAGAGACTGATAGGGATAGTGACATTGACATGCATTACTTACTGTATTGACATACCTGACATACTATTTTACTGCTCTACTGTTCACCTGCTCTTTTGGACACACGCATTGGCTACTTCATGTTCATATCACTACTATCTTGATTTACTGTTATACATCCATTATTACTGTACGAGTTACCACCTGCATCTATATATTTATTACTATCGCGTCGCTCTGACGACCTGAGTATGCATGCTCAGAGTGAGGAGTGGACTAAGCTTGGACCAGGACCAGACGTACATCGCGGACATCTTGATCAGCTATCCAGAGCTATACTCTTTTGATCTCCATCAGGTTAGTTCCGTGTATCTGTTTTTTCTCAGTTACTGCATTTCTCATTACCTATGCGTTGTTTACTGATTACCACGTTAAGCTAGAAGCCGAAGTGTGACTACGGCAGTATATTTCCTTGACCGTAGGAGCATGGCTGGCCTTGTCAACCCCTCGAATTCCGTATTTTGGGAAGTGAGGCGTGACATTTATTTATTTTCTTTCCTTATTTAATACACAACATCTTCTTCTTACTTCTTCTTCTTCTTTCTTCTTTCTTTTTCTTGATCTTGTTTCTTAATTCCGGTGATCACCGCCGGAGCCGTACTCGTCGCTGACGATCCGAGTGATCCAGTGAACGTACCTTGCCTGTGTGATCACCCTCTTGCCTTGCCTGGACACGTCCCGTGTGCCGTGTGTGCGTTGCGACAATTTACCGACGTCGGATGTGCCGTGCGTATCCGTCGCGTGATTCGATTGAGGCAAGTTTACCTTGCTACATGCTATGTTACTATATTTACATCCATTTGAATAAATATAATATATGTATTTAAAATTATGCATCCCATGTTATAGTTTTATAGTTTTACGACGTTCGTTTGCATCCGTACAATTTATTTCGTATCTAGTGCATACAAATTTATCTTGTTATATGCTAGACTACAATATATTGCACCCATTTGAATAATAGCATCACATAATGTTTAGTTATGCATCCATATCACTATTTACATATCTAGTCGCATGCTAATTCATCTTGCTACATACTATGTATCTTATTTTGCATCCATATGAATAAAAAATATCACATGTTGATTGCACTGTACATCCATATTAAAGTTTTACCGTTTTCGGATACCCATTTGTATCCATATCATTTAAAATATATATCGTCGTAATATTTCTTATTATTATCTTTAATTAGTTTATAATCTGCATTTTATAATGTTATACAAAATATAGTTTGAAAATATTATAGTTTACACATGAAACGTCGTTGCAAAGCGGATACGACAAATCTGAAATTTACTGTACACCTTACCTTATAAAATTCATTATAAATCATAGAAAAATTATTAGTATACGTTATTTAGTTAATTACGAAGCTAACTCAGAATAATATAATTCTATGAAATATTTACTTGCAAAATAAATTGTTTAAATAACGTAAAATGCAAATGAAAATATCTCTAAACTGTTGTCCACGGAAATTCCAGCAGCAAATTTTCAACTTCGAATGTTCATAGGTTTTTGTAGGAACAACCTGTGATATTTCAACTTATAAAAATGAAAACCTTAATGAATTATCTTTGTTTTGGTATAAGACATGTCCCTTTTGGAGAACGTTTGTTATTTTTAAGCCATTTTACAAATCAGGGTGACGCTGAATTTCTGAACGGAACTTTCTTGTGCATGGTTAATCAATACCACTTTTATAGTTATTAATCGGTTTGAATATATTATCCATGTTAATATTATTATATAAATATCTATTTAATAAATAATATTGCTTGTGTTTTAATATTCAGCAAATTTTACCGATTTACAGTTTTATAGTATCTGTCTGTATCCGTACGGTTATTACATATCTAGTTGCACGCCGAGACCATATTATTTCATGTTACTGTTGTATTAGTGCACCATACTTGATAATTGTGCATCCTACTTAGTCATGATATGACCCCTGATCGATATTTGTGCATCCATGCTTTTATTGTATATCCGTACTTTCACCATGATTCAATATTTGCTACAGTTTGATTATGAGCATCCGCTTGATACCTGTGCACTACTTGACATGACCTGATACACCACTACTTGACATGACTTAATACATGTACACTACCTGACATGACCTGATATATCATTACTTGACATGTTACCTGATCCTGTTTCTAATTCCGACAATCCTGACATGTTGTCCCGATAGACATATCCTGTTGTCTGTATAGACAAACCTGTTCCTGCTTGATCCTATGTTGGCATTAGTCTCAGATTTATCAATACCTGACTTGAACACATAACTTGGGGGTATGGAGAAATCAATGCTGAAACCTGACTTGTAACTCCACAGTTCGATGCTTATACTGATCAGTTTTAGGGGCTAGGCCAGCCCTGGGATGATGCTGCTGACTTCATTCATCTGTATATGTTTCCTGTTTAGTGCCTAGCGACATGTCTCGGTTTCAGCCCGAGAATCTGGACCGTGGTCCCGGGCATGCACGGGATACTATTGAGTTACATCGATGATTCATCAAATTGATTTCACAGACTTGAGAGTAGTTAACCCTGTAGCATAGTTTAGTTTCGCCACTGCACTTTACATATACTGTTACACTTCACTGTTCTATATCCCTGCTCACTTATTACATTCATGTACCTTTTATAATTCATTCCTGCATTCCTATTACTCCCTGTTTATATTATTGTTGATATTATGATGTACTGACGTCTGGGTTTTGCATGGCCCAGATCCTCTACCTTTGCAGCAGGCCGATCAGGAGTATTTCAGTGAACAGGCCGAGCAGTGAGAACCTGTTAGTATTTTAGTTTAGTTTTCTTTCAGCATTTTCATTCCTGATATGAGCCCGTATTTGGGACGTACATTCCAGATTGTTTTTGTTGGATCTATTACTTCCGCATATTATTTCTTGACTCGTTTATTCTAGTTTATGGACATGTACTAGATAGTTATTTTATTTTCCTATTCTTGATATATCTAAACAGCCGTAATGTGACTGTGGAGGGATGTTTCCTAGCCACAGGTAGCATGGTTGGATCTGTCACGTGCCGATCTTAGCGCACTCTGGGAAGCGGGGCGTGACAGGAACTCTGTATCGGTCTCCTGCTCCTGGCGCTGTTCTGCTGTTGTGTCCGGGCTTTCTTTCTGTCCAGTAAGTGCTGCCATTTTGGTTATCATCTTTTAGAGCATTTGTTGTTGCTCCTGATCTTTGGTCAGCGACCGAGTTTGCAGTCGATGTCCTATGGAAGCACGGCTTTCTTCTTTCATGGAAGCCATGTAGACCGTATGTACGATCATGCCCCCAGACTTGGGGCTTTTTGGTATATTGCCTTTGGAATTTGCCACAGGCGGTGGGATTTTCTCCGGTATCCTCCTTTTGTGGGAGGTCGAAGTTGAAGGAGTCGTTATGTCAGGCACCTGTATAGAGGAAGTTCCTTACTGTATGACGGAGGGATAGTCCTTTTCTTGCCGAGTCTTCGGTTTCTTCAGTCGAGGAGAGTAATCTTTGTTGATCACAGAGTCCTGGACTTTCCGCCGGACCCTATGAATTTGCGAAGAGAGCCGCTGATGGGGCTGCTCTGTCTTTGCCTACACTGTGGATTCTGCAGACGGAGGTGATTTCTTTAGCACCGCCGTTGGAGAGTTCTTGCGTACCCTCCTGAGCAGGTCAAAGTTGTTCCCGGTCGGAACAGCAGTGTCAACCTCTACCATTAGAGCTGTTGGGGTCAGTCCAGAGGGGGAGTTGGCCCAGCTTTTCTCACTCGGCGCCAATGACGACGTCGAGCGTGTCTTGCAGACGGGACCGCCTCAGATTTAGAAGCGGCTACTTCATGCCCCCGGCTTTGCTGAGGGGCTGCTGTTGGCGTCACCCTATTGAAGACTGACGTCCTTAGCATGGTTTGAGGAGGAATGACCAATCTTTCAAAGACCGATCTTCTGATATGGGAAGCGCTTTTGACGGCTTCGCCCGTAGCGGGAGTTGGGAGGGCTATCCGTTTTGGGGCAGCCCATTCAGGTATCACGAGCCTCTTTGTAGGCCCGTTCGAGCTTTTGCTCAACCTGTTGAAGACTGAGACACCAGATTTGGACGGCCCGTTAAGAGGGGCCGTTATGGTTTCAAGTCGATCAAAGACCGATGTCACGCCCCGCTTCCCGGTGTACGGGGAGGGGACGCGGCGAGGCAGCTACGTATTTACTCAGAAGTAAACATGCTAAGCGTATCTAAGGAATATAAAGTAATGTACACAAGAGACAGGAATGTAAATGAACAACATCTTTATTTATTAAACATTCTTTTACAGGTACAACTGGAAAGTAAATACATGAATGGAAAGCAATACCTAAACAGTGGCATGACTGAAATAAAAATATGTACAAGTAAAGTCACTGCTCAGGATCTTCTGTGAACTGCTCCACGTGCTCTTGGCTAGTCTCGAACTCTAGTGCATCCGATCCACCTGACAACATTCCCAAGAAGAAGAGAAATAGGAATGTCGTCAGCGAACAATCGCTCGGTAAGTCCCAAAGATGAGTAGAGATAGAATAGACAGAAAGAGAGTATAACTTGTAATGTTTGATTATATTGTTAACGCTGTTGTTTGTAGCTTGGTATAGAAGATGCCAGTGTATACGAAAGGAGTCCAACTTACACCATGGAGTTTGGTAACCCGTAGTACAAGGCTCCGGCGAAAATACCACGGAACAACGACATGGATGTAATTACGTCTTAAGTGACCACTTCGTGCCACCTTTAACATATCCGTACCAGTCTATCCCTTTATAAACCCCGTAGTGTATTATTGTATTGTTTGTATTGATTGTATTTTTTTGTCTGTAGTAAATGGAAGACTTGCCGAAACCATGATATCAGTAACCGGAATGGAATATAAATGGAGAATCATGTAGACGGAGTATATCCATGGTTCGGTTCGGTCAATATAGATTGATATAGATTTAATAGACAGATTCATGGATTCATGTTGCATTTGTAGTATTATACTTGAATCACATTCAAGTCAGATTGATTAGATTGAGACTCAGTCCGAGTCAGACACTTTTGAAAAGAACTTGAAATTCTGAATTAGTTTTGATGTTATCGGTAACTGCTGCACATGGACGGCAGGATTTGTGTCTTTTTCCAAGACAATTTACCGTGTTGATAACACCGTTTATTAGATTGTCTACCTTAAATAGGCAAGCACCCACATTCTCCGGCTCCCTGAGACTCAAGAGAATTGGTCCCGCTTAAACCTATATTTACTAGGGTCTTTATTGTAATTTAGCATAACTTGAAGGGTTTTATGTAAAAAGTAGTTTTGATATGTTTTCAAAATACACTTTAAGTATTTAATTATCGTCTTTAGGGTTTTTATAGATGTATATTTTATAATTGTAAAATTTCTAGTTAGTAGAACCTAGTTTTCATAGTATATGATATTTTCTTAAAATATTGGAATTTGTTTTGTATTTGGATGGTATTTTCATGTAAAGGTGATTCCTTTTGAAAACTTGAAATATTTATATAATATAATTAAAGTAGATATTTTGATAATATATATATATATATATAGATATATATAATTAATGAAAGTAATTTTATTTATTTTCTTGTAGAAATCTCATTTTCTCAAGAAAAATGCATAAAAATTCCATCAAGATCGAATGCTCCTTTCGGAGGTCTGCATCTCGCTCTACTAGGCCTGAGGATGTGTGATAATCCGCACCATCCCAAACGGGGTCCCCAAAAGTGGGTTGTAGAGGCGCAATTGTAAGGAAGTGTTTAATACATCTTTTTAAAGAAATGGTTTTATAAGTTGATGGTATTTATTTGTAAAGTCGTGTTATCCCATAACTAATGTCCTAAACATTCATCGTACTATGTCAAAGATGTGTGTTATGATGAGGTAGGTCATTACCTCGTGAGTTATCTAAAGGTAATACAAGTTTTGTGTTGTTTTATGTCGTGACTAAAGTGTGTGGTATTTTACTGTAAAAATACAATAAAAATTTCATAAAAGAATATTTTGAGATGAAACTTGTTTTAAAGTGTTTGTTAATGTTTGTTAAACATTCTGTGATAGTATGAAATTTTATTGATTAAGAAAAGTAGAGTTTTAAGGGAAAAACCGAATCAGAAGTCGGATTAACTCCGCTTCCGTCGGGTTTTAGAATTGTAAGTTTTTAAAGAAAAAGAAGAGAAGGGGAGAGGGGACTTACTGGCTACAAGGTTAGAGGGGAGAAGGGGGAGGCTAGGGAAATTGTCAGATTATCGTTTCGTCGCCGGAATCACGTCGGAACTTCGTCGGAAGTTCGTCCTTTGCTAACTCTACCTGCACAAATTAGGACTTGGAAATTTTATAGAGTTTTGTGAGGAAATTCTGAATGAGGAGGGATGAAATGTGGTGTGGTATTTATAGGGAAAATTAGGATTTATGGTAATGAAGAATAGAATTAAAATGTACATTAAAAATGGATTAAAGTGGGGATTTATCATTCTCTAGATAAATGCAAAGAAATCAAACACTGTGGGGTTAGTGGGGTAGGCGAAGAGGTGCTAGGATTAAGAAAACTCGCATTTGGTTCTACCGAAACCGGCGGCGCCAGCCCAATCTTGGATCTCGCCGGTTTAATCTTTAGGGTGGGGGCTCGGATGCTTGCCACGTGTCTCTGTCGCTTGGTATAACCTAGTGCACATGTTTGTTTATTCTGTGTCTTTTCAGTTTACGTATAGTGCACGTGTAAACCCTTGGGTTTATAAAAGATTAAAAGAAATTTTAATAAAAAGATAATGTTGCTGATGGGATTTAAACTCGGGTGCTATGTCTCAGCGGTGCAAGGCCTTACCAATGAGCTGCAAGCTCTTTCTTGCTGTTTGAAAGCAAAACAAACTTATAACTCGTGCTCAGGCTTAGCTACTCCTTTCTGTATTTTGAAAAAAAAATCTTACAGAAAGTTAGGGTTGTTACATTCTACCCTCCTTATAAAAATTTCGTCCTCGAAATTTGTTAGAATGAAAGTATAACAGATTAAAGAAAAATATTTGGAAGAACGAAAGAATAATGGAAAAGTTTTGGTAGGATTGAAAAAAGATGTGAGGGAATTACCAGGGTTACTTTGTTTTACTGTCTCGCCTTCTACGGCTGTTAATGTGAAAGCCTGATGCCGGGGTACATTCCTTCTAGCTAGAGGCGCATTCCTCTGTCCTTGGGGCATGTTCCTCTGCCCTCGAGGCATGTTCCTCGGTTCTTGATGGAATTGGCGATTAGGCTGTGCAGGAGGTCCACGTGGAGGTGGAGCTAGGAGTGCAAGACGAGGAGCAGGAACCTGGATAGCTGGCCGTTGCGGATAAGTGTTGTGAGTTGGAACTGTGTTGCATCTATAAGGACATGTTCCAATTCCATGATTGAAAGCGCCACAAACTAAGCATAGGCCTTTTGTGCGCCTACAATCCTTCCACAAGTGTACATCCCTCTTGCAATAGAAGCAAAAATCTGGACTTGGCTGGTTATCTGTTACTTCCGGTCCTCTGGGTTCAACAGTTGGCCTTGAAGAGGCTCCTCCTGCCATCTGAGTGGTAGGGCGCTTTACTCCGGCAGATTGGGGTTTGCCCTTCCTCTTCACTACTGCCTCATATCGACGGCAGCTTTCAAAGCTAGGTCATGGGTTGGGAAATCCCCTGTACCTAAAGAAGTTTGGATCTCCGGATCTAACCCTTGCTGAAATCGTCTGGACCTTGTTCGGGTAAAAATTTGCACCCCGGTTGACCGAGTCATAGTCAAGGTCAACCCCCAAGCTAGGTGGGCCCAAGCCCAGGTCAAGCGGGCCCATGCCCAAGTCGAGCCCGTGACCAGCCTCCCCATGCCAACAACAAGATCATGTAATAAATAATTTTTATGTAATTTTTTATACATGAATGTATGCAAAATGGGCATAAAGCCAATATTTTGTAAGCCCATGGCTTATGTGCAAAAATGAAATGGCACATGAGCCATGGGATAGGCAAAATGCCATTTTGTAAAGCCCAAGGGGCTATATGTAAATATGTAAGCCTATAAAAGGCAACATGATGATGAATAACAACAACTTTTTCATTCTCTCCACAAAAATTTTAGATCTGAGATTTTTTGTGCCTCATGCTCCTTCTCCAAGGTTCTAAACCTTCTCATTTCTTTTGAATTAAATCAAGAGTTTTACTCTTTCTTTTCAAAAACTAAGAAGTCTTCCACCACAAAACCCACAAAGGGAAACTTGGATCTACCATTAGATCTCAGAAATGAGAGATTTTTAGATCTCACATCTCTTGATCATCAAGATCCAGCCAACAGAGGAGGAAGAGGAAGAACCCCTTTCATCAACCAAAACATTTTAGGAGTTTAACTCCATATATTTACATAGATATATATATATATATAATAAATATTTCTTTTCTGAAGCATAGCTTCTGGTTTTGGGACTAAAAGCCCCTTTGTCTCGCCAGCGCCCAGCGCTCGAGCGCAAAGCGCCCACGTGCCGACACGTGGCGCGCTTGCGCTCAGGCGCACTGCGCTCGAGCGCAAAGCGCCCACGTGCCGACACGTGGCGCGCTGCGCTCAGGCGCACTGCGCTCGAGCGCAAAGCGCCCACGTGCCGACACGTGGCACGCTTGCGCTCAGGCGCACTGCGCTCGAGCGCAAAGCGCCTACGTGCTGACACGTGGCGCGCTTGCGCCTGAGCGCACAGCACCTAAGCGCACAGCGCTCAAGGCGCTGGCCCCACGCATCCTTTGGATGCCTTTTCCCCCTCTTTCTTATATATATATATATATATATATATATATATATATATATATATATATATACACATATGCATACATATGTGCACACACACATACACCACGACACTGTCCCTGTTAGAAAAAAAAATTCTAACGGGGCGCTGCCCTGCACCCCGCAAGGGGGTTGCTAGCCCCCTTGACCCCCAGCCCGCTATCCGGGTAGCGGGACTCCCGTAAAAACACTGCATGGCTCTCGATATATTTAAACCCCCCTCCAAAACAAAACACACGTACACTGCACATTGAGTTCGCATGACAAGTTTAACCCGTTAATCGGAGGTTCCCTCGCCCCAAAGGTGAAGGGTAATTAACGGCAGCTTAGTCCGCGGCTGCCGGAGATTCGGATCCCTACAATCATTAAACCCCAGCCTACCCTAGGCAGGGGGAATCTGTAGTACGCCTGACAAGCACGCGCGTATTCCCATCTCAATGGGGTGACGAAAAACACCCTACAGATTCTGGCATGCCCGGTGGGACCAATCTCTCCTCCCATATTTCGGGTTAAGCATTCATGCGAACTCAGTCAATATACATACCTATATTTATACTGAAATATTGCTTTTTCATGCAGGTTTTCAAGCAATCACCTTTCAACAATGTCTCCAAAGATGAACTCAGCTCCCATCTCCTACACGATGAAGATAGACTCCAGGACGGTCCTTCCGGCCAGTCTCGGGCGACAATGGGAGGAGCCGCTGCTACTATTTGGCTCTATTATGTTCATGCCAGTTGGCGCCATCCCAGCACCTCAAGCCCCGACGGCAGGCAAACCGGTCTCGAAAGGCAAGAGGCCAAATATGGTGGTCTCGAAGGCGCCCCAACTCAAACGCAAATCGGTATTTGAACGACTCTCTCTGACCCCAGCTGGGGGCAAGGCCATCAACACCAACAAAGCAACATGGCCTCTCGAGCAAGCTCCGGCGGTGCCCCTGACAACTGCTCGATCGGGTGTTTTCTCTAAGCTCCCCGCTAATCGACTCACGGTGGCTTCCTAGGAAATGGATGCCCGCCGAGCCCTTAAGATTGAAAAGTTAAGGCAGAAAAGGCTCAGATATAGAGCCAACAAAAGGGCTAGGGCTCCTGCTAGGCTGAACCTCATGAGGTTCGAAGAACAGAGTTACCCCGATGAAGATGGGGAAATGGCTGGGTATGTGGTCCACACTGTCTATATGGTGGGTACGCGCAGCAAGAGCAAGGACGGGGCCACAACATCCCAAATCTAATCTGGTGTGAATACGGCTGCCACACTCCAAGACCAGCCTCCTCTGGAAGGTAATGAAGACCCTCTCGATGAGGATGATAGGCAGAAAGATCCTTCGGTCCATGAGAGGTCGGGCTCGGAAAGTGAAGATGAGCCAATCTTCCGTCCCAAGAACACAGAGCAGCAACTTCTCCAAGAGCTCCGAAAGCAGCTCAGAAACAAAGACAAGGAGTTGGCCAAGCTCTACTCAAAAATTGACGACTTGACAAATGTCGTCCTACAGCTCACGGCCCGACTTGCCTCTCAGCCGCCCAATCAAGCGCAGGGTTCTGCCCAAGAACCGAGAAACGGTGTCCCGAGACAGCCGACGCCTATTCCCCCAAATCCAAAGGTGGGCGGACCGCATGAAAGTCAGTCGCATCCTATCTCGGGAAATTTCTTTGCTACCGATGACAGTAGCCCGCTAACTCAAGATCAAATCATGGATTTGGTTGCCGACAAAGTCAAAACATTGGTAGCCGAAGCCGAAGCACAAAAAGATATCAGCAGCAGTGGAAGACCATACCCTGCTCAGTATGATCTGGTAGAATTTCCTAGCGGCTATGTCATCCCTAAATTCGGAAGATTCGATGGGACGGGAAATGCGAATCAGCACATCGCCCACTTTAAAGCCTCATGCGGGAATACTGAGGGCAACGATGCACTTCTCCTCCGCCAGTTCGTTAATAGCTTGACTGATGTTGCTTTCTACTGGTACGCGAGCATACCGGATGGCTCCGTTACTACTTTCGTCCAAATGGAATCTTTGTTTCGACAAAGGTTCATGAGCATCAGCGATAAGATCACCATTGCTGAGCTCATAAGGACCAAGCCCAAGAACAACGAAAGCAGCATGGATTTTATAACCCGATGGCGCAATCTCTCCGTCAAATGTGAGTCACCGATAGAGCAGGACCAATCTGTCAGTCTCCTTGTCGGGAATCTCAACAATTGGATGGCCCCGTTTTTATGCACCGCGGGTCTCAAAACATTCCAAGAGCTGACCAGGAAAGTTCAGATGCTGGAGCGCTCAAAGCAGAAGTCCTCCTCAGATTCCCAAAATAATAATGGGTCCTGGAGGAACCGAAAGGACGATAATCGCAAAAGCGGAAATTCCGACAATTCGGAATCTTTTAACACTTCGGCTAACCGAAATAAGCAAGGGATGAGCGGGCCTAACGCCAACCAGCCTCGGAAGCCAGTGTTCAGAGTGGGAGGAGAATCTCCACTAAAAGAGAAGCTGGATAAGGTCTATTCCTTCAGAAGGGACAAAATCCGTAAAATATTCAAAGACGCCCTGAAGAACGGTATACAACTGCCAGAGTCAAAGAGACCGCAGGAAGCGAATATGACCGACGACCCCAAATACTGCCCCTATCACAGAGTGATAGGTCATGCCATCGAGGACTGCTTCGTCTTCAAAGATTGGGTCGAAAAGCAATAAAAGGCAGGAGAGATAGAACTGTCTAAAGGCGTGTTAACAAACAGTCCAGCTGCGACCGCCAATTTCATACAAACGGAGACCGAAGTTCTTCGTGAAACTGATTCTCTCAGACATCTGCCTTTCTCTGAAAACAATCAACCACCACGTCATTAAACTGGGAACAGTCGACCTCTAAGTCGTTAAACTGGGAATGTAAGAAAATGTAAATAAAAAAAAGTGTAAATAAAAGAAAAGAAAAAAAAATAAAGCCAAAATGATTGGGCAACTCGCACTAAAAATCAGTGAGTGAAAATAAAAATTAGAATAAAGCCGAAATGATGGGGCAACCGCGAATAAATAGCCGAAATGATAGGGCAATCGCGATCTTCGCGATAAGAAAAGCTGAAATGATAGAGCAATCACGGTATAAAAAAAAAACAGCGAATGATGAGTCGCTCCTGGTGCCATATTCCAGTGCAGCGATGCAGAAGCCAACCAAAATCCAATTTCTCAAAATTCTTCCAGCCCTATGGCCAGTCCCCAAATTGACTGCCGTATACAATCCACGGGCTCAAATAATTCTCATCATACCCATGCCTCACCGTAATCACCAGTTACGCGGCTGGTCTCCGCCTTTGGAATTATGCTCCATTGAGAAGACCCACTCATGTGTCCTCACGATACATGAGGAGAACAAACCTTTGTGGGATCCTTACGACTCATAAAGGGAAAACACACTTAGGAGTCCTCACGACTCCTAAGGAGAAAATACACCTGCGGGATCCTTACGACTCGTAGGGAGAAAATGCTTTATGGGACCCTCACGACCCATAAAATTGAAAAGTCTTAGGGGATAGGGATCTAAACCTGTCTCCTAAGCCATCGCTCCTCAATTCCCAAGTGGCGAATGATGAGTCGCTCCTGGTACCATATTCCAGTACAGCGATACAGACGGCAACCAAATTCCCAAACAGCGAATGATGAGTCGCTCCTGGTACCATATTCCAGTGCAGCGATGCAGACGCCAACCAAATTCCAAATCCCATACCCCAACGGCGAATGATGAGTCGCTCCTGGTACCATATTCTAGTGTAGCGATGCAGACGCCAACAAAGCCCCAAAATTTTTATGGCCCTACGGTCTGGATCATACATCCTGCAAAACCGTATACAATCCACGGGCGTAAAACGATCCCAATCTCTCCTAAGTCCTCCCAGGGCAAATGATGAGTTGCTCCTGGCATCATTCCAGTGCAGCAATGCAGATGCCAAACCAAAACCGAAATCCTCAAATCCACTTATTGCAAATGATGATTCGCTCCTGGTACCATATTCCAGTGTAGCGATGCTGATGTCAAACAAAAACCAATTCCCAAATCCTCTCGGGGCAAATGATGAGTTGCTCCTGGCATTATTCCAGTGCAGCGATGCTGATGCCAAACAGAAACCAATTCCCAAATCCTCTCAGGGCAAATAATGAGTTGCTCCTGACATTATTCCAGTGCAGCAATGCAGATGCCAAACATAAAAAAACAATTCCCAAATCCTCTCATGACAAATGATGATTCGCTCCTGGTACCATATTTCAGTGTAGCGATGCTGATGTCAACCCAAATCAAATCAAACCAACAACCTCTACGGCGGAATCATGCTCCGTCCGAGAATTTACCCCCCTGTCGGAATTATGCTTCGGCTCAGAATCAACCAACGACTTCCTCGTCGGAATTATGCTTCGCCTCGGAATCAAGTCAACCAGCAAGCTCTGCTTCGGAATTATGCTTCGTCTCAGAATGCACCCCGTGTCGAAATGATGCTTCGCCTCGGTGTATCTGCCTTCCCCGTCGGAATTATGCTTCGGCTCGGAATCAACCAACGACCTCCTCGTCGGAATTATGCTCCGCCTCGGAATCAAGTCAACCAGCAAGCTCTGCGTCGGAATTATGCTTCGTCTCAGAATGCACCCCGTGTTGAAATGATACTTCGCCTCGGTGTACCTGCCTTCCCTGTCAAAATTATGCTTCGTCTCGGTATCAAGTCAGCCAACAAACTCTGCGCCAGAATCATTCTCTGTCTCAGAATGTACCCCGTGTCGAAATCATGCTTCGCCTCGGAGTATTTGCCTTCCCTGTCGGAATTATGCTTCACCTGGGAATCAACCTCTGCGTCGAAATTATGCTTCGGTCAGAATGTCTCCCGCTCTTCGGAATGATGCTCCGAACCCTGGAATCATGCTCCGCTCATCGGAATGACGATCCGATCCCTTGGAATCATGCTCCGATCCCTGGAATGATGCTCCGCTCATCGGAATGATGCTCCGATCCCTGGAATTATGCTCCGCTCTTCGGAATGATGCTCCGAATCCCGGAATTATGCTCCGCTCTTCGGAATGATGCTCCGAATCCTGGAATTATGCTTCGCTCTTCGGAATGATGCTCCGAATCCCGGAATTATGCTCCGCTCTTCGGAATGATGCTCCGAATCCCGGAATCATGCTCCGCTCATCGAAATGATGCTCCGATCTTTGGAATCATGCTCCGCTTTTCGGAATGATGCTCCGATCCATGGAATCATGCTCCGCTCATCGGAATGATGCTCCGATCCCCGTAATTATGCTCCACCCTTCGGAATGATGCTCCGATCCCATCGGAATGATGCTCCGACCCTTGGAATCATGCTCCGCTCTTCGGAATGATGCTCCGAATCCTGGAATTATGCTCCGCTGTTCGGAATGATCCTCCGATCCCTGGAATCATGCTCCGCTCATTGGAATGATGCTCCGATCCCCGGAATTATGCTCCACCCTTCGGAATGATGCTCCGATCCCATCGGAATGATGCTCCGACCCTTGGAATCATGCTCCGCTCTTCGGAATGATGCTCCGAATCCTGGAATTATGCTCCGCTCTTCGGAATGATCCTCCGATCCCTTGGAATCATGCTCCGCCCTTCGGAATGATGCTCCGATCTTGGAATTATGCTCCGCGCTTTGGATTGATACTCCGATCTCCTCCGATCCCCGGGAATCATGCTCCCCGAGGGTTATTCCGACCGTGGAATTATTCTCCCAAATCGGGATGATGCTCCGCCCTTGGAATGATGTTCCACCTCGAAGTCCGGCTTCAAGATCCATCAATTTCATGCACACAACTCAAATGTGCGGTGTGCATTTATTGATGGGGGGCAATTTGTTGGGGTAAAAATTTGCACCCCGGTTGACCGAGTCATAGTCAAGGTCAACCCCCAAGCAAGATAGGCCCAAGCCCAGGTCAAGCGGGCCCATGCCCAAATCGAGCCCGCGACCAGCCTCCCCATGCCAACAACAAGATCATGTAATAAATAATTTTTATGCAATTTTTTATACATGAATGTATGCAAAATGGGCATAAAGCCAATATTTTGTAAGCACATGGCTTATGTGCAAAAATAAAATGGCACATGAGCCATGGGATAGGAAAAATGCCATTTTGTAAAGCCCAAGGGGCTATATATAAATATGTAAGCCTATAAAAGGCAACATGATGATGAATAACAACAACTTTTTCATTCTCTCCACAAAAATTTTAGATCTGAGATCTTTTGTGCCTCCTGCATCTTCTCCAAGGTTCTAAACCTTCTCATTTCTTTTGAATTAAATCAAGGGTTTTACTCTTTCTTTTCAAAAACTAAGAAGTCTTCCACCACAAAACCCACAAAGGGGAACTTGGATCTACCATTAGATCTCAGAAAGGAGAGTTTTAGATCTCACATCTCTTGATCATCAAGATCCAGCCAACAGAGGAGGAAGAGGAAGAACCCCTTTCATCAACCAAAACATTTTAGGAGTTTAACTCCATATATTTACATATATATATATATATATAATAAATATTTCCTTTCTGAAGCATAGCTTCTGGTTTTGGGACTAAAAGCCCCTTTGTCTCGCCAGCGCCGAGCGCTCGAGCGCAAAACGCCCACGTGCCGACACATGGCGCGCTTGTGCTCAGGCGCACTGCGCTCGAGCGCAAAGCGCCCACGTGTCGACACGTGGCGCGCTTGCTCTCAGGCGCACTACGCTTGAGCGCAAAGCGCCCACGTGCCGACACGTGGCGCGCTGCGCTCAGGCGCACTGCGCTCGAGCGCAAAGCGCCCACGTGCCGACACGTGGCGCGCTTGCGCTCAGGCGCACTGCGCTCGAGCGCAAAGCGCCCACGTGCCGACACGTGGCGCGCTTGCGCCTGAGCGCACAGCACCTAAGCGCACAGCGCTCAAGGCGCTGGCCCCACGCATCCTTTGGATGCCTTTCCCCCCTCTTTCTTATATATATATATATACACATATATACATATATATATATATACACATATGCATACATATGTGCACACACGCATACACCAACACTGTCCCTGTTAGAAAACTCTGTGTGGCTCCTGATATATTTAAACCCCCCTCCAAAACAAAACACACGTACACTGCACATTGAGTACGCATGACAAGTTTAACCCGTTAATCGGAGGTTCCCTCGCCCCAAAGGTGAGGGTTAATTAACGGCAGTTTAGTCCGCGGCTGCCGGAGATTCGGATCCCCACAATCATTAAACCCCAGCCTACCCTAGGCAGGGGGAATCTGTAGTACGCCTGACAAGCGCGCGCGTATTCCCATCTCAATGGGGTGACGAAAAACACCCTACAGACCTGATCTCAGCAGTCGGTATCAAGTGTGCCGCGAACCTGTTGCGGTCTTTTGTTAGCTGTGTAGTATGTGATATTTGAAAATCGAATATTGAAACATATCTTACCTACTGATCATGGTAAACTCAGCGTCATATTCATCCACAGATTTGGTCCACATCGAACCCTATTGTAGATGGATGAATTGATGTTCCATGTCAAATCGGGCAGTCTCAGGGAAGTATTTCGCGTCGAACATGTCGCGAAAGGTTTTCCATTCGATAGATTGGTCAAGACGGATTTCTTTCGCCTTCCACTAGACTCGTGCATTGTCAGTGAGCTGCAGCTTCACAACTCGAGCCCAAGCGATCTCTGGCACTTGTGCCGCTGCCAGATCATCTTCAATACTCTGAGCCCACTCTTCAGCTTCTAGAGAGCTCTCTTTTCCTAAGAATTGCTTGGGGTGCAAGGCCCGAAATTTCTTTACTCCCGGGACTTCCGCTTCTGGGTGGTTCATCAACATTACAGTCTGCTGATGCTGTCCTTCCAGGAGGCTGCGGATCGTCTCAAGCATTACCATATGCTGATTGATCGGAGCAGCAACGGTAGATGTAAGTGGTAGAGTTGGTGGAGTGTTGTTGAAGTTGGTGCTGGTGTTGTTTGGAGAATCCATAACCTTGAAAGAAATATAGGGTTGGGACATATTCAAAGTATATGAAATTGTAAGATTTAAGGAATATGAAATGTAAAGAATGATTTTAGTTGTTGATTCTTGTGTTATATTGCTTAGGACTTCATGCAGAATTGACCCGCATGTCCATGCAGAACTGACCTGCATGTCCATACATAGCTGACCTGCATGGGCCGCCAACAAAACCTGTCACGCCCCGCTTCCCGGTGTACGGGAAGGGGACGCGGGGAGGCGGCTATGTATTTACTCAGAAGTAAACATGCTAAGCGTATCTAAGCAATATAAAATAATGTACACAAGAGACAGGAATGTAAATGAACACCATCTTTATTTATTAAACATTCAAACTGGAAAGTAAATACATGAATGGAAAGAAATACCTAAACAGTGGCATAACTGAAATAAAAATATGTACAAGTAAAGTCACTGCTCAGGATCTTCTGTGAACTGCTCCACGTGCTCTTGGCTAGTCTCGAACTCTAGTGCATCCGATCCACCTGACAACATTCCCAAGAAGAAGAGAAATAGGAATGTCGTCAGCGAACAATCGCTCGGTAAGTCCCAAAGATAAGTAGAGATAGAATAGACAGAAAGAGAGTATAACTTGTAATGTTTGATTATATTGTTAACACTGTTGTTTGTAGCTTGGTACAGAAGATGCCAGTGTATACGAGAGGAGTCCAACTTACACCGTGGACTTTGGTAACCCGTAGTACAAGGCTCCGTCGAAAATACCACGGAACAACGGTATGGATGTAATTACGTCTTAAGTGACCACCTCGTGCCACCTTTAATATATTCCGTACCAGTCTACCCCTTTATAAACCCCGTAGTGTATTATTGTATTGTTTGTATTGATTGTATTGTTTTGTCTGTAGTAAATGGAAGACTTGCCGAAACCATGATATCAGTAACTGGAATGGAATATAAATGGAGAATCATATAGACGGAGTATATCCATGGTTCGGTTCGGTCAATATAGATTGATGTCACGCCCCGCTTCCCAGAGCACGCTAGATTGGGCACATGACATAGCCAACCATGCTACATGTGGGTAGGAAGTATCCATCCACAGTCACATTACGGCTGTAGAGATATCAAGAACAAGATAAAACTATCTAAAACATGTCCATAATCCAGAATAATAGGAGTCAATAATAAATAAATGCGGAAGCAAATGATCCAATACAAATAACTGAAAAGTATGTCCCATAATACGGGCTCGCATCAGGAAATAAATGCAGGAAATAAAATTAACTACTACTGAACTCACAGCTCAGCCTGCTGGCTGAAATACTTCAGCTCGAACTGCGACAGCGGTACAGAATCTGGGCCATGCAAAACCCAGACGTCAGCGCGTCATGTCAACAAGTAATAAAATATGAACAATGTAACAGGCAATGCAAAATAAACATGAATAAAACGAGAGTAGCAATAATGTGAATCAAGCAGTGCAGGATAGTGTGCAGTGGGTAACTAAACTGTTCTATCAGGTTGTCTATTCTAAAGTATTTGAAATCAATTGATGAATCGTCGATGTAACTCAATAGTATCCCGTGCATGCCCGGGACTACGGTCAAGATTCTCGGGGCTGAATCCGAGACGTCCCGCTAGGCAGTAACAGGTAGCAGGATGGGCGAGTGATGTCAGCATCATCACTCCGGGGCTGGCCTAGCCCGTAAGACTGATCAGAACAGGTATCGAACTGTTGAGTTACAAGTCAGGTTTCACCTTTGATTTCCCCATACCCCTAAGTTATGTATGTTGAGTCAGGTATTCAGTAATCAGGAACTAATGCCAACACAGGATCAGGTAAAAGCAGGTTTGTCTAGATAGACAACAGGAACGGTCCATGAGGACTACATGTCAGGTTTGTTGGCATTAGACACAAGATCAGGTAACGGGTCGGGTCATGGTACATCAGGTCAAGTCAACAGTATACGGTACCATGTCAGGTATATCAATATATACATGTGTAGCAATGTCAGGTCAAGGTGTAAACAATATCGTGGGTGTGCTCGCAATCAGATATATAATCAAACATGGGTATTAACAACATGAGATAAGCAATGAATTTCATAATAAGCAGTTTCATTCGAATTACAAGAGTGCAGTAAAAAGATATAGCCGTTTAGTCATGTTAACAGGTTTAAGCACCCTTAGCGGTGCATAATTTATATAACGGTTCAATACAGTTATTTCAGGTTAAATGCATGCGAGTGCCCGAACGTAACAGAACTACAGGGATAAATGCTACCAGCTGCGTTAACAGTAAAATGTGATTGAACAGGTAGATATGATTATTAGGTTCAATTTGCAAACTGTAAGTTCCATGTTTAACAGTAAAATGATATAATGCAGTATTGTAACCGAAAATGGGAAACGATTATACCAAGTTAAATTTTACAGGTTTAGGGTGTCAATACGTATATGTAAATATTGTATAGCATGTAGCAAGGGGTACTTGCCTCGACGGGTCGCGAACCGGGAAAAATGGAACGTAACGTCGGCGGGGCAACTCGCGACGGACGCACGGTTCACGGATTGAACCCAAATAACGAACAAAGGAACCACGCGGGTCAGGGTACCTCGCTAGATCATCGGGACACGTCACCGGCACGGCCAGATTCCGGCGAACAGCGAACTACAATTTCAAGAATTCAATGAACGACCAAATGGAGACTCAAGAAGAGGGAAGAGAAGAAGGATAGAGACGAGGGGGCTCACGAGGATCTGTGGAGGGATGGTGATTGCCGACCACGTCGACGGAGCTCCGGTGCTTTGCCTGCGAGGAACTACGGCCATCAAGAATCGGGACAGAATAGAAAGGGAGAAGAAGGGAAGAAGGAGAGGAGGAGAGAAGAGGAAGACTTACAGAGGCGATCACAGGGGGTCTGGTGATCGTCGGCGACGACCAGGGGCGTCGCAGGTGGTCGCGGGTGGTGAGCAGACGGCTGCAGCGGCGAGGGTGAGGCCGCTGTTAGGGTGCAGGTGCACGGGAAGGAGGACGAGGGCTGTGGTTGAGACGAAGAGGCACAGGCGCAGGCGACGGTGGTGCCGGCGACGGGGTTGCGGCGGCGAAGGGTGAAGGCTAGGGTTCGCTGGCTCGATGGGTTAACGTTGCTGGAAAAAATAAAGGAGGGGAATTATTTTTAAATATAGGAGAGAGAGAGAAAGAAGTTTGAGGGAGAGAGAGAGAGATACGGGAATAGAGAGAGAGGAGAGAGAGAGACAGAGAGAGACAGAGAGAGAGAGAGGTGTAGGGATAAAAGTGGGGCCCAGGGGAGATAATTGTTGATAGGCTGGAAAAATCATTCAGTTAGAAAATTTACATAAAGATTAGATTTAGAAACATTTATATGGTTAAAGTATAAATATACGGTGGATTTTAAATATATTAAAATTTGGAATTTTGGCGCTAAATAAAACATTTCCAAATCGCGCCCGGGTCGGATCCAAAAATTTGAAATTGAAATAATAGGATTTTAAGTGGGTTCCAAATTTTAAAATTAAGTGTTTTATGATCAAAAAGCATACCCCCAAAACGGACACCTGTACGCGCGCATAGCCGTCCAAACTCGCCCGTTTCACTGAACGGGACGAGAACACAATACACGGACGCTACCACAAGGGTAGGGGTGTCGAGTAGATCCAGATGAATATTTTTAATTTTATTTTAGATGCTAAAATTTGTTATAAGCAGAAAATGACTTTGCCAGGTAAAATTTTACAGTAAGCCACAAACAAGCAAGATAAAGGAAATACGTGACACCTTACGCTCAAACAGTAACAGAAATTAGTAGCATCGGGCTCGGGTGTTACATTATACCCAACAACAAAAAGAATTTCGTCCTTGAAATTCCAAGAATACAAAAAAACTACTAGAAGAGGTGAGGAAACTTCTGTCGGATTTTATCTTCTCGTTCCCAAGTGGACTCTCCATGCGATCGATTACCCCAAGAAACAAGCACAAGGGGGATAACCTTGTTCTTGAGAACCTTTTCCCTTCGATCCACAATCTTAATCGGTCGCTCCTCAAAAGTCAAGTCTTCCCGTACTGTTAACTCCGAATGATCCAATACGTGCGTTTCATCTCGAACATACCTTCTGTTCCCCTCCGAACGGCGGCCTGCGACGTTGGGACGTCACGTAACCTGGGGTTCGGGGCAGATGCTATTTAGTTTTTATCCGTCCACCTCTCCGAAGATGCCAAGTTGATTTATGGCACCGTGTATCGAAGGTTTAGACGGATGCGGCCGATGTAGCAGACTTTGTCAGATTCCCCCTCAGGGTGAGGGGTTTTTGATTGTGGGGACGCTCTTCCCTGCAGGCGCAAGCCCCTGCAGTTAATTACGCTATCGCGTTGCGATAACAACTTTCTCCTTCTCCAGAATTTCACTTCGTGTCGTGTATGTTTATTTTATTTGTGGTTGCCCGTGGATTGTATACGGAGACTTAGTGATGTCGTCGCCCGTAGGACGTGGATTAGTCCAAATCCGTGTTTGCTTAGATTTGAGTTTGGTGTTTTTAGTTTAAGGATGCATTGGTCGCGTTGCGACTAAGATCAACTTAAACGTTCATCGAGGATACGCTAGTCCTGTTTTGGACTAAGATCGACCTGACGTAGTGATTGATTTAATTATCCGGCCGTCGGGACTCGTCACCTCTCTGACGTCATTGAGGGATTACAACGACATACGTCTGAGGAGTTCCGAGATGTACCCTTGAACCAAAGTTGGTTTGGGATTTCATTGTTTATTTAGATGTCTAAGGACACGTTAACCGTATTTGGGGTTAAGATCAACTTAGGCGGGACCGTTTAGATCCGACAAAAGAGCGTTTGGGCCCTATTATGTCAGTTTAGGGATGTAGCGGTCCATATTCCAATTTAGGGACGTGGTGGTCCATTATTAGTTTAGGGACGTTTCGGTCCGATTTTAGTTTAGGGACGTTTCGGTCCGATATTAGTTTAGGGACGTTTCGGTCCGTCGCCAGTTTAGGGACGTAGTGGTCCGTCATTAGTTTAGGGACGTTTCGGTCCGATATTAGTTTAGGGACGTTTCGGTCCGATATTAGTTTAGGGACGTTTCGGTCCGATATTAGATGAGTGGTCGTTGGGACTCGTTACCTCTCTGACGTCGCTGAGGAATTACAACGACAGATGTCAGAGGAGTTCGGAGATGTACCCTCGAACCGGTCATGACTTGGTTTATGAGGGGGCATTTAATTTAAGGACTTACAGCCAGGATTGGGTTAAGTCCAATTTTTATTTTAGGCTTTGCCAGATTAGAAGAATCAATCTAAACAGGGCTTTGCCCCTTTCATTATTTTACAAGTCTGATTTGGGCCAGGCCCTTCTAATTAATGAGTTACAAGGACTCAGGAATTCTCCAAACAGGGCCTTGCCCTTTTTATTTATTATTTTTTTTTTTGCAATTGGGCTAGGCCCTTTTAAATAATGAGTTTCAGAAACTCAAGAAGTTTTTACAAACAGGGCTTTGCCCTTTTATTGTTCTGTAATTTAGTTTGGGCCAGGCCCATTTGAATAACGAGTTTGCAGAAACTCAGGAATTTTTCCAAACAGGGCCTTGCCCTTTTATTATTTCAATTTAGTTTGGGCCGGGCCCAAAACAAGGGGTTGCAGAAACCCTAGAAATCTTCAGATTGAAGAACACAAGTGCATGGCACTTTGATTTGAATTTGGATCAAAGGAAAACAAGTTCTTGTTTTTTCCTGATCATACAGAACCGAGGGTTCATATTAAGTGCAAGGCACTATTTATTATTTTTTTATTTATATTTTATTTTTTATTTTTTTTTAGAACCAGGGGTTCCTATCAAGTGCAAGGCACTATTTATTTTCTCCTTTTCTGTTCTTCAGAAATTTTACCTTCTTTTTTTTTTTGGTTCTTGATTAATCTTCAAGAGCTCTCTTTTTTCAGAAGCTTTTTCCCTCTCTCGATGATGATTGATTATCTGATTAATCTTCAAGAGCTCTCTTTTTTCAGAAGCTTTTTCCCTCTCTCGATGATGATTGATTATCTGATGTCTTTGAATGAGGCCTGGGGTCTTATTTATAGTGCCCACCAATTTGTTGGATTTGTTAACAAAATCTTTCATGAATAATTTTGGGAATTTTCCCACCATTGGATCAGAGATCCAAGGGTCCCTGTTTTACAGGAGAACAGAAAAGATCCACTTAAATTTTCATTCAGTTGCTGCGCAACTCACCAGCGGGTGACACGTGTCCCGCATCTGTGCGCTTGCGCAGTTGCGGTTGCGCAACTGCGCAGACACGTGTCTCGCATCTGTGCGCTTGCGCAGTTGCGGTTGCGCAACTGTGCAGACACGTGTCCCTCATCTGTGCGCTTGCGCAGACACGTGTCCCGCATCTGTGCATTTGCGCAGTTGCGATTGCGCAACTGCGCAGACACGTGTCACGCATCTGTGCGCTTGCGCAGTTGCGGTTGCGCAACTGCGCAGACACGTGTCACGCATCTGTGCGCTTGCGCAGACACGTGTCACGCATCTGTGCGCTTGCGCAGACACGTGTCACGCATTTGTGCGCTTGCGCAGTTGCGATTGCGCAACTGCGCAGACACGTGTCACGCATCTGTGCGCTTGCGCAGACACGTGTCGCGCTGCCATGCATTTGCGCAGTTTAAGTCTTAATTTTGTTTTCTGAAGAGCCTTGCTCTGATGGGACGCACTGTCTCGGGCGTTACGCTGCCGAATCACCTTCTGCCATGTGGCAAATTGCGCGCTGCGCACGGAAACCGAAGCGTTGCTTCGAATTTTGAATTTTCAAAATTCAGTAGAGCCTTGCTCTGATTGGGGGAAACAGATGCCCCCCCACCGTTGCGCTCACGTGGCGCGCGCGTGAGTGCAACGGTGGCAAGATCCTGACCGTCGGATTGACGGGTCAAGTGAACAGGCGCAGGCGCCTATAAATAGGACCCTTGGTCCTTGGTAATTTTTTTACCATTCTCAAGAAATTAAATTTCAGAGCCTTGCTCTTACTTGAGAACTTCCAGAGCCTTGCTCTTGCGATTCCTTAAGAACTTCCAAGTTCTATCCTTAGAACCATTCTAGGTAAATTAAATTAATTTAATTTAAATCAAACTTAATTAACAGAGCCTTGCTCTTATAGATCTTTGATCTAAAGGAAACCCCTTTGGGGTTTCTTCAACAGAGCCTTGCTCTTATAGATCTTTGATCTAAAGGAAACCCCTTTGGGGTTTCTTCAACAGAGCCTTACTCTTATAGATCTTTGATCTAAAGGAAACCCCTTTGGGGTTTCTATTCACAGAGCCTTGCTCTCAAAAATTTGCAGAGACTCTGTTCTTAGGTTTTAACCCATGAACAGAGCCCTGCTCACAGATCAACTAGAAAACTTTTTAAAAGTTTCCATGGATCTTTAAGACCCCAAAATTTTAATTCTTAGGAGTTGTGAATTTTTATTACTGCTACAGAGTTAGGCTCTTTTTTAAGAAATTTTATTCTTTTGAAACAGGAGTTTGACAAATGTCACTCTGTGACAGAGCTTTGCTCTGAAAAGAGGAGATCTTCTCCTTGTCTCTAGGGGTCCCCCCCAATGAGGATATTCTCTTGGGAGTTCTTTTTTTATTGACTGATAGTCTCATCCAATGGTGGGATTGTCTCATCAAATGATGCGCCGTCATCTTGATTTTGTGGGTCCCCCTTTGGTCCCCTACCCTCTGCATCACAGTGTGGAGCAAGATTTTTATTTATTATTATTTTTTTTATCATTATTATTTTTTTTTAATGTTTAAACGCCAGGCCACTAATGATATATATATATTTTATGCAGGAAAGATGTCTGACGACTTGTCTTTTCCCTTCGTTCGCTCAGAAGGAGGGTTCCCACATGCACCAGTGGACCGGGTAGTGTTTGCTTTGATTAAAGATCGTGATCCTGAGTGCAAACATCTCCACCTATGGGGAAGGTGGTATAGCCAAATCATCCAGGGTCGTCGCAGTTTTAGTTCCGCCTCGCCCTCCGAACCTATAGTTACGATCCCCTATGCGGATAAACCCCCGGTGGAGTATGCCGTGGAGGTTAAAAATTGGAATTCGGACGACCTTCTCCAGCCTGCAATCGGCGCTATTCCGGTACAGCCGCCGCCGGCCATAGATATCTTAGGAAGGCGAATCTGTCAGGGTGAAGCACGCCCTTGGGGACAGGCTTACAATATTGGATTAAATCCGCGACCGCTTGCTGGATACCTGCCATGGGCCCGGTACATTTTAGCGGCGAAAAGAGCTCACCTGACGAAGATAGGTTTATATTCCGCCGTCTACGTCTCGCTTTTCGAGTATCCTACTCCTCCAACGTGGTGGACAAAGGCCTTCATCGAACAATGGAATATCCCCACGCATACTTTCCTGGCAGCGGATAGGGAAGTTTCAATTTCTCTAGAGGAATTCGTTGAGCTTTCTGGTTTACCGGCGAGGGGGGAGCACTACGAAGAGTTGCTTCCTCCTGATGAGTACGTCTTTGCCACCAAGCAAGTGGTACTCGACTTGACTCCGGAAAATGCCATCCAGCATCAGCATCCGGGCCTGGTGATGGTGTTGGAGATTTACGAGGAGCTTCATTTGGAATTGGGCGACCGAGGAGTTAGTTTTGCGGACTTCATTGCTCGTTTTGTTCGCCCGGAATTTTTATCAGAGCAAAGTGAGAAGTTCGCCCAACTTGCTGATCCTTTTGGTTTCGGCCTGGACCGCCGACCTTCATCGGAAATTGATCAGCGAAGTTTTTACCTTCCCGGTACTGCTAGCGTTCCTTTCTCAGAGATCGCCGTTCCTGGCATGGATGAGGAGACCTTCTTCATCGGGTTCTTAGGTCTGTGGCTGTGCAGCTTCGCGCTTCCCATGCACCCACGCCTCATGAGGTCTTCTGTCTTTTACCCGGCGCATCAAATGGTGGCCGGTCTACAGTTATCAGTGGGGATCGCCGGGTTGGCTCACCTCTACAATGGACTTAGCGTAGCGGCGGACGCTAATGAACCTGGGGTGCAGCCTGCTAACTTCCCGATGCATTACTTCACATCTTGGATGGAGCTGCATGTTCGAGGAGTGTTTGGCGCCCACAAAACTCCTCCATTCTTTGAGAAATTCATATTTCCAAGAATCATACGATTGATCGGGGCTTCCATCGTGTTTGCACCTCCGCGGGAGTCTAGGGGACTGCTTCTGCGTTCGCATCTAGTCGGGGCAAAGACCTCTTTTGTGGATAAGGTCATCACCATGGGTTCCGAGACCACTAAGTCGGTGGTGTCGCTGCGTGATGACTTCAAGGGCGGTGTCTCCGTGTTGAAGGCTCGGGAAATCCTCCACCTTTATTCCATTCGGCCGGGTTACTTGGTATTTAGGCAGAATGAAACGGCCCTCTTCATGAGGTATAACCCGCATCGATTTGCCCGGCAATCAAGTTATAACCAAGGAGTCCCGTTGGAAGCCTTCTTGGGAACACCTGCAGTCGGTCCAGAGGGAGTACGGAATGCGATGCATCACTTCATCCGGCTCAATACAGGCTCCTACTTTTTCATCAGTGAGCCCAGCTGTACCCCCAAGATACTCAATTCGTATGTGGCTTGGTACGCGCACGCGATGGGCCCAATTATCTTGATGGAGAAACGTCTACTGGTCGATCGTAGGGCTGCGCCTCCCGGCGGCAATCGCAAGGCTCCATTGCAGCCCAGGGTTCAGGTTATCCCTCCGACGAAAGAGGCCGGAGCTGATCGACCACGCGTGTTGGCCCCTCCGCGTGGATTGCCACTGCCTACTACGATGGATGCCCCAACGGCGCCCCGTGCTCCGACAGAGACGGTTAAAGCGGCATCGCCGGAGTCGGGTGCAGGAGCGGACATCGGGACTCGCCGCCCGAAAGTGACTGCCAAAACTGGCAAGCGCAAAACTGCTCCGGGTGGATCCAAGGCTGGTGAACAAAATAAGAAGAAGTCCACCTTATCCCTCGACGCGATTCTTAATTTAGAGCCCGCGGCTCATTCTGCCGAGACTATATGTGAATACGGCAGCAACGAGGGTTTCGTGGTGGATCCTGCGGACACCAACCTAGCCGCCGCCATTGCAGAATCAGAGCGATCGGCGAGGCTCGAAGCGATGCTGAGCAAACTCGCTGAGTCCGGTAATCATCAGACGCCTTATTTGTTATCTCATTGCACTCTATATTGTTACATTTAACTAACTTTTGCTCCCTTTCTTAACAGGTATCTCCACTGAAGATGCTATCGCTGCATCCTTGAAGACCTTCCAAGAGGAGGAGAAGAAACGAGCCCTGGCAAGCGTCGGTATGTTTTATCCCTTTCTCTTTTATAAGGAAAGTTTGTTGTCTTTTTACGATAGTCGACCTGATCTTCTCTTGTTTCTTTACAGGGGTGGTATTAATCGGCGCAAGGACCCTTCCCAAGCCCGTCATCGAAGTCCCAGCTCCGTCGAAGCTGCCGCAAGAGCCTCGGCTTGATGCAACAACGAGGGATGCTCTGAAAAATCTGGAGGCATCCCTCTACACGGATGAGGAGGCTTCGCTCAAGGAAGCTCTGATGGCATCTGTCTCATCGGCTCAAGAGGAACGGAAGCGGTCCAGACGCGAGGCTAAGGCGCGCAGAGCTGCTCTGGCCGCAGGGGCGGGCCCCAGCACTGTTCCTCGTGCTAGTACTCCTTCTGAAGAGCCCCCTGTGGCCCTGTCTACCGCTCGTCGGCAAGTTGCGCGCGCGGTTCGGAACGCCAATGATAAATCCGCTTCAGGTAGTACTCCTTTCCGAGCCTTGTTGTATGACTTGTAAAACTATTGGCTTATACATATCTCATCTTGCAGGGTCAAGTCCAACTGAGGGGGAGGCGGAGACGACCGTCGAACCCAAGGGAGCGGAAGAAGCGGTACTCGCCGAACCCGAACCGACAGTGGACAACTTTATCGGGGCCGTGGGGACTGGAGCCGAGATTAAGGAACCTACCGCGGAGAAAGTCATTGATGCCGTACCCGAAGCGGTGGCAGATGATATGATTGTCTCGACCGAGCCGCAGACGGTAGAGGGCGAGGTACTTGAGGCTGGGGACCTCGTGGTGCCGGTGGATGGGGCAGCTGTAATCGCTGATCCTGAGGGAGCAGCAGGTGAGGCGGCCATGATTCCTGAGGACGAGCTAGGCGCTCCTTCTCAGGAATCTGGCAATGTTCCTATCTTGGCCCTCCCTGTCTATGGTTCCCCACCGCCTGCAGAGCTTGAGAGCATAACAACGGTTCCCCTTGAGTCAGGTGATGAAGCTACAGGCGGTGGTCTTCCGTCAGTGGAGGAGGGGACCGCCTCAGTTTCTGCTGGCAGCTCGTCAGGTAAAAATTTTATCACCAGCATTCCCCCCCTTTTTTTTGTATATATCTTGTGATCTCTTCTAACGAATTTGTTCTTGCAGGTGCGGCCAGTACCGATGCTCCACTGCTCGAGGGGGCACCGTCAACTACTGCTTTGGCAGTAGTCACCTCTCCGTCTTCCCTTGTGCCGTCACGGATGTTGGAAGGTATGGATTTACGACTCATGCATTAATCTTTCAAAAATGCAGCTTTTGTACTAACGTTACACCATTGTGCCTTTGCAGGAGTGCTTTTTGATCACTTGTATCAAGTGTTGCTCCCGCACTTTTCTTTCCCGTCCGAACTCGCTTCTCCTTCTAGTGGCGCCGGTAATATCTTTATTTACTTCTTTTTTCTAGCAATGGGATGATTTCTGACTTTTCCTTTTCTTTATTGTAGTTCCACAAATCGAAGGAGGGGATGTAAGCCCCGTCGCGCTACCGGCCCTTCCGGCTCTGCCGTCCGTTGCTGCTGGTATAGTAGATCTCTTTTTTGGTAATCCTTTAACATCTTTTGAACCATCGCTTAACCCTGTTTGTTTTGCAGCTATTGTTCCGGTTCCGGTCCCCTTCGAGGCTCGCGTCCTTTTACCGGCAGGCCCCTTTCTGAGACGTCCGTCTTCAAAGGGTGCGGTGATGAGTCTAGGCATGCTGAGCGGGTATATTGAAGAGCTCAGCATGGACGCTCTCCCTTCTGCTGTCGATTTCGCTGCAGATGTTAACCCAATGTTAGCGGCGCTCGTAACTTTTCATGACGAGGGCGTCGTTGAATCTTGGGTTAACCACTGCAGGGAGATCGAGGCCTGCTTGTATCGGCTGGAGTTGACGCGTCCTGCTCCCGAAGTTTTAGCTCTGAGCGCCCAACGCACAACTTGGCTCGAGCAAAGCACTTCGCACTCCCGCCACTTGGAGCAAGAAGCAGCTCGGAGACTAAGGGAATGCCAAAAGACCTCAAACGAAACGGCCCATCTGCGCGCTGAGGTTGAGGCAAATGCTGCCCAAGTGAAGACTATCTTTGAGGGTCTCCTGGGGCGCATCTCCCACGGGCTAAACTTAAAGCGGAAGCTTGACGTGGCTGAGCGCAATGTCCCCAGTCGGGAGGCCGCTTATCAGGGCGTGAGGGAGCAGCTTGCAGTGGTCTTGCGGCAACGAGCCCAAGTGGAGGCAGAGCTGGCGGTGGTAGCCGATCAAGAGAAGGCATGGAAGGACGTCTGCGAGCGATTGCTGCACCTATGCAAGACGCTTCCTTCCCAATAACTGCCATTGTATCAATATACTTGTAATTTTCTTTTTTGAATAAGATGTATACATTCTTTATTCTTTTATACGATTCGCCATGTACTTGATTGAGTTAATAAATAAAGATACACATTTTTTGCAATGTCTTGTATTATTTCTTTGCTTTCTCCCTTCTCTTATTATCAGCATGCTGTCTTGATAAACATGTTTGACAGGTAACAGAGTAAGCATTTTGGTTTCTTCAAGATATAACGATGGCTTAGGCCGCAGGTTCAGATCTGCCGCCTAAGACTTTTCAATTCTATGAGCCGTGAGGGTCTCATAGAGATTTTTCTCCCTACGGATCGAGAGGATCTCATAGGTGGATTTTCTCCTTAGGAATCGTGAGGATTCCTAAGTGTGGTTTTCTCTCATAGGTCGAAAGGATCTTATGAGAGAATTTCTCCCTCTTACGAGTCGAGAGGGCTCGTAAGCGATTGTTTCCCTCTTTGTCGAGAATCGACTTCAGAGAGTGAGACCCGTGAATAGTATGCAAGAGACCATTTAGGATTGACCTGCAGGATCCCATTGCCCTTCTTACGAGTCGAGAGGGCTCGTAAGCGGTTGTTTCCCTCTTTGTCGAGAATTGACTTCAGAGAGTGAGACCCGTGAATAGTATGCAAGAGACCATTTAGGATTGACTTGCAGGGTCCCATTTTTCAGGAAGCAGGTTTTTGAATCCTTACTGCCCGAGATGTGAGTCAGAAAAGCTCTCGTCACGGAGTGTTTGTATCCGTGAGTTGAGAAGTTTTGCGAGGGATTATTTGTTTCCCAAGCGCCAAGGATTATTTGTGTCCTTGGGGTTTGAAACGAGTCGATGGTTCCCACGGAGGCGCTGGTGGCTCTGCGAGTCGACGTGGATCAGAAGGCTCTCGTCAAGGAGTGTTTGTATCCGTGAGTCGAGGAAATTGCTGGGATTATTTGTTTCCCAAGCGCCAAGGATTATTTGTGTCCTTGGGGTTTGAAACGAGTCTATGGTTCCCACGGAGGCGCTGGTGGCTCCGCGGGTCGACGCGGATCAGGAAGCTCTCGTCAAGGAGTGTTTGTATCCGTGAGTTGAGAAGTTTTGCGAGGGATTATTTGTTTCCCAAGCGCCAAGGATTATTTGTGTCCCTGGGGTTTGAAACGAGTCTATGGTTCCCACGGAGGCGCTGGTGGCTCCGCGGGTCGACGCGGATCAGGAAGCTCTCGTCAAGGAGTGTTTGTATCCGTGAGTTGAGAAGTTTTGCGAGGGATTATTTGTTTCCCAAGCGCCAAGGATTATTTGTGTCCCTGGGGTTTGAAACGAGTCGATGGTTCCTACGGAGGCACTGGTGGCTCTGCGGGTCGACGCGGATCAGGAAGCTCTCGTCAAGGAGTGTTTGTATCCGTGAGTCGAGGAATTTGCTGGCTTCTTCGGTTGAAATGAACCGTTGAGGTTTGGCTTCGTCATTCGACGGAATCCGTTGGGGAAGTATGGTTTCCTCTTTGTTTGCGCCCTTGGATTGTATACAGGGATCGATGTGATCTTAACTGTAGGGCCGAAGTTTCATCATTTCTTATTTTTGTTTTCTTTTATTTCCGCGATGCTCTATCATTTCAGCTTTTATATCGCGAAGGTCGCGATTGCCCAATCATTTCGGCTATTTTTCGCGGTGCCCAATCATTTCGGCTTTTTTATTTTATCTTTACTCGTTGCTTTTTATTACGAGTTGCCCGATCATTTCGGCTATTTTGCATGCATACATTTTACTTGCTGCTTTTTATTGCAAGTTGCCTTATCATTTCGGCTATTTTGTATGCATGAGCGGCCTACTGGCTTTCGCCATAAACCTGAAATTGGGCACCGACTTCGGCATCAGCACCGCTGCAACTGGAATATTGCCAGGAGCGAATCATCATTTGCCTCTGTCGTTGTCGAGCAAAGGAGGCTTAGCGACCAGGGTTAGGGTCCTGTCGGCTAAGGCTTTTGACTTCATGAGCCGTAAGGGTTTCACGAAGTTATTTCTCCCTACAAGTCGTGAGGATCTTGTAGGTGTATTTTCTTCTTAGGACTCGTGAGGATTCCTAAGTGTTCGTTTCCTCTGTAAGTCGTAAGGATCCTACAGGAGGGTTTTCTCCTTGTAAGTCGAGAGGACTTATAAGGGTTGTTCATCATGCGAACATATCCCCAGTCTCGGATGAGACTTGATTAGGGAAATGTTTATTCGCGCCCGTGGATTGTATACAAGGGTCAATATTGAGCCACTTGTAGGGAAATATTGGAAGTTTGTGGGGGCTTGCTTAAGCACAGGTTTAGGTTTCTGTAACTTAAGACTTTCAAATCTCATGAGCCGTGAGGGTCCCATAAGAGAGTTCTCCCTACGAGTCGTGAGGATCTCGCAAGCGTATTTTCTCCTTAGGAATCATGGGGATCCTTAAGTGTGTTGCTCCCTTGTGAGTCGTAAGGATCTCACGCGGGTAGTTTCTCCTTACAGGGTCGAGAGGACCCTATAAGTGTCTTTTAACGAGGTTGCGCCCTTTCGGGTTTTCACAAACACTCGCCGGTAGCCCTGCTGTTTTTACTCACGGAGCCCTTTCGGGTTTTCATCCGTGCCCATTTTGCTTATAGACATACCGTTTTTTTTTTGTTTTTGTTTTTGTTTTTTTTTTTTTTTTTTTTTAACGAGGTCGCGCCCTTTCGGGTTTTCACGAACACTCGCCGGTAGCCCTGCTGTTTTTACTCACGGAGCTCTTTCGGGTTTTCATCCGTGCCCTTTTTGCTTATGGACATACCGTTTTATTTTATTTTATTTTTTTTATATATTTTTTTTACATCTCGTCAGCCTAGAGGTGCTGCGCTAGTAGTTTCAAGACGTCTCGGTCTGCTATTAGTTTAAGGACATTTCGGTCCGCCGTTGAGAGGGCTGGCTACTGTTTATAAAGCCTGAGCTTAGGAAGATAGCGAGCGGACATAGTCGTCATCTATCATTGACCTAAACTAAGGCTCGTTAAGCGTAGTATTTCTTTAGGAAGCGACCGTTTATTGGCCTGAAAGGCCTTTCACCGTGCATGTCCATGAGTAGATAGGCTCCGCCCTGGTAGACCTTATCAATGATGTACGGTCCTTCATAATTTGGCTCAAATTTTCCCCGCTTGGCGCGATTGGGGACCATGGGCCTTTTGACGACTAGCACGAGTTCGCCTTGGTGGAATGTCCTCGGGCGGCTCAATCTTTCATATGAGCGCGTCATCTTTGCTTTATAAGCTTCCAAATTTTGCTGTGCTAGAAGCCGGATTTCATCAAGGGCGTCAAGCTCTTCAAACCGAAGGTGAGCATTTTCTTCGTCCGTCAACTCGTAATGGACTGCCACTCGTAGAGAGGGTAATTCTATCTCGAGGGGGAGTACTGCTTCCGTCCCAAATACCAACGCGTACGGCGTTGTGTTTGTGGCCGTTTTAAATGTAGTTCGATACGCCCAAAGCGCCTCTTGCAATCTTTCATGCCAATCTCTCTTATTTCGTGACACCGTTTTCTTCATGATCTTCGTCAAGGTCTTGTTGAAGGCCTCAGCTAGACCGTTAGCTCGGGGGTTATAAACTGAGGAATATCTCCAGTCTATATTGTGCTGCTGTGCGAAGCGGCTAATCTTATGACTTCGGTAGGCTGGTCCATTGTCAGAGATAATCCTTCTTGGGGTTCCAAACCGGTATATGACATGCGTTTTGAAGAAATGGAGGATGTTCTCCGTTTTTACTTCCCTCAACGGTACCGCTTCTGCCCATTTGGAGAAGTAATCAGTCGTCGCCAAGATGAAACGATGTCCCTTTGACGATGCTGGTTCGATGGGACCGACTATGTCAGTTCCCCACATTTCAAATGGCCAACTAGCCACTGTTGGATGCAGTGGATTGGGATGCTGATGGATAAAGTCCCCATGAATTTGACATGAATGACATTGCCTCGCATATTCGAGGCAATCCTGCATCATCGTGGGCCAGTAATAGCCCATCCGCTTTATCTTCAACTTCATCTTAGGGCCTGCTTGGTGGGAACCGCAGAGTCCGTCGTGAACTTCTTGGATGACCCTTCTCGCTTCATCAGGTCCTAAGCATCTCAACCACAGAGAATCGAATGACCTCTTGTACAGAGTATCATTGACGAAGGCGAAAGACAGAGCTCGTTTCGTGAGCTGATGTCTTGTGGACGCTTCTTCAGGTATTCGGTGGAACTTGAAGTAATCTATGAAGACTTCTCTCCAGTCTTCGGCGTTTCCCAGTCTTTTATTTGCAGGGTTGTCTCCTCTTTCGCTCCTTTTTCTTCAGACGATTCCGGAGATATTTCCGTTGGGGCAAGCACTCGACGACTTTGCACCACGATTCTAACGTCGTCGAGGTTCTCGTCAGCCAGTTCTTTAGCAAGTTTGGCTAGTGCGTCTGCTTTGCTGTTTTCCGCGCGCGGTATGCTTTCCAACGTGTAAGAGGGAATTTGGGTTAGCAGTTGTTGCACTTTTTCACCGTATTTTACCAATTCCGGTTTACATGTTTGGTAATCGCCGTTTACTTGACTGACGACCAGTTGGGAGTCCCCGTATATGAGGAGGCTCTCAATTCCCATATCAATGGCGATCTCAAGGCCTGCTATCAGAGCTTCATATTCAGCTTCATTATTCGTCCTCGGCTCCGTTAAGGAGAAGGCGAAGCGCATTATTCCTCCTTGGGGGGTCACAAAGATGAGTCCCACCCCCGATTTGATCGTTGGCATACTTTGTTTGTGCTTTTTCATAGAAGACGCTCCATCGAAGTAAAACTCCCAACGGGTATCACCACTGTCGATTGCGTCAAATGCATGTCTGTCTGGCAAATCGCAGTTTAAAGGAGAGTCGGCAGGTATGGGATGCTCAGCAAGGAAGTCAGCGATGGCCTGGCCTTTTACTGCCTTGAGAGGTTGATATGTTATGGAAAATTCCATCAAGAGCAGGGCCCATTTAGCGAGTCGTCCTGTCAATATGGCTTTTGACATTAAATATTTGAGAGGGTCCACTTTTGAAATCAGACGAACCTCGTGCGCCAACGCATAGTGCCTAAGCTTTGTTATTGCGAAGATTAATGCCAGACAGTGTTTTTCAATGGGAGAATAGTTGCTTTCTGCCCCCAGCAGCACTCGACTTAAGTAGTAGAGCGCCCTTTCTTTCCCTTGATCGTTCTCTTGTGCCCATAATGCGCCTAAGGAACCTTCGAGGGCGGTTGTATAAAGAATGAGAGGCTTCCCCTTAACCGGGGCAGCCAACACCGGCGGGTTCTGCAGGTACTGCTTGATCTCGTCTAGTGCGCCTTGGCATTTTTGATCCCAAACGAATGGGGTTCCTTTCTTCATCAGGTGACTATATGGCCGGCATTTTCCTGAGAGGTTGGCTATAAATCGCCGTATGTATGCGAGTTTCCCTTGGAGAGACCGCAGCTGTTTGAGAGTCCTCGGCGGAGGCATTTCCATGATTGCTTTAATCTTTGACGGATCTATTTCAATACCTCGGTGTCGAACAACGAATCCCAGGAATTTGCCCGAGGAAACCCCGAACGCACATTTAAGAGGATTCATCTTCAGGTTGTACTGCCGAAGGCGTTGAAATACAGTCTTCAGATGCTCGAGATGTTCCTCGTATGATTTTCTTTTAACCACGAGATCGTCGATATAGCATTCAACGATTTCGTGTATAAGGTCGTCGAAGATCTTTGTCATGGCCCTCTGATAAGTAGCACCAGCGTTCTTCAAACCAAAGGGCATCACTTTATAACAAAATATACCAAGAGGAGTCCTGAAGGCTGTGTGCTTCTGGTCTTCGGGATGCATTTTTATCTGGTTATACCCCGACGAGCCGTCCATGAAGGAGAAAACCTCATGAGTGGATGTATTGTCTATCATAAGTTCAGTAACTGGCACTGGGAAATCATCTTTTGGGCAGGCTTTATTAAGATCCCGAAAGTCTACGCATATGCGCACTGTCCCATTTTTCTTCATCACTGGGACGATGTTAGCGATCCATTCAGGGTATTGAACTTCCTGGATGAAGCCAGAGTCTATAAGCTTTTTGACTTCGGCGTTGATGCTCATCTCAAGCTCGAGTCGCATTCTCCTCGGCGCTTGTTTGACGGGCTTGATGTCCGGAGATATCGCCAATTTATGTACAGCAATTTCTGGATCTAGTCCCGGCATTTCGGAATAGTTCCACGCGAAGCAATCTTTGTGTTGTAGAAGCACATCCTTCAACGCAGTCACCCTTTTTTCAGATAACAGCTCGCTGATGAATGTTGGTCGCGGGTCATTTTCCGTCCCCAACTCAATTTTCTTGAGATTATCTGCAGTGGTGTGGATTCCATCCTCCAGTTCTTTCGGAGCTGGGGGAAATTCTGAGATTACCTCATCGCTGCTGTTTTCAAAGCACCAAGGGAAGTCGTTCATGTCCTCGGATTCTTCTTTTAATATTGTTACCACGTGGCAAGTGCGAATTTTCTGCCAATCCCAATGCGGAGTTGGTTTTTCTTTTGCAGCCTCGGGTTCGTGCTTCTGTGGTGGTGCTACCCTCCAGTTGTCAGAAAGCGCGAATTTGCCTAACTGATATTGGTCCTCAACCCAATTCTTAAAGGTGAAACAATCTTCAAGCGGATGCCCTACTACTCGATGGTAAGAGCAATAATTTGGGTTGGAGACTTCGCCTGCTTGCTCAGGGTGTTTAGACTCTGGCAGAGTAAGCATTTGATGTTTTAGAGCAAGATCAAGTATTTTCCTTGTTTTGTTCCGAGGAAACGAGTATGCTCGACCCATTTTCTTCATAAGGGCTAGGTCAATAACGCTCGCCTCTCGTATGCGTGGCTTCTTAGCTCTGTCTTGTGGTTGTCGAGCACCTTTTCGGCCCCTCGACTTGTTTTTGCTTTCGCGTCGAACCCTTTTTGTAGCAGGCTGACGTGGGGTAACATCTTCGTTCTTTACTGCCTGTCGAAGGAGACGCTGTGTCTTGGCTTTCTCATAGATTGCCATTTCACGATCGTGATCATCTCGGGCTTTTTGACTCGCATCCTTTATAAATTTGTTCACTGGGTCTTTAGACGATGGACTGGGCGGCTTTGTGTCAGGAACTTTTGCTGATTCGGGATTAGCGTCCTCCCATTGAGTGTCCGCTTCTTCATCAAAGTCATACATGGCATAACAGCTGTTTATTAACTCCCGTTTCTTTGGCCGGATGTACCCGAGCCCTTTTGTTTCCGTTCTCCCGTTAGGCAGTTTGCATTGAGTTCCGGGAACGTTCCAGACCTTGTCATAGAATTTGGCTTTTCTGATGGTCTGTGTGAAGGACATCCCTTGGCGTTTCAGCAGTTTCTTCAAACCTTCGGTATAATATCTGGGAAGACGGATAGGCTGAAGCTTGTTGAGCGTGGGATCCGCGCCCTGCCAAATTTCTTTTTCCACCTTGTTTTCTTCAGAACGGTAGAATAGGATTGCCTTCTCGCCTTTTCTTCCGGGAGGGATATAGAATGTCTGCAATTCTTCTACGCTGTTGGTGTCGAGTGCATCCAGTTCTTTGTAATGTTCAAGCGGCACCATGGTTATCTGCAGACTTCGCTCTTCATCAGTGGAAATCTGTATTGAGGGCCGAGCGGGGAATACAGCATGAACTTCATCCTCTGAGTCACTACCGAAGATCAATGAAGGAACAGATGGTCCTGGCCTGGTGGACTGGGACGGACCTGAATAAATTATATCCTCCTCCTCCTCGGTGTCACTGCCGAAGACAGGGATGGTTGCGTTAGTTTTGTTCTCCGGTTTGTGACATCTTTCCGTGTCTTCGAAACTCGGTAGGAAGTATTTGGCATCTTCATACTTGCGAACTTCGTTCACGGAAAATGGATTCAACTCTCCTGCCACTGTGTACTCGAGGCCGTCCCTAGAATACTTCATGCACTGATGCTGTGTAGAAGGGATGATATTGTATTCGTGTAGCCATGGTCGGCCGAGCAGAGCATTGTAGCACGTCTTGGCGTCTATAACATGGAATTTGATGTCTGTGACGAGCACCCCGAAGCGTAGCGTCAATATCACAGATCCAAGAGTCTTTGAGGATTGAGAGTCGAAACCGGAGATGGTGATTTTGTCCCGGGCGAGGTGTTGGACACTCATGCAAATCTCCTTTAACACTCGCACATTGAGTAAATTGACAGACGATCCGTTATCGACCAAGATTTTTCCTATCTTTATGTCATGGCAATATCCTGAGACATAAAGTGGGCGATTGTGTTCACACGTTCCGAGGAGAAGGTCTTCATCACCAAAAGCAACGTCGGCTGTGTGCACCTCTTCCAATTCATCCCTCATCTTTTGTTCGGCTAGGAAAGCTTGGAACTGGTCCGGATCTTGTAGGGCCTTAACCAAAGTTAAATTTTACAGGTTTAGGGTGTCAATACGTATATGTAAATATTGTATAGCATGTAGCAAGGGGTACTTGCCTCGACGGGTCGCGAACCGGGAAAAATGGAACGTAACGTCGGCGGGGCAACTCGCGACGGACGCACGGTTCACGGATTGAACCCAAATAACGAACAAAGGAACCACGCGGGTCAGGGTACCTCGCTAGATCATCGGGACACGTCACCGGCACGGCCAGATTCCGGCGAACAGCGAACTACAATTTCAAGAATTCAATGAACGACCAAATGGAGACTCAAGAAGAGGGAAGAGAAGAAGGATAGAGACGAGGGGGCTCACGAGGATCTGTGGAGGGATGGTGATTGCCGACCACGTCGACGGAGCTCCGGTGCTTTGCCTGCGAGGAACTACGGCCATCAAGAATCGGGACAGAATAGAAAGGGAGAAGAAGGGAAGAAGGAGAGGAGGAGAGAAGAGGAAGACTTACAGAGGCGATCACAGGGGGTCTGGTGATCGTCGGCGACGACCAGGGGCGGCGCAGGTGGTCGCGGGTGGTGAGCAGACGGCTGCAGCGGCGAGGGTGAGGCCGCTGTTAGGGTGCAGGTGCACGGGAAGGAGGACGAGGGCTGTGGTTGAGACGAAGAGGCACAGGCGCAGGCGACGGTGGTGCCGGCGACGGGGTTGCGGCGGCGAAGGGTGAAGGCTAGGGTTCGCTGGCTCGATGGGTTAACGTTGCTGGAAAAAATATAGGAGGGGAATTATTTTTAAATATAGGAGAGAGAGAGAAAGAAGTTTGAGGGAGAGAGAGAGAGATACGGGAATAGAGAGAGAGGAGAGAGAGAGACAGAGAGAGACAGAGAGAGAGAGAGGTGTAGGGATAAAAGTGGGGCCCAGGGGAGATAATTGTTGATAGGCTGGAAAAATCATTCAGTTAGAAAATTTACATAAAGATTAGATTTAGAAACATTTATATGGTTAAAGTATAAATATACGGTGGATTTTAAATATATTAAAATTTGGAATTTTGGCGCTAAATAAAACATTTCCAAATCGCGCCCGGGTCGGATCCAAAAATTTGAAATTGAAATAATAGGATTTTAAGTGGGTTCCAAATTTTAAAATTAAGTGTTTTATGATCAAAAAGCATACCCCCAAAACGGACACCTGTACGCGCGCATAGCCGTCCAAACTCGCCCGTTTCACTGAACGGGACGAGAACACAATACACGGACGCTACCACAAGGGTAGGGGTGTCGAGTAGATCCAGATGAATATTTTTAATTTTATTTTAGATGCTAAAATTTGTTATAAGCAGAAAATGACTTTGCCAGGTAAAATTTTACAGTAAGCCACAAACAAGCAAGATAAAGGAAATACGTGACACCTTACGCTCAAACAGTAACAGAAATTAGTAGCATCGGGCTCGGGTGTTACATTATACCCAACAACAAAAAGAATTTCGTCCTTGAAATTCCAAGAATACAAAAAAACTACTAGAAGAGGTGAGGAAACTTCTGTCAGATTTTATCTTCTCGTTCCCAAGTGGACTCTCCATGCGATCGATTACCCCAAGAAACAAGCACAAGGGGGATAACCTTGTTCTTGAGAACCTTTTCCCTTCGATCCACAATCTTAATCGGTCGCTCCTCAAAAGTCAAGTCTTCCCGTACTGCTAACTCCGAATGATCCAATACGTGCGTTTCATCTCGAACATACCTTCTGTTCCCCTCCGAACGGCGGCCTGCGACGTTGGGACGTCACGTAACCTGGGGTTCGGGGCAGATGCTATTTGGTTTTTATCCGCCCACCTCTCCGAAGATGCCAAGTTGATTTATGGCACCGTGTATCGAAGGTTTAGACGGATGCGGCCGATGTAGCAGACTTTGTCAGATTCCCCCTCAGGGTGAGGGGTTTTTGATTGTGGGGACGCTCTTCCCTGCAGGCGCAAGCCCCTGCAGTTAATTACGCTATCGCGTTGCGATAACAACTTTCTCCTTCTCCAGAATTTCACTTCGTGTCGTGTATGTTTATTTTATTTGTGGTTGCCCGTGGATTGTATACGGAGACTTAGTGATGTCGTCGCCCGTAGGACGTGGATTAGTCCAAATCCGTGTTTGCTTAGATTTGAGTTTGGTGTTTTTAGTTTAAGGATGCATTGGTCGCGTTGCGACTAAGATCAACTTAAACGTTCATCGAGGATACGCTAGTCCTGTTTTGGACTAAGATCGACCTGACGTAGTGATTGATTTAATTATCCGGCCGTCGGGACTCGTCACCTCTCTGACGTCATTGAGGGATTACAACGACATACGTCTGAGGAGTTCCGAGATGTACCCTTGAACCAAAGTTGGTTTGGGATTTCATTGTTTATTTAGATGTCTAAGGACACGTTAACCGTATTTGGGGTTAAGATCAACTTAGGCGGGACCGTTTAGATCCGACAAAAGAGCGTTTGGGCCCTATTATGTCAGTTTAGGGATGTAGCGGTCCATATTCCAATTTAGGGACGTGGTGGTCCATTATTAGTTTAGGGACGTTTCGGTCCGATTTTAGTTTAGGGACGTTTCGGTCCGATATTAGTTTAGGGACGTTTCGGTCCGTCGCCAGTTTAGGGACGTAGTGGTCCGTCATTAGTTTAGGGACGTTTCGGTCCGATATTAGTTTAGGGACGTTTCGGTCCGATATTAGTTTAGGGACGTTTCGGTCCGATATTAGATGAGTGGTCGTTGGGACTCGTTACCTCTCTGACGTCGCTGAGGAATTACAACGACAGATGTCAGAGGAGTTCGGAGATGTACCCTCGAACCGGTCATGACTTGGTTTATGAGGGGGCATTTAATTTAAGGACTTACAGCCAGGATTGGGTTAAGTCCAATTTTTATTTTAGGCTTTGCCAGATTAGAAGAATCAATCTAAACAGGGCTTTGCCCCTTTCATTATTTTACAAGTCTGATTTGGGCCAGGCCCTTCTAATTAATGAGTTACAAGGACTCAGGAATTCTCCAAACAGGGCCTTGCCCTTTTTATTTATTATTTTTTTTTTTGCAATTGGGCTAGGCCCTTTTAAATAATGAGTTTCAGAAACTCAAGAAGTTTTTACAAACAGGGCTTTGCCCTTTTATTGTTCTGTAATTTAGTTTGGGCCAGGCCCATTTGAATAACGAGTTTGCAGAAACTCAGGAATTTTTCCAAACAGGGCCTTGCCCTTTTATTATTTCAATTTAGTTTGGGCCGGGCCCAAAACAAGGGGTTGCAGAAACCCTAGAAATCTTCAGATTGAAGAACACAAGTGCATGGCACTTTGATTTGAATTTGGATCAAAGGAAAACAAGTTCTTGTTTTTTCCTGATCATACAGAACCGAGGGTTCATATTAAGTGCAAGGCACTATTTATTATTTTTTTATTTATATTTTATTTTTTATTTTTTTTTAGAACCAGGGGTTCCTATCAAGTGCAAGGCACTATTTATTTTCTCCTTTTCTGTTCTTCAGAAATTTTACCTTCTTTTTTTTTTTGGTTCTTGATTAATCTTCAAGAGCTCTCTTTTTTCAGAAGCTTTTTCCCTCTCTCGATGATGATTGATTATCTGATTAATCTTCAAGAGCTCTCTTTTTTCAGAAGCTTTTTCCCTCTCTCGATGATGATTGATTATCTGATGCCTTTGAATGAGGCCTGGGGTCTTATTTATAGTGCCCACCAATTTGTTGGATTTGTTAACAAAATCTTTCATGAATAATTTTGGGAATTTTCCCACCATTGGATCAGAGATCCAAGGGTCCCTGTTTTACAGGAGAACAGAAAAGATCCACTTAAATTTTCATTCAGTTGCTGCGCAACTCACCAGCGGGTGACACGTGTCCCGCATCTGTGCGCTTGCGCAGTTGCGGTTGCGCAACTGCGCAGACACGTGTCCCTCATCTGTGCGCTTGCGCAGTTGCGATTGCGCAACTGTGCAGACACGTGTCCCTCATCTGTGCGCTTGCGCAGACACGTGTCCCGCATCTGTGCGTTTGCGCAGTTGCGATTGCGCAACTGCGCAGACACGTGTCACGCATCTGTGCGTTTGCGCAGTTGCGATTGCGCAACTGCGCAGACACGTGTCACGCATCTGTGCGCTTGCGCAGTTACGGTTGCGCAACTGCGCAGACACGTGTCACGCATCTGTGCGCTTGCGCAGACACGTGTCACGCATTTGTGCGCTTGCGCAGTTGCGATTGCGCAACTGCGCAGACACGTGTCACGCATCTGTGCGCTTGCGCAGACACGTGTCGTGCTGCCATGCATTTGCGCAGTTTAAGTCTTAATTTTGTTTTCTGAAGAGCCTTGCTCTGATGGGACGCACTGTCTCGGGCGTTACGCTGCCGAATCACCTTCTGCCATGTGGCAAATTGCGCGCTGCGCACGGAAACCGAAGCGTTGCTTCGAATTTTGAATTTTCAAAATTCAGTAGAGCCTTGCTCTGATTGGGGGAAACACCTTCATAGTTGAGATACGTGAAACACATCGTGCACATTTGCCAAGGTCTGCGGTAACGCCAAACGGTACGCTACCCCACCAACACGCTCCAAGATCTCAAAGGGTCCAACGAATCGAGGACTAAGCTTTCCTCGACTCCCAAAACGAATCACCCCTCTAGTCGGTGATATCGTCAAGAATATCAAATCACCCACGGCGAACTCTAGAGGTCTTCTTGACGTGTCAGCCCAACTCTTCTGTCTGTCTTGAGCTGCCTTCATATGATTCCTGATAGTGTTAACCTTCTCAGTTGTCTGTACAACCAAATCTGGTCCCAATAATCTTCGTTCACCGACATCATCCCAACAAACAGGTGAACGGCATTTACGACCATACAAAGCTTCAAACGGAACCATCTGGATAGTTGCCTGAAAACTGTTGTTGTAAGAAAACTCCACCAAATGTAGATGATCCTCCCACGAATCCTTGAAGTCCAACATGCATGCTCTCAGCATATCCTCAAGAGTTTGGATCGTTCTCTCCGACTGACCATCAGTATGAGGATGATAAGCTGTGCTAAACTTCAATCGAGTCCCCAAACTTTCCTGTAAACTCCGCCAAAAATGTGATAAGAACCGAGTGTCACGATCGGACACGATGCTCACCGGTACTCCATGCAATCTTACAATCTCCTGCATGTACCGCTCCGCCAAGGTCTCTGTTGATTGACCAACCCGAAAAGGAATAAAGTGAGCTGCCTTGGTCAATCGGTCAACAATTACCCATAATACATTGTTGCCTTTTGGACTCCGCGATAAAGCCGTCACGAAATCCATGGTTATATGTTTCCACTTCCACTGAGGAATCGGAAGTGGTTGCAATAAACCAGCAACCCTTTGATGTTCAGCCTTAACTTGCTGACACACCAAGCACTTAGCCACAAAGCGAGCAATCTCCCGTTTCATGCCTTCCCACCAGAAATGCTGTCGAATATCTCGGTACATCTTTGTGCCTCCTGGATGTACAGAATAAGCTGAACTGTGTGCCTCCTTCATAAGCTCTTCACGAACATCACCCTTTGGCACACACAAACGGCTACCATACCTCAACGAATCATCTTCGTGGATCAATAAATCTGTTCGTAATCCGGCCTCAACCTGCTCTCGAAACTTTTGCAGTCTAGGATCCTGCGATTGTGCTGCTTTAATATTCTCGATCAATGATGACTGTACTTGTAGCTGCATCAACTGTCCCGTAGAATGTGGTAGCACAACCTCCAAGTCAAATCTTCGAAAGTCTGCAACGATCTCCTTCTGCGTAGTCAACACCTGAATTGTTGGTAACCGACTAAGCGCATCCGGCACGACATTGACCTTCCCCGGATGGTACTTAAGATCAAGATCGTAGTCAGCCATCAGCTCTAACCATCTACGCTGTCTCATGTTAAGCTCCTTCTGTGTGAACACATACTTCAAGCTCTTATGATCTGTAAAAACTTCGACTCTTTCGCCCAAAAGTTAGTGTCTCCAAATTTTCAAAGTGAAAATCACAGCCGCAAGCTCCAAGTCATGAGTTGGATAATTCTTCTCATGTGTCTTCAATTGTCTCGATTTGTACGCTACAACTTTCCCATGCTGCATCAAAACACATCCCAATCCTTTCCCGGATGCGTCGCTGTGAATCACCAATCCTCCGGAATTGTCTGGCATGGTCAGAATAGGGGCGATTATCAACTTCTGCTTCAACGTCTCAAAAACTAACGCACACTTATCCGTCCATACAAAAGGTACTTCCTTGCGCGTAAGCTTGGTTAACGGCTCTGCCAGACGAGCAAAGTTCTCTACAAATCTCCTGTAGTATCCGGCTAATCCAAGAAAACTTCTTATCTCGGCAACATTCTTTGGAATAGGCCAATCTCGTACTGCTGCAATCTTTTCTGGATCGACGGCAATTCCATCGCCAGACACAACATGCCCAAAAGCTTTACTTCCTCCAGCCAAAACTCGCACTTACTCATCTTCGCATAAAGCTTCCCCTGTCTCAACGTCTGCAGTGCGATCTTCAAATGTTCTGCATGCTCCTCAAAACTCTTCGAGTAAACCAGAATATCGTCAATGAAAACCACGATAAACTGATCCAAGAACGGTGAAAAGATTCGGTTCATCAAGTCCATGAATACTGCCGGCGCATTTATTACTCCGAAGGGCATCACTAAGTATTCGTAATGTCCATATCGAGTTCGCAATGTCCTCTTGCAAATATCCTCTGCTTTCACTCGACCCTGATGATATCCGGATCGCAAATCCAGCTTCGAGAATACCCTCGCGCCACTAAACTGCTCAAAAAGTTCTCCAATGTGAGGGATCGGGTACTTGTTCTTAATAGTCACCCGGTTTAATTCTCGATAGTCAATGCACATCCTTCTCGTGCCATCCTTCTTCTTTACTAGAAGAACTGGAGCTCCCCAAGGCGAGTTACTGCTTCGAATCCAACCCTTCTCCAGCAATTCAGCAACCTGTTTCTTAACTTCTTCCAACTCTACTGGTGCCATTGGATAATACGCTTTGGATACTGGCGCTGCACCAGGAATAAGATCAATTGCGAACTCCACGTCTCGCTTCGGCGGTAAACCTGATATATCTTCAAATACGTCCATAAAATCGCGAACAACCGCCGGCTCTTCACCACTATCAACTTCCATTGCTGCAAGAATATTGTTTGTCGGCCTAGCCCTAAACTCGACTGGCCTGACAGAACTGCTTCCTTACCGCAACTGCTGTCTGCTGCAAACTCCCTTTCATCTCAGATAGACTCTGCTGTTCTCGGCTGCCGCAAATACTGGTGAGAAAGTGGTCAAACCCAGGGAGACAATCTGCCTCTGGGTGTCCATGTCCAAATTGCGCATGAACCTTCGTGCCCTGTCTGCATCGTTGGCGACTAAAGGTCCAGCGAATCTGCTGAGTCTCGTCCATTCTGCTGCATGCACATCCACGGGTGCTCCATTCTGCCTTAGCCTAATAAATTTCTCTTCTATTTCCTCCCGTGCAGTCCGCGGGAAGAACTTCTCCAGGAAACTCTTAGAAAAATCCGCCTACTTGATCGGCTTGAGCAAGCGGGTCTCCTCCACAAGCCACTATTCTCGGGCGTAGTCCACTAACTGAATGCGTACCACATCGACTCTTTTGTCTTCTGGAATCTGTGCCACAATCAGCAAATTCTCTGTGTCAACTAGCCACTGCTCGGCTGGCAACGGCTCCTCCAAACCAGTGAATGTAGACGGACCCAAAAGTCTGAAATCTGCCACGGTCCCAACTCGGTCAACTGGTTTAGCTTCAACCTTATTTACGGACTGCTGAACGGTCCGTAAACCTTCCTGAAATGATTCTGCTTGCTGCTGGATCAGCTCGGTCTGTCTCTTTTGATTTTGCAGCATTCCTCTTATCACTCCAAGCATGGCGGGTTCGTCCACACGTCTCTGGTACGTCTTCAAATTCCTATTTGCCATATTCCTGAACTCAAAACACTCGACATTAGCATGATGATAGATTCTGAATTTAGATCAAGGCTAGAACTCCAAGATACTTAAATAGAGTACCGTATTGTAACTATGCCGCGGTATCATAGCCACAATTACTTAACTCCACCCAAGTCGCCTAAGTCCTAGAGATAATAAGAAATCATGTTTTTCGAGTCGACATGCAAAGGAAGTTTGCGCATCGTAAAAGATTAATCAGGAAGAATGTGATTCAAGAATGGTAAACGACAAAGTGGCAGGACATGTTTCCTAAACACGGGTATTCTAATTCGTGTATTGGGTACAATACCCAACTACAAAAGAATCAACCCAACTAACCTATGGCTCTGATACCAAAAGAACCATGTCACGCCTCGCTTCCCAGAGCACGCTAGATTGGGCACGTGACATAGCCAACCATGCTACATGTGGGTAGGAAGTATCCATCCACAGTCACATTACGGCTGTAGAGATATCAAGAACAAGATAAAACTATCTAAAACATGTCCATAATCCAGAATAACAGGAGTCAATAATAAATAAATGTGGAAGCAAATGATCCAATACAAATAACTGAAAAGTATGTCCCATAATGCGGGCTCGCATCAGGAAATAAATGCAGGAAATAAAATTAACTACTACTGAACTCACAGCTCAGCCTGCTGGCTGAAATACTCCTGCTCGGACTGTGACAGCAGTACAGAATCTGGGCCATGCAAAACCCAGACGTCAGCGCGTCATGTCAAAAAGTAGTATAATATGAACAATGTAACAGGCAATGCAAAATAAACATGAATAAAACAAGAGTAGCAATAATGTGAATCAAGCAGTGCAGGGTAGTGTGCAGTGAGTAACTAAACTGTTCTATCAGGTTGTCTATTCTAAAGTCTTTGAAATCAATTGATGAATCGTCGATGTAACTCAATAGTATCCCGTGCGTGCCCGGGACCACGGTCAAGATTCTCGGGGCTGAATCCGAGACGTGCCGCTAGGCAGTAACAGGTAGCAGGATGGGCGAGTGATGTCAGCATCATCACTCCGGGGCTGGCCTAGCCCGTAAGACTGATCAGAACAGGTATTGAACTGTTGAGTTACAAGTCAGGTTTCACCTTTGATTTCCCCATACCCCCAAGTTATGTATGTCGAGTCAGGTATTCAGTAATCAGGAACTAATGCCAACACAGGATCAGGTAAAAGCAGGTTTGTCTGGATAGACAACAGGAACGGTCCATGAGGACTACATGTCAGGTTTGTTGGCATTAGACACAAGATTAGGTAACGGGTCGGGTCATGGTACATCGGGTCAAGTCAACAGTATACGGTACCATGTCAGGTATATCAATATATACATGTGTAGCAATGTCAGGTCAAGGTGTAAACAATATCGTGGGTGTGCTCGCAATCAGATATATAATCAAACATGGGTATTAACAACATGAGATAAGCAATGAATTTCATAATAAGCAGTTTCATTCGAATTACAAGAGTGCAGTAAAACGATATAGCCGTTTAGTCATGTTAACAGGTTTAAGCACCCTTAGCGGTGCATAATTTATGTAACGGTTCAATACAGTTATTTCAGGTTAAATGGATGCGAGTGCCCGAACGTTACAGAACTACAGGGATAAATGCTACCAGCTGCGTTAACAGTAAAATGTGATTGAACAGGTAGATATGATTATTAGGTTCAATTTTCAAACTGTAAGTTCCATGTTTAACAGTAAAATGATATAATGCAGTATTGTAACCGAAAATGGGAAACGATTATACCAAGTTAAATTTTACAGGTTTAGGGTGTCAATACGTATATGTAAATATTGTATAGCATGTAGCAAGGGGTACTTGCCTCGACGGGTCGTGAACCGGGAAAAATGGAACGTAACGTCGGCGGGGCAACTCGCGACGGGCGCACGGTTCACGGATTGAACCCAAACAACGAACAAAGGAACCACGCGGGTCGGGGTACCTCGCTAGATCGTCGGGACACGTCACCGGCACGGCCGGATTCCGGCGAACAGCGAACTACAATTTTAAGAATTCAATGAACGACCAAATGGAGACTCAAGAAGAGGGAAGAGAAGAAGGATAGAGACGAGGGGGCTCACGAGGATCTGTGGAGGGATGGTGATTGCCGACCACGTCGACGGAGCTCCGGTGCTTTGCCTGGGAGGAACTACGGACATCAAGAATTGGGACAGAACAGAAAGGGAGAAGAAGGGAAGAAGGAGAGGAGGAGAGAAGAGGAAGACTTACAGAGGTGATCACAGGGGGTCTGGTGATCGTCGGCGACGACCAGGGGCGGCGCAGGTGGTCGCGGGTGGTGAGCAGGCGGCTGCAGCGGCGAGGGCGAGGCCGCTGTGAGGGTGCAGGCGCACGGGAAGGAGGACGAGGGCTGTGGTTGAGACGAGGAGGCACGGGCGCAGGCGACGGTGGTGCCGGCGACGGGGTTGCGGCGGCGAAGGGTGAAGGCTAGGGTTCGCTGGCTCGATGGGTTAACGTTGCTGGAAAAAATAAAGGAGGGGGAAATATTTTTAAATATAGGAGAGAGAGAAAGAAGTTTGAGGGAGGGAGGGAGAGAGAGATACGGGAATAGAGAGAGGGGGAGAGAGAGAGAGAGAGAGAGAGAGAGAGAGATAGAGAAAGAGACAGAGAGAGAGAGAGGCGTAGAGATAAAAGTGGGGCCCAGGGGAGATAATTGTTGATAGGCTGGAAAAATCATTCAGTTAGAAAATTTACATAAAGATTAGATTTAGAAACATTTATATGGTTAAAGTATAAATATACGGTGGATTTTAAATATATTAAAATTTGGAATTTTGGCGCTAAATAAAACATTTCCAAATCGCGCCCGGGTCGGGTCCAAAAATTTGAAATTGAAATAATAGGATTTTAAGCGGGTTCCAAATTTTAAAATTAAGTGTTCTATGATCAAAAAGCATACCCCCAAAACGGACACATGTACGCGCGCGTAGCCGTCCAAACTCGCCCGTTTCACTGAACAGGACGAGAACACAATACACGGACGCTACCACAAGGTTAGGGGTGTCGAGTAAACCAAGATGAATATTTTTAATTTTATTTTAGATACTAAAATTTGTTATATGCAGAAAATGACTTTGCCAGGTAAAATTTTACAGTAAGCCACAAACAAGCAAGATAAAGGAAATACGTGACACCTTACGCTCAAACAGTAACAGAAATTAGTAGCATCGGGCTCGGGTGTTACAATTGATATAGATTGAATAGACCGATTCATGGATTCATGTTGCATTTATAGTATTATACTTGAATCACATTCAAGTCAGATTGATTAGATTGAGACTCGGTCTGAGTCAGACACTTTTGAAAAGAACTTGAAATCCTGAATTAGTTTTGATGTTATTGGTAACTGCTGCACATGGATGCAGGATTTGTGTCCTTTTCCAAGACAATTACCGTGTTGATAACACCGCTTATTAGGTTGTCTACCTTAAATAGGCAAGCACCCATATTCTCCGGCTCCCTGAGGCTCAAGAGAATTGGTCCCGCTTAAACCTATATTTACTAGGGTCTTTATTGTAATTTAGCATAACTTGAAGGGTTTTATGTAAAAATAGTTTTGATATGTTTTCAAAATACACCTCAAGTATTTAATTATCGTCTTTAGGGTTTTCGTAGATGTATATTTTATAATTGTGAAATTTTTAGTGAGTAGAACCTAGTTTTCATAGTATATGATATTTTCTTGAAATATTGGAATTTGTTTTGTATTTGGATGGTATTTTCCTGTAAAGGTGATTCCTTTTGAAAACTTGGAATATTTATATAATATAATTAAAGTAGATATTTTGATAATATATATATATATATATATATATATTTAATGAAAGTAATTTTATTTATTTTCTTGTAGAAATCTCATTTTCTAAAGAAAAATACATAAAAATTCCATCGAGATCGAATGCTCTTTTTCGGAGGTCTGCATCTTGCTCTACTAGGCCCGAGGATGTGCGATAATCGCACCATCCCGAACGGGGTCCCCAAAAGTGGGTTGTAGAGGCGCAATTGCAAGAAAGTGTTTAATACATCTTTTTAAAAGAAATGGTTTTATAAGTTGATGGTATTTTTTTGTAAAATTGTGTTATCCCATTACTAATGTCCCAAACATTAATCGTACTATGTCAAAAATGTGTGTTGTAATGAGGTAGGTCATTACCTCGTGAGTTATCTAAAGGTAATACAAGTTTTGTGTTGTTTTATGTCGTGACTAAAGTGTGTGGTATTTTACAGTAAAAATACAATAAAATTTTCATAAAGGAATATTTTGAGATGAAGCTTATTTTAATGTGTTTGTTAATATTTGTTAAATATTATGTGATAGTATGGAATTTTATTGATTAAGAAAAGTAGAGTTTTAAGGGAAAAACCGAATCGGAAGTCGGATTAACTCCACTTCCATCGTGTTTTAGAATTGTAAGTTTTTAAAGAAGAAGAAGAGAGGGGGAGAGGGGAATTACTAGCTACAAGGTTAGAGGGGAGAAGGGGGAGGCTAGGGAAAGTGTCGGGGCATCGTTTCGTCGCCGGATTCTCCTTGGAATTTTGTCGGAACTTCGCCCTTTGCTAACTCCACCTGCACAACTTAGGACTTGGAAATTTTATAAAGTTTTTATGAAGAAATTCTGAATGAGGAGGGGTGAAATGTGGTGTGGTATTTATAGGAAAAATTAGGGTTTAAGGTAATGAAGAATAGAATTAAAATGTGCATTAAAAATGGTTTAAAGAGGGGATTTATCATTCTCTGGATAAATGCAGAGAAATCAAACAATGTGGGGTTAGTGGGGCAGGCGAAGAGGTGCTAGGGTTAAAAAAATTTCGCATTTGGTTCTACCTAAACAGGCGGAGCCGGCCCAAGCTTGGATATCGCCGGTCCAATCTTTGGGATGGGGCCTCGGATGCTTGCCACGTGTCTCTGTCGCTTGTTATAACCTAGTGCACATGTTTGTTTATTCTGTGTCTTTTTAGTTTACGTGTAGTGCACGTAAACCCTTGGGCTTCTAAAAGATTAAAAGAAATTTTAATAAAAAGATAATGTGGCTGATGGGATTTGAACTCGGATGCTATGTCTCAGTAGTGCAAGGCCTTACCAATGAGCTACTAGCTCTTTCTTGCTGTTTGAAAGAAAAACAAACTTATAACTCGTGCTCAGGCTTAGATACTCTTTTCTGTATTTTGGAAAAAAATTCGTACAGAAAGTTAGAGTTGTTACAACCGACCTCTTGGGAGCTTCCTCTTACGGTGCTGAGGCACCGAAACTCACTGGTGAGAATATGGTCCTGAAGAATAGTCCAGTAATGGTTTATGTTATTTGCCCCACCAGCATTGAAAAGATAGAGGCCGCGTTAGGCCCGTAAGTCACTCCTACAGTTAGGGTTGAGCGAGAGTTACTGTTGCATATTGTGCAGTTGGAAGCAATCGATTTTTTCTACACAGGAGCAAGACACCAAATTTTAGTACCTTGAATCCAAGGGCAACCATAGCGAACCGCGATTTTGTTCGCGAAACACGACACACGAAGTGTGGAATGGAAAGAGAAAAAGGTCCCATTGGGCGTGCCATAATCTGTTCACCGCCGAAAGACAGAGACCGGGTCGTGGGGACGTCTGGCCTGAATTTGAGGGCAGATGCTATTTGGATTTATCCATCCACCTCTCTAAGGATACTAAGTTGATTTATAGCACCATATATCGGAGGTTTGGATAGATGTGGCCGTTATAGCAGATTTCATCAGATTCCTCCTCATTTTATGAGGGTTTTTTTTATTGTAGAGACGCTCTTCTCTGCATGAGCAAGCCCCGGCTATTAATTACATTACCGCATTGCGATAACAGCTTTCTCCTGCTCCGGTTGTTCACTTCGTGTCGTGTGTATGTTTTGTTTGTTTTGGTTGCCCGTGGATTGTATACGGAGACTAGTTTATGTCGTCGCCCGTAGGGCACGGATTAGTCCAAATCCGTATATTTTAGATTTGGGTTTGGGTCAAGGATTTTCATGACAGGGTTTTGAACTTAGGTTGTATATTCCTGCAGTTCAAAAATATTTTGTTTGATTTAAAAACCGTTAATCCAGTTTGAGATTAAGGTCAACTTAAATCTATAAGTGAGCATTTGGGCTCAATTTGTTTTCACTAAGGATACGTCAGTCTTGTTTGAGACTAAGATCAACTTAATAACATTTTTGGATCATTTTTATTTGAGATCCAGCAAAATAGCATTTGGGCTCAGCTGCAAGAAAACTTCACAGACTCAGCCAATTTGGGCTTAGTATACTTAGTCTTTTTTTATTCAAAAAGTGATGAGCACTTATTGGGCTCTATTTGTTCAGCCCTTTCTTTTTATTTAAAAGTCCTAAGAACTTATTTGAGCTCTAATGCTCACATATATTTCATGTGAAGCATTCAGTCATGGGCGCTGCCCAACAAATATTGAACACTTTAGTCATTTTGACTAAATGTGAAGTGCCAAGCAGTTCTTATGGCGTCCAAGTGAGGTGCACGTGCGGCGCTGGGCGCTGCCCAATCAGTGCTAAGCACTCAGCCATTTTGGCTGCATATGAAGTGCTAAACACTTTTTATGTGGCGCCCACGTGAGGAGTACGTAAGGCGTTGCCCAATCAGTGCTAACCGCTCAACCGTTTTAGCTCTATGTGGAGTGCTAAGCACTTTATTCAGCGCCCACGTGTGTTCCATGTGAGGCGCTAGCCTTCTATTTTGGGCGCCCGCGTGTCTTTCACGTGAGACGCTGGGCGCTGTTAAAAGGGGGCGTCCACATAGGAAGCACGTGAGGCGCTAGTTTTTTATGGAGATTTAATCTCTGTTGATGTTTTCAGAGAGGTTAAACCTCTGTCGATGGTATTTTGACCCTTAACGCTCACCAAAATCACTATATTTTGAGAATTTCGGGTTGAGTTTTTAGAGAACTAAGTTTTTGATTTGAAGGAACTGAGTTCTTGAACTATTATGGACTCCATTTTCTTTTTTTTTAAATTTGTTCTTCCCTAAATGTTTGATTCTCAAGAACAAGATCTTCCCGATGAGAATTAAATTCTCAACTTATGGGAGACTTGTCTTATGGATCTCAGATCCAGAGAAAAAACTAAGTTCTTTTAAAAGGGTTAAACCCTTAGATGTGATAGAGATATTTTGGTCTTTTTTCTTTACCTAGGGTTTTGGGAAGGAAGGTCTTCTTCTTTGAGAATTAAATTTTCTGTTCTCTCAAGTGCTTTCTGTATTTTGGCAGGAGCTTGTAGGGTTTTTTTTCTATCTCCCCGTGTCTCTGTCTGTGTGAGACTTGATGTCTCGGGTCCTTTATATAGTGAAGGCAGATTGTTAATTAGTTTTGAGAAAATCTCCCATTGAGAGATTCTAATTGATTTAATTGGTCTCAAAATTGATTTGGGAAATTTTACCCACCGTTAAATCTTTGATCCAAGGACTTCTGTTTTTACAGAATATGTTGTTCTTGTTCTTAATAAGATTGGGGAAATATTTTCCCATATACAGAATCCATTCTGTCAAGTGGTGATTTTTAATCACCTTTGGATTTTTTTGATCCAAGGGTTCTCTGTTTTACAGGGAGCAATCTTTTTGTTTGGAAAGATTGAGAGAACAGATTTCCAAAAATAGAATTTTATTCCATTATTGGATCATTTATCCAACCGAGAGTATCTTTCTTATTTAGAAAGATATGGGAGATATTTTCTCCTAATAGAATTTGATTCTATATTTTGATGATTTATCATCTCCGTTGGATCTTTGATCCAATAACTCTGTTTAACAGAGGGTATTGTAGAATTTAATTCTACCTGGGCGCTGGCACTCATGTGTTGTGCACGTGGGCGCCACTTAGAAATTTAATTCTTAAGATGGGTATTCCTGTGCTTTGCACATTAGTGCCCGCGTGAGGAGCACGTGCGGCGCCATCTAAGTGTTTAACTCTTATGTAATAAATTCTTCTGTGCTTTACACATTGGCGCCCATGTGAGTAGCGCGTGAGGTGCCACCATAAATTTTCATCCTATAAGATTGGCTCTGGCGCTGGCGCCCTCATGGAGAGCACGTGAGGCGTTGCTTCGTTAAATTCAACAGAGTTTTGCTCTTTTATTAGGTTAAATATTAGGGGAACAGTGACCACTGGACAAAGATCGTATCCCAGAGTTTCTTTTAGAACACTGTTTCCTAAACTAACATTCCAGCTGGATACGAGTGGTTTAACTGGAATCGCATGAGTTCGAACGAGCTGTTGCGATATAAAGCATTGTGATGCTCTAGTGTCGAAAACTACTAGAGCAGGAAGGGAGGCTACTATTATAGTACCTAAGTTGTGTGAGATTCGGTTTAGATATAGGAAAAGTTATAGAGATATACAAAGATTGAAAATGTTTGAAAGGATTGGGAATTACTAGTGATAACTTGGCCTGTGGCTTCGGCCTCCTCGACCATCATTATGAAAGCCTGACATCGTAGTACATTCCTCCTTACTAGAGACACATTCCTCTGTCCTTAAGGCACGTTTCTCTGCCCTTGAGGTATGTTTCTCTATGCCTGATGGAATTGACGTTGAGGCTGTGCAGGAGGTCCACGTAGAGCGGGTGCAGGGAAAGCTAAGCGAGGTGCAGGAGCCAGAATTGGTGACCGCTGCAGGATCGTGATTGTGGGTCTGGGTGTTGGAGCTGTGTTGAAACGGTATGGACATGCTTCTATGGCGTGAATGGATGCGCCACAAACCAAACACAGGCCATTTGCACGCCTGCAGTCTTTCTCCAGGTGTCCTGTCCTCTTGCAGTAAAAGCAAAAGTCTGGACTGGGCCGGTTAAATGTTCCTCCTGGTCTCCTGGGTGAAAAGTTTGGCCTAGAAGAGGCTCCTCCTGTCATCTGAGTGGCAAGGCTTTTCACACCGACAGTCTGTGGTCTGCCCTTCTTCTTCACAACAGTCTCATAGCGTCGGGCAGCCTTCAGAGCAATTTCATGGGTTGGATAATCCCCTGTAGCAAGTGCAACTTGGATTTCCGGGTCCAACCCTTACTAAAATCGTCGTGTCCGGATCTCAGCAGTAGGAATAAGGTGTGCAGCGAACCTGCTAAGCGTGGTAAACTCAGTATCGTATTCATCTATGGACTTGACCCACATCGAGCCTTATTGTAGATGAATGAACTGCTACTCCATGTCGAAACGGGCAGTCTAAAGGAAGTACTTCGTATCGAACATATCGCCAAATGTCTTCCATTCTATCGGTTGGGTGAGATGGCTTTCTTCAGCCTTCCATCAGACTTTGGCGTTGTCTGTTAGTTGCAGCTTCTCAACTCTCACCCAAGTAATATCTGGCACTTTAGCTGCTGCCAGATCATCTTCGATAGACTGAGCCCATTCTTCTGCCTCCGTGGGCTCTCTTTCCCAGAGAAATGTTTTGGGTGCAGTGCCCGGAATTGCTCGACTCCGGGTGCCTCGACTTCTGGGCGGTGCATGAGGATAGCAGTCTGCTGCCGCTGACACTCCAGAAGGCTCTTGATAGCCTTAAGCAATACCATTTGTTCGTTGATAGGAGCTGCAACGGTAGATGGTAATGGTAGAGTAGGCGGTGGGGTGTTGCCATTGATGTTCGTGCTGATGTTGTTCGGGGAATCCATGACCATGATAGAAAAATAAATGGTTAGGATAGATTCAAAAAATTTGAAATGTAAGGAATGTATAGTTACTGATTTTTATAATTCTTGTAATATATTGCTTAAAACTTCATGCATAACTGACCTGTATGGGCCGCCAACAAAACCTGTTACGCCCCACTTCCCAGTATACGGAGACGGTGACGTGGCAGGCCCAACGTATTTACTAAGAAATAAATACGTTAAGCGTAATTAAGCAATATATAAAAATGTACAAGAATGACAAGTGATATAAAATAACAACTTTATTTACATTCATCATTACATACATATATTTGAAAAGAAAAGATACAATGATATAAAGCAGTACCTAAACAATGGCATACAAAATGAAAGTAAGTACAAGGAACTAGAAGTCAGGCTGTACCGCAAGCTGATCCAAGTCCTCCTGGCTAAACTCGATATCCTAGGAGTCATGTCTTCCTGACGAACATTCTAAACATAGAAATAGAAAGGAATGTTTTCAGTGAACTAGCGCTTGGTAAGTCCCAAAAGAAGAAAGAGAATATAACGAGTAATGTGAAATAAATAAGTAAGGTGTTTATGCTTGATTACCGGTATATGATGATTATTATAACATGCTTGTTTGTAGCTTGATACAGAAGGTATTCATGTATACGAGAGGAGTCCATCTTACCCCGTGGACTATAATAACATGTAGTATAAGTCCCCGTCATAACCCACAGGACAATGGCACGAGAATTCATGTAGGTGTCTTTTAAGTGACATCTCGTGCCACGATATACGTTCCGTACCAATCTACCCCTTTATCCCCGCGTAATGTATTGTATAGATTATAATGATCAGACTTGCCGAAACCATGGATACAAATTGTTCATGTAGTCATGTTAAGGATGTAATCAAATATTCAAGTAGTCAAGTGAAGTTATAACCATGGTTCGGTCAAGTCAAGTCAAGTATACAGGTTTGATATTGATGTTTGATTTCAAGTATTCATGTTTGATATTGGATTTAGATTTGAATTGGATTCAGGTTTGAGTTAGACTCAGACTGAGTCAGACACTTGTAAACCGATTTAGATCTTGAATTAGGTTCGGATGTCATCGGTAACTGCTGCACATGGATGACAGGATTTGTTTCTTTATTCAAGACAATTACCATTGATAAATCCATTAAGTTTTTACCCTAAATAGGCAAGCACTCACTTTCTCCGGCTCTTTAGGGCTCAAGAAAATTTATCCCGCTTAAACCTATATTTACTAAAGTCCTTAAATAGTGTTTTTATATAACTCGAGGGGTTTTATGAAAATATTTTAATATAGTCTAAAAATAAAACCTCGATGGTGATTAGTATTATTTTATGTTGTCATGAGCATGGATTTTAAGTATTTGGGGTATTTTTAGTGGTAATTACTTACCTTGGAAAGTTCATGGCATTTTAATATAAAACTTGCCTTTTTGGTATCTTGATGGTATTTTATTGTCATTCGTTAAACTTTTCAATTTTGAAAAATATAGATTTATTATATTTTAAAAATATGTATTTATAATTTTATATAATTTAATTTTAAAAATAATTTTATTTTATTTAGAAATTTCGTATTTCTTAAAAACCGTATTTAAATCCTTTCGAGATCGAATGCTCCGTGAGGAGGTCTGCATCTCGTTATACTAGCCTAAGAATATTCAATAATCTACACCATCCATTAGCGGGTCCCCTAAAGAGAGTTGTAGATGCGTATTTGCAAAGGATATGAAATATCGATTTAAAAGAAATCCGGTTTTTAAAGTTATGTGGTAGTTTATCATAATATTATTTTTGTAACAAATATCCATACAAAAGAGACATTGTTCTATGGATCCAAGTGTGCGTGTGGGGTAGATTGTTGCCCCGTGAAGTTTTCCTAAAAGTATTGTTTTAAGAAATACTAAAAGTAGTGTTTATAAAATTTAAGATATTTTAATGAAAAAATTCAAATATAGTTGTGTTACATGTGATTCTAGGTTAAATCTTGATTCTAAATGTTGATATTAAAATTACAAGTGAAGAGGTAAAGTTTGTTTGACCAAAATATAAAAGGAATTGGAGTTATGGCTTTTATAAAAGATATATCGGTATAACTCCATTTTACTGATTTTGATTAAAAAGAATTTTCAATGAAGAGAAGGGACGTTTGGGAGGGACTTACTGTTTGATTATGTTAAGAAGAGATAGAAGAATAGAAGGGTGTCGTCGTGGCGTCGCGGGAGCTCCGAATGTTACTTCGATCTTCGCTGGAAGTTGCTTGCTTGCTAACCCCTCTTTACCCCACATGTACTTAGAAACTTTTTGAGAGAATATTGCTATAATTTTCAAAATAGTGTTGAACCAAGGTCGGGGATAGTATTATAGTGGATAATTAGGGTTCTGAAATTAAAAATGTGGATTAAAAAGCATTAAAATTTGGTTTAATTATGAAATGAAGGGTCTCTGTCTGATTGCAGGAAAATCAAACGGTGCAGGGGAGTTAAGGGTAGGTGAAGGGTTGTGTGTGCAAAGCCCGGGGCTCATTGGGCTCAGATCAACCGTCCCCGCCGGCTAGATGTGGCTTTTGGCCGGTCGATCTAGGGCAATGGGTGTTGAGATTTGTGCCACGTGTATTTGTCTGTATTTAAACCCTTTTGCACATATTTGATTTTTCTGAACTTTTTATTTCCCTGTGTATTGCACGTGCAATCTTTTGGACTTCCAAAAATTAAAAGAAAAATTCAGAAAAAAAATATTGTGTCGGAAGGGAATCGAACACAAGGGCTACGTCACAGCAGTGCAAGGTTTTACCAGTAAGCTACAAGTTGTTTCTTGATGTTATTTAACAAAATTGACTTATAACTCGAACTCAGGCTGTAAAAATCATTTCTTGTATATTAACAGAAAATTTTTCGTACAAAGATTTTAGAGTTGTTACAATATTTATACCTTCGATCACTTCGAAAAATCCTGATACTCCCAACGTATGGTTCTCTACTTTATTTTTATGCCTGTAAACTTCTCAAAATCTTTGGATCTTACATTACAACGAATGTGTGTCTAAAACCAAAGAACTCGTAGGTAAACCTGAATGAAGTAAGAGTACCAACCCCTTGTCCAGAAGGACACTGGACAACATTCATTTTCATGTATAAGTCCCAAGAGTATACTAAATCAAGTTCCGTGTTTTGTAAGTTGAAAACTGTATTTTTGTCGAGAATATCTTACTCCGTTATTCAATACACCTTATCTTATCCTCAACTGATAAAGGTGAATGTTTGGAACACAATTTTTCAAAATTTATATCTTACTTTATAAAATAAAGATACATATATTTCATTTTAAAAATTAGTGCATAACAACAGTTATTTGAAAACAAATATTTTGCTGTTAGACAAAGCCAGACGATTTAATCCAATATCACCAATTACAACGAATTCCAATATTGAGGATCAGATCGCTCATTTCCCAATATTCTACTCCTTCTCAGCATCTGTAACGCCGTACAGATGTGAGATCTAAATCCAGTAAATACATACCCTGTAGTAAGAATTAATTGGGAAAACAGTTTTCGTTTACAAATACACATAAAATCTGAAATATAAATATTTCAAGAGGGTAGCCAGGTATTCCTAGTAATGCCCTTTCCCTATCCAGATTCATGACAGTAGTCACAATTTCCTTTCCCATCACTTCAATCTCTTTATATGTCTCTGCATCTTTGCTTCTGTATATCGCACTTATGCTAATTGGTTTTCTTCTTTCCATTCCTTCCGGCACCTGTCTAAGGTTTGGAAGAAGACTATCCAATAAGCGCAATAGGTGTACTCTCCTAATACCAAGAGCTCTAGCAACCTTGGAGAACGTAAAAAGAAGAGACAACTGAATAATACAATCTAAATTCTCCAGAACCAGTGGCTATACTCGACTGAAATAATTTCTTCGAGTTCATATATAACTATACGGCGGCCATTTCCAAGCAATATTGACCATCGTAGTGATACGGAGTGTTCTGGAGAAGTGCAAAAGGAAAGTAGGAGTAGTAGAGATATTTGCGACTTTGTCGTGAATCACGACAATCCAAAACCAACGTGTGTAAGAAGATTCGGTTAACTTGGTTAATGAGTTTTAGGTAAGTCATGGGTCGCTTTACCAGAGAGAGAAAAGAAACACTCAACGTGCACTCTATCAAGATTAGATTGGTTATCACTTTATCTAATCAGGATGGCTCCCACTGTTTCCTCGAATTCTTCTTCAAACCCTTAAAGGAGAATTCGTCAGAATCATATACACCTTACAAGTTCGCTAACCGTTCAGCCAGGTCGGTGTTGGTACTCCGAGGGCGGTCCCCCGCGCTTTCTTACGGACCCAATTAATAACCCCGTTTCCGCTGAGGCGTAACCTCGTTAACACTTTCTAGACATCTAATAGGTTGGCTAATTATGAAGTGAAAATCTCCTGAGGAGTAAAACTTACTCATCAGTGGAAATCGGGACCCAACTATCATCGTGTAATAATATTGACGGAAGCCGACCAAAATTACCACACTCCAAAAGGCATGCGCAAACTTGGCAAGTTTCTCTTATATTTGAAACTCCCGATATAGTTTTTTCCCCAAGCGCTTATGACCTTGACGAAGGTCAAAATATCATAAGTCGCGAGTCAAATTCAACCCGTCATTGTCCTGATTAATCTAGACCTATTCGTACAAGCCCTTGACGAAGGCCAAAACAGCTGTACGCCTGTCCTAGATTAATGCATCTACCTATGCTGCAGATAAGTATCCCCTAGCTACCAAACACTATGCCTTGGCAAAGGTCAAAACACATAGCATGAATACTAGTTGATACTCATCTGAAACGACGGAGGGCGACGGCTAGTTTCGAGTGACTTTGAAATGGAGTGGTTTAGGCTCCGCATTTTAAAACTAGTAACATAAACCTTTGCTTAAGAGCGAATTCCCTATGAAGGGATCAAGGCACTTCCTTCATAGAATGAGGTGCTGGATATTCCAAACCGAATACCTCAATACAAAGCAAAAGAATACGACAGCTGTTTTGAAGAAAACCGAGTAATTTTAAAAATTGGTTTCGAAAACATCAATTAGGTTTGTTTTCCTTTGCATTAAAGATATAATACAGTCCCATCAAATCTAGTTTTTAAGCCACAACATAAACAACCAAAATAGCATGTTTTTATACTCCATCCGCATTCGCCACGGGGTCCTGGGTCTTCACCGTAAGATTACTTAACTTACGGCAGGGCAGGAACAGGGATAGCGCGGATGCAAAACATATAGAAGTATATACTAATATATATATATATATATATATATATATATATATATATATATATATATATCAATATCGCAGGCAGATAATAGTCATCACAGGCAGATAAGAATCATCACAGGCATGAGAACAACAATATGGAATAGCGGATAAACTTGGAGCCCCGCATTTCATCTGAGCCGTAAATGAAACGCGACATTCCTCAATCGTGTGGATAGCCCATACATAGTCGATCCTAGACTCTTACGAGTGTAGTAAGCTACCTGTCAATTCTAGAAACTGGGTAACATGCCCTCAATGAAATGAGTCGATCACTCGCTGCTTTCTAGAATCCGGTAGCTTGTGCACTCCTCCGCTGGTCGAATCCTATAACCCCTACAAGTGCGGCGAGCAACCCGTCAATTCTAAAGCGAGGTGGACCGGTCTCAACTTCATGAGATGGCCACCTGCTGCACTCCAGAATCCAGCTACTCAAGCACTTCTCCTGGGTTAACCCTAGTACAGAAATGAAATATATACAATGGTGACATCGACCGCATCCTGATCGAGCCCCAATAAAAGAATATACATAATACGGAAACAACAGCCACATGTTGGAGATCATTCAGAACAAATGAATACATCATAATAAATCAAAACTATACAAGCAACGCACGAGGGGCTATCCGACATGACAATCCGACTAAAGTATAATAAAGATATATATATCACCAGAAACAAGTAACCGAAACAAGTGTGTAACCCCGTCTAATTGAGTATATAGCAATTAGACAACGTTAAAAACACATCCACGCACGCAAATGAAGTCACGACATTAGAATTCCAAAACACAATTAGCGCACATCCCAAATTTACTAAGGATCAAAAACCAAGTGTACTAAACATCAAAAAAAAGTCGAGTTTTGAGCCAATTCGGAAGTCCGAATCAAAACAAAACACGCTCGAACCTTCGTAGGGAGCTAGAGCATGAAATTAACTTCAAGTCGATGGGCCTAAAGAGCGTACCCCACCCCTGAGGCCACCACGAGGTGGCCAGGAGGTGAGGCAGATCCGAAACTACCCATGGAGCGGCAGTTTCGGGTCCCCACCCCAAGACCACCTTGTGGTGGTCTTGGAGAGCGGGCCCAGCCGTTCGGTCCCCACCGGGGTCTCCTCGGGTTACCCACGCTGTAGGGTTCCTATGAACGACAGCAAGGTTTCGGGAGGAATCGTCCATACCATTTTCAAAATTTTTCCGTTTTAAAGAACCCTAAACTAGAATCGTTAACTAGAGAATCATACGAAACTAAATGTAAACTACTTTACATCTAAGTGATAACGGAATACAACCTTTGTACCCCGGTCCTTCACTTCTATTGCTCTTTGTAGTGGTCCTTTCACTGCGATCATGGAACTCCCGGACTCTTGCATGGCTTCTCAAGGTGGAAGGAATGAACTTGCTTGATGTCTTCGAGGCCGAAAATGATCTACGTCGAGGAGATACTAACTCAAGCTACTACTTCACTAATGAGAGATTAGTGAAGCTAACACCCTATACTAAAGTGATAATCTAGTAGAGGATGATGAAGTAGGAAGTGGGCTCATTTTATTTTTATTTTTCTCACAATATTTTCTCACTTTTGAAAAAACTAGCAAGTTTTTTCTCAAGGATGAAGAAGATGAAGTCAAGAGATGAGAATGAACTAATGAGATAAGAGAATCAACCATGGATGAGTTTGTATCATATACTAACTCATGTAGAGAGATAAGCATAGCTAAATTATAATGGTTAGGTTAATAAATATCTTAAGTAAAACAAAATGAGTGGACTAAGTCAATGCATCCACAAGCATCTACAAGCTTCATGTATGTGAGCAATTATCTACTAATTTGGATTTACTTTAAATATTTAAACCCTACATTATAATTAGTATGGAGTGAGTCTCATACACCCATGTAGTGTGTATCAACAACCATGACACAAAATAGAACACAATCAATATATATCACATATATATTAAGTGTGCACATGTGAGAAAATAAATGCTTAAGTGAGCTAATATTAGTTAATGTAAACTAGTATATCAAATATACAATTATACACTAAATTATCAAATCAACACTTGATTTAATAATCCGGCTATATCGCATATAACCGACTAATATTATATGTACCAACTTATCGAATCAACACTTGATTCGATACCCTGGCTATATCATATATAACCGACCGATACAAATATCGCGAGAATAGAATACGGTATCACATACTCGCATTATTCTCGGTCCCACACATATCGCATATGTGCTCCTACTTCATTTTGCCTGAGCCAGTAAAATCTCTATGTATGACTCTAAAGACTCGTCAATACGCCGGCAGTAGGTGATGATCACATCAAGCACCCACAAGCCGTCAGCGATACTAGCTGGACGTAACGACTACCCGGGTATTGAACGATCAGAAGATCAGCAAGCAAGCCCGCTCTAGCTCCTGTAAATCCTGTCAGTAACACTACCGTACTGTCTGGTCTCCTCGTCTGATATGTCGCATATCCAGTCTAGGGGTGGTAAACGTCATACCCCAATAACCGATAAGTCATGCCGATATGAGGCTCATAACGGGTCGAGAAACTACTGATAACACTTACCAGTAAATATCTAAATCAGCCCTGGCCAGGGACTTCCCTGTTATGGCCAATCGAGCACAGCGCAACATCAACCCCCAATACCAGGAGAGACGAAACTCCTCCTATCGCTCATTGCCTCCATGTGATTCAGGACTGTACCCAAAACCACCGTTTTGTACGTCCTCTTGAACGTGGTAAGGTGGAAAACAAAGCACCGTGGGAATCACACAAGACTCTATGACGATCTCGGGTCTACAGACTAACCTGTACCAGTGTCACCAGAGAACTGCTATCTGACGTGAGGTATAATACCATTTAGGAGTTCTCGGCGAGTCCGTCCAGTGTACCCAGTCTCCACTGAGCACCCGTATACCATCTCTGATATCAAACAACAATGGATATGGGATCATTCATCGCCCATCTCATGGGTCGAGAAGCGTATACGCTAGTCTACTCTGGTATATGGATGCCCTGTCTCGATACACCCACGACTAGGAACATTAAAAGATGAACTTATGGACTACCATGGCCCCACTAGTATGATCTGCATCATAATCCTGGTAGTCAAGTACACATCCTAAGGGCTTTACCAAAATGTAACCACAAGACAGTATCAAGAGACAAGTATACATGTTAAGATAAAGAGCAACCAGATAACATACTATCATGTCCAGCAAGAAAGTCCTCTCTATATATGTCCAAGCATCCACTATAATATACATCATATGTACAATAATGGCCACTAGGTCATACATACAACTAACAATCTCCCATTTGCACTAGGGCCAGCTGCTGAAGTATCGCATACCCAACATCCCGAAGAGTCTCTGGAACTGTATCTGGGGAATGGCCTTCGTGAGTGGATCCGCTGTGTTGTTTTTCGTGTCAACTCTCCTGACCTCGATCTCCCGGCGATCAACTATCTCCCGGATCAGGTGATACCGCCTCAGAATATGTCTGGATCGCTGATGGGACCTGGGTTTCTTGGCCAAAGCCACCGCTCTATTGTTATCACAATATAAAGGTATTGGATACTCAATGGATGGAACCACTTCAAGTTCAGTTATGAACTTATTTATCCAGACAGCCTCTTTGGCAGCATCGTTGGCAGCGATATATTCAGCCTCCATCGTCGAGTCTGCCAAGGTTTCCTGCTTGGAATTCTTACAGCATACCGCCCCTCCATTGAGGGTAAAGACAAATCCCGAGTGCGACTTAGAGTCATCCTTATCACTCTGAAAGCTCGAATCAGTAAAGGACCCCACTTGGAGTTCTCCGTTACCAGACACCAAGAGCATCTCTTTAGTCCTTCTCAAGTACTTGAGAATGCTCTTCACAGTTGTCCAGTGACTCTCTCCAGAATCTGCTTGATACCTACTCACTACACTTAGTGAGTGTGCTATATCGGATCTGGTATATAGCATCGCGTACATGATAGAGCCTACTGCCAAAGCATAGGGTATCCCTTGCATGCGAGCTCTCTCCAAATCAGTCTTGGGAGATATCTCTTTGGAGAGAGTGAGTCCTGAGATCGTGGGTAAAAACCCACGCTTGGATTCTTCCATACTAAACCTCTTTAGTATGGTGTCAATGTACCTGAATTGGGACAATCCCAGTATCCATTTAGATCTATCTCTATAGATCTTAATCCCCAAGATGTAGGAGGCATCACCTAAATCTTTCATTGAGAATCTTTGTGATAAGAAGAGATTGACCGATTGCAGCATAGGAATGTAATTTCCTATCAAGAGTATGTCATCCACGTACAATACGAGAAAGACAACCTTACTCTCTGCCACCTTCTTGTATATACAAGGTTCATCTACGTTTTTGACGAAATCAAACTTATTGATAACGACATCAAAACAGATGTTCCAACTCTGCGATACTTGCTTTAACCCGTAGATGGATTTAAGCAGCTTGCACACCTTTCCGCTGCTCTTACTGTCTACGAAGCCCTCTGGCTGAGTCATGTACACGCACTCTTCCAAATCACCATTTAGAAAGGAGGTCTTAATATCCATTTGCCAGATTTCATAATCATGGTATGCAGCAATGGTAAGTAGGATCCGAATGGACTTAAGCATAGCCATTGGAGAAAAGGTTTCGTCATAATCCACACCTGGTCGTTGACGAAAACCCTTTGCAATAAGTCTAGCTTTGAAAGTCTCAACTTTTCCAGCTACACCAAGTTTCTTCTTAAAGATCCATTTTCTCCCAATGGGTTTTACCCCTTCAGGAGCAACTTCCAAAGTCCATACTTTATTAGTGTACATGGATTCCATCTCAGATCGCATTGCATCCAGCCACTTCACTGAGTCATCACTCGTGATGGCCTACTCGAAGCTAGTTGGGTCATCATCCTCCATGATGCAATCCTTGCTTCCACCATCAATGAGAAAATCGTAGTATCTCTCAGGTGGATGAGGAACCCTATTAGATCAGCGGAGAAGCTGAGGTTCGTTGGGAACTACCGAATCCTCTGGTTCCACCAAATCTTCTGTCGTGGTTTGTATAGCTAGAACCTCTTCCAGTTCTACCTCCTTGCCACTAATTTCCTTTACAAGAAATTCCTTTTCTAAAAAGGTGGCATGTCGAGAAACAAACACCTTTTGTTCTTCAGGGTGGTAGAAAATATACTTTCGTGAATGTTTGGGATATCCAACAAACTTACACAGAAATGACCTTGCCTCGAGCTTGTCCGGATTTTGTGTTTTCATATATGCCGGACAACCCCATATCTTAACATAATTAAGATATGGTCTCTTTTCTTTCCATATCTCATATGGAGTGGTTGGCACAGATTTGGTGGGGACCATATTCAATAGGTCTGCAGCTGTCTCCAGTGCATATCCCCAAAAGGAAATAGGTAACTTAGCAGTGCTCATCATAGAGCGCACCATATCTAATAGGGTGCGATTCCTCCGCTTCAATACACCGTTGTGATGTGGTGTATACGGAGGAGTAAGCTGAGAGAGAATCCCATTCTCTTTTAGATAGTCCCGGAACTCATTGCTCAAGTATTCTCCTCCTCGATCAGATCGAAGGATTTTAATACTTTTGCCCGTTTGGTTCTTGACTTCAGATTTATAAACCTTGAATTTCTCAAAAGCTTCATACTTGTGTTTCAACAGGAACACATGTCTGAATCTTGAAAGATCGCCAGTTAATGTAATGAAGTATGAGGAACCATTCCTGGCATGTGTAGACATGGGACCAGATACATCACTATGTATCAGTCCCAAGAGTTCCGTAACTCTTTCTCCGTGTCCTATAAACGGAATTTTGGTCATCTTGCCTTTGAGACATGACTGGCAAGTGTCATAAGATGAAAATTCGAATGGATTCAAATATCCATCCTTATGCAACTTAGCTAGTCGTTTCGTATTGATATGACCTAGTCTATAATGCCATAAGAAGGATTCGTTCATTTCTGAACTCTTCCTCTTGTGTGTGTTTTGTACATTAAGGACTGTAGTTTGATCTAGAACGTATATGCCATTGTTTAACGAGCCTGATCGAATCAACATTTGATTCAGGAAGATGTTCATAGCATTATCTTATACTACAAAATTATATCCTTCTTTACTTAATAAAGAAACTGATATAAGATTGCATATCAAGGTCGGAATGTAATGGCATTCATTCAGAATCAATGTATTACCATTTGGTAATACAAGATGATATTCGCCAACAGCTTTGGCTGCAACATTTGCCCCATTCCCGACTCTTACGGAATGATCATCCATTTCCAGTTCTCTACCATTCCTTAGCCCATGTAACATATTACATATGTGGGATCCCGATCCGGTATCTAATACTCAGGACGTAGAGTGAACTGAGAAACAGTTCTCAATAACCAACACACCCGAAGAAGACGCATCAACATGCTTATTCTTCGTTTGGGCGGCGTGGGAATCCGGATATGTCCCTATTCCCTATTCAGTCTTATAACAATTATAAGAAAGAATGGAATCAACGTTCCCCTGCACAGTATAACATGCGGGTTCGGTCAATACATCCATATTATTATCTTGATTAAGACAGGACATGGTCTCTACCTGGAGAGAGAGAGAAGAAAACACTTTAGCGTATGCTCTTGCAAGATCAAATTGGTTATTATTTTATCTAATCAGGATGGCTCCCACTGTTTTTATCAAATCTTCCTTCAAACCCTAAAAGGAAAGACTAGTCGGGATTAATTACACCTTACAATTTCGCCAATCTTTCAGCCAGGATAGTGTCGGTACTTTGAGGGAGGTTCCACGTGCTTTCGCACGGACCTAATTAAAGTAAACCTCGTTTTCCCAGAGGCATAGCCCGTTGACACCTTTCTAGACACCTACTTGATCGGTTAATTGTAAAGTGCAAGACTCTCTCAGGAGTAACACTTACTCGCATTGGGTATCGGGATCCAACTATCTCATAGAAGGTATGCAATCTCATTGCAAATTTCAACACTTGAAATTCCCGATAATATTTTTCCCTAGTGTCCTATGACTTTGACGCAAGCCAACAAACCATAGTCCGCTAGTCAAGTTCAACCCGTCATTTCCTGATTGAATTAAACCCAACCGCACGACTCTTGACGTAGGACAACAAAGTCGTACGACTACCCTAATCCAACCTCATCTTATGTTGCAGATAAGCACTAGTTAGCTACCGCACACTACGCCTTGACGCATGCCAACAAACGTAGCACGAATACTAAGTAGGACTCATCTGAAATGACGGAGGGTTACGACAGGTTTTTCAGAAAACCTTTTGCGTAATGAACTTGATATCGTTGTAGAATCGAGTGATTTTTTAAAAGAAGTGTTTTTTAGGCTTTTACTAGTTTCACTAAAGAGGTCACTCCCGGTGAAGGGATCTCGGCTCTTTCCTTATCGAATAAGGTGCAGGATATTTCACAAATACCGCTATGCAAAGCAAGAACTATAGAAGCAATCAAAAACAAAACCGAGTTTTTGTAGCATCTGCTAGTTTCCCTAAAAAGTCACTCCCGGTGAAGGGATCTCAGCTCTTTCCTTATCGAATAAGGTGCTGGATATTCTACAAGGAATACCGCTATGCAAAGCAAAAACTAGAGCTATCCTTTTTGAAAATTTGATTCTACAACATTTTTTAGGTTTCTTTTCTTTCATTAATCTCATTAATGAAGTACTATCATTTATGCTTACTAAGCATCACAGAAGAAACGAAAATACAACGTACGCTTATACCAACCGCATTCGCCTCAGTGTCTCGTTATGCACTGTTAGGTTACTTAACTAACGGCATACCGGGATGAGACTAGCGCGGGTGCAAAACATAAGCAACGTCTACTATATATCTCATATATAATGTATATCCATTCGTCTCAGAATCCACAGTGATCACATCACAAAGCAGCAGAAGAAACATATGAAATATTGGATATATTAGGAGGTCCATGTTTTATTTTGAGCCTGTATAAAACACGGATTCCACGATCGCGATGAATAGCCAAACTGTAACACCCGAGCCCAATAATACTATTTCTGTTACTAGTTGAGTGTTCGATATTGCTCATTTCATTTATCTTGCTTGTTTGGTACTTATTGCAAAATTTTAACCGGCTAAGTCAGTTTTGCATATAACAAATTTTAGCACCTAAAATGAAATTAAAAATATCCATATTGGCCTACTCGTCACCCCTAGCCGCGTGGTAGCGTCCGCGCGTCGAGTTTTCATCCCGTTCGGTGAAACGGGCGAGTTTGGACGGCTACGCGCGCGTGCAAGTGTCCGACTTGAGGGCATGCTTTTTGGTCATAAAACATCTCATTTTAAAATTTGGAACCCGCTTAAAATCCTATTATTGAAATTTCAAATTTTTGGGCGCAACCCGGACGCGATTTGGAAATGTTTCATTTAGCGCCAAAATCTCCATTTAATTAAATATACTAAAACTATATAATATATTCTTTCGGTTACTTTTTAACTAATTAAATCATTTAAATCTTTATATTTTATCTCCTTTTATAATTCCTCAGCCAATCACGAGGGGTTTAATCCCTCGTGGGCCCGCCTCCCACTCTCTCTCTGTCTCTCTATCTCTCTCTCTCTCTACCCCTATCTCTCTCCTTCTCTGTCTCTCTCTCTCTCTCTCTCGAATCTTTCCTCATCTCTCTCTCTCTCTATCCCATATTTATAAGTACGTAGCCTCATCTTCATTTTCCATCGCGAGAACCCCTCCAGAAAACCCCATCGCACCCTAGCTGCCACCGTGCCCTAGCCAGCCTTGTTCCCCGTCGCCGACGCCACCACCACCATCACCCTTGCCTCCTCAGCCTCGACCGCACCTCCTTCCTCCTTTCTCCCTTCCTTCCAGCGCCTGCAGCCCAGCGCCGTAGCCACCTGCACCGCTGTGCTTGCCGTCGCCGCCGCATCTCGTCGCCGACGACGCCAGCTTCTCCCCTTCGCCCTCTTCCCGACCTCGACACCTTCCTCCTCCTTCCCGTGTGCCGGCGCCGCAACAGAACCCAAGCTACAACCCGACCACCTTCTCTGGTTCGCCGGAAATCGCCGCCGTCGACCCTCGTCGTCGTCACCCGCGCCACCGCCGACCACCTCCTCTTCCCCTGCAACCAAAACCCGGCCATTACCTCTCCCTCCTCACCGTATCCCCTGAACCAGCACCTGCAGCCGAGTCGGCCGTCGCTGCCTCCTCGCCGGCGCCCCATCGCCGTCGACCCCGTCGCGGTTGCCATCCTTGCTATCCCAGTAAGTTTCTCCTTACCTCTTCCCTTCTTTTTTCCCCTTCGCTGGTCGTCTTTGTCCATGCACTGTGTTCGCTAACTTTCGTCGCTGTTTTGACATTTCACCGAAATCCGGCCGTGCCGACAACTTGACCCGACATTCCAGCAAGGTACTCCAGTCCGTGTGGTCCCGCTGTTCGTTGTTTGGACTCGATCCGTAAACCGTGCGTCCGTCGCATGTTTTTCCGCCGACGCTACGTCCGTTTTCCCGGTTCGTGAAACCGTCGAGGCAAGTATTACTTGCTACATGCTATGCTATACAAATTAAGTGTGCTTGACTCATTAAACTTGCAAAGATTAACTAGTGTAGTTACTTTTCTCATTTGGACGAAATATGACTTATATCATGATACAGTTAACCTAAACCGCATTTTGCCACTTTAACCCTAATAACAAAATTACCAGTTAATCATTTTACTGTTTAAAGGACGATAGCCGTACACATGTAGCTCTATTACTTTCTGTCATTGTTATTGCACCACCTTGCGATTATTGCACCCCAAGGGTGCTCGAACCTGTTAATATGATAATACAACCGCACTATATTAATGCACCATTGTGATTAAATGAACTGTTATTGTTGTTTACTTTATTTCCTGCTGTTATTCCTTATACGATTATATACCTGTTGTGAGCACACCCTCGATTGTGTTACATATTGACCTGACCTTGCTACACATGACATATACATACCGATGCACCGGACATGGTACCTTTTACTATTGACTTAACCTGATGTACCATGACCTGACCTGTTACCTGATCTCATGCCTAATGCCAACAAACCTGACCTGGAGTCCTTATGGACCATTCCTGTTGTCTATCCAGACAAACCTGCTTTTACCTGATCCTGTGTTGGCATTAGTTCTTGATTACTGAATACCTGACTCGACATACATAACTTGGGGGTATGGGGAAATCAAAGGTGAAACCGACTTGTAACTCAACAGTTCGATACCTGTTCTGATCAGTCTTACGGGCTAGGCCAGCCCCGGAGTGATGATGCTGACATCACTCACCCATCCTGCTACTTGTTACTGCCTAGCGGCACGTCTCGGATTCAGCCCCAAGAATCTTGACCGTGGTCCCGGGCACGCACGGGATACCATTGAGTTACATCGACGAGTCATCAATTGATTTCAAAGACTTTAGAATAGAAAACCTGATAGAACAGTTTCGTTACCCACTGCACACTACCCTGCACTGTTGTTTCTTATTATTGCTTTATTCACGTTTATTTCTGCATTGCTTATTACCATGTTCATATTATATTATTGGTTGACATGACGCGCTGACGTCTGGGTTTTGCATGGCCCAGATTCTTTACCACTGTCGCCGACCGAGCAGGAGTACTTCAGCCAGCAGGCTGATTTGTGAGTTCTGTAGTGATTAGTTTATTTATTGCATTTTATTTCCAGATGTGAGCCCGCATTATGGGACGTACTTTTCTATTATTGTATTGGATCATTTGCTTCCGCACTTATTTATCATTGACTCTTGTTATTATGGATTTGGACATGTGTTAGATAGTTTATTTACCTTGTTCTTGATATCTCTGCAGCCGTAATGTGACTGTGGATGGATACTTCCTACCCACAGGTAGCATGGTTGGCTATCTCACGTGCCCAATCTTGCGTACCCTGGGAAGCGGGGCGTGACATGGTTCTTTTGGTATCAGAGACAAAGGTTAGTTGGGTTGATATTTTTGTAGTTGGGTATTGTACCCAATACACGAATCAGAATACCCATGCTTAGGAAACATGTCCTGCCACCTTGACCGTTTTACCATTCTTGAATCACATTCTTCCTGATTATATCTTTTACGACGTGCAAACTTACTTTGCATGTCGACTCGAAAACCTGATTTCTTGTTATCCCTAGGACTTGGGCGACTTGGGTGGAGTTAAGTAATTGTGGCTATGATACCGCGGCATAGTTACAATGCGGTACTCTATTTAAGTATCTTGGAGTTCTAGCCTTGATCCATATTCAGAATCTATCATCATGCTAATGTTGGGTGTTTTGAGTTCAGGATGATGGCAGGTAAGAATTTGAAGACGTACCAGAGGCGTGTGGACGAAGCCGCCATGCTTGGAGTGATAAGAGAATGCTGGAAAATCAGAAGAGGCATACTGAGCTGATCCAGCAGCAAGCAGATTCGTTTCAGGAGGGTTTGCAGGCCATTCGGCAATCCGTAAACAACGCTGGAGCGAAACCAGTTGACCGGGTAGGGACCGTGGCAGATTTCAGACGTTTGGGTCCTACTACTTTCACTGGTCTAGAGGAGCCGTTACCAGCCGAGCAGTGGCTAGTGGACACGGAGAATTTGCTGATTGCGGCACAGATCCCAGAGGACAAAAGAGTTGATGTGGTGCGCATTCAGCTAGTGGATTACGCCCGAGAGTGGTGGCTTGTGGAGGAGACCCGCTTGCCTAAGCCGATCAGTTGGGCGGATTTATCTAGGAGTTTCCTGTGGAAATTCTTCCCGCGGACTGCACGGGAGGAAATGGAAGAGAAGTTCATCGGACTAAGGCAGAATGGAGCGCCCGTGGACGTGCATGCAGCAGAATGGACGAGACTCAGTAGTTTCGCTGGACCTTTCGCGGCCAACGATGCAGACAGCAGTTGCGGTAAGGAAGCAGTTCTGTCGGGCCAGTCGAGTTCAGGGCTAGGCCGACACACAGTGTTCTTGCAGCTATGGAAGTTGATAGTAATGAAGAGCCGGCAGTTGTTCGCGACTTTATGGACGTATTTGAAGATATATCGGGCGTACCGCCGAAGCGAGACGTGGAGTTCGCGATTGACCTTATTCCTGATGCAGCGCCAGTATCTAAAGCTTATTATCCGATGGCACCAGTGGAATTGGAAGAAGTTAAGAAGTAAGTTGGTGAATTGCTTGAGAAGGGTTGGATTCGAAGCAGCAACTCGCCTTGGGGAGCTCCAGTTCTTTTGGTAAAGAAGAAGGATGGCACGAAAAGGATGTGCATTGATTATAGAGAATTAAACCGGGTGACTATTAAGAACAAGTACCCGATCTCTCGCATTGGAGAACTTTTTGAGCAGCTTAGTGGCGCGAGGGTATTCTCGAAACTGGATTTGCGATCTGGATATCATCAGGTCCGAGTAAAAGCAGAAGATATTTGCAAGACGGCATTTCGAACTCGGTATGGACATTTCGAGTATCTAGTGATGCCTTTCGGAGCAATGAATGCGCCGGCAATATTCATGGATTTGATGAACCGAATCTTTTCACCATTCTTGGACCAGTTTATTGTGGTATTCATCGACGATATTCTGGTTTACTCGAAGAGTCCGGAGGAGCATGCTGAGCATTTGAAGATCGCACTGCAGACACTGAGACAGGAGAAATTGTATGCGAAGATGAGTAAGTGCGAATTTTGGCTGGAAGAAGTGAAGTTTCTGGGGCATGTTGTGTCGGGCGATGGAATCGCCGTCGATCCCGAAAAGATTGCAGCAGTTCGAGATTGGCCTATTCCAAGAAATGTGGCTGAGGTAAGAAGTTTCCTTGGTTTAGCCGGATACTACAGGAGATTTGTGGAGAACTTCGCTCGTTTAGCAGAACCGTTGACCAAGCTTACGCGCAAGGAAGTACCTTTTGTTTGGACGGATAAATGTGCATTGGCTTTCGAGGCGTTGAAGCAGAAATTGATAACCGCCCCTATCCTGACCGTACCAGACAATTCCGGAGGACTGGTGATTCACAGCGACGCATCAGGAAAAGGATTGGGATGTGTTTTGATGCAGAATGGGAAGGTCGTAGCTTACGCATCAAGACAATTGAAGACCCATGAGAAGAATTATCCGACTCATGACTTGGAGCTTGCGGCCGTGATCTTCGCCTTGAAGATTTGGAGACACTACCTTTTGGGCGAGAGAGTCGAAGTTTTTACAGATCACAAGAGTTTGAAGTATGTGTTCACTCAGAAGGAGTTGAACATGAGGCAACGCAGATGGTTGGAGCTGATGGCCGACTACGACCTTGATCTTAAGTACCATCCGGGAAAAGTTAACGTCGTGCCGGATGCGCTTAGTCGGTTACCAGCGATTCAGGTATTGACTACACAGAGGGAGATCATTGCGGATTTTCAAAGATTTGACTTGGAGGTTGTGCTACCACACTCTACGGGACAGTTAATGCAGTTGCAAGTACAGTCGTCCTTAGTTGAGAAGATTTAAGCGGCACAATCGCAGGATCCTAGACTGCAAAAGTTTCGAGAGCAGGTTGAAGCCGGACTGCGAACAGATTTACTGGTCCACGATGATGGTTCGTTGAGGTATGGTAGCCGAGTGTGTGTGCCAAAGGGGGATGTGCGTGAAGAGCTTATGAAGGAGGCACACAGTTCAGCTTACTCTGTACATCCGGGAGGTACAAAGATGTACCGAGATATTCGACAGCATTTCTGGTGGGAAGGTATGAAACGGGAGATCGCTCGCTTCGTGGCTAAGTGCTTGGTGTGTCAGCAAGTCAAGGCTGAACACCAAAGGGTTGCTGGTTTGTTGCAACCACTTCCGATTCCTCAGTGGAAGTGGAAACATATAACCATGGATTTCGTGACGGCTTTACCGCGGAGTCCAAAGGGCAACAATGCGGTATGGGTGATTGTCGATCGGTTGACCAAGGCAGCTCACCTTATTCCTTTTCGGGTTGGTCAATCGACGGAGACTTTGGCAGAGCGGTACATGCAGGAGATTGTAAGGTTGCATGGAGTACCGGTGAGTATCGTGTCCGATCGGGACACTCGATTCTTGTCACACTTCTGGAGGAGTTTACAAGAAAGTTTGGGAACTCGATTGAAGTTTAGCACAGCTTATCATCCTCAAACTGATGGGTAATCGGAGAGAACGATCCAAACTCTTGAAGATATGTTGAGGGCATGCATGTTGGACTTCAAGGGTTCTTGGGAGGATCACCTACACTTGGTGGAGTTTTCTTACAACAATAGTTTCCAAGCGACTATTCAGATGGCTCCGTTTGAAGCGTTGTATGGTCGTAAGTGCCGTTCACCTGTTTGTTGGGATGATGTTGGTGAACGAAGGTTACTAGGACCAGATTTGGTGGTACAGACGAAGGTTACTAGGACCAGATTTGGTGGTACAGACAGTCGAGAAGGTGAATACAATCAGGAAGCATATGAAGGCAGCTCAAGACAGACAGAAAAGTTGGGCTGACACGTCAAGAAGACCTCTAGAGTTCGCCATGGGTGATTTAGTATTCTTGAAGATATCACCGACTAGAGGGGTGATTCGTTTTGGGAGTCGGGGAAAGCTTAGTCCTCGATTCGTTGGACTCTTCGAGATATTGGAGCGTGTTGGAGAGGTAGCGTACCGTTTGGCGTTACCACAGTCCTTGGCCGGTATGCACGATGTGTTTCATGTATCTCAACTGCGAAGGTATGTTCGAGATGAAACCCACGTCTTGGATCATTCGGAGTTAACTATACGGGAGGACCTAACTTTTGAGGAGCGACCGGTTGAAATCAAGGATCGAAGGGAAAAGGTTCTTAAGAACAAGGTTATCCCCCTTGTGCTAGTCTCTTGGGGTAATCGATCGCATGGAAAATCCACTTGGGAGCGAGAAGACGAGATCCGGCAGAAGTTTCCTTACCTTTTCCTGTAGTTATCTATCTTGTATTCTTGGAATTTCGAGGACGAAATTCTTTTTGTAGTTGGGTATGATGTAACACCCGAGCCCAATAATACTATTTCTGTTACTAGTTGAGTGTTCGACATTGCTCATTTCATTTATCTTGCTTGTTTGGTACTTATTGCAAAATTTTAACCGGCTAAGTCAGTTTTGCATATAACAAATTTTAGCACCTAAAATGAAATTAAAAATATCCATATTGGCCTACTCGTCACCCCTAGCCGCATGGTAGCGTCCGCGCGTCGAGTTTTCATCCCGTTCGGTGAAACGGGCGAGTTTGGACGGCTACGCGCGCGTGCAAGTGTCCGACTTGGGGGCATGCTTTTTGGTCATAAAACATCTCATTTTAAAATTTGGAACCCGCTTAAAATCCTATTATTGAAATTTCAAATTTTTGGACGCAACCCGGGCGCGATTTGGAAATGTTTCATTTAGCGCCAAAACCCCCATTTAATTAAATATACTAAAACTATATAATATATTCTTTCGGTTGCTTTTTAACTAATTAAATCATTTAAATATTTATATTTTATCTCCTTTTATAATTCCTCAGCCAATCACGAAGGGTTTAATCCCTCGTGGGCCCGCCTCCCACTCTCTCTCTGTCTCTCTATCTCTCTCTCTCCCATCCTCTAATCTCTATCTCTCTCTGCCCCTATCTCTCTCCTTCACTGTCTCTCTCTCTCGAATCTTTCCTCATCTCTCTCTCTCTATCCCATATTTATAAATACGTAGCCTCATCTTCATTTTCCATCGCGAGAACCCCTCCAGAAAACCCCATCGCACCCTAGCCGCCACCGTGCCCTAACCAGCCTTGTTCCCCATCGCCGACGCCACCACCACCATCACCCTTACCTCCTCAGCCTCGACCGCACCTCCTTCCTCCTTTCTCCCTTCCTTCCAGTGCCTGCAGCCCAGCGCCGTAGCCACCTGCACCGCTGTGCTTGCCGTCGCCGCCGCATCTCGTCGCCGACGACGCCAGCTTCTCCCCTTCGCCCTCTTCCCGACCTCGACACCTTCCTCCTCCTTCCCATGCGCCGGCGCCGCAACAGAACCCAAGCTACAACCCGACCACCTTCTCTGGTTCGCCGGAAATCGCCGCCGTCGACCCTCGTCGTCGTCACCCACGCCACCGCCGACCACCTCCTCTTCCCCTGCAACCAAAACCCGGCCATTACCTCTCCCTCCTCACCGTATCCCCTGAACCAGCACCTGCAGCCGAGTCGGCCGTCGCTGCCTCCTCGCCGGCGCCCCATCGCCGTCGACCCCGTCGCGGTTGCCATCCTTGCTATCCCAGTAAGTTTCTCCTTACCTCTTCCCTTCTTTTTTCCCCTTCGCTGGTCGTCTTTGTCCATGCACTGTGTTCGCTAACTTTCGTCGCTGTTTTGACATTTCGCCGGAATCCGGCCGTGCCGACGACTTGACCCGACATTCCAGCAAGGTACTCCAGTCCGTGTGGTCCCGCTGTTCGTTGTTTGGACTCGATCCGTAAACCGTGCGTCCGTCGCGTGTTTTTCCGCCGACGCTACGTCCGTTTTCCCGGTTCGCGAAACCGTCGAGGCAAGTATTACTTGCTACATGCTATGCTATACAAATTAAGTGTGCTTGACTCATTAAACTTGCAAAGATTAACTAGTGTAGTTACTTTTCTCATTTGGACGAAATATGACTTATATCATGATACAGTTAACCTAAACCGCATTTTGCCACTTTAACCCTAATAACAAAATTACCAGTTAATCATTTTACTGTTTAAAGGACGATAGCCGTACACATGTAGCTCTATTACTTTCTGTCATTGTTATTGCACCACCTTGTGATTATTGCACCCCAAGGGTGCTCGAACCTGTTAATATGATAATACAACTGCACTATATTAATGCACCATTGTGATTAAATGAACTGTTATTGTTGTTTACTTTATTTCCTGCTGTTATTCCTTATACGATTATATACCTGTTGTGAGCACACCCTCGATTGTGTTACATATTGACCTGACCTTGCTACACATGACATATACATACCGATGCACCGGACATGGTACCCTTTACTATTGACTTAACCTGATGTACCATGACCTGACCTGTTACCTGATCTCATGCCTAATGCCAACAAACCTAACCTGGAGTCCTCATGGACCATTCCTGTTGTCTATCCAGACAAACCTGCTTTTACCTGATCCTGTGTTGGCATTAGTTCTTGATTACTGAATACCTGACTCGACATACATAACTTGGGGGTATGGGGAAATCAAAGGTGAAACCGACTTGTAACTCAACAGTTCGATACCTGTTCTGATCAGTCTTACGGGCTAGGCCAGCCCCGGAGTGATGATGCTGACATCACTCACCCATCCTGCTACTTGTTACTGCCTAACGGCACATCTCGGATTCAGCCCCGAGAATCTTGACCGTGGTCCCGGGCACGCACGGGATACTATTGAGTTACATCGACGAGTCATCAATTGATTTCAAAGACTTTAGAATAGAAAACCGGATAGAACAGTTTCGTTACCCACTGCACACTACCCTGCACTGTTGTTTCTTATTATTGCTTTATTCACGTTTATTTCTGCATTGCTTATTACCATGTTCATATTATATTATTGGTTGACATGACGCGCTGACGTCTGGGTTTTGCATGGCCCAGATTCTTTACCACTGTCGCCGACCGAGCAGGAGTACTTCAGCCAGCAGGCTGATTTGTGAGTTCTGTAGTGATTAGTTTATTTATTGCATTTTATTTCCAGATGTGAGCCCGCATTATGGGACGTACTTTTCTATTATTGTATTGGATCATTTGCTTCCGCACTTATTTATCATTGACTCTTGTTATTATGGATTTGGACATGTGTTAGATAGTTTATTTACCTTGTTCTTGATATCTCTACAGCCGTAATGTGACTGTGGATGGATACTTCCTACCCACAGGTAGCATGGTTGGCTATGTCACGTGCCCAATCTTGCGTACTCTGGGAAGCGGGGCGTGACACAAACCCACATCCCTAGACACCTACGGGAGCGGCAAGCAACCCTATCAATTCTAGAGTTAGGATACCCGGACTCGACTTCTCGAGTTGGTCTCCCACTGGACTCTAGAACCTGGTTACTTGTGCTCCCCTTCTTGGGTCTATCTTAATGCGGAAAAGTAAATAATATACAACAATGGTGACATCATCCTCAACCCGGAAGTGCCCCAATACAAAAATATTACATACATTGAATTTTACATGAATAAAAATAAAAACTCTCATCTCACATAAAACCCCCGGCTATTCAAAACGCGACGATCCAATATAACATATCACAGCAACATATAACATCACATCTCATCGACGTAAGTAAATATGCGTATCTCAATTGCCGTTGACCTATAGTAACGAAACCGGCAATACATCACATATTACACTTACGGTCACAGAAAAGAAAATGTCAAACTATAACATTTGGAATCCATAATAACCTTAGATATCATAAACCCAAAATATCACATACTTTGGATTTTATGCCTAACTATACGAATTCCACATATTATATCACATTCCAGAAAAAGCTAGACGATATTAAACATTCCGATCGAATCAACAAACACCCAAAATTACCCAAAAAGCTCAACACTTGAGCGTAGTTAAAAAATTATTCAGCACATACTACAGTACCAATGAACCAGCCATAGAAGGGTTAACCAAGGTCTCACATGTGGCACCATTGAACCACCACAAACCCTAGGGTTTAGTGGCAGTTCTGACGGTCACATAATCGAGTTAGGGTTTCGTTCTTCTAGAGGGTCCATCGCATAACTTGCATGATGTTTGAATGCTCTTTAACTACGAAAAAATCCAACTCTTGGAAAATTTTCCGGTTAGGGTTAAAGTGGGTATTTGATATCCGTTCGAACTTTTTAACACCGTCTAAAGTAACCCGAAAACAGTTAGAATTACGGCTACGAAACACTCCGAGTTGCCTTTGCATCAAGTTAATATCACATGAAAATTTAGCAAAATCAAACAACACCTGAAACACCAAAATCCAGAGACCAGAACACAAAAAAAATTTGAACCCAGAATACCCCTATAGGGCCAGCCTGCTCAGATTTTCCTTGTTGATGCTCGGCCAAAATCCGGCCGTTTGGGTTCAAACTTCTTCTGTGTTCATCTAATGTCCCATATATCATTCTGTACTTGTTTAAAAAAATTTAGAGCTCATATAAAAATCGACAGAACCTGGATTCTAGGGTTTCAAGTTTCGGAGTAGTTTCGGTTTCGTAATCTAACAATCTGTCTAATTCTTTAGCTAGGCTCTGATACCACTGTAGGGTTCCTATGAACGACAGTAAGGTTTCAGGAGGCATCGTCCATGCCATTTTCAAAATTTTGCCGTTTTAAAGAACCCTAAACTAGAATTGTTAACTAGAAAATCATACAAAACTAAATGTAAACTACTTTACATCTAAGTGATAACGGAATATAACCTTTGTAGACTGGTCCTTCACTTCAATTGCTCCTTTTAGTGGTCCCTTCGCTGCGATCATGGAACTCCCAGACTCTTGCATGGTTTCTCAAGGTGAAAGGAACGAACTTGCTTGAAGTCTTCAAGGCTGAAGATGATCTACGTCGAGGAGACACTAATTCAAGCTACTACTTCACTAATGAGAGATTAGTGAAGCTAACACCCTATACTAAAGTGTTAATCTAATAGAGCATGATGAAGTAGGAAGTGGACTCACTTTAGTTTTATTTTTCTCACAATATTTTCTCACTTTTGAAAAAGCTAGCAAGCTTTTTCTCAAGGATGAAGAAGATGAAGTCAAGAGATGAGAATGAACTAATGAGGTGAGAGAATCAACCATGGGTGAGTTTGTATCATTTACTAACTCATGTAGAGAGATAACCATAGCTAAATTATAATGGTTAGGTTAAAAAATATCTTAAGTAAAACAAAATGAGAGGACTAAGTCATTGCATCCACAAGGTTCTACAAGCTTCATGCATGTGAGCAATTATCCACTAATTTGGATTTACTTTAAATATTTAAACCCTACATTATAATTAGTATGGAGTGAGTCTCATACACCCATGTAATGTGTATCAACAACCATGACATAAAATAGAACACAATCAATATATATCACATATATATTAAGTGTGCACATGTGAGAAACTAAATGCTTAAGTGAGCTAATATTAGTTAATGTAAACTAGTATATTAAATATACAATTATACACTAAATTATCAAATCAACACTTGATTTAATAATCCGGCTATATCGCATATAACCGACTAATATTATATGTACCAACTTATCGAATCAACACTTGATTCGATACCCTGGCTATATCACATATAACCGACCGATACAAATATCGCGAAAATAGAATACGGTATCACATACTCGCATTATTCTCGGTCCCGCACATATTGCATATGTGCTTCTACTTCGTTTTGCCTGAGCCAGTAAAACCTCTATGTATGACTCTAAAGACTCGTCAATATGCCGGCAGTAGGTGATGATCACATCAAGCAGCCACAAGCCGTCAGCTGTACTAGCTGGACGTAACGGCTACCCGGGTATTGAACGATCAGAAGATCAGCAAACAAGCCCGCTCTAGCTCCTGTAAAGCCTGTCGGTAACACTACCGTACAGTCCGGTCTCCTCGTCTGATATATCGCATATCCTGTCTAGGGGTGGTAAACGTCAGACCCCAATAACCGATAAGTCATGCCGATATGAGGCTCATAATGGGTCGAGAAACTACTGATAATACTTACCAGTAAATATCTAAATCAGCCGTGGCCAGGGACTTCCCTGTTATGGCCAATCGAGCACAGCGAAACATCAACTCCCAATACCGGGAGAAACGAAACCCTTCCTATCACTCATTGCCTCCATGTGACTCGGGACTGTACCCAAAAACCACCGTTTTACATCCTCTTGAACATGGTAAGGTGGAAATCAAAGCACAGTGGGAATCACACAAGACTCTATGACGATCTCGGGTCTATAGACTAACCTGTACCAGTGTCACCAGAGAACTGCTATCTGACGTGAGGTATAATACCATCTAGGAGTTCTCGGCGAATCCGTCTAGTGTACCCAGTCTCCACTGAGCACCTGTATACCATCTCTGATGTCAAACACCAATGGATATGGGATCATCCATCGCCCATCTCATGGGTCGAGAAGCGTATACGCTAGTCTACTCTGGTATATCGATACCCTGTCTCGATACACCCACGACTAGGAATATTAAAGGATGAACTTATGAACTACCATGGCCCCACTAGTATGATCTGCATCATAATCTTGGTAGTCAAGTACACATCCTAAGGGCTTTACTAACATGTAACCACAAGACAGTATCAAGAGACAAGTATACATGTTAAAATAAAGAGCAACCAGATAGCATATTATCATGTCGAGCAAGAAAGTCCTCTCTATATATGTCCAAGCATCTACTATAATATACATGATATGTACAATAATGGCCTCTAGGGCATACATACAACTAACACACGCACCACCCTGCGGCTTCTCGGTTTAAACCGAGAGCCCACGGGTTGTGCAAATATCTCAAAACTTAAAAATTCGGGACTGTTTTCTCGACAGTTTTTTATGCCCCAAAAACGCGAATTCTAATGACGTAACTAGATAGTTTAAGGTGTTTGGGAGGCTATGATACCATTGTAGGGTTCCCTAGTGCCCGCGGCGCAGGGGAGGCACGGATTGCAAACAAAAATTTTAAGGAAACACGAAAGAACCCCGAACCTAGAATCGATCCAAACTCCTAAACTAGCAAATCAAGCATGCAAAGATACGGAATACTACCTTCGACGCATGTCCACCCAATCGTGGAAGACCCCTCTAAGCTCCGTGTATGCTGTCCGGATCCAGCTTGAGTGGCAACCGCCTTTGTCGAAGAAGATCCACTTGAAGGAAACCGATTCAAGCTCCGGCTTCACCTAGTGAAGCGACCGTTGCTCCAAGCTCGTTATAAATGGAGAGTGGGGATGTAGGTTCCACTATATTTTCCTCTCTTTTCTAAGCTCAAGAGAGCTACCTAGAAGAAAGAGGAGGAGGTGAAGAAGAAGAAGCCAGGAAAAAATGGCTAAGTCTTTTCTTGTGAAGAACAAACTAGCAAGCATAGAAAAGAGAATGGATTGATTATTTAGCAACCATCCAAGAATAGTATTCACAAATGAAATTACTATATAATAATCAACATATATCTCTCTACCATGCTACAAAAACATCTCATCCTCCGCCTCATTTTTGTTTTTTTTATAAAAGAAAAATTAAGAAATGAAGTGTCTATATTCTAGAACAAATTCCGTATAAATACAGAATACAAACCGGTATACGTATCGAAATACATATACGCGTATTCGTACGAAAAATACGAATAGCCAAGAGAGAGAAAATGAATAGTGAACAATAATACTAGAACATGCATATTATATATATATATATATATAAATTATTAAATCAAAACCTGATTTAATAATCCGGTTTAATCCTAAACCGCTAGTATTATCAACCATCTGATTAAAGCCCGTATAGCCTGTATACGTATTTAATCGGATACCGTGTATGCACCAATATACATCATCTATATCATATCATCTGAACCGGAAAAACGCTCTGTATGAGACTCTAAAGACTCAACAATACAACGGCAGTGATTTACTGGATAAATCCAAAAACCCCAAGCACGTCGGCGGTACTAGCTGTGCTACCCAGGTATCTTTCGAAAGGGAGGTCGACAATCAAGTCCGTCCATATCCTACTGAACCTGAATGTGACAATCTCTGTACAGTCCGGTCTCTTCATCTGAGAGTATCGTATGTACGGTATAGGGGGTGGAAATGTCAGACCCGTAATAACCCTGATCAGTCGAAAATATTGCATATTTTAACAGGCAATTTCCATATCATTTGCATACAATTAGAAGTGTTCGACATTCATATTCTACATATTAGCAAATCGGTCGCAAAATATCAGATTACATGTATTCGACCTTAAAACCGGCATTTCTAGGGAAATTGACTGCATTGCATTACATGGCATATTTTCTATATCTTGCAACCCGTGTTTCGAAGTCTGTGCAGGAAAAGAGAAGCTTGCTCGATCATTACATTGCTCGACCATTACAATTGCTCGTAAACTCACTTAACTCAAATCTGGTATCAACACAGAAGAGGAAATACAAATATAAACATCAAAGGAAGCTAAAAACAGCAGCCCAAGACCACAGAAGAAAGTCAAAGGTCCAAGCTTACCAACAAGCCGCGGAAGCGCGGCCAATACCTGCTTCTTGCGGCGGTTGCGCGGCGGGCCCAGGACATCAGTTCCCCAATTTCAGTGCACAACTCCTGTTTCAGTGGCTACAGCTCAATAATGCTCACAAACTTCCAGAATATTCCAGATACTTCCTCCAGATCAGCAAACACCTAAACTAGCCTAATACTTCTAGAACTTTCCCTAAACCCTAGCTTAAACCCTAAGCTAACTCCTAACAAACTCCTTCTAGAAGCTCTTCAACAAACTTTGGGAGGGAAAGTTCTAATTCAAATCTAAACCTAGGGTTTGGGAGCTCTATAAATAAGACCCTAGGCTCATTGTAAAAAATAATTCAACCTTGGGAATTATTCATCCAATTAGTGAATCTATCCCCAATCTATCTCCTCTCTTCATCTTCTTCTTCCTCAAGTTTAGTGAGAGAGCTTGTAGGAAACCCTAACCCTAAATCCAACCACAATTCAAGATCTTGAGTGCAAGCCAAGCAAGATGCCTTCAACCCTTTTATGAGCCGAGCCGATCTTCAATCGGGCAAGAGATCAAAGTAGATCCACGATCCACGGAGACGAGCGAAGCCGAGTCAACGATCGATTTCTTCTTCTTGTAGATTCTTGAAAGAATGTATTGAAATTGTTGATTAAATAAAAGGTGATATTCTTTTATCTTGTTTTCTTTAAATTCCGCATCATGTTATCTTTACAATTCTTGAATATTATCTTTGTGGTGATGTGTGAATAAAACTCCGCTCGTAAAGGAGTCGAGACAGTTGTAGAATGATGATGTAACAAAGCTTTAATCGATTCTTGATTCCTACGATGGTTTGTAAACCCTAGCAAGTTCAAGAACCGACAACCCATTTTGTTTCGATGCTTTCTTGATTGACATCGTTCAAAATGGGGGAGTTAGGATCGTTTCTTGAAATTGCTAGAGGCTAGAATGTGAATGATATCGACAATAGAACAAGGGATAAGATGAAACCCTAGTTTCACGAGAAAACCCTAACTCTTGTCGATGATCATCGATCTAGTATCAATCCTTCGAAGGACAAGAACACGATATCTTTAGATTACATCACGTCTATCGATCCGATCGATTCCTACGAGCCTCATTTAGATTCTTGATTGTTGATTGGAAATATTATCAAAACAACCGATTCTTGATTGTTTATAGTTTCTTGATTCTTGCATAAAGAATAGTGACACTCGAATACAAATCATTCTTGAATCATGTCTTCGTTTATTGTTGCTTAACATTTCATTTCAAACGTATCAAAATACAATTGAATCGTGCAATCCCTGTGGACGATCCGCACTCATTCATTAACTACATCCGACACCGTAGTTTGATTGCGGTCAATATAAGTTTTTGATTGTAATTTCTTTACAAGTTTATTTTACACATCAGAAAATGTTTCAATCAAAATGGCGCCGTTGCCGGGGATCGCGCTAATTCATTTACATTTTTAGTTTGAAGTGAAAGAATTATTACATTCTACTTCTTGAATTCAAAATTCGTACAAACTCTTACACGTGTGTTGTGATTGACTGCAAGGTAATCTGGAGCATTCTGTGCTGTTGAAAAATCATTTGGGATATACCAGAGAGCTGGAAATATCAACAGAGAGCACCTGAAGAAATTTGATCAAGTGAACCCATCAAGGCAGCGCGGAAGAGCGGCCTGAACCCATCATCTGCGGCGGATCCGCGGCTTGAAGGAAGGATCACTGAAAAATTTTCAATGCAGGTGATTTCTGTCTCTCTCCCCTCTCTCTTTTTAGCTCCAACTAATCCTTTGCTGCAGGATTCTTTGCAAATAAATCGCAGCGCCGCAAAGCAAAAATAAAATTGTGTGTGATTTTGATTTCTTGGTTGTTTGCATTCTAATACGGAAATTTAAGGGGCACGGCTAAATCCAAATTAGGTGGGGATTTCATTACCCTTCCTAGGCCCCGAAAATCGTCAAACTTGCATCCGCATTACCCCCATTAACTAAAAGAAATCTAGAGAAGACTCTAAGGACTGTCGCGCTTAATAGGACAAGAGAAGGTCGTGGGTAATTCATTGCTTATCCGCGTTTTCTTGTGGTGCCTAAGGCGAGTGTGTCTAAGGCTAGTGGTTATTAATTAGGTCCACTGTAGTGGTGGTTCCTTCCCACTTACCTGGCACTTATCCGGCCACAGGGGGACAAAGAGGCAGTGGAGGATTCTATCCTGCGACTTGTCTTTTGGCAGTTAGGAGCGGTCTAGAGATCGGACCTAGGTGACCACTAGATTCTAGGGTTTGTGTGCTGCATTTGTTTTGTCGCATCATTTTTTCAAAATCCGTCCCTTTTTCAAAAGCAAACACCGCATTCATTCATCCCTAATTATAAGCCAACGCTGCCACTTGTACTAACCCTTTTTAGTGCAAGATAGGCTGGACACGGGATTCTAGTGCCCGTTTAGTCCGCGTACCTTTTATCGACTCCGAAGTCGATATTTCTCCATTTACCTTTTCTTTACCCACTACCACACCTACACCGATGGATCCGAATCCATCGAACTTCTTTGACCCTAATCTGCCACCGTCCGTTGGTGCGCAGAATCCTAATCCACCCCACATTTCTCTCCAGGAAAGATGCTATCCACTTAGAGGTCCTCTTTCGACCTGCTTATCCACACCACCAGCCAATGGGGATAACTTTGAGATTAAGCCCCAGTATATCAATCTTTTACCCAAATTCCACGGACTCGAGACTGAGGACGCTTACGTTTTCATTACCAAATTTGAAAACGTATGCGCAATGATGGGTACGTCACAACTTTCGGTGGATGCTATGCGTCTACGACTTCTCCCATTTACTTTGTGCGATGTAGCCGAGAAGTGGCTATACAACACTACCGCACACTCTATTACGAATTGGGGAGAATTCGTCGCGGCATTCCTTAAGAAATTTTACCCAATCCAAAAGACAGCTCGAATCCGTAGCGAACTGAATCAATTTGCCCAGCTCCCCGCTGAACCATTTTCAAAATGCTTTGAACGTTTCAAGGATCTATTGGTTCAATGTCCTCATCACGGCATCCCGAGATGGGAGCTTTGCCGAATCATATATGAGGGCAGTAACCCTAACACTAAACAGAGCCTTGAAAACATGTGTCAAGGTACCTTCATGTCTAAGGATGATGGGGAAGCTTGGCGATACTTAGAAGAGTTCGCTGAAAAGTCTTTACAGTGGGAAAGTCCATCATTTAGGAGTGGCAATAACCAATCGGATGTTTCCATAGGAGTTAGAGCTGACATTTCAGCTATACAAAAGAAACTCGAGACTATGGAAAACAAATTTTTAGCCGCCTCCCTTAATCAAATGTCACTTTCCAAAACTGTATGTAGCTGCTGTTCTGATCCGTCTCACTTGACGGAAGAATGTCCGTTTCAAGGTCGTGAGCATACCAATGCCACATTTCAAAGACCGAGAAACGATCCTTTTTCTTCCACATATAATCAGGGATGGAGGAATCACCCTAATTTTTCTTGGAACCAATCACAATCACAAAACACGGTTCCAAACCAAAACAATTTCCAAAGGGTCCCTCCACCACAACAGCAGCCACAACTTCAATTAAGTCAGCACCCCTTTCAAGCACATAATTTTCAAAATACGGTCAACACACCTGCACTGTCTAGTCCTTTACAGTTGACCGGAACTGATGAATCCTCTTCTTTTGCACAATACATGAATTTGGTCTTAACAAATATCATGCAAGTTGCGGCTGAAATGAAATCTTCCATCGATGACATGAAGAAAAACTCTGCGTCCCAAAACGAGAGTATTAAATCGATGGAAGAAGAAATTGCACGATTAAAAGCCGAACTAAGTGCAAGAGAGAAAGGGAAACTTCCAGCTCAACCCTTACCCAATCCTGGTTATTCACATCATGTGAATGCAATCACCACGTTGAGATCTGGAAGAGTGCTTGACAATCATGTTGGGGAAGAAGTTGATGATACTGAAAATCATATCAACACCCCGGCTGAGACCTTTCCGCACACACACACTTCTGACCCTACTTCTTCTACCCCACCATCTTCTTCCGAGCCTATTCTCCATTTCCCAAAAGGCTCGCCACTACAACCCACCTCTTTTACCCCTCCACGGACGATCCCCACTTCTATACTGGGATCGGTTCCACACACACTTTCTTCTCCTATGATGGACCCAGCGCTTATTGCTAAAGCACCTTATCCTAATCGGTTAAGGGCTAACACACCAAGTCCACAAATGGAGAAGATCACTGAGATGTTTAAACAGGTTAACATCAATATCCCTCTTCTAGATGCTATCCAACAAGTACCTGCATACGCAAAAGTTCTTAAAGATTTTTGCACTAGAAAGAGGAAGAAACAAATGCCCAAAAAGATATTCATGGCTAAGACAGTAGACACAGCTTTCCCCCAGCAATTACCGAGGAAACGTAAGGATCCTGGCTATCCTACGATTTCCATCTCTATTGGGGAGAAACACATTAACCGTGCTCTACTAGATCTTGGGGCAAGTGTTAACCTGCTTCCTTTCTCAGTTTATGAGCAGTTAGGAATCGGAGAGTTGAAACCATCTCCTTGCACTCTCCAGATGGCTGACCGATCAATCACCAGACCTAGGGGTGAACTAGAGGATGTGTTAATAAAAATCGGGGAATTTATTTTCCCTGTGGATTTTATTGTAATTGATACACAACCTGTAGCGAACTCACGGAATCAAATTCCGGTGATTTTAGGTCGCCCCTTTTTGGCCACTTCCAATGCTATCATCAATTGTCGTAACGGTTCCATGACCCTATCCTTTGGAAACAGGACAATTGAGATGAACATTTACAAGTTAGGAAGTGTACCCTCCGAACCTACTGTTCAGGTCTGTTCTGTCGACTTAATGGATATCGACAGCAGCGAATTAGATAATCCTCCTGATACTGATCTTGACTCTTTTCATACGTTATTGTTTGACCCAACTATGTATCATACACATACGGACTCTTCCACCGAGATGTCCGGGTCTGCAATTAACACCGATTATGAAATGCTTTTAGAGTCTGAAGATCACCCCGCACCGTGTGATGACATTATTCTTCGGGGTATAGATGAAACTTTTGAGGAAATTTTCGCTGATGAACTCGCATTTCTAAAAAGCACGGGTGTTGAGATGAATCATATCCAACTCACTGAAATTGAACCTCCACCCCTTCTTCTGAATTGTAAGAAGAATGCGAGTAATCCATCACATACACTGCATCGTCTCTCCAATATGAGACGCACAAACACTCTCTTCCACCACTTAACATTTCCCCACTTTTTCTTCCACCAACCCGAGCACGGCATTGATAAATTTTTTGAATGGTTGGTGTTAACCTTCGGTCTTTGCAAAGCTTGGCATCGACCAATGATTTTTGACCCCCACTTGTGATTTTCAAAGTTTAACATTGCATAATTCAAGTTTGGGGGGGTATAATTTTTTCTGGCTCCTGAAAAGAAAAATTCTACAAAATGATAAGCCAAAAATAAGTTTGGGGGAGGTTCTTCACTTAAATATTTTGCCCCCACTAATAATCCCCCCCAGATTTACAGGTTTTTATAGCTGTCGGTAACAGTGAGGACACTGTTGAAAACAAGTTTGGGGGAGGTTTGTGCTTATTTTCGCATCATTTGCATATCATCTGCATAAGCACAAAACATTTCTTTTAAAAATCTATAAAAATTGAAAAATTTTCAAAACCCATAAAAATTTAAAAATTTTCAAATATAAAAATAATTTTAATATTTACACCTTTTTGTATATAAATAAGATAATGAAAGTTTAGAAAGTGAAAAGTTACATCCATGAGATTAGAAAAATTTTAGAAAACTAAGAAAATTAGAAGTTTTCTTATACGAACTAGTAATAAGTAGTTATGAGCCGTTGTCCCAAGGGTTAGTAAGATGAAGGACGTCACTAATCTGAGGATAAAAATAAGTCTGAAAAATAGTTTCTATTCTGGAAGCCAAACATTTTGAACGTTGCTACCCTGCTATTCGCACTTACACACGTCTTGAAACCTGGGATAGTAGAGGATACCTTGAAATGCTCTTGTCTTAAAGCCAAAAGTATGAAAAAAAATATATATGGTGAGAAAAATGGACACTGGTTTTGTTATCACCGAGGGAAATAAAAAAAATATATAGCGAGGGTGCTTCTTCATCTAGTGCCCTAAGGCCAACTGGTCTGGGAGTCACTGCTATACCTAAGGTGGTGCAAGACTAGGAAAATACACCAAATAAGCAAGCACATGAGTAATCGGTCGGTTAGTACCTCAAGAAGTATTAACGGTCGCATGAAAGTGTGTGAGCTCATCGAGAAAAAGAAAAAAAAAAGTACTGAGGTTGATGGGCAAGAGTATGATAGCTTGAATTGAATTCTCCGGGTGTAGGGATGTCTTTACACACACGCAGGGTTATATGATCGATGTTTGGAATACAGATAGGAATGAAGAATAAGATGATGTTTTATTGAGGGAGGACGTGTTTCTAACATCTTTTCATGACCATTAAGATAGGGCTCATGACAACCGAAAAGCTAGCTTAGTTGGAAACCCTAATTTTCAAAGTCTTTCTTTTACGATTCTTTTCTTTAAATGTAATATTCATGATCTTGCTTTTATTATTGGATTTTGTGGGTGCAATCCGCTGAAAATCCTCAGGAGACAACACTCCTCCTACTAGGGACACCTAGAGGTTTAAAGGCTTGTTGCACGTGCTCAGTGCAATCGTGTTGCCTACGAAAGTGTGCGAGTTAGTTTTTCTCTTTCTTTATTTTCTCCTTCTCTTTTTTAATAAAACATTCGCTCGAGACGATCGAAATTAAGTTTGGGGGTATTTGATCAGTCGAAAATATTGCATATTTTAACAGGCAATTTCCATATCATTTGCATACAATTAGAAGTGTTCGACATTCATATTCTACATATTAGCAAATCGGTCGCAAAATATCAGATTACATGTATTCGACCTTAAAACCGGCATTTCTAGGGAAATTGACTGCATTGCATTACATGGCATATTTTCTATATCTTGCAACCCGTGTTTCGAAGTCTGTGCAGGAAAAGAGAAGCTTGCTCGATCATTACATTGCTCGACCATTACAATTGCTCGTAAACTCACTTAACTCAAATCTGGTATCAACACAGAAGAGGAAATACAAATATAAACATCAAAGGAAGCTAAAAACAGCAGCCCAAGACCACAGAAGAAAGTCAAAGGTCCAAGCTTACCAACAAGCCGCGGAAGCGCGGCCAATACCTGCTTCTTGCGGCGGTTGCGCGGCGGGCCCAGGACATCAGTTCCCCAATTTCAGTGCACAACTCCTGTTTCAGTGGCTACAGCTCAATAATGCTCACAAACTTCCAGAATATTCCAGATACTTCCTCCAGATCAGCAAACACCTAAACTAGCCTAATACTTCTAGAACTTTCCCTAAACCCTAGCTTAAACCCTAAGCTAACTCCTAACAAACTCCTTCTAGAAGCTCTTCAACAAACTTTGGGAGGGAAAGTTCTAATTCAAATCTAAACCTAGGGTTTGAGAGCTCTATAAATAAGACCCTAGGCTCATTGTAAAAAATAATTCAACCTTGGGAATTATTCATCCAATTAGTGAATCTATCCCCAATCTATCTCCTCTCTTCATCTTCTTCTTCCTCAAGTTTAGTGAGAGAGCTTGTAGGAAACCCTAACCCTAAATCCAACCACAATTCAAGATCTTGAGTGCAAGCCAAGCAAGATGCCTTCAACCCTTTTATGAGCCGAGCCGATCTTCAATCGGGCAAGAGATCAAAGTAGATCCACGATCCACGGAGACGAGCGAAGCCGAGTCAACGATCGATTTCTTCTTCTTGTAGATTCTTGAAAGAATGTATTGAAATTGTTGATTAAATAAAAGGTGATATTCTTTTATCTTGTTTTCTTTAAATTCCGCATCATGTTATCTTTACAATTCTTGAATATTATCTTTGTGGTGATGTGTGAATAAAACTCCTCTCGTAAAGGAGTCGAGACAGTTGTAGAATGATGATGTAACAAAGCTTTAATCGATTCTTGATTCCTACGATGGTTTGTAAACCCTAGCAAGTTCAAGAACCGACAACCCATTTTGTTTCGATGCTTTCTTGATTGACATCGTTCAAAATGGGGGAGTTAGGATCGTTTCTTGAAATTGCTAGAGGCTAGAATGTGAATGATATCGACAATAGAACAAGGGATAAGATGAAACCCTAGTTTCACGAGAAAACCCTAACTCTTGTCGATGATCATCGATCTAGTATCAATCCTTCGAAGGACAAGAACACGATATCTTTAGATTACATCACGTCTATCGATCCGATCGATTCCTACGAGCCTCATTTAGATTCTTGATTGTTGATTGGAAATATTATCAAAACAACCGATTCTTGATTGTTTATAGTTTCTTGATTCTTGCATAAAGAATAGTGACACTCGAATACAAATCATTCTTGAATCATGTCTTCGTTTATTGTTGCTTAACATTTCATTTCAAACGTATCAAAATACAATTGAATCGTGCAATCCCTGTGGACGATCCGCACTCATTCATTAACTACATCCGACACCGTAGTTTGATTGCGGTCAATATAAGTTTTTGATTGTAATTTCTTTACAAGTTTATTTTA